>OX421275.1:12680149-13958388 GCA_949125355.1 Agriopis leucophaearia
TCTGCAAGCTGCAGAATCTCCGCCGACTGCATGTGGATGATAACAAGCTGGACTTCGAGGGCATACCCTCTGGTATTGGGAAACTGGGCAACTTGGAGGTTTTCTCCGCTGCCAATAACCTACTGGAGATGATACCGGAAGGGTTGTGCAGGTAAATACTCCAAAGTAAAAAATACTGTGTTTTTTTTTATATCTCGCCATTACAGATTTTTTTATCTCTACGTTTTTATCATATGTATAGATATAGGCAGATAGATATATAGAGATAGATAGATGAACAATTTTTTATGACAGTGTTACGCCATTTCAGATGTGGCTCTCTCAAAAAACTGAACCTGAGCTGCAATAAGCTTATAACTCTTCCTGACGCAATCCACCTCCTAAGCGAACTGGAAAGTCTCCAGCTACATGGCAACCCAGACTTGGTGATGCCTTTGAAGCCGGTCGAGCGACCAAGGGGAGATGGTCTCGCGTACTATAACATTGACTTCTCGCTGCAAGCTCAGCTCCAGCTGGCCGGTGCGGCCACCGCGGAACCCACCACGCCTACCAGTAAGTATTCTTTATTCCTGAGAATTGTGTCTTGTGATTGGTTCCTGAGGATTGGTTAACATTCGCCTCTTTTGTCTGGCTTGACAATGAACGAATTATGAATTGTGTAGGTGTAAAATCCGACCCGATAGCACGCAAGCTTCGGCTGCGGCGTGGGCGGGCGGAGCCCGAGGGTGGGTCCGCGCTCATCCTGCGCGGCATGCAGGACCAGGCCAACACGCAGCATCAGGACAACACCCAGCACCAGGACATAATCAACGACCAAAGGAACAGCGAGCTCAAGTCAGTACAGTACCACACTATACTTTGCTAGTGATGAGATGACAGCGGGCAATTTTGCGGTAGTTTAACTTCATTTTTAACCGACTTCCAAAAAGGAGGAGGTTCACAATTCCTTTTTTTAAATTTATTTGTTACCTCATAACTTTCGACTGGGTGAACCGATTTTGATGATTATTTTTTTTATTTGAAAGCTGGTGCTTCCCGTGTAATTCCATTTCAATTTGGTCTAGTTCTGACATTTTATGAAGTCAGTTTTTTATAATGATAATTATTTGTAACTTCGGTTTTTTTCCTATTCAATTTACAGAATCGCGAAAAAAAAATTGGTTCAGTATCTACTAGCCTTTGAAATCAAAATTACTAGAAAATTTTGTTACTTCTGATGGCAATATTATGACATCCGAGAAACCGAAATTGCATATTTAACTAATTATGTAAAGTCAGTTTTTTTAATTGATAATTATTATTGGAATAAATTCAAGTCATAGCCGTAAAGCTCGCTTGTTTGGGAGTAAGGGTTTATCACAGATTTCAAAACTGTATTATGATGCATTAAACACGCATAGCTTAGCACAGCTGGCATGATGGAGATGATGGATTTTTTAGTATTAAAATTTTCTACATTTCAGACCAAAACGTTGGGACGAGAGTCTGGAGAAGCCGCCGCTAGATTACTCCGAGTTTTTCGATGAAGACACCGGCCAGACGCCCGGTATGCAAGTGTGGGAGATCGAGAACTTCATACCGGCGCCCGTCGAGGAGGTAAATAAAAATGTGGCTTTAATCCTTAAAACTAAGAATCATTTTTCTGTCACTCTTTTCACCGACTTCCAAAAAGGAGGAGGTTATCAATTCGACTGTATTTTTTATGTTTATTGCCTCAGAACTTTCGACTGAGTGAACCAATTTTGATGATTCTATTTTTATTTGATAGCTGGTGCTTCCTGTGTGGTGCCATTTCAATTTGGTCCAGTTCTACAATGTTATATTTTTTTACAATAAGTTTAATATTGTCAAAGGAAAATTATTATACCATAATTTTAGTATTAAACAATACCATGTGAGAAGGTTTTAACCACCGCGCACCGGTAGCAGCGACCACTGCTCGTGCCAAAGGGCAAGAATTTCCTATATAAATCTTATGAAATCGATTTTTTACATCGATAATTATTATGGTTCTTGAAGTTAAATCAGGTCAGGCGCACTTCGCACTTTAACTATGAAGCTACAAGTAGTCGTCTTGTCGGACTCGCCGTGTCCGCTGCCGCGCGATAGACAGAGATAACGCTACAAGAGTTACACGATAGACAGAGAGGCAATTTGTAGGTTAATATAGCTGTAGTTAGCGCTGGCACGTCCTGAATTGCACTTTATTGTGTAGTAGCAAGAGTCGCTACTTATTTAAATAATGATTTTGCAGAGTGAATCTTCTGTACTTCTATTTATATATATTCTGTGGCTAAATTTACTATCTTTCCACAGGTAGCCCACGGAAAGTTCTTTGAAGGCGATTGCTACATTATCTTGAAGACTTCAGTAGAAGAGCAGGGGCAACTCTCCTGGGATATACACTTCTGGATCGGGTCTAAAGCCACTGTGAGTATAAACATCTTTCTTATGCATAACGAAAAATGTTTAACCAACTTGCTTGTCAACAAGCGAGTTGGAGGTCAAACGCAGACTTATTCGCGATAGAAAAAACGAAGAGGCGCAATATGATTTGGCGTAATCATAAACTTCTTTTGCATGTTGCCCACCTCGTAGCTTTATTTAGTTGTTCGTACCGAACCGACCCCGATATCTTCAATGCTCAATATGTTTATTGTGACATATTATGTATACATGCTGATCTGAAATAACAAGTTTTATAGTAAACTAGTCGACCGCCCCGGCTTCGCACGGGTGTAAGCTCGGCCTTCGGCCTCGCTACTATGACCCGCTCCAGGTACACAAAATTTCATCAAAATCGGTCCAGCCGTTTTTAGAGTATCCTATGTCCGTCTCCTGGTTCTAAGCTACCTCCCCACCAATTTTCAGCCAAATCGGTTCAGCCGTTCTTGAGTTATAAATAGTGTAACTAACACGACTTTCTTTTATATATATAGATTAGTAGTACAAATCTTCACTGGGTATTATGGGTATAATACACTTAAAATGTTCATATTAAAACTTAAAAATTGTATTGGTATTATACAAAAGGATCACTAATTCACAATTGATCGTTGAAAAATAAAAGTACACAAGCCGATTTATTTGTTATTCTAGACTCTAAAACCTCCACTGCTCGGTCAAAAAAAAATGTTCTTATGTACATTTGTTGTTGATTCTCTGAACCATTTTACAATAACTAATCTATCAGTAAAATTGTCTAGGTCTATATAAATTTCTGTACGTGTAATCAGGTGGGTTAGCATAATCCAAAAACATTCTTATAATAACCTTACGTTGAGTTTTGTCTCGTTCTCTCGGCTAATGAGAGAGCAAGATATATATAAGAATGTTTTTGAGATTATGGTAACCCACCAGGATGGCAACAATATTATAAGATTGAATTTATAAATTAAAATATCGTGCGCAGAATCGACCCTGTATCTTGTCTATTTCAGCTGGATAAAGGCGCTTGCGCAGCCATGCATGCTGTGAATCTGCGTAACTTGCTGGGAGCTAAACGCACGCAGAGGCACGAGCAAGGCGACGAAACGCCCGAGTTTCTAGGTTTGTTCCCGACCCCGCCGGTCTACATACAGGGCAGCCACACGCCTTCTGGATTCTTCACCGTCGACGATCCCGTAAGATAATCATGCTATATATACTTGGATTTATTTCTCTGATCCGGTGTGGACATGAACCCATTCTTAGCATTGCCCACCATAAATGTGAATGATAATTAGCGCAGGATACCCATTTCTGGACCTGTTTCCAAGGGCGGACAGAGAGGGGCAGCTGCCCCCCCTAGAGATTAAAAAAATGTAGCCAACTGCAAAGAAACTGACTGCTCTTGACTACCTACAATTCATATTATTATCCTCCATACCCCTAAATTGCCAATTTCCTGACATAATATGACTTTTGAAGATATCCATGTTGTAGCTTCTCGGAAACACCGCGGAAGGAAGCTCATTCCACATGTGTTTCTTTCTAAACATTTTATGTTGAATGTGTTAAAAAAAACATGATGAGGACATAGAATCTGTGCATGGGGCTTGAAAAACAAAATGATATTTAATGTGACCAAGTGTAATGTAATGACGTTTGACCGCAAAAGAAATCCCATCAATTATAATTATCATCTTGACAATCTATGTATAAATCGGGTAAATAGCATTAAGGATCTGGGAGTGAAATTTGATCGTACCCTGAATTTCCATGACCACATCTCTGATCTCGCCAAAGAGGCCTATCGTCGTCTGGGCTTCGTATTACGAAATGCCAAAGATTTTAAAAATCCGTTAGTTATTAGAACATTGTACAACTCGTTAGTTAGAAGCAAGCTGGAGTCGAGCGCATGTGTCTGGAACCCGCACCACGTCACCTATGTGCGGATGCTTGAAAAGGTTCAAAAAGCTTTCTTAAGATCGCTGTATAAGAAGCTTCACGGTTATTACCCGTTCATGTACCCGACTAAATTCTTGCTCGGCCAGCTCGGCTACAACTCACTAGAAGTGACAAGGATGTTGGATCAGCTTGCTACTTGCTGCAAGGTGCTCAGAGGATCGGTTGACTCCTTGCATCTGCACAATTTATTGTGCACTTTGTTTGTGCCAGATAAACCCGGGGTTCCGGCTAATAGGCGTGGAAAATTGCCCAAGTTTTTCCACGTGGCTCACAGCCGCACCGTGGCGCGCTCCATGTCTCCGCTGATTCGCGCCCGCCGCCACTTCAATGCACTCCTTGCTACCAACACTGATTGTGATATTATTTGTGACAGTTGGAAAAATGTAACGAAAGTTTTTTTGAATTATTGTGAAAATTTAACTGATCAATGGGACAGGGGCAAAAAAGCCTATAATGACAATTTGTATGACATACTAATTTTATGTTGACATATTTTTACAGCAATTTGTTGTATTTACTATATTAGTCATTTTATAATATTATTCCTATTTTTACTAGGAAATCTATTTTAGTTTAACAATATGTGAGATAAATGTTAGTGGAATTTGTCCGTTTTTATTCTCAATAAATAATTTGAATTTGAATGATGTGTTATCCTAACAGCACTACGTAACGCGGCTGTATAGGGTGCACGGCGCCGGCAACAGCATTCACTTGGAGCCAGTCCCGGTCAGCTTCGACTCGCTGGATCCGAGATATGTCTTCGTTCTCGATACTGGACTCCTCATTTACTTATGGTGAGTTCCCAAATCACACATTTCTGAGTTCCATATCGTTCCCCTTTGACAGCCTATGCTATCTGTCAGCTTGTTTTTTTTTAATGCTATGGCAAACAAGCAGACGGGCTGCCTGATAGTAAGCAGTCACCATCACCTATGGATACTTGTAACACCAGAGGACCAAATAAGTTGCCGACCTTTTATCTTGCTTTTTGAAGATCCCCATGTTGTAGCTTCTCAGAAACACCGCAACACTTCGCTACATCTATCCTCCATGTCTTAAATTAATAACATATTCTACTATGGAATTGTTGAAATGCAGCTTTGTTCTGGTACAGGAACGGCAAAAAAGCAAAGAACACACTGAAATCCAAAGCGCGCCTGTTCTCCGAGAAGATAAACAAAGAAGAGAGGAAGAACAAGGCGGAGTTGATAGCGGAACCTGCAGGGAAGGAGCCTAGAGCCTTCTGGGACCTTCTAGAATACTCTGGAGACGCGCCATATGTTCCACAGGTTTGTTCTAAGCCTGAGTGACTGAAGACAAGTCTTCAATCAGTGCCTTCTACCTGTATTAATCTATGGTGCCGAAACGTGGTTGCTAGCCATTTAGAGCACGAAAAAGTGCCCTTTTTTTGTTCTCGAGGTGAAATCTTCTAATGATAGCTTGCTTTGGTGTACAGCCAAGTTATGTGGGATTATTTTAGAAACGTTAATCCTTATTATTTTTAATTACTTACCTCATAGGTCCTGGGCATGTGCCCAGAGTGCCCAGTGGGAAAGCAGGGCCTGGGCAAATCCAAACTATATATGATCGAAGACTGCCTATTCTATCAATTTATTTATCAACAGGAGCATGTGTCTGAAGAGTTCACCTGGTCTCCACCGCGCCTCTATCGAGTCGAGCTAGGGATGGGATACTTGGAATTGCCTCAGCCTGAGGACTCGCCGCTGGCGCGAAACGCACTCGCCACAAGGAACGTGTACATATTAGATGCACACATTGACGTCTTTGTGTGGTGAGCGAAGTAATAAATGTAATACTTAGTTATAACTAAGAGGAAAGATTTGTATATTTGGATGTTTGTAACGAAATAACTCAAAAACTAGTGGACCGATTTAAAAAAATCTTTCACCATTAGAATGCTACATTATTCCTGAGTAACAGAGGCTATAGTTATTACTAGAATATTTATGGAAAAAAATCTCTACCTGTGCGGAACCGGGACGGATGGCTAGTTCTAAATAATTTAAGAAATGAACATCCAAGTTGTTACTAGTTCTAACTGGGCGTTGGAAACCTGTGTTTTGGCAATAAGTCTCTCCATTTGTCATGTCGATATAACCACTTGACAGCTCAGCCTTTACCATACGCCATACGAACCTCCCCCCCCCCCCCCCTCGACCGATGTGGCTTACATCGTGCACAAGCAAATTATGCGATCAAGTGGTTATATGTTATTATCTTTGGTACTATGCTAGGGTCATCAGGTTATATTTATAGTACAGGGTTGTACTTGGGGTTCGTTATACTCTCCACTATGAACAACTTATTCTATGGCACCATAACTGAAATCGCTACAAAAATATCAGCTTAACATGTATTCATTAGATATTATTTTGTATGTGTAGGTTTGGCAAGAAATCGTCTCGGCTCGTCCGTGCGGCCGCAGTGAAACTCGCGCAAGAACTGTTCAACATGGTGCCGCGACCGGCGCACGCGCTGGTTACCAGGCTGCAGGAGGGAACTGAAACACAGGTAACTAGGCATCGCTGCTGTTTTTAGTCAATTTCTGTCTTTCTAAAGCTCTTGATCGGAACGTACATCGTCGCGGTAATCGTTATAGCACAGGCAAATAAGATGTTTCAAGCTAGAGATTTCGAGGTGCAAGTCGTCATTATGCAGCGCGCTCTCTGAGCTCTATTATCCCAGTTTGAATTAAAATTTGTAGAGAGTTTTATGACAAATTTTTTTAAATAATAGATGCAAATAGCATGAAAACCATACTAAGCGAGATATTTGCGAAAAACTGATTTTTGTGACCTGATGGGCAACCACAACCTCAAAAACCGTCTTATAATAATCTTACGTTGAATTTTGTCTTGCTCTCTCATTAGCCGAGAGAGCAAAGCTCAATGTGAGATTATTATAAGAATGTTGATGTTGTTGTGTTTTGATGAATATCTTGAATATCTTTTAGAATACCAAAAAATAGGGTTATACAAGTTAACAGCTTATTCTCTCTCATTTCGAGGTTGATCCTTTTTTTGATTTAATTGCCTGGGCCGTTGGCGTAATTTTGTTCCGTCGAAGCAAGCGTCAGTTGTGAGGAGCTAAGGTTGACGCTCCATTGGAACCGTTTACAGCGACTTTGTGCAATCCGATCAAGAGACTCCTTAAGATGCTGACAACCGTTGCCGACCTTTGCTGTCTTTTTATGGTCAATGTTGACGACCGTTCCGCTCTCTTTGTTGTTGCTCTTTTTATGGTCGTTGTCGGCTGTTGCGGTCTTTTTATGGTTGTTGTAGCCGACCGTTGCTGTTTATTTATGGTCGTTGATTCTGACTGTTGCTGTTTTTTAAGGTCGTTGGTGTCGATAGTTGCTGTTTTTATGTGATTGTTACTGTCTTTTTTATGAACATACCCACGCGTATTAACAAGGCCCTATTTAATGATGTTATTGTGCGTCAGGTGTTCAAAACGTACTTCCTGGGTTGGGAGGAGGTGATCGCGGTAGACTTCACTCGCACGGCGGAGTCCGTGGCGCGCACCGGCGCGAACCTGACCTCCTGGGCCAAGCAGCAGGAGACCAGGTAACTATACAGACCTTCATTACAATACTTCCTTTGCGACTTGGTGGCATATTATAACTTGGATCAACGCTTTAACTGGCGCCCAGTGCATGTTGGTGAATGTCATACGTCTGTGAACTTTTTAGGTTTCTTGGACATAAAGTACTAAATAAGTCATTGGTGCAGGGCCGAGGATCGAACCGGGTGCCGTCAGATTGTAAAGCGCACATGCTACAACTCATCCACCATCCAAATCAAATGTCGTCCAAATCCGTTAAACCGTTACAGAGTGTTGAGCCCGAAGGCGTGTCAATAAAAGTTTGTATCTGTTGTAATTGTGTTATCTTGTAATCTATAACTATGTTGTACTTTGGTAGGGCGGATCTGTCTGCGCTGTTCACACCTCGTCAGCCTACCATGGCTTCCTCCGAAGCACTGACCCTCGCCGACGAGTGGAACGAAGACCTGGAGGCCATGGAGTCATTCGTGCTGGAGGGACGGCACTTCGTGCGGCTCCCAGACCACGAGCTCGGCGTGTTCTACAGTGCAGACTGCTATGTGTTCCTGTGTCGATACGTGCTGCCGGTGGAGGTAGGTGGAACTAGAACTGGAGCCAAGGTACTGGAGGGACGGCACTGGTGTGTGGTGAGTGGTTCTGGCTAACGCGACAACGGTAGTTGATTGAATCAGGCGTGACTTTGCAGAAGTTCACACACTAAAAAAACCATTCACACACTCCCACGCGTATACACACACTCCCCACACGCACTAGCACACACCCACACATATTCCCGACACATACACTACACACGCACGTTACAGGAGAGATTAGACAAAAAAATATTTTTTACGGATATGATTATTTATACATACTCAGTCCACGTTTTTGGTGGGATATGCCAACTATCTTCTTTATAATATTTTGAATGTTTATTTTTTTAATTTCAATAGCCTCGCGTAGTATCCTTTGATTATATCTATTTTCCTTGGCGAGAGTTTGAGAATATTAAAACAGATGTAGTGGTATTGTGGTGGTGAAGTATTAATTTCAATGTGTAATAAAGCGAAAACTTCAAAAGAAAGAAGAAATCACTTTTAATCAATTTTATTTTGACGAAAATTTAAAAAGCATTTTTGCAATGTTATTGCAGTTGTCAAAGCTAAAAACCACTTGAACCTTGTATAGGCGAAAGTGCAGCCATGCAGTCTGGGTGTCTTCAAGTCAAGACTGATCAGTTTCTTCTAGGCAAGCGTGATCCATCGTAGGCCGCATCATCGCTTAACATCAGGCGAGTTGGCGGCCAAACGCAAGCCTATTATATAATAATAAAACAATTATAAAAACACGCTATGTACCTCACATCTAAAACTCCATCTTCCGACAGCCTGAAGAGGAAAGCGAAGGCTCCAACAAGGGCGTGCCCGACGATACCGAGGGCGAAGCCGCCACATGGGTCGTGTACTTCTGGCAAGGACGTCGCGCGCCCAACATGGGCTGGCTCACATTCACCTTTGGCCTTGAAAGGAAATTCAAGCAACTCTGCAAGCGGCTCGATGTCGTCAGGACGCACCAGCAGCAAGAGAGCTTGAAGTTCATGGCGCATTTCCATAGGAGGTTCATTATTAGAGATGGCAAGAGGAATGCTAAACCTGTGAGTAACCTTTTAAAATGAAGGATGTCTCTTATATTTATGGGGTATGTCACTTTCAGTATTGTGTATGTCACTTTTAGTATGGGATATGTCACTTTCGGTATAGATAGGGTATGACACTTTCGGTATGGGGAATGTCACTTTTAGTATGGGGTATGTCACTTTCAGTATTGGGTATGTCACTTTCGGTATGGGGTATGTGACTTTCTGTATGGGGTATGTCACTTTCAGTATGGGGTATGTCACTTTTAGTATGGGTTATGTCTCTTTCGGTATGGAGTATGTCACTTGCGGTATTGGGTATGTCACTTTTAGTATGGGGTATGTCACTTTCAGTATTGGGTATGTCACTTTCGGTATGGGGTATGTGACTTTCGGTATGGGGTATGTCACTTTCAGTATGGGGTATGTCACTTTTAGTATGGGGTATGTCTCTTTCGGTATGGAGTATGTCACTTGCGGTATTGGGTACGTCACTTTTAGTATGGGATATTATGTCACTTTCAGTATTGGGTATGTCACTTTTAGTATGGGGTATGTCACTTTCGGTTATCCATCTAAAGACTAGCCGTTTGGTACATTGCTTAACTTTGGTGCTTTTAGGAACATATAGTCGAGGTAGTCCACGAGCGCTATGTTATGCTAATAACCTTTTTATTATCTCATCTTTTCGAAAATTACCGTTTTATTCATCAATAAGTGCGAGCAAAGAACGTGTTTTCCAATAGGGTTTTAATATGTGCGAAAAAAATTGTTTTGAAATTGGAATATACATATTTCTTAGAATATTACTCGACGTCTTCAACCAAAGAGATTTGTATAGAATAATAAATGTATAAGTTTTACCTGTTATCTTATATTAATTTTTCTCATAGAGTAGGGGACAAAAAGTAGAGTCTATCATTTGGTCGCAAAGTTATTTTTGCCTTGGGCGACGTACTTTGAATCCCTCACTTCGCTCAGGATTCTACGTTCTGGATATAATATAGTGCCCTCGCCTCTAAATAATATTTTGCTCCCTTGTCACACAATCTATTATTGGTGAATCGTTTTTACTGCGTTTTGACTTTGATTTCCAAACTCATTGTTTTAGGAGGGAGGCAAACAACCTGTGGAACTGTTCGAGCTGCGCAGTAACGGCTCAGCGCTTTGTACTCGATTGGTCCAAGTTAAAGCAGACGCCACTCAGCTCAACAGCGCTTTTTGGTAAGATAAACGCATAAAACAGAGTTATTTTTAACTTTTGGTATTATAATAGTATTACAATTATCACATCACAATAATATCATGTATGTGAAAGTTTGGATGGATGGATGGATGTATGTTTGTTACTCAATCACGCAGAAAATTAAATTAGAGACGATCCAGATGTATTTGCAGTAGTTATTGGCCTCAAACAGGGAGACCCATTAGTTCTCATTCTGTTTAAATTGTATTCAAAGGCTTTAAACTCAGTGTATGTTCACAGCTATATCCTAAACGTCCCGTTGGAGGGCTCGAACGATACCTCGTCCGCCATAGTGTACGCATGGATCGGTTCACAGAGCGACGCGGACTCAGCACGGCTCATCGAACAAATCGCCGAAGAAAAGTTTAACAACCCCTGGGTTAGCTTGCAGGTAATCCCGCAAATACAATTTACACAAAAGAATAGCTGATCCAAATATCTGATATAGAGATCCTTTACCACGACCCCCACTTTCTGAATTGTGTGAAAAGCCTTTTAAAGATAATCGTATTGGGGTACAGCCAGGCTATATAAGATTGAACCCATTAAAACCCCATCAGTGACCTGCATGTTTGCCTGACCGTCATAGGAATTCAGGTCTCAATAGGAACGCACCGGCACCTCCCTAGCAGATAGTCTTAAGCAGCACAATAAATGCTATTAGGTTTTTACATTCTTGGGAGTGTACCACATCTCAAAAGCATTCTTATATTATTCTTACATTGAGCTTTGTGTCGCTCTCTCATTAGAAAGAACAAGACAAAATTCAATCTAAGAGTTAATGAAGGGGTTGGTCCCATCCACCCCAATGCCCTGATGTTTCATTAGTGGATTTAATATTGATGATGATGATAGGAAAATTGTTTCATCGATCCTGGCAGCCCCGGCGTCAGCGATGAATGGGTTTGATGACACACATCAAGTATCAATTATCCCAATTTCGCTTTATTGGGGGAGGATGGCACAGACAAAGCCTCAGTATCGCTTTTAAGGTAGAGTATGGATCTTTGGAGTATGGTACAAGAACGCAGTACAAGGCGAAACGCTTCCACAACCGTCTCGTAAAATACTTGCTTTAAATTTTGTTCCCCCCCCCCCCCACCCCTCCATAGGTGCTGACTGAAGGCAGCGAACCAGACAACTTCTTCTGGGTAGCACTGGGAGGGCGCAAGCCATACGACTCCGAGGCGGAATACCTCAACTACACGCGCCTCTTCCGTTGCTCCAACGAGAAGGGATACTTCACCGTCTCTGAAAAGTGCACCGACTTCTGTCAGGTTTGTACAATATTCTACAAACTATTTTTTTACATTGGACTAGGCTAACGTTTGACCGCAAGATGCTGCCGAAGATGGAGCACTAGTAATAACCTATTCACCCTAGATTGTAATGCTACGGAAATAAGACAAAGCGTTCCATTGTTTTGCCGTTCTAATTAAGAAAGAGGGGGCAAAATGCTTGGTGCGAATGAATGGCATTTCGACCATGTAAGGGTGACGCTTTGCTGTTCATCTGGAGGTCCGGTAATGAAAAGGTGATGGGGGAACAAGTTCATGAAGTTTCATTGCACACTCCATGGAAAATCTTGTATTGTAAGAATGATAAATAAATAAAAAGAGAAATAATGTGTACATAAACGTCAAAAGAAAACATTTTATCCCTTTCCGTTACCATGCTATGTAAGGTGGCGAAGATAATTACTTCTCGTGCTAGGCCTGTAGGTCAATTGACAAGCCATTCTCAGAGCCAGTCAATTTCTGTAGTCGTGTAAATGTCTCCACTCTGTGTGCTACATTTGCTGGTTCATGGTCACCACTCTTAGTTCTAGTAACAGTTCTACCCCAGCGGTTATTGGTTCTGTGACAGATATGACTAGTCCACTGCCACTTCAGCTGCCGCCTGGAAGCTCATCTACATATCATAGATCAGAGGAAATCGCTGTGCGATTCACAATATCTTTCTTGCCTCACATCTGCAAAATGTTGAATGAGCTACCTTCCGCGGTGTTTCCGTGAAGCTACAACATGGGGTTCTTCAAAAGAGGAGTCAATAGATTCTTAAAGGGTCGGCAACGTATTTATAATGCCTCTGGTGTTACAAGACTAAGGCCCGTATTCCAAAACTACGCTCAGTCATGAATCTCGACTTAAAACTAGTTTTAAGTCGAGATTTTATTCTAAAACGAAACTTGAGTCAAGATTGTTTGATCGTAGTTCACCTGATTATCGTCATATTCTAAAACGTCACTCAGCTGTTAATCGCCACTCAAGTTCACAGTTGATCTGCAATCACGCAAGTGACGTCTGTATCACGCTTGAGCAGAGATTTTTCCATACTCTTTGGATTTTTCATTGTGTAGTTGGTTGTTATTTACTTTGTACCATGGATATCTTCGAAGATATCGATTATTATGATAATATTTTCCCAGAGAATAGACAGAACTTACATTATCGGTTTTTTTATTTTCAATTATATTTTTAAAACTTTTTATTATTTCTAGCAGGAGACATCTCTCCGGCAAGACGAAGTTCTTTTTTTTTCTAGTCGACATCTTCCTCAAAGGGAATACAATAGAAGAATCTTCCTTTCTGAACTGAAGAGAATATAAATAGGCAGGATAATTTACTATAGAAAATTGTGAAAAAACAAACACAAGACATATCATGTGAAATTTCACAATGACATTGACATTATTAACGTTCCGTAATTTTTCTTAAAATTGTTTGACGAAAAATTCTTTCGAGTAGTTTCTAGGGTTTTAAGCATAAAAAACAAACAAAACTTTGTTATGAAATAGTTTTTAACCAGTAAATAGATAAATACTTCATTATTTCAAATTATAATACTGATTTTCAAATAAATGGAATGTGTGTAACTTTTTAATTATGCGTTAAACGGAACGACATTGTTACACTCAAGTTAAAATGTAAACGAAAACAGACTGATTCATAGACAAAAAGAATATCCGCTTGAGACTCGATTTAAATCTAGATTCAACAGAGTTGAGTTTTAGTGCCGTTTTGGAATAAGACTAATACTTAAGTAACGTTTCTAGGCTCAAGTAAAGATCAGGTGATCAGAGATCAAACGATACTTGAGTCTTGTTTTAGAATACGGGCCTAAGTGTCCATAGGCGACGGTGACTGTTTACCATCGGGCACCCCGTCTGCTTGTTTGCCATCTATGCCACCAAGAAAATATTTTAGTTCTCTGTCGATTTATTTTGTCCCGGAAACGATCCCTTAGCGGACAGTTTAATTATACTCTTTTCCCACAGGATGATCTGGCTGATGATGATATCATGATCCTGGACACCGGAGAGCAGGTGTTCCTGTGGCTCGGGGCCAGGTGCTCCGAGGTGGAGATCAAGCTCGCTTACAAATCTGCACAGGTAGTCTTATTTTACTCATTTAATGACGTAGCATAGGACCAGATCCTCTCGATCCAGAGTTGAGTCCTCTGATCCGAGGACTCGACTCTTCAGTCCTCATAGGCCCTAGCTCAATGCGAAGCCAGCCTTATGCCACTTCCATTCACAAAATTCACGCCATGTGTAGAGCAGTCATTATTTTCTAATTGCTAACTGTATTTGTTTACCAGGTATACATTCAACACATGAAGACGATGCAGCCAGACAAGCCTCGGAAACTGTTCCTCACACTGAAGAACAAAGAGTCTCGTCGGTTTACCAAGTGCTTCCATGGTTGGGGGGAGCATAAGAGACCACCGGAGTAACTAGGACTTTAGATCTGTGATGACAATCAATCTGTATAGCTATGAACCACTATTTGTAATTCTTACTTTTTTCTCACTTGTGGTGTGGGCCTGTGAATGGTAACCTATCTTCCTATTTATACTAATCTTATCATTTTAAATCCATCTTCCACATTATTCATCTCTTTTTTCAGTCTATCTTTTAGCCATCTAAAGTTCAGTTTTCCTTACTATATAGTTTTCTCCACCTAAAGTAGTCCTTAATTGTACGAAGTACTTCATAGTGGTTCTGAAATAATCATAGTTGCTTCTTTTAAAACAATTTTTATGTAGTTTTTAATGACCAACACAATTTTGTTTCTTCCTAAGATATATTAGCGGCCATTTTAATTTTTATTGACTGTTCATTCATGCAAATGATGTGTATTATAGTTTGTCAGTCAAGAATTTATTTATTATCAATTAAAGACATCGAATTGTATTTTGATGTACATTATACATGCCTGTAAAAAAATATCAGGAAAGGAATCCAAGAAAATGAATGAAGGTAAAATGATTATAAATAAAAGACTGAATCATGCCATTTTATCAACACAATTTATTACCAATTTTTTTTCATGATTGAAAAAGTATTAAGCACAAGTATGGTGAGATTACATGATTAATTAACTTTGAGAGTATTTTTGACTAGAATAGCAAATTGCTATGTGTTACTTCTCAGTAAATGCATTTTGAAATGCTGCATTTAAGAAACATTACTTTCAGATCTAATGTACCTATAATTGTACATAGAATACTGACGCACTGTATTTATGTAAATAATATTAAGAATTAATTAAATAAATTAAATATTTATGAATGTGCATTGAAATGTAACTTAGCACAAAATTGTAATACATTTTTAACATTTCTAATATATGAAAATATAACAATAACATAGTCTTTATGTTTACCCGTGAAGCTTAAACCTGAAACAAAAATAAATGTTTTAAGTAACAAGTATCCGTAATAATTATAAATATCAGCAAATGAGGACAAGAAATAGTTACACCCACCTAGAATAAATGTTTAGTCGTCGTCATCATCGTCGTCAGAAGGCACGAAGAGTTCATTTTCCTCGAGGAAGTTAGCTATGTTTTTACTTATTGCTGCACCGATTAGAAGGCCAGGAATCACCGTCATCACGATACCAAAGAGGCCAAACGGTTGCTTCTCCGGTTCAGGCAGAATGGCCCCGCTAGGAGTGGTGGTTGCAGGCCGCCTCTGAACAATAATTTCAGGCTTCTTGAGGTTCTTGGACTGGACAACCAGTCGAGTCAGCCGAAATATAGTCATTTTCGAGCGAGACTTGTTCAACTCTACGTTTTATTAGTTCAGTGGCTTTTGTTGAGCAATCTCTTCTATTGTATTCTCTTTGGAGCAATCTTTTTCGTTCAGCCAACTAATGTTATTTTTGGATACTTTTTTGCCTGATTTCTGGAATTACCAATTCCAAAGAAAATCCGTCAGAATTGTTTTTAATAATTTAGAATAAATATGAGATAGCACAACACAAGCACAGTTTGCTACACGAGTAAGCGAGATAGAAAACTCATGCTATAAATTTTTATTGTAATTCAATTTCTTGTCAATCTGGAACAAAGTACTAGAGTTGCACCAATGTTTTCAATTTTCTTCATTTAATCGATATTATCTCGATTTTCACGTTTTTAAAATCTGTATAAAGTTCGTTCTGACTTTTTTATGACGTTCATTCAATAAGTCAAACTTCAAAGCGCTAAGTTTGTGTTATATGTCAACGTCAAAACATACGAAAAAAGGAAAACCGAAACGAAATGTAGGAATTGGAATTTTAATGAGAAATCGTAGATTTTTTAAAATAAATATCACATAGATACATAGATAACTGAGCCCTTCAAAATGAATGTTACTCTCACGAGTTTGGAAGCTCTCATTTGTAAGTACCATAACTGAAAATTGCATTTTCTATATTCGATACAACTACAATAACAGCTGCTTTTCTTTGGTAGTAAAAGCAACCCATGACTCTCTGCCGTGCCCTGACGCTGCGGCGCTGGAGGCCTTTTGCGCGGTGATGAAAGACTCCGCGGAGGGTTCGCAGCTGGCTGCGCAGGCTCTGGCGGCGCGAATCCACTCGACTAACATGCGAGAAGCGATGCTTGCTCTCTCTATGATAGACCGCTGTATGCGCCGCGGAGACGCTAGTTTTCATGCTGAAGTCGGAAAATTCCGCTTCCTCAATGAGATGATAAAATTGGTATCGCCCAAGTATCTTGCAGATAGAACCGCACCAGAAGTTAGGACTAGGGTAAGGATAACTTAAGTAATTTCAAATAAAATAAAGTTTTGTTCCAACATCAGTTAAAGAGTGCTTTGAAAAATTTTCACTCAAAATAGATCTTTTTTGCGAAAACAAAAGCACGTCTTAACTAAAAATGGGCCCATTAGATATACTTGCATAAAACTTTAACCCTCTTATAAACAATTAATAAGCTAGTCTATGCTATAAGGTTCCTCTTTCAACTTCTTGCTGGCTAAAACTATCACTATGCTAAAACAAGATGAAGCTAAATTTAACTAAAACATGTTGTTTTTTCTTTTTATTTTCTATTTACCTTTATTAACTAAACAAAACGCAAGCTAATTAACACTACGAAAACAGACTGCCCATAGACCGTTGAAGGTCTAAAGATAATCCAAATGCTTTATTTTCAAGGCTCAAATCATTGTTGAGGTTGCGCCCGACGACTAACGTCGCATACATTTTCAAATCACATCAGACGCGTCCGTCACCAGAGGTGTACGAAAGTTATCCTTAACAGGTCAATTTTGAACGTACGGTAAATTGAATAGAAATGATATTACCACAGCCAAATGTACTCTACAACGACACCCTGACTCTCCAATAAGTGTCAGGCCGAAGTAGCCTAAACATTATTTTGCATTTAAAGAAACTTACATTTTAGGTCCTACAACTATTACATGCCTGGTCACTGGAATACCCAAAGGAGTCCAAGTTCAAAGTAGCTTTTGAAATGTTAAAAAACCAAGGAGTAGTGAAGGAGACACCACCTCCTTTACCACCTGAAGAGGGGGGCCCAACATCTCGCAGTCGAGCCAAGAACGTAATTTTTGATGATGAAGAAAAGTCCAAGCTCCTACAGAAGTTACTTCAGAGTAAAAAGCCGGAGGATATCCAACATGCCAACAGACTTATCAAAACAATGGTGCGCGAGGTAAGTATTTTTTTTTTTACTATTATATGCCACAGCTGGGCAAAGGTGTCCCCCATTTCCTTCCGTAAACATTGGTCCTCCGCCACCTCTTAACAACCTCTTCAGAATGAGTCAAGATCGTCATGGCCTTTCTTAACTGTGTCCTCTATCAGGTCACTGTGGCACTGCTGGCCCATCTGTCGAGATGCATACGAGCCACACGTCTTGCCAATCCCATTTCAATCTGGTGTCTTTTTGGCCAACATCAGCCACACCTGTTATGGAAGTTTGCTGCTGCGGACTCTATCCAGTAGTAATATTAGAAAAGATTAAAGAATTTCTCCTAGATTGAAACATACAGTCATTCAGTCAATAAACCATAATGTCAGTTGACAGCTCTGCAAAAGTCAACTCTCTTCAGTTTACATCTACCTCAACTAATCACTTGAGGTATAATTTTGAATCTAGCGTATATATAGAAAACTTTTCCACAGTCCCTTGTGTGCCGCAATGCCACCTATAGGCCGAAATAAAGCCTTCGGAGTAATAGTGTTTCTTGCATAATGTTAAGCAATGATGCGGTCTATGATGGAGCACGCTTGCCTAGAAGAAACCGATTCACTTGTGATTTGAAGTATTCGGATTGTAACTATTAGGGAACACCCATTCAGGCAGCGCATTCCACAGACTAGCAGTTCCCACAACAAAAGTGGAATCAAAGTGCTTCGTACTGTTTTCGGAATATCAACCATAAAGCGGTGCCGATTTTTGGCGCCCGCTCTGGCAGTATGACCTTGGCCGCCTACATAATAGAATGACAATCATACTGTTATCTATTGTCATCCATTTTGCAGGAAGAGCGTCGCAACGAGGTGAGCAGCCAGCGCGCACTGGAACTGGCCGCAGCGCACGACAGCGCTCATTTACTGCAGGACATGCTGGAATACGCAGAGACTGCTGCCCCGTCTCCGGACGAGGAGCAGATCATGCATGAGCTACACACCATGTGCGCAAGGATGCGCCCGCCTCTGCAGCAGTTTGCGGCTGTCGCGGCCAACGACATCAACAGTGATGGCTTGAGTAAATGCACATCTTCTTTCTTCTTCTATGTACATGTCCCGAGCCGAGATAAGATTTTTGCTAGACGGTGTTGAACCTTAAACAAATACCTAATCATCATTATCAGCATTTCATGTTCCTACTGCTGGCACACAGGCCTTCTCTCAGGGAGACAGGGTGGGCCCTAACCCACCATGCTGGCCCAGTGTATGTAGATGAATGTCATGTCTTTGAACTTTTGAGGTTCGTGGACATACTGGTTTCCTCACGATGTTATCCTTCACCGTTTTTGAGCGATGGCATTGAAACTGCACATAATTATTTTTGAGTGCAGGGCTGATAGTCGAACCAGGTGTCGTCAGATTGTAAAGCGCACATGCTACTGCTTAGACACCATCTCTCAATAAATACTTAGCTAAAACTTGCATTTCAGGTGAATTACTCCAAGTGATTGATTTACTGTACGACGTACAAGTGAAATATAAGCTGTATATGAACAGGAACAAATCAAAAGAAGATCTAGAAGGAGCCACCTATCTGCCACAGAGTAATGATACCCTCCTAGACTTCGCTGGAGCTAACAATCCCAAGGACCAACATGTACCAAAGAAAAATGCTGCCAAAAAGAATGCTATGGATGAACTCGGAGATATATTTTCGACGGAGGGTGGAAATAATATTGATAATGGTGTTTCAGTGTCTGCAGAGCCTCTGAAACCTGTGAATTTAATGCAAAGTGGTTGGTTTCTTCTGTTTTATATACATACTAGCCGCCCGTCCCGGCTTCGCACGGGTGTAAGGCCTTGCTACAAAATATAATATAGCCCATGTCACCCGGGGATAGTGTAGCTTCCCAACAGAGAAAGAATTTTTCAAATTGGTTCAGTAATTTTTGAGTTATTTCTTTACAAACATCCAAAAGTCCAAATCTTTCCTCTTTATAATATTAGTATATATTACTAGTGGCGCCCCGTGGTTTCACCTGCGGTGAATGGTAGAAGGCTGATATACTGATAGAATATTTAATATACTACCAGTGAAAGTCCCGTCAAAATCTAAGTTTTAGAGTCCATAGTCCATACATACCTATACACATTTAGATTTTTATGTATTATATAGATTAATACTGAATAAAATACCAGAATATGAAAAATAAAAAGCTAAATCATGTATTGCCACATTGGCAAAAAATGCCCTGACAATATTTGGTTACATCAATTTAAAAAGTATTCTGGAAAATGAAATACAATGTCTCCAAATGATTATAGAACCAAGTCGAGCTAACTTCTTACTCTTATTACCTGTAATTTATATTTTTTACAGATGATGTTGACCTCCTAGGCGAGAAACCGAAAACAGAAGGTTGGAACGAGCTAGATTCCTTAGGTGAACAACTCTTGAAACAGTCTTTGCCTGAAAACGCGAGACGAGTCGACAGTTTCTGCAGGTAATATGAAAAAGATTATATAACTATGCTAGAGAAGAAGTCTATGCTAGAAGGCTAGCTGGGGAGAACACAGCGGAGCCGATGTCAATTAAAGAATCAAAGGCGGCAATCTTTCATTTTTGCTAAAAACAATCTGTGAATAGGGCAACATCCAAAATTCGAATTGAGAACCTCCTCCTTTTTGTAAGTCGGTTAAAAAAAGCTTCCTTAACATGTCAGTTACGGTCCATGCAACAACTGCTCTGATTTTGTTTTATTCTCAATTTTAATTACATTAAGTTTTCGTAAGAGTAAACACAAAATTGCCAATGTATCTATAGTGCAGTCAAAAAAGTCAATGTACAAAAGAGACAAGAATTTACGATTAAACAAATACAACCTTTTTTTATGGTTGATGGGCTAAGTGATTGATACCACAGCTCACCTAATGTTAAGCGACAGTGTGGTTGAAGATTACAACCACGCCTACTGGAATGGATGAAGAAAATGCCTGCTTCACAAGTAACAAGTAATGTGAACGTGGCCTAAATACGCAAAATTCTGATCTGTTACTTCTATTTTTGCAGTAAATCCAAGAAAATACCAATGAACGCGCTATCATCTCCGAAACACGACCCGTCTCCAAGCAACGGCGCGATACTCGATCTCGATTTCTTCACCAAAAAACAAGAAGCACCGAAATCGCCAGAACTTCCCAAACCAATAATAAACGATGACATCATGGTGGACATCACTGAACCCACTGACACAGACGGTCTAATATTGGACTTGGGTTCGCCAGATGATAGAAGAGAAGCTTTAGAAAAAGAGCAAATAGAAATAGAAAAGAAGGGCAAGTCCTGTGAATTGAAGCCTTTAACAGATATCAATGTAACGTTGGAAAGTGTGACCCCGAGTAAGATACCTCCTTTGACTGCGTTTGAAGAGGAGGGTGGGGTTACCGTTGTACTTCATTTTTGTAAAGACATCCCACGGCCAGATGTCAATGTCATAGTTGTATCGACAACAAGCAAAAATCGATCACCGATTGCTGATTACAAGTTCCAAAGTGTTGTTCCAAAGGTAAATTTAAGACAACATTTTTATTAATTACTATCGGCGCCCCGCGGTTTCACCCTCGTGGTGATGAAAATCGGTAATGATGATGATGATAAAAAGTAGCCTATGTGTTAATCCAGGACATAAGCAATGTATATTCCAAATTTCATCCAAATCCATCCAGCCGTTTCTGTGTTATTGAGTAACAAACATCCATCCATCCACACATCCATCCAAAGTTTCACATTATGATATTAGTGTGATTAGTGTGACTAGTGCTTTTGCCCGCGACTTCGTACGCGTAGATTTTCATATAAACCTTCAACCCTTCTTGCTTCCCTTAATCCGGCCCTTGCGCAAAATAACGTAGCCTATACTTTAATCTGGTCATAGCTTGTAATATTCGTGAAACCGCATTTAAATCCGTCCGGTGGTTTAAGAGATGTGCGTGGACAAACAAACAGAAAAAAAATCTAAAAAACCACATTTAAATCAGTTAAGTGGTTTAGGAGATGTGCATGGACAAACAAACAGACAAAAATTCCAAAAACTGTCTTAATGTGTTTAGCTGCTTATTTTAAGACGCCCTGTGTGTTTTTTATTTTATATATCGCAATTACAGTTTTTTTAATATCTACGTTTTTATTATATACATGTAAAGATTTAACTAAATGTTATAGACAATTCAAAACTTTGACGAATGTTTTTTTTGTAAGGATTTTTTTTATTGCCTACTAGAGGTAAGTACATTCATAATTTCATACGCACAAACTTTCGCATTTTTTATATTAGTGTGATAATAGTATATTTAGTATTATATAGTTCAGTATACATTTATTACTTCTGATACCAAAATTATGAACAACTATTACTATAAGACCAACTCTGAAATCGCGAAAAAACATAGCTGTCCTCTCCATCCTAAGGTTGCCTGGAAGAGATCGCTCTTAGCGATAAGGCCGCCGATTGTTGCACTAGTTTTTAAGCTGTTTTATCGTTTCTTGTGTATGTAATTTGTAGTGGGAACAATAAAGAGTTAATCCATTTATCTGTTCCGTACATTTTGTCGAGTGACCGTTTTCTATGGAACAGCTGATATTGTTTTCGCGATTTCAGCCTTCTTTCGGTTTAGTAAGTCTATATGCGTAACCCTGTGGCCTTAGCACGAGCACTTGCGAAAAAGTTATCGTTATGTAAACGATAGCAAAATGTATGAAAAATTGAACAGCGCCTCTATCGGACGTGAAAGGAAACTGATTTTTTCATACATTTGCTATCGTTTACGTAACGATAACTGTTTCGCAAGTTCTCGTACTAGCCACTGTATGTATCTCCAATTTTCCTTATTGATCATGATGTTTATTTGTTTCCAGGGATGTAAATGCCGCCTGCTCTCGCCGTCCGGCACCTCGCTCCCCGCGTACAACCCGTTCCTGCCACCCCCCGCACTGACCCAGGTGATGCTGATCGCTCGACCGCCCTCATCACCTCCCATCAGCCTGAAATTCGTGATAACGTACACATGCGAGGACGACACGTGTTCCGAAATGGGAGAGGTTAAATTACCGCTGGATGAAGTCTAGTGACCTTACAGCCATAGTTATAAGTATTTTACACCAGATCTTTGTCAAGATAGACCCTGCATGTTCTGTGGCCTGTCTTAGGAGTCTATGTTTCGTGCATTCTCTATCTTATTACGCATTTTTAAAGTTTTTTTTTTTTGACTGGACTTACTTATTACGAAGATTACAAAACACCGCGCAGGGTTCGCCTTTTTAACCGACTTCCAAAAAGGAGGAGGTAATAAATTCGACAGTATTTTTAAATATTTGTTACCTCATAACTTTCGACTGGTTGAACCGATTTTGATGATTCTTTTTTTATTTGAAAGCTGGTGCTTCCCGTGTGGACCCATTTCAATTTGGTCCAGTTTTGACGTTTTTATGAAGTCGGTTTTTTTTATATTGATATTTTTTTTGTTTTAATATTTTGCAAACAAGCAATGTAAAGCGTACAAAACACGGTGTCAATGTACCGCATAGGTACAAAAATGCGCGAGGTCGTTCGTTGACCTCTAGCGTCAGCTGGATTTTTTTATTTGCATTGCATTGCTAACCTTAAATAATTCTCGGGATTTAAAAAAAAACTAAAAAACACGCTTCAAAATCGCTAATCCTGAAGATCCTGGTAAGGATAATGGGACAAACTATTTAAATTAGTACTACTATTTTTTTATTTATTATTGGTGTTTCAGTTCTGACATTTTTAAGAAGTCTGTTTTTTATATTGATAATTATTTACAATAGCAAAGGGCGCGATTTTTTGAAAAAAAAAACGTGTTTTTCCCAAACTTTACGTTAAACTACCTCTTAATTAGTCTCGTGTCGTCATAGTAGGTTAAAAAAACTGCACGCTGCGCTTTCATACGATTTAACGTGCGTGCGGTGTCTATCTTGATATAGGTCTTTGTATTTGATGCATATTTACGCTTGATATGGCGCTTGGTACAAATAGTTGGTAAACAGATCCGAATCAGTCGCGACAAAGCTTTCGTTACTAGCAGGCCTAGCACGGGCCGTGGACAGATTGACTTTCCACCGTTTTTATCCCGCTAGAAAGAGACAAACGTATCCATATCCTAGCTTTGTCGCGTCTACGCGCGGATAAAAACGGTGGAAAGACAATTTGTTCATGGCCCTTGCTAGACCTGCAGGGGTCATCCATAAATTACGTCACACGTTAATGGGGGGAGGGTAAAACCGGAATGTAACATAGTGTGACAAGGGGCAGGAGGGGGTCAAAATCTTTGTGACGTCACATGTTAAAATTCCAAATCCATAACGCGAAATTTATATGCGAATAAAAATCTTTAAGAATTTACAAACTTGATCTATATTCATTAATAATAATTTAGCACTCTCGCTATGAGATTATCTCTCACGCAACAACAGTTAACTTCTAGAGCGGCGTTGTAATGCAAGCGAGATTCTAAAATAAAAATAAATGTTTTCTTTCAATTATTTTTAAATAAATGCATAAATTTGAATAATGTGTCACGTCACACCAGCGGGGAGAGGGTTCTAAAAATGTGACAACCTGTGATAAGGATGGGGGGAGAGGTTAAAAAGTCCTAAAATTTGTGTGACGTAGTTTATGGATGGCCCCTTACGGCTACTTAACGCGGGTGTATCCATCATGAAAACTGATGCAGTTTCGTTCAGATTGATCTCTCCGTGTTATAGCTATTGGAACAAATGTATTTAAGAATGTATACAAATCGAAATACGCTCATAAATACAAAATTTTGTATGTATGTTTACATTCAAGTGTGTAACAGTTCAACGGATTTGAATAAAATGTTGTATAGCACTATACAGTATATAAGTGTAAGGAAGACGCTTCCGTAGCCGAAACGCTACTATTATACTATTTCACACATCAGATCACACACATCATCAGCCAATTAACGTCCACTGTTGGACAAGGCCTCCCTCATAGAGAGGGGTGTTACCATAATCCCCACGCTTGGCAGGCGGCTTGGGGATCGCAGTACGTTCACCGTGTACTATTAGGATGCTGCTGCCCATCCTCCGGTGGTTCTGGTCGCAGTTTTAGGACATACCTGGGTCTTATACTATTTAACACAAAATACCAACAACCATTTACCATATACATTTTTTACCGACTTCCAAATAGGAAGAGGTTCTCAATTCGACTTGTTTTTTTCAATGTTTGTTCCTCAGAACTTTCGACTGGGTGAACCGATTTAGACGTTTTTTTATTTTTATTTGAAAGCTGGTGTTTCCCGTGTGGACCCATTTCAATTTGGTCCAGTTCTGACGTTTTTATGAAGTCGGTTTTTTTTAATATTGATAATTATTTTTGTTTTAATATTTTGCAAACAAGCAATGTAAAGCGTACAAAACTCGGTGTCAATGTACCGCATAGGTACAAAAATGCGCGAGGTCGTTCGTTGACCTCTAGCGTCAGCTGGATTTTTTTATTTGCATTGCATTGCTAACCTTAAATAATTCTCGGGATTAAAAAAAAAACTAAAAAACACGCTTCAAAATCGCTAATCCTGAAGATCCTGGTAAGGATAATGGGACAAACTATTTAAATTATTGCATTGTCATCGGTCCTTGATAAGTGCAAAATTTCAATTTAATTCGACGTTTTTAAGTAAGTAGTTGAAAATCAAGTTCAAAGATTCCGTTACATATAAATATACCAAGCTAATAGCTAATAAAAGCGGGTTAAAAATAAACGAAATTACATTATTTATTTGTAATAGCAGTTGTATTTAACTCCCCAAAACTGAATTACTGCATTTAAAAAAAAAATGGTGTCAGATCAGTCCACCAGCACTATTATCAGTCTTCGTTTTCTGGAGCGTCTTCCTTACCACCGGTCTACCTTATACCCTGGACTAACACATCTTATCCAGGACAAAAAACATGGTTCCTGAAGGATAGCGGGTGAAACCGCGGGGCGTTGCTAGTAACATTATAAGTTGATTTTTATGTGATCAAAAAACATTCTGCACAAGTTTTATTTTAATTTTAAATTATGACAAACTTAAGGGCCTAATTTTTACACAACTTTGACCTTCCAAAACTTGAAAGTAAACCTTTTTTCGTTTAATTTTTCCAGTTTCACCACAGAATACAAAAAGTACATGTACAGAAGGTTCACTCCGCAAAAGCATTTAAATAAGTAGCGACTCTTACTACCAGACAATAAAGTCCAATTCAGGACGTGCGAGCGCTAACTACCTACAGCTATATTAAACCTAGAAGTTGCCTCTCTGTCTATCGCTTAACTCTTGTCGCGTTATCTCTATCTATCGCGCGGCAGCGGGCACGGCAAGTCCGACAAGAAGACTACTTGTAGCTTCATACCTAAAGTGCGGAGTGCGCCAGGCCTGGTTTCACTTAATCAAGGCCATGCCTTTAGCCCGGTCCGAACCGACCGAGCATGCCTCGAGAACCATTCTTTTGTCTCGCTCTGGCTGCTTAACTTAGCTAGGTCCAGAGCGAGACAGAAGTGTGGCTCGCGAGACATGCTCGGACTAGACCAGGCTATTAACAGAAATAGAAGAAAAAAAAACAGTTAACTAAAACTAAAAAAGGTTACGCATATAGACTGTACTAAGCCGAAAGAACGTTATTCTTCATCATGATTGTACTCATCATTATGTACAACTTTTTCTATGGGACCAACCCTATAATCGCAATAAAATCGTCTGTTCCATACATTTTGTTGAATGTCAACAAGAAATCTCTAGTCTATCTTTCTTGGTGTCAATGACTGTTTTCTATGGAACAGCTGTTTTTTGTGTATTCAAGGTTGGTCCCATAGTAAAAGTTGTTCGTAATGATGAGCAGACCTCCTTTCAGCTTATTACAGTCTATATGCTTATTTTGTATAATTTTATTGTAAAAGAAAGAATACAGATTTGGAATCATAATTAACCTACCTAAATTAAAATAAATATATATCTGCAATAATTTAATAAACCGCTGCCCGTAGGCATCGTTGAAAGATGCAAGCTGCATTGCCGCGTTGGGTTGATGCTTGTGAAACTAATACAAAATACTAAAATAAAAAGGTAAACTTTACAAGATTTGCTGGATCAAAGTTGTGCAAAAAGATTCTTAAGTGTAATAAATGGTAAAGATAACTTTATTTGACTCATGTTGTTCCATACTCACTGACTCATTCCATTTTTTTGTATTAAGAAACCTTTTTTATACTCTTAAATTATTCAATACAGGGTTATTGGTAACAACCCTGGTATTAGCTAACAACCTCTCACAGGCAGCTTCCCTACATCGCTTAACAACTTTAGTTCCACGTCTAAATAATTCGTTGTTAATAACGCGAAAACCTGAATAAAGCTTAGGAGCCAATTGTTGCACCTACAAAATTCATAATAATTTTTTTCATCATACTTCTGACATTTATTTTTGGTAAATGTTTTTATAAAAAGTCACGAACACTAGAATGAAAAATGGAAATGAAAGTGGAGAAAGTATAATGAGTGCATAAAACAAGGCATTTTAGACGAGAAGCGAGCCGAAGGCGAATATTTAAGTAGATGATAAAATAGGTTTTATGCATGAATTATGCACTCGACTTTTCACATTAATTGCGAGGAAAAATTGCATAAAATGTCTTTGGTTAATAGTATTGAACAATGTCTATTTTTGTTTGACTGTTATGTCTGGGTCTTTAATAATACCCTGTTCTATGTATTATTAAAGACCAAAGCAAACGTCATACATGAAATATATTACAAAATTAATATCTTTGACCAATTTTAAAGATAAAACATTTTAATGCGCCTAAAAAATAGTTTAGTCCATTTATATAGGGCTAAAATAAGAACTTTACGAGCATGGAAAAAGTTGTTAATGCAGGAAAGTTGTCCCCGACAGACAGTTAGCTAGTAACCAATAATCCTGTATACCACACAATGTACCATTTGTATTTTATGCTATTGCACACTAAAAATAAGTTGATAGCTTTATATGTAATTGATCTCCCATTATACAGAGTCATTTAATTATTTAAAATATGGTATTTATAAAATAGCCCAAAGTTGAGGTAAAAACTATGAATCATATAACTGACTTTACATGCCGAATTAATGCGTAAATAATAATTAAATATAATGAAAAAAAGGGGGGACTGGAGGTCGGGTCATTTTAATATACATATTTCAAACAAACATTAGTAAAAAGATCGGGAACTACTTGTCCTATTTTTTACCGACTTCAAAATTTTTAAAGTTCACAATTATGTTGTTTTTTTTTAATGTTTGTCATCTCATTACTGCATTTATGAACAGATTAGGTTTTTTTTATTTTTTATTTCAAAGGATATAGGGAATCGATATCGGATATACGTTACAGAAATTTTACCAAAATCGGTTAAGTAATGTAGTGTTTAAATCAAATAACTGGGAAAAAAATTGTCAACCAAGTAAATGAAATTGCTTATTTCTAATTTTGAAGTTGGGTTTTAAATTGATAATTATGATGAAACAAATTGGCAATACAAATTTCTAGTATGATTATCATGTAACCCTGTTTTTTTTTTCCAAAAAAAAAATAAGTCAGTTTTTTTTTCACTGATAATTATGATGAAACAAATTGGCAATACAAATTTCGAGTATAATTTTTTTAAAGCCTGTTTTTTTTTCTTTTACAAAAAAAGAAGTGCCACACCTTTGCCAGTTATTCAGCCGATAAGCTGTAGTGTGCAAATAATACTGTTTCGCATTGAACAGCAATGTGTCCAGTAAAATTACCGAGCAAAGAGGTTTAATATCTCAGAGGTGAAGAGTGTAGTGCGTTGCCGCGTAGGGTTAAAATGTTATGGCAGGCGAGCAGCTTGCTCGTCTCGTCAGTTGCATTAAAAAGTATGCTAGTTTTTAATAGTATATTTGCATGAAAAGTACATATAAAAATAACCTGACCTCTGTGGGAGTAGGTAACGATTCCCTTAGTTATCAATAGGTGCCTGTGCTAAGGGCCTATATTATTACTTAATATATCTACTTAAGAATATATGATCTTATAGCCGTTATTATATTAGCTTATAACAAGTTAGACTGAGTGAGACATAAATATTATTGAATCTTATTTTGTTCTAGTCGAAATTATCAGAAATATTTTATTGTATTACTTCCAAATTAATATTCAATATACCTAATTTTATATTTTTGTGTTTGTTGTAATTAATTGTGAAGAAGAATTCATTCCATTAAATAATAAATAAAGAAATTTGAAGACCAGTATAAATTGGTCTGTGATCTAATTAATCATACAGTACAGCTTATATTATGCCGTGTATATAATAGATCAAGCGAAAGCGAATGCGCTGCGTCTCGTTTCAATGGAGTTGGCCAATAAAAACTTTTTACAGATACCTTTTTTTGAAGGTTTTTTTTTTTTGGAAAACGTCAAAATTACTATTACAAAAGCACAAGCTAGCGCTAGTGTTGTTTAATACTCAGAAAAAGGACTGAAGCATAGAAGTAGTGTCCATTTTCTGAGGATTATAACATCCTCAGAAAAAGGCTAAGTCTATTGCACACGACACGATACGCCGATACAATAGATAGTGTGTGTGTGTGTGTAATATTATTATTGTTGTAACCGTGGGATTCACCTGACAATTACCAGCATAAATAAGAGACGAGAGCATCGCTGACTTAAAAATATGCTTGCAGTATTATATGAAACATTCCTGTGAAAGAGGTTTAAATTAAAGAAGAAATTTACTTAGAAATCTCGTATGAATGATCTGTTGCTGTACAATACAAAGCCGATAATGTAATTTGATTTTAATATAATTATGTTTAATTTATAGTTGTATGATTTCCGTCCAATCAGTAGGATTTTCATCTTTCCCATTTTTCTATTCTCATCATCCGTCACCTAGGTACTCGGTGATCAAAGGCATAAAGGCTTTTTTGAAGTGAAAACTTCTTTAGGCGCGTTGAGCACTTAATGGGTGAACAAAAATCATGGAACTCGCGTCATCGTCACGCTGTCACAGAACACATAGTACCGTGTATTTTAAAACAGCGCCATCTCTTGTAGAATAGGTGAACTACTACTTAAGTTTTTACTTCTGACATGCAGTCATACGACTGTTTTTTTTTGTGCCATAAGGTGGCAAACAAGCAGACGGGCTGCCTGATGGTAAATGATCATCGTCGCCTATAAACACCTGCAACACTAAGGCATCATAGATACGTTGCCGACCCTTAGACTCTATTAACAGCCCTTTTGAAGAACTCCATATTAAAGCTACTCGGAAATGTAACAGGATAGCTCATTCCACAAATTGCAGATGCGAGGCAAAAAGAACGCGTAAAACGCACAATGTGTTTTTTTCACTGATCTATGATATGTGGATGAACTTTCAGGCGGTGGCGGCTTATTTGACACAAATTCTTTCCCACGGTCCCAATGCTTAAAACCAGAGGGCGGTACCCTGGATGCTGCAATCTATTTCAGTTCATTCTCAAGATGTCTATTCCCTTAACTTTCATTAAAATCCATTTAGCCACAGAAAAGTTTTTTTTGTGTAATTTAGAACGGCTGTCGAGGCATTTTTTGTATGAAATTTGTTGTAGCCACTTGCACCCATATAAACCCATAGCAACTGTGACACGGAGTTCGTTGCGTTGACATAAATAAGAATGTTCAATCAAGTATCTGTCACAATACCTGACGACAGAGTTTCCTTCTCATTTCCGTTCTATTTAGAAGAAGAAATAAAAAGATTGTTCATTATTTACACATTTAATTAGTAAAAAATATGCAACACTTTTAAAGCTAATATTTACAAAGTAAATGCTCTGAACATACAGTTCTAATATTAATTAACATTATATACTAAGGACCTTAATTAAAACGTTACTCAAGTTGATCCATACTTAAAAATGCTCTCTCAACTTCTCGCTGATGGCAATCGTCACACGCGAAAACGAGGCAGCAATTTTAATCTCTAACTTAAGTAACGTTTTTAAGTAAAGCCCTCAGTACATAAGGCCCCTAATTGTTACATTTTGGGCGATTTTACACAGTATGGTTTGGTACTTCAATCTTATAGCTAGCTAATCATTATCATATTTAAAGGTACTGAAAGTCATGCTCATTTCTAAGCAAGGCATTAGCTACAGTAAACACATGCCTAAAACATTGCTTAGTATAATGAGCATTTCTAATATTACAAGCAAGCTCAAAAATTATTTTCGAGCATGCTACTTGTAAGCCGTCCACTGCTGAACATTGGCCTCCCCCTTTAACCTCCACACTGAACGACATCCTGCCATCCATGACTGCCATAAGGTCCTTGTTCTGAGGTCGAGTCGTTTAGTATTTGATAGACAGTAGTGGACGCACTATACAGCCTGATCTTTGAAGGCGAGCGCCGTGATAGCCTTCTGGTGTCCACAGTACTCTCGCTCAAGCGTGCCCTTCTCTACGTCCCACAGGCGCGCGTAACTGTCCGACGACCCTAGAAATACAAATTTCATTAAAAATTTACAATAAAAACATTTTAAAAACACTTTTTCAGTGACAATAAGATTATGGTGAATTTTACAGCTTATTACGATGACTTTCACATCTTATTATGATGACTTTTACAGCTTATTACGTTGACTTTTACAGCTAATTATGATGACTTTTACAGCTAATTATGATAACTTTTTCAGCTAATTAATAGGTCGGGGAAAAAGTCTTTTCGTATTTTGTATGTATAAAGTTGTAGTAAAAATCTTATCCGTTGTACTGTTTGTATCTGGCTGGTTTTGATACCATTAAAAATATGACATTTTAAAAAAGGAATACAAAACGTAAAAAGCAATTTCCCGCCATTTTTCAATTGTTTTTTTGTTCGATAAAATGAGTGAATCTAACGAACAAATTCGATATATTGTGAAATTTTATAACAAAAAAGGGAAAAATGCGACACACGCCGCGAATAAAATTTGTGACGTTTATGGACCTAATGCAGTGTCATCAAGAGTAGCACAATGTTGGTTCAAGCGTTTTCAGTCCGGGAATTTTGATGTCAAAGATGCAGCTCGCTCTGGTCGCCCTGTTACGGATAAAGTCGATGCCATTTCTGAAAAAGTGGACCAAGATCAGCATATTAGTAGTTACGACGTAGCTGAAGAACTGGGGATTGACCACAAAACAGTTTTGACCCATTTGAAAAAAACTGGGTATACAAAAAACTCGATATTTGGGTGCCACACGAGCTCACTGAAAGAAACCAAATGAATCGTGTACTCATTTGCGATTCTCTATTGAAACGTAACGAAACCGAACCGTTTTTGAAAAGATTGATCACTGGTGATGAAAAATGGATCACCTACGACAAGAATGTGCGCAAAAGATCATGGTCAAAGGGCAGTGAAGCACCACAGACTGTAGCGAAACCCGGATTAACACGTAATAAGGTGATGCTGTGTGTATGGTGGGATTGGCAGGGCATCGTTCATTATGAGCTTTTACCGCCGGGCAAAACCATCGATTCGGATCTCTACTGCCAACAGCAGATGAGACTCAAACAAGAAATTGAGAAAAAACGGCCGGAATTGATCAACAGAAAGAGTGTGGTCTTTCATCATGATAACGCCAGACCGCACACATCTTTGGCCACTCAGCAAAAATTTTGAGAGCTTGGTTGGGAAGTGTTAATGCATCCACCATATAGCCCAGACCTTGCACCCTCAGATTTCCACCTGTTTCGATCTCTTCAGAATTCTTTGGGTAGTGTTAGATTAACATCAAGAGAGGACTGTCAAAACTACTTGTTGCATTTTTTTGATCAGAAGTCCCAAAAATTCTACAGCAACGGGATCATGTCACTACCTACAAGATGGCAACAAGTTATCGAACAAAATGGCACATATATATTATAATTAAATGTAATTAAACTTGAAAAAAATATGTCTTGAATTTGTTTAAAAAATACGAAGAAACTTTTTCCCCGATCTTATATGATGACTTTTACAGCTTACTATGATAACTTTTACAGCTTATTATGATACATTTTACAGCTTATTATGATGACTTTTACAGCTAATTATGATGACTTTTACAGCTAATTATGATGACTTTTACAGCTTATTATGATAACTTTTACGGCTTATTATGATAAATTTTACAGCTTATTATGATGACTTTTACAGCTTACTATGATAACTTTTACAGCTTATTATGATAAATTTTACAGCTTATTATGATGACTTTTACAGCTAATTATGATGACTTTTACAGCTTCTTATGATACATTTTACAGCTTATTATGATGACTTTTACAGCTTATTACGATGACTTTTACAGCTTATTATGATGACTTTTACAGCTAATTATGATGACTTTTACTGCTTATTATGATAAATTTTACAGCTTATTATGATGACTTTTACAGCTGATTACGATGACTTTTACAGATTATTATGATGACATTTACAGTTATAAACTTCATAAAAAATGTTTTATGAAGTTTCTGTTTCCCGTCCGTGCTAGTAGTGTACTGACCAGTGAACAAGTAGCGCGACTCGATGCTGAAGGCTGCGTCCCACACCCAGCGCTGCGTCTCGTAGCGTAGCTCCTGCAGCAGGCTCCAGTCGCTCGTGCTCCACACTTTCGCAGAACAGTCGCCAGATGTCGTCACCAGCATTCTGGAAACATGATCAGATTCATGGCATTTTCAACTGACTTCAAATAATTAGAAATATTAAAAACCGACTTCATAAAAATGTCAGACTGGACCAATATGGAATGAGGGGGTTCTAATTTTTTTTTTTTAATGTTTGTTACCTCAGAACTCCGTCATTTATGAACTGATTTGGAAAATTGATTTATTTTTTCAATTGAAAGGATGTATTTTTAGATTACTGCCAAATAAATTTCATCAAAATAGGTTCAGTAGTTTAGATATTAAATCAAAATAACTGGAAAATTAGGTTACGCTGATGACAATATTATGTCATCCAAAAACCGAAATTGCATATTTTACTAGTTTTATGAAGTCGGTTTTTTAAATTATCAATTATTTGAGGAAAATTTACAAAGTACCAGGCTATCATAAATCACAGTATAGGTCAGAGGTTCCCACTTTTTTTTCTCATAGACCACTTTCAAAATTTCGCTGGTTCTGGTGGACAGTCCCCTGCAGCTACATTTCTACCATATTCCCAAAACTCGACAAAAATGTAGGCCAACGTAGACCCCCGTTGAGTCTCCCGTGGACCCCGGGCGTCCACCTGGATTACTTTGGGAACCTCTGGTATAGGTATTAGTCTACTCACGTGGAGTCGAGGCTGAACTTGCACCTCAACGCGTATTTAGTGTGAGCCTGGAGGTGCTTCCTGGGCACCGGGTGCGGGGGGTCCCCGCTACCTCCTAACGACCACACGTAGCAGTTGCCCTTATTGTTGACGGCAGCCATCATCTTGCCGGACGGGTCGATCGCTATGTCCTGGATCGACGCTTCTGCTTCTGGGATCTGTTGACGTACAAATCAATCTTTGCATTGTAAATTACGCTGATAAATCTATCCTGACACATTTTATTCAGATCGGTTTAAGCCATGAATACACAAATTTGTTTGAATGAAGCACTTTGCATAATTATATAATTATGGGTCTGATGCCGTCGACCCGTCATGCTAGTTGTCTGACAGAACATTTGCTATCGATTAATCCAAAATAATTTGTAATATACAGTCTTAAACTACATACATACGACACAAGCAAAATTTTACTATAAATACTAATAAGTACTTTTAATCATGACAAAAAACATTATGTCACTCAGGTATTTGAACAATAAGAGTGGCATTTCCAGGGCTTGATTTAAGGGAGGGCAACCGGGGCTATAGCCCCGGAGCCTCCACAAAAGAGGGGACCGTAAAACACCGTAAGAGCTGTAACAGACACGTCAACATGGCTGACGAACCACCGTCTGACCAACAGGAGAGAAAAAGAAAATTGTTTCTTTCTCTCTGGAGTGAAGTTCCCACTGAACTTCAGTCCCGATTCAGACATAATCGCCGTCTCGCTTGCTCAACGACGCTTCACGAGTTTTGACGATGTTGTGCGAATCGAACAGATATTAGAGAACTGAGCCGTAAATGTATAAATATACGGTTCGTTTTGATATACAGTATATAAATTGTATACAGCTGTTGTGAGGTGCACATATGAAACTGCGGACGTTTATTGACTATAATTTTCTACGGTTGAGACTTCTATGTAATTTTTTTTATACAAGAGTGTACTTAAGCTACAAGAGTGTACTTAAGCCAATATGGATGTATGGTGTTCAATTGTGGGGAACCGCTTGTAACTCAAACATCTCAGTTATCCAAAGGATGCAAAATACTATTTTGAGAACCATTAGCGAAGTGTCCTGGTACACAACCAATGCAGAAATCCACAACAACCTTGAGATAAGCACAGTTAAAGAAGAAATTGCGAAAATCGGCAAAAACTATAGACATCGCCTGCTCAGACACCCTAATAGCTTGGCTGTTGAACTCACGGAACAAACATACAAGCCTAGGTTAAAAAGAAAGCGCGTTATCCCCAGCGATTGACCCCATTTGGTCATCAAGAAAATACATAAAAGGAGATGTCCTCACTGGAGGGCACACTTTACAAGACACATTGCACTCAAGACATCTGCTTATAGTTAATATAACTGATCGCAGATAAAAACAGAAAACAGAAAAAAAAAAAAAAAAAAAAAATTTTTTGAAGACCAATGGCAACAAAGCAAATTTCAAAAGGGTCTCACCAGCTGTTCATTCTGGTCAGTCTTCAAGTCCCACATGTGAATGATACCGCTCTGGTCTCCCACCATGATCTGCGACTGGTCCGGGTGCAGCATCACAGCATTCACCGGTGCTGGCACTTGGAAGATCTTCTGACACCGGAACTGAGGTGATACCCTGGACAAGTGGAGACCAATCTCATGTTATCACGACTAAAATGGCTGAACTGATTTTGATATTTAGCAGGGAAGTAGTGTATACTTGACTATATTAATGTAGCTGAAGTAAAAAATATAATTATATTTCTTTCTTTCTTACAACGGCGTTTTTTTTTTCATTTGTCCATTGCCAACTAATTTGTGTTTGTTTATATGTTTGTGTGCGTTTCGTGTGTTTTTTTAAAGCCATAAGTGGCCAACAAGCAGACGGGCCGCCTGATGGTAAGCGATCACCGTCGCCTATGAATACCTGCAACACCAGGGGCATCACAGATACGTTGCCGATCCTTAAAGACTCTATTAACAACCCTTTTGAAGAACCCCATATTAAAGCCACTCGGAAATGCCACAGGAAGGAGCTCATTCCACAAATTGCAGTGTGAGGCAAAAAGGAACGCGTACAATGCACAGTGTGCGATTTGCACTGATCTATGATATGTGGATTTTGTTACAGATATATTTAATAATTATCAATATAAAGAACCAACTTCATAAAAATTTCAGAACTGGACCAAATTGAAATGTGACCACACGGGAAGCACAAGATTACAAATAAATAAAAAATCATTAAAATCGGTTCACCCTGTCGAAAGTTCTGAAGTATCAAACAAACAAAAAAACCAGTCTAATTGAGAACGTCCTCCTTTTTGGAAGACTTAAAAGAACATTGTTCAGCAAAATCACTAGAAACTTTTACAAAAGATACAGCATTACACAGCATCAAAAGTACCTTGTTACCTTGGGTCCCATATTCTGGCCGTGCAGTCCTCACCACCAGTGTACATCCACTGACCATTTTTCTAAAAACAAAACAGTTTTATATAAAGAACCTCAGTAGTGACTCTTGACTAGGGCTGCCCTACCATCCGTCCGGAATTGTCCGGCTTTGTAATTTATCCTGCTTTGTTTAGCTTCGGCGATGTAATACGAGTAAATCTGGATTAACGTGTCCTTAAAGGCACACCAAAAACCACCTTTTAAAAATTTACCAACATACTAAAATGTGCTTTTATATATATGTCTGGCTTTATGTCAGGACTTTTTATAATTTTGATATGGTAACCCTGCTTGACCTTGTTACAGGCCATTGAGTTTTTAGATTGTAGCAGCACTATTGGCAGTAAACATGAGGATTTCTTACTGTCCTAATGTTCGGAAGCCGTGAAAAACACATTGAAAGCCGAATTCTTGCTGCAGTATCGGGGTAGGGGCCCATGGCTTCCGCGTACAGTATATATTTTGTATGAAAAGTGTAAAAATAGATTGAACTTTTTTATGATACTGCAACGACGACGATACTGACGAGACAAGCAAAGCCGTTCGACTGATGGCTCTTCACGCTTGCCCATAACAGCTCAACGCCACTCAGAATTTTGAACTTCAACAGTTCATAACCCTGGATGGCAATGCACTGCGCTCGTCACCCCGAGATACAAGAGATCTAATACAAGTCAAATCTCTGTGTGCCCTGTAATTTCGCTGGAAACATTGCCCTTCAATCCGGAACACAGTGGTGTTTGTAAACTACTGCTTGGCGGTTGAATAACTGGCAAAGGTGTGGTACTTCCCCAGGTGGGCCCCTGCAAAGAGTCCTACCACTACAAATTATTATAATTAATACTTATCCTGTCTCATCTCAAAATATATCTAGGCAGGTGACGACTTGTCACCCACTGTATAGGCCCCCCATAAAGGCTGCCGCATATTGGCACCGGAGGGGCAACATTGGCGTGGGTGCACTTTCACTAAGAGCTACTCGCAGCGTTATGCCTTTTAATACTTCCGCCTAGGAGCTTAGGTTCTTAGGTCTTGCGGTTTTTTACCCTCAGATGGCGGATTAAGGCAAGCCAGGAGTCGGAATCTCATTTAGCCCCCTGGGATCATACGCAGTGTCGCCACTCACCGACGGCTTGCCATAAAGCCGCCCCTGCGTTTATGATTATTATTAAATAATAAATAGGCTTGCATTAGACCGCCAACTTGCCTGATGTTAAGCAATAATCTATACTATAATATAATATATATTATTGATATTATAAAGAGGAAAGATTTGATTGTTTGTTTGTTTGCATTGAATAGGCTCCGAAACTACTGAACCGATTTGAAAAATTCTTTCACTGTTGGGAAGCTACACTATCCTCGGGTGACATAGGCTATATTATATTTTGTAGCGAGGCCGAAGGCCGAGCTTACACTCGTGCGAGGTCGGTGCGGACGGCTAGTAGTGCTTTATAAGTTTATAAGGTTGTTATGTAGCTATAGCCATAGCCACCCAATGTCTTCAAATAAAGCCTGATCTATTGTCGACTTACTTGAAATCCAACCCTAGTGACATTCTTGGTGATGCCTTCAAAGTTGACTACAGGGTCTGGGTTGGCACTGGCCAAATCATACATCCTGATATGCTGGTACCCACATGCTGCCACCATTTGACCATTTGGCGATATCTCCAGGCCATTTACTTGCTGAAATTAACAAATCACACTTATCAGTATGTATACGCTTGGTGACATGGGTTCGATTCCTACCTAGAATAAACATTCATGTGATGAACATTTGTGTTTGTTCTATAGCTGGGTGTTAGTAATGTCTATTAAGAATGTGTTTAAAAATATATGTTTATGTATGTATATTAGTCTCTGGCAGCCATAGTAGAAGCTGTTTGGATCTTTGAACTAGCAGGGCTAGCATGAGCACCGCGACAAAATCTTGTCGTGACCCTGTCAAGCAAGACCGCGACAATCTGCCTATGGTTTTATATACGGCTGTCTCGCTTTGGCATGACAAAATCCTGTCACGGTGCGCATGCTAGCCCCGTAGATGACTAGTCATGGGTGACATTTTGAAATGTACTTTTTTCACTTGCAGTAAATAATAAGTAACATTCCTACTTCAGTAGTGTAATCATTCAAAAATTATTCATCCGATTTTGATGAAACAGAATAATCGAGTAATTTCTATAAAAAACTGATGAAATAGGTACCCTTAGGTACCAGCTTGGTTGATTTGGCAAGTTCGTCAAAGTTGTTAAGGTCGGCAAGGTTGTTAAACAACATTTTTGGTCATTTGGATAAAAGATCGATCGAATTATTTGACCCGATTATTTTGGTCATGGGTCACAATCGACCTAGGTTGCAGGAAATTATTAATAGACAAAGGACTTTAATAAATCCATGCGTAGATATAATCTTTATTTAGCAAACAATAAGATACTTGCAGAGTCAGGGTGTTGCATTGTGCGGAGACAAACACCACTATGCGCCTGCCATAACTTAATTGTGTGGTCGTATCCTCCTGTCACAAGCGCTACTTGAGAGCCTCCGCCCGTGCTGTCGCCAGCCATGGCTAGAAAAGTCACCAATTATACATTACAAAATATTATTGAAATACCGCAGTCATGATTTTCTCAACGATGGTAAAGATCTTACTCTCTTCTCTTCTATTGTAATCTCTTTGTTCTCTACATAGTAACAAGAGTCTGATCCATGGAACACTATTACTCGCGGAGCTCTGATCTATGAAGAAAGTAGACTAGAAACAAATACCTAGTAGCAATTCTCGTGTTTATCAACACAAGCATAACCTAACCTATATACATAGACCTACCTGTTTCAGTTCAGGGATATATCAATTTTATTGTAAAATATTTTAGTAATAATTCAAAAGCCAATTTTCTTGTTCCGTTTGAAAAAAACTGGAATCAAAATGAGAGAAAGATCGAACACAAGAAATGAAAAAAATATTATTTCTTGTCTGGTTGTGCTTGTGTGAGTGTGTTGTGTGTATTGTATTTTTTTGTTTGCCTTTGCTGAGTGTCAGTCTGACTGTCAGACTGAGACTGACAATGACATCTTTTTTATTGCTTTATGGCGGCTTCACATTAGTGCCGTGAAGCTCCGAGAACAAGCGTGAACGTGAATGTGGAGGGTTTTCGCGGGGTTCACGCGCGTTCACGCCTGTTTCCCGATCAGAGTCGGTATTTTGTCCCGCGACAAAGGGTTCGCGCCCCATTCGCACGGCGTTCACGCGTACACATCCACATTCACGGCCCCGCGCCAGTTTACTTCTTGTTTACTCCGGTCTATTGGCGGCTCCACATTAGTGCCGTGAATTCTCGGCACAAGTCGTGCCCTCCACATTCACGGGATGTTCACAGTCGTTCGTGAAACCCGCCGCGAAATGGACGTAGAATCTGCTGCTGCAATAACTTTGTTTGCTGTGGCAACATATTACTATTTAGACGTCCAAAACAAGAAAGTTATTAAAAAGCGTTGGAAAAAAAGAAGATGGTTGATGACGTCCGTACGCCTTTATAGACCGGAGTAAACAAGAAGTAAACTGGCGCGGGGCCGTGAATGTGGATGTGTACGCGTGAACGCCGTGCGAAAGGGCGCGAACCCTTTGTCGCGGGACAAAATACCGACTCTGATCGGGGAACAGGCGTGAACGCGCGTGAACCCCGCGAAAACCTTCCACATTCACGTTCACGCTTGTTCTTGGAGCTTCACGGCACTAATGTGGAGCCGCCATCCAAAGGCGTACGGACGTCATCTACCATCTTCTGATCATCTACCTGACGTCCGTACGCCTTTATAGACCGGAGTAAACAAGAAGTAAACTGGCGCGGGGCCGTGAATGTGGATGTGTACGCGTGAACGCCGCGCGAAGGGGCGCGAACCCTTTGTCGTGGGACAAAATACCGGAGAACAGGCGTGAACACGCGTGAACCCCGCGAAAACCCTCCACATTCACGCTTGTTCTCGGAGCTGCACGGCACTAATGTGGAGCCGCCATCCAAAGGCGTACGGACGTCATCTACCATCTTCTGATCATCTACCTGACGTCCGTACGCCTTTATAGACCGGAGTAAACAAGAAGTAAACTGGCGCGGGGCCGTGAATGTGGATGTGTACGCGTGAACGCCGCGCGAAGGGGCGCGAACCCTTTGTCGTGGGACAAAATACCGGAGAACAGGCGTGAACACGCGTGAACCCCGCGAAAACCCTCCACATTCACGTTCACGCTTGTTCTCGGAGCTGCACGGCACTAATGTGGAGCCGCCATAAGGGTCTAAACGATACGCGAAAAATAGGATATAGTAAGGATTAGGATGGAAGGATCAGAGGAGTGTAAAAGAGAAGCATAAATAACATTTATTTTATGGTTTTATGTCATTCAAGATGATAAAATCAGATAAAGTAGATAGAAATAATCAGTAGATAGAAAAAGAATTGCCACTGAGAAGAGATTTTATATATGTAGGTAATGGAACACAAAGGGATATCAACATGACTAGCATGCGCACCACGACAAAATCTTGTCGTCACTTTTTCGAGCGAGAACGCGACAAGGTGCCTACTGTTACATAAATGTCTCGCTATAGCACAATAAAAAGAGTCGACAAATTTTTGTCGTGGTGCGCATGCTAGCTCTGCTAGTCATCGTAAAAGGAGGCATGATGATGTAAAAGTCAATGTCTTCCTAAACTCATTGAAAAGACAGGAGAAAAGTAATCAATCACTTCTTCACTTGACCAACTACTGTTCACTGTGAATGTGGGCTCTTATTCAGCACGGCGCGTTAAGTTAACCTCATTCCTTTATTTCCTAAGGAATAGATTCAACTTCTTAAGGTTAACTTAATGTGGTGACGTTAGCGTGCGTTTGCCCGTGCGGAATAAGGACCCAGGTGCGATTATGGCACTTATCCAGACTAAAACGTAAACCATATATATAATACTTGACAGGCTAGCATGCACGCCGCGACAAAATCTTGTCGACTCATTTTATCGTGCCAACGCGAGACAGGCGTAAGTATATGAAACCGTAGGCACCTTGTCGCGTTCTCACTCGACAAAGTGACGTTAAGATTTTGTCGCGATTCACATGCTAGCCAGCCATGCCGATAAAGTTCAGGGACTCCACGAGGTGAAAAATTAAACCGGCTAAAATTTAAACTGTTAAACTGTGGTTACGGGCGTCCGCTAGTATACATTTTTGCCTGACTAGATTAAATTTATGTACCTATTACTTATATTCTCTTTGTATGTACCGAATGACAGCGGCTAAGCATGGCTGGCATGCGCACCGCGACAAAATCTTATCGTCACTTTGTCGAGCGAGAACGCGACAAGGTGCCTACGGTTTCATAATTGATAAAGTTAGCCAGCCATATTATAGTTCATTTGAGATGTTGGTATGCACCCGCCCGTATTTTGTTTACATTTATAAGTATGCTGTCTCCGCAGGATTACCAGCTATGTTGTCAACTGCAACATTTTATTTTGTGTAGAAATTTTATTTGCCTTCATACGTTTCCTTGTTGCAACCATTAACAAGGAAACGTACCTATGAAGGCAAATAAATTTTCTCTCTATGGTTTTATCTTTAATTCGCCGGTGAAATCGAATAATAATTTGGGCTTGAATCGATCGACTCGACTTTATGGTCCCCTCTATCGAGCCAATGACGTCACGCAAGTTAACATGACGCAACGAAAGCGCAGCAAGCGGTAGGAATGGCGGCGTGGCTTTTAGGACGAGCTAATTAATGTCAAAGTAGGCCTTTCTATGAGTACCAATAACAATAGGTCGTACCTAGTCAAGGGTATATTAGCTTGCTACATATACTTAACTGTGGGATAGGTATATTAGGTCTGATATAATCAATAGTACAGTTTGGCGTTTGCTAATCACAGACGATTTCGACTTCATGTTGTCGGCAGTTTCATCACCTAACAAAATCTTTACTTATCAGTGAAGATACATAATTTTATTAACCTAACTAGACCTATCTATATGCATGTTCTGCAGGGAAAGAACATAAAGACTTGATTTATATGAAATTACTTTATTGAACATGTAAAATCCGTATTGACATGAGGAATGCTAATTCTCATTTACAAATTAACAGTAAAATTTAAGAGACAAATCACATCGAAAACCTACCTATCAACTAACTAAAAATACAACATACACATCAATTTCCTAAAATAAAGTGCTCAGCAAGGTATAACACTGTCTGTTCTTAGCTTAGTTTGGTACCATTAACAGCATTGAAATTTAATGAAGAGGTAGGTTTCACTAACAATAAGTCATCATCTTACAATGATAGTCTCTAATTTTACATGTTAGTTAAAATAGTTTTACCAAAACTGTTATGTCCAATGAACGTAGACAGCTCACTTTATTGTATGCAGTAATAATTAACTGAACAGTATATTCATTTCAAAGCATAGCTTTCTAATACAAAGCAAATCAGGTATCTTAGCAGACATACGAGTTTTGATGAAACCAATCGAGGTACATCAGTGAGCATCCAGTAGTCACAGCGAACTTAACGAGGGAGGGCTAACTGTACAATTCCCCGGTGAATACATGCTAACACTTAAACATTATTTTTTTTGAGGCTTAGAAACCTAGACCCTAGCCAGTGGCAAAACTTTCCAAACTCTGCAATCTCTACTATCTTTAAATCCTATTAATACTAAACACCAGCTGTAGACAACACACTGAACAAACAACAATTTCAAATGCAGACTAAAATACAATCAGAACAAGAGCTAAGAAAATTAATACATCTATGGACAATTTACGAATTGAATTGTTGTAGACTTTGGAAAGTCAGTCCCTTTTTACTTTGTAATAAATTAAGTCCAAGTAAATTATTCAATATGAACATGTTTTATAGACTGGGAGATCACTCGCTTTCCTCGTCCTCTTCAGCATCATCCTCGTCCTCTGATTCCTCCTTCTTTTTCTTTGATTTCTGTAAATAACACAAGTATGAGACTAGTGCCTTGAAAAACAACTTAATGTTGTGGGTCAGACATAAAAACAGGGTCTCCGGGTGACTGTATTTGACATGCCATGCCATGTCTGGGGCTTCGACTAATCTAAAACTGACATCGGTGTTCTGTGGTAGCCATTTAGCCTACAAAACTAATGAACAACATGCATTATAGTGCCCTCAAATGAACAAACACTACATCCTAACACAAAACAATATGGTACTTACAGCGGGTGCAGCCTTCTTTCCCTTCTTGCCACGTTTTGTTGCCTTCTTGCCGCCTTCATCACCACCACCACCGTTGGCATTGTATGACTCTAAATCCTTGGCATACTGCTCTTTAGCTTTGGCAGCTTTCTCCTCCCATACCTGACAAAAAGATAGGCAAACAATAACTATGGATGTCAATATGGTGCAAATAAAGAACTTTGGTTAAAATACTTAAGTACTTACACTCTTGTCCTTCATCGATTTCCACATTTCACCTCCCTTTTTGGCGATCTCGGTGACTTTGAGACCAGGGTGCTCAGCTTTTATCGATTCTCTCGCACTGTTTAGCCATAGCATGTATGCTGACATAGGACGCTTCGGCTTGTCCGTCATCTTGTTCTTTTTCCTATAAAATAAAAAAATATGTTATAAAACAACGAACAAATGCAAGGGCAACAGGTTAAGCGAGGCATGCCTCGAAGGATTTGAGTACTCGATAGCCTTCAGACTGCCTATTTGGCAAAGTAGGGCGGCGTTTTGGCGGGAAACGTATTTACGGGCTTAATACATGAAAAAACAATACTTTGTCGATAAGAGATGATAAATCTAGCATAAAAACCACTAAAACATGATAGAAAAGCTAGATTTACTGTAAAAATAGTTATCGCCCCATATAACGAGTTCACTGTCCTAAGCTTGGGTCGAACGAGCCATTTTGTTTTCACGGATTGCGACGAAAATACGCATTAACTAAATAAGACTCGATTACCAGTTAATCCCACGATAGTTGGCCTAAATGTTGTAGAAGAACTGTTCCTATCCTTCAATGGAAAATATCTGAGAAATTAATTATTGAAATAAGGCGTCTTTTTGTACCCACGCGTAGTATGAAAAGTACGATGAAGCCTATAGCCATGTTTGAATGCGAATTCCAACGTGGAACGAAAAGTAATTTTGTGAATCGAGCTCTAATCATCACTAATAAACTCAATAAAACACTTAACTTTGATTAGAAAAATAGTAGGACTTACCTGATGGCAAAAATTTTGAAAATATTTTTGAACTGGTGCACAACCAAACTGTAGACGTAGAGAACCAGAAGAAAATGTATGGAGCTCAAAGCAATGTTCCCAGAGCAAGCTAGCTTGGGGTCGTGTCGCGTCGGCACACTAGCGCCATCTACAACGCGTCCTATTGGTCGAAAAAGTCAATGATACCAACAATACGAATGCGTTGAAGCTTCTTGTACTACGTATATCCGCGATAGCTATGATCAAGTACCTCAAACGAATATAGACTTTATTTCCTTACACCAAGATAGTTTTTCAATAAACCGAGATATCTTCATACATTTGTTCCCAAAAAATATTTTGAGAAATTTGTTAGAAAATATATCGTAAAAAGTTTAAAAATCAAGTTTTTAGGGTAGCCTATCAACTACCGCATATTTTTCTTAACCTTCGTTAATACATTTAAGTTAGAAGTATATCAAAAAGTGACCCAGTCCACTCTAGACCTCTTCCTACTAAAATTAACTCGCGCCTTTATTTTGAATGCCGCCAACGTTTAATTTCGGAAAAATAAAAGCGCGGCAAACGATAGTTAGAAAGAGACGCCAATAAAACATACCGCATGAATGGGAACACGTTTGTTTACGATTTGGTATTCTGCTGAGAAATAGTTTTTATTTCAAGAGAAATAAAGGTTGAGGTCTAAAATCTCCCATTTTCCTTCACCTAGGTATATTTTTCTATGGCCAATGACGTTTTGAAAAGTTACGGTTCGTTGTTCGTACAGCGGATTGTGTTATATTTTATTTATATAAGACAGCCATTGTAATGATAGTAGAATAAAATGCATTAATTTCCAGCTTTAGATAATAATTTCAATTTTAATTGATCGAAGCAGCATTGACAAAATTTATCAATTAAAAAAACCGACTCACAAAAATGCGTAAACTCTGTTACTTGGATGATCACATTGTCATCATCTGGTAACAAAATTTTCCAGTTATTTCGTTTTTAAAGCCTATCTACTAAACTGATTTTGATGTAATTTGTATGGGACCAATCTGAAAGTATATCCTTCGCACAGTCGTCGATTGTTTTACAATTTTTTAAACCAAGCCGTATATATTTACAGGGGCCTTACGCCCACATTTAACCGCGTACCCGAATACGCGCTGTTTGCAAAATCACGCGAACGCATATCTTAACGCGCCGAGATACGGTTTGAGGTCGTGTGATTTTTTTAACTACGCGCATTCGGGCCAGCGGTTAAAGTTGGGCGTGAGGCCCCTGCTCGAAAATATTTAGCATCCTGTTTACACATATAAAAAAAGGAGATGCAGATAATCCTCCAATAGGTAAGAACTGTCAAATTAGTTTTAAGAGCACCTAATACAATAGTTAATAAGTACCAAGGTATCTGTATCTGGAAATACCGTAAACCATTGTACAGAGGTCAGTGGCTTTATTGCAGTTGTTCACAGAATAGGTTCGAGTACTTCCTACTGCCTACTTTAACTTAAACCTTTATGTAGAGGTACCGTCGACGTAGGTAAACGGTTTGTACCTACGCCAATATACCAGTTAGAAAATATCTTAGGCCAATACTTACTATTTCAATAGTATCAACGGTCATACATATAAATAAAAGTTATTACAGCTCCTCCTTGCCTTTCTGATTTTTCTATCATGGTGTCGTGAACAAATACGGTACCTAGGTAAAAAGGTTGATCAGCAGTAGGTAGGTAGGTATAGAGAAATCTGTGTTGTGCCTCGTTGGTTGTGCCATCATCTTTATATAATCGAGCTTATCAAAGATATTGTAACCAGAGGCGTAGCTATCAGAGGGCTAGGCACCGTGCACCGGGGCCCTGTAGCTCAGGGGTCCTCAGATCCTGACCAGCAAACCTCAAACTGAACTTGCAAAACATTTTCCCTTCATAAACATACATGTAGTGAGTAGCTTCGATCACAATAAAGAGCTGATGTTAAAGTAGCTTTGTACCTTTAGAGTTTTTATTTTTTCACTTGGTAAAACCTAACCCAGTTTAGATAGGGCCCCATTTTTTTGCACCAGGGCCTTTGGTTACCTAGCTACGCTACAGAATGTAAGGCTACGGAGCTTATCATCATCACAGCTCTTTCGCGCAGCAACTAAGTATAGAGATAGAGGATCGGAGAGAGTGACTAAGTATCGGATACTTTTTATCCCTGAAAAAATAAATGGTTGCCGAGGTAATGTCCATGTCCAGCCAGGTGAAATCTTGGGGCCCAGCTTTCGTATCTTATATTATTACTTTATAGATTCGTTGTGATCTAAGGGCGATGATATGGGATGTGGAATTATGGATGGATTGGATGGGATTCTTGAATAAGGCAGGATATGTCCTGCCTGCCTTACGTTCCAAATCAACTCCCTGTAGTAGCGACGCCGACAGTTTTATATGCTGCAAGTGGAATAAGTAGGGCATATTTCTCAAATGCGCGATTGTAAATAATATTATGACGTGCGCTTCCCGCCAATATTGTAGGTACCATGTGCACTGCATTTTGGTGCTTTGCAAAATCAACACAATATAGGTAGGTACCTATTTCCTTTAAGTAGGTACCTAGTTCTCATATCGAAGCCAGCAGCTAGGTGGCCCTAGCTGGAGCATTTTATTGCCGTTTTTGACTCGTCGAAGTTAAAAGTTTTAAGCATTTTTGGAGCCAAGCCAATCCACTACCACAGATGAAATAATGGTACAACCACCACTATCTCCTTGTTATAGGTACGATATCTTGTATCGAAACGATGAGCATAAATCTGGCAGCCGCTGCTGGCAGCTATTCTTGTAGGTACTGCGGCTTTACGCCTTATTCTAATTGCGGGCTCGAATTGGCGCAGTTTGCAAAATCACGCGAACGCGAACCTTAACGCGCTGAGATACGGTTTGCGGTCACGCAATTTTTCGCAATTAGGTACTTAAACTGTTCGCTTATAAAGGGGCATTACGCCCAACTCTAAACGCAGGCTCGAATACACGCAGTTTGCAAAATCACGTGAATGCGCCGAGATAAGGTTTGCGGTCGCGTGATTTTGCAAACGGCGTGTATTCGAGCCCGCGTTTAGAGTTGGGCGTACGAGAACTCAAGCACGTGTTATTTTCTCATGTAGTACCTACATACCTACATAAATAAGTATTGTCTGTTTTGACACAAGCATAGTAGTAGATGCATTCTACAATATAGATAGTGAAGAATGTATATAGGTAGGGTAGGCGACCTACCGCTATCGTTATTTGACCCGACACTATTTTGATAAAATTCATTTGCATATACCTATTCGATGGTTACAAGTCCGGGAGTTAAATCATTTGATAATGTACTTAATTTCTACTTAAGTAAATAGCTATTTTTATTTCAATAAATACTTACTACCTATCTGCCCTCCTTATAACGAATGCAGTACTTGCAAAATGGCGGTGTCGAGAAATACGCGGAAAAACGTATTTTTTGATAGATAAACAACATGCTTATCTTTTATAACTTTTAAGTGTATTTAAAGAACAAGATCGAAAATATATTTTTTTGACCATAGATTATCTCATTGGGATACAATTTCTGCAAAAAAAGTGACCCAACAATGTCGATTACACACGGTTGCCTGGAAGAGATCGCTTTAAGCGATAAGGCCGCCTGTTAAAAGCCTAGATAATTACTGTAGTATATAATGTTATCCTTGTTTTTGTGGTATTTAATAAAGAGTTATTGTATTGTATTGATTGCTACGAGTGGAATTAGTAGGGCAGCTATACCTACCTACTCGTACATATGGCTACCATTGACGTACAGTTACCTACAAATCTGATGATCGCTGCAATTAATTCCACAAAACTGCATGTACCTAATATCAATTTCTTTCTAGTTGCATGTTTGTTTGTTTTATTATCATATTGGCTGCAAATTATTACTTTGCTTAAGTACTTACTCAAGGTTGGAAAAAGTAAAGGCAAATCAGCGGAAATAAATAAAATTTGGTAAGCTAGCGCTTAGCTTATGTACTCGTATTCAGAATTCCCACATATCTGCAATACTAAAATAGAAAAACCTTTACCTACCTCATCATCATCATTTCAGCCATAGGACGTCCACTGCTGGACATAGGCCTCCCCCATCGATTTCCAAAAGGGCCGGTTGGAAGCGGCCTGCATCCAGCGTTTTCCTGCGGTCTCTTTTAGGTCGTCTGTCCATCTTGTAGGTGGACGTCCTACACTGCGCTACCTACCGTTACCTACCCATTAACTAAAAATTTACATGAAACCTTACCTACATGCAAACATGCAAGGTTGATAACACTTGTATTTTTGAATCGCTTATATAACACGCCCAACTCTAAACGCAGGCCCGAATAGATGCAGATTGCAAAATCACGCGAACGCGAACCTTACCGCGCCGAGATACGGTTTGCGGTCGCCTGATTTTGCAAACTGCACCTATTCAGGCCCGCGTTTAGACTTGAGCGTAAGGCCCCAGGTAACCTTAAGGCCCATGTAGCATAGTAGATTAGGTAGGTACATACATCTTAAATACCCACATACACCCCTAACTTTTATTGTCTGTCTGTCCCAACAACCAATTCCAGTAATAATAAAAAAGAAAGGCAAGCTTTAACTGTTTTCTTCATTTATCGGCGGCTCAACATTTCACGCAAGCAACCTACCGCAACGCGCGCCTTGTTGCTCGTTTTGGGACAAAGGAAAGTAACTTCTATTTATTCTGTGACAATGGGAACAGGGACCAAGGACCCCTCGTAAATGCACAAAAAAGACAGCTACCTACGTACTTACTGTGATTTATTCTGGGACTGGAAATTTACCGAACGACCGTTCTAAATGGAAGCGCCGTTTTTTAGTTAGCACTATTTCGTGCCTTTTTGTGATGTCTCATATAAATCACCATTTTTTAAATTAGCGTTATAAAGGGAATATAATCCACTTTAAAATTCCCATTTATGACGTAAATCTCAAAGTACCTAACGGGAAGCACTATTTAGCGCCTTTTTGAAATGTGTCAAATCGTTATAGCATAAAATACCCTAAAGTGAACTGATTGGGACTCGTTAAAAATAAACCAAGTAGATAATCCCAAACTCGCGGGGTTCAACAAAAGCCATGGAAGCGTTACTCTATTCACCTGACTCCATCATCAGAACAGTTCGATGGTACTAAATTATTGTATTGTAATCCGCATTAATTAAGTACGTAATAATGTATGTACCTACTACGAAAGTTTTAATTCGACACGACAATTAGAAGTAGATTAAAATAAAATCGACTTAAAAAAAATATTTACATACAGTTACAAGTGAAGCTATTACCTCGACCTCGCTTAACATCAGGCGAGCTGGCGGTCAAAGGCAAGCCTATTATTTAAGTTAAAAAAAAAGGTGTTCATCTGTCAATATACCGCATCCGTACCAACTAATTAGAGAAACGGCCTGAATCTTAATAGTCTATACTAATATTATAAAGAGGAAAGATTTGATTGTTTGTTTGTTTGTTTGCATCGAATAGGCTCCGAAACTACTGAACCGAATTGAAAAATTCTTTCACTGTTGGGAAGCTACACTATCCCCGGGTGACATAGACCATATTATATTTTGTAGCGAGGCCGAAGGCCGAGCTTACACCCGTGCGAAGCCGGGACGGTCGACTAGTAAAATGTTGATATTATGTAATTTGAATTTTGTACTTGAAGCTCCTTTGAACTGAACTTGGTTGAACTGTTGACATTAGTGACCGCTCACGTGTACAAAGGTCAGCTGTACACGTCCACGTGACCATTCTGAACATATATGGTTTCGTGTTTTGTAATAATATATTTACAGAATAGTTTACTTTGCGACAATGAATCATAAAACAAATTATATCAAACGTGAGTATACATTGTCACAAACACAGAGAAGAGAAGTAAATAATACGGAAATGAAGAGGAAACTGTCGCCAGGTATTGTGACTGATATGTGATTGAACATTCTTATTATTGTCAACGCGTCGAACTCCGCGTCACAGTTGCTAAGGGTTTATATGGTTGCAAGTGGCGACAATTTTCTTACAAAAATGCCTTGATAGCCGTTCACTTAAACAAAAAAAAAAATATTTTCTGTGTTCACAAACCAACCCCAACTAGGCATATCTAGCGCTAGTTTTCTGTAGTTGTTTTTGATGTGAGACATCTATTACCGCGTCTCAGCAGTAAAACCGACTAGTATGCCGTGACGGTAAACATTATGACGCTCTTATGCTGTCACGGGACTCCCGGCAGATATGAAACATGTTCATATCTGCCGGGAGTCCCGTGACGGCCAACTTTTTAATGTTTTAAATTCCCCGTTGTAAGTTCAGGGGCCTTACCCCTAGCTCGAAAAGTTGACCCGCATAGGTGTTATTTGTCTAAACGGTACCATCAACTACGATAAGCGGTAGTTATTTGATAGCCGCTAAGCTTTGCTATTTTCACGCACACACGCATAGTAAAACGGATTTTCGTTCATTCATGTTAGACGCTTTTAAACGATGCAGCTTAAATGAGTTGTTAATTTTAGGTACCTATCAGGTACCTACTAAAAGTTGGCTCGCAAAAGTCAAGCTAGGGGTAAGGCCCCTGGTTTGACTTCGACAATAAATAAAATACAGAAGTTTCAAAAACGTAATTCTATTTAGACAACTTAAAATACACAGATCGCGGGAGTTTCCTTCGCGGCCAATTTACATAGATTTTGTAAATTAAAGACGTTGCTGCCATCAAACAAAAATGTTTACCGACAAAAGAATTAATTTACATAGTACATCAAAGAATCCACTAGCGATATATATTTTTGATGTGAAACATCGATTAACGCGCCTTGGCAGTTAAACGGACTCGAATGCCGAAAGCAATTCTAGTACATTTGTTATGTTTTGAAACAATATGAGAATATTACATAACATTTGTTTATTGTCCAACCAACGGGAGAAATCGTTTTTTTTCTTTTCCTCCCGTTGGTCAGACGTAGGTGCGTCAGCCAAGTTGACGTGTCTGTTACGGCCATATTATAGCTACTTGGAAATGCCGCATGATGGAGCTCATTCCACAAATTGTAGGTGTGAGGCAAAAAAGATCGCGTTAAATCGATTTCCACAGATCTATAATATATGGATGAACTTTCAGGAATATTGTATTTATTTATACCAACGCGTCATTTGTTTGATTTGGTGTCAGTATTAATTGTATGGCAGCAGGCATTCAAGATGACACATGCATTCAAATAACATCTATTTACACAATCTTACATCACTAACACATTTTGTTTATATTACACGGGAATTACTTACGTAAAATCAAGCTGGTTACTCCGACTATAGTTTCAACCATTCAGCGTTCACCTTGAACAAAAAGACGTTCAGACTATAGTCGTCCTAATCTTACGTAATTCTTGTATCAAGGCTACGCGGAAAGGGTGTACTAACCCGAAAATGCTCCAGTGTTATATTTATTAAGGAACAGCACACAGCCATATTATGAAATGTTACAACAACGTGAACAGATTAATTAAACTTAATAATAATACAGCCCACAGCACTATTCACATATTACTAACAGAATCATACAAATTTACCGCTAGAAGTAGTTGATTTGCAACAAAAATTAGTAAATACATTTTTTTTATTACAACTAACAATTTACTTTCAATTCAGTTATAAATTTTACTGTTTTTTTTTATGGTTGTTACCGCAGAACTTTTGACTGGGTTAACCGCTTTTGATGATTCTTTTTTTATTTGAAAGCTGGTGCTTCCCATTTGGTCCCATTTCGATTTGGTCCAGTTCTGATGAAGTCAGTTTATTTATATTGAGAATTATAATAATATATTAAATTAGAATAGTTTACATTTGTTTAAGTTGTTATAGCATCGCTTTAGTGTATCTGTTATGATGTTATAAGTTTTTTTTAAATAATAAATAAATTTTTATTATGGGACAAACACTGAAATCGCGAAAAAAATATCAGATGTTCCATACATTTTGTCGATTGTGAATGATCTTTTCCTTTTGGGTCAGACCTTTTGTGAAGGTTGCTTGGAAGAGATCGCTCTTGGCGATAAGGCCGCCGATTGTTGCACTAGTTTTTAAGCTGTTATTGTGTCTTGTGTTTGTAATTTGTAGTGTGAACAATAAAGAGTTCATCTATCTATATTTTTTATGGAACAGCTGTTTTTTTCTTCGAGATTTCGAGAGTTGCTCCCGTAGTAAAAGTTGTTCATACTATGGACCCCTTTCGGCTTAGGACACCCTTTCCGTGTAACCCAGCATAAACAAAATATGAGAAAACCAGTCAGCTTCCATAACAAACATTTATAGCTAATACTTAAGTTAAATTTATCGAAACATGGATATTCTAATGTAAGGAATACAAACATATCACAATGTAATAGGATAATAGGCTAGATGACTGTTTTTTTATTGTCCCATTAAAATATAGCTGATTGATGAAAACAAAATGAAAATCTGATCAAAATTAACCAACTTATAAGCATTTTAATACCATGCTAGACAGAGAGCGCGAAACAGCAAATTATGACGTCACTGCTCTGTACGCCATTTGAATTCTATTGTGACAAGTACGGCGCACAGAGGCGTGACGTAACTTTTTGTTTTGTGGGAAAGGACAGAGTTTTCTCTACTAAAAACTTTAAACGCTTATATATCAGAACATTAATAACCGATTAAAATTATTTTTTCAATAAATATATGAATTATATTTAGTTAAATTTGGTTTCAATGATATAAACAACAGTCATCTACCCTATTGCAGATTTTTTCCTTATCATTTATGTACTACCACAGTACCCTAAGTAAAAGATTTGATAGTTTTCGAAAACTTTTTTCGTTTTCGTTTTGATGCATACATTGCTGGGTTGAAAGCTATTCGAAACTATTTTTCGTATTTGAGTGAAGCAACCTATACTGCCGATTACTACCGATTTTAGTTCATCCGCGTTTCCGCTAGAGGCGCTTTACTAAAATGTATGGAACAATACGGAAACGAAAAAAGTTTTCGAAAACTGACAAATCTCGTACTAAGGGCACTGAAGACATAATATAATAATATTTCAAGATACTACGCAGAAGATTCACGATTATTAACTTGGGGCATTATTCTGTTATATTAACAATAATTCATTCAGAGTTTTGTTAAAATACAATGAAAAATAGCCATTTGCATAAAAGGACTCTAGATGTGATGAAAACCAGTAGCACCAGCAAGGGGCATCCTAAATATTTCGATGAATCATGTTAAGGATAATACAGGGTTATACGAAACGGTACTAAGACGAAGGGATGTGAACTGCATTGTACTTCTGAACATCTTTTACAATAGGACCAACCCTGAAATAGTAAAATAAACCAGTCTTTCCATAATTTTTAAAAACGATTTTATGGAACGATTTCACAGTTGGTTAAAGTTGTACATGGCCACAGATCTGTATCAGGTTAGAAGCCGCGAGTTCGCCTACTTTGCGTGTCTGTTTCCCCTCAATGCTCCAATTTATTTCATTTCGATTTCTGTCGTCTTGGCAGTAGCACGTTAGACATCAATACAAAAATATTAAATTGAAAATCAGAAAAGTTTATTACGTGACAATGAAAAAAAAACTTTTTTTAAAAATATTTTTTATTATTTTGCACCAAAGTGAATTGGAAAACCCCTTCGAAAGCAAATGGCTCTGCAAATGGAGTTACCTACCACTAAATTACTCGCGCGACAACAAAAAAAGTACCATGCTGCATACAATACATATAAGCGTATTATTTTTGTGGCATACAATTTCACGTGCTTACAGCTTCTAACTTTATAAAGATCTGTGTTCATGATGAGTACAATGACCTCCTTTCCGCTTAGTACTACCATTCCGTGTAACCTTGTATACATAAGATGGGAGTATGTGGAAACGAGGGCTGATGAAGAAAAGTGGAGAAAGGAAACTTGCCCTGCCGACCCCACCCAGTGAGATATCGACAAGAAAATAATAATAATGAGAATTCAGTTCAAATATTCAATGATTCTAGTACAAATATATTCATGCTTTTTATGATAGAAAGCATCCGTTTCATTAAAGAAAACATTGCTTTTCTCTCTGGTCCACATGACGAACAATATTATTCTTTACTTTCGATTACCAATGACTCTCTGGACTTTTTCCGAGTGGCTATGGCAAACACACTCTAAATTAAAAAATATGCACTGTGCCTTAGTATCGATTTTCAATACCTATTTTGTATTACATGGTTGTACTAAGTATTAGAATTGATAGCTATGCTTTTTTTTAAAGATTCCAATCCTAATATTCAAACGGAAGTTTTTCAACTGTTAGAAGAAACATAATGTATGGACACTGTTTTAAACTAACGCGGTTGTTCACTAAAGTTATATGATTATTTACGGGATATTTACCGTGGTAAGGTTGTGGAAGGAGCTCCCGATATTTCGGCGCAGTTACACGTACCATGTTCACGGGAAGACTGAATAATGTGGGTGGTTGATCGAACAGTTCAAAGTTAGGTGCAGACAAAACAATCTACCCTCTTTCTTAGTCTTTTATTTATTTAAGGTCAAATGCTTGCTGTGCTTACAGCGAAGCCAACATTAAAATAATTGTTTTCTGCTATGCAGAACAGATAAATTTATGTGACAATACTACAATGAATTATACATAATTTATTATATTATTTTACATTACGTATTGTCACTTAAGAAAATTACACGTACATCCATCATAATGTTAAATGTAGCGTTGAAAATATCCTCATCTGGACACTGATCAATCAGATCGTTAAGCAGATTAATGGCGCGAGTCGTAGGAGCATACCGAGCAGTGTCGGTGTGCATGCGCGGGGCAGGGGGGGGGGGGGAGGATATTTTGTTACGGTTATCACTGGAACTCGAACATAATCACATTCGGCCATTTCGGCCATTGTAACATGGTCGAAACGTCGAGCGAAAGGTATCTATTTTTGCCTATATTTAATAGTGCGCGATAAGTCCCGATAAATATGAAAACATGTGTTCGAATCGCGAAAGTTTAAAAAAAAAAAAAAAAAAATACTACTCGAACATAAGTCCCAAAAAAACACTCATGTATCACTACATATAGTATTTTGAACACATGGTGCATGTAAACTGCGCCGAAATATCGGGAGCTCCTTCCACAACCTTACCACGGTAAATATCCCGTAAATAGTCATATAACTATAATGTATGGAGGCTTAAGTAATGGGTCGTAATTAATCGCTCCCGCTGCCGCTTCCGCTCTCGTCTCCGGAAGACGCTGACGCTTCTGATGAGGATTTCTTCTTGGATTCCTTCTTGGGTTCTTTACTCTGAAATAGTTCAAATAATGTGTTGGTAAAATAGTTTTGGAAATTTGAGTATTTTTTTTTATGGAACAGATTAAATGCGATTATATTCTTAGGCAAGGTTGGCGCCCCTCTGGCAAGGTTCACGGTGGGGGAGAGGGGGACAAAGAGTAGATCGCATCATTGCTTAACATCAGACGAGTAGGTGGTCAAACGCAAGCCATCACTACATAGTATAAAACAAAGTCGCTTCCCGCTGTCTGTTCATATGTATGCTTAGATCTTTAAAAAGTCACAACGGATTTTGATGCGGTTTTTTTAAATAGATAGAGTGATTCAAGAGGAAGGTTTATATGTATAATACATGCATACTATAGTAGCGAAACACTGATAATTTAAGATGTGATGTCGTAAATAAACTCATTTTTGCGCGCTTACATTGCAAACGCTGGCTTGAACCCTACGAGATATTCGTAGATCAAAATAATGTAGTACAGGATTTTACACCTTAAAAAGGTATACAAAAAAAGTCCGCGATGGTACATGTCTATCTCTTCGGGATAACCCACAAACCTTTTATCCTTTACTTTTTACGAGAAATTGCGAATTTTAGCAATACAGCATTAATCCTTATCCAATTAAGTACCTTAAATGCAGCATGTAATTTAAAAAAATATATTCGAAGATATTACAGATTTAAAATGCAGGGATAGCGGTTGCGGCGGTAGTAGAAAAAAAAACAATATTTTGCAACCAAGTCGCCGAAAACTAAATTTACATGACTTACATTCAATTTTTTTTTCTAAATTACACCCGTGCGAACCCGGGGCAGGTCGCTAGTAATTTATGAGAAATTGGTGCAGAGTTAAGAATCGAACCAGGTGCCGTCAGATTGTGAAGCGCACTATCTACGCTCATATTAATAAAGTCATATTTTGTGAATACTTACATCTTTTTTGTCTTTCTTCTTGTCTTTGTCTTTCTTCTTATCGTTGTCGGAGTCTGAAGAGCTGTCGTCGTCTTCGATGTATTCCTTGCTGGTGAACTTGCCGCCGCCGCTGCCGGTGCCCGCGGTGCTCGGTTTGGACGGCTTGGCCTTGGTGGCTGCTGGCTTGCTCTTGCGCTCGGTTGCTTTGCGTTCCTGAATTTTTTTTATTTTTAACCGACTTCCAAAAAGGAGGAGGTACTTTGGTAGCTAGTTATGTGGTGGTAAGGAACCCTCAGTGCACGAGGCCGACTCGCACTTCGCCGGTTTTATTTAGAAAATCTACGGCTCCCACATCCCCACTACACTATAGTTCACTATAGTTTTATCGTTATTCACAAACGTTCATTAGCTATCAAGACAAGTGCTTTGTAAACGTGTTCCTGATAAGTGTGTCATGCGCGAAAACAAGACGAAGCACATTTTTGTATGTACTTGTCTCTTTATAACCGACTTCCAAAAAGAAGGAGGTTCTCAATTCGTTTTTTTTTTATGTTTGTTACATCAGAACTTTCGACTGGGTGAACCGATTTTGATGATTCTTTTTTTATTTGAAAGCTGGTGCTTCCCGTGTGGTCACATTTCAATTTGGTCATGTTCTGTCATTTTTATGAAGTCAGTTTTTTTATATTGATAATTATTACATTAAGTACTTCGGTGATACCAACTTTGACAACAATATTTTATTCTACGAGAAATCTAGAATAAAATATTTTATATTTTCTTCTTTTATGTTACCATCAGGCGGCCCGTCAGCTCGTTTACTCGTTATGGCATAAAATATATATATTTTATTCGGATTTTTAGAATGTTACTGCATCTGTCGGAGTAAATATACGAATGGAAATAGTGTCAGGTAGTGTGCAATGATTGTTATTCCCTGTCTCATGCTTTTCGTCTAACTAAAATCTATCAAATTTTGAAATGGTATGCAGGCGAAAATAAAAGAGGCTTTTTAAAGTTTTGTTTTAAAATAAAATATTTTAAATTGTTTTACCTTTTCAGCAGCCTTCTTCTTCTTCTTGAACTCGTCAGCGGCACCGCTCTCTCTGTATTTGGCCATCGCCTCGTTGTACTCTTCCTTGGCTTTACCTGCTTTCTCTTCCCATTCCTGGAACATGATTTAAATACATAGTTTGGTCATCATTTATCATGTCCATCAATAAAAATAAAAAAAAATTGTAGAATAGGCTTGCACTTGGCCGCCAACTAGCCTGATGTTAAGCGATGATGCGGCCTACGGTGGATCACGCTTGCCTAGAAGAAACCGATTCACTCTTGACTTGAAGATACCCAGATTGTAATTATCGGGGAACACCCATTCAGGCAGAGCATTCCACATACTAGCAATTCCCACAATAAAAGTGGAATCAAAGTGCTTCGTACGCTTTTCGGAATATCAACCATAAAGCGGTGTCGATTTTTGGCGCCCACTCTGGCAGTCCGATAAAAAAAGGGCAGGAGGGAATTAAATCATGCAGATCTGGTGCGCACTCTATCTCGGGGTGACGAGCGCAGGGCATTGCCATCCAGGGTTTTGAACTGTTGAAGTTCAAAATTCTGAGTGGCGTTGAGCTGTTATGGGCAAGCGTGAAGAGCCATCAGGCGAGCGACTACGCTCGTCTCGTCACTCAGTAACATTAAAAAAAAACCGAAACTGAGTGATATCACCAAATGTGTTCAAAATGTGATCAAAGGCGACTCTTTAGTGTCCTTTGATCACCTGTGAATATAATCACCTGGCGGCCATAGGCGTCTCGATCTTATTTAAGAGATTATAAATGTCTATTGCGTTGCATCAATTTACGCGGTTATGGCAAACAGTAACAAATTCATATTTTGGTTATAAATAGTTGAGTATATAACAAGTTTAATGTAGTTTTAGAAAAATGATTGATGAAACTTTTATAGTTAGAATAATTCGGTTAAACAGGCCTCCTAAAACACGTTTTTGTTTTTTCCAAGTTTCGACAATTTCCGTCTTACCACAAAAAATATTTAAAACAACGCCTAGACACCTGTTTAGCTAGACAGCGTCTAAAAGTTAAATACCGTTTTAACAGATGTTTTATTTCTTCTACCATAAAACCATGTTTAACATGTGTTTCCTTAAACACAGCCTAACTTGATGCATACTTTTTCTAATATGGCAACAATTAGAAACGTTTCATTTTATGCAGAACCGATTGTGGGAAATCAATCCTTTGGTGTCTAATTTATTTTTATTATGAATAGGTTCATGTCTGACCTTCGTTTGACGACCAAATTATCATTATTTGGGGCTTATTTTGGTCAATTTCCATTTCAATCGGCCGAGCATCGAGCAAAAACGAGTACGTCGCTGTGCCATTATGGTAAAACTATAGGATGACCGGTATGTTATTGGTGTAGAAAGTTTGACAAATGTATATGACGTTGACAGTTCTGTTATTCTCTTGAACAAAGGACCCATAAAACACTTAAAACGTCCTTGGTTATTCTGTTTCTTTGGTTGTAACATAACATAGCTAACGCGATAAAAATATTAATTTGAAGTAAAGTTATTTTATAGTTTTTGTGATTTGTAATGACATCAAAGCTAAATAAATTCGAAATGGACAAGAAGCACAGAGATCGCGGGAGCAATTGTCCATAAATTGTAAGTCCTACAAGTCGTAATCATCGATAAAATCAATAGGATCAATAAAATCCATTGTTTTAATAGATAAATTCACAAGCAAAATGATTAAAATGGACAAAACTGAGATAGACACGTCTTAAAACAAGGGTTGGGGGCTGTTTAAATTTAAACAATGGCTAAGGCATGTCTAACCTTAGACGAGTGCTAGACGTGGATTTGTGGTACGACATTTGTGAAACATCTGTTCAACACATGTCTAAAGTGTTCTTAAATCTTTTGTAGTAAGACGGTATATGTTTTCTTATTCTAATGGGCATTTGTAATATGTACAGTATAATCTCACTAATCCGGCACTTCAATATACCGATACGTCCAATAATCCGGCACACTCCGCTAGCGCCTCCCTCGCCCCTCTACGCCTATGCGCTCCGTCGCCGTGTCGGTAGTCGTCTAGGAGTCTAACCTCAAAACTTATCACGTACACGTGCCTACGTATTTACCAGTAAAAAAAATATTAGAATAATGTGTAGATAAAAATGACAAATAAACAGAAACACAAGACACTAGATTTGAAAGATAATATGTACATAAGTATATACATTATATTCTCTTTATGAAATGCTTTATTTTATATTTTTCTTTGTCTATAATCCAGTAATCCGAACATTCCAATAATCCGGCACTCTCTGGTTTTTAAAAGTGCCGGACTAGTGAGATTATACTGTAATTAGATTTTTTTTTTGGTAATAGGTTTGCGTTTGACCGCCAACTATAACATTATTTTTTTTAAATAAATAAATATCTGAGACATTATTGCACACATGGTCATCTGACCCCACACTAAGCAAAGCTTGTAATATGGCTGACAGAGACTGATATACATACATATATATTTTTAAATAGATATTAACACCCAGACATAGAACAAACACAAATGTTCATCACACAAATGTTTGTCCTAGGTGGGAATCGAACCCACGCCTCCAAGCGCAGAAAGCAGGTACACTACCAACTGAGCTAACAGGTCTGTCTGTATTGTTTGTATACTTACTGATTTGTCCTTCAGATCCCGCCAGAGCTCGCCTCCCTTCTTGGCGACCTCTGTGACTTTAATCCCAGGGTTTTCTTCCATGATTTTCTTTCTGTTATCATTAAGCCATAGCATAAACGCGGTGGAAGCGCGCTTCGGTGCGTTTGCGTCTTTTTCACGTTTTTTCGTCTTTTCCTTGCGCTTGCGGGGCCCTTCGGACTGAAATATAAATTATCATATTTAAAAATTATGTTTGCATTGATTTTGTACTACAAAATTAGATCGTTTTTAGGGTTCCGTAAACAAAGGGTAAAACGGGACCCTATTACTAAGGCTCCGCTGCCCGTCTGTCACCAGGCTGTATCTCATAAACTGTAATAGTTAGACAGTTCTAATTTCAACAGATGATGTATTTCTGTTGCCGCTATAACAACAAATACTAAAAAACAGAATAAAATAAATATTTAAGGGGGCTCCCATACAACAAACGTGATTATTTTGCCGTTTTTTTTTTTTAGATAATGGTACGGAACCCTTCGTGCACGAGTCCGACTCGCACTTGACCAGTTATTTTAAAAGCGTCTAACACAAAAAATATATTAGTGCAAAATTCTTATATCAACATCCATGAAGTATACGGCAGTATAACGGGCGACCTTATCGCCTAAGGTGATTTCTTCCAGGAAACCTTTGAATGGACAGAACTATAGGATTGGAATACGTTCGTACTACATAAGAATGTAGGTAGTTGATTTTAGTTTTGTTGTCGACATTGGGCTGATGGTTTTTGACCAAAGCTCCGCAATTTTAATTTTTTTCATAGTACAAAGATACTTAGCCAGTAAATATGAAATGTATTTGTACATACGAGACAAGCACTTACCTAGAAACATTAATTATGTTTATCAATGCTTTAAATTGCTATCAACTACCGATGGAAAAAAAAAACTGCCAAAAAAAACTTGATCCAATCGCTACCAAACTAAACAGGATCACTTGCTGGGCTAATCTGAAGATTGCCTAAAATTTCATCAAAATCGATCCAGCCGTTTCGGAGTCGGAAACACACATCGCCTTAAGGTTGCCTGGAAGAGATCGCTTATATACCTTATACCGGCTGGATCGATTTTGATGAAATTTTAAGGCAATCTTCAGATTAGCCCAGCAAGTGATCCTGTGTAGTTTGGTAGCGATTGGATCAAGTTTTTTTGCAGCCAGGCAACGATAAGGCCGCCAATTGTTTCACTAGTTTTAAGTTGTTTTTATCATAATAGGTCGGGGAAAAAGTCTTTTCGTATTTTGTATGTATAAGGTTGTAGTAAAAATCTCATCCGTTGTACTGTTTGTATCTGGCTGGTTTTGATACCATTAAAAATATGACATTTTAAAAAAGGAATACAAAAAGTAAAAAGCAATTTCCCGCCATTTTTCAATTGTTTTTTTGTTTGATAAAATGAGTGAATCTAACGAAGAAATTCGATATATTGTGAAATTTTATTACAAAAAAGGGAAAACTGCGACACAAGCCGTGAAAAAAATTTGTGACGTTTATGGACCTAATGCAGTGTCATCAAGAGTAGCACAATGTTGGTTCAAGCGTTTTCAGTCCGGGAATTTTGATGTCAAAGATGCAGCTCGCTCTGGTCGCCCTGTTACGGATAAAGTAGATGCCATTTCTGAAAAAGTGGACCAAGATCGGCATATTAATAGTTACGACGTAGCTGAAGAACTGGGGATTGACCACAAAACAGTTTTGACCCATTTGAAAAAAACTGGGTATACAAAAAAACTCGATATTTGGGTGCCACACAAGCTCACTGAAAGAAACCAAATGAATCGTGTACTCATTTGCGACTCTCTATTGAAACGTAAAGAAACCGAACCGTTTTTGAAAAGATTGATCACTGGTGATGAAAAATGACAAGAATGTGCGCAAACGATCATGGTCAAAGGGCAGTGAAGCACCACAGACTGTAGCGAAACCCGGATTAACACGTAATAAGGTGATGCTGTGTGTATGGTGGGATTGGCAGGGCATCGTTCATTATGAGCTTTTACCGCCGGGCAAAACCATCGATTCGGATCTCTACTGCCAACAGCAGATAAGACTCAAACAAGAAATTGAGAAAAAACGGCCGGAATTGATCAACAGAAAGAGTGTGGTCTTTCATCATGATAACGCCAGACCGCACACATCTTTGGCCACTCAGCAAAAATTTAGAGAGCTTGGTTGGGAAGTGTTAATGCATCCACCATATAGCCCTGACCTTGCACCCTCAGATTTCCACCTGTTTCGATCTCTTCAGAATTCTTTGGGTAGTGTTAGATTAACATCAAGAGAGGACTGTCAAAACTACTTGTTGCATTTTTTTGATCAGAAGTCCCAAAAATTCTACAGCAACGGGATCATGTCACTACCTACAAGATGGCAACAAGTTATCGAACAAAATGGCACATATATATTATAATTAAATGTAATTAAACTTGAAAAAAATATGTCTTGAATTTGTTTAAAAAATACGAAGAAACTTTTTCCCCGACCTTATATTATGTACCTATGTAATAATTCTAATTTAAAGTGGGGATGATAAGACCTGCACTGTCATCCCTCTTGGGGTGTATTGTGCATTTGCCCCTACCAGCCTACAGCCGAGCTCCTTAAGGTAACGGAGCACGGCTCTGGATCACTGTCTAAACTGTTCCACTCATATTTCGCCTGGTGTGTGGTAATGGAGACTTGTTGTTGATTTTCTTCAAGGAGTCTCGACCTTAAGGTGATACGTTTCACGTATGGCGGGCAATTCAAATTTCAAACAGTTTTTTTTTTGTTCTTGTAGCCAGGCCGGGTAATTATTGTAAACGATCATGATGTTTGCGAAAATTGATTACTATTCTTTACAAACTCACGTAAAGTTATTTATCTATACTGCACATTATGACATACATTTGTCAATAAACAAATTTTTGCTGTTTCAAACGGTTTATTGACAAATGTAAGTAATATGGTGAGTCACTGATTAATAGCTGTACATGATAATGTAAAGAACAACCAACAATTTTCGCAAACACTGTGCCATTTCACAATAATTGAATTTCCCGCCAAACATGAAACGTATCACCTTAATCGTATGTCTTCTTTGGCCTTACAATGCAGTAGTCCATGCTCCACAGTCTCGTATCTACCTATGTAATTTTTGGTGTGAACAATAAAGAGTTGTCTATCTATCTAGCCTTATATGTATATAGATGTACATAGTTAAAGTAAGGTACTTACAATAGTGATGGCCTTCTTGGGTTTGTCTTTCTTCTTCTTTTCCTTCTTGCTGTCGTTGGAGCCTGCGGAAGCGTCTGAATCTTCCGACGACGAAGCATTTGTGTCGTATCTGGAATATTACAGCAAAGTAAGATAAGTGTCACTGCATTGTCTTTTTATTGTATTTATTTTTGACTGCCCCGGTTGGTAGTGAACCTATCTTCTGCGCTTGGGGGCGTGGGTTCGATTCCTACCTAGGGCAAACATTTATGTGATGAACATATGTGTTTGTTCTATGTCTGGGTGTTAATATCTATTTAAGTATGTATGTATTTATAAAAAAAATGTATATCAGTCTCTGGCAGCCATATTAATTTATTTATTGACATAATGAATTTATTATAATGTTGATATTTTATTTTAAATTTCAATAATTATTATTATTAATGTAGTGTGACTAGCTACTATTATTCTTTTCTTTTCTATTATTATTTTGTGATTTGTATGAGTCTATGTTACTTGGAAATAAAAATGATTATATTATATTACAAGCTTTGCTTAGTTTCGGGTCTGATGACTGTGTGTGCAAAATGTCCTTGATATTTGTTTTTTATAAATATCTACTATCCTAAATCGCACATGCAGTGCCTGTAAACAAGTCACATCAGCTCTGTTGATATCTGCAAAAAAATGTGAACGTATTGGTTACTCTCGTATCAGCTTTAGCCATGAGTTCAGTTATATTTCGTTTTCATTAAAGGCCTCACATGTTTTGACGAAAAAAGCTATGAAAACTGCATTTTAGACGTTCCGATTCTATCAAATAAAAAGATCTATAGAAAATTCTGTTTCTGTTGTAAATAGATCTGTATTTTTACTGATAACTAGCGACCCGCCTCGGCTTCGCACGGGTGTAAGCTCGGCCTTCGGCCTCGCTACTATGACCCGCTCCAGAAACACAAAATTTCATCCAAATCGGTCCAGCCGTTTTTAAATGTTATTACATTCTACGAAGTATTAGAATACATTTAAAAAAAAGATGAATGAAACCGGTAAAGCCGTTCTCAAGTTATAGTGTGACCAGGAGAAATAGGGGTTAATTTTTATATATATACTAGCTGCGCCCCGCGGTTGCACCCGCCTGGTGATGATGATGAAAAGTAGCCTATGTGTTAATCCAGGACATAAGCAATGTATATTCCAAATTTCATCCAAATCCATCCAGCCGTTTCTGCGTTATTGAGTAACAAACATCCATCCATCCATACATCCAAACTTTCACATATATGATATTAGTGAGATAGGCTTCAAATTTTGGAAAACTCAACATATCAACTTATTCAATATAATCTTATACTCCAATAAGATTATACTCATAATATAATTAATCATATAATTCAAACATATCATACAAAAAGTAGTTTTTCGTAAAACTCTGAGGGAAAGTTTGAGAGTCGATTTCGTTCAATTACTGACTTAAACAATTTTAGTTTATGGTTCACTTGTTAAAGCTATTTTCCTACTCACTCTTCCGCGACGTCGCTCTCCTTCGCCTTCTCCGGGTTGAAGTCTTCATCAGTTGAGTCGGAGTCGTCTGAATCGGCCGAGTCACGCTCTTTAGCTTCCGCCTTGACACGCTCCAAATACGCGTCCGGCTCTTTCTCGGTGTCCGAGTCGCCGAAGTCATCGTCGTATAAGGCTTTATCCTGGAATCAAGGTGTTTGAGAATCTAATTATTACATACTAAAAATCGTTTTGAAATGATAGAACTGTTCGATCTGATGCCAGCATCGCGGTTTTATCATCGCAGCAGCCGCCACCGCCTGAAAGTGCATCCACATATCATAGATCGGTGGAAATCACACACTGCGTGATCTTTTTTGCTTCACACCTGCAATTTGTTGAATGAACTCCATCCTGCGGCATTTCCGAGTAACTATATGGGGTTCTTCAAAAGGGGTGTTAATGGAGTCTTTAAGGGTCGGCATCGTATCTGTTATGCCCCTTGTGCTGCAGGTATCCATAGGCGACAGTGGTCGCTTACCATCAGGTGGTCCGTCAGCTTGTTTGCCACCCATGGCTTAAAACATAGTACTGTTGTTGTATTTTAACACTGATATAATAATATTGTTTCCAATTTTGCATACCATTCGGTTAAAACATGGCGAACACAACTTCATCATCTTAACACATTGTTATAATTTTGTGAAATAAATTATTTGAATTTGAAAATCTATAGAAGAGGAGATTGAGGTTTATTTAAAGTAACATAATATGCTAATTCAAATGCAAAAGTAACTTTTTCAGCCTGAATTTTGCGCGATAAATGGCTGAGCCTTTTTGTAAATTTGGCACTGAAGAATTTGGTTCTTGTTTGGCAAAAATTCAATAGGGCTGACAAAGAGTGATTTATATTCCACAAATGTTAGAAAACTGGCATACCTAGTGGCAGATAATATTAATCAATAAAAAACTACCAAAAATTTAAAATTATGTGACAAACCTATTGATTGACCATAAACAATTCGAGACTGACATTGCCGGCTTTAGTACAACCAGCACAGTCGTGAGCAAAATCTTGACGCACTTCTGCTTTTCAAAACTTTGGCAAGGTGTTAGCAGATAGCTTGACAATATTTATGTGAACTACAGCCAAGGCTTTTGTGTCAAAGGGGCGTCTTTATGGAATAAGGCATGGCGATACACCCTGGAAAGAATAACCCGAAGGACTATCTCTTTCGGTATAGGGCACTACTAAAGCAGGCAGACGTGGCAGCGCTTTCAGGCGCTGATGTTCACATCGGGCGTAAACATTTGGATACCACCTTTAGCAATTCGTTGGGAGAATAAAGTTATGTCTATTTTAAAATACAGGTTGTTGGCACTGCTGGGCAAAGGCCTTCCCTTGACATGACAAAGAATACTGGGCAACAGTTATATGATTATTTACGGGATATTTACCGTGGTAAAGTTGTGGAAGGAACATATAACTGTAGATAACAACCGTGATAGTTTAAAACTGTGTAATACTGGGCAAGTACTAAAAACTGTTGGCAGTTAATGGAGGCTTTCCTGGAGGTAAATCATAGATGCCCTGCAAAAGACCAAGTAGCTAAACTAACTGCAGATAAATAATGTTAAATGGGCTAATGATTGCGGAAAAAGCCCACTCCACACGGAACAAACATCCTCTTGAGTTTCTTAATTCTTTTTAATTCTTTCCTTACATTTTTGCCGGTGTTCTTGACATGCAATTTCTTAGCGGTGATGTAGTTGAAGAGTTTGTCGTACTCTCCCTTCTCGATGCTGCTGAATGTGTGGACACTGCCTTGTTTCAGCTCTATCTCGAAATCAAACGATCTGTAATACATACACATAATATAATCTTTAGAAACCAGAGCAGTTTTTTTATAAGAATCAAAATGAGTGAAGAGCGCCGAATGCGGATGAAACTATAGTCGGAGTAACCGGCTTAATAATACCCGAGTAATTCTGCGGGGGTATTATGGATCTTTGATCGGGATCAGACAGTGTCAGAATTGACAGAATTTTGACACTTGAAAGGGGTTATGACGCAAAAAAAAAAACAGCGTTGTCTATTTCCAATTTCATACTACGAAATTGGAAATAGACAAGGTTTTTTTTTTTTACATAATTTTGACAAGTCGCGATCCCGATCAAAGATTCATAATAGCCCTGCCGGTGTCATAAACACAATTATCAATTTGTAAAATACGTAATTTTCAAATTTTATTTGCGGAGTGAACTTTCTGTGCGTATTATGTATTCTGTGATAATACCCAAGGTTAGTGTAGCTTTCTGCCCGTGTTTTTTTATTTTATTGGTTATAGTATAGATAATTGTTTACCTATAATGAAAGTTTTTTTTATTGGTCTAAGCTGGACCTAATTTTTATCACAATCTCACCTGATGGGAAGCAATGATGATGACCTTTATAATATAAGTATAGACTTGGTATAGATTAGCAAAACTTACTTAGTAGAAGAGGCGCCGCCTCGAGCGAAGTTGACGGAGGCTATCTCTTCGAATCGTATGTGTACCGGGGGCTTGTGCACGTAGATGAACCCTTTCTCGAGCGGGTACAGGTAACCCGCCGCGGCTTTGTATGAGCACGCTATCGCGGGCGTTTTGTGGTGCCTGGAACATACATAACATTTGAATGCCCCGGTGGCCTAGTTGGTAGCGAACCTTCCTCTGCGCTTTCGCGTGGGTTCGATTCCCACCTAGGACAAACATTTATGTGATGAACACTTATGTTTGTTCTATATCTATTTAATTATGAATTTAAAAATATATATGTATGTATATCAGTCTCTGGCAGCCATATTACAAGCTTAGCTTAGTTTGGGGTCAGATGACCGTGTGACCAAAAATTTCCCGAATATATATTCATGAAAGGTCAAACTTTACAGTTATATGATTCCGGTAGTTATAGAGAGTCTTTGGGAGTGCGTACCTACATTCTGCGACATTACTGAGTAGGCTATTAGTCTTTATAGGTCGGCAACGTATCTGTGATGCCTCTAGTGTTACAGGTATCCATAGGCGACGGTAATCACTTACTATAAGGCAGCCCGTTAAATATGCCACCTATGGCATAAAGAAAAGTTTAAATTCTATTTGCACGGTCAACTGCTTTTGAAGAAATAGTACTGTTTTCTATGGCGCATTTTTTGTATTGACGTCTGACGAGACGTCCTACTGCTGTGACGACGGAGATCGAACTGAATTATGCAGTGTGCTAATAGGAGCATTGATCCAAATTAAAGACAAAAGTAAGTGAACTCGCGTGGCGACTGTCTGGTCAACATAAATTCATTAAAAAAATCTTTTGACTTAGTAATAAGGATTAGAGGAATGTTATAAAATTGTTTTGGAATTAGATTTTAACCTTTGTCATAATATTTTAATAGTAATAATTTCTCTCTATGTTTTTTATTTCTTATCTAACAATACTTTTAAGTAGTAGTAACATAATGGATTAAGTTGTCCTGAAATAAATACTTTTGCTGTTGGCCTTGCGGCCTCTCCAGCTTGACCGGACTAGTCGAGTAAATACTTTGTAATGTGGCGCGGGAGTTTTATACCTATCTGCAGAGTGCGCGCACTCTTCTCCTCCCGCTCCGCGCTCCCCAGTGCGGGGTGCCATACCGTTGTCGTCTGGGATCGACACAACGGCCGTCAGTCTGCGCGGGACTACCAAGGGACTACAAACGACAATAGACGCGCCTCTCACATCTCTTCAACGACTCGCGCTACGCATTTCTTTGTATAAAGACATTTCAACGTTATACAAGTGTTTGGTGATGCCTCCGTGTTATACTTTGGAATTGAATCAAGTCTTACCCAAGAAAATCTCCAGGGCCAGTGACTCTCCTGTTGATGATGACCTTCATGATTTTGGCGAGCACCTCGTACGTCGGCCCCGACAGCTCCTTCGATATCTTTCCTTCATACTTCTCTTTTAACTCTTCCCTAAAATGTTATAAGTACACATTGAATAGAACAAGTATAATTTGATAGCTCAAAGTTCACAGTAGCACTATAATATGTTCAATACGATTATAGCTGACAACTGCAATAAAAATAAAAAAGCTGAATTGTCATTTTGTAATATTTTTAGATTTTCTAACATTGGCTACCAATTACTACTTTGCGTTAGGAAAAGTAACATTACACTCAATACACTAGCTAAATGACCGCGACTTTGCATACAAACATTACACATGCCAAGGCCCAGACCTACGCATATCGTCGCCTTAGAGTGAAAGCCTCGGGAATGCAATTTTGGTCATTTTCTTATTATTACATTTCTGGGAAGAAAACCTCGCAAAGCATGCCCTAATTTCACTAATTCATGGAATAATATGAAAACTCATTCAATTTGTATGTAATTTAACACAGAATTTAAAAATATGTAGTACAAAAATTTTATGGGGGTAGTTTTTTCTTCTTGAAAAGTTATCTCTTTTTCTTACGAGTTTTTCACTCTTAGACGACGATATGTAGGGCTCGACACTCAGATTGTAATCATTGGATAGCACCCACTCAGGCGGTTCATTCGATATATTAGGATTCAATAATTGTAACTTGTTCAGACTTACTCCGTGAATGGCAGCTCCAAGCTAGTCTCCTCTTCAATACCAAACAGCAGTACCAGATAATGGTACCTCGTCTGTCCCTGCTTAATGGGCGGGTCGAGAGACACCACGAAGAACATCTGTCGCGTGTCCTTGTGCGGGAGGAGGAATAGTCGTAGCACGGTTGACATCGGTATCTTGTAGTCAAAGGTTTTACCGTGGAGCTGGAAGAAGGTCTGGAACACTTTGATGTCGTAGCGACCACTGTGGAAGAAAAAGTTGTATGAGGCTTTGACATATTAGAAGGAAGACTGGCTGGAGTAGGGTTACTATATTAGAATTTGAAAAGTCCTGACATAAAGCTGGATATTTCAATAAAATTACGGACATTTTAATCACAGATTTCAAACACTACGCATGTCGCTACAGTGGTAACAGACTAAAGACTTACATTGCCCAAGCAAATAAAACTGAACAAAGGTGCAATAGTCCATACATGTCCGAACTGCTAACCCTAGGCTGGAGTAGCTGTTGCCTATGAATTTGAACGCTGTTAAGTATTTTACCTTTTTGTTTGCAGCTATTTTGGTGGTGAAATTTTTTCAGACATGACTGACTGGCAGCCATCTTTAGTGTGGGAATTTACACTGATTATTATTATATACGAACAGCCGCTCCATAGCCTTCTTACCTACCAGATCGGTTTATATGAAAACATAGTAAACAAAGACAATTAGGATGACAAATCACTGTAGCAAAACGGCAAAATGTTAACCAATAGTGTTATATTTAGTCCATTTCTATTGGTCAACTGTTCGCTGCTCCACCTTGGTGTAGGATCAGTTTTACAGCCATGTTTTTCTAGATGCGCTTGGCGAGTTGTACATGTGTTTTTTCCAGTTTTCCCCCATTCCTTGTGAAAAACTACCCATTCTGTCCTTATGAACCTCATTTTGATTCTTTACCAATGTTCATGATCTGTGAAGCCATGTAATCGTGAAAAGGTAACAATCAGAAAGAGTTACTTTCACAATATAATATTGATAGATAAATTATGTTTACGTTGATATTTTAAAAATTTTTGTCATCAGCCCAAAAATAATTTCTTTATATTATGAAATCACGAATCAACATAACATGGAGAAGTATAAGACACTGCAGCTCCCTGAATATAGTGATGGTGGCGCCCGACAAAAAAATGATGATGCTTTGTTCATGACCAGTGGGCGAAGTACGAGTATTCGCTACGTAAATACGTATCGAATCTCATACAAATTTGGAATTTGTATGAGATTCGATACGTATTTACGTAGCGAATACTCGTCCAAATCGTCGGAATTCCATACGTATTTTACGTAGAGAAAATTCTTACTTCGCCCGCTGTCTTATTGTGTAAGTCTAGTGGCGATGGTGTTCTGCTATCTTGCTCGCGCGCATGGTGCGAGTAGTTAGGCGCGAGCGAGAAAGCATGCAATCGCCATTGTCAGACTTATACAATAAGGCCTCTGCTGGTAGAATGCCTCTACAGCATCCAGCAGGGCTATTATGAATCTTTGATCGGGATCGCGACTTGTCAATATTATGTCAAAAAAAAAAGCGTTGTCTATTTCCAATTTCGTAGTATGAAATTGGAAATAGACTACGGCCTTTTTTTTTTTTGCGTCATAACCCCTTTCAAGTGTCAAAATTCTGTCAATTCTGACACTGACTGATCCCGATCAAAGATCCATAATAGCCCAGCTGGTCTCCAACTATCTCATTGGTTAGAATGTGAAAACTCCATTAGAGATATTTACCGGGGTGTAAGACACTGCAGCTCTCTGAATATGGCGATAGCATCCCCTGACACAGAGATGACGCTAGCTTTATTCATGACCTGCTGGTGGAATGCCTCTACAGCATCCAGGTCTCCCGCCAGCTCACTAGTAGGAATGTGGAAACGCATCTCCATTAGAGATACAGGTGTGTCATCATTCTGAAATAAAATGTTTCTTTTTACACAAGAAGACACATAAATTATAATTCTTAAAAGCTCCGAGCGGTCCATGCCCCAAACATAGTCTGTGTCTAGGGCAGGAGGGAATAAGATCATGCAATTCCGACATAAACTCTACATAATACAGGGTGTAAAGGAAAGAAGTGTTTCCCTTGCACCTTTTGGCCTTACACTTTACGTGTTATCATTATGAACAACTTTAACTTGGGACCAACTCTGAAATCGCAAAAAAGAAATCAGCTGTTCCATAGAAAATGGTCATTAACACTCGACAAAATTTATGGAACACAATATGTTCTTTGTTTCGCGAGTTCAGAGTTGATCCCAGGTTAAAATTGTTCATAATGGTGAGTACAATGACCTCCATTCGGTTAAGTTCAGAGTATATGCATAACCTTGTATAGAAAAATGTAGGTAATACATAATACTGACGAAACTATTTAACTTGGCTAATAAAGTAAGATATAAGCATTTAAAGTTTTAGGTCGGGTTAGGAAGGGATGCTCTCCCACAAAGTGAATGTCAGGGTGATTTTACAGTCACGCCAAGCGTCGGCGTAGATTTTTTAATGTAAATAATTACTAAGGAACCGTTTTATAGTTAACACTGATTACTCAGCGCTGCGTTGATGCTAAGCCGTGGCCGGCCGTACAACTATTACTTGACGGGTATTGGAATGAGACTACATGACTCGACGCTGACAGAAACGCGCTGACCAGCTACGTGCGCCGTAGTCAGTGTGACGCGCGGCGACAGTCTGCATTAAAGGTTCAGTTACACATGCTAATGGAATGAAAATGCGTGTAACTGTACCTTAATATTGGCCTTTGTATGGCATACTTACAAGTAACGTCATTTGTAAGTTTAGTGCGCTCTCTGTCTTGCAAGACATTAAAATGCTTATACATATCATTCTTAATTTAAAGACATTTCAATTTTATTTTCGGCAAATGTCTCTACTTTTACTTTTAACCGACTTCCAAAAAGGAGGAGGTTGTCAATTCGACTGTTTAAATAAAAATGTTTGTTACCTCAGAACATTTGACTGGGTGAACCGATTTTGATGATTCTTGTTTTATTTGAAAGCTGATGCTACCCGTGTGGTCCCATTTCAATTTTGTCCAGTTCCGACATTTTTATGAAGTCGGTTTTCTTATATAGATAATTATTTTGGTCAGCTTTTTTTGTAATACAATAAAAAATAATCATTCTGATAGTACATTATTATTGTAAGAGTCTTAGAGCTGTCCAAACTGCAGTAAACTGAGTAAATTGTGGTAGTAAGTTATCAAAATGAAATATTATTTATAATGCCAAAACGTGAGCGTCGTCAAACGTGCCGAATGAGTGGCGTTGTACTGTTATGGGCAAGCGTGAAGAGCCATCAGGCAAGCAACTTCGCTCGTCTCGTCACTCAGTATCATAAAAAAAAAACGTACCTGATGAAATTCAAGTGTAACCTCATTCTTGCCAGTGTTACACTGAGATACGTAGTGCAGAGGGATCTCAAAAGCAGTGTTGGAACCCACATTGAAGCTCAATAGAGCACCGTTGAACTTCGCTGTACCCCAATTCCATCCTTTTAGAGACAGCTCTTTTTCAAGCATGTCTTTATTGTAGTTAGATTTGAAAAACTTTGCCACTTTTTCTTGTTCCTGAAAATAATGGGTCAATTCATTTTTTATTTATAAATAATCATACATTAATTACATTAGCTTAATGCAAAATAGCAATGTGTTGTTTGCTAACGAACAAATCCAATAGAATTGGTTCTGAGCTTCGCTCAATTTATTCATTCAAATGATGGAAAGTATTTGTTCGTTTGATCGAATGGTTTTCAGAAGGCAGCTCGTGGCTTGCAGCGATTCGAAGGAGCCGAGCGAGCAGGGCTGCACGGCACTTCGGCTCGTATGAGTCACGGCTCACAGAGACCGCACGGTGCTTTGGCTTGTACGAGTTGCGGCAAACAGCTAACCGCAGGAGCGAAGCGAGCATCCGCAGTTTTTTAAACAGATTTCAATACAATAAAACAAAAAATTATCGAAGCATATTAAATAAAAGACATCCCAATTTCGTCCTTATTGTGCTCACAAGGCGCAAGAGCATAAGAAATCTAAATATAACATGTCCTCACTACCCTACGGTTCTCAGGACCTGTTAAACTCAGTCCTGAGCCTGTCAGATACACACACCACGTAAACTTTGTTTGAAATCAATCACTTGATTGAATGGGTCAAAAGAACAGTTCATTTTGACAATGGGTTGATTTCGAAATTAATATGGTTCTTTATGAATGAACGAACACCATGTCTAATGGTAAAAAACAGCTGGTGTTAATGTAGTCTTACTCACCCCTTCTTTGAATCCGCCGTATCTGTGTAGGGTACCATTCTTCATGAACACCCTCAAGCCCCAAGAACCAATGAACTTTTGGAAGTTCACCAGCTCTATGTCATTAGCAGTTATCTGCTCAACCTTGCCGGTTTTGCTGTTCTTGAATATTATGTTCTGATCGGTCATCTTCAGCCTACCTGGCACCTGAAAACATCTTGCTTTAATGCCATACAATACCGTCTCGTCTACATCAAATCATTAAAAACCAAAGAAACTTACCATGGTGCCTTTTATTTCGGCTGATACATCGTTGTACTCCAAGAATTCCATGGCTATGAAAGTAGTTTAGTTCAGCGTTATAGCCTAAAACTGTAGGTACTGGATCTCGGTGATTGTAGTACAAAATTGATATTTTTGTTGTTTGCTCACGACTATCACGAGCACGTTATTTTAGTTTATTGCGGAAAAAAACAGTAAAATGTGGGCAGGCACGGCAAATGGCAATACCGAAGCTCAACCAAGGAAGCAAACAATGCTTAAATACTCTGACACTGACGCTGACAGTGATAACGCACAAAACCTTGTCAGTAATATAGAAACATTACTTTTCTTTTTTTTCTCTCAATAGTCTAGCATGCGCACCGTGACAAAATCTTGTCGTTACTTTGTCGAGCGAAAACACGACAAGTTGCCTACGTGCCTACTGTTTCATATACGCCTGTCTCACTTTGGCACGATAAAAAGAGTTGACAATTTTATCGTGCTGCGCATGCTAGCCCGACTGGTCTGTGTTTGTCACTGTCACAATCTAAGCTGGCAGTCACTTGCACATACTTTATCTATGGATTCTATGGTTTGTTTGTCACTTATGACTTAAGTCACTTTTGTCAGTTGTCAGATATTACTATACTCTCTATACTCTTTGGTTGTCAGTTTATTTTTTGTCGCTAATAGACGTGCATTGTGTTGTTTAGATTGTGTAAAACTTAAAGTAATTACGATAACAATAATATTTACAGTGAAACAGTCGTTTCCTGTCATAATAACAAATATCTTATTTGAATTATAGCTTCAATTCTGTGCAATAAGTGTCGGTTTCCATTGGACCGGTCTCAAAAAAAATCGTAGTCCTACATCCCGTAGGTGGATTGACGGTAATTTTTTGCACTGGTGTTCGTATGTGTGAACTCTATGGCGTCACTGTCCTTGCCGCGGGTCCTCCAGCTGAAGAAGAACAGCTTGGACGCTGAGCGCGAGCAGTTCGAGAAGTTTCAGGTTAGTCACCTATTCCTACATTAACTTGCTTTTGACGAGTACCTTCTTACCACTTTGCTTATTGTGAACTTAATTAATTATTTGATTACAATTAATATGTATGAGTAATTATACTCAGTATAACCAGTATTATTGACTTACAAGTCGTACTGATTATGAGGGTAGGGTCTGAACATAACATAAACTATGCTTTTGCACCGCTCTCAAGTATTAGAAATACAGTCATCATGCATCTTGAAGGTATTAAAGGCTATTACACCACCCTATATAATCTTAATGTGCTAACAGACGTGGATTTGGTTGATCTCAAATGCTGTCTGATCAACGGGAGAGAAAGAGAGGGAAATATGTTATTCTCACTCTTTCTCTCCTATTGGTTGGACAGTGGTCCGTCAACCAAATCCACACATAGGTATGTTAAGGCTTATATTATGACCATCTTTATTCCTTGTTGCCTTGATTTGATTTCATCACTGTTGGGCAAGCAGCTGTGTATACAAATACTTAGTCATAAATGCATACTAATTTATCAGATTCATACATAATCAGTGACCTAGAACTAATTATTGGACATGCTATTGGATGTGTCTACATTATCTAAATTGAAGTTTGCTCTAAACCTGACCTTGCAATCCCTAAATCTTAACAACCTGTCAACAAATTTTGCTGATATTTGAACTTGAAATGATCTACTGCCAGATTAAGCACAAGAGGCTGCATAACGGCCTATATCCATAGAAAGCAACTCAACAAGTAAGGACTACTTGACTACAAAATTTCATGTTGATCAACAGATCAAGTTAGTTCAAATCTTCCATCTGCCAATCTTTTAAAATAAGGAAATAATTATTTTGTAGTTAAATTAGCTAATCCCATTATTTTCTAAAAACTAACCTACTTTAAATAGTGTAACACTAAATTAGTTATAATTTTTAATGTCTACTGAAATAAAATGGTTTGATCACTTTGTGATAAAGGATTGTGTTATGTGTAACTTTTAGTAAATCAGATGGATGAGAATGATAGGTTCAGCGTCCCTGTTTGTTATATTATCAGTAGAGATAAGCTGATTGTTTTGAAGCATTTGATAACATATCTCCTTTTCGATGAACAACACACAAAAATTTTCTTCAGTTTTGTTTCAACTTGTGAACAGATTCATACTCTATTTATTATCTAAAGATAATAATTGATTTAGGAAAAGTGATTGCCATTTTAAAATTGTGAACTACTGAGCTGGTCATATCTAAATCTAGGTAGGCGGAACTTTTTTTTAACCTTGAGAACTATTGAAACCACAAATTTACTTAAACTTTAACACAAAATTAAATTAGCTTTTGTAGTTCTAGAATTCTAGATACTATATGTTATCTATCTACTTTTGACTTTGTTGTACCAAATTCACTTTATCCATGGATGCTATATATTCATTCTTTATTATTTCTGTTTTGTTGTTGCCAATGCTGATAGACTAGTTCGACACACTACCACATTTGTACTAGACCAGAGGAATGATATTCAAAACAAAACAGTTGAGTGGTAATGAACTTTATTCATCCAAGATAGCAAAATTCTTTGTCTTTGTTTGTTTTGTGATAATGTTATTTTTAGATTTGCTGGACAATGTTTTTGAGTGCAGCATAACTCTTATAGCCATAACAGACGTTCGTGGTTCGTATGTCTGTCATAGCTATCAGTTTGGTTGTTTGGGTTACATGCTTTTTTGCTTTGAGGATAGACAAAGGTAAAATTTACCATTATTTCCCCTTAGACAATATTCTCTAATAGCTCTTAGACATGATCTAATTGCAGAGAAAAACTCAATATAAATATACCGAGGCTGATTAAGTAAGCATTTTATAATTACAGTATCCCACTTCTGAAAAATTCGACACTTAAATAATATTGTTTTAATTAATATCATAAATAATTTGGACCCTTCAAAATGTGCTCACCAGCTTTTCTCCCCTATGGTAAGTGTGCGTTTTCATAGAAGTGGTGCAGAGGTGTGAAAACAGGTTGTGTTTCCATTTAAACAAAGACAAGCTGTGGAATGACTTTTGTAGAGGAGTGGAATGGACCTTTGTAGAGAAGTCGAGCGTATATTTATAGCAGTCAAGTGGTGACAATTTAATGCAAAGGTGCAGAGTGCGCACTGCCGGTGTGCTGGTGTGGTGGCTTACCCCGCTCCGCTACACACTCTGCTTGCATTGCACTGCTATACTCCGCACCGCTAAAGTCCGCTCCGTTCCAGTATACTACTCCCTTGTCATACAATTTCACTCAATTCTTCTCGTCTCCGCTATGACTGTTACCACCAATCAATGTGACCAATTGTATTGGTCGATTCCGGCACGTCTGCTCCGCTACACTCCTCCGCCACTGCGGAAACGAGTTAGTAGTTAGACAGCTTGAACTGACACATTGACCATTACTGACTTATTGACCGAGAAAACCAATAGTCACTTGAGTCCAGTGAACGATTTGGTGTTAGCATAATTTTTTGTCTGATCTTGATTAAATTTTGAAAGCAAGTAGGTAGTGCATACTGGGAGATATTTTAAATTTGAATATTAGCAAAATCGGTCAAGGCTTTGTGAAGATATAAGAGTTTTTGAGGTGACAGTTTGGGGCAAACTATTGGTTTTAATTGAATAAAACATAACACCTATAGAATTTTCGGCCCACTTCTCAACATATAATCTACATAAATCATAACTCACGAAAAATCATCTAGTACAGGAAGGTCATTATCGAAGAGTGCGGGTTGTCGAGCCTTCGATTTGTTAGATCATATTTTTAGTAGGTAGGTTATTGATGTACCCGCGCCGAGTTCAGAAGGCCTACTTTGGCTCGAAACAGCGCACTGCTGAAAATCACGCGAACGTGAACCCTAACGCGCCGATATACGGTTTGCGGACGCGCAACTTTCCGCATTCACCTAAACAGAATCGCTTAAAACAGGTAGCCATAAGGCCCCAGCAAAACGATCATGATTGTCAGCTTCCTCCCACTTCACGCGCTGTGTGGAATATCCCATCGCGATGCAATGGTGGATTTAACATGACTGGAGTACATCTTTGCTGTTTACGTTTGACCGTAGTTTATACTACTTAGTAGTTCTCGCACTGTGACTATGCGATTGCTATGTTCGGCAGTGGACGTCTTCTGGCTGATGATGATGAAAAGAACAGGAAACAAATGACGCCTAAACTCTCATGTACCTACGGATAGCACTGAATGTTCCTTGTAAATATCAATAAACATGGTAATTATGGCGATACAATGTCAACTACACATCCATTCGCTAAGTGGCGTTCAATGCAAGCAAAGACTTCGCAACTACCATTCCCCGCAATGACTGCCCCGATGGTTCAGTTGGTAGTGAACTTACCTTCTGCGCTTGGGGGCGTGGGTTCGATTCCCACCTAGGACAAATATTCATTTGATGAACATTTGTGTTTGTTCTAAGTCTGGGTGTTAATATCTATTTAAGGCATGTATTTAAAAACATAATGTACGAATATCAGTCTCTGGCAGCCACATTACAAGTTTTGCTTAGTTTGGGGTCAGATGACCGTGTGTGCAAAAATGTCCTAGATATTTATTTATTTATACTGTGATAGCAGCACCCGCCAGCAATAGTTTTGAATAGTAAATTGGCCCTAGAACTTCTGGTTAAGGCTGTGATTATGTAGGTGTTACTGTGTCGTTATCTACATGAGTCACACATTGTAGTACGTCTATTCTATAGATATCATATAGAGCAATGTTTCTTAAACTTTTTGTAGCCACGGACCACTTTCAATGTTTCAGTAACACTACGGACCCCTTGCGAAGAGAATTTAAAAATAAGAAAACAGTGTTTCTTGACAATTACTTGATTTTTAGTTTTGTTTATTTAAATACCAGAACTGCATACTTCAAACGAATTCTAGTAAATAAACCTCGGGAATGTGGACCCCTAGCACTCGCGTCATGGACCCCACTTTAAGAAACCCTGATATAGAGGTACAATTACCTAGGTAGTTGTACCTTTAAGACAGATACATAGAAGACTGTGTCGTAATCTGTGTCACTACATAGCATTATTATGGTTTCGCTTGTGTTTCGATTGCATTGCACGTTTCTATCTTCAGTGATATGGACTGTGCAATGATCTTTCATTCAATGAATGTTGGCAAACGTTGCTGCATGCTCCATGTTAAAAGTTAAGGAATTGTATACATATCTTTACGCGGGTGTAAACTAATAGATTTTTAACGACGGAGGCATTTGCGGCACGAGAGTAGCAAGGATTTTTTATATATTTCCTACAACTTAAATTCCATCCACAATTTTTCTTTCGTCCAAATACTGTGTTGGATTGCATTTTTTGATCGAAGTGTTGGATAATGATGAGCTTTAAGTTTTTATTTACTTACTAGCTGCACCCCGCGGTTTCACCCGCGTGGTGATGAAAATCGGTGATTGATGATGATGACGAAAAGTTGCCTATGTGTTAATCCAGGACATAAGCTAAATATATTCCAAATTTCATCCAAATCCATCCAGTCGTTTCTGCGTTATTGAGTAACAAACATCCATACATCCATCCATCCAAACTTTCACATATGTAATTATATATATATATATATGATATTAGTGTCATTACTTTTCGAAGAGAATTATGAACCTATTTTAGAGTACATTTTAGGGTACATGTCTACTCATCAAAGATAGATTTTGTAGATTTTTATAGAAAAAAAACTCAGATCAGACAAAGAAGAGAGAATATGCCTTAAATTAGTACAATTATTATTTGTGTTCAAATGACTCTGGGTTACACCAACTTTTTCACCATTCCGATACACCAATGTATTAATTAACTAGCCGTCCGCTCCGGCTTCGCACGAGTGTAAGCTCGGCCTTCGGCCTCGCTACAAAATATAATATAGCCTATGTCACCCGGGGATAGTGTAGCTTCCCAACAGTGAAAGAATTTTTCAAATCGGTTCAGTAGTTTCGGAGCCTATTCATTACAAACATACAAACATACAAAAATAGGTACAAATCTTTCCTCTTTATAATATTAGTGTAGATAGTGTAGATGTAGATATATAGTCCACATGCAATAATTATTAATATAAAAACCCGACTTCATGTCAGAATTGGACCAAATTGAAATGGAACACACGGGAAGCACCAGCTTTCAAATAAAAAAAGAAATCATCAAAATCGGTTCACCCAGTCGAAAGTTCTGAGGTAACAAACATTAAAATAATATAAAACAGTCGATTTGAGTGAGGTACTCTTTTTTGGAAGTCGGTTAAAAGAGCCAGGTTGTCTGCAAGTTGAGTTCTAATCTAACGGTATCTATTTATTTTGACGATGCATGAGATGGGTGCGCCTGCGCGCGCACCTGTCACGCCACCTTACCATATCTCCCTTGTTGGTCCGAGGTAAAACCTTTTTATAGCATTGTCCGAATTCTTAAGTACGTGAGAATATTCACTACCGGAATCATGTGAATTTGTTTCATGCCGTCCACTAATCTCATAGTCTTTATGCTGAATTGCGTTGTGCTGAATGCGAGATAGCACCTCGTGTTGATTTACAAATCGCTGGCTCAAATCAAAGGACCGTACGAAATAAAGGCGTATTGTTATCCGAGGTCGAGTTACCTTCCTAGCGAGTTCTTACTGTTCTTAGCCTTGTTCCAAAAAATAAATAGGTACAGAACGCTGGCTTATACAACGATCGTTAGCAGACGTTCGCAAACGAAAACGCGTATATACGAGCGTACGCACAGCGATCTCTGATCAACTCGGTGAACTCGGTTGAACGCCAGTCGCGAGTGTTCGCGCTTTCAAAATACACATAATTATGGTTTCCTGTGACAATAACTTTCATAATGTACGAGAAAAAAAAATGCAAAAACTTTGTTAAATAATGAGGTTTTATTATACTTGTGTTTTCAAATATAATAATCGTCATTTCGTACGTGCCGTAATCGACGAAAGTACTTTTCGTAACCAATTTATAGACTTTTATTTGGTTTTAAAGTATCATATACTGTTTTTAATTGAATCTCCCAAATCTAAACTCTTCGCAGAACCGACTTGCTTTGCCAGGCCTAGCCCAAGCGCTGTGATTGCGCGTAGGATATTAAAACAAAGGTCAGCTGAGACCGGCCTTCTGTACCTGTTTATTTTGTGCTTGTTCTCTACAGCAGGCTCGACCTCCGAGCGATAGGCCTCGGTTCACGTTACGTTGAACGTGATTCTGGCTTTGATCCAGCCTTATTAGTTCTTGACAAAAAGGCGATCCAAAAACTTCAAATCAAATTAATAATTTGTAGATATAACATGTTTGATTCGTTTATGCTAAATTAGCACTACACATTTAGTCCTTTTTCTGAGGTACACATACATGCAAAGTAGCATACATATTACTTTCGCGATGATATACGTAAATTTTCTGGGGTAAAAAGTCACTCTATGGCCTACCAACTAAGTATCAGTATACAAAAAATCTCGGTTATCTGTTTCTCTGTTGCTGCGTGAAAAAGGAACAAACAAGGACACTTTTGCATTTATAATATCAACAATCATCATCATCATCAGCCAGAAGACGTCCACTGCTGAACATAGGCCTCCCCCTTTAACCTCCACACCGAACGACATCCTGCCATCTGCATCCACTGGATGCCCGCGACTCTCACAATGTCGTCGGTCCATCTAGTGGGAGGCCTACCTATGCTGCGTTTTCCGGTTCGCGGTCTCCACTCAAGAACCTTTCTTCCCCATCGGTTATCAGTTCTTCGAGCGATGTGGCCTGCCCATTGCCACTTCAACTTGCAGATTTTAAATCAATCAATGAGTTTCAATGACTGTCAGTATTTATTGCCTACTTTGAGCTACGAGCTTGCTTAAAATTTGTATGCTCAACCAATTTTTTATTTTTATTTTTCATTTATTTATCATTTAATAAGAAAATTATACACTAAGGATATAATGGCATTTTAAAACCACTAAGGTTTAATAGTAATGAATGCCATATGGAGTTTAAGTCTACGTCAACTATAAAAATAATGTTAAGGCGCTGTGACTGGCTGACTTTTATGCTTTTGAGGGGGTGAAGCAGATGAAGTGGCGGCCGACTAGTCCCACCTACTGCGGGACGCACCGCGTGAATCTGGCAGATGCGCGACGTTTTTTACTTATACACATGTAATTTCGTCACCTTAGTGCAAAGCTCTGTTGGCCCAGCGGTTCAACACTGCGCTAGCGAGCCGTGGGCCTACGGTTCAAATCTGATCGGGTGTAGATATTTTTGGATTCTAATTTTTATAGCAGACAGATAATAAAGTGATCCTATAAGGATTCTGTTTTTTTTTTGCTTATGAGATACGGAAGCCTCAAAAAGTATTTAACCCGCTGCAAACGAGGGGGCGTGTGGGGTATCGTATATGTAGGTTTCATTCGTACAAACATACACACAATCATCACCTTTTACACACACACACACACACACGAATCTCCTTTTAGAGACTGTAACACTTTTTTATGGTTCCGTAGAAATAAAAAGAACCCATATAAATTCGTTCTGTATATCCGTCTGTCTGTCTGTCCGTCCCAATTTATTGATTTATTTGAACTTTCACCCACGTAGTGATGAAAAATGGTGAGGACGAAGATAATGATGAAAAGTACCTATTTTTTAGGGTTCCGTACCCAAAGGGTTAAACCGGGACCCATATAAGTTCGTTCGTCCATCCGTCTGTCTGTCTGTCCATCCCAACCCAAGCTATTTAGAACTTCCTAACCTCTATAGTGGACTAATTGTGCCCCGCGCGTTCACCTGCGTAGTAATGAAAAAAATGTGATGATGATGATGATGAAAAGTTGTAAAGTTATAAAGAACATTACAAAAATACACACACACGCACGCACGCACACACGGACACGACGAATTATTTCAAAAACATTAGAAAAATAACAAAAAGAAAATAGTAAACGTGAGATTTGAACCCGGCGCTTACTAAGACGCAAAGAACTTATCCAATACGTCAAACCGTTCGGCCAACTGGACTATGACGATTGTGGTGAAATTATGCTTCATAAAATAATATATACAAACAAATCGTTACAAAATGTAATTTTCATTCGCCTGCCTGTTTAGTACTAACTTACTTGAAGCCTGCCTGACCAAAGAAAGCAAGGGTGAGCGCTATATTTTGTACATCGTAAATGAGCTGGATATAATTCTACTGGTAGGTGGGTGTCTATTTAAACTGGACGGAAAGCTATTTTGTATGGAAACGTCGCTGACAGTAGAATTGGTGTGACCTCTGCAAAGCGCTCGCTCGCTTTGTATAAAACTACTAGCCGTCCGCCCCGGCTTCGCACGAGTGTAAGCTCGGCCTTCGGCCTCGCTACAAAATATAATATAGCCTATGTCACCCGGGGATAGTGTAGCTTCCCAACAGTGAAAGAATTTTTCAAATCAGTTCAGTAGTTTCGGAGCCTATTCATTACAAACATACAAACACAAAAATAGGCACAAATCTTTCCTCTTTATAATATTAGTGTAGATGCTTCGACCAAAATAAAAGAATGGACGGGCCCTAACCATTGAACTTGATCAGTAAAAACGAGTCAAAACCGTCGGACATATACTTCAACACCTAATTATAAAAATGTACAGTATATATGTTACAAAAAATAGATATCGGTTTTATTTGTGTATTTACACTTCGGTAAAGCATACGAATTCATAATTTTGTCAGATGTTTCGTTATCGCGTAACAATAGACTCGTGTTTCACTTCCTACGGCTAGAAACCGACTGAAACGAAATGAGAGCTGGCGCTCATTTTGTAATCTTCAAAAATGCTCTTCTACTGGGCCCGTCCATTCATTTTATTTTGGTCGAAGTGTAGATGTAGAAAACTAAAACAATAAAACTCGGTTGTTTATATTGCTCTGATACATCGGCCACCGATACTTGGAAGTAAATAATTATTATGCCTCTAAAACGCACTCCGCCCTCCTCCCCCGCGCAAACCGTAAAGACTACGGGTCCTGTCAGCTAACCAAGATTTGAGTAGAGCCAATCTTGGTTAGCTGACCGGACCCGTAGGTCCGGAATGTAACTACACGTAAAGAAACCGTATCACTATGCAATGAATCCAGAACGTTCAAAGAAGAATGTAACACCTTTTTAGGGTTCCGTAGAACTATAAGAAACCCATATAAGTACGTTTTGTCCATCCGTATATCTGTCTGTCCATCTCAAGTTGTTTAGAACTTTCTAACCTTTATATCGTAAAATAGGATCGTAAAAGGGTCGGCAACGTATTTGTGATGCCTCTGGTGTTACAAGTATCCATAAGCGACGATGACTGCTTACCATCAGGCAGCCCGTCTGCTTGTTTGCCACCTATGGCACATTAAATAAAAAAACCGGACAAGTACGAGTAGGACTCGTGCTCTGAGGGTTCCGTTGGACAGAACCCTCAAAGCGCGAGTCCAAAACCTAAAGTTGAAATATTTAAAGACAAACTTAACTTTGTAGTTGACTATAAGGTATACATTCTGTTCTATACATTCCAACTACAAAACGTAAGTTTGTAATAGCAAAATAATTATTTTTAAATGATATAACTTCAAATTTGTAACTTTCAGATTTATTCCTATAAATGTGATATGAGACCTTGCCTTTTGCCAAATTTCATGATTCTAGGTCAATGGAAAGTACCCTATAGGTTTTGATTTCCCTGTGAATTCGCAAAATATGCGACATAAACGTTCATATCTTTTGATTGCGTTGACTTACAACTTTTATTTTTTTACAGCCGAAAGAAACCGTAGACCTAAGTATTTAGTATACATTTTAACTTAAAACCTTTACGCGTTCTTGAGAAAAAGGGTCTTGACAGACCGCCAACGAAGTGATCCTATAAGGGTTCCGTTTTTTCCTTTTGAGGTACGGAACCCTAAAAAAGTAGTCTAACTGTGCTCTGCAGGCTCACCTGCGTAGTAATGAAAAATGGTGATGATGATGATGATGAAAAGTTGCCGATTTTTTTTTTCTCCCCATAACATCAGTTATCAGACAGTGAAAATCCCGTCAATCAATCGAGTCTATAAAAAAACATTACACGCATGCATACAAACACACGCATGCACGCTCGTACGTAGTCACGCACATGGCGAATTATTTCAAAAACATTAGAATAATAACAAAAAGTAAATGGTAAACGTGAGATTTGAACCCGGCGCTTACTCAGTCGCAGAGAACTTATCCAATACGTCAAACCGTTCGGCCAACTGGACTATGACAATTGAGGTGAAATTATGCTTCATAAAATAATATATACAAACAAATCGTTACAAAATGTAATTTTCATTCACCTGCCTTTTTAGTACTTATAATCCAAGAAAACGTTGCAGATAAGGTAGTTACTTACTTTACAACTTCCATCAAGGTGTTTTTGTGTCATAAAGTTGAGATTATATTTTTGAGCGGTCAGCGGAACAAAGCGACACACGTCCGTCTAGCAGCGCGCCTCAGCGGTCTCTGTCACATCGCGTAAAAATAAAAGAGAAGTGAAAAGACGCCGTGGTGGCACGACGTTTCGTTCGACGCGTTCGAGCCAAGTTATGATTAAATTAAATAATAGTTAAAAAAATCGAATTTTTATCGATAAACAAAAACAATGATGCTATTTGTCACAATATTTACCATCATTCTTGTAAATTTTGTCAAGATTTGTTTATAAATTATCGAGATAAAATTGTATGCGTTTAGGCAAATTTCAAGCTTAGAGGTTATTTCATGATTTTTTTCTATCGAGAAAATTTATCGGAATCGTGTTTTGGATCCAATGGTCCACTCAGATATATGATCAAGATTAACACATAATTTTTTTACTGCTTCAAAATGAATACATTATCTTAAAAAAATGTTCTGTGAAGCCTTTTTGACTGTAAGACCGCCTTAAATATCTAAGTACACAACTGGCAGCGAGCGAGGCGATTACATCAGGTTGTCAAGAAAGTAAGATTTTAATTTAGTTTTAATATTGAATATGAACTAAAGAGCATTATATTTTATGAGCATATCTGTCAGTAGCTTTATGCTATTTGAAAGGGTTCTTCTGAGGCTTATATCTCTGTCTTGCTACGAGTAAGGCTTTATTCATAAAAGAGTACGTCTTCATAGAAGTCCGACACGCGTGGGACTTTTCATTCAAATAAATAAGCCACTTTCTTTCAATTATACACGTCTGTTTCTGTATTGCCGTATAAGACATGGACCCCATCAGGTTAATGCGAGCGTCAACGGCTTTCTAATTATTGCCGTTTCCACATTTTTACTTTGCAGTTTCTAATTTTACTGTTCTTTGTATTCGTCGTAAGTAGAGCACCATGGTTCTTCCACGCCTGAGTGCTTTGCGGTTGGGGTTTTAATTCTTGTCTTAATGTATGTTTCTATGCTTACGGTAAGTAAGTATCATTTAAATAAAAGCTAGTTACTTATCCGAATTATTTCGTTCTCAGGGTTTATACCTCTGATCAGATCAACACAGGAGATATGGTAATGGTGGCGTGGCGGGCGCGAAGCGCGAACGTATCGGGCTTCATGTCTTTAGTCGAACTCACTCTGCGAACGACCTTTTCGCCTCTTTTTTCATGTGGATTATTCGTTAGTTCATTGGTGTCAGTTCATAGACCGGCTGAGGCTGTTTAGCGGTTAAATGAATAAGTGGATCACATTAAAAAGCGGCTTCAAAAATATATGAAATAAAAAACGTAATAAGTGCCCATAATATTTGAGAATTGCCCTCGATTTCCCTGGGATTCCATCATCAAATCTTGACTTAGTGACAATGGGACCAAATTGGGAGTATAGTATTGGAAGTATATATTATCGAACAAAATATTTTTATGCTATTGCATAGCTTCTATCGCGGGCCTTGAGCGTGGAGACCGAATCCAGAAATTCCGTAACGAAAATAACCTGACACCCCCCACTCCGACCTCTCACCGCTAGATGGCGTTGTAAAATATGTTTGATAAAAGAACGACATACATAGAGTTGTAAAACCTACATAATTTTATTTGTTACAAGTAAATAAATAATTATAATTGCATAAGTTGACCACCAACTTAACTGCAACCAGAACCACCGGAGGATGAGCAGCAGCGTCCTAATAGTATACGGTGAACGTACTGCGATCCCCAAGCCGCCTGCCAAGCGTGGGAATTATGGCAACACCCCTCTATGAGGGAGGCCTTGTCCAACAGTGGACGTAAATTGGCTGATGATGTGTGTGTGCATAAGTTAATAAAAAATGCTATGCAATAGCTTTACCGCGGCAGTCCCCGAGTGCCACACGTCTTTTTTTTAATCAGTCAACATGTGGCGGAGAAATCAGTGAACATACATTTATATACAGCGGAACAGAACCGTCCTCCGTTTTTGAAGTCGGTAAAAAAATTGGGTGAACCGCGGTGACATTTCAACACGATCGATAATAATTGAACTAAGTATACATATCTCCCTTGTTTGTTTAATCTGCGGTTTATACCTTTATGATACTGTGCGTGTTGATGTATATCATACTATGAGTAAATTTCGTGAACATTTTTGTAAAAGTTAAACGTGTTTATGATTGTTTATGCGAACATTAAATAAGTAGAGCAGGCTCGATGGTAAACGTTCTATTTGTGTTAGAGGCACATGTTTGGAGTTCCAAACACGCTAACCGTTGGGAATAACATAAAAGTACCTAGATAAACACCTACAGCCGGTATTTACCTACGCTTTAAGACTGCGCTCGCCGGCTACAATCTCTTTCGCACGTAGACTTGTTTAGGGAAGCGCGGAAAAGCTTTTTAAAAATATGCAATATAATTGAAGTTTAATTATTTAATGAAAAAGACATGTGCTTATTTTAATAGCCGACAACTGAATGCCTTAAAACTAAGTCCTAAGCTATCGGGTCGGCGGATAGAGTCGCCGTCTCAGCAGAATGCCAGGTGCGGCGGTCGTATGATAACGCGTGGGCGCTTCCGCGAAAGGCGACTAGGGCATAATAAACATCGCGTGCCCGACTGGCGCTGGCGGTGTAACTACGTATTCAACATTTTTGAAGATAAAATTAACTGTTTGAAAATAAAATAAAAACTAATTGATTGGTCTTTAGAGTAATATTATGAACAACTTTTACTATGAGACCAATCCTGAAATCGCGAAAAAATACCAGCTGTTCCCAGCGAAGCTGTTCCATAGAAAACGGGCATTTTTCTATGAAACAGCATTGAGACTTTTTTTTTTGCGATTTCATGGTTTGTCCCAAACTGGTACTTGATTGATTTATCCCAAAGTTGCGAGCAGTATTCCATTCCATGCATGGCCGCACTTGTGCTTGGTACAGTGAAAGCAACTGTTCCGACAAGAACAGAACGTCGCACCCTTGATAGAATACACAGCTTTTTGGCAGAGAGAGTATTACATTCTCTTGGGCAGCCAATAGAACCTTGTTCGTAATATAGAAGTCAAAGTTGAGGGTAGGTGTCAGAGCAACGCTCAAAAGCTCAAGCCGGTCGGTTATCGGAATTGATACATCCCGGAAAGTAGGAGCCAGTTGGAATGGCGTCGTTTTGGCGGAGAACAGATACGCCTGGGTATTATCTGCATTGAATTGAAATATGCATCGGTGCCACATGACCTTATCCTACCATCCCTTTTTTTACTATATGACAAGTAGAAAGTAGTCGGCCCACTACCACCCATACATTGCGGATTTTCCATGGATACATAACAAACGTTTTGATTTTACGTTTCTAATCCGCACGACCAAGGATTGTAACAACCTGCCGTCTTCCTGTTTTCCGAGAGATATAGGTAATCTGGGCCTTTTCAATGGCAGCGTGAATATGTATGCGTGAATATTCTAAGTCTGCGTGCTACATCTTCAACCACGTCGTTGCTTATCAATAGGCGAGTTGGTTTGGTGGTCAAACGCGGACTTATTTGCGAAAAAAAAAGATCTTGACCAGCTAGGTTGGCATCGCATCAATCGTCTCTAAAAAGCTCTCATTGGGTTGAAGAATATCCACCCGAAAATCCACCGTACCCATTTACCTTATTGGATAATAAAGGCAAGACGAGTTTTGCGGCGTAAAAGTCTAATCTACATATACGTTGTTTTTCACAACAAAAAAAAAAAAAATGGGAAAAACAGCAAACACATTTTTTTAAATATTATTATTTCCTTTTTTTATGTTGTATATTATCCATTTCTTATATAATTGTATTACTGTAAACATTTATGTTTATCAATAAATGACTTTGACTTTGGAATATGTACTCCGCATTATGTGAATCAACCAATCAATGACGGTATAACCATTTATGTTAATTGTTTACAATATAGAAATGGGAAGTGGAACTGGGGCCGGTGTCACAGATTAGTAGTAGTGAGTGCATACGCAGAGGGCAATCACCGCGCATCCTCTTCCGTTCAGCCTCCCGCGCCTACTGTCACATCATATCTGTGTTCTTTTATCCACAGAAAAGAGAAGAAAAAATTCCATTATGAGCAAAATCGGTTGACGGGATGTCTCAGTTCGGGGCGAAGGTGCGAAACACGGAATAGGGAAGGCCCCTTCCCTATTCCGTGGTCCTAAACTTACAGTTCTAAGAATATCGCCACCTAAAGAAACCCCGGAAATATGAAATATGCACTTATCGTGTAGATTTACCGGTTCAATGTATCTCGAATCTCGACCACATTGGACACTTCACAAAGTATCAGAACCGTGGGAAGCGACGGCGTGGGCTGCCCTTTTCAATCTGGGATCGTGTTGTGAATCTCAATAGATATAGTTCTGATATCGCTTCACGTTGATCTTATTTACTGGATCTGTCAGAAATAGTGATTTAGCACTAGCGTTTGGTCAAAGAATACATTTTTATAGTTCCAAATGAATTTATATTAAAAAATCATTTTTTTAAACAAACTTTTAGCTTTAGCCATCTTGGAGCGGCGGCCATATTGAATTTAGTGTGATGTCACTTTATCTTTTCCTACTCTTCAAACTCTTTCATTTGATACCCATATTAACAGGATTATAATTATTATTAATAAAAAATATATCTGTCTGTATATCCGCTTACTCCTCCTAAACCAAGCAACCGATTTTGATGCGGTTTTCACTATCAGTTAGATATTTTTTCACGGAGAATTATATGGATACATAATAAAACTTACAGCTGTTAAAAGCCGGGTCGCTAGTATATATGTATGTTTTAATTTACCATGAATTCGGTACAAAACAATGCAATTCTCAGTAATACCGTTGTACTGCAATCGTGCCAATTTGTTACGCAAGCTCGACTGTTATCGGGGAGGTGTTGCCGCACTGATTGTTAAGTTTTCTCGCCGGACGCGCAAAGCATGAAAAATTAAACATTAATATTGGTACCTATATTTACCCCTCAGATCACAAACACATGGGAGATATGATAGACAAATTATCGCTCGTGTTAAAAATTAAAATGTATCCATGTTTCACCCTTTTTTCTCATTATACCGTTAAACCTCTGAAATCTAAAACTGTAAGTATAGCATATTTACTAATTTTTCATTCACACACCAAGAAACTTACAGCGATACCAATAAACTTACTAAATTAAAATAAATAAATACCTGGGACATTATTGCACACATGGTTATCTGACCCCAAACTAAGCAAAGCTTGTAATATGGCTGCCAGAGACTGATATAGTTACATATATATTTTTAAATACATACTTAAATAGATATTAACACCCAGACATAGAACAAACACAAAAGTTCATCACACAAATGTTTGTCCTAGGTGGGAATCGAACTCACGCCCCCAAGCGCAGAAGGCAGGTTCACTACTAACTAAGCTAACGGGCTGTCAAAATAGTTAAATTAATAGTCCATTTGCAAAAAAAGGCGGCAAGGTCGTCTGCAGGGTGCCTGATTTAGGCCAAATGCGTCCGCACCCGTACCTACCACCGTATCCCTCTTGTTTTTCTGATCTGAGATCTACCTACGTAAGTTCGAGAATCGTTCAATGTAATGCATGTTTTGCTCATTGGTCTAAACTGAATAATTAATAATAGTTCTAACTATTGAATATTTGGATATCCTGTTGGTGGCAAAAGTCATAGTTACAAATCACGTCTTCAAATCATGATTGAATTGGTTTCTTCTAGGCAAGTATACTCCATCGTGGACCGCATCATCGCTTAACATCAGACGAGTAGAGCCTGTTCAAAACAGAATGGACTGGGCCAAAAGGAGAACCTAAGAACGAATTTTAAATGGCGATCCGCCTCTGTCATCTTAAAAATGACAAACTCTGCTATCATCGTATGAGTGAATTTGCGTGTTATTTATTGGGATATTTGTCCATTCAACCACAAACGAAGTCGACTCTCTTTCTAAACAGACTAGGCGGTCAAACGCAAGCCTATTACTATTAAAAAAAACTCCTTTGCGAACACATCATGCTGTGTTCACTAGCATTAGGAATTACACCGTGATTTTTGTTGCGTAAGATTTTAGAATAAGATTTGAGAAATATTCAAAGTAGAGAACAATTTTTTTTTTAATGCAAGTGCCGTGGCTCGGCCTAACTTTCTAACAACACTACTGTTTAACACGTTTTTATTAGTAAAGTTTTTGCTATTGATACGTTTCACAGTCATGTTTTATGTTTATCGGGACTTCTCGCTGGACTCACTCGCAGTTTTCAGTTGGCTCGTGACCACGTTGTTACTGTTGCATTCGAACTGCTCTAATGTACTGTTAGCTATTCTGTGGTTGTGGTTAGCCTTTGTTATTATTATGTCATCTAGTGACGTGAATGGGGCCAATGTACGCAAATTAAGGTACTGACAGACATCATCATTTCTAGTTCAAAAGCGTGCGACTACGTAGCAAATGCTACTACTAAGCGTGTGTGTAAAACATTGCTAGTATTAGGTAATGAGCAATTCTCACTACTAGCAAACTCAAAAATCAACTGTCATTTGTTTTTTTAACAAGCTTTTATAATCTTGGCATGTATCTATGTAACGGAATCTTTGAACGTGATTTGAACCCTTTGAAAACGACGGATTGATTTGAAACTTTGCACACTTATCAAGGACCGATGACAATGCAATAATTTGTATAGTTGGTCCCATTATCCTTCCCAGGATCTTCAGGATTAGCGATTTTAAATTGTGTTTTATAGTTTTTTAAACTGCGAGAATTATCATTTGTTTTCGAGCATGCAAATTGAGGCGCTGTTGGAAAGGGGGTGTGCTATGTACAAGCGCGTCTGAACAGCAAGTCTAAAAAAAATCATGCTTTTTGCAAAAAAGCAAAAAGCGTGCTTATTGATTTACAGCCTGGTGACAGACGGATAGCGGAGTCTTAGTAATAGGGTCCCGTTTTAGGGTTTTACCCTTAGGGTACGGAATCCTCAAAATCAACTAATTGGACGTATCGTGCTGTCTCGTATCCATCTCTCTGTTTAAGTTTGAGCACGCGCCGTCCTCAAGCAGAAATCGCACCTACATTGCAGAAAACTATACTTACGTGTTAGACGCTTGCAACTTTACAAATTCTGCGGTATCTAAACTTAATACATAGATAATAAGATACCTCGTAAATCAGTTATTATTATATTGTCCGTCCTTGTAACAATACCTTTCATTACGAGTATAACATGAATGAGTCTAAAACAAAGCCTCGACAAATAACACTCCATTGTCAATACATAATTAGTGACATGGGAACACTGTAGCCAGCTAAACGTGGTCCTACTTGGCGTCATTCACAACGGCACTGTGGTTGTGAAACTGTCATTGTGGCGTATTGTAGGACGCGGGCACTGACTAAGAATCAGAGACCTCTATACAATACAATACAATATCTCTTTATTACACACCGAAAAATACAGAATAAACTTAAACTAACATCAAAATAAATATACGGCAGTATAATGGGCGGCCTTATCGCCTAGAGCGATTTCTTCCAGGCAACCTTTGGATGGACAGGACTAAATAATTTGAAAAGGGTCGGTGGTGCACATAAAATATACCTAAATAAATATATATCCCTACATATATGTATACAATAAATACACAATGCTACATACATACCATAAATAAAATACATATATACGTACCAGTTAACATAAACCTCTATCAGGATAGACACCTGATAAATGTCTACGAGCACGTTAAGTTGTATAAAAGCCCAGAGTGCCGCATTTTTGCGTCTACTGTTACGTCACGAGAGCCTACAACTCAATTTGTACGGCCAATTACTTTTTGAAGAGTTTAAAGGGTACTGTGGCGCATTTGGGCATATTTTTTTGTATTGACGTCTGACGTGCTAATGTCAAGACGACGGAGATTGAAATTAATTATGCGACGTGCTAATTAGAGCATTGATCCAACTTAAGACTGTGCTCACCGGCCATAACTTCCTCTATCGTACATTTTAAAAGATAAACATTCGTTAAGTAGGATTTAGAATAACATCGCGAAAGTTTCAAAGTAATTTTACGTTAAAAAAATATTTGGCGGAAGAGATCGATAAAAACATATTTTTTCGAGTTTTTTTGACTCCCGCAATGACCAGCATTGTATAAAACTTCGAAACTATTAGTGCTTTTTTTGCAATGTTATCCTAAAGACAAAGCTCAATCGGTTTTTTATAATTGTGTGTTTCAAAACTTTGAAATTTACGAGTAAGTAGCCAGGCGCTTTTAGCTGTCCCGTAAGACGGCATGCAAGTAGGTGTACTCGCGGTGTCTATCCTGAATAAAGATCTGTGTAAAGAATGTGTCGAGTGAGAAGAGCGTGGGTGATACCGGCAGACAGCTTAGCGGGAGTTAGTGGATAATGTATGCCGTGAGTCGTGGCTGTGCCTACGTTTTGTTTGTCAGCGGGTCTAATCGGATCATATTTAGACTCGTAACAGTCACTTCAACATGGCTGACGTTAACCACGTCAACCGAGAGAAAAAGAGAGGGGAATAATATTCTCACTCTTTCTCTCCCGATGGTCAGACGGAGGTTCGTCAGCCAAGTTCGATACATCTGTTACGGCTATTAGATGTAGCCTAGCTCGTGTCGGTATAGTTCAATGATGGATGAGACTCATGAGATAGATCATGATCGTAAAACGTAGCCAATAACGATATAAAATTATCTATTCCGATAGCCCATTAAGTCCCTCTTTTCCCACTTTTAGCAATTTTCTTTTTGCGTCGGGATTTTAAAACATATTTTAAAGCCATTGAAATTAAGCGTATTTCCGTTATTCTCGTTAATTCCCTAATAAATCGGACATAGCGTGACTAATACATTAGTTTTTGGGTATGTATCTACAGGATTACGCATAAACCCTGTACAAAGCCGAAAGGAGGTCACTGTACTTATCATTATGAACAACTTTTAATATGGGACCAATTGGGGACCAACACAGAAATCGCGAAAGAAATATCAGCTGTTCCATAGAAAATGAACATTACCAGTTTACCACGTCTGACAAAATGTATGGTTTTTTTTAATATATATTTTTTGACTAAAAGTTTTTTTAAAGTAGACAATAACAATAATTGTATATCTAAGCATAAAACTTACTGAAGTAAAAAATATGATTGTTATTGATCTGTGGAACTGGCTGGCACTAATAATAGTGATTTAACTGTGCTACAGGTGCCAGAGCCCTCCGAGCGATTTCAGGGTTGGTCCCATAGTAAAATGATGGGTACAATGACCTCCTTTCGGCTTAATCAAGTGTATATGCGTAACCCTGTATAGATATGTCACTTCCTACTGATACCGTTTTAGCTCACCGATAAGCAAAAACGAAATACATCCAAACAATTAGTCGTGTGATTAGTAGTTCCGTTTAATACATACAACACGTACAATATTGATTAGTACTTTACTGAGTCATCAAGTTCAGTCAGATCCACCTAGTTGTTTGTAGTTTATCCTTTTAGTGATGTTGCAATCCATGTACCTGATGTGGTCTTAGGATAACTTATTGATGTCTAAGTCATCATCATTCATCACCATTTTAGCCATAGGACGTCCACTGCTGGACATATGCCTTCCCCATCGATCGCTAAAAGGGCCGGTTGGAAGCGGCCTGCATCCAGCGTTTTCCTGCGGTCTCTTTTTGGTCGTCTGTCCATCTTGTAGGTGGACGTCCTACGCTGTGCTTACCAGTTCGTGGTCTCCATTCGAGAACCTTTCGGCCCCATCAGCCATCTGTTCTGCGTGCTATGTGCTCTGCCCACTGCCACTTCAACTTGCTAATCAGGTCGGGCTATATCGATAACATTCGTTTGTCTACGGATCTACTCATCTCTGATTCGATCTCGTAGAGAAACTTTAATCAAGTCCAAGTCAAGGATAATTAAATACATAAACTCGGTCGAAACATTTATTTGCTCTGATAGCTGCAATAACACTGAAAAAAGTTGACTAACAACATTTTCTTTTAATATTCCACTGAAGTATATCGGGTCCGGGTAAGGTTCTTGAGTGGAGACCACGAACCGGAAGAAGCAGGGTAGTAGGTCTTTTGTTCCGTAGGATATACTTTCACTTTGGTCCCATTGTCACCAAGTCAGGATTTGATGATTGGGATCCCAAAGAAATCGAGGGCAACCCTCAAATTTTTTCATATATTTTTGAATTTGGTTTTTAATGTAATCCACTTGTGAAATATTGTTGTAAAATTACTGAAGCACAATTTTCAAAATAAGACTAATTATTCGCCTTTCGGGCAGGCTGAAGCCTTTATCGCCTGTTCATCTGTTTTGTTTTAATATACAAAGTTGTATTTATTTTAAAAAACATCAAATGCGTGAGCGCTATCCCTGCACGGTATTCTGGCCCTTATTGTATATTTCGAACCCGCCGGGAGATCACTCGTAAATAGAGATCGGAGATCGTAAATGCAGTTTCCTGATTTAGCTCGCCACTGCGTGGGATACGTCAAGTTATTGCTGCTACGATTTATCGCCATGTATCGCTGTATGCACGCAGACTGCTCTAAATATAACACTGGAGTCGACATGGAAGGCGTATTCATTAGGAGTTTGATGAACTACCTACTGCTGCTTCAAAAGTTAATTGATTGCATGCTGATTTATCGTATCCGCCAATGGCCGTTAGCAATTCTTGGATAGGACCAACTATACAGTGCCGATATAAAATTCTTAGTAGATTTGAAATGGTATAACAGTACCAAGAAGCCGTATAAACTTTACTACAGATTTAATTATTAGGGTTCCGTACCCACAGGGTAAAACGGGACCCTGTTACTGAGTGTACGTTGTCTGTCCGTCCAACCTTTTAACGACTGTGTCTTTCGAACCGTAATAGATAGCCAGTTGAAATTTTCACAGAAAATGTAATGTTACGACGGATAAACTAACAAAAGTCAAAAAATAAAAATTTAATGAAGTCCCCATCCCCATACAACAAACATATTTTTCAACGTATTTTTGTATTTGATCTAGCGTCAAGACTGTAATACGTGCAAGTGTCATACTTGGCATGATTATAGTACCCACGCCAAAGTATTATACACCAAACAAAATACAAAGATTTTTTTTATTAAATTCACTATAATATATACTAAAGTAATTAAATAAATACCTTACTAAATTAAACTAAATACCTATCCAAAACTATAGATAAAAAACTGCATAAAGTAAATAAATAAAGTATAACAACAAATAATAAATAATGGCCAAGTGCAAGTCAGTGATATATTCCTGTTCATTACCAAGTTGAGCAATGTATTCGGTTACTTGGACGACCTTATTATGCCATTCACCGAAATTGCATATTTTACTAATTTTGAAATCGTTTTGTTTTTGTTTGATAACACTACTCAACAAATAACATTTTTTTTATCTGTGTTCCTACTATGTGATTATAATTCCTTGTTATTGACCTAATACAAATATGTAAATAGAATTTTTATATAACATCTCATTTTTTTTAATTTTTTTTAATTGCAGAATAGGCTTGAGCTTTGCCGCTAACTCGCCTGATGTTAAGCGATGATGCGGCCTACGGCCTATTTATTTTATTTGAGTTCCTACTATGTGATTATAATTCCTTGTTATTGACCTTAATACAAATATGTAAATAGGATTTTTATATAACATCACATTTTTTTCGATTTTCAAAATACCCGCAATATAAAAATTAAACTTACGTCAAAACTTAAAATTCATATTTCTCAGTTTCTAGACGAAAAAAAATAATGCCTACATACATTTATTATTAGTCAACCTCGATATGAAACAATATGAACCAAATCACATATATTTTTTAGTGTTGATTAGTGTAATTATTGTAGGTATTTTGTGGTGGTACGGAACCATCTGTTCGCGAACCCGACTCTCACTAGGCCGGTTTATTTGTACTAATCCGCTTATTTCTTACTAGGTATTCCTTTAGTTTGTATTATTGCTTTAGTTCATTTATTTTGCAAAGTTTTATCAACAAGACTTGAAACTAAACTTATCTGAAATGTTTTTTAGTTTTTAGCGATTGTGTGACAGATTTTTGTGTATTGGGAAACATACCTTTACCCGTGCCTTAAAAAAAATCTTAACTTTTTTGACAGAACTCGTGTTCTTTTGTTGCAGGTAAGCCGAAGCGTTCCACTCGAGCAGGTTAACTTTTTGTATATCTGGTAACTGTCCAACACCTGCCCTGCATGGGTAATTCGCTTTCGACGCACGCGCCGCCTTTCCACGGTCAATAACACTGGTTTGGAGTTCCAATTAAAATTAGATGTTGCAGCCTCAATGTAGAAATGTTCTAAGGACCGATTCACAGTGCTAAGTTTTCTCCTTTGTGAACGTATGATTTGTAATGAATATAAAAACATAAGTATAATAAAAACGTAGAGATAAAAAAAATCTGTAATTGGGATATGTATATAAAGAAAACACCGCCCCTGTGCGTGTGTTTTTTTTTACAGACACAGGGGCGTCTTACAATAAACAGCTGAACACGTTAAGACAGTTTGTAGAATTTTTGTCTGTTTGTTTGTCTGTACACGCACATCTTCTCAACCATTGCACGGATTTAAATGTAGTTCACGAATATGCTTAGCTAATATGACCAGATTAAAGTACAGGCTATGTTATTTTGCGTAAGGGTGGAAAAATGGGTTTAAAGTTTATATGAAAATCTATACGTACGCAGTCGCGAGCAACAGCTCTAGTTTCTAATAAATTTGGAAATTCGTGTTTACGTTCCGTTAATATTTCAGTTTCATTTGAATTTTCGGTGTGTAATAAAGAAGTATTGTATTTGTATTTTAAGTTATTATGTATTGAATTTATTTATATATTGGGGTTGCGACTCGATTGACGCATTTTCATCATTAAAATTATAATTATTGTCTTGAGCATGTTTTTTCGACTATAATACTTATTAAAACATTTAAGTTTAATTTTAACAGGAGAATAAATATCTTGATTTTTCTGTAAAGAAATGTGAAAGAAACTCTGTCGCCAGGTATTGAGACAGATATGTGATTGAATATTCCTATTTATGTCAACGCGTCGAACTCACAGATGCTAACAGTTGCTTTGGGTCTATATGGTTGCAAGTGGCTACAACAAATTTCTTACAAAAATTCCTTGACAGCCGTTCCAATTTAAACAAAAAAACAACTTTTCTGTGGTTTCATGGGCCAAAATTCCAAAGAGATTGTGTTGAAACTCTTGTGTGCCTTCTCTGTAGCAAAAAAAATATGTTTATTTTAACAACATATAAGGTCGGGGAAAAAGTTTCTTCGTATTTTATAAACAAATTCAAGACATATTTTTTTCAAGTTTAATTACATTTAATTATAATATATATGTACCATTTTGTTCGATAACTTGTTGCCATCTTTTAGGTAGTGACATGACCCCGTTGCTGTAGAAATTTTGGGAATTCTGATCAATAAAATGCAACAAGTAGTTTTGACAGTCCTCTCTTGATGTTAATCTAACACTACCCAAAGAATTCTGAAGAGATCGAAACAGGTGGAAATCTGAGGGTGCAAGGTCAGGGCTATGTGGTGGATGCATTAACACTTCCTAACCAAGCTCTCTAAATTTTTGCTGAGTGGCCAAAGATGTGTGCGGTCTGGCGTTATCATGATGAAAGACCACACTCTTTATGTTGATCAATTCCGGCCGTTTTTTCTCAATTTCTTGTTTGAGTCTCATCTGCTGTTGGCAGTAGAGATCCGAATCGATGGTTTTGCCCGGCGGTAAATGCTCATAATGAACGATGCCCTTCCAATCCCATCATACACACAGCATCACCTTATTACGTGTTAATCTGGGTTTCGCTACAGTCTGTGGTGCTTCACTGCCCTTTGACCATGATCGTTTGCGCACATTCTTGTCGTAGGTGATCCATTTTGCATCATCAGTGATCAATCTTTTCAAAAACGGTTCGGTTTCTTTACGTTTCAATAGAGAATCGCAAATGAGTACACGATTCATTTGGTTTCTTTCAGTGAGCTGGTGTGGCACCCAAATATCGAGTTTTTTTGTATACCCAGTTATTTTCAAATGGGTCAAAACTGTTTTGTGGTCAATCCCCAGGTCTTCAGCTACGTCGTAACTACTAATATGCCGATCTTGGTCCACTTTTTCAGAAATGGCATCGACTTTATCCGTAACAGGGCGACCAGAGCGAGCTGCATCTTTGACATCAAAATTCCTGGACTGAAAATGCTTGAACCAACATTGTGCTACTCTTGATGACACTGCATTAGGTCCATAAATGTCACAAATTTTATTCGCGGCTTGTGTCGCATTTTTCAGTTTTTTGTAATAAAATTTCACAATATATCGAATTTCTTCGTTAGATTCACTCATTTTATCGAACAAAAAAACAATTGAAAAATGGCGGGAAATTGCTTTTTACTTTTTATATTCCTTTTTTAAAATGTCATATTTTTAATGGTATCAATACCAGCCAGATACAAACAGTACAACCGATGAGATTTTTACTACAACTTTATACATACAAAATACGAAAAGACTTTTTCCCCGACCTATTATAAGATATGCGTTCGACCACAATCTCACCTGGGGGTCTTGACAAGACCCACTTTCTGTTAGCGTTAACGCCTGCGGAAAGATAAAATTGTATGAAAATGACATTAGCAGTCACATGACATCTCTCAAGTTAATGTCATTTTTATACAATTTTATCTTCTAGACAAGAACCACTTTCTGTTAGCGTTAACGCCTAAGTTTTTTTTAACGAAAATGACATTACCTTGAGAGATGTCATGTGACTGCTAATGTCATTTTCATACAATTTTAAAGTGGTTCTTGTCTAGACCCCCCTGATGGGAAGCGATGATGTGGTCGAAGATGATATTTGCCTAGGAAATGTCTATTTTTTAACAACCCGGTACTTGTTCGAAAAACACGCATGTAAAGAGTTCTACGCTTTTGCTGTTTAACCAAAAAGGTTGATAGAAACTCTTAGTGCGTCTGAACAGAGTTTGTACCCATAAAGGTGTCCTTTTTGCGCGTCTAGTAAAACTAGCTCTTTATTCTCCTGTTGACTACTAACAGTCGCCTTGTACCGCCACTGTTCTCATTTTCAGCACTAAACTAATGCATGCCGTTTCCACGACTGTGCACTAACCAACTTGCGACTTGGCACTAACCACCGCAGCCGCGATGGCGACCAAAAACGAGAAACGCTTCTATCTGCAGGTGAGTTCACGGTTCCTTATGATTTGGTTCACACCCAGATATCAACGATAAAGGCTCAAATCAATCATTGAATGGGTCTACACTTTGATCACCTGAGTGATTTCACCTAGGTGATCAGAGGCGACTCTTTAGTGTCCTTGGATCACCTGTGAATATAATCACCTGGCGGCCATAGGCGTCTCGATTTTATTTAAGAGTTTGTATGTCGTCAATTGCGTTGCATCAATTTACGCGGTTATGGCAAACAGTAACAAATTCATATTTTGGTTATAAATAGTTGAGTATATAAACAATCTAATTTTAGAAAAATGATTGATGAAACTTTTATCGATAGAATAATTCGGTTAAACAGGCCTCCTAAAACACGTCACTAAAACACCTCCTCCTTTTGTTTTTTTCCGAGTTCGACAATTTATGTTTTCTTATTGCAATGGACATATGTAAAATGTAATTAATTTAATCTAAATTAGTTTAATTTAAAATTCAAATAGTAATTTGGTGTTTTTAGCTATTGTCCCTTACGTTATTTAGTTCTGAGGCGGGCGCCGACTCGTGCGTATCTCTTCCTGCAGGCGTAGATCGCTTATTTTGTCACTATTTCGCGCAGGGGCAAAATATGGACTTGAGCTGACGACATATCGACTCTTAAGGGGCAGCTAAAGGCGCTCGGCTATCTCACCCGCGCGTTTCAATTAGTAGTAGTTAGTATTTGAAGATAAAAAACTGTATTTTTTTCTATCTTTTCCGCCATCCTTTAAAATATCAACGCCCTTATACTATGTATTTTTAATGTTATTCTAAAGATAATGCCTAATCGGTTTTTTAAATCCTTACTTAGTATTTTTTATCTTTAAAAAGTTTGAAAACGAGCAAAAGAGATAGATAGCTCTGGCTGTTGAGCGCAGCCTTTGGCAATGATCACAACACAACCGATACGCTTGGTATTTACATCATTTTTCATTTATGAATCCAATCACCGTCGTATATAAGTTCACCCCCGTTTTGCTCATACTCTTAGATCCATAGTCCATCCATTTCATACTTTCTTTGGCGTCGTCATTCTTGCTACTCTTTTTCGTCATGGGTTGTGGTTCCTGTATTTTTTGTTGTTGTCAGACTAGGCGTTTGACACAGCTCACAGGTGTGGTCGAAGTAAACACGCCTGGCCTGGAATCGTACTGACTCTCAAGTGACGCTGCTGGAACAAATGTCCTACCCTCAAAGATCTTCTCGTCAAGCTTCAACATGAAGCGTATCAAAAAGGGTGTCTACAACTACCTCTCCGGGCTGACATAGATAGCACCGTCAACACCGCTAGTGTTGCAGGTGTCCATAGGCGGTTTCTGCTTACCATCAGGCGGACTGCTTGCTATAAAAATAAACACCCTGTTGGATGGCGACAGATTTTCAACAACAGGTGGTTTAGTCCGCGGGGAATTAGATAGTGCCCTGTAATGTTATAGTTTCCTAACGATATTTTCCTTCACCAGCAGTTCATTGTTGAAATTAGAATCCACACCCTTAGTGATATATCATTTAAATATCTCTCCGTATATCATGTGCGTACTACAACAGCTCAACAGCACACTGACAGCAATCTAACCGGCCTTGTTCTAGCTAATTGCTGTGCTAATTTTATTCAATTCGACATAATGCATAATGAATTATTTTTTCTGCTTATCCATGAGATGCACTGTTAATATTCCACTGTCTATTACTTATACGGTGCGATTTAATGTACCGTGGACAGAATAATCACACTAATATAATATTTGTGAAAGTTTGGATGGATGGATGGATGTTTGTTACTCAATCACGCAGAAACGGCTGGATGGATTTGGATGAAATTTGGAATATACATTGCTTATGTCCTGGATTAATACATAGGCTAGTTTTCATCATCATCATCATCGATTTTCATCACCACGCGGGTGAAACCGCGGGGCGCAGCTAGTATTTTTATAATACCTTCTTTCTGACGATAAACTAGAAGTGGCAAAAGTTATAATTTTATTACCCAAATAAATCTTACCAGTTAAACGTTCCTGACGATATACTGAAATGTTTGTTTAATTATGTTTCGCGTGTCAACGAAACTTAAATTTAGAGTGTTAGAAACCGGGAAATTGTTTAGTTTTGCTTGATGGGCTTTGATTACTTTACTCGGTACGATTTTATAAACATGAGGAAGTAAGTTCTGCCATATTGCTACCTCCATCTTAGAATTCCATTAGAAACCAATATCGTTCGCGCAAAACTTTATGAGCCCTCTGAAGTTAGGCCCAGTGGCTGCGCAGTACGCATATTATAGGTATCCGAGGGACTTTACAGGGCGTCGGGGAGGCCTCGCGCTTAACTTCAGAGGGCTCATAAAGTTTTGCGCGAACGATACCTTCTGTCTTACTCATTAGAATCTAGTGTATATCATAAGGAAATGTTATGGAGAAGCACGTTTACAACGTCTGCTGAGTTATAATCCAGATAGTCATGCATTTGTATATCTTGAAATGTAATTATCATCATAACCAGCCAACTTTAGTCTACTGCTGGACACAGCGCCGGCCCTAGCCTTTGATTTTAGAGCAAGATTGTCTTTTGGTAATCAAAATTTTATGCTGATTACAAACAATGCAAGTGTGCACGAAGCGCGAGGAAACAACGAAATTTAATTTTTCGCTCGATTTTTTTTCGCTTATGGAATTTTGACGATCCTTATGCTCTGGTGCCTAGATAGAGTGACCGCTCGTCTCGCTCTACCTCAGTTTTTTTTTTTTTTTTTTTTTCTAATGTGACTTATTGCTGTTGGCCTTGCGGCCTCTACAGCTTGACCGGACTAGTTGGTGAACGCAGAGGGCGTTGGGCCAACATGGTTTAGATTTTGGGCGACAAGCGCAAGGGCACCTCGGAGGTACGAGCCTCGGCTTGGACCGTCGCCGGGAGTGGGAGATTAGACTTGCCCTGGCACCCCAGAAGGGGTGTGCCCTGTGGCCCTAGTAGGTTGTTGAACTGAATGATTATTTGGAGAGAATCTAACCGATCTTCTAACAGATCCTGGGGGTCTCCGATCCCGCCGGCGGGATCGTTGTGTGTGTGTGTGCCTGTGGTAACCGGCGCCTATACCAAAAACTGAATATTTCCTGTTGCCAGGAGTAGTCGGATCGGACGAGCCCAACGCCGCCGAGGTGACGACGGCGATGGGGTCGTCCGGGTCGCCTAAGATATTTCTGGGGCGTCTACGGAGGGGTGGAGTGTTTGTCGTGTCTGTCGAGTAGTTCGAGGCCTGGACTACGAGAGGGTTGGGATGGTGGGGCGCCGCTTCAAAGTAGCGGCGGGAAGTGTGCTTCATATATTGAAGAATGGACGGGAGTTCGAGATCGCAGTGCAAATCGGCGTTTCGCATGTACCAGCTAGCGCCGACCGCTCTGCGTATGAAACGGTTTTGGATGACCTGAAGCTTGTCCAGGTCAACGCGGGATGCGTGGGCGAACGCCACGGAGGCATAAGTCATGACGGGACGGATGCAAGTTTTGTAAATTGTCAGCTTATTCCTAAGTGACAATTTACTACGCTCGCCAAGGATGGGGCTGAGACGGCCTAGGAAGAAAGCCGCTCGGTTGCGGACTATCTGGATATGTTTTGAGAAAGTGAGGCGACGATCGAGGGTCACGCCGAGATATTTGGTGGAGTGTGTCCAAGGGATGGGCTTCCCGTGAAGCGTGATGGGTTTAGCGGGGGGATTTTTGGATGGGTGGAAGTACATTGCTGCACTTTTGTCAGGATTGACCGTGATGGCCCACTTCTTGAACCAGTCACCTAGGTGAGTGAGGGCTCGTTGAAGGTGGGCCCGCTGGATGATTTTGTTCCACCCTCTGGTGTAGAGGGCGGTGTCGTCAGCGAAGAGAGCTATGTTCACGTTGGGAGATCGGGGAATATCGCTTGTGAAAATCGTGAAGAGAACAGGTGCCATGACGGAGCCTTGAGGGACACCGCCACCAATGGAGTGAGGTGAGGAGCGAACTCCCTCGACGCGATAGCGAAAGCTTCGAGCCGTGAGGTAGTCTTGTATGATGAGTACAAGACGGTCTGGCATTCCGAATTGATATAGCTTGTATATCAACCCGTTATGCCAGACTTTGTCGAACGCTTTTGCGACGTCGAGGAAGACCGCAACTGTGCCCTGATAGATGGGCTTGTGGGTGAAGCCGTGGGATGGTTTCTTATTGAAACCTTCAAGGATGTACTCCGTGATGCGGTGCACTTGTTGGACGCAGGAGTGTTTGGCTCTAAAGCCAAACTGCTCGTCGGGGAGGGCTCTACCTCAGGGCGGGCGCTGGCTTTATATAGGGCCAATATGCAGCTTGCCAATATGCTGAGCTATGTCAATGATTTTGGTTCCCTGGCGAATTAACGTAGATCCGGAAACAATCCCTCAGTAAAACACCGAGCATAGCCGCCACAGTAGAGCTAAAGCCGTAGTATGACATTTAAGCAAACGCGGAGTGACGTTATCAAACGAGCGCCCCTTACCCCACCCGCTACGATACTTCACGGTACGCTCAGAACGATAGTCGCACGCGCCGCGTCATTAAGATTTGCCGTGTATGTGTTGGCAGCATAGAAGTAGCGTACAAAAAATATAAACTTCTCTTACTTATTGTATTATAACCCGATAGTAGTATTAAACCTAAATGACATATATTTCTTACTATAGCACGTTGTAAATTAATAATTCAGTATAAATAGGCATTCGTATATCGTCATGAAATAATTCACCACAGTTAACATTGGCTGCTCCTATTGTTTAATCACATGATATTGTTCGCAGCACAATACCGTAATCTCTGCGTTTCCGTCGTACTGTAGGTATCAGATTTTCTCTACCATTGATCGTTTGAATTTTAAATGAATCTGCTTGTTTTATACGATGGCGTGACGTAAATACTATGCTATTGAGGCTTTTATTGCATAATTCATGCCTCGGTAATGCATAATAGTTTGCATATTTACCCGACTCAAACTCAAAAGTAGAGTATTGTAGTTAGGGAAGTATGTATGCTTCCATGTTTCCACCTACAGTCTATGCCTCAACCGATTTTCATAAATGAGGTTTCGATGGATTCGTGTAGGTTCAGGGATGTTCACTGGATGTGACGTCATCATCAATGTAAGATGGCGGCGTGTTAAGTGGGTACGAAAAAAACATTGGGGCTACAACCACTGAAATGTTTTTTTTTTCATCTTCACTCCATTGACATTGATTGCTTATATTGCATCCTATCACTTCATCCTATCTTTGAATAAGTATTTTAAAATAATAGAGAGATTTGGCACATAGTTTTTTGTTCAGATGTGCCGTTTGCAAAATATAGTGCGCCGAAAATGCAGAAATCGTCTCTTCGTTTTTGTCGTCGAAAAAACAACATCGCGAAGTTGGATTTATTGTTGGATACAACGTTGTTTATTACCACCAGTTCATTGCCTGAGTGACCTGAGACAAATTAATATTGTTATGGACTGTGGTCCTATCAAGGTCCTTTGCTTGTTTGTTGTTTTTATCTTATTCTATTACATATATTTTAAAAGCGAAAGCAACACATTTATAAACGTAGAAATTTGTCAGGGAAGAGCGCAATATGAGGGCGAATATTGAGTACTTGTTATCCCGCAAAAATGCGATAAAACTGAAAAAGCGCGAGTAAACCGGCGAGCGCACAGATAGATCTGTGGGCGAGCGCAATTGACATAATTACAATCTTTTTACGTAAAGAAAAAAAACTATATACCTATGTCTATTGTCTATATTTCAAACAAACCTTATTTCAAATTAAACCAAGCGCAGACACGTGCGCGTTGTGTATATAGTATATAAGTATAGTATATTTATATATACTTATATAAATATAAAAAGAGCGTGAAGTTTGTTCGCCTTTTTTATGTTTGATCTCAGCTCTTATTTTTATGTAGTTTCTTTGTAAGACGATGCAGAGAGCATCATGCTCTTTGTTTCATTGTGTTTGTTTCAGGATTTTTTCAATTATAGCCACGATGACAACAAAGAATCACTGAAATTATAGTTTTTAATTAGTTTGAAAGACAGGTTCAATTCTAAAAACTGTATTTATTTCGATTTTAAAAGCGATATCAATAAGTATATATTTTGCTAATATTTTTTTTCGGTCATATGCTTTTTTTTAACTGAACAAAATACATGATAACACTTATTACCTAAACTACTTGTATTATTATGCAAAAAACGGATTGCCCATAGACCGTTAAAGGTCTAGAGACAATCCAAATGCTTAAGCCCACCACCAGTTGGCAGCGTACCCAGCATGCTTTCGGCATTACCACGCTGCCAGAAAAAAACGGCAGAATTTTGGTCACGCATCTCATTCAAGTATAAAGTACAGCAGTCCATCACGATAAATAAACCGCTAATCATAGCGAATGACGTCACAATTTTCCTCTATACTATATGGAGTGTGTGTGTTTTAGTAGAATAAAGTTTATCTATTATACAAAACCTTCCGCGGTGTTTCCAAGAAGCTACAGTATGGGGTTCTTCAAAAGGAGAGTTAATAGACTTCTAAAGGGTCGGCAACGTATTTGTGATGCCTCTGATGTAGGGTTGCCATCTGTCCGGGTTTCCCCGGATTTGTCCTAGTTTAGAGGGCATCCGGGGAGCTTCCGGGCGGGGCTTCATTTGTAGTCCGGGTTTAAAATGTATAGTCTTGGCCCGCCGCGACACACGCACTGTGCCCGCACGCCGCGATTTTTACACTATGTTTAAAAAAACCTGTTGACATGTCCGGGTTCTGGGCTCTAAAATCTGGAGTTTCACGCGTCTTGTCCTGGTTGCCAAATTTTAGAGATGGCTTCCCTACGGTGACTGCTTACCATCAGGCGGCCCGTCTGCTTGATTGCCACCTATGGCGTTAAAATAAAAACAAAAAACAAAATACGCCACAGTGAAGATAAGATAATGCATGTGCGCTTATCTTGTATCGTCATTGGATGACTCAATTTCAACACTGAGACATCCTACCCACTACTACCATTATGGTAGTTCCACTGTACTTTTACTCGTCGGATTTAGGATCTGTAACTGCTATAAATCTATTAAACAATAAACCGGCCAAGTGCGAGTCGGGCTCGCGCACTGAGGGTTCCGTACCACCATAAAGTACAAAAAGTAGTGCAAAAAGACAACATCGCGCCTAGGTGGTCACTGGTCACCCGTCCAAGTACCGACCGCGCCCGTCGTGTATCTATTATGGCGGCTGTACACACTCGCCGAGAACTTCTCGCCGGGAGTCTCGACAAGCGACCGAGGCCGACGGAGACGAGGCGCAGGATAGCAAGACAAGACGAGAGTACCATGTACATACTCGCTCTCGGCTTGTCTCTGGGTGTCACGGCGAGTGTGTACAGCAGCTACTATGGTTCGAAAGATACAGCCAGAAAATGTAGGACGGACAGACAGACAGCATAAGCTCCTGTAGTAATAGGATCCCGTTTACGCTCGTTGGTTACGGAACCCTAAAAATAGGCACAAAATTTATTAAATTCCGTTTTATATTTTAGTCACGTTAAACTATTTCATACGGTGAATTAATTGTGATATAATCGTCATTATTATATATAATCTCAAAAGTCATCACATTCGTGTATATAGGTAGATACACAGATCTAAAAAAAAATTTGATATAAATCTATGGGTAGAGAATGTAGAGATATAGGTATAGAAGATCTACCTAGTCTCTTCGTCACAATGGCCGTCACTGAATACAAGACAGTTAATCGTGTTTCCCAGAAATAAATAGGTATATATAATATTCTTGTTTTCCTTATACGATACTGTATTGATGCTTATCAAAAATCCCGCAATCATTTGTTGTCGTTTTGTGTGACCTTTATGTATTATCTCAATAGAGTAGTAAATGGTCAACCTCGACCCTAAATTACCTCTGTCTTTCTGATGAATGTCTAGTGTAATTCCGCTTCTACGTCGCTTCAAGTACAATAAGTGAATCGGTTTCTTTTAGGCAAGCGTGATCCACCGTAGGCCGCATTATCGCTCAGGCGAGTTGGCGGCCAAGCGCGAGCCCATATTGTAATAAAAAAAAAAGAATTCGGGATAAACTTAACTCGATAGATATTTGTTAATGAAGTTTTTTTTTTTTTTATTTAGCCTAACCTGAAATAAAATAAGTAGTAAATTTTCTCTTTTATGTAATTTTTATTTTATTCCATGTTAGGCTAAATTCTATCGAGTAAAATTTATCCCGAATTCCTTATTGTACTTGAAGCAACGTAGAAGCGGAATTACACTAGAAATTCATTCAGTTCTGAAGATGGACTCCCGCAAAGTAACGCCTGATTCAATTAATTACGTACAGATACTTTCGTTACAATTTTGATGTAGTAATTAATTTACATTTCTATTTATACTATCGGAAGGCCGGGGCGGGCACGAAAAGGCGTCACGGTTTCATGGTCGGTATTCCCAAAATGTTGATTCAACTTTTGTCCTTTGTGCGAGCCACTATCCTGTGGAATGCGCTGTCTGAATAGTGTCTTCAAATTGAGTGAATAGGTTTCTTCTAACCAAGCCTGCTCCATCTTAGAACCCATTAGGCGAGATGGCGGTCAAACTCAAGCCTATTTACGTATTATTTAATAAAATTATTCTCGCAGTTTAAAAAACTAAAAAACACGCTATAAAATCACTAAGCCTGAAAATCCTGGTAGGAATAACGGGGCAAACTATTTAAATTATTGCATTGTCATAGGTCCTTGATAAGTGTGCAAACATTTAATTTCATCTTTCATTCCTCAATTTAATGTATATTCTCCTAGTAGGGAGGAGCCCACGACACTAATTATGCTGCTGCCACCAGGCTGCCACTGATAAGGTCAACCAGGGGGGCTTGCAGCACTTCATTCTCGTATACTCCTACCCCCCTGTTTCGAGAAACAAACAAAACTTGGGTGTCTTATAATACCAGAAATCGTTTTTTTTTAATAGTGCTGTTTTAAATTTTTTTCATTGCAGCATCGTGATTTTGTGTTCCACCATTATTGACGTGACTAATTATATATATATCATCTGGTAGTCTTATCGAACTAGGTTTAGTGTCGTGGGCTCTTAGACTATCCTTGTCCTTTCTGTGGTATCAATAAAGTGTTGTTGTATTGTATTGTATCTTTGTCTAGACGAATTTTTACTTTAAATGTTGGACAAGAAGGAACACTGCTCTTTAATGACGTCAAAGATATTTTTCAATATTTTAATTATTAATCACATAAGACTTAATGGCTATATTGACGTAAACACTAATATCATGGGCAATTAATCGTTTTTGATGATAGCTCAGTGGTTGCCACGTTTGAACTTCAAACCGTAGGATGTGGGTTAAAATCCCAACAATGCCCTTTGGCTGCCGGTGAAGTAAAACATCTAGAATTATTCAAAAATAAGATGGCGTGGCAGGTGCTTAACGCATCTGTCCTAAATCAGGCTTGCTTGATGCTCTTAGTTGAACTCAACCTGTAGACGACCTTGCCGCCATTTTTTTGCATGTGGACTATTAGATAGTTCATTGATGTTGCCACAAGTTTGTTAGAGTAAGTAATAAATGAAATGTAAGTAAGCCATACGATAACCGATGGGGAAGAAAAGTCCTTGAGTGGAGACCACGAACCGGAAAGCGCAGCGTAGGTAGACCTCCCACTAGATGGACCGACGACATTGTGAGAGTCGCGGGCATCCAGTGGATACAGATGGCAGGTTGTCGTTCAGTGTGGAGGTTATAAAAGGTGGAGGCCTATGTTCAGCAGTGGACGTCTTCTGATGATGATGAAGTAAGCCATACTTAAAGTTTTTTTCGGTTTAGTGATATTTTTTTAATGAAATAACGTAGACATTTGAACACGAACGATAAGTCTGATCTGAGGAAAACATCGTGACGAAACCATAGCCTGGTAGTGGTAGCTTTTTAATACCCAGTTGGCTGAACCACCACTGAAGTGAGAATTTACCCTTCTCTTTTCTGTGCTAGCTACCATTATGTTGAAAATCTGTCTGCCCAGCGTACCGCGTGACCACGAAAGTTTGTTTTTATTTTTTTGTACATCACATGTGCTTGACCCTCGCCCTCGCGGGATGCTTGCGGCCCAGCGAAGCGATCTGGACAGATTTTTTTACCGGTCTTTCATCTAATAATACCTGTTTGGTTTTCAGACCCTCGCCATCCAGAAGGCGATCAACTCGATCGAGACCCCCGTGAAGGAGAAACATGTCCGCAGCACCATCATCGGCACCTTCCAGGAACAGAGCGCCATCACTTACTGGGTAACTTGATACAACGTCACCACAACACACCTAACTACTTAGGTCACACTGGAAGTTTCTGGATTAAAATTAATAAGACCACATAATAATGTTTATGATATATTTATTGTTTTTCAAAGTATATTCCCCTTACTATTTACACACTTTTGCATTATTCGGAACCATTGTAAAAAGCAGTTCCAGTCGTCCGTAGGGGCATCTTCAATGGCCTCTTGGAATGCATTCACCGGCGCTTCGGGGATTGTAACTTGTATACCTCTAAGCTTCTCTTTAGTTTTCAAAAAAAGGTGCAAGGTTCGGACTTTAAGGATGCTTTTCGTGAACTTTGTCAAACACGCCGTTTAAAATGCCAAAATCAGCAAGCCTAAATCACAAAAAGGTCAATTTTTTTTTTATAAAGTAGCTGTAAAAAACGTTAATAAGTACGCGTTTGACCACCAACTCGCCTGTTGGTAAGCGACGATGTGGTCGAAGATGAAGCACGCAGACTTAGAAAATACCTATTCACTCTTGCCTTGATAAGGCCCAGATTATATCTCTCAGGAAACACGGAAGCCGGCAGATTGTTCCAATCCGTGGCCGTGTGGATTAGAAACGTAGAATCGAAACGTTTGGTACGTGTCCATGGAAAGTCCACAATGTACGGGTGGTAATGGGCCGTTTTCCTACTTGTCCTGTAGTAGAAAGGGGGTGGTAGGATAAGGTCGTGTAGCTCCGATGCATGAACCACCATCATCACCACGTGTGAGACGAGGCCTTTGGACCATGCCAGGTATAAATGATCCATCCATTGTTGAGTTTTGCTCCTAACTTACTAATTTTAGACTGTCGGTCCGTAGATGGTCGCGATCCGTCTCCCGATGCAAGACAACCGCATCGTGGCGTGGAAGTTCTGCCACGTGACGCACAAGCTGCTGCGCGAGGGGCACCCTGCCTGCCTCGACGACTCGCAGCGGCACATCGGCATGATCGAGAACCTGGGCAAGCTGTGGGTTAGTCACTGCACTAGCGAAAGAATGGAATAAAAATATTATAAAAAAAAAAAAAACTTATTTAACACAAGCTTTTTCGTATTCTTCTGAGCAAACCTTTTCATTTGATACCCATATCATGATGGTAGATAAAACCCGTAACAGACACATCAACTTGGCTGACGTCAACCACGTCAACCAACGAGAGAAAAAGAGAGGGAAATTATATTCTCACTCTTTCTCTCCCGTTGGGCAGACGGCGGTTCGTCAGCCAAGTACGATACGTCTGTTACGGCTATTAGTAAATTATGTCCGCCATCTTGGTGCGTCCGCCATATTACATTTAGTGTGACGTGATTTAATTTTTCGTATTCTTCTCAGGTAACCCATTCATTAAAAATATTTTATATGCACAACTTAAAAATTAATTATTAACTTCATTTGATACCCATTCACATAAAAAAAAACGATCCGCCATCTTTGGGAGTCCGCCATATTGGATTTAGAATGGCGTCATTTAGCTAACCATGCATTGTCATCCAAACTAAATCTGAATGCAAATTTGTAGCTCAATCGGTTAGATTAGGTTAGGTAAAATCTTGAACTGAATTTTAAAGTTCAGTTGCAAGATTTGACCCATACTAACGAGGCAAGTAAAATAAAATCTTGTAAATTTGGTGTGTAGGACAGCGATTTGTCTACTAGCAGCCGTTGTATAAATGTATTTCTGTAAAAAATTACTTCTGTTCACGTCGCGCGAACGCGACGTCCTGTCGCCGCCTCGTCTTCATGCCGCCCACTGTGTTCTTAATCTTATGGTTAGGAACACAGGCAAGGCAAGTACGATCAACGGTAGCATTTTTAGTATGTTTTTCCACTAAGTTGATTGACGAAAACCTTGTGTCTAGAACACAACTTGTGGCGTTTACTGTCTTATATTTACAACAAAAAGTTGAGCAAATCTCGGATTAGTAATAACTTGACACTCTTGACAGGTACCTGAACTGTTGTCCGCTCTAGATCTTTTTTATCGCGAATAAGTCCGCCTTAGACCACCACCGTTTCTAAACAAATGTCGTCGTTTCCCCAGGTTCACCTCCGAGAAGGCTACGGCAGATTGGTCCACTTATACACCAACCTGCTGGTATGCAAGCTGAAGTTCCACGCGCGCAACCCGCGCTTCCCGGGCAATATGCAGCTCACGTCAGACGAACTAGACGCCATCGCTGAAAACGATGTCAACAACTAGTGAGTTAATTGTGCTACTAGTAGTAGTAGTAGTGGTACCTACCCAGTCTGCTGGTAAATCCGCCACTTGCCTCTGGTGTTACAAGTATCCACTGGCGACGGTGACTGCTTTCCATCAGGCAGCCCGTCTACTTGTTTGCTACTTATGGCATAAAATAGATACCAGCTTCAATCTTACGTTTAAAATAAGTGATCAAAATTTACTGTTTTTGTTCAGCATTTTACAATGTTATGGCCACTGTGTCTTTCAGCGGTCGCACTTAAAAAAAATATTAGTTAATATTGCGTTTTTTTTTTACAGTTTTCAATTGTGTGTGGAACTCTTCGATTACTTAGATGACATTCTGAGTCTACAAGCGGCAGGTAAATTTAACATTTCCAATATTCATGCATGAATCACAAACTAAGTAGAAAGATTATATTATAATGTATAGTATATAGTAGTTACAAGTATTTATGCTTTGCTTAGGCTTCAGGAATATCTACACTAATATTATATAGAGGAAAGATTTGTACCTATTTTTGTATGTTTGTAATGAATAGGCTCCGAAACTACTGAACCGATTTGAAAAATTCTTTCACTGTTGGGAAGCTACACTATCCCCGGGTGACATAGGCTATATTATATTTTGTAGCGAGGCCGAAGGCCGAGCTTACACTCGTGCGAAGCCGGGGCGGACGGCTAGTCAACTATAAAGCAGTGTCGATTTTTCGTGCCCACTGCCAGTGCGTAAAAAAATGGGCTGTATGTTAGAGTTGGTGGGCCGGAGAGCGATAAAGTATCCTACTTTTTATCCCGGAAAAAGTTACAGATGCTGAGGGAATGACCACGCAGGGCGAAGCTAGTATAAAAATAAATATTATTGATTAAAAAAATACCTTAAAAAACCAGCTTTTAGGCGTCGGCCATATTGAATTTATCTGACCTAATTTTATTTTTCGTTTTCTTCTCAGTAAACCCGTTTATTTGATACCCATATTATGGGAGTGCATAAAAATAACTGGTCCGAAAACTTTGGGAGTCCGCCATATTGGATTGACGAATGACGTCACTTAGCTAACCTAACTTGGCTACACTGACAGGGCAAGTTAAATAATAGCTTGTAATATAGTTGTACATTCATTTCAGTATTTGACAGTCTCGGCAATGCCCGTGCCAACAGCATGACGGCGAGCGGGCAATGCCGGCTAGCGGCATTAATCCCGTGCGCGCAAGACTCCTCGCAGATATACGATTGCAACGTTCGACTTCTGTTCCGACTGCACGCGGCACTGCCCGCTGACACTTTAGTTGGCCATAGGGAGAGGTAAATCAGCTTTATGCTAGCTTTTCAGAATATCAACCGCTTTATGATTGCTATTCCGAAAACTCGTACGAAGCGCTTTGATTCCACTTTAATTGTGCGAACTGCTAGTCTGTGGAAGGCGCTGCCTGAATGGGTGTTCCTTGATAGTTACAATCTGGGTGTCTTCAAATCACGAATGAATCGGTTTCTTCTGGGCAAGCGTGCTCCATCGTCAACCGTATCGTCGCTTAACATTACATTTAAAAAAAAAGCCTTCAGCAACGATCTGATATTACGTTATGAACTAAGATTACCCTGAAATCCAGGAAAAAACAGCTTTCCATACATTCTGTTGCAGGTCATTGAACTTTTTCTATGGAACAGCTGATTTTTTAGACATAATACATTTGTTTTGTCCCAAAGTAAAAGTGGTTTATAATGATAAGTACCGTGATAATTCTTGAATATTTCCGCATCCTAGAGATACATCCGGTATAAAGGCAAAAAAGCAGCCAACTAGCTGAGGTGCGCGTAGGAAAATCGGAATGCTGATTATTTCGCTCATCTTCAATAATAGAGTTAGAGCGAGCGTTGTAATAAATATTTTTGTGCTAATACTTAAGTGGAAGAGCTCGTCTTGTTTGACGTGTCTGTGGGAAGTCGTTGGTCTTCAGTATTCGAGTGAACAGTTTGATTTATTTAAAGAAGTTCTGATTTTATCCTCTGGGAGCTTAGGTTAGGAAGAAAAAAGTTCCCATTGCGCATTTTCTGTCTTGTCTCTAACAAATGGATAAACTAACATTAGCAATTTTTACCGACTTTCAAAAAGGAGGATGATAACCTCCTCCTTTTTGAAAGTCGGTAAAAATTGCTGAAATTCGACTGTTTTTTTTAAATGTTTGTTACCTCAGAACTTTTGACTGGGTGAACCGATTTTGATGATTCTTTTTTTATTTGAAAGCTGGTGCTTGCCGTGTGATCCCATTTTAATTTGGTTCAGTTCTGATGAAGTCGGTTTTTATATTGATATTTATTGATAATTTTTATTTTTAATTTATTGCTTTACTTTCTATTTATTTTGAAGTGAAAACTTCTTTAGACGCGTTGAGCACTTTTTGGGTGAACAAAAGTCATAGAATAGAATAATACTCGCGTCATCGTCACGTTGTCACAGAATACATAATACCGAACCTTTTTTTTAAACAGCGCCATCTCTCGCAGAATAGGTGAAATCCTACTTAAGTTTTCACTTCTGACGGGCAGTCCTATGACTGATATGTTTTTTTTAGGTTTCGTCAGCAGTTCAAAAAGCTGAGCTCCTTTTACAAGCACGCCAGCAGCCTCCAGTACTACAGGAACCTACTTACGTTGCCTGTGCTGCCTTCCAACCCGCCCAACTTCCTGCAACAGGTAAAATGACAAACAATCACATAACTTAAAAAACATAAAACACTTGAGAATCTATTAAACAAGAGAAAAGGCTGAATAAATCCCGGCCTCATAAAGACTCGCATCGATAGGTTTTTAATACTTGGCAAACAAGCTATACGGGACACCTGATGATAAGTGATCACCGCTGCCTATAAACACCTACAATACATTGGGGCACACTTCATCCCGGGGCATTGTCAGTGCGTTCATTACCTTTGAGGACTCTTTTCACCACTCGTTTGTAGCAGTCCAAATCATACTTCAGAGGAAAAACCGAAGATGGAATAATGGTTTCTAGCAGGCCTAGCACCAGGATAAATATTGTTTTTTTTTTATGTGGTTAAGTCTACGTTTGACCACCAACGTCTTGTCCATAAAGCAGACGCACTACCACTAAGCCACACCGGTCGTCAGATAATCGTCCTGTCCAAATGTTCATCTAATGAGCCATACTTTGTAACACGATGTACAATTTCCAGAGTGATTTCGGTACATACGTGACCCCTGTGGTGTCGATACCAGAGCCGGCTCCAGACGAAGTCGACTCCGTTGGCTCGCTCATCGACACGTCAGATACGATGAGCCAGATGACGTCACCGGACAACATGGAAGACTTCGAGCGTCCGACGCCGTCGCCGCAGCCTGACCCCGTCGTAGAGCGAGACAGACTTATCGAACACTTGCAGAACGAACTCAAGCGCATGAGGTCAGTATTACGTATAATTATTATGAACACTACACAAAAGTGGAGTGAATAGATATCTATTATAATATAAAAGCGATATTCCACTCACTCACTCATTGACTCTTTTTTGTGAAGTTTGTTTTTTATATTGCTAATTATTATGTTCCAGAACTGAAGTGTCCCAACTAGTGCAAGAGAGAAACACAATGGTCGGCACAATGCGGGAGCATTGCACTCGGATAGAATCACAGCTACAAACCGCACAGGTAACATATACATATTAATAAAATAGCCTGTTACAAAATTATTTTAAGTAGGTACTTATTTAATCGGGCACCCAAAACTGGAAGAAGGCCTCCTCAAAGCAACGCCATGTGCTGCGGTCTTGAGCTAGCCGAGTCCAGCAGGGCTAGCATGCGCACCGCGACAACATTTTGTCGACTATATTGTCGTGCTAAAGCGAGACAGGCGTATATGAAACCGTAGGCACCTAATTGCGTTCTCGGTCGACAAAGTGACGACAAGATTTTGTCGCGGTGCGCATGCTAGCCCTGCAGGTTGCACCTGCCACCTCGACTACGTCATCGCACCATCTTCTGGGCCGTCCTACCGTCTGCGCGCTATCTCTCGGATGCCAGTGGACTATTCGTTCGTTCCATCTACCGTGCGTAGGTCGAGCTAGGTGTCCCATACACTTCCATTTCAGTGCACAGAGCATCTTCACTGCATCGGTTCGGTCTTTTGCCTTATCTCCATGTTTCTGAGACTGCCCCGGTGGCTTAGTTGGTAGTGAACCTAACTTCTGTGCTTGGGGGCGTGGGTTCGATTCCCATCTAGGACAAACATTTGTGTGATGAACATTTGTGTTTGTTCTATGTCTGGGTGTTAATATCTATTTAAGTATGTATTTAAAAATATATATGTATGTATATCAGTCTCTGGCAAGCCATATTACAAGCTTTGCTTAGTTTGGGGTCAGATGACCGTGTGTGCAAAAATGTCCCAGATATTTATTTATCGTTAAGTGTGAGATCCAACATAGAGCGCTCTGTTCCTCTCTGAAATCTGGCTATCTTTTTTATTAGTTTCTTGGTCAGTGTCCATATACATAATACGTATATCCCACGACTTCGTAAACGTAAACTATAATTAAACTTTCAACTTTCATTTGCTCACTAAAATATTGTCTATATCTATATAAAAAAAAAACCAACTATATTCACTAAATGGCATGACAGACACCTTACCGTCCCACATCAAGAACAATAAATTATAAAGTTATATAATTATTTACGGGATATTTACCGTGGTAAGGTAATATGACTTAAGTGAACAACCGTGATAGTTTAAAACCGTGTTCAATAAATTATAACCTAAAATTATAGCTTAATAACATAAGCATGTTTTAGGCTCTATTTTTTATTGTTTTATTTCAGACTGAATTGGACGAAGAGAAACAAAAGGCTGAAATTCTGGCAGGTCAAACACCGGAGATCAAACGTAAGTTACAATTATGTTGCGCAGTGTTCATCATGCGAAAGCTTTTATTTTTTTATACATAATAGATCTAAGTTTGGCCACCCACTCGTCTGATGATAAGCGGCGGTGTGGCCGAAGAAGGAACATATTGATCTAGAAGAAATCTATTCACTCTAGCCTTGAAGATGCCCAGATTGTTTTATCTCTTGTTGCTCGAGTAACTTCCAAGGTTTACGGTCCTCTGCCAGCATTTTCACCTCCCTGTACGACATGACATTTGCCTTCTTTCTTATTTCATCTAAGAATGCTCACCCTGGTCTCTGGACTCAGTGGTCCTCTCTTTTTTTTTTTTTTTTGGTTGGCAACGATGAGGTCGTAGATGAAGCACGCTGACTTACAAGTTAGAAGTTACCTATCTACTGGAAGCCGGCAGGTTTTTTCATATAACTGTAACTATAGGATTTAAAAAAAAAATACAACGAATTCGGCGTGATTTTGATCACAATCTCACCTGATGGAAAGCGATGATGTGGTTGAAGATGTAGAACGTTTGTCTAGAAAATACCTATTCACTTTTTTTTAACAAGCCCGGATTGTATTTACCTGTTCTTATCAAGAAGGTGGATTGGAAACCGTAAACTGCAGCACTTGAATGGAATTTCCACCGAGAGTGTTTCCTTCCATTTCGACAAGGATATTTAACAAATAATTGAATTTTTCAGAAAAACTAACCGAAACCGAAGAGAAGGCCAAAGTACAAGATGAAAAGTTTCAAAAGTTAAAAGGCGCGTACACGCAGCTGAGAGAAGAACACATCGCGTTGATAAGACAGGTTAATCACCATTACATTCATGTAAAAAATGGTTAAAAATATCAAGATTTCAGTAACTTTGTCAATCATACTAAAATTCCAATGAGTATGGATAAAATTGAATGTGAGCTTATTTCCTCAAAAAGGGGTAATTACGTAAGAAATAAAGTGGCGTGCCTAGATGTAGAATACTTTTCCACAATTAAAAGAATTTTCTGTTCGTTTTCATAATCAGCCCGCCTCAGTACTTTGTGGCATGGCCGATCTCGGTTTTACATTCCTTCTTATAATGTTCACTAATTCCTTTAAATTTGTCTAGATCAATTCAACTGCTTAGTTTATTTTGACTTATTTTGGTGTTTTTTTTTTACAGAAAGCGGAGGTGGACAAATTATCGGCAAGTTTGAGAGCGGCGGCGGCGCAGCACGAAAGTGCTAAAACGCAGCTTCAACAAGAACTTAATGATAGGTTAAAGTAAGTCAGGATCTCTACACAAGCAACATGCACCGTTTTGACATTAGGTCGTATTTTTTCCGACTGCCTAAGAAACTGGTGTTATAAGTATCCATAGGCGACGGTGACTGCTTACCATCAGGCAGCCCGCCTGCTTGTTTGCCATCTATGGCATTAAAAAATGAATATTTTTTTGGGCATATTTTAGTACTAATAGACGTGTGTATTTGGTAGCCGGACTGCCGTCTGACCAAAGGGAGAGATAATTTTTTCTTTTTCTCTCCCGGTGTTTGAATGGCTAAGTAGCTATGTATGTATGTGTGTTCTCATGAAACATAAACGGCTTGACCGATTTTTAAATTTAAGTTTAGATTCGTCTATGTCCGAGTGTCATCAATTCTGTTTTTTCAATAGTTATGATAATGTAAAAATTTATGTATGTAAATTTTTTTTTTTTTTTTTCAGAGACGTGGAACTTCTTCAGCTAAGCGCATCGTCGAGCGAAGAAATAGAAGCATACCAAAATCAAATATCCAACCTTCGCTCCGAATTAGAGCAGTCAAGGCAAAAAGAAATCGAGCTGAACACAGTAAAAGCAGCTCTAGAGGCTCTAGAAATAGAACACAAAACAGCAAAAACAGAACAAGAAGACAAAATAAACACCATTTCTACTGAACTTAAAGAAGTTACGGAAACTTTAGAAAGAAATAAACTAGAGAAAGAGGAAAGAGAAACTGAACTGACTAGAGTTAAGGAGGAATTAATAGGACTTAGGGAAAAGAGAGGTGATGAATATAAAAATGTCGTGGAAGAAAAAGAAGCTGCATTGAAAGAGGTTACAGAGTTGAAACAACAATACCAAATGGAAAAAGAGGTGAGTAAAACTTGCTTTTTGCTTCTCTAAGAATGTAAACGCATGATGGGGATAAAAATTAATAATGTATGTGTTAATTAGGATAGAATATTTGTGTGATGCGCATGACCTGAAGCTTCATTGTAAATAAATATTTGATTATTATTTAAATACTTTATTATAATACAAAAACATTTAAATCTGTGTCTATACACTTTTTAATAATGGTAGTTTATTTTTACTAACTTTTGCCTTTTTAACTTAGTATGTTATATGTGATTAGATGGCGATGTGACTAACCATGTACTACTATGTTCATCAATTTTTTTGTATTAGGCACTAACACTAGAAACGCGTGAATCTATTGATAAATTACAAACAGAAATTGTTATACTGCAACAAAAACTATTAGAAACAGAAAGTAACTTTGCAATTGAATGTGAAAAACTCAACGAAGATTTGACAAATAAACATTATGAGTTTGATGAAACGCTGTTTAAAAAAGACAATGAAATTAAAGAAGCCCTGGAGAAAATTACACTCTTACAGATTGAATTGGAAAACACTAAAACTAGCTACGAGGGAAAGGTTGTAGAAAAAGCATCTGTAGTTGAAAATCTTCAACATAACCTTGATGAGTTAGTGGAATACAAAACAGCAATTGAAAATTTGGTGTCAGAGTTGACTACAGAACGAGATGACGCTTTATCTAAACTCGAAGAAATTACCAATTTTAAAAACAAAGTTAAAGAAGACTTGCAAGAAAGAAATACAGAACTATCGAATATAAAGAATCAGCTGCAAGAAACCGAAACTAACAAGGATCATGAAATAAATCAGTTAAAAGAAGAACTGATGGCAGTCGCACGGAAATGTGATAGTGAAATTGAAGTGTTGAAGATGACACTCAATGAGAAATCGCTGAATGAAGATAAGCAAAAATTTGAGAGTGAAAACTTGTGTCAAAAGATAATGGAACTAAGCGCAATAATAGATGAAAAGAACAAAAACATTGCAGAATCCGACACTAAACTAGATGAAATAACTTCTAAATTAGAAAAACTGAAAACAGATCACGAAAATGAAAAGAAAGAAGCGATGTTTGAAATCACACTATTGCAGGACAAGTTAAAAAATGTAACAGATAGCAAGGATGAAATAATAAATGACTTGAAAAGTATGATATCGGAGAAAGATAGTCAAGTTATATCGCTTAGTGTCGAATCTACCAAATTCTCCGAAGAAGTTTCACGGCTTACTGAACTATTGGAGGAATCGCAGGCAGAACTAGAAATAGGAAAGAATGAACTATACACGCTGAAAGAAGAACATGAAAATATTGTACAGAGAAACGAAACTAACCTATCCATGAAAAACCACGAGTTAAGAAGTCTCCATGACGAAATCAACGAATTAAAACAAGCCAAGCTTGGTTTAGAAAATGAAAGAGATAAAAATAATAATGAATACGCATCGGAAAAACAGGTTTGTAAGTGTGTTTTGTGGCGTCCCAAGATTTTATTGATAGTGCAACTAATATTTTTTTATATTTATTAGGTCCTCGAAAATAAAATAGTTGAACTAAATGACGAAGTTAGTAAAGTGACGGCAGAATACAACACATTGAAAGACGAACTAGGCAATCTTAAGTTGGAATATGAACAAACACTAGCGAGTAAAGATGGTACAATCAGACTTTTGTCCGAAAAAGAACAAAAACAAGAAGAGACATACAAAAACGAAATTACTTCAAAAAATTACGCTATTAGCAAAGTGGAAACAGAGTTTGCACAAATAAAGACTGAACTAGAAGAGTTACAGAAATTGCAATCGAAAGAGAAGGAAGAAGTTGAAACTCTCGTGTTAGAAAAAGACAGAGAGAAACAGGTTAGGATGTTTTCGGAGTGGTGTGAAATGGCGTCGATTTTTAATGTGGTGTCGGTCGTTGGAATAACACATGTGTTGTGATAATTATTATGTTTGGGAACAGGAAATACAAATTACACGCACTTTTGTTCATTTACTGTTTGTTGTGTTGCAATATTTTCTTGGCCAACATTTTATTTTCTTTACTACCTTATGTGTACGTTTTAGTACAAATTTATTTGAACACTTGAACTTATTACGTATCCTTTATTTCGCTTTTAAATGATTTCTTTTAGTTAGCACGCCTTATCAGAATAAAATATGCTTTCACCCTTGACTTTTTTTAAATACTGTTTAGTATGTACTGTAAATGACTGCTGCAAAGAACGTCTAAAATCTAATGCATGTTTTATTTTCCTCTCTTCTGCGACGCTCTGCCCTGCATATTTGGACTTCTCGACTTCTGCCAATGCCAACGTTCAAATCTGCTGCATGTTGGAACTCTGACGACTTATTGCTACTTCTGGACGCTTCTGAAACCTTCTGGCTCCTTCTGGATTCTTCCGGCTTCTGTGCATGGTAGATATTGGAGGCTAGACTAGAGCATACGGAAGAGAAGAGATTGAACGCGGAGTGTGAATTGCAGGACTTGTTGCAACATAACTCTGTGCTGGAAGCTGATCTGGCCGCTGCCAGGATACAGCTGGAAGAGGCGAGGAAGAAGATTGATGAACGTTAGTATATATTTTTTTAGCTTTTTTTCTTTACTAGTGCTTTTGCCCGCGACTTGGTACGCGTAGATTTTCATATATACTTTCAACCCTTCCCCCCACCCCCTTCAACCGGCCCTTGCGCAAAATAACATAGCCTATACTTCAATCTGGTTATAGCTAAGCATATTCATGAAAACCGCATTTAAATCCGTCAGTGGTTCACGAGATATGCGTGGACAAACAAACAGACAAAAAATCTAAAAACTGTCTTAACGTGTTCAGCTGCGTATTTTAAGACATCCTGTGTGTTTTTTTTATATCACTCAATTTCAGTGTTCTCTCAATTACAGCGCTAACTACCTACAGCTATATATACCTATAAATTGCCTCTCTGTCTATCGCGTTACTTTAGTCGCGTTATCTCTGTCTATCGCGCGGCAGTGGGCACGGCCGACAAGTCGACTACTTCTAGCTTCATACCCAAAGTGCGGAGTGCACCAGGCCTTGTACATACCATGAATAGCATAAATTTGATCAGTGTAATTAATAAAGCTACATAATTTTCCAGTGGCATCGCTATATAAAGTGTGATTGAATGCAAACTGCTGCACCGGCGCGGCGGACTTTGAGGGTAGGCCGCGGTCATACATTTTTGTGATATCCACTGTTTATTTGATCGTAGCAACTACCCTTTATAAGAGAAATGAGAGATTGATAATATGTAAACTATTACATATTATCAAAATCAACTTTCATATCAAAGTTACGTAATTTTTTGATTTCATTATTATTACTTTGTTTCTGTAGTGTAAAATTCCATTTACTTTGTTTTTGTAGTGTAAAATTGTATATTAACTCATGAATTTAGTTTGGTGTAGATGTCGCCTCAGCGGCGTAGGCTTTCCCTCAGTTTTGACCAAATTTTATGTATTTTTTAGGTAAAATTATTATAATAAGGACGTTTATTTTTTTATTTTAGACAATATATTAATTTTAAAAAAGTTGGCCGGCAACGGACGCGTGGCAGAAGTGATACAAAACGGCATAAGAGAGCATCATGTCGTTTGCCGTCACGGCATACTAGTAGGTTTTACATTTATTTTTTAAATGTTTTTTTTTTTTTAATATTCTCAGAGAGTACGTGTATAGTGAGGTGCGCAGGTGAGGCCGCACTGGAAGTGAGTACCGCCGCGCTGGCCGCGCTGGAGCGCTCCAATGCGCAGGAGTCGAACAAGGCGGCCGCGGCGCTCGCCGCCCAGGCGTTCGACAACCTCGCCACACGAACTGAGGTAACAAACACAATGTGAAAAAAATTAAGCAGTAATTTAAGCCCTTCTACCTTCTGTATGAATCCTCTTTATCCCAAGGCTGCTTGGGAGAGATCGCTGTTAGCAATAAGGCCGCCGATTGTTGCCCTAGTTTTAAGCTGTTTTATCGTGTGTATGTAATTTTTGTTGTGAACAATAAAGAGTTGTTCTATCTAATTATTATTTATGTGCTGGTCAGTTGTCCCAGGACCTGCGACATTACTTTTGTTTCTTTGTAAAGATAAAGGAACAAAATTAATTACGGAAAGTCACGATAAAGACCGTGACTTCAAAGCTTTCAAATAAATAAATATAAATAAAACATTTAAATCAGTCGCATCTGTTTGCCGCCGCTTGTACGGTGCCACAAACGTATAAGCGGCAGAGAAACACCAATATTTCGCCCAGTTTACCATCACTTCGAAACTATCTCGCCGCGCTATGAGGCACAATTTTGAAAAAGAAGAGAAGAGAAAGTATAAGAGTTTTCCACTGTCGCGTGTACACCGCCTCGATTCTTCAGTCGGCGTTGCGCCCTAGTCTATAACGTAAGCATTTCTTGTTCACAGGTAAAAGGCAACGAGGAGTCTATCGCCAAGTCTGCGATATTCGTCGCTCACAACACGGCGCACCTCTCCGCGTACGTCACTGAAGTTTCCCACCTATCTACGGACATGGAGCTAGCTGATAGTATGATTTATATCTATATTACTTACTTATCTACCCAGCGAAAAAATAACTATAGAATTGTACCTCAGAACGCAATCTTCGAAAAAAACCTGCTCTCATACTATATTTAGGTACTTATAGCTTTATACCGTCGGCGGCCACTAGCCAATGCTATGCATTATGCAGCGTTCGCTGATTGGCTGATATTAGGACGGCCGGCTGGCGATTGGCCGGGATGAATCGAATAATAGGTTTGGATGGTGTTATCAGCTTATACCTACCATTTTAATTAATTTCTAGATGGAAGCCTAGTGGTCGCGAACCCTACATCTCGTATTTTAAACTTTTATCTTCTGAAGAAAATAAATGTCTAAGGTATATCCAGGCAAAAACTTGACTGCCCGGTGGCTCAGTTGGTAGTGAACCTACCTTCTACGCTTGGGGGCGTGGGTTCCATCCCCACCTAGGGCAAACATTTATGTGATGAACATTTGTGTTTGTTCTATGTCTGGGTGTTAATATCTATTTAAGTATGTATTTAAAAATATATATGTACGTATATCAGTCTCTGGCAGTCATGTTACAAGCTTTGCTTAGTTTGGGGTCAGATGACCGTGTGTGCAAAATGTCCCTGATATTTATTTAAAAAAGTCATGATACGGGACTTAACTTTTTATCTGGCAAATGTCAGAGTAAAATCCAAAAATATATGTGATGCGGTAGTATTTTGCGGTTTGAATGCTTGTTAGCAGTTAAAGAATAACATATCAGATTATCTACTGATTTGTAGTGTGATGCGACAGTTTGCATATTATGTATAATATGTCGCCTGGCATAAGGCCTCTGCGCAGCGCCTGGGCGTTTCAAGGGACTACCCCATTTAACTTCACTATACTCAAACGAATTTGAGTGCAATTTGGTACCCAGGTAGCTTATATCCTGGATTAACATAATGGCAGCTTCATTTTTGACCCATAACATATAATTGTTCTTGTATGAAAGCGGGTGCAACTGCGGGGCGCCGCTAGTCATACTAGCTAGCTAGTCACATTATAAATGCCAAACTCTTAGTTTGTTCGTCCTTCTTTCATGCAGCAGCAAAACAACGGCTTGATGCGGCATAAGTCTTTATAAAAAAAATTAGAAGTTGGAGGGCTAGAGAATGTCATGACATGTTTTTTCGTATTGGGTGTAGCACAGAAGTGATTATCCACGCCGGTGAAATCGCATGGTGCAAGAATGCTATGTAAATCTCCTTACATTTATATAAAACCAAAAATACTTGCAGAGTTACACAACGAATGCCGCTCAATGCTGACTACCACTATGGAATGCCTCGAGTCAGTGAAACGAGGTGAACTGGCGTCTACTTGCGCCGACGCAAGCCAGCGAGTGCGCAGTATGGCGCAGGCCGCCGCAGCCGCTGACACCTCACAAGCAGGCCCGAGGAGCGTGGACGATGAACTGGCTGATATGGACAACGCTATTGAAGAGGCCGCCTCGCAAATAGAGGTCAGAAGCTAGGCTGTTTCATTATTATCATCCTAAAAAAAAACTTTGGTTTTTTATTTACAGGTGTTTGGCCCCTGTTAAGTTTTGACAACTTGTGTTAGGAGAGACCGCTCTTTCCATCTTACATCGTATTTTCACAGTCATCTGTATAAACAGATTATAAGCAGTTAGTATCATTATGAAGCTAGACTATGTCTCTCTAGGGTATAATCTAACATAACCCAGCTACACCCCGATGCAGCTATCTTTCAAATATTTCACCGCCGATTAAAAGTTTCTTTGAAGGATCGTATCCGAAACGATGTTATTCGCATGAGAACCAAAGTCACTACATGGCTCAGCGTATTAGCAAGCTGAAGTGGCAGTGGGCCGGTCATATCTGTCGCAGAACTGATAACTGTGGGGGTAGACGACTTCTTGAGTGGAGAGCACGAATCAGCAAACGTAGCATAGGACGCCCTGAGACTTGATAGAGTGACGAAAAAAGGAAAACATCGTGAGGAAACCGGTATGTCCAAGAACCTCAAAAAGTTGAAAGACATGTCATTTACGCCACATTGTGTGTTTTAAGCGTTCCTTTTTCCTCACACCTGCAATTTGTGGAATGAGCTCCTGCGGCATTTCCGAGTATTTTAATATGGGGTTCCTCAAAAGGGCTGTTAATAGAGTCTTTAAGGGTCGGCAACGTATCTATGATGCCCCTAGTGTTGCAGGTATCCATAGGCGATGGTGATCGCTTCATCCGGTGGCCCGTCTGCTTCATAAATAACCAGCCAGAAGACGTCCACTGCTGAACATAGGCCTCCCCCTTTAACCTCCATACTGAACGACATCCTGCCATCTGCATCCACTGGATGCCCGCGACTCTCACAATGTCGTCGGTCCATCTAGTGGGAGGCCTACCTACGCTGCGTCTTCCGGGTCGCGGTCTCCACTCAAGAACCTTTCTTCCCCATCGGTTAACAGTTCTTCGAGCGATGAGGCCTGCCTATTGCCACTTCAACTTGCAGATTTTAATAGCTATGTCAGTGACTCTGCTTCTTTGGCGAATATCTACGTTTCGGATTTTATCGCGCAAAGAAACAAGGGGGAGGGGGGTTGCCATAATCCTCACGCTTGGCAGGCGGCTTGGGAATCGCAGAGCGTTCACCATGAAATTTGGAGGATGCTGCTGTTCATCCTCTGGTGGTTCTGGTCGAAGTTTTAGGACATACCCGGGTCCGTCTGGTTGTTTGACACCTATGTCATTAAAAGACCTCTCTCTCTCTGAGAGAAGGCCTGTATTTCAGCAGTAGAAATATGATAGGGCTGATATATAATGATGATAATGAACTTCATTTATTGTGACTAAACTTTTACAGTCATATATCCCTCCATACAGACATCTAACCTCAGTCCATCAAAATGGGTCAGGAGTTGGTATTCACCAAAAAGAGAACAAGAAAGGCCACAGAAAAGAGAAGTAAATAGAACGGAAATGAGAAGGAAATCTGTCTCCAGACATTATGACAGAACCTTGATTGAACATTCTTATTTAGATCAACGTGTCGAACTCCGCGTCACATTTGCTAACTAATTTCGAATGACTGACGTTTCGTTTATATGGCTAACTGGCTGGCAACTGGCTACAACAAATTTCTTACAAAAATGTCTTGACAGCCGTTCTAAATTAACCAAAAAAAAAATTTTTTTTTTTTACGTCTGGGCTGCTCTACAACTCTTTGTAACATTGTCCACAGAACATGCTAGCAGCTAGCAGAGCGACCGACTCTGGCATACAGCTAGAAGTGAACGAGAAGATCTTGGACGCTTGCACAACCCTCATGGGAGCCGTCAAGATCCTGGTCCAGGATGCACGCAGATTGCAAAACGAACTGGGAGACCCCAAAACTAGACAGAAGATGTACAGGAAAAACCCTCAGTGGTCTGAGGGACTCATCTCCGCTGCTAAAGCCGTTGTCTTCGCAGCGAAACTCCTCGTGTGAGTTTTGGATTTAATTTTGTTCTATCACGGTTGTTCACTACAGTTATATGATTATTGACTTTATGACCAACCATCCGCATTCTTCAGTCTTCCCGTGAACATGGTGCATGTAACTGCGCTGCTGAAATATCGGGAGCTCCTTCCAAAACCTTAACACGTTTTTTTTCGCGATTTCAGGCATTTTAGGCCCTTAAAAAAAGTTGATCATATTGATGAGTACAATGACCTTCTTTCGGCTCATTACAGTCTGTATGCGTCATCTATAAAAGCTTGTTTATAAAAATTATTTTACAAGCTTTTGTAATTGATATTGCAGTACGTCGGCGGACGAGGCGGTAGGTGCGGCGGGGCGCGTGGAAGGCGTGTCGGCGGCAGCGCACGAGGTGGCTGGCTCCACGGCGCAGCTGGTGGCAGCGTCACGTGCGCGTGCGCCGCCCGCTGCGCCCTCGCTCGCGCGGCTCACGCACGCCTCGCGCAGCGTCGCCGCGGCCACCGGCGCGGTCGTCGCCGCCGTCCGCGCAGCCAGCGCCAGGAGGAACGATCAAGGTACACGTTTCCTGCAGAACAATGTTTTATTCATTTACTAACCGACTTCTAATAATTATCAATATAAATGACGGAATTAATAAAAATTACAGAACTGGACCAAATTGAAATGGGACAATACGGGAAGCACCAGCTTTCAAATAAAAAAGAATCATCAATACCGGTTCACCCAGTCAAAAAGTCCTGAGGTAAAAAACGAGAAAAATAAACAGTTGAATTGAGCTACCTCCTTTTTTTTTATACAGAATAGATCTACGTTTGGAAGTCGGTTAAAAAGGGGGTCCTCAATTCGGTTGTATTTTTTGTTTTGTTACGTCAGAAATCTTTTATTTAACAACGGATTTGGAAAAACGCGATTCTCCGCACTGCACTGTGAAATAAATACACATCAACAAATCCTTAGTCTAATAGCAGTATCCCACGTATTCTCTCGAAATGTCTATTTCTGAAATATCTCATTATCTGACTACATAATCATACTAATCTATATATATAAAAGAAAGTCGTGTTAGTTACACTATTTATAACTCAAGAACGGCTGAAGCGATTTGGCTGAAAATTGGTGGGGAGGTAGCTTAGAACCAGGAGACGGACATAGGATACTATTTTGTAGCGAGGCCGAAGGCCGAGCTTACACCCGTGCGAAGCCGGGGCGGTCGACTAATTACTAATAATTACAGGTCAGGTCTACTAAGGGCCTTAATTAAAAACGTGACTCAAGTTGATCTATGCTTAAAGTTGCTCTGTCTCGTTGCCGTCAGCGAGAAGTTGAGAGAGCATTTTTAAGCATAGATCAACTTGATTAACGTTTTTAAGTAAGGCCCTAAATGTGGTATTGTATAAACAGAGGCGTTAGACACGAGCGCGCTGACGTTGACTGCCACCCGGCGCCTGGAGATGGAGAGCAAAGTCCGTTCCCTGGAGCTGGAGAGCGCGCTGGACGCGGAGCGCGCGCGGCTCGCGGCGCTGCGCAAGCGCCACTACCAGCTCGCGCAACTCGAAGAGGTACCCTGCGCTTTCATACAATCATTTACTGGGAAACTAATAGTAACAGAACATTTATCCCAAACTAGTTCTCACTGTATTTCGGGAAGCAGCGTCTTCTGTCATCTATGGATCCATCCATCGTTATTAAGGAATGCTCTGTCTTTCCCGCACTGGTGAAAACCGCATCAAAATCAGTTGGGTTGTTTAGGAGGAGTTAGTGTATATACAGACATACAGACGCGGAAAGCGACTGTATTTTATACTATGTAGAGAAGAGATACGAGCATTTTTATGTCTTGCAAGACGAAATAAAAGTTAACTTTTAAACGTTAAAGTACTCCATACTGTCACTCACTTTGATTTATTTATATATTTTTCTTATAAAAGTAACTTCACAGAAAAATCCAATACATTACATTTACTATTTATAACTTATTTGTATACTAACTATTAACTACTAATTATTTCTTAATATATTGATGGGAAGGTGTCCCTTTCCATCAATCCAACCAACCATTCGTTCCTAATCTGACCAAAAACAAAAACCAAACAGTTATATTATTATTATTTATCTATTTATTTTATTCTCGGGTCTAGCCCCGACAATTGAGAGGCATGTGTGTTTATCTTAAACCACACCTAAAATTAGGTTAGGTTGTAGTCGAACGCCTAGCCTGCGAAAATGGCAGTGCTTTAAGCGTATATGGCGGTGGAGCCTAAACTCAGCGTTAATACTAATGGCGCGATATTCTTTTAACATACATTCCATAATAAACACATCAGAATCATTCTTGTTTACAGAAACCTACTGAAACAACAAAAGAGAGGTCAGATTTTATCTCCAACCAAAGCATAGCTCGAATATTATTTAGTAGCTCGGTATGATAGTAATTCAAGGGTGCGTTTCGAATCACGGCAAAAGCGACGATAATAAAATAATAAAAACGATCACATTAGCACGACTGTTAGCGTCTATTGACGTGGATTCGAAACGCTCGTTAATTTATACTTGGTCCAAGTTTTCATGTTCTGATGAAATGATATGCTCTGACAGCTGCATTGAATTGTAAAAAGACGAATGGAAAATAAAATTTCTGATCTTACTAGTATTTGCTAAAATTTTGATAGTATAATAATATGAAATAAAAGAAAATGTTTTTCATTCAGAACCAAACAATATAGATTATCTCGCTATGATAGTTATCTATGTAAGAGTTATGTATCGATGCTAGTTCTTCTGTATCACAAAAAGTATGTCTAAAATTGTACATAGAACCCCATTTCAATATCATATCTGACACCGTGTTAACAAAACTTAAAACATGCTAAATACTTAGTTTTTACGTTATGTACAATATGTACATGCTATTTATATTAAAATCAGCTTATTGTGCGACAACAAAAGAGCAAGAAAAAAATATCTTTAGATGACAACACTGTCTGTCAAAACTGTTTTGCTGACAGTCAGTATTTTTTTTCGTTTTGGCTCTACGCATTTTGTCTATTTAGCCAATGTTGATTAAACAAGCCATAGACACAGTATAAGTCAAGAAAAGTAAGTTACAGTCCAGTTCAAGGCTCCAATAAAATGGTGGAAACTAGTGGTAGAGGCTTCTAGGTGTCTTGTAAACAACACGAAAAGACACGTTTCACCTCATCACACGACTTACCCACACTCGAGCACCTTCACAAGCACTTAATAAATAGATATCCTCCATTATTCTACATTTTTAAACATTTACACACGAAAATATACAAGTTTAGTAAAATAATACACAATGCGATATGATTGCTCACGTTAGCGCCAAAACATATTTTGACACAAGGTTTGTTTGTTTGACATTAACCATAGACAAAAATGTGTTCATTGCAAAGAAATAAAAAAAAAAAACCTAGTGACAAAATGTACTGTTTTTACTATATTTATAATCAATATAAAACATTGTTATTTATCTGTCTTTTTGTTTCAGAACGGAAATGTGACGAACGGAAAGGAATAAGCACCAGAAATAGACCTTTTGTAATACATTTTTGTAAGCATTATACATTAACAAATTAAGAAAAATAACTATCTACCTTCATTAAGAGCCCGGTCCCCGGTCAGAGCTACCTCTTTTATACATTTGCAACATTTTTGAAGATAAGAAACCTTTTGCAACGTTCTTATTCGAGATGGGGGCGCTAAGTCCTGCACTGACGTCCCGCTTGGGGTGTATTGTGCATTTCCCCCTATCAGCAGTTACCCGAGCCAACCCAACTCCTTAAAATTTCGGAGTGAGGCTCTGGGGCGCTGGCACAGTTGCTCCAGTGGAGTAGACGGAATTGTGCATAATGACAATGAAAAGCAGTCTAGCTGATGTGGTGACGTGGATGAAAAGGCAACGATGCCTCATGCAACCCGGTAGCAATTCAAGTTTCTGTGGCTTCAAAATGCCACAGCATATTTGCAATGATTAATATCCAATCGGTTTTTTGTAACTACTTAATAATTTCTTATCTTCAAAAATCTTAAATATGTGCGAGCAAGACGAGCGGGCTCTTAAATATGCTTTGTTTACAACGAATTACTTCATCCTACTCAATTTATAATAGTGAATAATGTCAAAAGAGAGAAAGTTATTATCTTCCCGGTAAGCGGCTCAATTATTTAACAAGCTTAGAATCTACCGTGAAAAATGTTCTCCATTCGTGGTAGATAAGAGGAGTACGAGGAAAAAATCAACCAATAGGAGGCGAGGCGAGACTGAATGAAGCGATGCTATTGGTCGCTTTTTCCCTCTTGCGCATTCTGCAGGCCTAGCACGGGCCGTGGACAGATTGTCTTTCCACCGTTTTTATCCCGCTAGAAAGAGACAAACGTATCCATATTCTAGCTCAGTCGCGTCTACGCGCGGATAAAAATGGTGGAAAGACAATTTTTCCACGACCTGTGCTAGGCCTGCTGATGGATACGCAGCCTAAAACTATAAGAATAGAATGACTTTATTGAAAGTCAGCGTTTTACTTTCGAACCACAGAGCAGAGAGAATTAATGTTTACTGAGGGCCGTAACAGACACGTCAACATATGTTAGAGCTAATTATTTAGTATTGAAAGTTGAAAATATCTGACAACTTTATTTAAGATAGGTTATTATTATATAGACAGTAATCACATGAGTGTTAGATAAATGCTTCCACAGACCAAACGGAGCGGCTAACATCTTGATCGCGGGTCCGCGCGTTGTGTAATACAAGTATGGTTACCATCCGCCCGAATATGTCTGGTTTTTTAAACCATTGTCCGGATTGTTTTATTTGTCCGGCTTTTTTGTTTGGGCGATGTAATACGAGTAAATCTTGACTAACATCTCCAACGCAAACCAAAAATCTTTCTAAAATGTCCAGATTGTTTATTGAAATATTCGGCTTTAGGTCGGAATTTACTTGGTTTATTTGCGTGGTCCGGGTTAGAAGAAATTAAAATATTATACACATGGAACAGTTTTTTATACACACATACACATACTTTTTTAAAATATTTAATTATTACATAATATACATTTAAACAAAACCGGTAGTCCGGTCAATAGTACTCGTACCTATGCCACGGAAAGGAAAAAAAACACATCATTCATAGGACTGCACATCAGAAGTGAAAACTTAAATAGTAATTCACCTATTGCACAAGAGATGGCGCTGTTTTAAAATACACGGTACATCGTGACGATGACAAGATTTTTTTCACCCAAAAACTACTCAACGCGCCTAAAGTTTTCACTTCAAAAACAAAGAAAAAAAACAGTTCATATTGTGCTAAATAAAATACCATGGTCTGGGTCAGCCGGTGCATATTTACTGGCGAATCACCCAACTGTGTGGTTCAAACAGCTCTTTATATTAGTAAACGCGGGTCCGCGTTCGACCCGCGCAACCTACACGCATTTGGTCTGTGGAAGGAGTTAGTAGTTGTAGAAAATGTGCGAGGCTTGACAAGCCTATAAACTGTTGCCTAATTCAACACCAGTTCGCACGATCATAGGGATTTAAGCTTTAAGTGGTCGACACTAAAGTAGAAATTCGTGTATTGTCGATGTACCTTTATACTAAAGAAAGTATTTTATAATCGTTTATATTCTTAGTTTCTTGTAACAGTTATGTAACGTTCTTATGATAGTTAAATAATGGCATAAGTGTATTATGAGCCCGTTCCGAATCACGCCCTCAGCGCTAATTTGAACAAATATTTTTCATATTGCAATATTGGTGGTTATTGAAGCTGTTGGTATGGAATTCGGAATGGTAGTACGAGTCTAGATATAGTATTAAACTTGTATGTGTAGGTGTGTACCTTTATAAGTTATCTGAATATTTACAGCATTTAGTATTTAATTTTCATTTTTTCTTGTAATTAATATATGCAGTGCAACATGTCTATTACACTAATATAATACATTTTCTACAAATTATTTGGTAATCTTTTGGTAAGACTAGTTTTATTTATTTTCTCTGAAATTTATTAATAAATTTTGTATTTGCAGTAAATATTTGTTTTATTGCTTTATATTTATCGGCCTCCTTGACGTGTCCGTCAACGGCGAACCTGACTAGCGCCGGTTATGAGCGCGTATATGGCTGGCAAAACCAAACTTAGTTTTAAAGGTCCTGTTGCAAGGCGCACAATGCAACTATCAGTATTGTATGTGTAAGTGTAGGTAGGCTTCGGACGGGTTTTAATGATAAGGCGTTTAGCATCTAAATAAATAAAATAAATAAATAAATATCTGGGACATTTTTGCACACACGGTCATCTGACCCCAAACTAAGCAAAGCTTGTAATATGGCTGCCAGAGACTGATATACATACATATATATTTTTAAATACATACTTAAATAGATATTAACACCCAGACATAGAACAAACACAAATGTTCATCACACAAATGTTTGTCCTAGATGGGAATCGAACCCACGCCCCCAAGCACAGAAGTTAGGTTCACTACCAACTGAGCCACCGGGGCAGTCAGGTCATGGCCATGGCCATGGCCATCTAGGTCTTGTATTCGCTTCTCTTAGAAATTATTAACAGCCTTATGAACAGAGCTGCGCCACTCTCGCCTCTGTTACGCGAGCTCTTCCCAACCCTCGCACGGGATGTCACATGCGGTGAGATGGCGCTTCAGGACATCATGTAACCCACCTGTAACGTAAGTACCGACCCGAGTACGCTTTCTTGCTTTACGTACACATGCACACACTACAACCAATCGCGTGTAGGTACCTACTCGGGTGAAATTACTTGAAAACTCTTCACACTTATGGAACCTTTTTTGTACTTTTGATATAGGCGCGAATTACCCACTAATTGGAGGCGATTCACACCACGGTGCGAAAGGGTCAATTGATTTAGAGCACTTGAAAATACGTTTGTTGTATGGGAGCCCCTTTAAATATGTATTTTATTGTTTTTTAGTGTTTGTTGTTATAGCGGTAACAGAAATACATTATCTGTGAAAATATCAGTTTTCTATCTATCACGGTTCATGAGATACAGCCTGGTGACAGACGGACAGCGGAGTAACAAAGGAGGAGAAATAAGGACTTAAAATAAAAACCAATATTTGCTTACACATATTTTAATATATTCGCTGCGTTTACTAATACTGCTAAAAACTAAACGTGAGAAGCTTAGCAACCAACACTCATTGAAATCACCAAGGGCCTTACGCCAAACTAAACGCGGGCCCGTATAGATGCAGTTTCCAAAGCCACGCGACCGCAAATCGTTATTCAGCGCGTTAACGTTCACGTGATTTTGCAAACTGCACCTATTCGGGCCCGCGTTTAGAGTTGGGCGTAAGATCCCAGGTACACTGAGATATCCAATAACAAACAAGTATTTATTTAGAGGCAGGTTGTAGGAATAAGTATCATAATTACAATCATCATTATCTTGTATTCATCTACAAAAGACGATTTGTATAGCGTCTGAAGTACTTCTGCGCTCATAGCCAATTCGGGAGCCAGATGCGGTCATAAATATGCCTCTAACGCTACATCGCCTGACACTTGATTTAGATAGGTTCAGGTATGCCCAGTAATTCTATCTGGAAAGACTAGAGTTACCAACCATACTGTTAACAAGTGGATAAATGCCATAGGTGGCAAACAAGCAGATAGGCCGCCTGATGGTAAGCAGTCACCGTCGCTCCTGGATAGATACCTGCAACACCAGAGGCATCACAAATACGTTGCCGACCCTTTAAGACTATTAACTCCCTAATATTATTATTTTTAGCAAAAAGTTGGCAACCCTCGTCAGGACCCACAGGACATGACTTGATTAAGTTGATTACATTATTACAAGTCTAAATGCGTTCCAAGGAATGCGGCAAGAGTAGAAACAAGTTCATATCTTTTATATGATTGTTATCTAAAAATGATGAACTCAAGAATTGCCCAGGGCATAAAATTCAAATAATATTATGCAGCTCGATCATTCATCATTATCACAAACCGGTGGCACTTATCATTTGTGCAAAATTACAAACTAGAACTAAAAGATATCATTCTTAAATATACTCGCTCATACATAGAATACATTAGGTTGATTCCTTTTAATTTAGGCCAATTAAATTATATATTACTATTTGTAGTTACTCTAAGGACGTGTTCCGATCATAACAGCGCTAACAGCGCCAACGACCCGAAAAGCGCTAATGAAAACCGTCACGAGACGAAGAAAATTTCGTAAGCGTCTTTGGCGCTGATTTGGAACGCGCTCTAAATGTCTGCAAGAAGCCATTATTCACATACCAACTTATTAATTAAAATAGCCTTCGAATAGTTGTCTTCATTGTGTCCATGATCCTAAAGTCCTCTTCCAGTATTTGGCACTGTTTTGTCTCTTTCAATCAAGTTTAAAGTTAAAGAGAGAGAGAAAAAGCCAAAACAAACTATTCCAAGGCTATATTTATTAATATTGGGTTAAGTGTGTAACCGATATCAAAATCCTAAATCGATTAAAAACCTTCTAAAATTTAGCACCACAAATGTTGGCTTCAAACTTTCAATACTGAATCCAAACTGCAATCATTGGCAACATTATTACAATCCTAAAGTCTTTTTATGCTTGTTTTTACATCAAGATATCCAGGACAATTTTTTGAGTGTACTGGCAACACAACGCCAAATATCTCTCGCCGATGTGTTTACACAAGGCGAGTTCTATTAACAAGTAGTTTATTTCACTGAATGGCCAGATAAGTCAGTTTTTAGGCCGCTGGAAGTTTTTGTGCCATGTCACAGTTCACACAAAACAGCTCCTACTTCCAAGAAAACTGTACATACTTCACCACATGTGAGTAAGTGGATGTGTGAGTGAGCTGCCTGCAAGTATCCATAGTCCTCAACTTTATGTGAAGCATATGCATATGTGTAGGTAATGTGCATGTAATACATAGAATAGAGACGAAACTTAACTTGTTTTAATACTGTTTCTTGACATATTAATGAAATAACAGGAATTTGGTACAATTTGCATTTTGTAATGTACCGCATATGCAACTATCGCGTGACTGTGGATCCAATCTGGCTACGAATTGAGTCGAGACAGATTGACTATTGCCGCGATTACCGCGTCATTGTGGCATCTTTGATTTTATTTGATTGAAGAATAAAAAACTTAAATTTTGTCTCTATTCACCTCGTTTTACCGGAATCTATTTTGCATTCGTAGCAGCTGTTTTGGCTGGTTTTGAGGCCTACTAGACAGACAATACATACATACACATACTAGTAGACAGTACATGGCACAGTCCCATCAAAATACTTGGTTCATATAACTTAAGTACATATAAAATGAGCAGAGTTCAAGTTTTACATCACCCTAGTCATAGACACAAACATCAAGAGATACAGTACAATTGACAGAACGTACAACACACAATTTAATGTTACATTATTGATTGTACAGTGTAGAAAATAATAAATACATCTTGTGTTTTTACAGGATCTTCGAGCATTTAACCACTAGAGGATGCACCCCTTCACCAACCATGCACACAACATTGTGTAGTTACACCGTGTTTTATAACTGTGTGCGTGCTTTAACCACTTAAAGCACGCATGTGTTGCGAGTTTGTTAGTGTGTATTCATATCAAAGATATGACCACTTGATCGCGCATGAGTCATAATTTGCTTGTGCACGACGTAAGCCACGACGATCGCTTATCGTATGGCTTGTGATTGGAGAAAACATAAGTCATTCATTCAATTCGCGCCTAGGATTGGCCCGCTCGAAATAGATCATGCTGAAAATTTAGTACCTTTTCATAACGGCGGGGTGATGGATGATCTGTCTAGTGGTTATTTAGTCATTGATTCATATGAACAGGATTTTGTTACGCCCGTGTGTGTATATCTGTCAATGTGTGCTATGCATGTTCCTCGCTGTCCACAGTGTCAGTTTTTTTCAGGGCATTATCGCGTTGGCGTATCCCGTGGTTACATGCTCGAAGGACAAGATGTATTATACAGTAGAATGATGATAAATTACTGAAAACGATGTGGTGAGTCAAAATATACTGATGTTTATTTTAAAGGCTTCAAAAACATTGCTGTCTTTATCATCGCAACCTACTGAAAAAGGACAGGACAGCAAGACTTTTAATTTGTTTAGTTCTTAACAGCCAGAGTATTACGCGATAGATTACATTCTTACAGTTAGGAAAGGCATAATAAAAAATAAAAAAAGGCTCTAAGTAAAATTATGGCAGCATTTATAAACAATGGTCATGGAAATTAATGCCTATAACAGGTTTTTGTACGACTAGATTTTGTAAGCCAGAAGTTATCACAAAGGAAATAAATTTATGAATTAAAATTCAACTTCAAGGCACTTTTTTCAGCATTCTACTGTATAAACCTTGAGATTAAAAACGAGGAAGAGGGCAGAGCAAGAGGATCTTGCAAACTACAAAATGTACATATGTAGTTGAGACTAACAAGGACTTCACGTGACTTTGCAAGTCTAGTGAGCATACAAAACTTGTAGAAGCTTGGCGTAAACATTTTCATTGGGGGTGATACCTACTACCGAGGCAGAATGGCACAATGGTAATCAATGTAGTCAAGGGTCCATATATACTAGATCTTCCTTGATATAGTCTAACAAATTGATATCTTCATTAAATCAGGTCAATGAAGATCCGTCACATTTTCTTTTGAATATGTGGGTATGTAACGATAAAAAAACAATAAATACTGATTTTTCTAAAATCAGAGCAAAAATTACTTTTGATATTTCAGTGCGCGATTCTCAAGGACATACAAGAAATGCACTGTGGGCGAAATGCGCTGTGACGTCAACTTGCATGAATTGCGAAAAATGACAACTTGAGAAATCTCGAAAGGTGCTTGACCTACGGAACTGAAATAAAAAAGCGACAGATAAATGCCTTATGGGTTAAAAACATGCACTAAGAAAAAAAAATATAAAAAAAAGAGAGATAATAGTTTGTGTTTTGTCTTTTTCTCTTTTGAATAAAAGAATCTTACTAAGGTTTGTATAAAAAACCTATGTTTTTGGTGTTTGTTTCATAACATTAAGTATTTACGTTAATATGAAAGAAATTAAATTGTTTTAACATTTTTATGATTGGGATGTTAAGGATTATTTTGATTTATTGATTTTTTTACGCTACAAACCTGCATACTTAAAAATGTGATTGAGCCTCATTATGTATTGTTATCTCCTCACAGTTCGATGCTTAGCCTCGGTGTGAAATCAGCTTTACATTGTTAAAGCTAGCAGAAGTGATCTTCTGCAAGTTTTGTTGCCAGTCTGAACGTCATCTTACACAAGGTACTTTGGCAATATAGGGTATGTGATTACAGCGGGGGCTCATCCCATTTGAGGTGTTTTCCTTGTGTCAGGTTGATGATACGGACGTGGACCGCTTGGTTCTTCTCAAACTTGGGCGGGATCGGACACAGGCGATACCAGACCTCGTCTCCAGGTAAAGGCACATATTCGCCTTCAATGCTGGAATATAAACAGATCTTTAAGTAAATTGTACTTTAACATTGACTTAGATTACAAGAACTACACAAAATGCTTTGTTATTTAGCCCTATCTGTCTTTTGTACCTCTTCATCATCATAATCGTCATGTTCTAGTCCACTGCTGGACATAGGCCTCTGTACGCCATATAATTTATATTCTGACAAGAGTGACAAGTATGGCGCACAGAGGCGTGACGCAATTTTTTGTTTTGTGAGAAAGGGACAGAGTTTTCTCTACCAAAAACTTTAAACGCTTATATACCAGAACATTAATAACCGATTTAAATTATTTTTTCAACAAACATTATATTAGGCAGCGCAGCGTAGGTAGGCCTCCCACTAGATGGACCGACGACATCGTGAGAGTCGCGCGCATCCAGTGGATGCAGATGGCAGGATGTCGTTCAGTGTGGAGGTTAAAGGGAGAGGCCTATGTTCAGCAGTAGACGTCTTCTGACTGGTGATGATGATGATATTATATTTACTTAGATTCTTCATCAAAGCTATTGGTTTCAAGGATATAAACATCAGTCATCGACCCTATTACAATATGACAGCAAAAAGCACCATAAATCAGCAAGTACAATATTTGGCCAATGAGATAAGATATTAACCCTGATTGTTTACACGGACATGTGAACAACACCTAAAATACATGTGTGACCTCCAACGAGGTGCTAATCTAAACGCTTCCCTACACATACAACTTATAGTTTTTATGCCACATTTTGTTTGAGAGTGATTGATGTGGATGCCAAGATAAACAATATGAATAAGTATTTTTTATTGGTTCACTAAACTGGGTGTAACATCTTTAGATTCGTTTTCATAAATACGTTAAGTTTTCACTTCTGACGTGCAGTCCTGACTGATGTGTTTTTTTAATTATAAAATAGGCTTGCGATTGGCTGCCAACTCGCCTGATGTTAAGCGATGATACAGCCTAAGTTTATACTACGGGGTACTACGGGATGGAGGCTGAGTTGGAACGGAAAGATTATGGGTTTGACGTGGTAAGAGCAAGACAGAAGACGAGTAGACTACAGGACGGATTTGGGCGAGAAATAGAGTGGATTATAAGATGGATTTGGGCTGAAACTGAAGGGAGTAAAGTGGATTTCTTCTATAATACACGAAGGAAGCCACGGGCTGCAGCTAGTGTATAAAATAAGGACACTTTTTTGTAAATTTCCATCCACAATCCATGTTTATAAATTGGATGATTGACACTGTTTTTTGTTGTAGTAACCTGTTTGTTTACTTTATAATTTGCTAGATATGGTACCTAGCTACCTAGGGTTAGCCTTTAAAATGTCAGATGTTTATCCCAAAATTGATTTGATTCCAATAATCAAGTTCTATAGCGGCGGCATTGCCTTGCAATGAATGAGGTCAAAACAATCAGTAGTGGCAAGCATAGATAGCAGCAGCAATTAGTTTGTTCATACATATTACTTAGCGGGTTATTCGTAAATTGTTAAGTTTACTTACTCTGAAATGTGTACAAAAAGGTCGTCTCCTCCTTTGTCGGGAGTCACAAAACCATGACCCTTTTCTCGACAAAATTTTTTGATCTTTCCAGTTTCCTCAGGGTTTCCTAACGCGCGTTCTGAACTAAAAGTGTAAATTTAGTATCATATATTAAGAATTAAAAGCCAGAAGTAGATTTCACTGGCCCAGAATAATGAATGCGTAAATTCGTAAACACTTACGTAGAGGCAGTCCGATTTCGCCGCGTGATTATGGGACTAGGAAGGTGCAAGTGGGCATTCGTTTTGTTAGGCGAATCATCACTGTTGAATCCGTAATCATTAGACATGATTGTAGAAAACACACACCAATAAATCCGTGAATAACCAGAAAATAACTTCACAATCTTCCCAAGACAACGAAACGAACGAAGGAGGAAGAATCCGAAAATCCGAAGAAAAACAAAATGTCAGGGCTGCCAGATCTGATTTTGAAATCTTCCCGTATCACGAATATTGTTTTCTTTAAACTGATAGTTACTGTTACATAATATAAAAAAATATCGTTTCGGATGAACGCAACTAAATAGGTTTTGAAAACGAGGCATAATAACTTTGCAAGCTAATTTAAAAGAGGTACCACTTAGGATTTCGCATCAGTCTACCTAGTCCATGTTTGTGGTCAAAATGAAGGGTAAGGTAATCGACTATCCTAGCTATGCTAAAACTCATTTATTTTACTTGAATGTATGATAAATGTATCTATGGCTAGTTACCTAAACAAAAGCTAAACATTACCAAAGTAACGTTTGGCAAAAGTTCACATCGTCATCTTATTTCTTCAGTGTCATTTATCATCGCTTATCTACCTGCTTTGTCCATAATATTATAGGCCCTATAGATCGACATCTGCCTAGATTGGTTCATAATTTATGTTTTCTGTGACAGTGCTGTGCAACAGTTTTAATTTTTATTTCAGATTAAATTAAAAAACAAATCCCCAAAATTATGTTGCTTCAAACTGATTGGTTTTTCCCTCAGAAAAAATAAATAAATGAAAGCGTTATACTTACTGTTTCCCCTCTGGCATTTAAACCCTCCCCACCCCTTGGTCGTCCAGTTGATCACATCATTTGCAGTTGTGTGCGCTCAATATTGAAGTGTGCGTTTGAAGAACTAGTAAGAATATGTCAGTATGTGCAATACGTGTTTATCTCGCCTCCTTCAGTTTATGACAGACTTTTTTCGGTACTAGCTCGAGTTTAAAGGCAGATCCAAACTATGTATTATCAAAGGTTTTTCCCATTGCACAAACATAACCTTTTCCCAATATGTTTGATAAAGATATTTTTTTCCCAAATTCACAAGAAAAAACTCCAATCTGGCAGCCCTGCAAACTGTCAATTGAGTGAACTGAGTAAGTTTTGGCGCCAACGCGGAAAAAACATGTCGGCTCATTGTATTATAAATACCTACTTAGAATAAAGAAAAAACTAAAAAGGTTTTCTATATTCTAAGTTTATATAAATATCTGGGACATTATTGCACACATGGTCATAATTTTCCTAAACTTGTGTATTTTCGAGTGTTAATGGCTAATAATGGTGGATTATTATTTATTAAGGGCTCGTGAACGTGCTCGAGTGTAGGCAACTGATATAGCGAGGTGAAACATATATTTTCATGTGATTTCCAAAACTCCATAGAAGCCCATTGTAAAGCCTCCACCACTGGGGCATGAGATTGAATTGACCATGACTTACTTTGCTTGACTCTGACTATAGCTTCTTTGACGCTATTTATGACTAAGTAAACATGATTAATATTACGACCGAAGGACATTGTATCCATGGTCATGAAAAAATTTACAACAACAACATCAACTCGTGGAAGTTTTGGCGCCAACGTGAAAAAATGTCATCTCATTGTATTATTTTCCTAAACTTGTGATATACTTGTGTTTTCGAGTGCTGATACGTATAATAATAATAATCGACCTGGATTATCATTATTACGTATGTAAATGCTAAATGGGAAACTTTAGGTAATATAACGCTTCCATTGATTAATTTAAAACTTGTAATATGGCTGCCAGAGATCGATATACGTATATATATATTTTAAATACATACTTTAATAGGTATTAACGACCAGACATAGAACAAACACATTTTTTTTATCATATGAATGTTAGCTCTAGGTGAGAATCGAACTCACGCCCCCAAGCACAGAAGGCATGTTCACTACCAACTGAGCCACCGGGGCAGTTGAAAAATTAATGGTGCTGGCTGTACTATTAATAAAGCGAACTAAATAATGTTCTGTGAACTATATCTTTTCATATCAACTCAAGTGAAACAGTTCTTTAATAGTTCTAAACGTCTCGATCATCTCGAGATGTAGGTCGTGTAGCAAGATAGAGTAGGTACCTACGTTCAGAAGACACTCTTTAGCGAGAGGTACGTACGAAGCTCAAGCAAAAATGGCACTTATTATTTATATTCAGTATAGATACTTAATTGTGGATTGATAGGTCAGATAAATAGTAAGTAAACAAGTCACATTATCACATGTAAGAGGTAACTTTATTGCAAAGTAAAATGCATATTTACAAAGTATTTAACAAGACTTTTCTAATGAAGGTAGGTATACATTTCTAATATCATTGTTTAAACACGTAAATACCTTAATAACACTTGTACTCTTTACTGCCCATAACTTAAACTTTTAGTAGTCTTTATATTTGTCAGGACAAATTCTTGGCATGGCTGGCAGAGGTACTTGAATCTTTGGTGTACTCATCCCTTCCCAGTCACCCTAAGATAAAAAAGATTTCGTTATCACGTTTGATTTTACTTGGTTAAGTATATAAAATATAAAATGATGGCATTATTACCTGGAAGCGAGAGCCATCAGATTTGTTGCATTGCATAGATATAGGCGATTCGATGTAAAGGTCATGTAATGAATCAGCTCTCAGTTTGGTCCATGGATGGATAGCTAGATAATTCATTCGCGGTGAAGCTTCATAAGAAATGGGTATGTCATCATATCTGTAATTGAAAGTTGCAGATGTTTGAGGCTTAATCTATTTTATAGTTTAAATTACGTACAGTAAAATGGTCTATCGAAAAATTCGAAAAGCCTGACTGATCCTTATCCTTCGAGAGCATGAAGATAAATATTTATATACCATACACCAAAGTAAATAACACACTGGACTGAACCTACCCTACATGGAAAATATTTTTGTTGTTATTACTTAAGTTTACGTAATCAGCTGTTTCGACAGAAGCCTACTATCATCAATAACCTAACTTTCTATAAAATTGCAATTTATTCAGACTCGCACAACAAATCAAACAACAACAATCAGCACCTAACTATCCTATTTTCTAATTCATATTTTATTATTTACATTATGTAGGTGGGTACTTCTTTTTTCTTTGGCTGGAATTGCGATATGTGGGTACCTTCAAATTGATATAGGACAGACGCCGGAGGTTCGAATCATAGCAGCTGTAACACAGGTTTTACCTAGCACAACTGCTTTTGATCTACCTACTAGACTCAAATGAGATTTCTTAATTTTTTTTTAAATTTTATTATCCTTTATTTTCATAAGATTCTCGTGTAAATATTATTATTATTAGTTAGTATAAAACGTAGGTTACAAAATATAGTGTTTTTTTTTAGTTTTTTGGCATTAAATGTATTGTATATATGGATAAGCCATACACATTTCTGGCTACAAACTTCCACCTTTCCAGTTTGCCATAGTTAATAAATAAATAATTATCTGGGACATTTTTGCACACACGGTCGTCTGACCCCATACCTGTGACGGTACGCTCAGGGCAATGGCGATTAGTCTTCCTAAATTCAGTGGCTCTGGGCCATATTCGCGCGCGCCTCGTCATCGAGATTCGTCACGTGTGCAGTCCTGGATTTGTCAATAGGCCATAAAGGCCGCGGCCTAGGGGCGGCAGATTTTAGAGGAAGCTCAAAAATTATTATTTTAGAAAGGTACGTGGGGCAGCGGAAATAAAGTGGCCTACACTCGTAAAAAATATTAATCCGGCAATGCACGTGTGTGTTGTCATCGTAGAAGTGGCGTACAAAATCGATATTAGCAACCCTAGCCCTGTGACCGATAGTAGGCATTCCAATTCGAACTACTGCTTTAGCTTATAATCATCATCATCAGCCAGAAGACGTCCACTGCTGAACATAGGCCTCCCCTTTTAACCCCCACACTGAACGATATCCTGCCATCTGCATCTACTGGATGCCCGCGACTCTCACAATGTCGTCGGTCCATCTAGTAGGAGGCCTACTTACTCGTACGCTGCGTCTTCCGGTTCGCGGTCTCCACTCAAGAACCTTTCTTCCCCATCGGTTATCAGTTTTAGCTTATAATATATAAATCTAATTTGTTAAAACTCTGACATCAATTAAGGCTGACCACTTAGTACCTATAAGTATACGAACTTACCCTAAGTTAATCAAAACATGGTAAAAGCCTCACATTACTTACTCCTTTTCAAATTTAAAGTAGTTTTCGAGAGCAGCGTTCGATACTGCACTTTTACAAACTTCTAACTTCGTAGCTGGATAATAATGCATGTAGTTGACACACATTTCATCGGTAATGGCGTGGCCACCAACTGTAGCATTTTCTTTACCTTCCGTATTGTACATACAAGTAGTTTCCAAGTAATCTCCCTGTAATTTTAGTAGTTATATATTCATTTCTTTTTCAAATGAAACATCGTAATTAGGAATACCTAAATGCCTAACTACTAAACTATTAAACCGCTACCCAGTCAACCTTTTCTGCCAAAAAAACGTGATATATGACGTGATTTTTAGGCCATTTTTTAAAATTTAAGTCTTGTGGAAATAAATAATAAATAATAATAATAAATATCTGGGACATTATTGCACACATGGTCATCTGACCCCAAACTAAGCAAAGCTTGTAATATGGCTGCCAGAGACTGATATACATACATATATATTTTTAAATACATACTTAAATAGATAATGACTTAATGACGTCAAACATCACGTTATTTTATCTTCTTTGTTAACACTTGCTTAAAAATGACGTCACATACCACGTCGAAACAAAGTGAACACGTGAAGCATGACGTCTGGAGTGACGTGATTCGACGTCTAAAATTCCCAAAATTCACGTAACCTTGCTGATTGGGTACAAATGGGAATTGCTCCCAAAATGCTGGCCCCATTACCACGTTTTATGGCAATGCTCACTCTTTGAGCAAAGTAGAGGCCAGCATTCTGGTCACGAGTTGCATCGACCAGACGTGATGAAATAATAATACTTTCAATAATTACTTACAGGTAAGATCCTTACAGGTCGATGCAGAATTCTGATTTCTTGAAAATGGGTGGAGTAATATTTGTCCTTGTTAAGAACAGGCAATTCTACGCCGCGTCGTGAATGTCGAGTCCAAACAGCGACGCCAGTCAAATGAGTATGAAGTTGACTACCGAAAACCACAATCCCTTCATTTGGCAAGCCCTGAAATATTTACGAAAGCGAATGTGGTATGATTGACAATTGACATACCACATTTATTTGCTTTTTTACAGCTGTAGTATTCCCTTTGGTAGCTTAAACTTGATGATGTAGGTACCAGTACATTACCCCCGTAAGTAAATTTCAGAAAGTAAGCAAAAGGATGTGAGCAAACCTAACGATTATTATTACAAAATATTGTGATTAAATAGTGCTATACCACTCCAGTACATTCAGGTACGCAGTATCCAGTTAAAGGAAAGGCTTTTTGTCCACCAGGTATAGCCATTTTGTCCGTATATTCTAGCCCAAGCTCCATAATAGCTGCATTATATGGACGTCTGTTACCCGTAATATGGAGAGTGATACCGGAGCTATCTACCCAATCTAAAACAAAAATACAATAGCACCCATTAAAATAATTATATTTAGTAATATGAGTTGACTACCGGTTTGGCTCAGTGGTAGCTCGTCTGCCCAACAAGCAAGATACTGGATTCTCAGCCAGGTAGATGTTTGAGTGATGAATTTAAATATTTGCTACACCTTACCTATTTACACCTCGACCCAGAGGTCTAGGTGTAAGTAAGGTGTAGGTGTAGGTGTACGTCGTATCTTTGTGTGTGTGCCATGGCATCCCCGACACAGGGAATCCTAGTGGGAAGCTAAGTATGGGTAATAAGTGAAAAGCATTGATTATTTATACTTATTGTGTAAATTTAAACCTGTTTTCTTTTCAGGGTTGTTATAGTGCACTTCAAGCATGATGTGCGTGTTAGCGTTTGGACCACCAATGGGAAGACCAGCTTCTTTGGGATAAGTAAAAGGAGGAGCTCCCATCGCCCAAGCAGCCTTGACCTGGAAACAATAAGCTTTGCATACAATTTCTACAACATACTCTGAATTTTTCAAAAAGGAAGCCCATAATACACAATCCCATACCTTTGAACAAGTTTTGGTAATTTCAGGAATTTTTCAAAAAGGAAGCCCATAACACACAATCCCATACCTTTGAACAAGTTTTGGTAATTTCAGAAATTTTTCAAAAAGGAAGCCCATAATACACAATCCCATACCATTGAACAAGTTTTGGTAATTTCAGGAATTTTACAAAAAGGAAGCCCATAATACACAATCCCATACCTTTGAACAAGTTTTGATAATTTCAGGAATTTTTCAAAAAGGAAGCCCATAATACACAATCCCATACCATTGAACAAGTTTTGGTAATTTCAGGAATTTTACAAAAAGGAAGCCCATAATACACAATCCCATACCTTTGAACAAGTTTTGATAATTTCAGGAATTTTTCAAAAAGGAAGCCCATAATACACAATCCCATACCTTTGAACAAGTTTTGATAATTTCAGGAATTTTTAAAAAAGGGAGCCCATTATACACAATTCCATACCTTTGAACAAGTTTTGGTAATTTCTGGTCTGTCTGGAGCAAAGCAATTGCCTTCATACAGAGGAATGTCGACTTTAGGATCTGCATCGCAATAGAAAACTTCCATGTGATGAACCAGGCCTTCGTTGCCTTTTGTAATTGTTGATTCGTACTAAAACAAAAACATCGAATTTATCGATGTTATATCTTTTAAAAAACTCCTAGATATTTCATCATCATCATCCATAAGAGGTCCACTGCTGAACATAGGGTTAGACACCCTGCCATCTGCATCCACTGGATGCCCGCGACTCATGATGTCGTCGGTCCATCTAGTAGTAGTCCTAGGTATTTAAACATATCTAATTGTAAAAAGTAGTAATCATATTCAAATACCTGTATGATGTGGTGTACTTTCTCTGAAATAAATTCAGGAAGTTTCACCACCTTGCACCAGTATGTGGTATCACCACCTGGTACTTTGAGTTTGTTATTAGTTACACGTAGCGTGTATCCATCGGTCACTTGTTTTAGTCCAGGAGGCGTCAATAACCGTACTCTGATGAACCCATGCTGAGAGGATGCACCGCAACTCGGACACAATCCTACAGCCGAGAACAACTTATCTGTGCCATGCGCCCACATCACGTGGACGGTTCCATCCTAAGAAAAAAATTACAAATAATATTGTGTACTTCATCATTATCAGCCTTGCATGTTCCCACTGCTTGGCACAGACCTTCTCTCAGAGAGAGGATGGGCCCTAATCTGGTGGATTAGGGCCCATCCTCTCTCACTGAGAGAAGGCTGGCCCAGTGCATGTTGGTGATAGTCACAGTCTTTGAACTTTTGAGGTTCTTAGACATACCGGTTTCCTCACGATGTTTTGTCAGTTTTTGAGCGATGGCATAAATAAATGATTATTAAGGTACTAAATAAGTCATTGGTTTAGAGCCGACGATAGAACCGGGTGCCATCAGATTGTAAAGCGCACATGCTATCGCTCGGCCAGCATCGCTTTCAATATTGTGTACTTTTATACAAACGAAAACGATTTTTTTCAAAGCACAAACTACTGCTGCGAAGAACTGGTTAAAGTAACATAAGTATGTTCTATTCAGAGAAAGATATTTCTCACCATGAGTCTGGCTGAAGGCCATATAAGGTACATTATTACATTATTATTAGTTGTGTCACGTGTATCCATCCGCTATCCTACCGCAACTGTACATTATTTTCAGAATAAAAAGCAGCTTTTGTGTTAATCCGTTATAAGCTATCTCCAAACCAAATTTCATCAAAATCTGTTTATCAGCTACAGAGGAGAGTTGCAACATAAATAGTTATTCTGCAGACTTTACATTTATAACATACGTCATCATCATCATCAGCCATAAAACGTCCACTGCTGAACATAGGCCTCCCCCTTAACCTCCACACTGACCGACATCCTGCCTTCTGCATCCACTGGATGCCCGCGACTCTCACAATGTCGTCGGTCCATCTAGTGGGAGGCCTACGTACGCTGCGTCTTCCGGTTCGTGGTCTCCACTCAAACCTTTCTTCCCCATCGGTTATCGGTTCGTCGAGCGAAGTGGCCTACCCATTGCCACTTCAACTTGCAGATTTTAATAGCAGCATATTTATAACATTAGTGTGATTTAATTAGCAAAATTATGTTTATGTGCGTGTGCCTGTGTAGCAATAGAAAAAATACACTTGCAATTAAAGCTGGAAGAAAGAGGGGCAGTATTTTCATGGATTGACTGCACCAAGGTCACCAAGAACTTTATCAAAGAGTCGAACCTCAATCACGTAGTCATGATGGTCATCGCACGTATCAAAGCTGCGCTCGAACACAATACATTTGCTGCGGGAGTCGATGTAAAATGCTTCGCAATCCTGCTCAGAATCAGGAAATAATTTGCCTTCTATATTACCGTGCATATCCTGCAAAAAAACAACCTTAAACTATTTTAGCTAAAAACAAATAAATAAATTAGAAATAAATAAAACAGATTTCAAAATTAGTATACCTATACGCAATATTGTTTACTTGGATGACATATATTTTCCAATTATTTTGATTTAAAAACCATACTACTGAACCGATTTGGATGAAATATCTATGGGACCAATCTGAAAGAATATCCTTTCAAATAAAAAAAAATAAAAAACGGTTTATAAATACGGAGCTACATCAGAACTACAAACATAAAAAAAACGAATTGAGAACCCCGAGTCAAAAATAAGTATTTTTTCACTCAGTAAGTTCAGAGTTGAAGTCAGTTTAAAATAAGTTTTTTCTCCGAAATAATTAATGGTCACTCAGCCAGAACACAAACAAAGTTACTTACCTCAAAGTGATTGAACCCATTATAATCTTTCCAAAACACACAATAATCAGAGTTTTTGTAATCGCCCCTATCGGAAAACCCGAGCGCAAACCAGTTAAACTCTGGCGCCTTTTCAGAGATCTTAATCCGAAATTGAATCTTTCGAGTGATATAATCCACCTTCCATTTCAGCAATAGTTCACCATTTGGGTCCAACACTGCTTCGCTATCCGCGGAACGCTGCCCTGCAAAATTAGCGCGAAAGTTTGAATCTAGATATTTTTATGAGTTATTTAAATTATTTTTGCATAAATTGTATTGCAATTTGATTACATAATATTTAATTAACTGTATAATTATATTTGATCACTAGGTACTTACTCGATCTAACAGATATTGATAACAATGGATTTATTAATGAAACCAGAATTGCAATCACAAACATAGATCCCATATCTCCGCCAAATTCAAAACTTTCCTTAAAACTAAACTTTATAGGTAGACGCTTCGTAGTTTTTACTAGCACCGGTGTGCATTTCACTGTGGTTGGAACTGGAATGAAGATCCTCGGATCTCTCTCGCTAGCTATCTAATAAGTTAGTAAATACGCCACCCCCGCCATTAGGGGTGCCATAGGAATGTAGGGAAGGAGCGCGGAACATTTTATCATCGAAATTAAATACTACGCGCGTTTTCCCTACAATACTTTCATCATTATTTAAACTATATAGAAGATTCAAAAAAATTACGTCCGGCACGATTTGAGCCTAGAATTTGTAAATCCTAAAAAGTGAAAAACTTTAACATAATCATTTTATTACTTTTCATATGATATCTAGATTATATAAGTTAATGTTGTGTAGAGATCACTTTTAGTGTTATGGCCACCCATTGCAGAATCTGTTAGAAAACATTGTAAGTAATGTATTTATTCTGCCCCTTATTAGAGGTGAAATATTTACTTCAAATTTGAATGGGACTATCCTCTAGATTCGTTAAAAAAATGGTTCGCAGTAACCAGAGATATTGCGGAACATAGACTAACTAACCTAATTGAGAAACTCCGTTTTATTTTACGACAAATAAAATATGATTTGAAGTCGATTGAAATAGTACATTGTTATCCTAGGGGTGAAAGTAACTTATTTAGTCCCGCGACGGGGTTTGGCGCTAATAGTTTGAGGGACTAAATAAGTCTTTAACCCCGAGGTAAACACTGTGCTTGTCATTACGAATACAAGGAAACTAAAAAAAAAACATGAATTGCACTGGCAAATGCACGAGAAGTTCTGGACCATAATCCTCTGATGAGAAAAAAAAGTTGGAACATTGTTCAATACAAATGTGAAAATAGATCTATTTTTTTAAATAATTTGAGTGTCTGTCAGTTGTCGACTGTCACTGTCAGTTGAAAGTGATTCTCCCTAGGGCTGAAATGTATTACATACTTTCAACTCGCTCCTCAGGCAACTTCAGACATACTCTCCGAATATGTGTAATAAAAAATAATTTATGCCGTTTTTGATTCTTAACGAAGTATAAGTATGAAATCTTTGGACTATAGGTACTTATAACATACTTAATTATTATCTTTGATTCTACCTATAAATAAGAGGCGTAGGTAGAGATCTCACCTCCTTACTTATTCCAAAGACGGCGAGGAATGCGGTCGGGTCTGGCTTTATTAAATTCCTTGCGTTTATCGCCGCCCTCCGTGGCGATATTAAACGAAGGAATTACCACGTAACCGCATTGAAAACCGTTCAGGATAGGACGGAATTAATTAAATAGTTAAGCTAAGAATATTTTATTTATATTACACGGGAATTACTCACGTAAGATTAGGCCGGATAAGAATAATTAAAAAAAAAAGAATAAGAAAAAATATAACATTAATAAAAATAAATAAGAATAAATTAGAAGAAAGAATAAAGAAACAAAAAATAATTAAAAAAAAGAGTTAAGAATATTATTCTAAGAATATTTCTATAAATTAGATTTATTCGAATTTATTCCTTTCACTCGACAACGTGAAGTCTAAAGGTGACTTATATCGGGTGTATCTCTTAAATGACGGATATATTGAGGATAACATTGTATACATCACTAGCAGCGAAACCCGGAGTTGCTCGAGTAAAACACATCGCATGTTTAATGATATAAAAAAACGTTCATATATTTCACGTATAAAAGAACTTTCTCGAACATTCTAAATTGATTATATGTAATAGTTTGCACTCATTTTAGAATTTTCTAGATCATTCCAGTAATTTTTAGAACTTTCTAGAACATTACAGATCGATAAGAACAGTTTTTAAATTTTTGGAACTTTCTAAATCATTCCAGAAAATTTTAGAACTTTCTAGAACATTACAGATCGATAATAACAGTTTTACAATTTTTGGAACTTTCTAGATCATTCCAGAAATTTTGAGATCTTATCCGAAGTTCTTATGAGTTAGAAAGGACAGATATTTTTTTTCACATTCTCGCCTCCCACAACCACCCACTTCCACCCACCGCGACCAAACTCCTTTACTTTCACCTGGAGACTAAGGGGTGGTGATAGAGAAACCCCTGTCTTTACGTACTAACATTAGCATTTTGTAAATATATATTTAGATTAGAAGTAATTTTTTATATGGGACCCTCTCGGCTTGGTCAATAGCCACGATGAGAACGCATGTTCTGGGACAAGGTTTAGTTCATAATTGACAACTACATTTAATTAGTTTCTATTATGAATGTATTATTTTCCGTGTCCCACTCAATAATTAACAGTAAAATATTGCCTTCTATTCATAGATCTGGATCAACTGATTCATCTTGAGGCTTTTCACTTTCGTTTTTCTCCTTTTCGGGCTCGTATTTCTCTATTTCGGGCATGTTTTTCTCCGGTTCGGGCTCGTTTTTCTCCTTTTCGGGCACCTGCCAAAACAACGTGGCTTCTTGAAAACCGCATTTAAATCCGTCCAGTGGTTTAAGAATGTGCGTGGACAAACAAACAAACAGACAAAAATTCTAAAAACTGTCTTAACGTGTTCAGCTGCTTATTTTAAGACGCCCTGTGTTTTTTTAATATCTCGCAATTACAGATTTTTTTATCTCTACGTTTTTATTATATGTATAAATGGGGTAAGAGAGGGTCAGAGCCGCCACAAAGTGAGCGAAGGTACACACAATTACTTTAAACACTATTGTGGTGGCCCACTACACAGAAAAAAGAAGTAAATAGAACGGAGATGAGAAGGAAACTCTGTCGCCAGGTATTGTGACAGATACTTGATTGAACATTCTTATTTAAGTCAACGCGTCGAACTCCGCGTCACAGTTGCTATGGGTTTATATGGGTGCAAGTGGCTACAACAAATTTCTTACAAAAAAAGCCTTGACAGCCGTTCTAGTTTAAACAAAAAAAACTTTTCTTATGTCTAAATTACCTTTTCTCTCTCAAACAGTATAGCTAGTTCGACATGCTTGGTGAGCGGAAACATATCGACGGGTACAGCCCTAATGGGCACAAACGGAGCGCCGCGTAAAGTTTTGGACGTCTGCCGCGCGAGATCCACGAAGTTTTTAATGGCGGAGGCCGGACTGCAGGATATGTAGACCAGGCGAGAGACGGTCCTAGTGTTGCGGAGTTGGGTCACTGCTCTCATGTCTGGAACAAACATTACAATAATAATAACTATCTTCAATTCATATTTTTATAGTATATCATATTTTTTAAACAAGCAATATTATATTGTTGACGAGAAGTTGGATCTCTTTGTGTCTTTTATCGCATTTGCAACGGGGAATGTTCTGAAGAACTGTTCGATCTGATGCCAGCATCGCGGTTTTATCATTGTACCAGCCGCCACCGCCTGAAAGTTCTTCCACTTATCATAGATCGGTGGAAATCGCACACTGAGCGTTTTACGCGTTCGTTTTTGCCTTACACCTGCAATATGTGGAATGAGCTCCCTGCTACGGCATTTCCGAGTAGCTATAACATGGGGATCTTCAAAAGGGCTGTTAATAGTCTTTAAGGGTCGGCAACGTATCTGTGATGCCCCTGGTGTTACAGGTATATGCGACGGTGACTGCTTACCATCAGGCGGCCCGTCTGATTGTTTGCCACCTATGGCATAAAAAATATATTGAATCATTGTGTTACTGAACCAATAAAAAAAAACTGGTCGATTGCAGCTAGATTCAACAATAGTCTTACGTAGTCCAGCTCGAGGTGGGTCTACAATAGCGACGACATCGCTGCCGGTGGCGCGCGCCAGCACAGACGGCAGTATGTCTTCAGCCTTCCCCGCGAAAAAGTCACAGTTCTCTATGTTGTTCAGTGCAGCGTTTGCTTTGGCATCTTTCACAGCTTCCGGGATGATCTCTAGACCTAGCACTTGACCGCAGTGCTGAAAAAAATAATCAATTTAAAAACCGACATCAAAATTAGAAAAGCAATATCGTTTACTTGAATGATATATTTTTAACCGGCTTCCAAAAAGGAGGAGGTTCTCAAATCAACTTTTTTTTTAAATGTTTGTTACCCTAGAACTTTCTACTGGGTGAACCGATTTTGATGATTCTTTTTTTATTTGAAAGCTGGTGCTTCCCGTATGGTCCGTATTTTAATTCGGTCCAGTTCTGACATTTTAATGAAGTCGGTTTTTTATTTCCAGTTATTTTGAATTAAAAACCCAAACTACTTAACCAATTTTGATGAAATTTTGCATACCTTTAGTTCAGGGTTCTTACGGCTAACTGTTATAAACGATTCAGTTTAGATGATTGCGAAAAGTTGCGCGACCGCAAACAGTATCTCGACGCATTAAGGTTCTCGTTTTTTCAAGCCCGTGCGTAAAACAGGTAGCTGTAAAGCCTGGTGACGATACAATACCCAATATTAAAATACTTTCAATATGGCCGCCAAAAAAAACCATATATATTTACTCTTTCTTTTATGTTATGTTTAAGCTACCTCTACAACAAATTTCACCAAATACGTTCAGCCGTAACGGAGTTAAGAGATTATTTACCTTGGCGAAGCACAAGCCGATGGTCCCTGTGCCGCAGCAGATGTCTACGACCGTAGAGTCACTCTTCACTTCGCTCATGTCTATTGCGCTCTGGTACAAAATGTCCGCGCCTGCTGTGTTCACCTACGGAACATCACATACAATATGCTCAGAAGTGAACTATAACTTATTTTCTCTTAATTTTTTTGTAATTCACCCCAAACAGGCCTGGCGCACTCCGCACTTTAGGTATGAAGCTACAAGTAGTCGACTGGTCGGACTTGTCGTGCATGCTGCCGCGCGATAGACAGAGATAACGCGACAAGAGTTATGCGAAAGACAGAGAGGCAACTTCTAGTTAATATAGCAGTAGGTAGCGCTCGCACGTCCTGAATTGCACTTTATTGTGTGGTAGTAAGAGTCGCTACTTATTTAAATGCTTTTGTGAAATCTGTACTTGTACTTTATGTATTCTGTGCCCCAAATCCGAAATATTTAAAAATAAAAATATTATATTGCAATAAGGAGAGGCGAAGTCTCATTTCATCATTTAACACGCTTTTATTAGCTTGGTATGTATCTATGTAATGGAATCTTTTTACGTGATTTACACCCCTTTCAAAACGACGAATTGATTTGAAGCTATGCACACTTATCAAGGACCGATCATAATGCAATAATTTAAATAGTTTGTCCCATTATCTTTACCAGGATCTTCATGATTAGCGATTTTAAAGCGTGTTTTTTAAACTGCGGGTAATTGTTGTTTTATTTTCTTGAATCCTCCACCCCCCAAAACTAAAACCTGGCTAGGCCTTGCACAGGGTTTCTCTCAGAGAGTGCGAGAGAGAGAGAGAGAGAGAGAGAGATGATGGGCCATAATCCACTATCCTGGCCCAGTGCATGTAGGTGAATGTCATTTTATGTCTTTGAGCTTTGAAGTTCTTGGACATACTCGTTTCCTCACGATGTAATCAATATATTATTATATATTATTGTACTTATGTATTATATATTATATCATTTGTGTGATTGCAAAAGTTAGATTGTTACCTCTTAGCTGGAAAACGAATAAACAGATTTTAGTGAAACTTGGTGTGATGATCAAAGTGTACCATGGATACTTTTTATGCTCAGGGAAATAACGTTAAAACCTCAATGTCACTGGTTTGGTTTCATAGCAGATTTATTGACTGAATGGATTATGATGAAATTTGATGTGAAGACAATCTTGGTGATCATCGCAGCTAAAAAAACTGCGGAAAACTCTAGATCTTAGTAACTTCATTTACCTGGAAGAATGCTTCTGGCGATATCCTAAACGCCAGACCCTGGATTGTGTCCGTAATGTATGTGGAGCCCATCAGGTGGGTGGGTTTCGACCCGTCTTCTCCTACTCTCCTAAAAATAAAGCAATTTATAAAATCCTTTACGACTGCAAACCGTATCTCGCCCCGTTAAGGTGATTTTCCGCACTGCACTGTTTGGAGCTCGCGTTAAGTGGTAGCCGTAAGGACTCTGGCTAACTTTTTGTACAAGCAATAAAATATTTTAAAGAATGAGAACGGTATTTTGGACAGATACATTTTTTTTTTTTTTAGATTTAGGTCTTCGTTCAGTTTAAAGTTGTGTTCTCTATAATTATCAATAAAAAAAACCGACTTAAAATTAGTAAATACGCAATTTCGTTTACCTGGATGACATGTTTTTTTTTCAGTTGTTTTGATTTAAAAACCAAAGAAGAAAACCGATTTGGATGTAATTTATATGGGACCACCTCTGAAGTATGGCCTACCAAACAAAAAGGGAATCATCTCTGAAGTATGGCCTACCAAACAAAAAAGGAATCATCAAAGTCAACTTATAATTAGCGAAGAAATCGGTGAACATACATTACAAAAAAAAAAAAACAGTGGAACATAGACCCTCCTCTTTTTTAGTAGTCGGTTAAAAAGCTTTTAATCTTTATTTATCGCACTTAAGGTGTCTTTTCCCTTTCAAAACAGCATAAAGAAAATTTCTTTGCGCCGTGTTGTTTTTTTTTATAGCGATCATGGCATCGTCGACGCCGTTGGCGTGATTCGGAACGTTCCTACAGATTACACTCCTAATTTCTGTCATGTTGAGGTATAGTGCGTTTCACCAAAGAGTTCCCTCGCCGTAATGTTGGCTCCCCTTCCCATACACATTAGGGAAAGTGCAAGGGAACCAACATTACGGCGAGGAAACTCTTTGGTAAAACACACTATAGGCAGAACGGATTTGGTAACAATTTAGATCTCTAATTTGAGGCTTTGATTAGATTAAAATATAAGAGTACCTACTGTATACCTACGCACTTTTTAAGGAGGAGTTCGATGTACAAAGATTTAATGCCGCAAGCGACTGCCTCTTCACTGCTGAAATGTTCCACCAAATCTTTCTTTACTTTATCAAGTTCTTCTTCCGTAAGGTTCTGAAAATAGAGTACCGTCAAAGGCGAAGATAGATACGAGACGTGAGGTCCAACAGTCTTATTTTTTTCTTTTTTCTCTAGGAAAAAAGGTCAAAATGTGTTTTGAATGTTTCCTTGTTTCATAACAACGGCCCAGCCATAAGGGAAATATATCATAATATCGGCCATCATAAGGGGCCATAATATATGGTTATAGGGCATCACTGGCAACACACAAAGATTAAGTCTTCAAGAACTGTGGTATTTTTATTTTGAGATATTTTTGTGGTAAATATTTAATCCCTAATTCCGGATTGTACTTGATATGAAATGAGTGGAATAACACTATATATTTATTTTTGACATAATTTACATTTTAATTAATTTGTTTGCTAACACCAACAAACCTCACCGAAGTTTATCTTGGTGTTAGGTTCTCAGCTTTTATAAATAAACACTATTTACTTACAAGTTATCTACTAAATAAAATTAATAGTTATCTACTAAATAAATAGAGATTAGTCAAAGACACAGTTTAGAAACAAAACTTATTTTTAAGTGAAATGTAAATGAATTTTCTCAAACAGGGCATTTAATGTTTTTGTTAATAACACAATAAAAGTAGAATCAAAGCGCTACGAAATTGGCCAATTTACAGCATGGTGGCCGATTGAAGTTTTTTTTGAAGTGAAAACTTCTTTAGGCGCGTTGAGCACTTTTTGCGTAAACAAAAATCATGGAACTCGCGTCATCGTCACGCTGTACCGTGTATTTAAAACAGCGCCATCTCTTGTAGAATAGGCGAATTACTACTTAAGTTTTCACTTCTGATGTGCAGTCCTATGACTGAATTTTTTTTTTTAAATTTAGGTGGAGGCTTGCGTTTGACCACCAACTCGCCTGATGTTAAGCGATGATGCGGTCTACGAGCACGCTTGCCTTGAATAAATCCATTCACTCGTGATTTGAAGACACCCAGATTGTAACTACATACCTGCGGGTGCATAGCTATAATTAGCATGATATCTCCAGTAGCCTTCGAGTTTCTGACGGTGAACGTCCTCCAGTACCCGGTGTAGTCGGCCGGTGAGAATGGAGACAGGCTCGATTTGCGAATGAACTCTTGAAATAACTGGAATGGAAAGTATACAATGATAATAACCTGCGCTGGGTGGAAGTGTTAATTTATTTATTTTTAACAGACTTCCAAAAAGGAGAAAGTTCTCAACTCAACTGTTTTTATTTTTATGTTTGTTACCTCAGAACTTTCTACTAGGTGAACCCATTTTGATGATTCTTTTTTTATTTGAAAGCTAAATTTTAAAAAAAACCTGTGTGGCCGCATTTAAATTTGGTCCAGTTCTGACATTTTTATGAAGTCGGTTTTTATATTGATAATTGTTTTATATTTATTTATTTACACACGATATACAAGCAAAGAAAAGAGTCAAAAACAGGACAAGCATGCCACATCTTCGACCAGACATCGCTTGCTATCAGGTGAGATTGTGGTCAAAAGCATACCTAGTATGTAGTAAAAATAAATAAATTAATGTATAGATTATGATCCTAGAAAAATTATATTATGATTCGCAATATCAGTGTAATGAGGGTGGCATGGTCATGTCTGATCACTCTTAAAAAAAAACAGTTTAACTTGTGATCATCCAGATACAATACCTATAGAGACACAATCTCTAAGTAAAAACAGTCAAAAAAGTGTCATTGTACATACCAAGACATCAATTATATAGTTCACAATGCCACATTTAATCCAATTTATACGTTACTAGCGACCCGCTCCGGCTACGCACGGGTATATGTTTTATTATATATATAAACCTTCCGTGAAAAATTATCTAACTGATAGTGAAAACCGCATGAAAATCCGTTGCGTAGTTTTAAAGATCTAAGCATATATAGGGACGGACAAACAGAAGGTAACGACTTTATTTTATACTAGCCGTCCGCCCCGGCTTCGCACGAGTGTAAGCTCGGCCTTCGGCCTCGCTACAAAATATAATATGGCCTATGTCACCCGGGGATAGTGTAGCTTCCCAACAGTGAAAGAATTTTTCAAATCGGTTCAGTAGTTTCGGAGCCTATTCATTACAAACATACAAAAATAGGTACAAATCTTTCCTCTTTATAATATTAGTGTAGACTATGTAGTGATGTCGCTTGCATAGCGTTCAACGTCGCTTGTCCGCTATGACATTGTAGCACTGGCATCGCGCGGCATTGTAGTCGGTTGCCTAACAACTAACCAATAAGTCCGCGCAATGTGAAACATGCGCCGAATTTTGGATCAGACATTTTTTCGCCACGATTGTGACTCGTTAGGTATTGTATCTCGATGCTTGTGATGCATTATGGAGAGCCTTTATATAGGTACTTACTAAAACAGGCTTTTTGGCGTCTTCAGATACATGTTTGAGACTATCTACAGGCGCCACGCCAACAGTTCCCGTAGCGTAACTGCCCAGCCGGAACCCAACAGTGGGCAACTGAGTCTCGTCATCTATCCCAACGGTAAACTCACACTTGTTCCTATAAATAAATAAAATTAAATAAATATTGGGGACATTTTTGCACACACGGTTATTTGACCCCAAACAAAGCTTGTACTAACATTAAAATCACACTAACATTTATGTGTTTTAGACGTTTGAGTTCAGCTCATCATCATTAGCCATAAGACGTCCACTGCTGAACATAGGCCTCCCCTTGGAACGCCACACTGAATGACAACCTGCCATCTGCATCCACTGGATGCCCGCAACTCTCCCAATCTCGTCAGTCCATCTAGTGGGAGGGTGGTGGGGGCGTAGGTAGCCTACCAGAACACCCCTTTATGTGCTTGGCGGCAGATTTTCATCTTGAGGGTGGTAACTCCGTAAAGGTTACACGAAAGCTAGGTTAGTTTAGACAGACGGGTGGCCGGAGTGGCGGAGTGTTCTAGGCTTAAGTACCATAAGGGTATAAGATATAAAATGAATTAAATATGAAAATATATGTTACTGTATAATACCTATATCCTTCTATGACAGGAGACCGTAGTATAGCCTTCAGGTCGAAACTCAGACCATTATGAAGTTTCCGTTTGGCTTCTAACTCCGAGCGCTTGTCTTTGTTTATCTTCCATATTTCATTGTCGAACTTCATTAAGAGGTGTCTGATATCCTTTTCTTTTAGTTTGAGCTGTGAAAAAAAACTTACTGAAGTATTGAATACCATCCCACTGCTGGGCAAAGGTCTCCCCCATTTTCTTCCTAAAATCCTGGTCCTCCGACACTTTCTAAACTTCTCCACCTCCTTGCCCAACAGTGGGACAGCATAAGTTATAATTACCAATATAAAAAACCGACTTCATCAGAACTGCAGGCCTAGCATGGGTCGTGGAAAAATTGTCTATCCACCGTTTTTATCCACGCGTAGACGCGACAGAGCTAGAATATGGATACGTTTGTCTCTTTCTAGCGGGATAAAAACGGTGGAAAGACAATCTGTCCACGGCCCGTGGCCTGCTGGGCCAAATTGAAGCACCAGCTTTCAAATAAAAAAAGAATCATCACAATAAGTTCCCCTAGTCAAAAGTTCTGAGGTAACAAATATTAAAAAAAATACAGTCGAATTGATAACCTCCTCCTTTTTGGAAGTCGCTTACAAATAAACCGACCAAGTGCGAATCGGGCTTGCGCTCTGTGGGTTCCGTCCCACCACAAAATACAGAAAGTAGCCTCATTAGCACGGGCCAGACGACGTGTGATGACGGTGTCACAACAGCGAATGGGACAAACTCTAGCTGACTCCAGGGGGTCTTGACAAGAAGCACTATCTGTTAGCATTAACGCCTGCGGAAAGATAAAATTGTATAAAAATGACATTAGCTTGAGAGATGTCATGTGACTGCTAATGTCATTTTTTAACAATTTTATCTTTCCGCAGGCGTAACAGAAAGTGGTTCTTGTCTAGACCCCCAGGGTGGCTATTTGAGGTGCTTGACTCTTGCTTCCGTTTCTGCTCCCACACGAATCTATTCTATAGTATCATATTCCTGCAGAAGCAGACAGTAAGAGGTTACCTGTTCTTCATAGGGCAAGTTGTAATAAGGAGTAGTGGCCTCCATCAGCCGCTCTTCCTGGCTCTTGCCCTCATTTTCTTTATTCTTCTTCTCTTTTACAGGGTTCTCTTCTTCTTGCTTCCTCTTTCTGACCAGTGGATCTGGAGCTGGTTTTGCTTCTTCAGCTATTAGGGTTTTACCTGAGAATTTAAAATTGGTTGGTTAGGTTATAATTCCATACAGGAAAACTTGACACACTATTTTCACACATACAATTTTATTGCTCGTTATTATATAAATCAATGCTGGTTTAGTTGTTGTCGCGTACCTCAATAGGTACTCCGCGAAGTACATGTACCCATGTATGATGACAAATCGTCATGTGAGCTGATTGTTACGTAGCTGAGAATGTACTATATTACACAAAACAAAAACTTGGTTGTATTAGGTTAAACTGCACCATAAGCACCGCGACGCGACGGTTCATTCGTTTACACTGATATCTGGCTGATACACCTGGAGCGTTCCGCCTCTGGTGATTTCTGATACCGATTCACTACTGAACCGACTCTGGTACCTGGAGCCCTGGGCTTCCAAGGATTTCTGATATTGATATAAAGCTGAACAGCCTGGTACCCGGAGCCCTCGGCTTCCAAGGATTTCTGATACTGATAACCAGCTGAATAGACTGGTACCCGGAGCCCTCGGCTTCCAAGGATTTCTGATACTGATAACCAGCTGAATAGACTGGTACCTGGAGCGCTCTGCTTCCAAGGATTTCTGATACTGATAGTTAGGGGGTTGCCCCCCAGTGGCCTCCAAACCTCCCCTATAGCCACCCCATGCCTCGCAAATACTGAGCTGATCTGATCACTGATATTACTGAGATAATCTGATCACTAACTAAACTGTAGGTACTATCTACTCGGTACCCATAATAACGGAACAAGTCGGACTGTTACTAGACAAGGCTGGAATCATACAGTCAAATGTTATACACGGAAATAACAAGAGTATACGTACTATAGCTCACTCACCTGAGCCTGATATCACCTTGTTCTTACACAACACTTGTTCCTCTTACCTATAGGTCACTCACCTGAGCCTGATATTACCTGAGCCTTATATCACCTTGTTCTTACACAACACACAACACTTGTTCCTCTTACCTATAGCTCACTCACCTGAGCCTGATATTACCTGAGCCTTATATCACCTTGTTCTTACACAACACACAACACTTGTTCCTCTTACCTATAGCTCACTCACCTGAGCCTGATATTACCTGAGCCTTATATCACCTTGTTCTTACACAACACACAACACTTGTTCCTCTTACCGCCACCGGTTTTAAAGTGACCGTCCGGCCGGCTACGAGCCGAACGAAGCGCTCGCTATTCCTCTCGCCTACACCGGGTGTGACGTCAGCCTTGTTCTCCACAGATACACACAACTAAATGTCGGCTGTCACTGTCACAGCTTTGTTGATATGTAAACCTTCTGATACCTACATGTCCATACTATGTGTGTATCTATCTAGCTTCGCATTCGCGACATTCCCGCCCATGTAAATGGAAAAGGAAATTGGACTGATTACCTACAAGTTTTATGAGTTATTAATTATATGAGGGTATTATTAATCTGTTGACTAAATTTGACTTTACTATCCTTGATATAATCTAATCAATCCTTGAGTCATTCTCTGGCTTTGATTGCTGATGCTCTACTTGGTCGTCTGGCGTCTGTTCTGTTCGGATTTACTTGAAGAGTAGTTGTTTGGTACCTATGGACATTTACAGACTGAAGACTCCTTCAGATCTAACTTCATTGTGGCATTAAGGAGTCTTGCACTGGTTTCGTCGTTGCTGTTGCTGACGGTGCTGTGCTCTCTTCCATCTCATGATGGTATATATGGCCTATTGGATGGGTGAGCGTATTACCTGATGGAAATCTAATCTTGGCCACTTGTATTTGCTCATCTGTGCCCTTTAGGAGTTCTGTGAGTTTGCCTATCTTCCTATTCCTTCCTCCTATTCTTTCCTTCCTTTATATCTTCCTTTGTTATTGACTGCCCCGGTGGCTCAGTTGGTAGTGAACCTACTTTCTGCGCTTGGGGGCGTGGGTTCGATTCCCATCTAGGACAAACATTTGTGTGATGAACATTTGTGTTTGTTCTATGTCTGGGTGTTAATATATATTTAAGTATGTATTTAAAAATATATATGTATGTATATCAGTCTCTGGCAGCCATATTACAAGCTTTGCTTAGTTTGGGGTCAGATGACCATGTGTGCAATAATGTCCCACATATTTATTTATTTATTTTATTTATTCTTACATGAACCTACACAACTGATTATAATTTATAAGGTGTTTATCTAAAGTTCTTTTCCTGATAACTCTTTGGACTTTTACCTTGCTACGTGAAACTCATGTGTATGTGTATTTCGGCCTCACTAAAGCCGACGTAAGTATACACTGCACTTGATGATTATTTCGATGTCATTCTGATATGTCTCTAAATTTATTCGCTATATCTTGGTAATCGGATTGTTCTGATCGGATGTCAAGTCTGAGTATCTGAATCTAATCTGTGAACCTTATAACGCCATCCTGATCTTTGCATAATTTAAGAAATTCTGAAAAACCAGTGCTCTAGCCCTCAATTTATTTTGTAAATTACTCTGCCTGAGCCTTCAACATTATGGTAAGTGCATCACCACCAGCTGTATTAATCTACATCGATTGTTGAGAGACCCTCCTCCTCCAAAAACTGATGCATCTCAAAGTATCAACTTTGTTCTGTTTGATCTCGTTTATTTTTTGCGAATCTTCGTTTTCTGCCAGCACAAAATGATCTGACTATTCGTCCATTAACAGCGTGCTTTAATATTCAGGTGCAAGAATTTCATTACATAATTCATACGTATGCACCAATCAGCACTCCCAGTAATTCTAATATTGGACTCTGCAAACTCGTTTGTTCCTTTAACAGTACTAATCAAGACTTGCTAATAACACAACTGACAGTATTATTAGTCTGTAAAGAACCACTACGCAAATAAATAGCAACCGAGTATGCCTCAATAAAGGCGTCTGTGAAGCAATGCAGTTCACATCTAATAGCCGCAACAGACTCATCGAACCACGAACCACCGTCTGGCCAACGGGAGAAAAAGAGTGAGAACATTATTTCCCTCTCCCTGTCCCCCGCCGGTTGAAGCGGTTTCCGTCAGCCATGCTGGCCCTTCTGTTACTGTTCTGTCCGTACTTTGCCTACGTGGGTGCCGGCTTAGCCTAGGGTAATGCCGGCGGCTAAGCTTAATTTTCTCAATCTCATGAAACTTGTCATCTAATTTAACATCCCAATAATAATTGATGTTATCATTACTTTCCACTATTTTTGCAAGAATATCTTTGTTGGTATTGAGATAGGCACTGCAAAACTACAGGGATCGTAAACTAAAGCTACGACTGTTAACACGTTTCGTTTTGTCTGAACTTCATTGAAACTCTTGTTCGCAAAATTAGTTTTTTGCTGTTTTAGTATTTACGTCCCACATAATAAATCTAGTACTTTGGCAGGTCCATTATTTATTTGTTGCGATTTCGTTACGTAACCGTGAAATGAATGGCTTTGAGTTGGAGCTCCACTCACGCAGATTCATAAACAAGCTAATAAAGTTATGTCTGGTCCCACAATCCTTTCACATCATCTTGCTTTACAGCTGATTTGACTCATTTAACTTGTTACCAATCGCTATATTTTTCTGCTGCTTGGGTTTAGTCTATTGGATGCTTCCCTCGTTGACCTATATGATCTGTTCTAAACACTTCCTAATACTGTCTATATTCTGCTATTCTACTGTCCGTCTGTCGTCTTCTTCAGTCAACTTCATACATAAATTAAATCCTCGGGAAACTTTTCCATAATCTTAATTCTGAGATGGTTATGATTTACATCCTCTCAACAGCTTAACACTCAAGTGTCTCTCAATTTTATTGAGAACTTCCCTGCAGTATTTCACGTTACTTGCAGGTGCTGCTTTTATCCTATACAATCCTAAATGATAAGCATTAATTGTAGGTTTGCCGTACCCATCCTTCAAAGTATTGACCGCAAATCGCAATGGTGTAGTTTTTGTTGGTCGTATGTAATCTTTCGATTGCCTGTCTTGCCTCTCCTTCAAGAACTGACTAGAATATATAGCATTTTGTCTTCATCGCTGATCTTTGTTGCTCAGAAAAAATAAATAAATGGAAGCGTTATGCCTACTGTTTCCCCTATGGCATTTACACCCCCTTGGTCGTCCATTTGATCACATCATTTGCAGTTGTGTGCGCTCAATATTGAAGTGTTTGAAGTGTTATCGTCGCTGCAATGACCCAAATACCCAAAATGTATGAAAAATACTACGTTAGTTCCCTAATACTAAACCTGTTAAATCATTTACCTTTTACATAAACTTAAAATATGTAGTGATGGTCAAAATATTTTCGGATTTTAACTATAGAAATTTCGTTAGTAATGCTACTGTTCTAAACTAAATCTTTAAAATATTAGTGCCGTCGTTTGGCTTCAGACCTGAGCAGCCATTAATCAATGCCATCGATTTAAAATATTCAAGGATGGCTGAAATATTTTCCGATTTAACATGTTCGCTGAAATACGGAGTACTTCTAGTATTAGAGCTGAGCGATCCATAATCACTGTTACTGATTTAAAATATGCAAGGATGGCAGAAATATTTCACAATACAAGTCAAGATTCCCTGAAATATAAAATGCTCTCATCATATAAATGTTCTGATCTATTAGGTGCAAATCACGCGAAAAACCTTCTCCTTATTGTTATTTGTTCCAAATATTCAAAGCAAGCAAATATCCAAATATTCCGGGCGAACATGTTCAGACACTTCATCGGTTGACCACTACTGATTGCTACTGATATAAAAACACGCCCACTGATTCCAGTGAACCTCACGTCATTTCCGACCAATACCGTAGGTACGTCTGAACCTCACGTCATTTCCGACCAATACCGTAGGTACGCCATCACTGCATTGTTTACATTTTGAACTGACGTTGAATGGGCCAATTAGCATTTAGTAACCCATCACCCCGCTCCTCAGGTATTAGACTGTGTTTTTTTTCTATTGAAAATAACTGTAACTACAAGTCTGGGCTCGTAGTAGCTATACCTACTATATCTGTGATTCAAAGACTGGCACAATTTTGTTTTAATATTTTTTGTATAGGTTGTAGCGTAATTTTACTGAAATACTTGTGGCGCCACCTAGTATTTGATCTGAGAAACTCATGTTTACTGTTACTGATTCAAAATATTTAAAGATGGCTTCAATATTTTCTGATAAAATTTGTAAAATGTATGTTAAATTCTTAAACCCCGTAGTAGTCAAACAAAAAATCAAAATTTGTCAAAATATTGTCACCATCATTTAGCAGGAGTCCCGTAGAAGCCTCGATCTTAAAAAGCCATTCAAAATACTCAATGATGAGTGAAATAAATTAGGATTAAAAATAAAATTTTAATATATACTAAAAACTTCTATCGACTGCGCCGCCATATTGGACAACTCGTTCGTGCTTTTATTATTTCTCTTGTGAGCCATAAATTTCTCCAGTTACCCGCATATGTCAATGATAATGGAAAAATTGCTGAAATGATCTGGTTTCTTACTGAGAAAATTTCGAATTACCTTCACATGTAGCTGATTGTTTTAAAATAGAAAAACATCGTAGCAGATAATTTCTAAATGGTTAAATTGGGATCCGAATCTGATTGATCCCAGCATCTCCACCATGTCGCGAAGCACCTCAATAGGTACTCCGCGAAGTACATGTACCCATGTATGATGACAAATCGTCATGTGAGCTGATTGTTACGTAGCTGAGAATGTACTATATTACACAAAACAAAAACTTGGTTGTATTAGGTTAAACTGCACCATAAGCACCGCGACGCGACGGTTCATTCGTTTACACTGATATCTGGCTGATACACCTGGAGCGTTCCGCCTCTGGTGATTTCTGATACCGATTCACTACTGAACCGACTCTGGTACCTGGAGCCCTGGGCTTCCAAGGATTTCTGATATTGATATAAAGCTGAACAGCCTGGTACCCGGAGCCCTCGGCTTCCAAGGATTTCTGATACTGATAACCAGCTGAATAGACTGGTACCCGGAGCCCTCGGCTTCCAAGGATTTCTGATACTGATAACCAGCTGAATAGACTGGTACCTGGAGCGCTCTGCTTCCAAGGATTTCTGATACTGATAGTTAGGGGGTTGCCCCCCAGTGGCCTCCAAACCTCCCCTATAGCCACCCCATGCCTCGCAAATACTGAGCTGATCTGATCACTGATATTACTGAGATAATCTGATCACTAACTAAACTGTAGGTACTATCTACTCGGTACCCATAATAACGGAACAAGTCGGACTGTTACTAGACAAGGCTGGAATCATACAGTCAAATGTTATACACGGAAATAACAAGAGTATACGTACTATAGCTCACTCACCTGAGCCTGATATCACCTTGTTCTTACACAACACTTGTTCCTCTTACCTATAGGTCACTCACCTGAGCCTGATATTACCTGAGCCTTATATCACCTTGTTCTTACACAACACACAACACTTGTTCCTCTTACCTATAGCTCACTCACCTGAGCCTGATATTACCTGAGCCTTATATCACCTTGTTCTTACACAACACACAACACTTGTTCCTCTTACCTATAGCTCACTCACCTGAGCCTTATATCACCTTGTTCTTACACAACACACAACACTTGTTCCTCTTACCGCCACCGGTTTTAAAGTGACCGTCCGGCCGGCTACGAGCCGAACGAAGCGCTCGCGATTCCTCTCGCCTACACCGGGTGTGACGTCAGCCTTGTTCTCCACAGATACACACAACTAAATGTCGGCTGTCACTGTCACAGCTTTGTTGATATGTAAACCTTCTGATACCTACATGTCCATACTATGTGTGTATCTATCTAGCTTCGCATTCGCGACAGTTGTTGATTGGAAAATTTTAATTATGAATTCCGTACTTCATTTTCCGATTGACATCAGTAGCACACCCAGGGCCGGATTATCCATAAGGCGGATTAGGCAACTGCCTAGGGGCCCCGCACCGACTAGGGGTCCACAGGGGCCTAGAGGCCCACATGCAGTCGATGCGGGCCACGCACCAAGAAAAAAAAAAACGTTTCATCGTTATATTCCCCTATATTTACATCCGGTAATATTGCCATAGAAAAAACATTTACTTACTGTAAAAAGCGCCATCTAACGGTATTTAGTTGAATGTGGAAGTATTCTAACAAAACTTATCGAAGAGGGGCCCCGAGAATTGCATTGCCTAGGGGCCCCGATATGGTTAATCCGGCCCTGAGCACACCGCCGCAAAACCGATACTAGTTTGAATATAAACATCATATTGTGTAACATACAGCAGTAATTTAAACAACAAACTTTAAACAGAGGATCCGCTCAACGCATTTAGTGATTCCCCTACCTGTATTTAAAACGGTTTTGTTGTTACAATATCACAGGATGTGTGCTAGAAAGGATTAGTGATGATACAAACTTTCAAAACTGCAGTTTTTTAAAATATATTATACTAGTCGACCGCCCCGGCTTCGCACAGGTGTAAGCTCGGCCTTCGGCCTCGCTACTATGACCCGCTCCAGGAACACAAAATTTCATCAAAATCGGTCCAGCCGTTTTTAGAGTATCCTATGTCCGTCTCCTGGTTCTAAGCTACCTCCCCACCAATTTTCAGCCAAATCGGTTCAGCCGTTCTTGAGTTATAAATAGTGTAACTAACACGACTTTCTTTTATATATATTGATGTATATATCGTTTTTTTAATGATACGAGCTGATACCCGCTACTTCGTACGCGTAGAGCTCGGCTTTCGGCCTCGCTACTATGACTCGCTCCAGCACCACAAAATTTCATCCAAATCTGTCCAGCTGTTTCCTCACCGTCAAACCTTCCCTGAACTTCCACAAATATTTTAAGATCAAAATCAACCAAATCGGTCCAGCCATTCTCAAGTTATAGCGTGACCAGAAGAAATAAGGGTTCATTTATATATGCATCTCACTAATATCATATATGTAAAAGTTTGGATGGATGGACGTTTGTTACTCAGTAACGCAGAAACGGCTGGATGGATTTGGATGAAATTTGGCATATACATTGCTTATGTCCTGGATTAACACATAGACTACTTTCCATCATCATCATCGATTTTCATCACCACACAGGTGAAACCACGGGGCGCAGCTAGTAGATTATAGATAAGGGACTTCTCGTCCAAAATAACTCAGTGCCTAAAGATTGTTTATTGTTCTTAACTAAAACGGCTACAATAAGCCAATTACATTAGTTGATTAGAATTAATACATAATTCAAATAAGTCAATAAAAATTTGTCGATATAAAACTAAAATAATCAAAAAAATATATCAATTATACAAATGTAAAATTATGTCCATTAGCTAAATTCATCATCATCATCATACACCTTGTACACCTTCTTCTCACAGAACCTCAAACATTCAGACCAGACATCCTTCCATTCATCCGCAAACAGATCACAATCAGGTGTCATGGACAGGAGACGGTTGAGCGCAATGAGAATGTGCGGGATCGGAGAAGCACCACATGCGATGGTACGACAGGGAGGAACAGCAAACAGACTATGGTTCTTGCGACGGGGACAATTACTGGGGTCCGGTACCACCAGCCGCACTAACTCATTGAAGAGGTTTGGTGCGTCAATGTTGCCACGGAGTATCTTGCACATAACCATCATTTGGTTTTTGTCACGCCGGACCTCCAGGGAATTGTAACCCAGGCAACCTAGAAGAAAACTGGTTGGGTACAAGTAGGGATAGTAGCCAAACAAACGTTTATACAGGAAGCGAAGGAAAGCCTTCTGGACCTTTTCAAGGAGGAGTACGTAGGCACCCTCATGTGGATTCCAGACACATGCGCTGGCTTCAAGTTACAAGTCACAAGGGTATCAAAGATTAACCTAATAACACGGGTCTCTTTAAAATCCTTGGAATTCCTGATAACAAATCCCAACCTTCTATATGATTCCCTGGCTACGTTTGCAATGTGGTCATTAAATGTCAATTTTGCATCGAAGGTAACACCCAAGTCCTTCACAGTGTGAGTAGTGGTCAAAACACCAAGCCTGTAAAAAATAGGAGAATAAAACTTGTTTCTCATGGGAATCAAAATACAGCTCACCTTTCCATGAATAGCCATTAAGTTTTCCAATGGCTTGGGCTCTATCTTCATCATTTTGGAAGCAAGCGTACAACCACTGGCTGCCATTTTTTGGTCTCTTTACCTTACTAGTGTTAAGACCAAGTTTGTGGTTCATTAGCTTTTTTAACTCCTGAAAATTACAAATTTTGCAGTTAACAAACGTGCAGGGACTTGCTTGCAGAATCAATTCCTGAATAGTTATCAGAAATAAAACACACCATAAAACTATGTTGCTCTACCCTGATCAAATGCTAAGTCGGGCCCCGATAGAAAAATTCAAATTCTTGAGTGTTAGGAGCCGTCAATATAGACAAGTTTTGAAAATTTTAGTCAGAATGTGTGCCTTGACTTCTTGGGTTTGTGGCTTCTGCAAATAGTGTCACTATTGCCAATGTCTGTTTCATGTTAGCATCGTAAACGATATTATAGCGCGTAAATTAAATAAGCGTTGCGACTTTATTCAGTTGCCTTGATTGTTTACAAACATGTTGGATTTTATTTATGTGCCTTGACTGTGAAAATACAAATTCTTACAGCAATTCCATAGTATTTCGGTAGTCCACGAAGTTCAATTTTGAATTTCTCCGAGGAAAAGCCGCCACGATCCAAATATGCATACTCTTCACCGGTCTGTTCATTATCTTGGCTCACAATGTTCTTTTCAAGGTGAGTTTGTTCTTCAGCGGACATGTCCAGGTATTATAAGTAATGTGCGATTACACTGTTTTAATTAAATAACCTAACATAGAATGAATTCATAAATTCAAAATAAATCTACAATAAATACAACAATATTTAGTACTTTACTTTTTAGGTTATATTATATGCAGGCAGAATGGAACTGACAGTGACAATTTAATGGTAGACTTGACACTAGCGTGTTTACGTATGTTTTTTCGCCAATTACTGGGTAGGTTAAATCCATTATGACCATACCGCCTCGTCTTACTACCATCACATTCTAGATTTTAACTGTCTTCCAAAAAGGAGGTTCTTTCTGAGTACCATCTTCGCAAATTCTTAAGTTTAAAAAAAAAGAGGCGGTTTTTTTACGTTAGCCCCAAAACCCATTCTTGATCTTAGAAAATCATGCCATACATTATTTATTCAGTGTGTCATGCTGTAGTCGTGCAATATTTCCCGTGAGCTGTAACTGTAATCCAAGAACGTTATAAAACCTAATGGCAAGGACTGACCACTATCAAAATATGCTCATTCAAACTCAGTGGTTATTTATTGCTTATTGAGCAGCTATTCCTCTAAAATAGCGTGAAGTTTTTACGTAAGTGTTGCGACAGCACTCGCCGTGTCGCTAATAGCCGTAACAGACGATAGAGAAAATTTTCTCTTTCCCTCCTGTTGGTCAGATGGCGATTCGTGGTTCTTGCGTCTGTTACGGCTTTAGCCCAAAAACCATCTGCAGAGTGCAGTTCCCCTCAATCCTCTCTTCTGTGCTCTTTTTCTCTCTCCTACCGGCATCTCTGAGGTGAACACTATCACTACTATGCAAGCCGTTATTAGTTAAAACTATTTTGGATAAAGATTAAAGATTTGGTTATTTCTGAGCTATTTAAAAAAACATGTTAAAATTATAGCTCTTTAATTTGTTATACAATACAAACAATAAATTACAAATAAGTACCTCATTTTCATGTAACGGCATTCTTAACTACACAATTATAGATAAATATGCAAATAAATAAAATCTTGTACTTCAACTATCTTCTAGATACATGGTTGATAACAAACAAATTTGTAATAATAACTACAAGTATGAATTTATTTTGTAAAATATTGCACAAATGGCATCACATCAGCTTTTAAAAAACCCTTAATGGTCTGTGGCTTTTGCATACAAAACAAAATACAGATGGCACCAGTGAGATGTAATAATAGAGATGCTATAGGCGAACAACACTGCTTTAAAAAGAACTAAAAGCAGCATATCAACATATTAACAACTAGCCGTCCGCCCCGGCTTCGCACGAGTGTAAGCTCGGCCTTCGGCCTCGCTACAAAATATAATATAGCCTATGTCACCCGGGGATAGTGTAGCTTCCCAACAGTGAAATAATTTTTCAAATCGGTTCAGTAGTTTCGGAGCCTATTCATTACAAACATACAAAAATAGGTACAAATCTTTCCTCTTTATAATATTAGTGTAGATTTATATTGTAAAAACAAAATGTATGTTGTGTCAAATAGTGATATTGTCAATAATGTAAGGAACTCGATCTCATTTGTAACCACCTAATATGGACCACTGTTGTCTGAAATAAAGATTTATTATTATTATTTTATCTTTCTGTTTCAATAAAAATACGCAAAACGCGCACGCATGACATTTTACTTGTCTCTTACAGTGCGTGTGTAGTTAATAAAGACACGGGAAGGCATTTTATTACAATTATTATTAATTTATTTAACTTAATTGGCTGCGATGTATTGTCGAACACTAGGAGTGCAAGACTGAGAGACGGCTGTAACGAGTATGGTAATTTGCCTTGCATTTGTCTAGTCAATATGGTGGCAGGTAAAACATATCTACAGGTAAAATATATTAGAATGGCACAACATACTTTTTGTTGTTTAATATTTTTGGCTTTCATAAAATACAATGATAGTATTTTTTTATTATTATTTAATAATGGGCTTGCGTTTTACCGCTAACTCGCCTCATGCTAAGCGATGATGCGGTATACAATGCAGCACGGTTGCCTAAAAGAAACCGATTCACTTGCAATATGTCAATAATCCCATGGGAGGTATTCCAAAATAATTATAGAGATAAAAATCCAACTTCATAAAAATGTCAGAACTGGACCAATTTAAATTGGGACCACACGGGAAGCACCAGATTTCAAATAAAAAATTAATCAAAATCGGTTCACCCAGTCGAAAGTTTTAAGGTAACAAAAAAAAAAACGAATAGTACCTCTTTGGAAGTCGGTTAAAAACAAAAAAAAAGTTAATTGAAATGCGATAAATGGCGTTGACGAGACATGGTTACGAAGATTTGCCAAACAATATACGAAGAAAGGTCAGTAAAAAAACTCATTGACAGACAATATTATCATATATCTGTCAGTCATGCTAATTCTTCATTTATTTTATTTCGTAGAGTATTTTGTGGTTATTGTTTGCTAACAAAGTATTTGTTTTTCCACAACACAACACAAATTAGTAGGTATATGAGTGTGCCTTGCCTAGCCGTGTTATAAAATGTCTCCTCTTCCTTGTATTGTAGGTTTCATTGAACAAATGCGAAAACCATGTCTCAGCAGCGCCATCTATCGATAATTGCAGAACTAAGTTTCTTCACCTGTCAGAAAACCGCCCATTCCAATTACATACATTCACGTCAATTTATATAACTGGTTACACACTGTTGCCGGTGCAAAAGTGCCCATAATACTGGCAGCATTTATTACCTTTTTAAACTACTATTTAAAATAATATGGTGCTATTTTGGCACGTTTCTCAACCCCTTATATTGCAAATGTATGAAAAATTCAGTTTCCTTTTACGTCCGATAGAGGCGCTGTTCAATTTTTCATACATTTTGCTATCGTTTACGGAACGAATACTTTTTCGCAAGTGCTCGTACTGAGGCCACTGGCCTCTAACATGGACGCATGAGAGGTGCTAGGCTTATAGTGAATTATCGTACGTAAGTTGACGAGAAGCTGCGTCGCAGTACCAAAGAATTGCGTGGCAGTAGTAAGATAGTTTACATAGTTCTTGTCTAGAACTTGAAATATATTTGGTATGTATCATAAATAAGTTTCAGCTAAAGTTAAATGATTATTTACGGGATATTTACCGTGGTAAGGTTGTGGAAGGAGCTCCCGATATTTCGGCGCAGTTACATGCACCATGTTCACGGGAAGACCTCGGGAATATCGGGAGCTCCTTCCACAACCTTACCACGGTAAATATCCCGTAAATAATCATTTAACTTTAGTGAACAACCGTGATAGTTTAAAACAGTGTTTAAGTTTCAGCTACTTTCACGTTTTAACAAATAACTTTTTTAGTGCATCTTTATCTTGTTCTCCTTTTTCCTTCCGCAGTTTTTTGATGTTTTCTAGTTCTTTGTCTACTAAAACAGACATGGATGGGTTTAACAGCTTTAAAGTTTTTAAGTCTTCTTCGGCTTGCTCTGGATTCCAGGCTCCAACATGAGCTTTAGCCCTTCGGAATAAAGCTTTTTCATTTTCTGAAACATACATTTTTGTTTCAATAATAATATGCCCCATGTGCAATCTCAACCTACTAGTAGGGCTACTTACATTGTTTACACGGTTGCCTGGAAGAGATCGCTTTAAGCGATAAGGCCGCCTGTTAAAAGCCTAGATAATTACTGTAGTTTATAATGTTATCCTTGTTTTTGTGGTTTTTAATAAAGAGTTATTGACGTCGATTCTGATGTACCATTCTCTAAACTACACTAAATTTGACAGCTCTAAAATTGTTGCCATCCTTTTCTGACGTATTTAAATGAAAGAACATGCCGACAATTTTAGTCCTGTCAAATTAGTTTAGTTTAGAGAATGGTACAAGAGAATTGACGTCAATGTATTGTACTTAGCCCCAGGTTCCCAGATCAAAATTACTGAACATTGCCTGGCAATTAGTTTTTTGCAATGCTCACACGCGAAAACGAGACAGCGCAATTTTAAGTATAGATTAATTTGAGTAACGTTTATAAGTATGGCCTCCTGTCTAAACCACTTTCATTCCCAATGAATTTCCCATTGTAGGTAGCAGAGTCTAACTATGATGAAGATCAGAGTAATTGAAATTGGCGCTTACCTTTTTCATGTTCTAAAACAGTTGTGCAATGTTCTATGACAGAATAGTATTCTCCTTTGACAAGTTTACACTGAGCATAGTTGAGAAGTATTGGAAGCTTTATCTTGTTGAAAGTGATCCATTCCTCATCCCCTTTACGCTCTCTGAAATAGAGCAAAGGAAAAAATTAAGTATAGTCTCATAGTCTAGGATAAATAGGCATTTTAAGAATTTGCTGTTTCAAGATATCATTTGTAGAATCATAGATACTGGAAATTATGTGCTCTTCATCACTGGCATAGACGATTTTGTCTATGCCACTGGTAACGATCGGGGCACTTCTACTAATTTATCGCCAGTGGTAATGTATGATGATTTTCTTCCCATTTGTCTCCAGTGGTGACGGAGTCAGTGGCAACAACTGGGATTATACAACGTTGAGAATTGGACATTCTAAACCAAAAAAAGGATAGGTAAAGCAGGGCAGAGAAAGCAGAATTGAAGTATACTTCTAAAAGTAAAAACCAGCTGCATTCGCGATTCAGGAAATTTACAGAGTTAGTTCTCTGTTTGGCCACCAACTCGCCTGATGGTAAGGGACAATGTGGTCGAGAACACGTTGATCTAAAAGAAATCTATTCACTCTAGTCTTGAAGATGCCTAGATTGTTGTTCTCAGGAAACAAGGAGGATGGTAGGAAGTTCCATTCTTGAGCAGTACGTATCATAAATGACTCCCTAAATTGTTGTGTACGAATCAATGGAATTTGCACGAGGAAGGGGTGATAGTGTGCAGTCCTTCTACTTTGACTGTAGTAAAAGGGGGAGGGTGGAATAAGGTCATGATGCTCTTGCGCACACTCGCCGAATTTAACGTATCTCGCATGCTAAGCCTGCAAGGATAAATACCTTATTATAAGTTGTTCACATATAGACAGAGCTTCATAATAAGCCTGCTCAGCCGCGTCAAACTGTTTCTGTGCATAGAGCTTGTTTCCTTTCTCTCGGAGTGTGCCCATCAGTACTATCCGTTCTTCCTCGTTCAGTTGCCACAGCTCTCGCTCATATTCATTGTTTCTTTCAACTTTGAGTAGTTCTGAAATAATATTTTATTCATTTACAAGCGACCTACGGTTTTACCAGCTATATCCTACAGGAACTGTACATTTTCCCGGAATAAAAAGTTGCCTAAAAATATATGTTAATCCAGGATACAAACTATATCCATACCAAAATTGTTTGGGTTGGCCGGCAGGGGCAAATGGTTGGAGTATGCAAAACGGGGCACTAAGGAAACAAGTTTTTACGTATTTATTTTTGATCAACAATTTTTTTACTGGTACCTCTCTTTACCTCTCTTTTTATGTCACTGATCAATGTGCGGCTTGGGGGGGTAACATTTGTTTGAAGCACTTTGACCTCAGATCAAGTCTCGCTGAGCTAGAGGTTGAAAACTGATCATACTATAGGTGCCTGGGACCGAGTAATTCAATCGTTTTTTTTTGCTGTAAGAGTCAACCTTTGTCAGTGGAACTTTGGCCTTAGGTCAACTCTCGCTGAGCTAGAGTCCACCAGGACTCCGAAACAGGGCATCCCGACTTGAGTTGGTTAAGTTCTACTTGAGTGACAGATCTGACACGGAGCACCCCGATACCACCTGGTCTTATAGTCCCTTTTACAACTACCAATATGGGGTAGCAAAGCATCCACGACACCACTAGTTGCAGGCAATGACGATTTGTATTATCTTTGGTTGCAAGTGTCCATAGGTGGTGATTAATGTTTACAATACCATGGTCTGCATGCCTTTATAAAAATATTTATATCAGACTAGCTACGCTCCGCGGTTTCACCCGCGTGGTGATGAAAATCGGTGATGATGATGAAAAGTAGCCTATGTGTTAATCCAGGACATAAGCAATGTATATTCAAAATTTCATCCAAATCCATCCAGCCGTTTCTGCATTATTGAGTAACATCTATCCATCCATCCATTCAAACTTTCACATATTTATATGATGTTAGTGTGATTTCTTCATTATCATTATCAGCCAGAAGACGTCCACTGCAGAACATAGGCCTCCCCCTTAGAACTCACTGAACAATAGCCTGCCATCTGCATGCACCGGATGCCCGCAACTCACAATATCGTTGGTCCATCGGTTTGTGGTCTCCACTCAAAAACCTTGTTTCCCCATTAGTTATGTTCTTCCAGCGATGTGGCCTGCCCATAGCCGCTTCAACTTGCCAATTATTTTAATAGATATGTCAGTGACATATCTATTACAGACATTACAGATAATATTATAGAAACTGACGAGGTTTTCACACATTTTATTTGTATTACACGGGAATTACTCACATAGGTCGGTTACTGCCGTTGAAACTATAGTCGGAGTAACCGGCCTAATCTTACGTGAGTAATTCCTGTGTAACATAAATAATATGACATTACAGATTCTTACCAATAATAAACTCCAAATCAGAGGGATTAGCAATAAGTTCATCAAGATCTGGATACCCAATGCCCTCAGTGTGTAATGTCATTGTACAAGTGTGCTTTATTTTCTTCACATCTTTACCCAACTCCCGTAACGTTTTCGATACAAAGGGATAGCTAAATACAAGCTGCAATAATAAATGGAAATATACATTAAGGGACTGTTGAAAAACTTAGTGCTTCCATTTTACTTAGTGTTATTACTATTACAGTCAAAATATATTTTGTTACCATCATCACTTGAAAATGGGGTTTTGAATCATCAATAAAATAAATAAAACTCTCTTTGAGTTCCTAAATGAATAAAAAACATTTTGAATTTGGAACAAGCACGAGTTATATGAATTATGCATGGAAAAATTATAAAACATGCTGAATGTATACCCACTGGCTGGATTGATGGAGCTATACAATTTAAATTAAGATAATATTCCGCCAATTTTAATTACTTTATTTTCTGTTATCCTGTTTGTTTTATGTAGTTGGAAATATAAATACTATATATTTTCTGGCAGTCAATGGTAAAAAGAAGAGTACATAACTTGTGAAATAAAATAACATCCTTGTATCCCTCGCCTGGCTCAAGATTGTTTACTAAAATCCTCCACTGCTCTTGGGATCCAACTCAGTCACATTCTATTATCTTTTTTTTCTGTTATATCATCAACAATTTTATTGATAAATTGGCTTGCAGTTGGCAGTCATCTCGCCTGATTTAATGTAACATTTGTCGCCTACCTCTTTTTTTACTTCGAAACTAGCCACTTCACCCACTGCCATGAGCTTCACTATACTCTCCCATACTTCCATTTTGAATTTGTGGCCAAGAACTAATTCCATAGGTTCTTTCTTTCCAATTTTCTTACTGTCATCCAGAAGTACTCTTTCCTTGCCCAGTTTCCATGTTTGGAAGTGGAACTGTACCTGAGAATCAATAAATGTGAATTCAGAACTGGGACCTTAACGCGCCGAGATACGATTTCCGGCCGCGTGACTTTGCACCCTATTCGGGCCCGCGTTCAGAGTTAGGCGTAAGGCCCCAGGAACTTTTAAAGTTATAGGTACTATGGTAGAATTGATACAATGATTGAAAACTTTTGTTTTACGATACCTTACTGCCATCTCGTATGGGTATATACTTTTGACCGGCGTGAATAACTTTTTTCACGATGGGAGGAGACATTATATAGGAAAAGAATTGAAATCACAACTCTTCTTCACTTCTTCTATTGTATTGTATTCTCTTTGCTTTGATCACAAATAAATATACTCTGAATCTCTGAATCTGATATACGATCACATCACATCACAATCACTGTCAATCTGCTATGATGACGTCAATGTGTCAAATTGTCAATGTCAATTTTTTTTATTCAGTATTAACCAAGGAATTTATTTACTACTTATCATATAAATTCCTTGGTATTATCACAGACATATAATACCAAGCAGAACCAACAAGCCACAAAAATATTGATGCAAAATACACTACATATACATTACACGCAAACATTTGCAAAACGCGGGCCGGACTCAAGGACATTCTTTTATAATAGTGCTAACAGATACTATTAGATTGTATCTGAAATGTAACGTCACAAAATTTACGACCCCTCCCTACCCCTTGTCAGTCACACTTCGTCGACCCCTCCTCCCCTCCTCTTTATGTGATGGAATTTATGGATGTTCCCATTGGGTATTAATATTCAAACACACCAGACCAAGTCAAATCATTTATTTTTGTTTAAAACAATTTACCAGATGTGTCATGTGGTTGCAGGATCTGAATTTGATGGAAATGAGGTATTCTGCAGCTCCCGCAGAACATTTTTGCCAGTAACACCTCTTTTTGTGGCTTTCTTTTCACTTGGTATGTTATCGCTCTGAAAATTATTACATACAAGTTATCATAATGTAGTTAGTACAACTTGAGATTCATGATAGTGATAGCGACTGTTCATTGAAAACTGTTGTTCCAATAAGCATTACACCTCGTACTCTCTAAGGATTGTACGGAAACCAGTCCGGTCGAACAAATGTGCCTCTAAATGCTCTGAGCACAACAAACTTGTCGCACTGGGCTGCCAATTTTCTAGATTCAAATTCTTCAACCATGCGTTTCTCAACTCTTCATCCTTGGGAAAATCTAAAATGTAATAAAAATGTTTGTTACTTGACATATGTCTAAATAACCCTTTAATTACACTATCTAGATCACTACGTATATATATGACATGAACCACAATAGGTAGGTAGGTACTTTATTTACATTACTTAAGAAAAGCAGCTAGTAATTAATGAAAAAGGTTCATGTCATCATAATCACATCAAGCTGAATCATCTATTTTAATTATACTTCTGAAATACGAATTCTGATTCTGAAATAAATTCCCTGGACAATGTCTAAATACCGTAAACGTAAAACAATGATCGATACAATGAATTTTTAAAGAAAATAACTTATACTATTTTAATTATACTACTGAAAGGAGTATTACATTCACTTGGCTACTGAATACGTTCCCTGGACAATGTCTAAGTACCTCAAACGCCAAACAATGATCGAATCAATATTTTTTTAAAGAAAACTACTTATTAACTTTTATTACACCCACCAAACTTGTACATTTATGAAATTGAAAGAAACACAACCTTCCCAAGCCTTCAAATTGTAAAGTTTATGAAAAATAACAAGAAAAAATAGCAATTCAAAATAATCTCTATTATAACACACGAAACTTACGTGTGAAACGTTATACCGGGTGGCATCTTATGAGATGAATTAAAACACATGAGGACATTGCACTTCACCATAATATTTTCGTGTCTTTTAAACCAAATATGTAAAAATAACTTTTATTTTAGGTAATTTGTGCAAGCCGTGGTTTTCGCTGTTAGCCTTCTGTCAATATATTGATGCTTACCAAATTGGCAACTTGGAACACCGTACCACATGCTCATTTTTTTCTATTATGTTGCAACGTTACGACAAAACGAGATACGAATATATGATTTTTGTGTAATCGAGAGAGATGCAAACATAACTGTTTTTGCGAATGTAGTTGTAAAAAACATGTTCAGTCTGTTCTGTATTAAATGTCTGTGGGTATTATCACCTCACTACCACTACTAAAAAGCAAGGATTTTATAACGTCCTTGGCTCTTTGTGAGTAATATGTTCCTTGGTCCTTGGTTGCTAATAATACCCAAGAATTTCTTTGTGTGCTAAATATGATTAGTCTTATTTGTATGCGTTTGGCAGCAGCCAGCGGTTCTAATATAAATGTATTTTTGTAAGTTAACTTAACATTCCCATCTCCTGTAATCAGAGCCTTGTTATTTGTAACTTATTTATTGCTTCATTATTATTCTGACTGAAAAATAATGTATTCATGGTCACAAACAATGAAAAAAATAAGTAAGGTGAAGATGTATTTTTTTTCTTCTCTTCCCACACGTAGATGCAGGGCCCGGCAATATATTTCAGTGAAAGCAAGTGAAAGAGACAAATTGATATGGCTCAGCACAAGTACAAAAAGGACATAACAAGACTTTTTTGTCCTTATCGGCGTGGCCTGTTTTTTGGATCAGAAATGTCAAAATCTGACGGTTCTGCGACAAACAAAACGGGTCTGAATATTGTTTATTGCATTTTTTTGGTGATTTTATGTGATAAATGCGTGTTTCGTCTTAGAAATAATTGTAAAACAAACATTTACAATGGTTGGTTGTATCATTTTGGGCTGCAAGTACCGCAGTGAGAGAAAAAACGATGAAATATCATTTCACACGTAAGTAAACATATAGAGCTTGTAATGATCACCTAAATAAATTCAGGATATCAATGCGTAAATATTTTATTCATAATTAGTCCGTTTTTTGGTCGATTTGTGGTATTTCCTATGAGTTTTATCAAAATATTAACTGAGAAGAATAACAATCAATGTTGCCAGTTTATAAATGAAATTACCCACCACAATTAACATAAATTATTCGTTCTGCAGGTTTCCAACTGATCCTGGCTTACGAATAAAATGGATCAGTGCTACTGGTTGTGAAAATTGGGTGCCAGGAAAACATAGTAGAATTTGTTCCAGTCATTTCAATGCCGAATCCAATATCAGAAAGGGAAAAATTATATTTTTGAGCAACTGCAGCTGCTCAGGGTCTAATAAACACACTTAAATGTACTTAAATCAAAGAAAATATATCATCATAAATCATCATCAGCGTGATTTTGTTCAAATAAAACAAAATAATCTTTTTTTGAAGTCTGATTTATCGTGTGTGATATGAGTACTGTAAATAATAAAGAGTTTTATCTAAGTATCTCATTAATTGGGATGTTATCCATAATTCCATCCATGAAAATAAATAAACTAGCCAAGTGCGAGTCGGGCTCGTGCACTGAGGGTTCTGTACCGTCACAAAATACAAAAAGTAGTGCAAATACACAACATCACGCCCAGGCTGTCATCCATCCAAGTATCAACCGCGCCCGACGTTGCTTAACTTGTGGGAAACAGAAATGTGTGACCGACTCGCAAGCGGCCAGTATTTATTATTTGTTGTTTTACTTTAGGGTGTGCACTATAATCCGCCAAGTTTGACGCTTGTACCGATTACCGTTACGTACCGTTTGGTTTTTACACCAGAGCAAATACAATAATACCTTAACAAAAACGTTTGTTGTATGTGTGGATGTGTACCCTCTTTAGTTTTGACTTAATTATATTTCTTAGTTAATCCGTCGTAACATTACATATTCTGTGTAAGTTTCAACTGACGATATTACGGCGCGAAAGATACAGCCGTTTAAAGCTGTCTTACCTTTAAACGGATGGATTTGGATCTTAATATTAATTTCTTTTGTTCATAAGTATTTTTCAGATATCCTTCCATCTCACAAGATTTTCCAAAGTTTCCAAAATTACTCATTGAAGAGATTCACTACTCGTCATAGTAGGTAAATTACCCTAACTTAAAGCAAATAATTTTAATGTGGCAACACACCTTGTTGAAGCGAGAGGCACTGAGCTAGCCACGCTCATTGAAAATCTATAGGTAGTAGGTCTGTGCGTAGATGTAATATATCGATTTTTAAAACACATCCTGTAATCATTCATATATCAGCGATGCTTTACCGATATTTTAACCTCCGCCCAACGAAAAAATGTTAGTTTTAGTGTTAGTTTTAGCTAGTATTTTGTTTATTTAATAAAGGCACTTGCCATTAAAAAAAAAAAAAAAAAACGAAAAAATTGATATAAGTTTAACGTGTGCAGGGCCCTTATTCCGCAAACGCCAAACGCGCTCTATCGCGGCACGACACGATATGACCACGATATCTGCGTGAAACGGCATTCTGTACGGTACCAAAGTGTGACAAGGCGCGGTTAGGCGCGTTCCCCGCTCGTTTTGAGCAAGGTTTGAACTGTCAAATGAACGTGCTTTGAACTTTCGCGTTAGAGGCGCGATCAAGCGCGTTTGGACTGTTTTCAGATGTTTTGAGGTTACATTTAGCAAAAAAATTTGCTGATGTCCCCAATTTAAGGAAGTTATTCATGAAATTGTCTTGTAAAAGACAATTACCCACTGTGAAATGAATAATATTCAACAAAAAGGCGGCCCAGAACCACAACGAAATCCGGGGATTTGGTCAAAGTTGGGGTGGAAAATTATGCCCTGGAAGCACGGGCAATGGTCCTCCAACTCTCAAGGAGGTGATGCAGGTGGACCTATCCATAATGTGGCCCTTTATGGCTTTGAGGATATTGTCTCCACTGAGGTATGTTTATTTTAGTTTTTTGTATCATGTACCTACATAGTCTTGGAGATTGACAGAAAGACTACAGCCAGTGGATCAAAAAGCGTGTAATTAGACTTGAAAAACATGTAAGTTAGTTAGTTTTTATCCCCGGTACAGACTAAGCTTCAGTCTTGAACATTGTGTGAAGTTGCTAGTCTGTCTGTTTTATATCGGATACATTTCGGAGAGTGTGCATCGAATCTGCATGATCTAATTCCCTCCTGTCTATTTTTCTATCAAACACGTGGCCAGGGCCATTTGATATTCAGAAAGTGTGAATCCGTTCATCGATCCTTACAATCTAAGTGTCTTTAAGTTTGAATGAATCTATTCTCTCTGAGCAAGTATTGTCCATCGTAGACTGCATTCTTGTTTAAAATCAAGCTAAAACCAATTTCAATAAAAATAAAAAACATTTAAATGTCACAGATACACACATTTAACTTATAACACCCCTCGTATACTATATACCCCTCATATTCCCTATTCATGTACTTAAATGCTCCAATGCTCAAAATTATTTATTTTGTGCAGTTCATAGAGCATACAGAGAGCCCAGCACCTGCCCCTGAGACACCACCTGTGCCAGAGCTTGAGATGGGAACATTGTTTGGTCTGCCCGGAACAAGCATTAAAACTGGTGTAAGGAGCCCCATTTAAGTCACCATTACCAGCACTAACTGCAGCTTCAGCTTTTGGCATGAAATCATGGTAAGATTCTTTTACAACCTGACTCTAGAGACATGGTAAGATACATTCTATGCAATTAAAGGATTTTCCTCGAAAAGTGTGCAATTTCATGAACTAGATTTCCACATCACTTTTAGATTACCACACATCCAGATAAACAACAAAGCATCTTCGGCCACATCATCGTTTTCCATTAAGCGAGATTGCGGTCAAACGTTAGCCTAGTCTGATGTAAAAAAAACCTTTTTGTGAATATTGCTAAGTACTAGATGGTATTTCATAACAATATTTCACTAGGAGACCATGTAAGGGAGGCATTATATCATACCTAATCTTTTATTTATCATATCACATGATAATTTTTTGTCTATTTCAGATACTTTTGACAACAATGAGAGTTACTTGCTACTGACCAAATCACAGCGTAGACGCAACATGCTACCACCACGCGAAGGCTGCCAGAGCCCGGTGTTATGCTCTAAGCTGCCGTTGAGAACACAAGTGGGGATATACAAAATGTATATTCATATGTCATGGTATGCGATTTGCTCGGCTAGCTAGAGAGTCCAGGTGGTACAGAATGTCGCCCTGAGGATAGTCACGGGAGCCGGCTGGTACGTACATAACGACATCATCGCTCAGTGGCACGAGTGTCAAGAGTGGCAGTGCGTACGAGCACTTGCGAAAAAGTTATCATTACGTAAACGATAGCAAAATGTATGAAAAAAATCAGTTTCCATTCGCGTCCGATAGAGGCGCTGTTCAATTATTCATACATTTTCTATCGTTTACGTTACAATAACTTTTTCGCAAGTGCTTGTACTAAGGCCACAGGACGTTCGCATCGAGACGACGGAGCCCAGCCTTGGCAGAGAGCAATATCCTCATAGCCGATCTCCCTTTGGGTACAGGAAGAAGAACCCGTTGATTGATCGACCTTGAGGTTTTAGCTACTTCGACTGGCTATATATTATTTGTGTAAAAGATATTTTAAATAAAGTATAACAAAAATAAAAGTTTGAATTTTATAAAAATATCACCTTTGTTTTATTGTATTTCTTGTTCATCATCATTTCAGCCTATCATGTTCCCACTGCTACGACACAGGCCTTCTCTCAGATAGATAGATAGAGAGGATGTGCTGTAATCCACCATGTCATATATCTCAATGCATATTGATGAATGTCATTCATGCCTTCGAACTTTTTGAGGTTGTTGGACATACCGGTATCGTACCAATGTTTTCCTACACTGTTTTTGAGCGATGGCATCAAACTGCACATGATTTATTTAGGTACTAAATAAGTTATTGGTGTCGGGCTGAGGATTGAACCGGGTGCCATCAGATTGTAAAGCGCACATGCTACGGCTCAGACACTATCGTTTGTACATATAGATCTCGGAAAATTATATTCTTGTTCAGTGATATGAAATCAAACGTAAAAAAGAAATAAGTTTTGGGTAAATTTTAATATACAACGATATCACAATGAGGGCAGATAGTCACACTAATAATATAAATTTGTATGCTTGCTGCTTCTTCACGCTCAAACTTTACAATTGTTATGTTAAAGACATTTATTGTAAGCCAGTTAATATTGCCATTATTATGCTGTCTTTGAGTTGTGGCTTACATTCTGTGCGAGTCACTCCCGGTCGGTACCACGGAGTACCACCAAACATCTATCATGAGCTGCCCCTCCAAACTTCGCATATATGCCAATTATATGTATGCCACTGTCACATAATATCCTTTAATTTTATTCTTCTCCGTCTTGTTCCGTCTTGGGAATTGTACGTAATTAGGAAGGAGACCATTTATTGTCTCCACAACCCCTGTATACACCGGATTGTTGTTGGCAGCTAACCAGTACCCACTGGCTTTTGGTAATTCCCAGTTCAAGGTTGTAAGAACTTCAACTTCCGTCTTAATGCTGGTAGCAGGAGAATTTAGCTTCTCTGCAACGATCACACATAGGAAACAAAATAGCTGTTGACCCTGTATCTCCGGATGAATAGTTCAGGCTGCAATGATAATCCGGGGCTCGCCGACTCTGAGCAACTAGGTATTGCTCTATTAATAAGATGTTGGAGTCAACTTCTACTAAATCTACTACGAGTTCCTTTTATTATATTTAATAGGTTTTTTTGCCTGGAATTGCGAGGTTATGTTATTGTTTTGATAATTAAAATGGATGTCTGATGTTGCGTTCCAAATCTGGTTTTATATGTATCTCCCTTATCTTTCCTGAATTAAGAATAATGATTTAGGTATTTTTCATGGGGTTTCTACTTAAAAATTCAAATTAAAGTGTTATTAAATTAAGTTTTGTAGTTTTTTATGGCATCTTGTGATACGGATCCAAAACAAATCGTATTCATCTAATAAACCGTAACCGTAAACCGCTTTCCGATTCTAGCGGAGGTGGGAATTTTGAACGCGCCGCGTGAAATCGAAAAATGGGCCATAGACAACCTACCGTGCGGCTTACAGAATGCCATTTTACACTTTCACGATAGAGCGCGTTTGAGAATCACGTTTGTGTTTAGAGCACGATACGATAAGGCACGTTCGTGGTGTGGTTTCGAATGGCCGGTCCGGAATCAGGGCCCATGTCTGTAATTATAATTAAATATAATGCGCTGCCAGCTGATAGTGGGCTTGAGCATTTGGATTGTCTTTAGACCTTCAACGGTCTATGGACAGTCTAACTGTTTATTGAGTGTTAGTTTTAGCTAGTATTTTGTTTAGTTAAGGCACTTGCCCCGTAAAAAAATATATATAATGTAATTATCATGTTGAAATTTACATCGATGACCGATGTATTGACAAATTGATTAATTCGTTTTTTTCGTTCACTCTTAGTTCATTGTCTGTGGTTGATTGACTTCTCTGTCTGTGGTTTACTGCTTCACTGTGCAGTGCAGCGTTCACTTCATTCACTCCTCGTGTCATAGTTTTATGGTTTTATGAAATCCGTGAATCCTTTTTAATTTGTTCTGTAGTTTTAGCCATTTAATTAATCATTTAGCGTAGGTTTTTAGTGTTTTAGTCTAGTACTTATTCTCGTGCGGTATTCTATAAGTGATAATGGCTGATTTCTTGGAATCCGAAGCTGAAGAAAGCGGGGTTAGTGACGCTTGTGTCGATGTAATTTCGATTGCGTAGTGCATTGTACTTTTTATTGAACTTGTGGCTTTGTATGTCGTAGTTGGACTCTGAAGATGAGCAGCCAGAGCAGCGCAAGAAGCCTAAGCGTAAAGCTGCAGTACAGAGCGATGACGAGGACGAGGAGGAAGACGGTATGGCGACCACTTAGCAACTTTCTCCTTGCCCCTGAATCAAATCACTGCCATTTAGTAAACAATGTCGCGTGGCTAAGCCAAAAATTTGCCAATAATTGCACTATTGTAATGAAGATAGAGCGCCCGGTTCAGTTACTAAACGTGGTAGTCATTCAGTGCGTGTTCTGCATTGCTGGGCCCAAATTCAACAATTCTTTGTCTACCAGGGGTTTTCTGCATAACTTGTTATGCTGTGTCGTCGTAAGGTTAATATATCTTTTATTGATTTTTATGTGCGTTTATAAACAAACAAAGACAGTATATAACCTTACTTCGTTTTTTTAGTTCTGATAACTGGAATAATTTTGTTACAAGCTTATTTTAAAAACTATTTATATTTTACTTTACTATATCAAATACCAGCTACAATCTTACGTCGCCTAACATCAGGCTGGTTGGCAGTCAAACACAAGACTATTATAAAAAAAATAAAAACATCTAACAAGCAAAAGTGATCTAAATATCAATTAGCTAGGTATAATAGTCTTGCCTGACATACATTTGCAGTAACAAAGTGAAGGGAAATACACTTCCATAGTAATATATAGAAAATTACTTGGCTATCAATATGTTCACATATCTAGAGACAGATTTTGCTCAAATGTAGCTAAGAACCATCACAATGAAATCTGCTTTCATATTAAAAAAATAAACACTTAACAATCGGTTCGGCTGTTTTAGAGACAAACTATACTCCTACTATTCATAACTAATGTAACTAAATATCCTGGTTTTCATAAATGTATTTTTTTATTTAGCTACAGGTTTACGTTTGACCACCAACTCTCCTGATATTAAGCAATGATGTGGTCTACGATGGGGCACACTTGCCTAGAAGAAACCGATTCACTCGTGATTTGAAGACACCCATGTCTCGGCTTGAGAACCCCACACACACCCTTATGAAACTTAATTTGACTGTAGCCATTATTTATGTATTGACAGTGTACCACAATGCTTACATTATTCATAACCTTTTTATATATTTCAGATGATGAAGATCGTTTACGAGAAGAACTCAAAGACCTAATAGACGATGCTCCTATAGAGGAGTCAGGAAGTGATGGAGAAGACTCTGATGCCAGCGGCGGACCAAAGAAACGGAAAAAGAGTGACGATGAGCTGGATGACAGACTGGAGGATGAGGATTATGATCTTATTGAGGAGAATCTTGGTGTTAAAGTTGCACGAGTGAGTAAGAGAAAAAATTACTACGCCTAACTCTAAACGCTGGCCTGAATAGGTGCAGTTTGGACCTCAAACTGTATCTGGTGCATTAAAAGGTTTGCGTTTGCGTGATTTTGCTAACTGCACCTATTCAGACCTGCGTTTAGAGTTGGGTGTAAGGCCCCAGGTCTCCTGTGCCCATATTTTTGTTAGATTTTTAACCCGAACACATTTTCATGACAAAATGGGACACAGGGAACTGTTATGAAAAACCGGCAAAGTGCGAGTTAGGTTCGCGCATTGAGATTTTCATATAACCACAAAATACAATAATTATCAATATAAAAAAACTTCAAAATTATGCATTTTTGATTCCGTGAAAGATATAATAAGGTCCTAAGTAACCAAATACTTGTTTAACTTGATAATAGACAGACAGACAATCTAGGCTCAGTAATAGGATCCCGTTTTTACTCTTTGCGTACAAAATCCAAAAAATTACAATCAGCAGCTAGCTTAGACCACAAGTTAATAAGTTCTATAATGTACAATTATTATAAATTGCAGAACAAATTCAAACGTCTCCGACGTCTGGAAGACGATGACAGTGACAATGAAGGTGGTGACGATCCAGATCTCGAGAGGGAAGTCATTGCCGAGAAGCTATTTGTTGGAGGATCTGATGAAGTAAGTTTTGAATAGTAGATTGTAAAACGAGTACATAAAACAAGTAATTTTTGAACAAATTTAAAATTTGTTTTCATTGATGGGCTCTATTTATGATCACGTTTTTATGAGGTTTTTTTTTTTTATGATACTGGGTGACAAGACGACCGAAGCCGCTCGCCTGATGGCTCTTCACGCTTGCCCATAACAGCTCAACGCCACTCAGAATTTTGAACTTTAACAGTTCAAAACCCTGGATGGCAATGCACTGTGCTCGTCACCCCGAGATATAAGATGTCAAATCTCTGTGTGCCCTGTAATTTCGCTGGAAACATTGCCCTTCAATCCGGAACACAGTAGTGTTTGCACACTACTGCTTGGCGGTTGAATAACTGCCAAAGGTGTGGTACTTCCCCAGGCGGACCCCTGCAAAAGAGTCCTACCACTACAATAAAAAAATAGTCAACATAGCATAAGAAATATGCTACTGTGAATCACTACAGCTGTTAAAATGCTTGGAAACTTGATGTGTCCCATCCAGGGCCCCGATTCTACTAAAGCAATTGTTTTTCAATTGTTAATGAATTGCCAATTTTTTAAAACTTTTGACCCTTTATCTATACAAAAAGTGTCAAAAGGGTAATTTTTGAGGCAATTCATTATCAATTTTGTTTTTCTCTTTTGACCCTTTATCTATACAAAAAGTGTCAAAAGGGTAATTTTTTAGTAGAATCGGGGCCCTGGCATTCTACAATTGTCAAAATAATTTAATAAAGTTCGCGATTTGAACACATGTTTTAAATAACTATAGGGACTTATCGCGCATTATTTTAATAAGGTAAAAATAAGTACATTACGCTCGACGTTTCGACCATGTTACAATAGCCATGATCAGGAGCTGACTGAAAACCGCGGTGTTGTAGAATAACATTCTACCCTCACTTGATCTTGAAATGTTGCCGTGTTGTCACTATGACACACAACACTGACTATCAGTGGAAGCGCTAGTACCTATACCATCATACAAAATACAAAACATGTATCAAAACAAGAAAACATGTGTTAAGTTGTGCCTTAAAGCTACATATAAATTCTACAGGAAGATGAGAACCGCTCAGAATCTGCCGCTCCAAGAGAGGTGGAGTATGACGATGAAAACGAAGACTTGGAGTCTGATGCTGATGACTTCATAGTAGACGATGATGGCAGACCTATAGCTGAGAGGAAGAAAAAACGGAAGCCTATATTTACTGATGCGTATGTATTTATTAACTTATTACTTACTAGCTGCGCCCCGCGGTTTCACCCGCGTTTTAATGCAAAATTGTGATGATGATGATGAAGAAAAATAGCATATGTAAATCAAGGACATAACCTATCTATATTTTTAATTTCATCTAAATCCGTCCAGCCGTTTCAGCGTGAAGGAGCAACAAACATACTCACACGCGCACAAACTTTCGCTTTTATAATATTAGTGTGATTCACAAACCTTGTTGTTTGTTATCGTCATATTATAGTTGATAACTTGTACATATATTTTCTGTTTCTGTCAAGGTCTCTGCAAGAAGGTCAAGACATATTCGGTGTAGACTTTGATTATGAAGAGTTTGAGAAGTATGGCGAAGAGGACTACGAAGATGAAGAAGAAGAGGACCTTGATGAGTATCTGGAAGATGAAGAGGAAGAAGGTAAAATATTCTGGGAATTATTTAGAAGTAATTGCAGACTAAATCAGAATCGGTTCAGTGGTTTGGGACCTATGATGCCACAGCCATACACACAGATACACAATACATGTTAAAGTTATAAAACACCTCTTTTTACGTCGGGGTTAAAAAAAAACACGACCAATTCAGAGGAGAGCTCATAGTTTTTATTTTAAACAGCTGTAAGATTACATCAAACATAGCAATGACACCTGCTTTAAAACGTTATAAAAATGCACTCGAATTGGCCGAGGAGTTTTGGAGAAAAATGGTAACAGATAAACGCACAATCTTTTACTCCAAACACATGGTAACTTATATGTTATGTGGTGGGGGTGAAAATACATGTTTGATTACAGAAATTCTCTTTACAATATTGTTTTTGATCATCAGGTGAAAGGAGAAAAAAGAAAGGCAAAGCCAAACGTCCCAGCAAGAAATCTATTTTTGAGATTTACGAGCCCAGTGAACTGAAGAGGAGTCACTTCACAGATCTCGATAATGAGGTAAATTTCTGTCTATCCTACTAAAATGTGAAAGTATGTATGGATGGATGTTTGTAACTTAATCACGCCAGAACGGCTGAATGGATCGGATGAAATTTGAAAGAAAGAAAGAAAGAAAGAAAGAAAAATATTTATTAATGACAGAAACAATACTATATAGAATATTAAAAACAGGAAAATAAAATTTTGAATTAAATTTTAATTTATTAAACTTTTAATTTGGCATTTGATAGATTATGGTCTGGAATAGCACATAGGCTAATACTTAAAAACGGCTGGATCAATTTTAATGAAATTTTGTGGTCATAGTAGCGAGGCCGAAGGCCGAGTTAACACCTGTGCGAAACCGGGGCGGGTCGCTAGTAATACATAAGTTAATTAAGTAACTTTTTTTTTTACGCTCTCTCTTTCCGCTTAGCTGCAGTCGCTTTCCTGTGGGTCTCCAAATTCTTGAGTTGTCTCTGCAACCAATCTAATCTAAGGGTTGGGTATTCCATACAAATTTATTTGAGTGTGAATGACATTTTTCTAAGGAATAACTGATTTTTGCCCGATTTTTGGGTTGGCCCTATACTAAACATTGTTCAAAATTTTGAGTACAATAACAACTCAAACATGACTTGTACAACACAGGGTCCTTATTCCGCACGGGCAAACACGCTCGAAACGCGGCGCGTTAAGTTAACCTTTTAAAGATGGCCTCTATTCCTTAGGAAATAAAGGCCAACTTTTTGAGGTTCACTTAACGTGGCTACTTTAGCGCGCGTTTGCCCGTGCAGAATACGGCCTTTGTATGATGAATATGTACTATCATCTCTCGTCTCTGTCATATCCACGCCAACATGCATCTATCCCTTTCAGATACGTAAAACAGACGTACCGGAGCGCATGCAAATACGCGAAGTGCCGATCACGCCGGTCGAGGAGGGCAGCAGCGAGTTGGAGGACGAAGCTGAATGGATATACAAGCAGGCCTTCTTGAAGCCACCCGTTTCTAAAGCGGACGCGCAAGAGGCTAGAGAGCGGTCGCGACGGTAAGAATAATAATATAAAACGTGGCGAAATACCCGCACATCGAAAGAGGGAGGAAAGAACGAAAAAAATATTATATATATATATTTTTGGATTCTTATCATGCGATTAGTCTTTTTACTATAAGCAGATGAGGTGTAGGGTTCCTAACGTGCAGGGCGCTGCTCCCATTGAAGCCAGCCCTTTCTTTTGCACAGTCAGTTTGTCTGACTATCCTGGTCGAAGATGTCCCGCCTCTTTTTGAGCCGGCGTATGGTTTCAGGGATAGTTAGTTGACCCGCAAGCTGATTCGGGTGTTTTTCTAGTCTCAATTTGTAATTTGTTCCACGAGTAACTATTTCTTTCTCTACCATAGCCATGTCGAGATATTCATGGACCTCTGTTGCTCTGATAAACCATGGTGCATTTGAAATCTGTTTGAGGATATAGTTTTGTGCCCTTTGTATGGTCATGATGTTTGAGGCACTAGCAGAACCCCACAATTGTATACCATATGTCCAGATTGGTTTAATGATGGCTTTGTACACAAGAAGCTTATTGTCCAGTGACAGTTTTGAATTTCGACCCAGCAGCCAGTAGAGACCCCTGTATTTAAGGTTTATTTCGTCTCGCTCAGTCTGAATGTGTTTCTTCCAGGTTAATTTACAGTCCATGTGCATGCCCAGGTACTTTACTGTATCACGGTGTGATAGTTGGATTAAAAAAAAATATGACAAACTAAAGATACATAAACATTATGAGTTAAAAAAACAACAAAATAAATGTTTCTGTCACAAGCTGGTGCCAACTCAGAGTAGTGCTGGTTGTAAATAACCAGTGCTGGTCTTACTCTGTTTGTTCTGGAAGACAAAGGGAGAGGGATGGATCGATTAAAGTCAACTGCTGGACGTGGGCTTATCCCAAGGCATGCCATTCAGCCCAATCTTTGGTTTTCAGCTTTCCATCCATCGAGTTTCAGAAAGGGGTCTCGAACAGGTCTACCCCAACGGTTATAGGTTCTTGTGGTCATACTATTAACATTATTACAGGACTGGCAGTACGATAGTGAAGATCCGTCAAGCTCTAGACTTCATGCGGAACCAGACTCTGGAAGTTCCTTTCATAGCGTTCTACCGCAAGGAGTACGTGCAGCCAGAGTTGACCATCAATGATCTCTGGAAGGTTTACAAATACGATGCTAAGGTTAGTATTCTCACCACCGGACCGGGGGATCATGCATTACAATATGCTCGTGAATGGAAACTGGTCAAACACTTCAAACACACACAAAAAAAAAATCTGCTGTTTCATAGAAAATGGTCATTGACACTCGACAAAATGTATGGAACAGGTATGGCTGATATTTTTTTCGCGATTTCGGTATTAGTCCCATAGAAAAAATTGTTCACAATGATGAGTGTAACAAACCCCTTTCGACGTAGCGATGATCCTTATAACCCTGAATAGGTGGCGGTGATCACTTACCATCAGGTGGCCTGGCGCTTGCTTGCTCTTATTCTATAGCGATAAGGCCGCCAATTGTTTCACTAGTTTTTAAGTTGTTTTTTATGTTACTTACTATGTACGTTTGTAATTTTTGGTGTGAACAATAAAGAGTTTTCTATCTGTCTATCTATCTATAACAAAAAAATATGGCTGAACCGATTTTGATTTATTGTTAAACTCTACACCAGAGGGTTAAAAAAAACATGTGTTTCCAGTGGTGCCAACTGAAGCAGCGCAAAGAGAATCTACTGAAACTGCTGGAGAACATGCGTGACTTCCAGCTGGATAAGGTTATGGAGAACCCGGACGCACCCATCCCGGAAAACATGAGGCTGATACAGGACGATGACATCAACAGGTATCACCTAACAACACAATCTAGTCCAACTTCATCAAACTTAAAGGTCATTGCACACATAGTGAATGTTTACTATGAGACTAACATTGAAATCTGAAATCTTGTCAAGTTTATGTGTAATTTTTCTATGGAACAGCTGATTTTAGAATTAAGGGTTAATCAACTCACAATGCCTGAGTGCTCGGCTAGGCCGGTCTGTTGGTGACCCGTGAAGTAGATTTGTTTATATTTTATTTAACACGCGCGCTTTGGAGTGTTAATTAAATAGTAGTAGGTAAATTAAAATTGAAAAATCAAATTAAAATCAAAATCATACTAACCATAAAAACATGGTTTGAATTAAGCAACTCCCATTTTGTTTGAAGCCAGTTAAAAAGTATTTTATTGTGTCAATGCCAATCAAAATACAACCTAAAACCTCATTGTCTTTAGGTTGAAAGCGGTGCAAACATCAGAGGAGCTACGCGACGTCCACACACATTTCCTACTGTATTATTCAACAGAACTACCCGAAATGCAAAAGGTTCAGCGCGCTAAAGAGAGAAAGAAAGAGTTGGAGGAGAAAAAGTAAGTCCTTTCTTCTTTCTTGTGTCGATGATAGCTTAGTGGTTGGCCCGTTGGAATTCCATTTCACAGGGTGCAGGTTCAAATCCTTTGACCTTGAACTGCCGGTGACAGAAAACATCATGAGGAAACCAAAGCATGGCGGTAGAAAGTACCCTACTAGTGTTTGGCTGGTTAGCTACTACCCTCAATTTGATAATCTGTCGCCAAGTACCTAACGATGTTCGGGCGGCTTAAGTTAAAAGCTAGTTCCTATTAAAGAGTGACTATCTTTTACGACCCATCACTTAACTGAGCTGTGTTCCATATCCTTATCCTGTGAACCATAAAAAAGGTAGTCTACGCATGGTCGTTAGTTTTACTTAGAAAGTAGAAAATTCGATTCTACCTGAGAGCATTCTATGATCTATAGTAACGCATCTCTACTTACTCCATTAGTTTTTTGTGTATAATATTGAACATTGTTACTGTAGGAGGCTGGCTCGTGAAGAGGCCGAAAAGAACGGCGAGGACGCCGAAGAGGCTGCGGCGGCGGTAGAGGCAGCCGAGCCTGATGATGAAGAGCCTTCTGAAGTCAAGTACGCCGTCCGGTCAGGACCGTACGAGCTGTGCAGGAAGGCGGGACTAGGTAAGACCTTGCTAACTATCTTGGAGATAGATTGGCACTATATTGGCTGGGAGTGTTACCATTTTAAGAAACTTTGCACGGGTGTGGTTTCGGATCTCATCCCCGCCACCACTATTAAATACGCATTTATTTACTACTTGCCAAAATCGTTAATCAGATGCATTAAAAAAAAACAGCGGTCTGCATGTTATCCCAGATTAATCTTGATCGTCTCTTATCGCAGAGCCACTGGTGAAGAAGTTCGGTCTGACCCCGGAGCAATTTGCTGAGAACGTACGCGACAACTACCAGCGACACGAGGTGGAACAACCACCCGTGGCGCCACTCGATGCCGCCGCTGAATATGTAAGTCACGTTTCAGGCACAAAGCAGAATTTCGATTGCACTACGCCTGCCATCTAGACTACTATGCCTGCCATCTAGACTACTACACCTGCCATCTAGACTACTACGCCTGCCATCTAGACTACAACGCCTGCGTTTTGACTACTACGCCTGCTATCTAGACTACTATGCCTGCCATCTAGACTACTACGCCTGCATCTGGACTACTATGCCTGCCACCTAGACTACTACGTCTGCCATCCAGACTACTACGCCTGTCCTCTAGACTACTACGCCTGCCATCTAGACTGCTACGCCTGCTATCTAGACTACTATCCCTGCCATCTAGACCACTATGCCTGCTATCTCGACTACTGTGCCTGCCAGCTAGACTGCTATGCCTGCCATCTAGACTACTATGCCTGCTATCTCGACTACTGTGCCTGCCATCAAGACTACTACGTCTGCATTTAGACTACTACGCCTGCCATCTAGACTACTACGCCTGCCACCTAGACTACTACGCCTGCCATCTAGACCTAAATCTACAGCTCAAGGAGTCTAGTTACAAGATGGGTTATGCAAGTGTAATAACCGTGTAATCAATTCCAGATGGGGTCGATGGGCTCGGCTCAAGAAGTCCTCCGGCGCGCAGTGTACATGTGCGGGGTGCAGTTGGCTCGCGAGCCGTTGTTCCGAGCCACGTTGCGGGATGCGCTACGGGAACGAGCCACCATCTCCGTCAAACCCACACAGAGAGGCATCAAGGAGATAGACGAGAACCATCCGAGCTTCGGGTGAGAATACTATAACTAAAACAAAAAAAATTGGTCAAACTGATAGGTACTATCATTGATCATATATATTTTGGATTTGCTTTAAACTCGAGCTAGTACCCAAAAAAGTCAGCCAAACATTAAAGTGGGCGAGTTAAACACGTATAAATTGCACACACTGACATCTTGCTAGTTCTACAAACGCACACTTCAATATTGAGCGGCACACAACTGCAAACGAGATGACAAAATGTCATCGAATGGACGACCAAGTTGTACATGCTAAAGGGGAAACTAGGTATAACACTTCCATTTTTTTTTGGGTACTGTGGACCTCTTTCTGGTTATTATACTCGTCAGAATATCAATAAAAATTGAAACGTTTTACCTACAGTTGCCCTTTTAGCACTTACACCCCGCCTCGGTCGTCCATTCGTATACATTTTAATCACAAACTACATATTATCAAAGGTATACCTTTCCGCGATACCCTGTACTGTTTTTTTTAATAATAACTTTGTCAATGGATATTTTTTCAATTTAGTTTTAAACAGATTGATGCAAGAGGGTTGGAATCTTATTGTAAATTACCATTCCCATACAGAAAAACAACAAACAAGCCTGACTTCAAAACTCGACACCTTACATATATCACCAACAGATGCTCTATTCCAGACTGAAGTACTTGAAGAAGAAGCCGGTACGAGACCTGACCGGAGAACAGTATTTGAAGCTGAGCATAGCTGCGGAAGACAAACTGTTAGAGCTGACCGTCAGCCAAGAGATCGAAGGAAACACTGGACCCAGCTACTTGGAGGAGCTGAAAGCTTTGTATCAGAAGGTATGTCTGTTTGTGAACTGTTTGTCACAGCCACAGTTTACTGATGACACTGCATATGCTTTTTAGGGTTCCGTACCCAAAGGGTAAAACGGGACTCTATTACTAAGTCTCCGCTGTCAGTCTGTCTGTCTGTCACCAGGCTATATCTCATGAACCGTGATAGTTAGACAGTTGAATATTTCACAGATAATGTATTTCTGTTGCCGCTATAACAAAAAATACTATAAAACAATAAAATAAATAATTAAGGGGGCACCCATACAACAAACGTGATTTTTTGCTCGATATTGATAACGGCAACAGGTAGACGCTTGAAATATTAACAGAATATTTAGTTATAAGATATTCACTATAAAAATAAATAATTAAATTAAAATAAAACAAATATTTAAGATAGGTAGGCTCCCATACAACAGAGATGTTTTTTTGGCGTTTTTGGTACGGAACCCTTCGTGCGCGAGTCCGGCTTGCACTTGGCCGGTTTTTTTTACCAGGCCTAACATATACATACATCCATATACACATGGATTCTAGGTTTATGTAAGTCAATGTACTCCCTTATCATTTTGTATTCCCTTATAAAACTACTACTAAGACAACCAACATGTCTACTCTTTGATAATGGAAATTCGCGGGTAGTTTCACATTATTTTTATAACAGGACGAGTTTGCGGCGACAGTGCAGGCGTGGAACGAGTTACGAGCGGAAGCGGTCACGATAGCGTTCAATAAGATCGTGATGCCTGAACTAAGGAGAGAGCTGAATGCTGAGCTAGTTCAAGAAGCCAAGCAGTATATCCTTAAGTGAGCTATTAGTATATTTTTGTACCTAGTTTTTTGTAACTTACTTCCAAAAAGTAGGAGGTTATGAATTCGACTGTTTTTTTTTGTTTATTAGGTACCTTCAAACTTTCGACTAGGTGAACCGATTTGGACGATTTTTTTTTTATTTGAAAGCTGGTGCTTCCCGTTTGGTCCCATTTTAATTTGGTCCAATTCTACTATGTTTTATTTTTTCACAATGTAACAATGAAAAATTCATTTCCACACAAAAATTATTATGAGACATCTGTCGGAACACCTCAGTACTAAATCAGGCATGAGCTCTTTAAAACCGATAGTGCCTATTTATTGCACGCGCTATGGGCTAGAGGGCGCATATTTGGTCCAGTTCTGTCATTTTTAAGAAGTCGGTTTTTTATATTGTTAATTATATTGATGATTTTTATTATATAAACAGTCGCTTGCTTGCGCTTGATCGCCACCTCGCTTGATGGCAATGATGTGGTCTACGATGGCGCACATTTGCCTAGAATTGACTGACTGCCCCGGTGGCTCAGTTGGTAGCGAACCTACCTTCTGCGCTAGCACGTCCGAGCGTCGTTGTACATACCTAGACATAAAATATAGTTTACAATGACACATTTTCGTTTACACAATTTAGACGTTATGTCACTTATATAGTGTTTAACGTCGCTTGTCCGATAGGGCATCGTAGCACTTGTATTGCGCGACGTTGTAATCGGATCGCGGTTGCCTTGAAACTAACCAAAAAGTTTGCGCCGAATTTTGGTTCGGATATTATTTTGGCAAGATTGTGATTCGCGATAAATTCGCTCACGAAAAACTTCAATTCACTTTCAGATGCTGTCGACGCAAATTATATGACTGGTTGAAAGTAGCGCCGTACGAGTCGCGAGTCTCTGACGACGATGACGATGAATGGGACACCAACAACGGTATATCTGCTAGCTTGTTAAGGGCCAGAGTAATGGCCAGATAATAAATGGCCAGAGGGTGTAGCGAACTCGCTCGCCCATTTGATGTTTTTTTAACACATAAAATGTATAGAATAAATGGGAAAAACTGTTTATCCCATTTCCATCATAAAAAAGTACTAAAAGTCAAAGTTTTTTTATTTGCTTGCCAATGGGACAATACAAAAAAAAATTAAAACATTTCCGTCGCAAAATGATCATGTTTTTTTTAAGTAGACTCAGTTTATATTAAAAAAGACATAAAATGTAGAAGAAGGATGGCGGCGCGCTACATTCTGGTAAAATAAAAATAAAGTATGTATGTACATATCAGTCTCTGGCAGCCATATTACAAGCTTTGCTTAGTTTGGGGTCAGATGACCGTGTGTGCAAATAAATTACCCGAATATTTATTTATTTAAATGTTTTATTTTGTTCGACAGGTCTCCGCGTCTTATCCATTGCGTACGTTCCAGACCGCAATCATTCTTCGTTTGCGTGCTTAATAGCAGGCGGCGGCGAGGTGGCGGACCACTTGCGGCTGCCGCATTTACTGTACCGCAGAAACGCGTGGGATGCCCTGGAACGAACCAACAAGGAGGCCGACATGACGGCGCTTAGAAGGTACTTATGGCCGTGATCAAAACGCACGCCTATCTCGCTCGTGCGTATCAAAAATTTTGAGTATAAAATCACATATTTTTGAAGTGAAAACTTTTTTTGGCGCGCTGAGCACTTAACTTCCAAATAGGAGGAGGTTCTCAATTTGACTGTTTTTTATTTATTTATAAATATTTGTTACCTAAGAACTTTCGACTGGGACGAACCGATTTTGATGATTATTTTATTATTTGTAAGCTGGTGCTTCACGTGGGGTCCCATTTCAATTTGGTCCAATTCTACTGTTTTTTTTTTTTTAAGTTTCGTATTTATCTAAATCGTCAATGCCTTCTAGTGGTCGTGGTGAAAATTAATACCAATAATTATTGAACCAGTTTTAACAAAGACAAAATTTTGCACCTTTTAATAACAACGCCATCCTGCGGTGGAACTGAAAATTATTTTACCATGACTGTTAAACAATACCATTTAAGTGACAAGGTTTTAGCCAATGGTAACAGCGCCCTCTGCCCGTGGCAATTGGCAAGAATTTCCCTGTTTATAGAATAACACTTTCCGAATGGTAATTTTAAATTAAATTTAAAGCTGTTGGTATTTCAATTTAGTCCAGTTCTGTCATTTTTATGAAGTCGGTTTTTTATATCGATAATTATATATGTTCAAAAATGTAAAAATGTGCGAGCGAGACAGAGAGCGCATGAAGCATAAATTTCGAATGACAAAAACCTAATAACATTCCGCCCTCAGATTCATCCTCCGCAAGAAGCCCCATGTGATAGTAATAGGCGGGGAGTCCCGGGAGGCGCTGCAGGTGAAAGGCGACGTGTCGGAGTGCGTGCAGCAGTTAGTGGAGGACGAACAGTTCCCCAGGATACCCATCGAGATAGCGGATAACCATATTAGCAAGATCTACAGCAATAGTATTAGAGGAAGGGTGAGGACTTTTTTATTTTTTATAGAAAATAGGTTTGCGTTTGACCGCCAGCTCGCCTGATGTTAAGCGATGATGTGGTCTACGATGGAGCACGCTTGCCTAGAAGAAACCGACTTGTAATAAAAAAAAATTGGGGCAATAAATTATGCGGGACTCGCCTGCTGTTTTCAGTCAACCCCTGACCACGGCCATTGTAACATGGATGAAACGAAGAGCAAAAAAAAATTAAAAAAAAAACTATTTTTACCTAAATGAAATAAGTCTTGACAAACATTTAATTTTTTTTTTCTTTTATTTCTATTTTGATCTTTTCTCAATTTAATGTGAATTTATCATGTACATTTTATTACAGCATGACTTCAGAGAGTACCCTGACACTCTACGCCAAGCCATCTGCCAAGGTCGCCTACTCCAAGATCCGCTAATGGAAATCTCCCAGCTCTGCGGACCAGACGAAGAAATAATGTGCCTACGATACCACCCTCTGCAAGACCAAGTACCAAAAGAGGAGCTACTCGAAGGAATAGAGTTGGAATTTGTTAACAGAATCAATGAAGTCGGTGTAGATGTAAACGAAGCTATCTTGACTGGTCGCGGAACAGAGCTACTACAATTTGTATGTGGTCTCGGCCCTAGAAAAGCTCAAGCCCTCATCAAACTATTTAAACAAACGAATCAGAAATTGGAAAATCGTACACAATTAGTCACAGTCTGTCACATGGGGCCTAAAGTGTTTATCAACTGCTCGGGTTTCATCAAAATCGATACGAGCAGTTTGGGCGACAGTACTGAAGCGTACATAGAAGTCTTGGATGGGTCCCGAGTGCATCCGGAAACGTACGAATGGGCCCGAAAGATGGCGGTTGACGCGCTTGAATATGAAGACGAGGACGCGAACCCCGCTGGTGCCTTAGAAGAAATCCTCGAAGCTCCAGAAAGATTAAAAGACTTGGACTTAGACGCCTTCGCTGAAGAGTTAGAACGTCAAGGCTTCGGCAATAAGAGCATAACTTTATACGACATACGAGCGGAATTGAACTCTAGGTACAAAGATCTTAGAGTGTCTTATCGCTCGCCTACGGCCGAGGAGTTATTCGATATTCTTACGAAGGAGTCGCCGGAGTCTTTCTACGTGGGAAAGATGGTGTTAGCATCTGTAGTGGGGATATCACATAGGAAGCCGCAGAGAGAAATGTTGGACCAAGCCAATCCTGTGAGGAACGATGAGACTGGACTGTGGGAGTGCCCCTTCTGTCATAAGAACGATTTCCCTGAGCTGTCTGAGGTAAGGATCCTTAAATACCTTTTTTAGGGTTCCATACCCAAAGGGTAAAACGGGACCCTATTACTAAGACTCCGCTGTCCGTCCTCCTGTCAGTCTGTCTGTCACCAGGCTGTATCTCATGAACCGTGATAGTTAGACAGGTAAAATTTTCACAGATGATGTATTTCTGTTGCCGCTATAACAACAAATACTATAAAAACAGAATAAAATAAATATTTAAGGGGGCTCCCATACAAAAACGTGATTTTTTGGCTCGTTTTTGCTCGATATTGAAAACGGCAACAGGTAGACGCTTGAAATATTCACAGAATATTTAGTTATATTATTCGCTTTAAAAATAAAAAATTAAATAAAAATAAAAATTTAAGAGGGTCCCATACAACAAAAATTATATTTTTTTGCCATTTTTATAGATAATAGACACTTCGTGCGTGAGTCCGACTCGTACTTGGCCGGTTTTAATTCTATTTCCATCCTTTAGTGTTAAGTCAGTTAACGAGTAATGTTTTGTACATGACCTTGAGCTGTCTTTTTGTTATGTTAGACAATGTGCAACATACAAGAAATCAAGTGAATTTGTTACGGTATGTAATTCAGTTATAGTTAACAACAAAGCACAATGATTTTACATTGAAATGCAAATGTCAAAAACATAAATCGAAATTAGTTTCGCAAGATGAAAAATAACAACTGTCATTAAGACATTATGTCAGGTGTATGACACATGTCTGCTCTTCGAATAACAGGTGGTTATTCTAGGTTATTCAGCAAAAAATATTGAAAAACGATCCTGTCATATACAGCCGAATTTCAAATGACAAGTTTGTAGACAAAGCCTGTTATTTATTCAATGCCTTGTGAATTCTGTTTTACGTAAAAGAATTCCATTGAGATTGCTAAGCATAATATTTATGGCCCTAAGCCCGCTTTGCCAGGCGCTTTTTTACATGTATGTAACTAAAGTGCGAAAATGACAGCTGTTATGTAACATTCAGAGCAAAATAAACTCGTGCGCAGAAATACGACATATAAAAGCTTGCACGCGCATTTCTAGCTCCCGTGGATACTTATAAATTCTGGTGTTTACTTCGTGCTAAAATTAACTTTATTGCGACGTAGCAAGTATCTTTTTTTTGCAAGCTTTTATTTAACTTGCTTGCTTAGTATTGGTCAAATCTTAATACTGAATTTTATAACAGTTATCCCCCTACCGATTGAGCTGAAATTTTGCATACACGTTTAGTTTGGATGACAATGAATGGTTAGCTAAGTGACGTCATTCCAAATCCAATATGGCGCACTCCCAAAGATGGTGGACCAGTTATTTTTTATGCACCTCCATGATATGGGTATCAAATGAAAGGAATTGCTGAGAAAAATACAAAATATAAAATGACGTCACTAAATTAAACGTGGCCGACTTCTAAAGACTTTTTTAAATTATTAATTTATTACGGCAAGAAATATGACACAACACTCAAAGTGGCTACTACTTCATTTATTCAGCAATCAAATGAAAAGAGAAATAGTTGGATGGCTGGTTGGCTTATATACACTTCCCTCTTAAGGCATGGCGTGAGGGTGTGTGTCATGTCGGCTGGCTAGCTGTCATTGGTGGATTTGCAGGCAGACGTCACGTCCGTTTAATCTTTTTTTTATTTAAATGTCATGTCGCAGTGAGTTTCTGTTCCTGTACTATATTTTATATTCTGTGGCACTGGTTCTATCATTATTTCAACTACACAGGTATGGAACCACTTCGACGCGGGCGCATGTCCGGGACAAGCGACCGGCGTGCGGATCCGGCTCGACAACGGCTTGTCCGGCTACATTCACATCAAGAACCTATCCGACCGGCACGTGGCGGACCCGACGGAACGTGTGCGAATCGGACAGACCGTCCACTGCAGGGTACTGAAAATAGACGTGGAAAGATTCTCAGTGGACTGCTCCTCGAAGTCCTCGGATTTGATAGACAAAAATAGCGAGTGGAGGTGAGTTTTCCTATAACAGTATAAAATTATTACAACCTGTGAGATTTGAACCCACAACCTCCGAGTCGGCACCTCCATTGCTTGGCCAACCCTGAAAACGCAAAAAATTAATAAAAGGTGTTGTGGTGCGTGAATGAAATGCTTGTATGGAACAACCAGGTAAAAACATCTTAGGAAACAGCTGATATCAGTGTTGGTCCAGTAGTTACATTTTTTGGGGTTCCGTACCCAAAGGGTAAAACATCATCAGCCAATTAACGTCCACTGATGGACAAGGCCTCCCTCATAGAGAGGGGTGTTGCCATAATCCCCACGCTTAGCAGGCGGCTTGGGGATCGCAGTACGTTCACCGTGTACTAATAGGACGCTGCTGCCCATCCTCCGGTGGTTCTGGTCGCAGTTTTAGGACATACCTGGGTCCAAAAGGTGAAACGGGACCCTATTACTAAGACTCCGCTGTCCGTCCGTCTGTCTGTCCGTCTGTTACCAAGCTGTATCTCATGAGCCTTGATAGATAGACAATTGAAATTTTCACAGATGATGTATTTCTGTTGCCGCTATAACAACAAACACTAAAAAACAATAAAATTAATATTGAAGGGGGTTGCCATACAACAAACGTGATTTTTTTTGCCGTTTTTATAGATAATTGTACCCTTTGTGCGTGAGTCCGAATCGCACTTGGCCGGTTTTATTTTTATTAGTGAACACAATCAGTCCCTTTCGGCTTGCCATTAGACCACTAGACTGACTCATCACGAGTTCCTGAAAACTACTTGACCCATGAAGCTGAAATTTGGCAGGCAGTCATTGGTGCAGGGCCGAGGATCGAACCGGGTGCCGTCAAATTTAAAGCGCACATTCTACCGCTCGGCCAACATAGCTCCATCGCTTTAGTTGTTCAAACTATAGGGTTACGCGGAAAGGGTATACTATGCCGAAAGGGATCCGTTATATTAATCATTATGAACAACTTTTACAATGAAACTAACACTAACAACTTCTCAGTCTAACACCGCCGTAAAGTAGCAAGTCTGTCAATTTTCTATAGGACTCATTTCGGAGAAAGTGCATCGGAGCTACACGACCTTATCCTACCATCCCCTTTCTACTACAGAACAAGTAGGAAAACGGCCCATTACCACCCATACATTGTGGACTTTCCTTGGATACGTACCAAACGTTTCGATTCTACGTTTCTCCGCACGGCAAAGGATTGGAACAACCTGCCGGCTTCCTTGGTTCCTGAGAGATATATCTGGGCCTTTTCAAGGCAAGAGTGAATAGGTATCTTCTAAGTCTACGTGCTTCATCTTCGACCATATTGTCGCTTACCAACATGCGTGTTGGTGGTCAAACGCGGACTTATCTATACTAATATTATAAAGAGGAAAGATTTGATTGTTTGTTTGTTTGCATACTTTGCATTGAATAGGCTCTGAAGCTACTGAACCGATTTGAAAAATTCTTTCACTGTTGGGAAGCTACACTATCCCCTGGTGACATAGGCTATATTATATTATGTAGCGAGGCCGAAGGCCGAGCTTACACCCGTGCGAAACCGGGGCGGACGGCTAGTTAGTGATAAAAAAGAAAACATCGCTAAAAAATATCAGGTGTTGCATACATTTTGTAGTGACAACAGTTTTCTACGGAATATTTTTTCGCGATTTCTATAGTAAAAGTTTTCATAATGATGGCTACTATGGACCTCTTTCTACTTAGTACACCCTTTCCGCGCAACCCAGTATAATATTGGGGGCGTGGGTTCGATTCCCACCTAGGACAAAAATTTGTGTGATGAACATTTGTGTTTGTTCTATGTCTGAGTGTTAATATCTATTTAAGTATGTATTTAAAAATATATATGTATGTACATATCAGTCTCTGGCAGCCATATTACAAGCTTTGCTTAGTTTGGGGTCAGATGACCGTGTGTGTAATAATGTCACAGTTTTTTTTTTTTAATTTATTAAGAGGTAACTGTAATGATGAGTTTTGTTTCAGACCTCCAAAAGATCCGTACTACGACCAAGAAACCGAAGACAAGGACGTGCGCAAGGACAAAGAGACGAAACAGACAAAGGAACGCATGCAGTATGTGAAACGAGTGATCGTGCACCCGGCCTTCCACAATATATCGTTTGCTGAGGCAGAGAAACTGATGGACAAGATGGCGCAGGGAGAGGTCATCGTCAGGCCTAGTAGTAAGGTAAGGTAGCACGATCACGCTTCACGTCTAAGTTGGCGAGTAGGCGGTCAAAAAGCAAGCCTATTCCTATTTTTTACTATTAATATTATATTATTTAAGATCACAATTTATTGTTTACACCTATTTTGCAATGAATAAATGAATTATGAATAATAAGTTCAATTGTAATTAATTGATGTTGATCTTCGAATAATTATACATAGAAGTCACAATGCGTAGAAAATTATAATCATAGCTTTTTACAATTTATATCGAATCAAAACTATTTTACCAAAAGCAACCGTATATTTATACATTTACGACTCAGTTCTCTAATGCAAGATCGTCAAAACTCGTGAACCGTCGTTGAGCAAGCAAGACGGCAATTATGTCTGAATCGCAAGCGGGAACTTCTCTCCCGTCGGTCAGACGGTGGTTCGTCAGTCAAGTTGACGTGTCTGTTACGGCTCTTACGGTGTGTTACGCTAACTATCGCGTAACTATGGGTCCAATCTGGCTGCGTATTGAGTCCAGCCAGATTGAGTATTGCGCGTTTAGCGCGACATTGTGGCATCTTTTTATTTTTTTGATCGAAGTCACGAGAAAGTAAAGGTTGACCTATCAAGTGGTTATATCGTCATTGCTCGAAACGCTATAAAAATTACCTTAGCTATCATTCCCTCTCAGCTTTACAAACATCGTATATTATATACTAATAAACATCGTATATAAAATATATTTTTTTGATCGTTGACTAACATTAACTAATTACTTCGCAGGGTTCCGACCACTTGACAGTGACATGGAAAGTGGCTGAAGGAATCTACCAACACATCGATGTGCGGGAAGAGGGCAAAGAAAACGCATTTTCATTAGGTATGTACTATTATAATATGACTTGCTATTGCCTGCGACTGTATGCATAGACCTTTATATAATCTTTTGACCCGCTTGACTCGTCCCTGTCATAAAATCTTAACCTGATGTCCACATCCCATAACGATTCTAGCTGCCAAATTTCAGGTATTTATGAGATTTTGTGAGTTCATCAGTGAATGAAAGGTATTACGCTTTTATATAGACAAGGTTACACGGAAAAGGTGAACTAAGCCGAAAGTGGTGCGTTATCCTAATCATTATGAACTACTTTTACAATGGTACCTACCCTGAAATCGCAAAATATATATAAAATTTTGTTGTGTGAATGATCGTTTTCTATGGAACAGCTGATATTTAAATGTAAAGGTTATGATATTCATAAAACCCTTTCGACTTGTAAACCTTTTTCGTGTAACCGTGTATAGAATATTATTTTATTATGATACTACTAGCGACCCGTCCCGGCTACGCACGGGTGTAAGTTTTACTATATACATATATATAAACCTTCCGTGAAAAATTATCTAACTGATGGTGAAAACAGCATCAAAATCCGTTGCGTGGTATAGGAGGAGTTAGCGGATATACAGACAGACAAACGCGGAAAGTGACTTTATTTTATCCTATGTAGAGATGATAATATTAGAATTATTTGTCCACAGGTCGAAGTCTTTGGATCCAAGGCTCGGAATTCGAAGATCTGGACGAAATCATCGCACGTTACGTGACTCCAATGGCGGGACACGCGAGAGACCTCATCTCCTACAAATACTACAAACCACTCGGCGGCATGCGAGACAAAGCTGAAGAGATACTCAAAGAAGAAAAAGCAAAAAACGCCAACAAAATCCATTACGTGATATCTGCGGCGAAGAACTACCCCGGCAGGTTTATGTTGTCATATCTGCCTAGAGCACGATGTACGCACGAATATGTATCAGTTACACCAGACGGGTACAAATTCAGGCAGAGGATGTTCGACTCGCTGCCAGGTCTGCTGAAGTGGTTCAAAGAACACTTTAGAGATCCACCTCCTTCCGGGACACCAGCTAACCGAACGCCGATGAGGACCCCACACGGAGGCATGACGTCAACGTTGTATCACACGCCGGCTGCGCACACGCCTGCGTTCCACACCCCCGCGCACACACCCGGACCTGCATACATCAACACTCCGTACACGCCGTCAGCGCAGACGCCGTACATGACTCCATTTGCGACGACACCGCGACAGCCAGACTTCCTCACGCCGGCCGTGCCTCGTCATAAACCAGCCGCGGTTCAGATCCCAGTGTACACGGAGCCCTCCGACTGGCAGAAGGCGGCTCAGGACTGGGTGCGGCACAGAACAGTCCGGGATACTCCTTCGACGCCGCGCAGTAGCGAAGGAATGTCGACGCCACGGCAATCGAGTCGGACGCCGAGAATGGACTCTAGATCCACCCCCCGGCATGATATGCGTTCGACGCCGCGGCACGACGGCCGTGGTACGCCTCACGACGTCCGCGGCACGCCGCACGACCGCGGGACGCCTCACGACGTCCGAGGGACGCCGCACAGCCACCACTCTGGACGATCGTCGCGAGCGCAGTCCGCCCGCTCCACCCCCCACACCAACACTTCCCCCCGCTCGATGTCTCTCGGCGACGGCACACCTCTCTACGACGAAAACTAGAACCAAGACTGACGGCTCATATATTTATTTTTGTACGGACGTACGGTACGGTTCGCTTTCGCTTGTATATTGCGAATTTGATGATGTAATTATGTAATTTATTAATCTCTATCGTTAATGAATCGTTTACATCTTGTAATGTACTGCTTTTGACGACGGATGACCAAATGGATAGATAGTCAATTCTTATTCCCGTTACTAGAATGTAATAGTAAGAGATCCGGCTGCAGGATTACTTCGGTCATCGAGTTTTTGCTTAAAACCATATCTTTACGCATATTTATGATTAGGAGAATATGTATCAACCAGGGTGCCAATCAAAATGTGGCCGCTAGTATTTTTAACAAAATTATTGTTAATTAATTTATGGGAAAAAAAAATATTCACTTGGTTTTTAAATAAAATATCGTCCACTTCACGGCATATTATAAACACTCTGAAAAACCACGGCCGCACCTCTTTGCAGCCAGGTGTAAACAGGTAAGATTTTGGTACAATTTTACAGTCATAACTGATATTTATCATTTATATATAATACTAGCCGTCCGCCCCGGCTTCGCACGAGTGTAAGCTCGGCCTTCGGCCTCGCTACAAAATATAATATAGCCTATGTCACCCGGGGATAGTGTAGCTTCCCAACAGTGAAAGAATTTTTCAAATCGGTTCAGTAGTTTCGGAGCCTATTCATTACAAACATACAAACATACAAAAATAGGTACAAATCTTTCCTCTTTATAATATTAGTGTAGATCAAATTAAAGCAATTTTTTTCTTATATTACTATGAAGTAGCTATATTGTATATTGTTGCAAAAAAAATCCCATAAATTAATTAAAAATACTAGCGTATGCGTAAAAATTTGGTTTTAAGCAAAAACTCGATGACTGAAGTAATTCTGCTGCCGGATCTTGGACTGTAACACAATATGACATTGCAGAGAAATATGTTCCAAATAATATTTACTGTTTTAAGTATTGCTAAGGTTATTCATAATAACCATCGTGGTCAAATGTATGCAGAGAATATGTAGATACATATAAATTCTGTGAAGATAAATAGATAAATGTGAAAACGACTAATGTTTTTATTTATCACTACTTCCCCGCCCCCGATTTCGTACGCGTATATTATCATACAAACTTTCAACCCTTAATTCGGCCCTGGCGCAAAATAACAGCCTACTTCAATCTGGTCATAGTCAAACATATTCGTGAAAATCGTATTTAAATCCGTCCAGTGGATGGTGAATGGATTTTACAATTATGATGTGGCAATGAGGCTACTTCACTAGAAGAACTGATAACTGATGGAAGAAAGGTTCTTAAGTGGAGATTACGAACCGGAAAACGCAGCATAGGTAGGCCTCCCACTAGATGGACCGGCAATATCGTGGGAGTCGCGGGCATACAGTGGATGCAATGGAAGGCTGTCGTTCAGTGTGGAGTTCAAAGGGGGATGCCTATGTTTAGCAGTGGACGTCTTCGGGCTGACGATGAAAAGAATTTATCGCATGGATTTTATCTGCACTATCTACACTAATATTATAAAGAGGAAAGATTTGTATTTTTGGATGTTTGTAACAAATTAACTCAAAAACTACTGGACCGATTTCAAAAATTCTTTCACCTTGAGAATGCTACATTATCCTCGAGTAGGTGTAAGGCTTAGCTTTTGCATGCGCAAACTACTCTACTCTCGCTCGAAAATAGTGCTCTGTTAAGGCCCTCCTCTTAAATCCGCCCTTGATAACAAGCACAACAAATAGGCAGAAACAATTTCAGAGGCTAACTAATAAAACACGAATATGTAGTAAAATGGAGTCTGATGAAAAAGTCGATGATCCCAGTAATGATCTTGATTTTGTGATCTTTGTTGTCATGAAATAAAAAAAATGAATTGCATGGCATCACTTCCAAATTAAAATTCAACGAGTTTATTTGAGATTTTTTTCATTGCGTAAAATTATTCCAAAATACATAGTAGGTGGTACAATAATAAAATAAACGTTATAAATATTCAATGTTATTTAAAAATAAGTTTTTTGAGTTTACTTAGATAAAAAAAAAAACATGTTCGAATAAGTTAGTTAGCATTATATCAGTTTTTGTAAACTGTTTTTTTTAATCTACAACGACCTGACAATTTTTTTTGCTATTTTATTACTTTTACATTTCTACACAACCCTATTTTTGAATGCCGCCCTAATGGTTTGTAAAACATCTTAGATCAGATTATTTGAATCTAATAAAATTATGACAATCCAGACTAATCTGTATTCTTATTTCGTCCACAACTCACACAAGAAATGGATTCTGTCTGGGCTTGTTAACAGCACCAACTTCGACCAAAATGAAATGAATGGACGGGCCCTAACCATTGAACATGATCAGTAAAAACGAGTCAAAACCGTCTGACATATACTTCAACACCTAATTATAAATATGTACAGTATATTTGTTAAAAAAAAATAGATATCGGTTTTATTTGTGTATTTACACTTCGGTAAAGCATACGAATTCATCATTTTGTCAGATGTTTCGTTATCGCGTAACCATAGACTCGTGTTTCACTTCCTACGGCTAGAGACAAACTGAAACGAAGTGAGAGCTGGCGCTCATTTTGTAATCTTCAAAAATGCGCTTCTACTGGGCCCGTCCATTCATTTTATTTTGGTCGAAGAGCACCAATGGTTTCTGTGATAGCACTCGCGGAAATTACAATGAGTGTGCGATGATTAGAAGATTATATCCTATACCGGTGACGACGAGGGCAGCCACTTGTGAGGCCAAGTTCATTGAGATTAGAGACAGTGCGATCCACCGCGAGCGAAGCTATTAATAGCTTCGCACACGTAGATGCAGGGTAATTAAATTTTCGTAGAGAGTTTTTTATATTAATAAACACACATGCATTTACACCTCCTATCCCAAACCACACTCGACGAAATGTATCGAAGACCTGAGTTTTGTTTCGCGATTTCAGGGTTGGTCCTACAGTAAAAGTTGTTTATAATGATGAGTAGGTAGGTACAATGATATCCTCAAATATGTCCGTCTTCTAGAGATACACCTGTATATCTCTGGACACCGACCGATATGTACCCGACATACGCATTACGATGCGTAGTTTCAGGGCCGTCTTTAACCTATTGGAGGCCCTGGGCACATTAGGTTAATGGGGCCTCTATGACCTTGTCAGAGCACTATTTTGTTAGAATATCTAGACAAAAAGTAGATAAGCTGATTTTTGGGCTAGAGTAGAGTAGCTTTGCGCATGCAAAAGCTAATAAGCAAGTATGTATTGTAGTAGGTAGAGTTATAAAAAAATATGTTTTTTGGTAGGTAATAAATATCTGTTATCGTTTGTTGATCTGGCAGGAACTTGGGGGCCCCTATCGATCGCGGGCCTCTGGGCAAGTGCCCAGAGTGCCCAATGGAAAAAAGAAATGGAAAGAGGGACCTGCGTAGATTAACAAGACCAATCTATACCTAGACTACCTAGGTATAGATTGGTTTTTTAAACCCCTGATAAAGCGCTGATAATCTTCAAACGACTCAATTTCAAACAAACAAAACTAAATCAAAATTGGTTTAGCCGTTAGGGAGCTACGATACTACAGACAGACATATACCAACGTTAAACTTATAACACCCCTCTTTTTGCGTAGCGGGTTAAAACCCAGGACGTTCGTAAGTAATTATAGTTTTAGATCTGAATTTAGCACTTTCCTATCTAGACTACCTAGCTTTCGCGGACGTTAACTTCGTAAAGTCTTTGGCTTAGTTTGCATAGCTAGTGCTTAGTCAAGTTAGCTTCGCTCGTAGTGTAAATCGAGCTTGACTCGTTGGTACAATTTGTAAACCTGAGGCCGCCAGTAGATTAATCGAGATCAGGCGACGCGCTTGCGCAGCTATCGTAAGGCGCAAAAATACGCGAGTTTTTATTATTTTTACTTACATAATTTAAAAATTTTCGTTTGTTTAAAATTAAGTGCAATCAAAGAAAACTAAATCTATATTTTTATTTAATTGTGAATTTTTAGTAGTGATTTAAAACCACAGTTTTTAGTGATGTTCTTATTAAAGATGTAGGAAGCAATATCTATATTATAGCTATTGCCGTAAATTGAAAAGTACGAGAAGGGTAAACCTTAGTATTAAAGTAATATTCATTAATTGTTACTATGTTAATAATCAGTATAAAAAAATAGTTAACGTACATTTAAAATGGTATAATAGACAAATAACTCTACGCGCTCCGATAAAATCCATAGTAGCCTAGTAGTTACATAAACAGATGAGAAAGTTTTGTTTTTGTATATTTAACTAGATATTGACATTAATATTTTTAACCGACTCGAAAAAAGGAGTAGGTCCTCAATTTGACTGTATGTTTTTTGTATGATTACTCCGCGAATGATGAATTGATTTTGATAATTCTTCTATATTATATAAAGTAGAAAAAAAAACTTAGGTAACTAATTACTTAAATAGGTACTCTTAAAATCAAAATGAAGAAGTAGTTGAGTAAACTAAATAAAGATATCTATTCACATTTTATTGACACATAATATATATTATCTAATTTGTAAAATAGAAGTTAGATAACGAGCAAAAAAATATATTATATAAAACTAGCGACTCGCTTCGCTTTCGCAGGGATGTAAGTTTTATATATATACCTACGGTAAAAAATTATCTAACTGATGGTGAAAACCACATCAAAATCCGTTGCGTGGTTTGGGAGCGGATATACAGACAGGAAAGCTACTTTATTTATATTATGTAGAGAAGAGAAAAGATGTAGAGATTACCAGCTATTTTTATTAAATTAAGTTGCGTCTCTTATATCGTATTCTATAATATATTTCGTGCTTGGGGGCGTGGGTTCGATTCCCATCTAGGACAAACATTTGTGTGATGAACATTTGTGTTTGTTCTATGTCTGGGTGTTAATATCTATTTAAGTATGTATTTAAAAATATATATGTATGTATATCAGTCTCTGGCAGCCATATTACAAGCTTTGCTTAGTTTGGGGTCAGATGGCCATGTGTGCAATAATGTCCCAGATATTTATTTATTATTATTTATTTATGTATCGTATTCGTTATTCGTATTTTGAGATATCATTTTGACAACTTGATTGTAAAAAAACTGGTCAATTGATTTGTTTTTGAGCCAGCCAGTTTTTTAATACTTACGATATGTCGCTGGCAATAATTGGACCCGGGTATGTCCTAAAACTGCGACCAGAACCACCGGAGGATGGGCAGCAGCGTAATAGTACACGGTGAACGTACTGCGATCCCCAAGCCGCCTGCCAAGCGTGGGGATTATGGCAATACCCCTCTTTATGAGGGAGGCCTTGTCCAACAGTGGATGTTAATTGGCTGATGTGTGAATAATTGTAAATTCGTTAAACCTTATGATAATAATAAATAAATAAAAACAAATAGATACGTACAACTTCTAACCCAGGTTATTTTCTGGCACAGAAGTAATAATAGGAGGTACAAGGTTCCAGGGCCTTACCCCTAGCTCGAAACGCTGACCCGAATAGGTGTTATTTGACTAAACTGTACTCAACTAAGTTAAGCGGTAGTTGTTCTGGTTATATATCTTAAATTATATTATAGCGATTAGTCGCCGTGTTCGTATCGATACAGGTATATATTATTATTATTATATTATATTTACCTATCTATACCCAAAACGTGAAATTATGATCATAAAGTTTTGTTCATTAATTAATTTTAAATTGGTGCCATTTGAAAAACCGGCTACCTATAGGTAGTGACAAACAATACAACCGAATATTATCTCTTGTACCTTTCGGGGTCGAGTTATGTGACATGACGAATCATGACTGTTTTGCTCCATAATTTTTATTTCTGCAACAAGTGTCCATAATTTAACCCTATTTAACGAAAATTGGAATTCAAGGCCTTGAGGTAAAATTAAAATTTGTAATAATTTTGTGTCCTCTAAAATCTTGTAGGTTCGTGCGTACAATATTTGTATGCGGTGTGGTGGTGTGGAAAATGAGTGCCACAAATTTTCAAAATTTATACCTGGGTGTATGGGAAACGCTCCCGAAGCTGTTAAGCTAATATTATACCTACTATCTAAACACTATCGAATACCAATAACCATTTGCCTTACTTATACTTGTTGTTTTGTAGTTTAGAATTTTGCAAACCAGCAATGTAAAGCGTATAACGTGTGTGGCGCAGGTCGTTCGTTGCCCTCGAGCGTTTGATGATATTTTATTTGCATTACATTGCGGTTCAAAAAAAACATAGTTGTTTTAGTGGTGTCATAATCAGCAATCTCGTATCAGAAAAAAAAAAGAAGATTTACCGAATTTGATTTAGATTTTTTTTTGAAAGGTGACTTGTCTTGATCGAGAGTATTCTTAGCTATATCATCATCGTCATCATAATCAGCCTATACTAGTCAACTGCTGGACCTAGGCCTCTCCCAATGCATGCCACTCAGCCCGATCTACGGCTTTTATCTTCCAGCTACTGCCAGCCGTCTTACGTATATCGTCACTACAACGAGTTTCAGGGGGTCCTACGCTACGTTTGCTTTGTACTACGTTCTTAGCTATATGATTCATGGAAATCGGTTCAGCCGTTTGAAGCCAGCTCTTTTATCGTATTTTTTCAAATGTTTAAAGTATTTGTACTTGTTAGCTCTATGTCTCTCTTTTTTAGCTATGTAAGTATTTAAAATACTTCCGTAGAGCCAACCAACGTTTTTTTTATTTATTAAATAATAGTCTTGCGCTTGGCCGCTAACTCGCCTGATGTTAAGCGATGAGGTGGTCTATGACGGAGCACGCTTGCCTCGAAGGAACCGATTCACCCTTGATTTGAAAACACCCAGATTGTAACTATCGGGTTTTTTATTGTTTTTTTAAACCAAATACAGCCTTTGCTTGATAGACAATATTATGAACCAGTTATTATCCAAGTTATATAGTTATAGTTATTAATTCATGCGTTTAATATTCGACAACACCGACCGTCACAGGTCAGCGCCTTCTTTAAATCAAAAATCCTTCTAAATATTCATAATTTATTCCTGAGTATGCTTGTAGGGTTTTTAGTGTTTATTGTATTAGAAATAATTTAATGAAATGAATATCATCACGCGCTCTGTTTTTGAATCGCTCGTATGATATTTCACACGTAGTCATTTGAAAAGATGCGACGAAATGATTGACTTTCGTTTGAAATCCCAAACAAAAGTAGCATTTTTAACCGACTTCCAAAAAGGAGGAGGGGGAGGGGGTTATCAATTCGTTTTTTTTTAATGTTTGTTACCGCATAACTTTTGACTGGGTGAACCGATTTTGATGATTCTTTTTTTATTTGAAAGCTTTCGATTTGGTCCAGATCTGATGAAGTCGGTTTTTTTATTGAGAATTATTGAGATAATCATTTCACTCGCTAATGTAACGAGTAGTTTGAACCATTCGAATTTGTTTTCTATCAATAAGAAATCTTTAATTTCGTATCACACACACGCACACACATACACACACACACACACACATAGAAACATACTGCATGAATATTAATACTAAATTTATTTAATTATTAGTTTTGTCAACAGTCACTATAACGAAGGAGGGAAGGAACTGACTCCTATAATACAGGTAATCTACCTAGCATACGAGTCAGAGATTCACTCAACTTGTGTAACCATTATTAAGAACAAATAAATATTTTGTATTTGTATGTTATTTTTGTGCGAAATCATACGAGTGATTTAAAAGCCAAGCCTCTGGGTTTGCTATACCAACGATAACAAACAGCGATGTAAAGACTATATAGGCGGTTTTAGGTACCTTACCTACCTCACTGCTGCCTCTGGTTATCCATTTGTCTTTGTTGAAATACCAGTCCAAGGTCAAGTTACGGCCGCGCTCCGTTTTCAATATCATTGAAGATAAAAATATCACTTAGAATTTTACCATACGAATGAACATTATCTTTAGAATAGGTACCTACATATTATGCAAATGGTGAGTATGAAATAATTTTCGTGTTTATTTTTTTAGTTTACATATTTATAGTTTAAACTTTTTTTTTTCGATCTCTTCCGCCAAAACAAAACATCAACTTAAAAACATATATTAAAACGTTTGCAATGTTATTCTAAAAATATTTTTTTTCATTCAAAACTACTTAGCGAATTTTTATCTTTGAAAATGTTGACAATATCCGAAAGAGATATCCCTGGGAGGTGAGCGCGGCCGTGAAAGACGTTTTATACGCAAATTCGTTTTATTTACGCATTACGCATATAGTATATAGGTACGTGGAAACTAGAAACCAATAATAAGTACCTAATACGTATACCTATGTACGTATATAAATACCTACTTACCTATAGATACGTAGCTACGTAGGTACTTCGACTACTACTAGGTACCACACAACATTACGTACACACTTCGCTTGTAAATGCGAAATTTAAGAAACAAGTTCAACTGCTGAATGGATTTGAGTGAAATTTGGTATATGGATGTACATTATAACCTGGATTAAAACAAGAAATTTTAATGCCAGAAAAAAATTGGTTTCTGTGCGTAGCGGGTAAAACCTGGGGTTTCTGCTAGTCCTTAAATGAACAATAATAGGTAGTTCAGGTTTGAAAGGTTCTCGAGTGGAGACTACGGACCGGTAAGCGCAGCGTAGGACGTCCTACAAGATGGACAGACGACCTAACAGAGACCGCAGGAAAACGCTGGATGTAGGCCGCTTCCAACCGGTCCTTTTGGAAATCGATGGGGGAGGCCTATGTCCAGCAGTGGACGTCCTACGGCTGAAATGATGATGATGATGAGGTGGGTCAGGTCACCTTCCCTATTTACGGGTGGGTCACGTCATATAGAAAATATTAGGTAGGTAATACTTACCGCTACTAAACGACACCGTAGCTTATCTAGGCACTTATATATTTTCAATGGCAAAAGTAATAGGTTTTTTGATTAGGAAAACATATTCTTACGTTTCAGCGAGGTCGAAGATTGTTACATTCTATCAATCGAATTTCGCACTTTTCATTATTCTTATCTCATTTAAGGCTCCTTCGTAGGTCGGATCTTTTTTAGGGTTCTGTACAAGGAACTTTTGTAAGTTCATTCTGTCCGTCAAAACGTCTGTCCGTCCATTGTAGGTAGATAAATATCAAGTAGTTCTCAAATAGTTTCAATCAGGCGTTTAATTTGTGGAAGTTCATCTTAAAAACTAAGTAATTTTTTCGCGAGTTTTTATTTTATAAATGTTTATCGGTACTTATTCCACATATTGACTCAGCTCGTGATCACGGCCATTGTAACAATGTTGAAAGGACGAGCGAAAGGTACCTATTTTAACCTAAATAAAATAATGCACGATAAGTCTCGATAAACATTTGAGCGCCACATCAATTTTGTTCGGCTGAGGGTATTATATTGGTATGCCAACTCACAGGTTTTCCTAGTTTGGGTACCAATGCACTTCCACCAGGAATATAAATATGTACTTAATGGCAACATGTATGTAAGACAATTATTAAGAAGTCGTTTGTTAACCTATTTTCTGAGCTTGGGGGCGTGGGTTTGATTCCCACCTAGGACAAACATTTGTGTGATGAACATTTGTGTTTGTTCTACGTCTGGGTGTTAATATCTATTTAGGTATGTATTTAAAAATATATATGTATGTATAAGGTCGGGGAAAAAGTTTCTTCGTATTTTTTAAACAAATTCAAGACATATTTTTTTCAAGTTTAATTACATTTAATTATAATATATATGTGCCATTTTGTTCGATAACTTGTTGCCATCTTGTAGGTAGTGACATGATCCCGTTGCTGTAGAATTTTTGGGACTTCTGATCAAAAAAATGCAACAAGTAGTTTTGACAGTCCTCTCTTGATGTTAATCTAACACTACCCAAAGAATTCTGAAGAGATCGAAACAGGTGGAAATCTGAGGGTGCAAGGTCTGGGCTATATGGTGGATGCATTAACACTTCCCAACCAAGCTCTCTAAATTTTTGCTGAGTGGCCAAAGATGTGTGCGGTCTGGCGTTATCATGATGAAAGACCACACTCTTTCTGTTGATCAATTCCGGCCGTTTTTTCTCAATTTCTTGTTTGAGTCTCATCTGCTGTTGGCAGTAGAGATCCGAATCGATGGTTTTGCCCGGCGGTAAAAGCTCATAATGAACGATGCCCTGCCAATCCCACCATACACACAGCATCACCTTATTACGTGTTAATCCGGGTTTCGCTACAGTCTGTGGTGCTTCACTGCCCTTTGACCATGATCTTTTGCGCACATTCTTGTCGTAGGTGATCCATTTTTCATCACCAGTGATCAATCTTTTCAAAAACGGTTCGGTTTCGTTACGTTTCAATAGAGAATCGCAAATGAGTACACGATTCATTTGGTTTCTTTCAGTGAGCTCGTGTGGCACCCAAATATCGAGTTTTTTGTATACCCAGTTTTTTTCAAATGGGTCAAAACTGTTTTGTGGTCAATCCCCAGTTCTTCAGCTACGTCGTAACTACTAATATGCCGATCTTGGTCCACTTTTTCAGAAATGGCATCGACTTTATCCGTAACAGGGCGACCAGAGCGAGCTGCATTTTTGACATCAAAATTCCCGGACTGAAAACGCTTGAACCAACATTGTGCTACTCTTGATGACACTGCATTAGGTCCATAAACGTCACAAATTTTATTCGCGGCGTGTGTCGCATTTTTCCCCTTTTTTGTTATAAAATTTCACAATATATCGAATTTGTTCGTTAGATTCACTCATTTTATCGAACAAAAAAACAATTGAAAAATGGCGGGAAATTGCTTTTTACGTTTTGTATTCCTTTTTTAAAATGTCATATTTTTAATGGTATCAAAACCAGCCAGATACAAACAGTACAACGGATAAGATTTTTACTACAACTTTATACATACAAAATAAGAAAAGACTTTTTCCCCGACCTATTATATCAGTCTCTGGCAGCCATATTACAAGCTCTGCTTAGTTTAGGGTCAGATGACCGTGTGTGCAAAAATGTCTCAGATATTAAGAAGTCGATTGTTAACAATATTTTTTATTTAATTTCATTTTCATTTCATGTCAGAATGACCCTATGTCCAGCCAGAGCACCGTTAAGTAGGTTACATTAGGTACGTCGTACGGAACAACGTACGTCTACGAAGTAGATGTTTTTTTGGTTGCTAGCAAAAAACAGCTAGCTGTGCCTTGAGGTTTTCCCCGCTATGCCACATGAATCACTAGAATGTTATATTTCAGGATCAAAAGCCTACCTTATGTAAGTTGCAGTATGTGAAATTACAGTACGTGATTTCAATCAAATTAGTCCAGCTGTTACGAAGTTGAGTACAGCTGTGTAGTTGAGTGCGTAGAGCTGTTAGAATTGTCGATGATCCCAAGCTCACTGAACACCTAGAGCCGCTCAGCATGCGCAGAGACATTGGGTCTCTTTGTGTCTTTTATAGCATTTACAAAGGGGAATGTTCTGAAGAACTGTTCGATCTGATGCCGGCATCACGGTTTTTTCATCGCACCAGCTGCCACCGCCTGAAAGTTCATGCACATATTATAGATGGGTGGAAATCGCACACTGCGTTTTACGCGTTCGTTTTTGCCTTACACCTACAATTTGTAGAATGAGCAGGCGGCCCGCCTGCTTGTTTGCCACCTATGGCATAAAAAAAGACAAACATACACGCACTTTAGCATTACTTACATAAATCCATGATCGAGTTATTATAGTTGTAAAAAATCGTTGTATCAATACTATTTTCTGGTGTCAAGGTGTGTGTGACCGTGACATTTAAATTATAAAAATAATTGTGCCATCTTTTGAAACCTCTGCGACATTATATATTGGACAGGTGTCTGGGTTGTTAAAAATAACAAGCTTAGTGAAAAATACAAATAAATGTAGTAGGTAGGTACGTTTATTTAAATCGGATGATTACCTACTATGCTGAGTTTCTTAAACATACCAGTTTCCTAACGATTTTTTTCCGTTTTTGAGCGACGGCATCGAAATGCAAGTTTTTATATATATAATTTTTGATTGGGCAAGTGCCTTTATTAACTAAACAAAATACAAGCTAACACTAACACTACTTATACAGTTAGACTGCCCTTAGACCTTTGAACGTCTAAAGACAATCCAAATGCTCAAGCCCACTATCCCTTGGCAGCGTACGCAGCATGGTGGCGGCATTACCACGCTAAATGGCAATGCTTATGCGTTGAAACAGATACACGCCAGCATTTTGGTAACGCGTTATTTTTTTAAATAATTAAATTAAATCAAATACTCGCAATCTCACTGACCGTCCGACTCGCACTTGGCTGGTTTTTATTATATATGTATATATTAAGAATACTATTGTGACCGCGCGACCCCTTAACTTTGCAACCTCTTTACGGATTTTGCCCATATACGAACTTTAATGGTATATGAAATCCCCTGATATAAATATAATAAATTTTCATAAGCCCTATTTCATTGAATTTAAAATCCTGTCGTTGACATCAATTTACATATTAGAAATAAGCAAATTCGTTAAAAAATACCCCGACTTCTTTAAAAGAGCAATTGACAAGCAGCGTAAAATCAGATATAGACATAAACTTATCGAACCGAAATCTAATCTAGTAATTCATAGCTCAGGCCCTACAACTATGGCCGTAAAAATATACAATAAGCTACCAAATATAATAAAAGACATAGAAAAAGTAACCAGCTTCAGTAATGTTCTCAAAACTTATCGAATCAATGATTTGCAATTTATGGTCTAACAAACATACGAGTACATAGAAACGCCGTCTTGTCCCATTACAACATGAGACCTCTCCTATCTCGGTCAAAATTTACTCCTTCACACATCACACACATCATCAGCCAATTAACGTCCACTGTTGGACAAGGCCTCCCTCATAGAGAGGGGTGTTGCCATAATCCCCACGCTTGGCAGGCGGCTTGGGGATCGCAGTACGTTCACCGTGTACTATTAGAACGCTGCTGCCCATCCTCCGGTGGTTCTGGTCGCAGTTTTAGGACATACCCGTGTCCACTCCTAGGTTGATTTCTTAAACAAATCCAAAAGATTAGTTACCTACTACATATGTAATTATCCTTTACGTGTAAAAAACGTGACTATACAGCAACTAAGTATATTTTTCTTTATTTAATATTGCCACAAATCGAATACCAAGGTTTCAGTACTTGCAGATGTAGGTACAATCTTCCGCATACGCGCTATTTTGATGTTGTTATTATGATTTAAGTATGATTTATTATCTAATTATGATCCACATCACAAATCACATCATCAGCCAATTAACGTCCACTGTTGGACAGAGGCCTCCCTCATAAAGTTGCCATAGTTGATAGGGGTGTTGCCATAATCCCCACGCTTGGCAGGCGGCTTGGGGATCGCAGTACGTTCACCGTGTACTATTAGAACGCTGCTGCCCATCCTCCGGTGGTTCTGGTCGCAGTTTTAGGACATACCTGGGTCCAATCGGGTAATTATGATCCAATCGTAAGATAAAATTATGATTTAATTTAAACACAATTTTAACTAAAACAAAATAGTTAAATTTGTTAATTGTTTTTTGTAGTTCTTTCGGTAATATAATTATATACCTGCATATTATCACTGAAAGGGTTTCTGAGTAAAAAACAAACTTAATTGTGTATTATGTATTCTGTGTTTCTATCACTACCAGTTACCATTATATCGGTTTTATACATTCCCAATAACGACTTTGGCAATACACATGACATACATAATGCCTAAGGAAATAATAGGTCGGGGAAAAAGTCTTTTCGTATTTTGTATGTATAAAGTTGTAGTAAAAATCTCATCGGTTGTACTGTTTGTATCTGGCTGGTTTTGATACCAATAAAAATATGACATTTAAAAAAAGGAATATAAAAAGTAAAAAGCAATTTCCCGCCATTTTTCAATTGTTTTTTTGTTCGATAAAATGAGTGAATTTAACGAAGAAATTCGATATATTGTGAAATTTTATTACAAAAAAACTGAAAAATGCGACACAAGCCGCGAATAAAATTTGTGACATTTATGGACCTAATGCAGTGTCATCAAGAGTAGCACAATGTTGGTTCAAGCATTTTCAGTCCAGGAATTTTGATGTCAAAGATGCAGCTCGCTCTGGTCGCCCTGTTACGGATAAAGTCGATGCCATTTCTGAAAAAGTGGACCAAGATCGGCATATTAGTAGTTACGACGTAGCTGAAGACCTGGGGATTGACCACAAAACAGTTTAGACCCATTTGAAAATAACTGGGTATACAAAAATACTCGATATTTGGGTGCCACACCAGCTCACTGAAAGAAACCAAATGAATCGTGTACTCATTTGCGATTCTCTATTGAAACGTAAAGAAACCGAACCGTTTTTTAAAAGATTGATCACTGGTGATGCAAAATGGATCACCTACGACAAGAATGTGCGCAAACGATCATGGTCAAAGGGCAGTGAAGCACCACAGACTGTAGCGAAACCCAGATTAACACGTAATAAGGTGATGCTGTGTGTATGATGGGATTAGAAGGGCATCGTTCATTATGAGCATTTACCGCCGGGCAAAACCATCGATTCGGATCTCTACTGCCAACAGCAGATGAGACTCAAACAAGAAATTGAGAAAAAACGGCCGGAATTGATCAACATAAAGAGTGTGGTCTTTCATCATGATAACGCCAGACCGCACACATCTTTGGCCACTCAGCAAAAATTTAGAGAGCTTGGTTAGGAAGTGTTAATGCATCCACCACATAGCCCTGACCTTGCACCCTCAGATTTCCACCTGTTTCGATCTCTTCAGAATTCTTTGGGTAGTGTTAGATTAACATCAAGAGAGGACTGTCAAAACTACTTGTTGCATTTTATTGATCAGAATTCCCAAAATTTCTACAGCAACGGGGTCATGTCACTACCTAAAAGATGGCAACAAGTTATCGAACAAAATGGTACATATATATTATAATTAAATGTAATTAAACTTGAAAAAAATATGTCTTGAATTTGTTTATAAAATACGAAGAAACTTTTTCCCCGACCTATATGTGAAAAATATATTTTAATTTTTCATGGCGTGGTCATTAGGCCTTGCATAAATGACCTAGGCATTGTGTATACAGCCGAATTTAATATAATTTCGGTAACAATTACACTAACGTCAGCTGGCTAATCACGATCATAACTGACATTTTACAAAATAATACATAATTACAATAATTTCCTTAAAATAATTTACAATTATACTCTTTTTTTCAATGTTACAAGATGTTGGTAAGGCAAGGCTGGTGAAAGACAGTGTATATAATTTTTTTTAAAACCGTAATGCGATTTAATTTTTTACTTGCTAAACGTCGTGTTGTGGTGATGATGATGAAAAATGCTACCAAATATACATAAATCATTCATAAAAACCGGTCGAGCCATTTCGGAGGAGTGCGACCACAAACACCGTGATACGAGATTTTTATATATAGACTAGTTGAATCCCGCGGCGTTACTCGCGATTTTCCGCATTTCTGGGGGCAAAAGTACCCTATGTCAGTTCTTATGATGCACACTATCTTCCTGCCAAATGTCGTTAGAATCCGTCAATTAATTTAGCCGTGATAACGCGACAAACATCCAGACTGAGAGACAGAGTTACTTTCGCTAACCTGCACTAAGTGATGTATATACTTACACAAGTGATTTAGGACATGTGCGTGGACAAACAAACAAACAGAATAGAATAACAACAAAAATACTAAAAACTGTGGTAACGTTTTCAGCTGCTTATTTTAAGACAGCCTGTGTTTTTTTTATATCTCGCAATTATAGATTTTTTTATCTCTACGTTTTTATTATATGTATATATACTCGTAGATATAGGAGGTAATCGTCGCAAGATGTATGTTGATTAAACTGAAGCCATTAGAGCTAAACAATGAACTTTGTGATTAATTAAGCCGACGAGTCTCACGATCTTAGTACCAGAGATGGGTAAACCCGCACATCGGAGTTGGTAATCTCCACACAGCATGATGCGGTTTACAAAAACTGTGGTTTTTAATCAGGATATAGGTTAATGTTTTAATGTACTTCGTAGGTGTAAAACAGGGTCAAATGTTAACCGATCAGATAAAGTTAAGCAAGTAGTCGAGGAAGGAGAATACTTAAGTGATTTTAAAGTGCTGCTAAAAATAAAGAAACATCTTACTTATAATACGAGTAAAATTCAAGATCAAAAATAATTTGAAACTAAGTACATATATAAAGTCTTTGGGTAATAGTATTGCCTAAGTATTAAGTATTAACCTGTCGGTTACCTTGTTTCCAGAGAGATAAAATAATCTAGTAATTTTTCAATGTCAGAGCGAATCATCGTATATATCTGCGTGCTTAATCTTCGACCACATCGTCGCTTATCAACAGGCTGGTCAAACGCGGACTTATGCAAAAAAAACAGTAGTGAATGTTAGACAGTGATTAAGTGAAAAATCAGAACATGACGCAAGACGAAAAATCAAAGAGTGAAATAGAAGAAACTCTGCAAGCGAGTGAAACCTGGCGGATATTGAAGAATGTGGTGGTTATCAGCTTGGCGTTTATGGTGCAGTTCACTGCTTACAGTGTAAGTACTTATCTTTTATAACCGACTTCAAAAAAGAAGAGGGGGGTTCTCAATTCGGTGTATTTTTAATATTTATTACCTCAGTGGGCGAAGTACGAGTATTCGCTACGTAAAATATGTATAGAATTTCATACAAATTTTGAATTTCGAAATTGAAATTTTGTTTTGAATTTGATACGTATTTTACGTACCGAAAATATGTACTGCGCCCATAGAACTCCATTTTTTATAAACCAATTCGGAAAATTATTTTTTTATTTGAATAGCTATATACTTTCAGATTGGGCCCATATGTTACATTAATATCGGTTCAGTAGTTTGGTTATTAGATAAATCAAAATAATTGGAAAATTCGTTTTGGTAATTGGTAAATTGCGTATTTTATTAATTTTGAAGTCGTTTTTTTAAATTTATACAATAACTAGCAACCCTCCCCGGCTTCGCACGGGTGTTAGCTCGGTCTTCCGCCTCGCTACTATGACCCGCTCCAGGAACACAACATTTCATCCAAATCGGTCCACCCTTTTTTAAAGTAGTCTATGTGCTATTCCAGACTATAATCTATCTCTGTGCAAAAATTTCATCCAGATCCGTTCAGCCGTTCTGGCGTGATTGAGTAATAAACATCCAGCCAAACTTTTACATTTATAATATTAGTGGGATTACTTACTTACTCACCATCTAAGGAAGTAAATAGGAAATGTAAGTTCACAGTAGCTCCGTAGGCCATGGAAAGAGCTTGCATGTTTCTGAGGGGTCGTATTCAGAATGAAATAATTCGCTAAATAACCAAATTCACCGACATAAGCAACTTGGTGTTGCAGTAGTTTTGTAATATCTGTCACAGATCCGTTAAGGCATGATATAATAATCACACTCCGTCAGGTATTATATTCCGAGAGGCAAAGGTCACGTGGGTGACACAAGCCTACGTCATCTATGTATAGTATATATTAAATTCGTGTTTAAATGAGAATAACATAGTGATTATCAATTTATGTTCGGAGTTTTAGCGCCATCGTGAAAAAAACATCTTGTCTCATTGTATTATTTTCCTAAACAATGTGTATTTTCGAGTGTTAATGCGTAATAATTATAATCATGGTAGATTGGATTATTAACTTTTAAGTGTTCGTGGTAGTGCCAGAGTGTGGGAAAGTGATGTAACGCGGTAAAATATGTATTTTCGTATTGTTTCCAAAGCTCCATAAAAGCCTCTTGTAAAATCTTCACCACTTTATTAGGGCATAGCTTTGACTTGACCGTGACTTACTTTGCTTGATTCTGACAGAAAATATAACTTGTTTGATGACATTTCATCAAACTTCATAATATTTTAATACTCGACACTGGCAAACACACAAGAAGTGCGTCGCCAAAATCCTCTCAAAGAAAATAATTAGTAATGTAAAAAATATTAACAAGAAATAGCTTTAAAACATTCGCAATGTTAATTCTAAAGATACTTAATGCTAATTCACTTTTTTGTGAGGAAACCGGTTTGATCAAGAATCTCAAAAGTTCAAAGACATATGACATTCACCTACAGGCTTACTCTCTCTCTCTCTCTCTCCGAGAGAAGGCCTATGTTTCCCAGCAGTGGGTGCATGATAAGCTGATAATGACGATGATGATGATTTACTTTTTTAAATTCCCAACTTCATTGATACTGTTTCCTTTTATTTTATTTTTTTCAATCACACTAATATCATATATGTGAAAGTTTGGATGGATGGATGGATGTTTGTTACTCAATAACGCAGAAACGGCTGGATGGATTTGGATGAAGTTTGGAATATACATTGCTTATGTCCTGGATTAACACATAGGCTACTTTTCATCACCGATTTTAATCACCACGTGGGTGAAACCGCGGGGCGCAGCTAGCATCATATATGTGAAAGTTTGGATGGATGCATGTTTGTTACTCAATAACGCAGAAACGGCTGGATGGACTTGGATGAAATTTAGAATATGCATTGCTTATGTTCTGGATTAATACATAGGCTACTTTTCATCATCATCATCATCATCATCGATTTTCATCACCACGCGGGTGAAACCGCGGGGCGCAGCTAGTAATTTATAAATGTGTAACGTACCTATATACTTTTCCAGGAAAGTGAAATCTGCAAAATTAACGGTATCATGCATCTTTCAGCATACTTCACTTTAATCTAAGTACAAACTTATCTATTAAATTTGCTCTATGCCAATTGTCTATTTGTCCGGAGTATTTGTTCAGCGAGATTTAATTAAAATAAAGGTTACGAAGTAAGATAATCAAATAGTCAGGGTAAATTCATATTTCAGTTGGCGAAGTACTAGTCTAAGATCCGGCTGCAGAATTACTTCGGTCGTCGAGTTTTTGCTTAAAACCAAATTTTTACGCATATTTATGATTAGGAGAATATAATTATATTAACCAGAGTGCCATTCAAAACGTGACCGTTAATATTTTAATTAAATTATTATTAACTAATTTATGGGAAAAAATTTCTTTCACTTGGTTTTTTAATAAAATATCGTCCACTAAAATCAATCGATAATTCGCGGAGAAATCGGTGAATTTTTATTTTTTTTAAAACAGGGGAACATAGGGATATCCTCCTATTTTGCAGTCGGTTAAAAATCTCAAATTGTGCCATAAACTGTAAAAACTCGTCCTTGCGTATCGAGTTAAACTCTCGAGACAAACCTCTAAATAATAATTGCTCTCGTGAAGACAGTAGGTACAAAAAATGGTCGCGGTGTCTATCTTGTTAACGGTCTATGGCGGAGACTATCAATATTTTTTTGATAATTTTTTCCTCTATATGCAGTAGTTAAAAAGGCAATCATTTTTCTTCTCCTGTTTATAGACCTGCGAAAGTGGAGGTCACGGTTGTTTTTCTGAGCATTGATTCAATGCCTTTTCCTGTTTGATCTATTATGATAACAAGGAAAAAAATTACTTAAGTACATGGTTAGGTACTCATATTATGCACTTATACTTGCACTAGAACAATGTGTATTATTGCGTCGCGTAATCACACTAATATCATACATGTGAAAGTTTGGATGGATGGATGTATGGATGGATGGATGTTTGTTACTCAATAACGCAGAAACGTCTGGATGGATTTGGATGAAATTTGGAATTCCTTATTGTACTTGAAGCGACGTAGAAGCGGAATTACACTAGAAATTCATCGGAAAATGGACCCGGGTATGTTCTAAAACTGCGACCAGAACCACCGGAGGATGGGCAGCAGCGTCCTAATAGTACACGGTGAACGTACTGCGATCCCCAAGCCGCCTGCCAAGCGTGGGGATTATGGCAACACCCCTTTCTATGAGGGAGGCCTTGTCCAACAGTGGACGTTAATTGGCTGATAATGTATGTCCTGGATTAATACATAGGCTATTTTTCATCAAACAAATCATTCATCATCGAATTTTAATTGTGTATCGAATAAATATTTTTTTATGGATAAAATGTTCTTGTTTTTTTTTTCTAATCTCGTGCCCCGTCTGCCGCAATCCTTGTCCATGGCAGAGTACAGCGACCCCGCATGGGAAATTCTTGTACCTATACAAGGCTTCCCCGTAGTGCTGTGCCCAAATATTTGGAGAGGACCTTATACAATTTTGGATCATTGACACGACTACCATGTTAAAAACCTCTGATTTCTTTTCCTTGACCACGTTTTCGCTAATAACTTACTTAAATAATTTCCAGGGAGCAGCCAACCTGCAGAGTTCTATCAACGCGGAGGCAGGGCTTGGAACCGCGTCGCTGGCTGCAGTGTACGCAGGCCTGATATTCTCTAACATATTTCTGCCGGCCGTGGCTATAAAGTGAGTGAGTGCATGTGGTAGTGAGTGAGTTGGCAGGCCTAGCTAAGCTGGGCCTTGATTCCATAACTACAAACGATGATCTGAGCTACAAACACGCTCGTAGCATTTACAGCTGAGCGCTAAGGATGACGTGATAAATTGAAGGTTCCGATTATTTGTTTGTCAACAACCCCTAAACTACGTCAGAGCGTGACATTAGGGCTAGCCACTCGACCTATATAAACTTACTTAGGCATTTATTTGAGGCAAAAGTGAATAGGCAGGCATCTACTCTAAACATGCTCTACCTTCGACCGGATCAAAACATTTCATCAAGGGAGTTCAAACACAATCTAATTAAATTGTGAAAACAAGAAAACAAGACTTGTTTTCCCTGGACTAGTGCATGCTGGTGAATGTCATTATGTCTTTGAACTTTTGAGGTTCTTTGACATACCAGTGTCCTTATGATATTTTCCTTCACGGTTGTTGAGCAATGGAATCGAAAATGCACATAATTTATTTAGTACTAAATAAGAGATTAGTTCGGGGCGGAGGATCAAACCGGGTGCCGTCAGATTGTAAAGCGTACATGCTTCCCCTCGGCCACCATCGCTCATATTGCAATCTCCTGACGCTGATCATCAGTAGGGTGTCTGGCTAGAGTTCGATTCTCGGCCAGGTAGATGTTTGAATTGCCTCGGAGTACCGGTAGAGTAGAAAAGTTCTTCCCTCTACTACTATAGGTGTCGTTGAAGTCGACTAAGGTATTTGATAGTGGTCATGTTAATCTCATTCTGCAAAACCAAGGAAAACTCGGAACAAATCCGGTTTAGTACCTACCTTCGTAAGGCACGAGTCATCTTACGGCCACCTTTTATTAACGATTCTGTTGAAGCGAAAAGTTGCGCGACCACAAACAATTTCTCGGTGCGTTAAGGTTCACGTTCGCGTGACTTTTTGCACTGCGCTGTTTCAAGCCCGCGGTAAGAGGTAAGACCGAAAGACGCAGCGTAGGTAGGCCTCCGACTAGATGGACCAACGACATCGTGAGAGTCGCGGGCATCCAGTGGATGCATATGGCAGGCTGTCGTGGAGGTTAATGGGGCCTATGTTCAGCAGTAGACGTCTTCTGGCTGATGATGATGTTAAGAGGTAGCCGTAAGTCTTCAGGTCCTGTAACCGACCTGGCACGACACAGTGACTCGCACTCGTCATTCCTCTGGCTCCTGCTGGTTAGGTCGAGTGTCGCGCTGGTTCTGGACATTTACAAAGCAAGTTAGATTGGTCAAAGACCCATGGTTGTAGACGCTCAATGAAATCATTTGTTTATTACAGATGGCTCGGCACAAAGTGGGCAATAACCCTATCGTTCTTCACATACATGCCATATATTGCTGCTCAATTCAAGCCTACCTTCTACACGATGATACCAGCTGGTTTGATCGTGGGGCTAGGAGGCGGCCCGCTCTGGTGCTCCAAGTGTACTTACCTGTCTGTGGTCAGTATCCATAATTTATTAGACAACTTTCTCTTTCAACGGTCTATTTTTTTAGTTGTAGTTTTAGTTAGCTCAGGTAAAAACATTCAGAAAAAACAAACATACATGTACGTACATCCGAAAAACAGGCAGTTGGGTTGGAATACCTTTAATCGATGGGGGGAAAAAACCAGTTGGAATACCTATAAACTGATGGTAGAAAAAACAGTTGGAGTACCTTTAAACCGTAAAAGATCTAAAGATAATCCAAATGCTGAATCCCACTTCCAATTGGCAGAATTTACGTTTCTTTTTATATTATGTAGAAAAAGGTCTTGAGGTGGTCCCACAAAAACTTCATTATCTTTGGATTAGTACTTTTTGAATCAGTTCTACGTAATTAATACTTGATAATATTTATGAATAATTTTGTTCCAGTGCCTGTTGATTTGGCCATATCAATAATTTTATTCGAGCGAAGAGAAGTCGGTTTTTTAAGTTGATAATTATTGTTATATTTTGTCATGTGTTTTTGGCAAAAAATACAATAATTACTCATTGCCTATTTGGACAAGTTACATACATACACAAGTATAAACCAAATTTTATAACCCCCATATAAATGCTGGTAATTTTCAAACGGCTGCATAGATTTAAATCTTGAATCATAGCTAAGAACATCGGGAGTGTTTCTCCAAGGAACTAACTTTCGAACTTTCTCACCTTTCGAACAAAAAAACTAAATCAATATCGGTTCAGCCCTTTTGGAGTTACAATGCCACAGACAGACACACTTATACACAGACACAGATACACTATTATTTTTACGTCAGAGTAAAAAAAAAATAGGTTCTGCGCCACAATTTCTTGTGATCTTAGTACATTTTCTAGCTTGTCGAAACTTATGACTTGAGGATTAAAATACTATGTTATCATTAATACCTTTATTCCTTTTCTAGGTATCAGAAGCTCACAGCAAGATTTCCAAAATATCTTCCGAGGCGTTGCTGACACGTTTCCTGGGGCTGTTCTTTATGATATTCCAGATGAACCAAGTGTGGGGCAACTTGATCTCTTCTTTGGGTATGTGACATCAATTATTTTTTAAACTGTCATAGCGTTATTTAAGGGTTTGTCTACACTGATCCCGGTATCAGACTGAATTAGCCACGAATCCCGGAGAATTGTATCCATGGCTAATATAGTCTGATCCCGGGATCCTTGTAGAGTTGTAAACAAACCCTTATCTTATAGTTACTTATCGTTAGGTAATAATAAAAACGACTTCAAAATGAGTAAATACGCAATTTCGTTAACTTGGATGACATATTTTTTCAGTTATGTATTTTGATTTAAAAACCAAACTATTAAACTGATTTTGATGAAATTTCAATGAGACTATCTCTGACGTATGTCATAGTACCAAAAAAAGGAATCGTTAAAATCAATTCATAATTGGCGGAGATATCGGTGAATATACATAACAAAAATACATTGGAACATAGAACCACCTCCTTTTTTGAAATCTGTTAAAAACAAATAACCATCAAGCTGGATAATACAATATTTTTTTGTCAAATATAATGTGATTAGTTGATGACATCGCTGGTGATTAGCTGGTCATTAAGGCGCAACGCGCAATTTGGGCTTGAAAGATCTTCCAAGTCCTACAAGGCCAAACTAAGCACAGCTTCACTCAATGACTTGCAATGTTAATATGTATTTGAGTATGTATGTATTTAAAAATATATATGTACGTATATCAGTCTCTGGCAGCCATATTACAAGCTTTGCTTAGTTTGAGATCAGATGACCGTGTGTGCAAAAATGTCCCAGTTTTTTTTAATGCCGCGCACTTTGCTTGGAACATTCCAAACACACTTTTTTACCACAATCTGAATGAAATAAAAATCCCCAAGTCACAAACAGTTTACGAACGTTAATTGCTCGTTGAGATGCAGAAATCTGTAAGCTACGTATCTTTTAAAACAAGGTCCTTTTCCAGTGCTGACATCAGGCGATAATTCGGCAGCAGTGACGTCAGTGAACGCAAGCTTGATCCCGGAGCTGTGCGGAGCCAACTTCCTGCCAGCGGCTGATGCTGGAGAGGCTCTGCCGCCACAGCCGCCGGAAAAGATCCAGATGATTGCTGGTACCTACGTTTACTTGAAATTATTATACCGGAAAACTTTTTTTACTTAAAATGAAAAATAACAAAATTGTTTTGAGTTATGTGACTGCAAATTAAGTTCACATTTCTAGTCAGGCCTCCACGTACCTGATACATGTACCTCCCTAATATTTCCGTTTCGGTAAAATAAGTCGCTCGATATACGATCCCGATATATGATGTGTGAATAGACAGTGTGTGAAAAAAAGGCAAAAAAAGAAAAAGCAAAGTGAAGGCGAGAGGGGAAATGTAATGAAGGTGGAATTGATTGTGCTATAGATGAAGAGTGGAGGTGCGCTGTAGCGAATCCAGTTGAGTTCAAGGCAGGGTCTGGTTGTTTAGTTCTACTCATCACATCCACATGCTCCTCCAATGTTATGTCATGGTGTTAATTTTCATTATAATTCTCTCGTTGATTTCAGGAATATACTTAGCCTGCATGGCGGCGGCTGCGCTTATCGTAGCTGTTGGAGTGGACTCCATGAAGAGGTAAAGTACTGTTGTGCATTGTAATATGGATGGCATTGAAAAATAGAACATAATAATATATACAAAATGTCGAGACTAAGTAAAATACAATTAAAGATTTAGTAAAAAAACATGCTTTTAGGCATCCGCCATATTGAACTTAGTGTGACGTCATTTTATTTTTCGTACTCTTCTCAGCAAACGAAAGCAATTCAGGCATAAATAATAATTAACTAGTCAGCCATCTTTGGGAGTCCGCTATATTGGATTTAAAATGACTCCACTCAGCTAACCATTCATTATCATCCAAACTAACAAAATGTGTACCTATGCAAAATTACGGCCCAATCGATTAGAGATAACTATTTTAAAATTCAGTTGGAAGATTTGACCCACCCTAACAAAAGCTTGTAAAAAGTAAACATGAAACAGTTATATTTTTACCAACAGCCAAGTATTTTTTCAGGTACGACTCAGGTCGCAAGTCAGAAGACAGCTTGTCAGGGTTAGCACTTCTGGCAGTCACGCTGAAGCTGCTGATGGAACCCAATCAGCTATTACTGGTCATCATCAACATCTTCATCGGTTACCAGCAGGCATTCTTTGGTGCCGATGTCACAGCTGTAAGTTTTTATAACAGACTACGAGACAGAGTGCATCCAAATCGTCGACCTCCAGGTCGCCCCTAGAAAGAAAAGAAAAGAAAAAGGGTTCAAAAAAAGTTTGTCTGGCACTGCTGGCTCAGGATAAAAACAAGTAGAAGGTGGAGACCTTTGCCCAACAGTGTGTTAAAACAGGTAAACTAAAAAAAGTACCGAAACATGCAGGTAGTTCTTTTAATGATTAACGCTGCGCCTACCAATAATAGTTGCAGTGCCATCAATAACAAAAAACTTCAGATTCATGTGTACATTACGTTGTGTTTCTTGCCTTGTTACCTGTCATTGTGGCCTGTAATTTCACTGCAAAAATTCCCTTTGATAAAAAAACTTTTGCTATGCGTCAAAAGTATGGGAGCTTCTTCCTGAAAACGACTCTAATAGACTGTATAAGGACTGTAAGGTGTCTGAAGATCTGCAAAGTTCACATTCTCTATAAACAATTTCTGCTTTGTACAGGACTTTCTTCCTAACATGGACTGTAAAAAGACTATAAGGCGCTATAGGGCCTGTGAGATCATAGATTGTTATTATAAACATTTTGATGAAGCGCTTCTATATTCAATGATTCAACAGTCATTCGCTGGCGCTTAAATACAGCACACGTACTTAATCCATCTACCGGAATTTCAATTCACTCAACCCACTCACACTTTTTAGGGATAGCCTTCTACGTCAAATCTAAGTCAGGACACAATTGGTTATAGTCAGATAAATACAACCAAACAATTATATCCTAAAAGCGCCTAGAGATCTACAACTAAAAACATCACCTCACCAAAGTACGTATTCTACAGATTGCTCTACCTTGTTCTTTTTTCCAGGCGTTCGTGTCATGTGCTATTGGAACAGGGTCCGTGGGTTTCGTGATGATGACATACGGGGTAGCGGATGCTATCGGATGTGTTGTGACGGGATATCTAGCCAAGGTATTAAAGCCTATTTTAAAGGTGTAAAAAGTTAAATAAAATGTATCCAAAAGATGAGATTGTTAGTTTTTGCCATTGTTTGACCGTGATCTCGCTTCTAGTGTCCATCGCTCTTGACCTGAAGATTAAGTAGGGTTGGATGATTGGGTTTCATCGATGGATCACAAGTTCCCGTTGGAAGTGGTGATTGGAAGTGGAAGTTGGAAGCGGTAAAAGATGTTTAGTTACATTACTGCAGTTAAGGACGAATATAGCATTATAGCTATTAATATTTGCAAGTTGAAGTCGCAATGGGCAGGCCACATCGCTCGAAGAACCGATAACCGAAGGGGAAGAAAGGTTCTTGAGTGGAGACCACGAACTGGAAGACGCAGCGTAGGTAGGCCTCCCACTAGATGAACCGACGACATTGTGAGAGTAGCGGGCATCCAGTGGATGCAGATGGCAGGATGTCGTTCAGTGTGGAGGTTAAAGGGGGAGGCCTATGTTTAGCAGTGGACGTCTTCTGGCTGATGATGATGAGTTAAGGACGAGTAGTTGGTTTTTAGCGTAACCCATGGATGAAATTCAAGCCAATCAGTCATAAAATAACAAATACACTTATTATAGACGTAGATTTAGTCTTGAACTCAGGTGAAGCGAGATGCCTTAAGACTCTTCTAGGTTATGCTACTGGATAAGACTGCTTTATCATTACAGGTGACTGGTCGGTTGCCCCTGGTATGCGTAGCGACAGTGGTTCACGCTGTGTTATTCGTTACCATCCTAACGTGGCGGCCACAAGCTGGCTTCGGCTATGTTCTGTACATCATTGCAGTGCTGTGGGGTCTCTGTGATTCCATATGGATAGTCCAGATAAACGGTAAAATCTTTTATACATTTTGTTTCTATAGTAAACTTCAAGTCAACTAGTCTGGTATAAGTTTCTGTAGGATAGTGGGATTAGTGACTAAAACTGCCTGCTAGTGCCGTCATATTTTCAGTTTTTTTCACTGAGTTTGAACACAAACTAGCAAACTCATTACGTTTTCCAAAGGTCATAGAAGCATCGTGCTATATTGAAAAATCAGAATTCAGAGCTCTGCAGAGGGGCCGCATACGGCTATCTGTTTTAAGCGATTCTGTTTAGGTGATTGCGAAAAGTTGCGCGAACGCAAACCGTATCTCGGCGCGTTAAGGATCACGTTCACGTGATTTTCCGCACCGCGCTGTTTCAGCGCTGTTTCGAGCTCGTATTAAGAAGCAGCCGTAAGGCCACTGTATGGTTTACTTTAGCTTTGAAAATAATTTCGAACAAAACAACCTGAATTAATTTGATCCAAGCCATAGGCCCGTGGGATCGGGAGCCATTTTTTTTTTTAATATTTAAAATCATGGTTGGTCGATGCAACTCGTAACCAAAATGCTTACCTCTACTTTGCTCAAAGGTAACCCTTATAATAGCATTGCTCACAATGCTCACGCATTGTGAGCAATGCTATTATACAACGTGGTAATAGGGCCAGCATTTTGGAAACAGTTCCCACTGGTAGCGGATTAATCGATTAGTTTACTATTTAGGTTTTAATTTGTTGTTTTTAGGGTTCAATACCCAAAGCGTAAAACGGGACCCTATTACTAAGACTCCGCTGTCCGACGGTCTGTCACCAGACTGTATCTCATGAACCGTGATAGTTAGACATTTGACATTTTCACAGATGATGTATTTCTATTGCCGCTATAATTACAAATATTAAAAAACGTTTTTTAAATAGTTTAAATAAGTTTAATTTTTAAACCACCAAAAATTACAAGACCTAATTCCTCTTCCAGCGTATTCTGGGATCCTCTTCCCCGGGCGAGAAGAAGCAGCATTCTCCAACTTCCGGCTGTGGGAATCAGTCGGCTACATCATCGCCTACGTCATATCCCCCTACCTGCGCACCAGCTCCAAGACCTACCTGATGATAGCAATGATGGTGGCAGGAGTTATAGGATATTTTGCGGTGGAAGTCAGAGATAGGCGGTCCAGAAGAACTTTGGAAATCACGAAGGTGGTGACTTTGAAAAAGTTGTCTGACAAAGGCTGTGATAATAAAGGGTTCCAAAAAGATTTATGATAAGTAATCTAAGGTGTTGATATGAGCTATCTATTGAATTAAACTATTGATAGAGTATGTGCTATAATATATAGGTATTATTAATAAATAATTTTAAGGCTTTACTTCTTTTTTTTTAAAGCCACGCTTAACAGTATAATCTCGTTCGTACGTTTTCAACATATCACTGAGTGAGAATTTTAAGAAACCGATTGGAATTGGAATAACCTTTGGAATAATATTATAATAACAAATAGTAGGTATAAAGCAGTATTCGTTTTGATATTTTATAGGATGGCGTTAGATATAGAAAAATATATATTGTTTTTCGGGTTCCGCAGGCATACAAGGAACCCTTATAAGTTCGTTCTGTCTGTTTGTCCGTCCGTTATAATTGTTTAGAACCCGCAAACTTGTAAGATATTAAAATAAGTGCATGAAACTGCATAATGAAAGTTTTATTATAGATCTCAATTTTAAAACTATAAGACAGTTAATTTTTCATTTGAGGGGTGCTTTGCTACATGTGGAATGGGGATGAACTTATTTCGCTGCACCCCCTCGTGTGGGTATCATTAAATAGGTCTTTTAAAATGAAATTAAGGTTTCATACTTTTTTTTTTCAAGTATCCTTTACGAAATATGGCCCGCCTAAGTTGCAAAAAGTTGGTCGCCTGCATTTCTAAATTATTAAATATAAAACTTGTAACTTACAATACCTGATATTTCATATTTAAAACCTTAATTCAAAATTATTTCAAACATTATCTGATTATGACTTTTTGAGTTACAGCAATAAAACTGTAATACATTTAAAATATTCTTGTTCAAAGGTCGTTTTCATATTAAAAAATATGTTTTCCTGGTGGTTTTCTTATTCATTAAACCATGAAAAGTATATGTTATGTCGGGATGATACATCTCTGAAAATTGGCTACGTCCTCAGAGCTTTGCTATAACCACCAATTTCTAAATTATGATTGTGACTACAATTATAATGACTTTGGATACGGAACTCTACCATATGCGTGTCTGGACACGCTCTTGGCTAGTTATTTCTGTTTCCTATAAAATATCAACACGAAAATTGCTAAACTATACTAAAGTATTTGCAATGTTATACTAAAAATAATGCTCAATGGGTTTTTTATATTCTTACTCGGGAATTTTTATCTTCAAAAATTTTGTTTGTTGATTATTGCGTCGCATTTTTTGTGCATTTGCTGAGTTAAGTATTACAATATTTTCAAGTTTGATGAAATATCGTCAAATAAGTCACAGTCAGAGTCAAGGAAAGTAAGTAACGCCAAGTCAAAGTCACCTAGTAAAGTGCAACAGGCTTCTTTGGAGTTTTGGAAACAACGCGATATTACTTTCCTACACTCGAGCAAGTCCATGAACACTTGATAAATAATAACCCATCATTATTACACATTGACACTTGAAAATACACAAGTTTAGGAGAATAATGCAACGAGACGCTTAGAAAAAATAAATTAAAGTGTTTCACTATGGAAACTGACGTGGTTATCACACATTTTATTTATATTACACAGAAATTACTCACGTAAGATTCGGCTGGTTAATCCGACTAAAGTTTCAACTGCGTTCGGCGGTCTTTATCAAGGCGATTAAGGTGATATTACCTACGTACGTAATTCCCGTGTTATATAAATAAAAAGTGTTTCACCTACAGTTTCACCACTAGTTTCCCCTTTAGCTCTTACACCCCCTTGGTCGTCCGTTTGCTCATCTTGTTTTAGTCGTGTGCTGCTCAATATTGAAGTGTGCGCTCGTAGAACTAGTAAAAGTATGTCAGCGTGTGCAATACGTGTTTAATTCCCCCTTTTAGTTCATGGCAGACTTTTTTGGGGATCGTACCCAAAGGGTAAAACGGGACTCTATCACTAAAGACTAAAAACTCTAAAGACTCCGCTTTCCGTCCGTCTGTCATCAGGCTGTATTTCATGAACCGTGATAGTTAGACAGTTGATATCTTCACAGATGATGTATTTCTGTTGCATGCCGCTATAACAACAAATACTAAAAAATAGAATAAAATAAATATTTAAGGGGGCTTCCATACAAAAAACGTGATTATTTTTGTTCGTTTTTGCTCGATATTGATAACGGCAACAGGTAGACGCTTGAAATATTCACATAATATTGGGTTATATATTCTTAAAAGTAATTAATTAAATTAAAATAAAATTAATATTTAATCTCCCATACAACAGACATGTTTTTTTGCCGTTTTTATACTTAGATAATGGTACGAAACTCTTCGTGCGCGAGTCCGACTTGCACTTGGCCGGTTTTTAGTACTTTATTTGTAAATACTTTTATGTCTTCTGTGGTTTAAGGCAAATCTAAAGCTATATGACCAAAGATGAGACGATATGTTTTTTTCATGTTGGCGCCATAACTCCGATACCTACCTTAAACATGCATGGTATATACCTTACATCTGTATGTGAATTTAATAATGTGCAATAAATTGAGACCTTTTAACAACACGTTGATCCACTATATTAGTATGTAATCAGTGTCGCGGGCTAAATTATCACAATAATAAAATAAGAATGTCCAACCGCAAGTATTCGGTACTTATACGTATATACTGACACTGTTGACCACATTGAATGTTTCCATTGTATACCGAAATGATAGGCTAGTTGAAAGAAGTAGGTACTACCTAAATATGTACCTACCTATTCAGGTGTTTCTTTCAATCCTTTCAAAAATCATTTTTTTAGGGTTTCGTACCCAACTCTCTCTATTATCACATATGCTATTACTAAGCCTAATACGTTTTCTGTCTGTTCGTCCTACCTTTAAACGGCTGTATCTTTCGAACCGTAGTAGATAGCCAATTGAAATTTTCACAGAATATGTAATGTTACGGCGGATTAACTAAGATATAATATTAAAGTCGAAAAATTAATTACATAATATAATATGGGGTCCCCATACATCAAACGTGTTTTTGTATTTGCTCTATAGTGTAAAAATATTAATACGTACAAACGTCAAACTTGGCATGATTATATACATTAGTATACAATCTAAAGTATAACAACAAATAATAATAGCCAAGTGCAAGTCGGTGACAATTTTCTGTTCATTACCAAGTTATGCAACGTATTCGGTTACTTGGACGACGTTATCATTTCTTTCACCGAATCGAAATTGCATATTTTACTAATTTTGAAGTCGTTTTTTTAAAATTTATAATTATTGGATTTTGTGATCACTTGTCCGGTTTTATTTTGAGTTTCTATACTTGTAAATCCAATTTACTCAAGTTGGATTTCAAAGTATAGATCGTCCCTACAGAAATCATCTTCTTACATAATCAGTAAGGCGCAAGTCATAAGATGGGGCATCGACACAGGCGCTTTCCTTCAAAGAATTTGTATCTTTAACAGTCCATACAAAACGACTATGGTTTTATAGCTTAATATGGTATGGTACGTAGCATGGCAACACGGTCACCTAAAATTAAAATAATAGAGTGCAAAAAATATAAATGCGCCAATGCCAGCTGCCAATGCTGCCAGCATTCTGGGGACCCTGTGACGCACGGTGGCGATTTGGACGGCGTGTTACGTTTGTAAATATTTGTTTTATAAGCATGTTCTAGTAAGATAATTTTTCATTTAGTTTCTGTAGTTTTTTAAAGTGCTTTTATTAATAAAATAAAATATAAGCTAACCCTAACACTGCAAAAACTGCTAGACGCATAGACTGTTGAAGGTCTAAGGACAATTCAAAATAAACAAAATTTCTGTAAATTATGATTTGATATCTTAAAATATTTATGAAGAGTTAATAAAAATGAATCTTTCAACTCAAAGCTTACTCAAAATATGTATAAATTTATAAAATCTAAATTATTTCAATAGAGTATTTACCCTCAGAATATGCAATGCTGCGCCATATAACTAAACGCACAAAAACGTTTTCGTGAATGGAAACACACTCCATCCTGCGTTCGCAGGCTCTACTCAACTTATTCACAGTCACTAGGTGAGTAGGTATTTAGTAAGGCACCTATTATCTTGCAGTGCGGTCATACTTGCTGGGAAGAAAATATTCAACACTAAACTTAGGTTCACTTACGTGTTGCGTTCGTAAAAATAAAATAAAAAAAGCTTCAATTAGCCCAAAAACACGGCAAACAAAAGAAAACTCCGTGCTGTGTTTTATTTGATTGATTACCGAATGAATTTTAAAGCACTGGCTGGATTTAACAAATAATTAAACTATTTTAAAAGTTGGTGGTTTTTGTAAGGTGGATTTTATCAAGGTATGTACGAAATAATAGCTCATTTATGCCTTAATCAATTTCCCTCTAAACTTAAGACTTATACCTACCTACTTAGCACTGATTTTAACATTTTGTGGTGGCATGTTCTTGATTAAGTAATTCAAATTCAAATTTCTTTATTTGTCTGATTTATCTTCATTTACAAGTGTTTGGCCTCTCCTGTTAAGTTTTGACAACCTGTGTTAGGAGAGACCGCTCTTTCATTTGTTATATTAAATTTATACAGACATAGTATATATAAATAGTTAATATGTAGTTAGTAGTAGTAAATTTAAAGTTAGTAGTAGTTAATGTGCGAGTTTGTTAAGTAAAACTAGTAAGACAACAAAATCAAACAAAAATGGCAAATGAGACAAGCTTTGGCAGGTCAAAGTTGCGTGAAAATTAGGTGCAGCTAGGAGCCTTGTTCAGTTTTTTTGTATAGTTTTTTAAGAGGAAGTTAAAAGCTATCTCAAAAATTTTAGCCGACGCAAAGGGGGAGATTTCTCTAGTCAACACGTATAAAATTATTTATTCTTTTTTTCTTTTGTTTAACCACGTATAACTTTTTACTGACCTGTCAGTTTTTTTTTATTAGTTAGGTACTTGAATTCAAAATTGATTCCATTTAAAGTTGAAGAAAAAAAATACTCTGACAGGATTAAAAAAAAAACACTGGGCAATATCTTTTGAATAATGTTGCAAATAGTATAAAGCATATTTCATGTTATAAATTTGATATCCTATATAGTTATATGGCGGAGGGGAAAAAAACAATATTTTTTTCGGGGTTTTTTCTAGTTCTGGTACAGCCTTAAATAGCTTTTCAATAAAAATGGTTACAATTCATAAAAATAAAAATGCGCATGAGTATGGTTAAGTCTGTAGTCTTAGTATACGTTTTGCATAATCAATGATAATGAATCTAGAGGTCAGCATCAATAAACTGTTGTATCGATTTCAAGTACCTTCCAATCAGATCGAGAATTACGTGAACAATCAGGGTCCTTACGGCTACCTTTTAACGCGGGCTCGAAACAACGCAATGCGAAAGGTCACACAAACGTGAACCTTAACGCGTAGAGATACGGTTTGAGAGCGTACCTCTAAACAGAATCGCTTAAATCAGTTAGCCAGGACTATATATTCTTCAAAGACCTTCAGGCGACCTAAAGCTTTGACATCAGGGAATAGTGTATCTCAGTGAATCAGGGCTAATAACTCTGCTTATATAAACTTAACGGAAGGCGCAGCGTAGGTAGGCCTCCTACTGGATGGACCGGCAATATCGTGAGAGTCGCGGGCGTCCAGTGGATGCAGATGGAAGGTTGTCGTTCAGTGTGGAGATCAAATGGCTACGTTCAGCAGTGGCTGTCATCGAGCTAATGATGATGATATAAAATTACGTGGTATAACGTAATTTTATGAGCAAGGAAACTTATAAAATCGCTAGATTTTTTAAAATAGATTTCCTACATCATAATGAATAGGTACCCTTACATATACGACCAATTGTTTAGAATGTGATATAAATATGCAAGACACCTGAAGACCTTGACCAATCCAGCTTTTGAGGTCAATTGTTCATTTGTCGTGAACGCATAATGATTCTAAGCTTCAGATCTCAGTCGCTGATAGCGGAATCATAAATTGCGCTTATATTATATTGTGTACGTATAATGACGAAAGAAGCTGTAAAAGTTTGAAATGACGATCAATTTTATATTGAAGTGTTCAATTTTTAGGGTTCCGAACCCAAAGGGTGTATACCTTTGGTTACGGAACCCTATTACTAAGCCTACGCTGCCTGCCTATATCTGTCCGTCTATCCTACCTTTTAACGGCTGTATGTTTTGAACCATAATATCTATTATGGTTCAAAATAGAGAAAACAAAACATATAGATAGCCAGTTGAAATTTTCACAGAATATGTTTTGTTACGACGAATTAACTAGGACATAATAATAAAGTAAATAAGTAAAAACTAACGGGGGCTCTGATACACAAAACTATTTTTTGTAACTTTTTTTTATTTGCTCTAGTGTAAAAACAGTGATATGAATAAGCCTCAAACTTGCCATGGTTATAGTACACATTCTAAAGTAAACAACAAATACTGGCCAAGTGCGAGTTGGTGACAAATTTCTGTTCACCAAAATTAAGCAACGTCGGGTGCGTAAGTACTTGGATGGCTGACCGCCTAGGCGTGATGTTATCTTTTTGCACTACTTTTTTATTTTGTGGTGGTACGTAGGCCCTCAGTAAGCGATCTCGACTCGCAATTGCCCAGTTTGTTGATTAATTACTATTTAAATGTCATAGACAAAATACATAAAATCGACGACTCGCAGGATTCGAACCTGCGCAGTGTTTATCCGGAGGTAAACATCCCTATTGCTCTAGCCACTAATGATATCAAAAATACCTTCTTAAATCCCGTTGATGGCTTGCTCAATGCCTGCTTCTTAGTTAGGCTTGTTGAGGTATGATCAGACTGAACCCCCTCCCCTCCTCCCTCTGACTATCCTCGAGGCGAGGATAATTCGAGGTGGGGGAGAACCTCAAGAGGTCCTCATTTAGTAGGCTTTCACTACAAGTAGAGTAGAAGATTCCGACGGTGTTTTCTTCGTCTCATCAATATGGCCAGAATTCTTAGATAATGCCATGCAAGAAAAGCGATTCTAAAGTATACATAAAAATTTACAATTAATTAGTGCTTTTTATGCTAGCTTATGCTCTATAGTTTCACTTGCAATGCAATTTTTTTTCTCACTTTCTGTCTCTTACATATTTACCTTCAACTACCCTTTTCAAAAAATTACATCGATCCATTGCTATACTGCTGCGTGTAGGTAATATGAAACAAACACACATTCTCATTTATAATATTAAGTACTCGTAACATAACTTCATGTGTTCGCCCAAAACGACGCACAACTCTACTACTGTTTTTATATATTATATCTACTAATAAATATGCCTGAAAGATACCTAAAAGTAATAGGGAAAAGGACTGTGTAGAACTCTGTCTCAATTGGGAACAATTGACATCGAATCGATTTTCTGCGAACTACATGACTTATCCAAATATTACAGAATAACCAAAAATGCCCGAACCGTCAGTAATCTTTGGCACTCACGAGAAATGGCGCATCAACCGCAACATCTTCGTCCTTGGTTTCGCCTTCATGATCCACTTCACCGCGTTCCACGGCACCGCCAACCTGCAGAGCTCTGTGAATAGTGACGATGGAGCCGGCACCTTCACGCTGGCAGCGATATACTTTTCGCTGATCCTGTCGAATATATTGCTACCTGCTGTGGTCATCAAGTAAGTTATAGGAGCTGACATAATTAAACCCACCTCTACGCTCTCACAATACCGCTAACCCACATCGGAGGCCTAGAGGTGATCGTAAAAAAAACTCTTATATCAGGGCTAGTCACTTGGCTTAATCGAACTTACTTTTATCACTACATTTTTTTACTGTATATACATACATAACACTCATGTACATGTATATAACACTCCCGTATTGCATCGCTATTCTTTCCACCACCATCTTTTACGGCATGGTGAGTTTTGGCATTGGGGTGCTCCTCTTAGCCAAGACTGCGGGCGCCAGATTCGATTACACCTGGAAAATAAGTTTTGCAGCGACTGGCGCTTTCTTTGCAGGTGGCTTCTCAGCGACATTTGATTTACCTAAGCATGATGAAATATATGTATGGCTATAACAATATAAGGGTCTGCTAATAGGGAAGTTTCTAGATGAGTTTGAAAACACAAAGGTTGTTGAATTATGCAAAGTTACGTAAGGGCTGTCAACAGCTCAGGAGTTTTAAAAAAACGGGATGAATGTGATCATTTAAAAATTTGTTTCCAGATGGCTGGGCTGCAAATGGGCCATAGCGATATCATTCATAGCGTATATGCCGTTCATAGCAGCGCAGTTCTATCCACAACTATACACGTTGATACCGGCTGGTATGATGGTCGGCTTCGGCGGAGGGCCGCTGTGGTGCGCCAAGTGCACCTACTTATCTGTGGTAAGCAGTATCTCCATGATACACACAATAGCAAGCAGATTCTAGAGCTATTGAAATTGGTTTTAAAAGCGACAAAAACAAATGAAAAATATGCATTTGTCTGCTACTCCTCGTCCATTGATGTCTAGTGCTTATGGGATGTTTCAAAGCCCAAGTGAGCCGAATGGTAGTAGCTAGTGTTTTATTGGTGCCCATGTCCATTGCCCATCTGCAGTATCATAGGAGTAACCAGGTAAGATAAGCGAAAGGGCAAGACAGAGAAGAACGGCGTAGCTTTTTATCTGCCCTCTGCCAAGATGAGCACCACTAGAAAGAACCAGTTGGTGATTTTTTTAATGAACGTCTAAATACCGGTGTCATCATCTGCCCCCACCACTGCGTCATCAGAATGTGTTGACACAATATCTGCATCTACTGTAAACTGCAAACGTTCCCTAGCTTACTGGCCGTTACATTGAAAGAAGCCTATGATAAAAAAATACTAATGTCTAAAGAAGCTCACTGGCTATAAACTTAGTTTTGATTATTATCAGTATAATCGTGAATGATTATTCTATCAATTTATTATGATCATTTTATTGCCATTCATAACAAACACTCCATAATAATAATTATTCGTACCTAGGCTGCCTGCAGTACCTACATACCTCTAAAATTACCTGTTACTCGTATGTGGGTGTTGATACTTTGAAGCACAAAGGCACAGCCTTGCCTGTAGAGTGGCTAGTAATAGAATTAAAAAATATAGGGATAGCTGCCAGTTTTGTTTTGTTAAAAATACTATAGTGGCTTCCTCGTTCAACTTCACTGATAAATTGGTCGAACTGTAAGTTTTTGTCGATAAAATTTGAAATTTAAATCACATCCTTGTATGTGCAGCTACATACATACTCCACGATTCATTAAGTTTATCGATATATAGCTAATCAACACATTTAAATTCAAAATTTGAGGACCATAATGAATCAAGAATTCATCGGCATTGTTGAAACGTAGGGCGTAAATACTTAATGGATTTAGGAAGCTCCAAAATTAATTCATCGCGTATTTTTTTATTATTTATTATACAGGAGGCCTAATTTTGGTGATCTTTTGTCTTTGTTCACGAGGCCCTTAGCTATTTCATATTTGGTCAGTGAACTCTATTCAATAGCTTTACTTATTTGGAATAAGATAGTATTCCGAGTACGACAGGGTTCGATTACAATATTTAAATAATCAGATAAGATATAGATTCCATTCCATTCATATTTTCAAAATAAACATTATTAATATTTTAAAAATACATTACATATACATACAACCCAATAGGTCCCTATGACGCTTGAGTAAATCCTCATTTAGCATCATATACTACAACAGGGCAAGTTAAGTAAAAGCTTGTAAAACAAATGAAAGTCAGGATAGTGGTGGTCACATCCCTTCCACAGCCTAGCGATTCGCACAATGCAACCGAAATCAAATATCGATTTGTTCTTCCTTCGTTTCATCTTTAACCGATTTCTTACTTGACGCCTTATCTTCTTCTGAATTTTAGGTGGCAGAGCCGTACGCGAAGTTGTCAGGAGTGAGGACTGAGGTGTTAGTGGTGCGGTTCTTCGGGCTGTTCTTCATGTTCTACCAAATGGCACAGATCTGGGGGAACCTTATCTCTTCAGCCAGTAAGTGGTTTCAAAAGTTTAAGAAACGTTCATACGTGTTACTGCTCTATTAGCCTATTTAGACGTAGAAAACTAAAACTACACTCAATTTCAAAATTGAGGCACTGAAACGGTAACAATATGCAGTGCCAATACTTATATGTGAGTAAATAATTATCAATATAAAAATCCGACTTCATAAAAAAGTCAGAACTGGACCAAACTAAAATGGAACCACACGGGAAGCACCAGCTTTCAAATAAAAAAATAAATCATCAAAATCAGTTCACCCAGTCGAAAGTTCTGAGAAAAAAGAAAAAAAAAACCTCGAATTGAGAACCTCCTCCTTTTTGGAAGTCGGTAAATGATAAAAAAAATGTGTATCACTGTCCACCAGTGGTGGACGACGAGAATAATTTAAAAAGTTGTGTCGCTGACTACCACTGGTGGACAGTGACACAACTTTCTCAAAAATGTGTCAGTCTTCCAGTTGTGGACAAGCGGGTGCTGTCGGCAATGATCAGCCAGTATTCACAGTTGCGCATTTAAAAAACGGTATAGCTATATGGTTGGTTTATGTCAATGGTAGTAAATTTGTCGTTTGTTGTTATGTGTACAAATGATACACTAAACATTGCTAAAATGATTATGAATTCCACCGAGGCATACCTTAAATTTGTATAAATTTACTTTTAAAGATTCTTAGTAAATGCAATATTTATTCGATATTTTTGTGAGCATACTGAATTTATAGTAGACTACCCGCGACTTCGTCCGCGATTTCTCAGAAAAAAATAAGCTATATCCGTCCTCATGATACATACTATTACCTCGCAAAATTTTATCGAGATCGGTTAAGCCGTTTATCCGTGATTATGTAGCAAACAGACAGAGTTACTTTCGCATTTATAATATTAGTGTGGTTTCTGATTATTTTTACTTCCATACAATACAAGGTGGTAAAATATTGAAAAGTAGAACCTTGTGAGCACAGTTAGTAGGTGTGAGGAGGATGGTGTATAAAAATTTACAATGACTGTTTTTTATTCATTACATATACATATTTGTTGCAATAAAACACAATGTATAAAAAAATGTCTCTACAAACCTAAATAAGATCTGAATAATGCAAGAATATAGAAATTTGTCTATATTTATACCACATACAATTTTCCGTCAATTCGCTAAAACAAAACATAGAGCAAATCATTTCCGGAACGAAGGTTACGGTCAATTTGTTCTTGTCAGCTGGAGAAATGAAAGTTCAGCGAGTAGGCCTTGAACACTGGCTATTTGTGAATTGGAGCTGTTATGCGTCATAATATATTATCATATTGATAGTCGCTGTTTCCACGAGGGATGCTGTTGTCAGCAATTTTGACGCTGAGACGTTCAAATATAAATTGTTCTAATACAATTTAAAAACCAAACGTCTTTTTAATTTTAAAACTTTTACGATTGAATTCTGGTTGTTTATAATGATTAGTACAATAACATCCTCGAATAAGTCCATCGTCTAGAAACACCCTGTATAATTGAAATGCTAGGTTGTGTTACTCCATAAACACACCTGTGAAGATAGTTCCAATTTCCATAGCATGGCCTGGTTGAACTCAATAACTTATTATACTTGTTATAACAACTTGTATTGTAAGACTGTCAAGGTTTAATACGGATACGTGGATATTAAAATTAGATTAATAGTTCCTTATAAATTCGCACATACCTACCTAATGCATAAAGGTCTCTGTCCATTTATCAACTACGCGCCAGACCATTGCCACCTCACACCACAATCATGTGAATGAAAAACGGAGTTATACTATGCGGCATTCGGTCCATTTTAGATTTGTAGTAAAGTCCATGTTGATGTCCATGGACAGCTCGGTGAATTTGCTGAAAACAAATCAAATAATGTTAATGTTGTGTGAACTTCACCGAATGATATTTTTCTTGATTTGCAACAAATCAATTTCCACGCGGGCGAAGCCGCAGGCCGAAATTGGTTACCAATACATATTGTTATGATATTGAGGGCGCGTATCAATGCATGCTAACAGCGCCAACGACTCCCGCCACGGAAAAGAGACTAAACGTAAAAATTCTGTCTTCTGTGACCTCAGCAGCGCAAATATTTTTTTTGTTGGATATCATCAGCGCTATTGGCGTCATCAACGTTGCTGGCGTGATTTGAAACGCACACTCAACAACAATGTTTCTTCCAGTCCTCACTTCATCTCTCGGGGAAGCGCCATCTTCCGATAGTTTCGAGACGATAACCACCGTGGCACCATTCCTCAACACCACCCCTGCGTCACCGAATGACGTCTTGTTGGAGATAGGCAGGACTTGTGGCGTCAATTTCTGTAGTAGTAATGCTATTCATGTAAGTATTTTAGTATGTCTATTACTTTCGATAAAATCAAACAGTTACGATGTTGAAGGACGTTCATCACATATACTAAGCTGAAATGGGTCCATAGTAATCATCATTGCACAACTTTTACTATGGGACCAACCCTGAAATCGTCAAAAAATATCGGCTGTTCCATACATTTTGTCGATGTCATCAAATTATAGGGGGTTTGCACCATCGATGCAAAAAAAACGACTGAATAAATAACTCATTGTTTTTCAGGAAAACGAGAATCTAGAGCCACCTTCCCCGCTGAAAATACAGGTCATAGCCGGCATATATTTGGCATGCATGGTCTCCGCTGTCTTATTAGTGGCTTTCGTAGTTGACTCGCTTACAAGGTATGTTATACTTGGTACATCCGGTTCCAGTAAACCTAACAGGCAAATGTGAGCAGAAACGAAGCTGAGACACTCATAACTTCAGCCCATCTGCTTGTTTTCCACCTATGGTAAAATAAATTCCATTACAAGTGCATCACATTAAAAACCGACTTCAAAATTAGTAAAAATGGAATTTCGTTCACTTGGATGACATGCTTTTTCAGATATTTTGATTTAAAACCCAAACTACTAAAACAAATTTCGATGAAATTTAAATGGGACCAAGTCTGAAAGCCTAACAGAATGGTCTACCAAACAAAAAAAGAATCTAATCAATTCATAATTGGTAAAGAAATCGGTGCACATACATTAAAAAAAAAAACAGTCGAACGTCCGCGTTTTCGAGATGAAGTCGGTTAAAAACCAGATTGCCCCGTGACTTGTTGATTATCTGCTATCCTCAGCACCATGAAGTGCGTCGTGCCCTGACGTATCCAGAGTGGTGCAAATCCGATCGGACAAACATATTGGGCTGCGACCTCGTGATTTTTTGCCGTCGACTTTCCCTTTCACCATCAACTTTTCTAGGTTGTCGCCTTGTTTCCTAGCAATGTGGTCAAAGTACTCGAGGACATGTGTTGAGATGATAGTCTTGTCGAGACCTTGAGTTGGTGTAGTATAGATAGGTTTTACTAACCTTATACACAAACAAATGAACACCGACGTCTTCCAGATACACCAGTGGACGTAAGACTACTTGCCAGGACAAGTCAGGACTGCGTCTGCTCGCGGTGACGCTAAAACAGCTGCGGCACAAGTACCAACTGCTACTGCTGCCCGTCATAGGGTACATTGGAGCTGAACAAGCCTTCATGGTGACTGACTTTACTCAGGTAACACAACTCTGCGCACGAGCTTTTAATATTTGTTTTTAGTAAGGATCTATTGAATGACGAATACATGAGCTTGAGATGCCAGTGAATGAAAACATCGTGAAGAAAACATCGCACAACAGAATTACTTAAGAAGCAGTTTCCCATTCCCAGGTGAGCTATAGTCAAACGCCTACATACATTTTTTTGCAGTTCAATAATTTTTTTCTATGACACAGCTGTTTTTTTGTTCTAAATTTTCAGAAGTCGGAGGAACAAAAGTTGTTTGTTATGATCTACAGAAGCTGCCCTTAATAGGTGGCTTAATAGCTGGTTAACCTCACCTAACCATGCATAAAATACTAGCAATTCCCCACGGTTTCACCCACTATCCAACAGAATTGACATGACCAAGATGACAGATATTTTAGAAGTACTCGTACCGACAAGTAATTTAAATACTTTGCCGAATTTTGTGTTAGTGTGAATTTTGTGTGAGTTTTGAAACGAAGTTATTCGCCAGAGAATCAAAGTCGCCGACATAGCTCAGCGTATCAGCAATCTGAAGTGGTAGTGTGGCAGTGGGCTGGTGGCTGTTGCAGAACCGATAATTGTTGGGGTAGAAGCGATTTAGGGTGGAGACCATGAATCCGCAAACGTAGTTAGGACGCCCTCAGACTTGTTGGAGTGACGATATACTTAAGATGGCTGACAGTGGCTGGAAGAGAAAATCCGAAGATTGGCTTGAGGTGCGTGTCTTGGGAGAGGCCTATGTCCAGCAGTGGACTAGTATAGCTTGATGATGCTGATGATGTGAATTTTGTACTAGATCCAACATCCGCGGAGTTTGTGAATCGTATAATCTTAAACTTGACACGTAAATAAGACTTAATATAAATTTTCCTTCAGGCGTTCGTGGGTTGCTCTTACGGCATCAGCAACATCGGGTTCGTGATGATTTGTTTTGGAGTGTTCAACGCGTTGGCGGCTCCCGTGGCAGGCGCTGTGGTCAAACTTACCGGGAGGTATCCTGTCATGGTCACCGCATTGGTAAGACATTTCACATCAACAGGGTTACACGGTGGTACTAAGACCATAGAAAAAGATATTTACCTAAAATTTCCCGCACGAGCAGCACGGACCGGGAACAAATGCGGAAACAGACGCGACAAAGCTAGAATCTGGACATTCTAGCTTTGTCGCGTCTACGCATGGATGAAAACGGTGGAAAGAAAATTCAATTTGTTCGTTAAAAATTGTCTCCTGCTAGGTTACTGTAGAATCTGTAGATGTTAAATAGCTTATATGGACAAGGGTTGCAAACGGAGGTACATAATTGTACTTATAATTATGACCAACTTTTACTACGGGACCGACCCTGATATCGTTAAAATCACCTACTCTTTAGAAAAAGGTATGAATACACTATGCAATATCTGATATATTTTTTGCGATTCCATGGTTGGTGCTACAGGAAAAAATTATGCCTTTCGGCATTATTTCATAGAACCTTGTATATACGTCACTCGGGATACTGTATTAATGATTCAAGAAACAAAACGTATCACTCCTATAAAAAACCAGCCACTTTATTTGACTCTTTGTAGCAATGATAGCTCAGTGGTTGGCTCGTTCAACTTCATGCCGGAGGCGTGGGTTCATAATGAGCAAAGGAAAACATCGTAAAGAATCTATATAGCATGGTGTTAGGGTAGGTACTATTTAGTATTCGCCTGGCTACCTACTTCCATTAAGCTGAATTTACTTTTCTAGATAGAATAATTTCGCAAAACAAGCCACAACAAGTTTTTTATATTGACGTGAATATTTCTTCAAAATTTGCTTCCATAGTGGATGGCAATTCAAAGAACTGATGATAAAAAAATGGGGGGATATAGTTTGATGATGCAGCTACATATCTATCATCTACAACCAAAATTTAATTACACCAATCGATAGCTAAAGGATCAAAGAATTCGTAACGTTGAGTGAGACATACCTACTAGCTGATGCTCGTGATATCGTACACGTATTCACGTAAAACAAACGGCCGTGTCCACGACACTGCAACACCCCATTTTTTCTCGCTCCGAAATTAGAATTTTTACCAATTTGTTTTTTCAAATTTTAATTGTCATAATTGTAAGGCAGTTTAATGTTAATTTGTTTTATTTTCAATTAAAATGGGGCTTGAGTAATCTGGAGTTTTATCATTTATTGCTTACGTTATTTAGTTCTGAGGCGGGCGCAGACTCGTGCGCATCTCTTCCTGCAAGCGTGGATCGCATACCTACATTTGTCACTGTTTCACTGTCGCAGTGGCAAAACTTAGATTTGAGCTGACAATTAATCGACTCTTATCAATAAAGCGTTTCGCATTTGGGCCTTGTCATCGTTTCGAGGTCAACTGCTTTCTCAGTCAACCATAAGAATACCAATTTCCATCCTTTTCAGCTCATGAATCTCTGCCTGATCACAGCCTTGCTAGTGTGGCGACCAAATCCTGAAGAATGGATAGTGTTGTACTTGCTGGCGGCAATATGGGGCGCGGCGGATGCGATCTGGCTGGTACAAGTTAATGGTAAGGACTAAAGGATGACTACTTAATACGGTCAGAGAAGAATTAAATGCGACAGCGACCCGAAAAATAACGAGCTCAGTTTTTGTTCAACGCCTCGTTTTGAGTAAGGTGCACTACAACAAAGTAAGCGGTTTTTATCGCACCTTCCTGCTCTCTGATACCTGTCAGAATTTTTGTAAACTTCAATATAAGCCTATCATGTTCTTACTGCTGACTGCTGAGACATAGGCCTTCTCTTAGAGAGTGAGAGAGAGAGAGAGAGAGAGAGAGAGAGAGAGAGAGAGAGAGAGAGAGGGTAGGCCCTTATCACCATGCTGATCCAATGCATGTCCTTCAAATTTTGAAGCTCCTAGACATATCAGTCCATTGCCAAAATATGCTTTATGTTTAATCCGCTACTGCGTATGGTACGGTAGGGCTCTATGCATTGCTCCGTACAGCTGATGGCGTCCTGCATAGAAAAAATCTGTGATCTAGCGCAATGTACGAAGGGCTTGCGGCCACTACCCTATCGCAAACTGTGGTTCGGTCCAAGACGTACTTACTGGCCAAAACAATAGCGAGTATGCTTTGTGAGCAGGATTCTTCGCCGGGAAGATGTTTTAATGATGAATTTAAAGACTGTATTACTTGTTCCTGTATGTATGCCTGTGAAAGTAGCATGAGGTGCTGAGTGTAATTTTTTTTTCTAAGTTTCATTTCGTTTCATGCAGACAGTGGAATAGTGGTAAACTCGCATTAAAGGAAAGATCTCTTTGGGCAGGTTTTTCTAATCTTCAATTGTTTGTTTCAGCTCTATCCGGTATTCTGTTCCCTGGAGACGAGGAGGCCGCCTTCTCCAACTTCCGCCTGTGGGAGGCTACTGGCAGCGTGTTGGCGTATGCTTCTGCACCGTATCTATGCGTTAAAACCAGGTAATTTTGTGTTTTTAATTTTGGAACTTCACTTGCTTTGCGTATACATTTACTAAATGTATCACTTACTCAAAGGTTACAGCTACTCAAAGTTCACTTGTAAATAAAAGGTTGAAGTCGATTATAGCCTATTTCTAAATTGTCGTATCGACTTGAAACTTTGCAAGTATCTATATGTTTCGGATGAAAATACAATAATTTGGTATCATCGAACTGGTCTTGTAATGGAGGCTTGTCGCCTGAAAACCGCTTTGAAACAAAGGCAAATTTTATGTTGGAGTCAACCGTCCAGAGACAATATTTTTTCCGGGTCAAACAATGAGATTCTGGGCGTGAGATTTTTATTTCCTAACATCATACGATTTATTCTAAGTAATGTCTAGAGACTTCTCTAATCTAATGATTTCAATCAGTTGTATTTTTAACTGACTGCTACCTCTTTTTGACTCCCTTAATTCGTCCCTGTCGTAAAAAAAAATACTACGTGGTGTAGACATCCACTTAAAAAAACTATTCTTAGTAGACTTCCACACCACCAGTGCTGGTATCTTATTCTTATTCGAGATGGAGGCGATAAGTCCTGCACTGACGTCCCGCTTGGGGTGTATTATGCTCTGGGGCGTTGGCACAGTTGCTCCAGTGGCGTAGATGGAATTGTGCGTGAGTGCTGGTATTTCGCTTTTATAAATATAGATTTTTCCTTTCAGATTATACATCCTTCTTGGGTTGCTGATCGTAGGCTTCTTAGGCTACACCACGATAGAGGCGATGGAGTACCGAGTGAAGAAGGCTCATCACCGCGAGAGGAACTTCGATCTCGTCGATAAGAAGGGAGAAACGGAAACACTACAAAGTACCGATTAATCACAGAATCTCAGTGAAGAGATGTATACTGTGATATTGGAGCGACGAGCAGTGAGTTATCAGTGCCATGCATAGTTTTGGTCTGTGTAACAAAGACCACAAATGAATAGGATATGCTCATTCGAACATTTCCGTTGCAGTTTGTCTAGTACTTGAAAATTTACGCCATCTGTCAAAATCTCAACTATCTACATAGGTTTTTTTTTTAAATAAAAAATAGGCTTTGACTGGTAGCTCACCTGATGTTTAGCGATGATGCGGTCTACGATGGAGCACGCTTGCCTAGAAGAAACCGATTCACTCGTGATTTGAAGACACCCAGATTGTAACTACCGGGAACACCCATTCAGGTAGCGCATTCCACAGACTAGCAGTTCAATAATAAAAGTGGAATCAAAGCGCTTCGTACGGGTTTTCAAAATATCAACCATATTAGTGTAGATAAAGCGGTGTCGATTTTTCGTGCCCGCTCTGGCAGACCAATAGAAAAATGGGCAGGAGGGAGGGATCATGCGGATCCGATGCACACTCCCCGAAATGTATCCGATAAAAAACCGAAGGACTAGCAACTTTACGCCGATGCTCAAGACTGTGACTTAGTCTGAACTAGGGCTCCGTTGCTGATGAGCGTCTTGGCACGTCCTATCGTTCTCAAATACGATGTCGACTTACCAAAGAAATTGGTGAGCAACTGAGTTCACGTTTCGTCTTGACCATTGGTCCTATTCTCACGAAGTAGTAGGTATATAAGTCAATGCTGTGAGCAAACGAGGCGTTTAACATCAGGCAAGCGTTTTGCTCGTCTCGGTACTTAGTTGGTATGACATTAATGCACTGTGACAAAATATACTGTTTTGACTATACAGGGTTACTGGTAATCAGTGGCCTTAGTACGAGCACTTGCGAAAAAGTTATTGTTACGTAAACGATAGCAAAATGTTACGTAAATCCAGTTTCCTTTCACGTCCTATAGAGGCGCTGTTCAATTTTTCATACATTTTGCTATCGTTTACGTAACGATAACGTTTTCGCAAGTGCTCGTACTAAGGCCACAGTTAGCATCTTCAATACGTCAAAATAAACAACTTTTGTTCTACGACTTATCAAAATTCGAGAAAAAAACTCATGGTTTATATATTTTGTCGGGAGCGAACGAATTTTTTGTATGGAACGGCTGATAATTTTTTCACGAATTTCGAAAAAAGTCGGAGAACAAAAGTTGTTTGTTTTGATGTACTGAGACCGCCCGAGGTTGCTAACTGATTACTAGTGGCTCCGTATACTTTTTATATTATTTAATACCATTTGTACCTTAACGTATTTAATAAGATTAATTCAATAAAACAACTATAATAGTTTCATAAATCATCGCTTTATTTTCTCCACATAAATAATTGAAGTCGGAGCTTATTTCTAACTCGAAACTAAATCAAACTAAGTACAATATTTGAAATTGAACAAACTGACTAAACACATACAAAATAACAATATTTTATGCCAAGTCTTTAAGTATAGACAAACACAAAAATAAGATTCGAAAGAAACACATGCTCTCAAGATTCCCTTTAAAAAAATGTGATGTCATTTAACCCTACTTGACGTATACTATTATTTCTAAATACAAAATATACACATTCTCGAAATAATAATTCGTCAATAAGTCACTGGTCCTTTCATATACATAGTTACAAAATAAAAGCTGCGATATGAAATCCAAGTTTCTATTAAAATTATCACTTAATAACGAAGATTATAATTACAGCTCTATTATTATTATGTATTATTAACGTCTGATTTAAAGCGTAAAACCGTAATACTTTTCTGAAGAAATAGTTATTATTTTCTAATATTAAAAAGGAAGACCGTTTAAGGCACGATAATTATAAATTAATTTATTACTCACCAAAGTAGCACCTCGTGTTATTTTTTTATGATATGATTTATTCTTACTAACGACTTTATTATGCATGGTCACTGGTAAAATAGAATCGAATAATGAAATACATCGATATATTATGCGGGGGATCGATTGCAATTTAATGCCATCAACTGTAAAAAACTTTTTTGATGTCCAATGACCATTAATTAACTACTATGCGTTTGCATGTTTACTCTATTTTGGCAATTAAGGAGATTACCACAGGTAAAAACCATTTAATATTCATTATAATAAAAAACTAATGTAATTGCATCAACCTTCAAAGCGCATTCATGCAAACTAGTATAGATTATTAATTCGATGTAGTGTATTTAAATAAAGTATTTGAGTGTTTAAAAAATATTATTCATGCTGGTGTAAGCCTAGACAATATTTTTTATTAAAAAGAAACTGGTTTTTAAATATTAAAAAAAAAAAAAACACGTGTGACGACTGAAAACTAGGTCAAATGCCCATATGACGTCGCAGGCAAATAGAGGCAACATTTGTATGTAAAGTAAGAACTTGTTTGCTTGCTTGTGACGTCACTGAAATCAAGTGGTGATCAATATAATAGTATGTCAAAGGTGCGTTTACGCGGTAGTTTCATAATTTGAAATTTTGATTTTCCATTTATACTCGTAATTACAAATACTGAAAATTATGAAGGTTAAAATCACAAGATTGCTTTATTATAATATTATAAACAAATTGTGATGGTTGCGTTAAAACAGTCAAATACCCTATTGCGATTGTTTGCACACATCATTTTAAGCAGCTTCGTAGCAAAATGATTTTTTGATAATATAGGCCTTACTTAAAAACGTTACTCAAATTAATCTATGCCTAAAATTACTGTCTTGTTTTCGCGTGTGACCATTGCTGTCAGCAAGAAGTAGAGAGAGAGAGAGAGAGAGAGAGAGAGCAATTTTAAGCAAAGATTAACTTGAATAACATTTTTAAGTAACGCCCTTTATATTTATAAACAAAGCTTAATACCAAGATGAAAATTTATCGTAAAAGTGTTTGTTATCAGATTGACAAATAACTAGGTCGTATCTTGTTCAAATATTGATAATATTTTACAAGCTTTTATTTAGTTTCACCTGTCCCGGTGTCTGTCTGTAATCAAATCTCACAAATAAAATATGACCCACTTCACGGTGTTCGTTTGAGCTGAAATTTGGCATACTTGTCAAGTTCCGATGACATTACAATATTATGGAGCGAGCTGATTTGATGATGGTGACGGTGGACAACGGCACTCGATGGATAATAGTGGACTGGCAGTGTTTGAACTCATTTTGTTCAGCACACCGTTCCGATCACTAATTTCATAAAAATTTTGTTTGAAAAAGATATTTTTCAATAAAAAACTTGTTTAACGATAATTATGTTCTTTGTAACGGTTCGTTACGGATAAACGAGACAAGCAAAACTGTAATCTAATGGCGGCTGTACACACTCGCCGAGAACTTCTCGCCGGGAGTCTCGACAAGCGACCGAGGCCGACGGAGACGAGGCGCAGGATAGCAAGACAAGACGAGAGTACCATGTACATACTCGCTCTCGGCCTGTCTCTGGGTGTCACGGCGAGTGTGTACAGCCGCTATAAAAATAAAACCATAAAACTCTGCATTTGACTAAGGATTTGTCTATTTATCTGATACAACACAAATCTCAAGCAATAAGTTGAGTTGTTATGAAAGTTACTGAGATAGTAAGATATTTAAGTATGTTACAAAAATTAAACAATAAGTACCTTATACAGTAATTCGGTACATTTATACTGAGCTTTCTTCAGGTGTGATGCAATAAATGCTACAATTTAAAATCGTATAACTATACATCTATACAACCTTTAAAGTATGTATATCGTATATACAAACAACTTGTGACCCTGTATATAACAATGTAAGGATAAAAGTAGCCTCAATACGTTTTTTTATACAAGACGGCTATTATATACCTAATAATATCGACTATTGTATGTTGTAGTATCAGGGTCAGTTAGCACCAAACATTATGTTACATATTATTTTTACTTTAGACAATGATGAAGGAACCATTTTTTCAAATTTGCTTAATTGTTTTAAAATCATTGTGATATTTCTACTCTTCACTCATCTATAGCTGCCCTTGAAAAAAATTTAAATTTTGTAAAAAGAAAATATGAGCAATTATAAATTTTACAAGTGAACAATTTCTCGTAATATGGTTACACAATTTTTCGCAAATTATCAACATAAGTACATGAAAATCATAGTTAAAGTTAATTACAATATCTTACCTATCAAATATAACATTTGGACGGCGAAGTATTTTTTATTAATGTAGCAAAAATATTTACATTAAAACTCTTAAATGTTATCTACAAATTGAAATAAATCTACGTACCTCACTTACATGTAACTAAATGCAAAATTAATATAAACAGGAAGACTTAATGTATGCGGAAACGATGACTCAAGTATATTAATATTAAGCTAGTTATTATTATAATTAGCAAGTTTAATGCGCGAATTCCAAAAGGTAGAAAGTGGGATGTATTTAACTAATTACTTACGACATCTTCAATTCAGTTTCAGTACAAACTCCATTAAATTATTTCGAAACAGTTAATTTATAGCTGTTAATATTACTAATAATAAATGTGCTGGGAGTTTTAGGGTTAACATAATAGGGGGTCGTGAAACTGGCCTATAATAAAAAATAAAAACACATTTATAGTATGACTTGTAAATAAAAAAGAACCCAAATATATACGTCGTACAATGTTTATTTAAACCTAGGTATCTAAAATCTTAATTGCAGTCATTTATGACATGGAAAATCCGTAGCTTGAAAAACAAAAACACAATTTTACTGGGAATTAACAGATTAGTTCTATGTCATAAAAACTACAGTGACAGGCAGGAACAAACCGCAACACAGAAAAAAGTTCACTTAAAGTTGAAGATTCAAAATTGAAACACGTTTCTAACTGGGACTGGTAGTATTGCTCCGTGGCTCGGGTTTGACAGCGCCGTTCATTTTTGGGGAACTGTTTGGCGCTAGTGGCGCCACTGAAGAGTTGACAGCTGTAGTTGTCTGACAGATAGAGCACGGCTCCAGTTTTCGCGCCAAAACAGCTCGCAGCTTCAACGCGGGGCCCAGTTTCATCTGCAGCATTCCTGTCAAGTGGTCTTCTGTCAGCAGTGGCAGGCCTGCACCGTCGATTCTTTGCTCACGGAAATTCTGGAAAGAAGGAAAAAAACGTTTTAATTAACAGTGTAAGCTTTAATTTAACGTCTTCACTTTGAACTTCATTTTAATGTTTGATTCGTCAAACTTAAAAAGTTAAACCTTTTTGTGTTACTAGTTTATTTATTTTATAATTTTCATAAAATTAAGAACATGTGTAAAAATTGGAGTAACATAAAAAAAAAAACGCATTTTTATTAGTTGTTAAAATAATTCAGCATATTTTTAATTATTATGGCTAACAAATAAAACAAAATTGTAAGTATTGGTAAATGTTTTTCGAGTTTTCCGGGTGTAAATTGTGTGAAAATTAGCAGTTGGATTTAGCTATTAAGGTGGCTACAGACGAGAAGAGCCCTCTTAAGTAATAAAACATTTGACGGCGCTAAACGTCATCTTACGACAAATTGTCTATGCTATCCAAAGTGTAGAACTTTGTCTGGACACAGATGGTAAGCCCCCCCCCCCCCCCCCCCCACATATGTAATGATATAATCATTTAATATTGTCAATTGCTCGAAGGTTCAGTTTGAAGTTTTTTATAGTGTGGGAAGCATTACAGGTTAAGAGTGGGTAATTAGTAAAAAAAACAAGTGTTGCGGTCGTACGCACACCTGCTGCGATGCCATGCGGTAACACGACCGAACCATCTACATACTTCAAGTACAAGGTGCTCAAAGTATTTTTTTTTGTGTTATTTCCTCTAAAATTACAGGCTTTTTTAAAGGAAAATTTTAATTTTGTTGAAATATTCGAGCGAGTGAGTTATTTTTGTGGAATCCTTTAAAGTCGCTGCTAAAGAGTTCTAATGTGGAGTTTTCATAAACAGCCTTCGATAGATCGTCGCGCGGTATCCGCGGCGCTCGATTGAGTGCAAAGCATCAAGACGGTTCGCGCCGGATGAGACAGGTCGCGCATCGTCCACCGACCTGTCATCTCCGCGGGAACGTTGACAAAAACCGCGGCGGCGGTACGTGACGTCCTGTGCCCACGTCCCGCGCTTCACCCCGCCTCACCCCGCGTACGCCGCAGCCTCTCAAGCCCGACCACTTTTTACCGCGCGACATTTGCCCGGAGTTCGATCCGTGTCATCCGACGTATTCCTTTTTTAAATTGCGCCGCTCGGCGTTCGATTATTTTTATTTTTTAATTTTATAAGGCTTCGAGCGGACAGCCATCGAGCGGTAAAAAGTGATAGCTTACAAAAAAGTCTATGAATAATTAAAGCGAGATAGCTACCGGCTAGATCATGGGAACGGAATTATTTAGCGGCGACAGGTCGGCGGCAGCGCTGCGCCCGGTGGCGGCGGCGAGTGAAGGACAGGTCAATTTGCGGGAGTCATTCTGTTCCTCTCCAGATCGCCATTAGTGTTAACCAGGACTCGCCGGTAAATTTATTTTTTTGCAAATGCAGTTCGACTCCAGAGCGAGATTAGAAAACATTCTAAAATATATTGGAATTAAATTAAGTGGAACGAATGGTCGGAATGACCCGGCTAACCTTCGCTGGCGTGGTTTGGGGGCATATTTATCTCTAATGGGGGTTAGACATGGAATGGGTCCGGGACTCTAGCCGCAAGCCTCGGCCCGGGGTCGGGAATGACCCGCGCGCCGGACAAATCAAGCGGAATGATACTCGAGAAAATTGTTTAATTGGGGTTCGAATTACGGGTTCGGAGAAGCATCTCGGCGTCTCGCCTTTTTATTATTTGACCTTTTTGGGCACCACATTGTTTAAGAAAAAGTGTGCCCTTGGCCTGTGACACTGGAGAAGGTTGCGGCGACCGCGCCCGTTAACGATGATCAGTTTCAGGTCAAAGCTGACATAAAGCAAAGTTTTTATCTCATTGACGAGTCGTAGAAGGTAATATGTAATTATGCAAAGTGGTTGCTGTGAAGAGCGATCCACAATGTAGTAACAATGCCGAACAAAACAACTGGGCATTATGAACATTTTGATGCGGGCAGCAGCTGACAGGCATCAACGCCGCCGTCGAGACAAATTGGCCATTATCAGGAATAAAATTATCATTACTCGTCGTATTTCTGCAATGGAACACATTGTTGAGCGCGCACCATCTCGGGCCTTTTAAACGAGGACCCGGAGCGACGGCTGCGGCCGCGCCGGTAATATTTACGTAGGCCGTATAGTTAACAGGTTACAGATACTGCGTATCGCCCGTGGCCATGAACCAGCGGTTAAATTGCGGCGCAGGAGACGGCAGCCGACGAACAGGTTGCCAGGGAGCAAAAAAGGTTAAAGTATGTTCATCCTCGGTCCCGCGAGGGTCGCGGGGGGTGCGGGGCTAATGACAGGGGCGGCGCGGCGCCCGCGGCGGCTACCGCGCGCAAATTGATGCCTGCGCCCTCTCTGGAACCTTTGCTCCCGGCTAGTGATGCACCGACTCGATAAAATAGTGACAAGGTGCACGCTCGACCGGGAATTATGCTCGCTGTTTACCATCGCAGCCACCGGCTGAATGTTCCACTATTTCAGCTTTAATTGCGAAATTATACTTAATCTAACAGTCAGCGTGTATCAATAAACATGTTAGAATTAACATTTAAAGTACACGTTTATGATAGCAATCAAAAGTAATGTGTTATATTGCTAGGTAGCTTAATTTAATTATGAAACAAAACAATGTAACTCATAATTTTAGAACAATGCGTGCGCAACATGCAATTCAGTTGTAATAGCAGAGTATCGACGTCAATGATTCGACGCGATAACATCACTAGTGAGGCGCGCATTACACCATAAAGATTGCTATTAAGTTTAAAGCAACGTTCGCTTAGATATATTTAGAGCTGACGGTGTGCGCTGCGCCCACCATAGGTAGGTAATTATAATCTCAGACCATCGCAATTTATAAACATACTTTTATTTTTTTAAAGTAAGAGGCAAGGGTCATGGGACGGACACCGGCAGCCGCATTTCTTTAACTTTTTTTATCAATTGTCGTTTTTGTCGACTTACTTTCTAACTTTTACTTTGTGGGTAATGGAATCATTAAAATTTTAAAGCACTTATATTATTATTTTTTATATCGATTCGGGCGAAGTATTTAATTACGTGAAGGTATGGCGCGACTTATTCCGCTTTTTAACAGACTTTAGAAGGGAGGGATGGCGTGTTATCAATTCAGTTCTGTAGTAAAACTCGTTTCTGTTGGAAAACATCGATTTTATTTCAGACTCTGGAGATAAACTCTTGTAAGTACTTGTAAAATATTAAAAAAAAAAAAATATTCATTTGCACTTTAATAATTCTTAGCACTTTAAATCTAGGTACACTAGGGCAAAGTAACAATGTACAATATTGAAGGTGCTTACTGCACCGCTGCTCAGACCAGAATGCCCAGCCTCGCTCCTGCCTACCACCCGCCATGACGTTTCCCTCTCTTCTTTCTGTCATAGCGACAGTTGGATACGATGAAATTCAAATAAATTAGTAGGAAAGTCAAATCAAGTACTCGCGAATTCAATAACCATATTTATAAATAAATAATATGTGGGACATTATTGCACACACGGTCATCTGACCCCAAACTAAGCAAAGCTTGTAATATGGCTGCCAGAGACTGATATACATACGTATATATTTTTAAATACATACTTAAATAGATATTAACACCCAGACATAGAACAAACACAAATGTTCATCACACAAATGTTTGTCCTACATGGGAATCGAACCCACGCCCCCAAGCGCAGAAAGTAGGTTCACTACCAACTGAGCCACCGGGGCAGTTAACAGTTAATTTTTTCAGCCGTTTAATAGATTAGTACAGTCTTATATTTTAGTGCCCACAATTATTTCATAGACTTTGGCTAAGTGGTTTTTAATTAGCAGATTTTTAATTAATTCGAATAATTTTGTTCGATCGCTTACTAATTTTGAAACCGATTTTTTCTTACTGATAATAATTCTTTTAAGACTTAACTGTACTGCTTTGTTAATTAACGTAAACAATTCACGTTACGGGTCGTTAATACTTAATGAGTCTATGAACAGTAGTGCACGGTAATATTTCAACTTTTCTTCGGAAGTATTACATATATTATACTAGCTGCGCCCCGCGGTTTCACCCGCGTGGTGATGATGACGACGATGATGAAAAGTAGCCTATGTGTTAATCCAGGACATAAGCATTTTATATTTCAAATTTCAACCAAATCCATCCAGCCGTTTCTGCGTTATTGAGTAACAAACATCCATCCATCCATACATCCATCCATCCAAACTTTCACATATATGATACTAGCCGTCCGCCCCGGCTTCGCACGAATGTAAGCTCGGCCTTCGGCCTCGCTACAAAATATAATATAGCCTATGTCACCCGGGGATAGTGTAGCTTCCCAACAGTGAAAGAATTTTTCAAATCGGTTCAGTAGTTTCGGAGCCTATTCATTACAAACATACAAAAATAGGTACAAATCTTTCCTCTTTATAATATTAGTGTAGATTAGTGTGATTTAAGCAACTTTTTTTTAATCATCTACCAACATCAACACTTCAGTAAATCTTCTTACAAATTATTATGATTATTATACAGTTCTACGCCTTATTATATATTTCTATATACTATTATTTTAGGGGTAGGTAAGCTTTATATATAGTCAGGACTATCTCCATCGCATATTTCTAACATTTTTGAAGAAAAAAATCACTGCGTGGGAATAAAAAAACCGATAACGCCCATTCTCTTTACAATATAACATTGAAAATCATCATCATCATCCAGAAGACGTCCACTGCTGAACATAGGCCTCCCCCTTTAACCTCCACACTGGCCGACATCCTGCCATCTGCATCCACTGGATGCCCGCGACTCTCTTAATGTCGTCGGTCCTTCTAGTGGAAGGTCTACCTACGCTGCGTCTTCCGGTTCGCGGTCTCCACTCAAGAATCTTTCTTCCCCATCGGTTAACAGTTCTTCGAGCGATGTGGCCTGATTGTGAGATTTTAATAGCTATGTCGGTAACATTGCAAATGGTTAAAAGCAATTCGATATTTAATAGAATGGTAAAATAAAAATAAACACTGTTTGTTTCCATCTCCTCCGCCAAAATAAAAAATAAATAATACCATGAAAACGGCCTTAAAATATTGGCAATGTTAAAGATAACGCCCAATTAGTTTTTGATGTGAAACATCTATTGACTCGCGTGTTGTGATGGCAAAATGATATGACTCTCTTATGGCATCATGTTTCACATCTGCCGGGCATCCCGTGTTGCGCAACTTTGATTAAATTTGTACTTAGTATTTTTTTATCTGAATATGTTGTAATTACATGAGGGAGATATCCATCGCCGGTAGTAGGTTCTTAAGTTTTCCATACAAAAATCAAAGGTAGGTATAGAATTGGTATTCTGGTCTGCGAGTTCAAAAGCGCCTGAATAATAGGTCGTGTACACAAAACTAAAAACAAGAACGATAATTAAAATAGATTATTTATTTTGTGACAACTTTTAGTAGTTTTGCGCAGATATAGCCGCAGTTGAGTAAGTAGAAGTTTTAAGCGATAGATTCTCATATATCGCTTAGAGTGAAGATTTAAAGTGATAAGTTAAAAATGAAGAATAGGCATTATTAATTTGTTTAAAATGGTCAGATCATTAGAAGTTCAAGTGATTGTTTACCATTAAGACCGCTGTCCAAATATTTCGTCGTTCCGCTGACCACAAATTGCCTCATCTCGTAGAAAGCTTATCATCGTGGGCATCGGCGCAGGCGCAAAAAGCTTCTACACAATAATTGGAAAATAGCCTAACGCTCTGTGGGAGTGGCTTCACCTCCGCAAGAATGAGACGGAATGACGAAATCTATGCAAGGTTGAAAGGGATAGAGAGAGTGGGTGGGCGGGAACAGCCGACGGTCGACGATCGCATCCGAATGTGGAATAGAAACCGCCCAGCCGAGTTCGCGCGGGCAAACCATCTGATTTGACCTCTAGCTTCATTCTAATGCGGTGTTATTAAACTATAATCAACGGCTCAGCTTATATTGGCTTTATTATAACAATGCTGGGTATGTTGACGGTTCTATTACAAATGTAGATAGATATCTTTAACTAATATACGTTCTTTCCAATGTTAGAGCTACGCAAAGATTGTTAAATGCATTAATTGCATCTTTATAGGTTACTTTCTACGTTGTAGATTTGTGAATGTGTTTGTCTGTTTTATTGTTATGAATAAATATAGAATTTCTGGTTATGTTTAACGTTAATTATTCGCTCAATTGTGCACGGAACAAGCGTTATTACTTGAAAGTCTTTTAGAATAGAACATTTCATTCAGATTAAATTTTATTACAAGATTTTATTACTACACGATTACATTAGGAAAACGATTTTAGAATGATTTCAACTCTGATCGAGCTGAGATTTGGCACGGAGTGATAATATTCGATGACATGGTTTTCCTATGTTATTTTAAAGTAGTCTGATGTTGACCACTGAAGACAGCCGGGAGCCAAGATTTCGGGACGATTTCTTAAGAAAAAAGAGATTTATACTTTTGCCAAGAAGGTTCACGATAAAAGCTTGTAGGTATTTTTTTTTGATGTGACAAATATATTTTATTTTCATTTGAAGTCATTCTAAGCTTTGTTATTATACCGGTTGTCGGTGACTTTGTATATGCTAAAAGTAGTATTTTTTACAAAAAAAAAGGTTTACAAAACACAAATGAATTCGTCACACACAAAAATAAATATTTGTTTGCAAAAAAAACATTTGATTTCGTTTTTTTTGAATATATTGGAAATGAACGATATTTTGGATAAAGTTTAAGTATTTAATCGGAAAAAATATGCGGAAACTATTGTTATTTTATTATACATTCATCAATTATTTGTAACATTTGCTAGAATTTTAATGCTTGAGCATCGACCGTACCAAATGACTTACAAGCAACATAAATATTTTAATACCATCTTCATTATAAAATAAATAATTTCCTTTAATAACAGACTATAATTTAACTCGAACATAATTGATAAATAATCAGCATTAAATTAAACAGAAGGTTAAGATGAGGTTATTTTAATAACAAAAGTTAATTGTTGACTGAGCCACGGTATAGGGATGGGCGTAATCAATTAGCGAAAAGTTGAGTCTTGAAGATTTTTAACCGAAAATTTGACGTTACTATTTTACTTCGTCAAATTAAAATATATAAAACGAAAACGTATTTATTTAGAATATGAAAGACAGTCATTTTTTGAAAGTTCACTTTGAGTTAGTTTGTATCTTCAATAATGCGAGAACAGCAGACGAGAGCAGAGGAAAGAGCCCAAAAACTTACAAAAAGTACGGAGAAATTTTGCATTGCATATTTTTTACCCTAAGTTTAAAAAACAATTTTGATTGCATAGATAAAAAAAATTTGCTGTGTAATGTAGACTAAATAATTCACATAAAATCGAGACTTGGTACTAGGTTTTTTAAAAATTAATAATTAACATATACATAATTACCTCTTTTAACTTTAGCAAAAACTTACTGTTAAAAAATAAACAAAAAATAAAAATAAACATTTGTACGCCGTACTTGTCAAGGACATGAGATACGTATCCATTCTTACGACCCTGTACGCTTATTTATATGTATGTGTACCTATCATTTTCTGACAAATAAATAATTTGATTTGGCTTAAACTAGACAAAAAAAAATTATAATATCCTTATGTCTAAATTGAAACGAATTTTAAAAGTCCAAAACCAAGACCGACTCCGTGGTCAGTATTATCCCATCACTAGTATCTGAGGCCACGTAAGGCGGGCTCTCCCAACTCCCGTTAAACAAACACTGAACGCGCTTACGTTTAAACAGGTACCTGATACTTAGTAATACTAACTTACAATATTTGTCAATGATTTTCTGTTTTGAGAAACTACATAAAGTAAGTTTTTATAAATATACATTTATAATTGATGATATTGGCATTTTATACAAAAAAAAATACTATTTTAGGAATAATTATCAATAAGAAAAACCGACTTCATAAAAATGACAGAACTGGACCAAATTGAAATGAGACTACATAGGAAGCATCAGCTTTAAAAAAATAAAAAAAGAATCATAAAAATCGGACAACCCCATAGATTTAGGACAAAAAAAAATTTTGGTCTATGGTACAACCAGTCGAAAGTTCTGTAACAAACATAAAAAAGCAGTCGAATTGAGAACCTCCTTTTTTTTGAAAGTCAGTTAAAATAAACCATACACACACCAGCCGTGAACATAAATATTATCTGAGACCAGACAACTGCACCAATTTTGTGTTCCCCCGTCAAAAATACATTTATTGTTTCCACTATACAAAAGACATCAACGGGTTCCGTCATACAAAAGACATAAACGGGATCCTTTCCAAAATTCTTGTTTTATTTTGTAGTTTGCGAGACTCTGTAGCCTGTCTTCCCAGGCATCTCACATGGGATTCAAGACAAGAAGGTCAAAAAAAGATGCACGCTAATGGTCATCAGTGGCCTATAAAATCCATCTGCAAAAGATGATTTATGTAGTGTTCGAAATACATCTGCGCTTTTGGCTAAATAAGGTTCTCAGATATCCAAAAATAATAATATAAGTACGTAAAATTTGAGAACTCGGCGAAACGTTAGCCTAGTCCAAATAAAAATAGCCTTTATTACTTAAAAATCATTACAATTTAGTGAATCAGGATTTCAGACGTTCAATCTAAATATTTGACCTATTACAACCTTATTGACCTTGTTGACCATATTTGACAAATATATCGGACAAAACAAATAAAATAGTGCCTTATTATACTTGGTGTGAGTTTTTTAGCTTTGACAGCTGCAGTATTTGTCAAAAGCTGATAGAAAACCGTAAACTTTTATTACTTAGAACGTTATACTAAACGTTAAAGCTGGTAGCCAAAATACTACAGAAAAATATTTTCATTCAGAGTTTACCAATGTTATAGCAGTTGTCAAATATATTTTCTAAACAGCGGGCTGCAATGTTTAATTTTAGGGTAAAAACGGGAACAATTACTGAGCCTATGCTATCTATGTGTCTGTCTGTCCTTCCGTCCGTTCTACCTTCAAACGGCTGTATCTTGGGAAACAACAACCCTCGCTTTGCTCTCTAAAAACGGTAACGGTAATACGAGTACATACAAGCGTCAAACTAGGCATGATTATAGAACACACTCTAAAGTATAACAACAAATAAATAATGGCCAAGTGTGAGTCGGTGACAAATTTATGTTCATTACCAAGTTATAACTGTTAATTTCGTTACTTGGATGACCTCACCATTTCTTTCACCGAATCCAAATGACACTTTTTACTTATTTTGAAGTTTGTTTTCTGATTGATAATTATTGTATTTTGTGGTAATACGGAACCCTCAGTGCACGAGCCCGACTCGCACTTGGTCAGTTTTATTTTAGTAGTTTAAAATCTGTGTTTTGTACCGCTTTGTAAAGCAGTAACTTTTGACAGTCCCAATAACACCTATCGCCTAACAAAGTAACTCAAAATCGAATCGTTACAGAATACTTTCGAAACGTGTCTCGATGGTTCGATTACCGCGATATATAAACAATCGCGGGCGGCGTCAGTAAAACGCGATATTCCGGTGAAACAATCTACTTGTTCATCGACGGTAGATGCTATCGGCTCGTGCCACTTGTAAACTGCTAGTGATGCGCCTTCCTTGTCTAACACTTATCGATATTAGACAAAAATATTCAAACAATAAACTCATTAGTTTTCGCTTTTCCACGGTAAAGATGAAAATTCTGTTCGACTTTAAAAATAACTTAAAATATATTGTAGGTATGCGTAGTAAAAACATATAAATATAAGGTCGGGGAAAAAGTTTCTTCGTATTTTATAAACAAATTCAAGACATATTTTTTTCAAGTTTAATTACATTTAATTATAATATATATGTACCATTTTGTTCGATAACTTGTTGCCATCTTTTAGGTAGTGACATGACCCCGTTGCTGTAGAAATTTTGGGAATTCTGATCAATAAAATGCAACAAGTAGTTTTGACAGTCCTCTCTTGATGTTAATCTAACACTACCCAAAGAATTCTGAAGAGATCGAAACAGGTGGAAATCTGAGGGTGCAAGGTCAGGGCTATGTGGTGGATGCATTAACACTTCCTAACCAAGCTCTCTAAATTTTTGCTGAGTGGCCAAAGATGTGTGCGGTCTGGCGTTATCATGATGAAAGACCACACTCTTTATGTTGATCAATTCCGGCCGTTTTTTCTCAATTTCTTGTTTGAGTCTCATCTGCTGTTGGCAGTAGAGATCCGAATCGATGGTTTTGCCCGGCGGTAAATGCTCATAATGAACGATGCCCTTCCAATCCCATCATACACACAGCATTACCTTATTACGTGTTAATCTGGGTTTCGCTACAGTCTGTGGTGCTTCACTGCCCTTTGACCATGATCGTTTGCGCACATTCTTGTCGTAGGTGATCCATTTTGCATCACCAGTGATCAATCTTTTCAAAAACGGTTCGGTTTCTTTACGTTTCAATAGAGAATCGCAAATGAGTACACGATTCATTTGGTTTCTTTCAGTGAGCTGGTGTGGCACCCAAATATCGAGTTTTTTTGTATACCCAGTTATTTTCAAATGGGTCAAAACTGTTTTGTGGTCAATCCCCAGGTCTTCAGCTACGTCGTAACTACTAATATGCCGATCTTGCTCCACTTTTCCAGAAATGACATCGACTTTATCCGTAACAGGGCGACCAGAGCGAGCTGCATCTTTGACATCAAAATTCCCGGACTGAAAACGCTTGAACCAATATTGTGCTACTCTTGATGACACTGCATTAAGTTCATAAACGTCACAAATTTTATTCGCGGCTTGTGTCGCATTTTTCAGTTTTTTGTAATAAAATTTCACAATATATCGAATTTCTTCGTTAGATTCACTCATTTTATCGAACAAAAAAACAATTGAAAAATGGCGGGAAATTGCTTTTTACTTTTTGTATTCCTTTTTTAAAATGTCATATTTTTAATGGTATCAAAACCAGCCAGATACAAACAGTACAACCGATGAGATTTTTACTACAACTTTATACATACAAAATACGAAAAGACTTTTTCCCTGACCTATTAAATGAATGTGTTTTCATGGGTGCTTAAGTGCGAGTTACATGAAAAAAATAAACGATCTGATAACACGAGTGTAAAATACTTTCACATGGTTTCAATAAATCGATATTATCTGTATAAAAGTAAAGTGAAGCTGAAACTAACTATAAATCAGTTTGTCGATATCAAATATCGATATCGATAATTGAGTGAGTGTTAGTTACCCCGTCACTCCAGTGGCACGAGTAGCGGTCGCGTGCCGGCGCGCCCTCGCCTAGACCTAAGAAAGTGCGCGGGCGCACGGACAGACATTACGACCGATCGGTATCACTGTCTGGTATAATGATATTTTCTTAATAAGTCCACTCTGAGGGCTGGGTACCTCGCGGTGATCAGGCCAATTTCGTGAACGGATGTCGATGACAATGTTTACTAGATCTTATCTTAATGTTAGTTTAAAAAGGGAAGGGAAACGAAGAGATAATATTGCCTTGAAAATTTACAAGTTGCGTTGAGGCTTGATTTCCTCCTATGATGACGTCCGTCACACGTACTTATGATTAAAACAGTACCTAAGCACTATGTTGCTGATGATCTGCTTGTAAATCTGCGTATTCCATCGATACTTTTTCAACGATATCAAACTATTTGATAACCTATTTAAACCTTTGTACAATTTTTTGTGTTTCAATTTATGTACAGTGTGTATTGTGTGTTGTTCGTAAGTGTTTTCTATCTGTTTGTATTTTTTATTTCTGGTGTACACAATAAAGAGTTTCTATCTATCTATCTGTCTTATGGTTATTCAGCATTTTTAGATAATGGTACGAAACCCTACGTGCGCGAGTCCGACTCGCACTTGGCTGGTTTTTAAATTTACTATAATCGTCAGGAGGTTGTTTTTTTACAAAATAACTCTACTTCCATTTTAAGCCAGTTTTCTATTATCCGAGTTAGTCTTGGCCAGGATGTGCGTCACACGAAATCTTAACAGACTATGTTCCGAATCATTAATCTGTAGCACTAAAGCTCGTTACACACAGAATCTGACACAATTTATGCAAGTACAACATCCAATGCAGTTCTAACACAAAGTTTGTAAACACGCGCCTAGAAGGAATCGTGTCGGTAAAGTACCAGACATTCGCATTAGGGCCAGATACATCGGTGTAAACATGACTTGAAGATAAATGACGCGGTTAGAATACTTAGTTATAAGGCAAGTTAGTCAAATTTCAAATTTAGAAAATAGGTACAAGTTTTGATAGAAACTTTTTTCTTTTTGAACTGGGTCTTAAATAAGTCAACCAGAAAGCAGGTGTTAGTTCACCAGGTAACCATTAGAAAGTGCCCTACCACTATGCAATGGTTTTATCACGAAGTTTTCCATCGAAAACTCTCTAATTGTAGAGGTTTAAGTTCGTGCCCTGCGGCGTAGAATCCGACCACACTACTACTGACTTTCGGGGATATCATTGATTCCATTATACTTTATATTTAAAGACACACATGGGTACACATTACACAGAAAAGATAAAAGGAAAAACTAATGAAACTGATAAAAAAAATTACAATGGTAGAGTCGTGGGGAATAAAGATATGAGCCTGTTTAAAGTTACCTACGGCAATATAGTATGCAAATGGAGAAAAAAGCTCTCGGTGCTACTGGTAGTGCAGCTTGGTAGTCCTTACCATTAGCCTTAGTCCTTAGGAATTAGCGAAAATTATAATTTGTTTTATAAGGCGTTTTTTTTAAACTATGTGATGAAACGAGCAAGCTATTTGCGTAGGTAGGTGTCATGCTTGACCATAATTTAGTAGCAATGCCACCAATAAATTAAGTCTTCATCAGTTTTACACCCTGCACGGCACCACATTGTATTCTTAGCGAATATATTACCTGTGTGTATACGTATTAAAATCTAACATCAGAAGTGGGTTATAATAATGCGTCTTCTGACTTTCCAAAGCCAAGGGGCATTTCAACCGAAGCAGAGTACTCAATGAACACATTACAGGCAGATAAGGCGTGGTATTAGCAAGACAAGGCCGCTTTCATCCCCACTAGCTGGACCTGGTTGAAACTAGTTCAGCAACAGAAGCCAGCGCCCTTATATGGAGCTAGCGCGGATGTACTAGGCCTGGTGTGACCATGGATCTTTGAGATGTAGGTTTAACAAGTGGATCACATTAAAAACCGACTTTAAAAATATATGAAAAATTTAATAAGTGCCTATAAAATTTGAGGGTTGCTCTAAATTTCCCTGGGATCCCATCATCAGATCCTGACTTGGTGACAATAGGACCAAACTGGAAGAATACCCTAGAAAACAAAATTATTATTTTTTGAAATCGTTCATCAGTCGGCGAAGAAATCAGTGAACATATTGTATATAAAAAAAATTACATTGGAACACAGAACCGTCCTCCTTTTTTGAAGTCGGTTAAAATAGGCGTGGCTCTTGTTGATACTGATATACGAGCAGTCGTCAAGGTACATTGAGACGAATATACGCATCTCATATTTTTTTTAAGATACAAGGAACTTTATTGGATTGAATACTTAAATTTTTTCACTAAACAAAAGATTTAAAAAAAAAATATTGTGAAAAAACACCCAGTAGTAAAAGTTTAGGCGATCTATGTATCCTAATAGGTCCAATTTCATCATTATGCTCAGCTAGACGATTGATATATTTCTTGTTTTTCCGACGCTTATTTTAAAATATGGTCACCGTACATCTCCGATCTCATATCTCTCTGCGCGACAAGGTATCTCATGCGTTCGTATACTGAATATGCATGAGTGTAACATTTGCATTCTCTTGTTCGACCGGCATTAGTGCTTGTACCTTGTACTAGTATTGTTTATACGCCTTTTATTACATCTTAGATTGTCGAGACTTCCAATTGGTCCACGATAGCCTAGACTAAGCTATCGTATTACTAGTTCCATAGAGACAATGAATTGTTTTTTACACTCTACGTGTGTAGGTCCCTTTTCGGTTTATGGGACTTAACGTCATTAGACGAAATGGTACTATTTTTAGAAGCTTTCATTTAACTTGCAATGTTTGTTTAGTTCAAATGTAAATAAAATTAGTACTCCTGAACTGATTTTGCTGAAAGTTTGCATACACCTTTTAGTTCTGGTGACAATATAATAAATGTGCAAGCAATACCCAATATTGTAATGCAATTATCAATATGCGGCCATTTTTTTTTATATTGGGTGACGAGACGTGCGAAGTCGCTCGCCTGATGGCTCTTCACGCTTGCCCATAACAGCACAACGCCACTCAGAATTTTGAACTTCAACAGTTCAAAACTCTGGATGGCAATGCACTGCGCTCGTCACTGCAATGGCAAATCTCTGTGTACCCTGTAATTTCGTTGGAAACATTGCCCTTCAATCCGGAACACAGTAGTGTTTGCACACTACTGCTTGGCGGTTGAATAACTGGCAAAGGTGTGGTACTTCCCCAGGCGGACCCCTGCAAAAGAGTCCTACCACTACAAAAAATTCAAAACATGCGACGCGTAACCAAAATGCTGGTGTGTATCTGGCTCAACGTATAAGCATTGCCATTCAGCGTAGTAATGCCGCCAGCATGCTGGGTACACTACCAACTGATAGTGGGCTTGAGCATTTGTATTGTCTTTAGAACTTCGACGTTCTATGGGCAGTATAGCTGTTTTTGTAGTGTTCGTTTTAACTTGTATTTTGGTTGGTTAATAAAGACACTTCCTCATTTATAAATTTAGACGTGTCAATTAAAAAAAAACATCATATAAATAAAAGCTACATTTTTCTTACTACCACCTAGATTTTCAAAATAAATTAATATTCTACTTTATAAATAATTTTGCCGATTATTTAGCAGTCTAGGGGCGCGTTACGAATCACGCCATCCAATAGCCATCAACTACGACAGGCCATCCATTATTATTTTTTATTTATTTTATTTTTATTTGACTTTATAAAATAATTGTTAAGTACATAAATTTCATGTGACATTTTACTTTAATTAATTAATTTTATATTTTGTTTGTTTGTATTTTTTTTACATTGTGTTATTTGTTATGTGAATTTTAATTTAAATACTGAGTCCATGGGTACTTGTTAATAAACAATTTGAATAGCGCCAATAATGCCAGCAGTGTTGAACCAACACGGCACAAAGACTTCTTCGTGTCGTGCTGTTAATTACTGCACTGCTAGTTAATTGACGTACTTATTGTGTTACGAACAATAAAAAAAGAACGAGCCGATAATAGGTATGCCAATCAAGCGAAATCTAGCCACAAGGGAAAATATAGATTTTACACGTGATTCTTCAAACAAAAATCCTTACAAAACATAAAGAACTTTAGAAGAGATTGGATATCATAGGTCCATAAAATAGTAGGTAGCAACAGCGAATTATCTAAATTCGCTGAGTAGCAAGCCATCTCTATGAATGATCTAGCGTCTACAATTTATGCGCGTAACGAACACTGTTTAAATTTAGAACGTAGGGTTGGGATTACAAATCACCATCTACGGGTTAAAGAGTCGATAAATCTATCCGGTACACCCACTGTGCGCCGATCCCGATGTTATCGCGACACTGGCCGCTTTGTGCCGGACACCAAATGAACTGTAGCTGGCTGGAGAGATTTGTGAACCACGATAATTATTCCATTTTCAAAAGTACGCAGATTTATTTTGTTCATTCGTTATTTAACCACACTTACAAGATCACTTGTTTTGTTTTGTAAGTGTAGCCAGTGTGAAATATAAATATATATAATTTTATGAAAATATAGTAAGACAAGGTAGAAGAGTAAAAATGTAGGTTTAAAAGTAAAGTAATGAAGTTCGTCAATGAAAATTAGTAATATTTATTGTAGGAGATAATAGTAATTATAAATGTAGCAATGGTAATGGCAAATTATGTGTTTGAATTAAGTTGTTAAGAAATAGAGCTATACAAAGATTTCCAACTATCATTTGTCGAGATAAACTTTTACACAAATAAACTCGCGAAGGAAACCCTCGTATTTCCATTTCCACCGCAATAAGAACAATTTGAGGCAATAAAGACGCGAGTCACTTGTAAATAATGACATCCATTACACGTTGGGAGCGCAACAATCATGTACATTTCCTTTTAAAGCGGCCGATCGACATCCGGCCAGTAAACGGATTCTAGCGATCCGGAGATGCGATCTCTCTTTAATTATATTGTTATCGAACCGACGACCGCCCGGTCGAAGCGGCGGGTCGTGAGGTTACACCAAATAGATTATCTGTAGATGAGAGTGGCTGCCGCTTTTTGAATAGTCCCCTTTCATATCTACCTCCATCGGATGCTTGGAGCCGCGGGTGCTGCACAACAGCAGTATGGGCATTCACATCAGGGGCCTTGTTCACACTTTTTATTCCAACAGATTTTGATTACAGCTTTAGTATTTCAAAGCTGTCTAAATATGTCATTACAAAATGGCCTGAAATTTAAATAAGGCCCGGAATTTTACCTTGACATTCGGTAGGGTTATTATCAACTATTAAAGAAACGATAGCATAGTATGTATCTTAATTATCGAAATTTTGTCAAGACATTTTCCAAAGATATCAAAAACCTTATAAAAGGGTAGATAAAAATCATACTATAAAGAGGCACCTATGAAATATGACCATCCCCATTTGTTTAATATTCTACGTAATATTTTGACAGCCGTAGTTAAACCAAACCAGTCATAGCAAAATATAAAACATTATAACAACCGGATTAAAATAGACGATGATTATCTTATGAAAAAAAGTTTTAATAAGAACAGATAATATTCTTCAGAAGTAACCTGGAAAGGAGAGGTACTCGTAATCTTTATGAAATTCCTGTTACCAAATTTTTAACAGAAATATTATATAAAAATCAGATTTCAATGCGTTGCCTTTAGCCGGGTTCCAAATGATTCCCCCGAGTGTGAAAGCCCTAAGTGTTCATAAGTATGTACCTAAGTTTTTTTAATGGTGTGAAGATGTTTATGGTAGCTGGCAAAGTTTAAACGTGCCCTTACTGTTTGATACTGTATCACGGGTCATTATCATTACAGCTCGGATCGCACAAGACTCTTTGATTGCTTTTTGTAATTTGGAGCATTCAATGTTTGAATTATTTTCGAGAATTTGTATTGTAGTGTTGGCACGTTCCGGCACGCCAGTTATCGATTGTCCAGTTTATCGACTCGACACGAAACTAGATCGATATTTCAAATAGGTAATTTGATATACAGCCCGTCCGTTTGAGTTATCTTTTTTCTAAATTTTATGCAATACTTTTTAAATGTTAACTGCCAGCTACCATGTGTAATATAAGATATAGGCTATTGTTATGCAAAACAGTTGCCCATTCTTTGCACACATGACATTTAAATAATAAATTACTAATAAATATCAGCTATCGTAAAATAAACATTAAGAAATAACATGGTCGTTTTAGTTTATTTGTTAGGCTTGTTATCGTTTTCAATAAACGTCAAAAGCTATTGTTTTGAGTGACACGTAGCGACGAAATATAGATTGTTAGAATAGGTGTCAAAGCAAGGCTGTGTCAAACGTTAACTAAGCAAGTTATAGTACTATAAGTGTGGAAGTTCGTGTGTTTTTATGTATGTTTGTTTAAATACATTCAACTCCATAAGGGTTTAGCAAATTTGGAGGAAATTTGGTGTCAATCCAGCTACCTACAGGTAGCTGGATTGACACATTATGCTATTTTACAACCGACTTCCAAAAGAGAGGTTCCTATATTTTTTTTATGAAGTCATATGCTTGCGTTTGACGGCCAACTCGCCTGATATTAAGCGATGATGCGGTCTACGATGGAGTACGCTTGCCTAGAAACTGATTCACTAGTAATTTGAAGACACCCAGATTGTAACTATCAGAGAATACCTATTCAGGCAGCGCATTCCACAAACTAGCAGTTCACACAATAAAGGTGGAATCAAAGCGCTTCTTACGAGTTTTCGGAATATCAACCATAAAGCAGTGTAAATTTTTCGTGCCCACTCTGGCAGTCCGATAGAAAAATGAGCAGCAGGGAATTAGATCATGCAGATCCGATGCACACTCTCAGAAATGTATGTATGTATATAAATCGACTGTATTTTTTTGTGTATATTGTTTACTTTATTTTTATTTAGTAATAGACTTGCGTTTGACTGCCAACTCGCCGAAAACTTTACCCCTTTTTACCTTTGGAGCAAATGGTGTCAGAAACATTTGGCTAAATTGACTTGACTCGTTGAGTCCAAATTCGAGGAAAAAAGTAAACACATGATATTATTTCGTAACATAGTTACGTTCTCTAATCGCGTAGATTAAAAAGACCGTCATCAGCCGACCGCACATTCCAGCTGGTTTCGCATGTTCAAATGGCTGTGGTTGCTGCGTGCGCGTGAGCACCTGCTGCCGGTCGTTATTATTAAAGCAGAGTTTCATTCATGCATGCATTTTACAATGAGTAAACTTTTTTAAACTAAAAAATACAACTTCAAATCCGTCAAAAAAGTTCTGTAATTACTTCTTGTCGATGCAACGTTTGACCAAAATGCTGGCCCTTTCTTTCTTCAAAGGGTGAGGCATTGCTATACATTTGGTAATCGGGGCCAGCATTTTTGGAACAATTTCCACTGCGGTTGAGGTTTAACTTAATTTTTTTTAATGTAATTAAAAATAATGTTTTTGATTGTTTTTATTGTATCTTAACCTTTTTTTTTTATTGTTGTAAATAATTATTTAATCTATATATTTGTATCAATTGTAGTTTTGCATAAATATATTGTACAAACGTGTGACGCGAAAGCTATGTGTTGCCCTACACCTTTTTTTGTTTGGTGGTAATAGCTGCTCTTGCCTTCATGCAATAAAATGATTTCAAGTAATGACTAACAAAAGCGTTTTTTTAATTTAAAACAGTTTTTGTAAACACAGCCTTAGAGCACGGCCGCACGACACGCATTTGTGGTACCAGCCTAAATTCATAGTTTACATTTCGTCGTTTTTCGAAAGCATGGTGTGCTGATGTAACATGATATTTAGTGGTCACTCGATGTTTTTATTTTGTGTCTGTTATCATACGAAAATGTTTAGTGCTTTGGCCGCACGGCGCTACATGATATGTCTATATAAAAGTTAGAAAACGACTACATTCGTTTGTTACATTTCTAAATAAAAAATGGTACGAAAGTTGTATTTTTATAGGGTTGATAGTTTCTTTACATTTTTGGGGAAGGCACTTGAACAATTCAAAATTTCACCAGCATCCTTTTATGACTTAAGGAGCAGTGGCAGCAAAGTTCAAAAATTGCTTGTACATATACCATCTTTTAGGAAAATTTGGGATAGTTACTGTTTTTTTTTTTTTTTTTTTTTTTTTTTTTAAATATTTATACTCGGATATAAGGAGCAGTACGATTCTAGACCTGAAGAACACGATATGAGACCGGGACTACACGTTACGAGTAACTTATTGAATAACGCATTACGCTTCACATTCCCAGCTCCACGACGAACACTCCTTGGGTTGGAGGTAAAGTGGAACAAAGACAAGGACAATTAACCCAGTGGGTGTTAGTATCTGTTTGTCTTAAATATCTAATTTCACCTAGATATAATTTTACCATTCATAAAACGAACACTAGCCGAGTATCGAACCCAGGACCTTCTGCTCACGAGCAGACGTGCTACAACTAAGCTACGAGTATGCCGACTGTTGAATGGCCACTTCAAAAACCCTTCCGGTTCACCGTTATTTTATACAAGTAAGGCTGTACAAAGAAGGCTAATCGCGTGGCGCGTGCGCCGCCACGGGCTGTGGCGCGGCTCGCTTTACAATGCCACTCGAATATGGCGCGAGGGTTCAGCTGGTTCAACAGATCATTGATTTGTCGACTGAGTGGCTGTATAAGGCGCCATTTTCCCTGAGCGTTTTCACGGCTATTTTATTTTTTAAGAGAAAAAATGGATACCATGCCATTTTGTTATTGTATCTACTTACGTAATTATACGAAGAAATAAAATTGTCGCATACAAAAAACCCAAATTAGAATGAAAAAAATAGTGACAAGGTTAAAAGCTTGTGCTAAATATTATACTAAACAAATAGTCAGATAAGAATTTAGTTTATGAATTTGTTCAATTACATTCGTTTATAGTTTTTAAAACTTTAATATATACGATAAGAATGAATAAAAGAAAAAAAATCTGGTAATTTTCGCATTAATTCGCTTCCTAATATTTGTTAGCAGCAATGATTTCGAGACATCGAATTTCTAAATTAAATTTATTTTTTTACTTTTGAATGAATCCAGGCAGCATTACGTTACAAAGCTGAAAAGCGGACAATCGCGCGATAAATAAAAAGCGACAAAGGCACGGTACGCCTAGCGCGACAGAATAAAGACGAGATCTAGTTTAGCCTGCGTGGGCGCAGCCGTGGGTCGTCCGAGCTGATAATCGAATAACTATACTATAACATGGGCGGATCGAGGAACTCAGTTCAGGGGGACGATGACGTTCAAAAAACGCCTAGGTTCTGAACTTCTGATCTTGTAGATGTTTTTGAAAGACTGACAGCTGGCGGCTTGCTTAGTATTTAGAACCTTACGATCTCTTGCAAACTGGTTGCAGTACGTACCTACTACTACTTGACATCTCGCTAAAACACTACTGCTTTTAGAATGTTTTAAATACTTTCTAGCCGCATATTTTTAATACTCTGTAGCTAGGTAATTTAAAACAGGTTCTACGCTAAGCAATTCAACTGCCAGTTTTGTGATAACTCAAATGCGTTTTCGGCCTTTAGCAAAGTAAACGTTGGTGGCGAGCCCTGGACTAACTAGGGGCTTACCCCCAAGGAATCCCACCTGGCAACGCCCATGCTTTACTTATTTGAATAACAAGCTTCGTAGGAGCCGAACCCGTCCGAAAATACCCGAAAGGTCGGGCTAAATGTCAAATAGAAGTATGCGAGGTCGAAGAGTCTGTGCCCCCAGGCGTTTAATTGTAAATCAGATATACGATCTTCCGTTACCGGACTATAGGCGGCATTTTGTTTACGTAATTAAGCTGGACTAGTTTATTGGTATTTTAATTGGGATTTTAGTTTTTATTTTCGAAGTACATATTAATAGTTGTGTTTTTACACGCATTGAGCTATGCGTCGCACATAGGGGATACCTACGTGCACGTACGCTACGCACGTGTGCTACGTGTACGTTTTGCATGGATTATTATTTGTTTATCTATGCAAAATCGTAGCACGACTACGAATCAGTAAAAGTGTCAGCAGGCTTGACACTTTAGACTGTTTTTTTCTAAGTCTTTCTTTTTAAGTTCATGACACCCCCGTAAAAATTGTATATCGAAATATCTTTCGCATAACATCTATATCTATCACAGCTATTTGCTACAACTAGCTGCGTTCTGGGGTTGCATCCGTTATTATACAGATAAGTTAATTTTTATGCGATAAAAATAGTCTTTGGGTTAATCAAGCCATAAGTTACATATCAAATTTCAGCCGTGCAGCCGTGAGGACAAACATACAAACTAATGTAGATGCACACAAATTTTTACGTATGTAATATAAGTATAATCAATCCTGTAAGTTAGTATTTATTGCGTTTTGGTAAATTTTTCGCTAATAACTTTGTCTGATACAGTTTAACAAATATCAGTCGCTTTATGGAATCTCCCCAGCTTAGAAGTTGTATTAGCCTAATAACGCCACCCATGAAGTGAAATGACAGCTATGAAGTAGGCAAAATACGACCGCTCTGGTACTATGGCTCTAGATTGCCGATCGCGGACTGGATGACCATTATTTGAATGCAGTTTCACGGTTATCTGTCCAATACTTTAGATTATACCTTTATATTAGGCGTGGTAGACAATATAGGTGAGATGTGGGGAGAGATAATTACAGAGAAAATATGTCTCGTAGGTTTGATAATTCAAATTAATAAAGGAGAATGTTTGGCAAAAAATATTACGTTTTCTTAACTTCATATCTTAAAAACCCCAGAAATGAACTAACTATTGTAACATAAAGTGAAATAATTAAAAATATAAAAAACCGACTTCATAAAAATAACAGAACTGGACCAAATTGAAATGACAGGAAACACCAGCTTTCAAATAAAAAAAGAATCATCAATATCGGTTCACCCAGTCGAAAGCTATGAGGTAACAAACATAAAAAATAAAATAAAACAGTCGAATTGAGAACCTCCTCCTTTTTGGACGTCGGTAAAAATATATATTTAAAGTATGTTATCTATTTAAAATATATATAAAATAGAAGATCAAATGAATTCACTTAATAATCCCAAGTTTTGGTTAATGGGATTACAAATTACCTCATCGAAAGTGAGGATGTGGTCTTAGATGGAGCACGCTTGCCTATGAGGTACTATTCACTATTGTCTTGGATAGACCAGGTTGTACTCATAAGGAATACTGAGGCAGGGGAAGCATTCCACTAAATTTAGTACAGTTGAAATTTGAAAATGTGCAAGATGTGGTATCTTGTGAGCTTAAAATTATCAGAGACTTAAGTATTTAAATTTTTTACAAAAACTAGCTAATAAAACAAAATATATACAAAAAACTACCATTTGTACGCCGTACAAGGACATGAGATACGTTTCCATTCTTATGACCCTTTTCTTCTTTGATTTTCTTTTTTGATTTCTTTCTTACGATTCTTTATGTTACTTTAATATAACCTATGTGTACCTACCATGTCTAGAAAAATAAATAATTTGGTTTGAATTGATTAGCGTCTTTACTTTTTAATGTAGATATAATATGTAACGTCCTCTCCATGTTGTAAATAAATGGACTTTTTCAATTTTTTGTCGTTTTATTTCTATCCTTTCCAGTATGTGTATTAAGCCTTATACACCTTCTTATTGTTTTGTCGCGAAGTGAAAGGTCTGCGATCAAACCATTGTGGTGTTACTTTTAAAGATACAGATTTCGCATTGTTGTGACAGAGAAAGAAATACATTCACTTTTATTACACTTCATTTTCATAGTTTGACTAAACAAAACTTTACCTTTAATTATCATAGACTTTGATATGGTATAATAAATAATGTACTCACGGGTGACCTAGGTCAGCCATAACAAAAAACCGCTAGATACCCTAACCTACCCTATATAATAACATTTTCAGAGTGATCCTCGTTTCTGTAGCGCCTCTGAAATGTTTGCACAGGCCCGAAGTGGCGATTTTCATGTAGTCGTTCGGAAAAAGGGGTCGTCGTTAGTGAGTAGACTGCGGAATAAATTGCAAAGTCACCCTAAAAATTGTAGCAGAGAATTCCTTCTCACCTATGTTAAGACATTTTGTGCAGGCGATGGTTAACAAAGAGTCGATGAAGGAGTTTAAAGTAGTCTGCTTTTTTTATTTATGTTATTTTTCTTTCATAGTTTTAATGTTACTCTAATTTATTAATTAAGTATCATGTTGTCCGGTAATATATACATTTTGATTTAGTTCGATCAAATGCTATCTGCGCTGATTTTCGGGCCTCTTTGGTTCACGGGTGACAACGAGCTTCAAGTTGCTGCAATTTTTTTCGCTGGTTGTGGTTATAATAATCACAAAACATAATGAGTGCAACATATTTTTTTCTGACCAGTGGAATTGTCACTGTAAAAGTATATGTAGCAGAAATAAGGGACACTTGCACGTTTATTTTGATTCGCAAACAAAGCTGCAACTAAAAGGTCCAGTTACTCGCGCTGTTGCTAGATCCGCGTAGAAAGTAAATAAATCGGTGCTAACAACTGGCCCAGCGCCCGCGCACCGTAATGGAGAAACGATACACTTTGTTCGCTCTTAATTGTATCGGTTTCGGTGAAAACGTTTGTTATTATAAAATCATACTACTTTTTGGTCTTAGTGTGAATATATTAATATCTTTGATGTTTTTAACACTATGGAATTTGTTTCAATCGCATGTACAAAAACGAAATTAAAAAACAAAAAACTCGAAAAATAGCTTTTCAACTGCTGGTCAGATTTTAATCAAACATAGCCAAGAACCACAGCAGAACCACTGCAATGGAAACTACTAACAAATATTAAAAAAAAAACGTTTTGGAGAAAATAAACAGACATAATAAACTAACACATAATCTCTTACCCCAAACGCATAAATATACCTTCTTGGGTAAAATAGGGTTATTCATCGCATTCTAACATAGGATTAATAAAAAAACTTTTTTTTTCTGTGGTTGCTATATTTTAAGGTTTCATCAGCTTGATATTATAAACACTTTTGAAACATTAAAACCTAGGTATTATGTAAGAAAAACTGTAAGATTTTGATAGTTTTTATATAGTTCTTAGTCATTTATTTATTAGTTCATTTTATTTTGGTTGAAGGTACTAGGTACCTATTTATATTCTCTTTGGTTCTTAGTAGGTATACCAACATATTTATTCAATGCCCCCAAAAAAAGTGAACGACAATAAAAATAGATTATTTATATGTATATTAAAAAGTAATTTGGAGGAAATTACAAACTTTGTTGTATATGCATGTGCAAGAACGACTCCTTAATTGTGCATTTAAATTTATACCTTAGTTTACATAGTAAATAATTCGCAATTTACTAAAATAGTTTTCATAACTTTTACTCGATCGTGTTTGCATATTTCATGCATTTTATTACGTGATAGTAATAAGCGACTACCTGCCATGCCAGGACATGCCGATAGACCTTAAGATGCATGCAAATTTTGTAGATTATTATAATAAATTGCCTTCTCTATGGCAGGTACATTGAGTTAAAAGAGTGTTTTAGAATTGTTAACACAACATTAAGTCATAAGTACATACTAATACTCAACTCTACATAGGTCAGGTTCTATTCTTAAGTGATACGTTTCATGTTTGGCGGGAAATTCAAATTTTTGTCCTTGTAGCTAGGCCGGGTAATTATTGTGAAATTAAACAGTGTTTGCGAAAATTGATGGTTGTTTTTTACATTATCATGTACAGCTATTAATCAGTAACTCGCCATATTACTTACATTTGTCAATAAACTGTTTGAAACAGCAAAAATTTGTTTATTGACATATGTATGTAATAATGTGCATTAAAGATAAATAGCTTTACGCGAGTTTGTAAAGAATAATAGGTAATCAATTTTCGCAAACATCATGATCGATTACAATAATTACCCAGCCTGGCTACAAGAACAAAAAAAGTGTTAGAAATTTGAATTTCCCGCCATACGTGAAACGTTCCACCTTAAATTATTTATTAAATTCTATTTTTATTGAAACATTATATTATGGACGTTTCACACGTTTATCTACTCATTGGTTTTACAGTTTATCTTTTGTTAAATTTATAGAACTACGCTATCTTCAAATACAATAAGGAAAAGTTACCATATACTATAAATTTCTAGTGAGGTGATGTGCTAGAATTTATAACAATAAATTAACTTTTCTTGATAAATTGGTTGATTAATTTGTTAAGTTACAATAACCATCTGGATATTTTTATTGAAAAACAACTACAACAAGTCATACAACTAGTCTCTAAATACATGCTCTAGCGTTCCGAATCAACTCCAACAGCGCTAATGAGAATAAACATGGCAAAATGAATATTTCTTTGTGCGGTACTGGTTCACATTAGCACTGTTGGCCTGATTCGGAATGCACCCTTATTCATGTTTACAAACTGTAACCGCTCTTCCTACGCATAGAATAGATTAAAATGTCAGATTTGTTCAAAGCGTTTTGATTGCGCTTCTAACATCGCCTGTACCGCGTATGACAGGTAGCAATCGAAAATAATTAAACACGACGACAGTAGCTTGCCCTAGTACTATCAGATAGTTACCAGTACAGTATTATACAAGAGGCTGGTTTAAATGCGCCATCGCTCAAGATACGGTGTATGTAAATGTGAATACCATGAATTATCGATCGAGATGGCTTGTAACATCCGCTCGAGTTATTAATGTTATGAAGGGAAAGGAGGAAGGGTAACAAGGTTCGAATAAGTACTTAACTTAATTATTAACAACTTTCATAAGACGTATAATTCTCACCGAATTCTTATAAAATATTCCTAACGCAAGAAAAACAATGATGGAAATAAGGAAAATAATATATATATATCAGAAATATTCTCCTAAAGTATTATTGATTTTTAGCTTCCTCACATTTTAAATGTAAAGCAGATCAGGTATTTAACTTCACAGAAACCATCGATTTCACACTCAAAATTTAAGTTCTCTCGTATCGCTCGTTTGCTTAAGCATTTCGCGTTTCTTTCGTCCCTCGGGAAAATAATCCACTATTTGGTGTCCAATATAGATCGTTTTTAATTAATTATATTTTCATAATACTGTTGAAATTTTACACGGTTTTATTAAAATCACAATGTTTTACAATAGTTTGGATTGCGCATGAAATTAACTAATTTACCGGGGCTGTTATAGAAAAATTGCATGAATGCTAGTTATCGAATTCCATACAAATTTCAAATTCAAAATTTGAATAATATAAATTAAATTAAAAATATAAATTAATTTGAAAATTTGTCTATGACAGAAAGTATCACTGTATTTTTTTATCATATCTGTGAGCGAAGTAAGAGTATTCGTTACGTAAAATACGTGTCGAATTTCATTTGTATGGAATTCGATAGGTACCTCATTTACGTAGCGAAAATTCGTACTTCGCCCACTGAGTGTCAGGAGCACGGTGGTAAGCATGGTGGTAAGTGACACCCGACACGAACTATTTTGAATTGCATATCGGCGCATTGAAATAAGCTGTCTGGTGCTTGACATCGATGGTGCCTGCTTGCTTTGACATTGATAGATATTTGATCTAAGTGAACTCTTTGCTGCAGTTTTGAAAACATCACTGTCACTAATTTATTGGTTAGTTTAAATACATTTTTGTTTACTAGTCACATCTCGTTTACACTCAGTCCATTTTTTTTTGTCTCTGACATCTGAATGAAAATTCAAATTTTAAATACCGTTGCTTGGTTTATGAAAGTGTTAAAAAGAAAACATTTTTATTCACCTTTTTTTTTTGTTATTGCAGCCATCAGTGTAAAAAAACAACTTGGAGTGAGTATAACAATTTTAGTCTGTCTTTTTGTTTGTGTCGTCATTTTCGCGTGACTGTACAAATCTTGATAAATTTGTGAATCAATAAGAACAATAAGTTGTGGAGAATTTTGTATATCACCTATTATTGTAAATTATCTTAAAATTAAGTTATTAGTTCAAGTTATTCTCGGTCCAAGCATGTATTTGCTCTGACAGCTGCTTAGTAAAGTTAAATGAAAAACATGAACTCTGATCACTTTCCCAAAGTTATTAAATGTAAGACCCGACTTTAGCGACCCAATATACTACTTAGTAAAATATGTAAAGAGAAAATGTTTTTATTTCGTTTTTTGTTTAACAATGTTATTGCAGCTGTCAGAACAAATACATGCTTGGACCAACTTTAGATGAAAGAACAATTCATCTGAGCTTTTCAGTCATCATCATCATCATCGGCCAGAAGACCTCCACTGCTGAACATAGGCCTCCCCCTTTGGGGACCTATTCTCTATCCTCAACTGTTGGTTTTTTAGTAATATAAAAAAATCCAACTCGCTTGTTGGTAAGCGACGATGTGGTCGAAGATGAAGCACGCAGACTTAGAAGATACCTTAGTAAGCGCTCGAACTATTATCGACTGAATTAGTATAAAAAACCATGTAATAATGCTAATCAGCGCTAACAAAGCACCCGTTTCGACTACCGACTTGAACATAACTCATTTATTCAAATCTCTACAATCGAGTTCCAACAGTAGTGACTAATGAACATAGCCGTAGATAAACTCGTTCTCTCGACGACAGATGTCACTACGGGACTTGGACAAATGATAGACTCCGGTCTCTTGGTTTTACATAATGCTGCTGGGAGCAAAAAGTTCAATAGTTTTCTAGCGGGCTAATTAATTATTTGTTTTGTTGGTTTGGATTATGACGACTTTATAAGAATGAAGGTTTAATTTTATCACTTTTTAAAGTAAAAACAAAAGTAAAGGTTTCGGCAGAGAAAATATTTTGTAGTTGCAAAAAAAAACTCGTCTCTCGTGACATGAGGGTTGTTTTTATTTGTATTTTATTTATTAAGGAACAGCAAACAGCCATATTATGAAATGTTAACAACATGGATATAGATTAATAAACTTAGTAATAATACAGCCCACAGCCACTATTCACAGATTACTTATAGAATTAAACAAATTTACCGCTAGAAGTAGTTGACTTGCAACACAAATTATTTAAATACATTTTTTAAGCCTAAAAACACAAAAATTTAAATTTAATGCCTTTGAAAAGTTTTAACAACCAAAATAATAATAACATTATTGTTTCAAAATATAGAAGTTTGTAACGAGGAGAGCTTTTGAATGTTGTATCGCAAAATGTTGTGTATACGCCATTGTGCGCCTACTTTACTGACCAGGGAGTGAATTTTGAAGATCTTTTTCAAACCGACAAATATATTGGGAAATTCACTCTGTGCATATAATACAGGTGATAAAGCGGAGGACGTAAGCAATAGCACATAGTACATATAAGTACAAGTACAGAAGATTCACTCCGCAAAATCATTTCAATAAGTAGTGACTCTTGTTACTACACAATAAAGTGCAAATCAGGACGTGCGAGCTCTAACTACCCACAGCTATATTAACCTAGAAGTTGCCTCTCTGTCTGTCGCGTACCTCTTGTCACGTTATCTCTGTCTATCGCGCGGCAGCGGGCACGGCAAGTCCGACAAGACGACTACTTGTAGCTTCATTCCTAAAAGGCAATGCGCCAGACCTGGCAATAGGCATGTTCATAGTTTAAATTTATGCCTAACGCCAAGATAAGTGAAATGCTAATCAGGGTAGGTAGGGTAGGTATATGACGTCACGGTTCTTAAAACAAGCTCTATTTTGTTAGAAAATTCGTAGATACTGTTTGTAAATTTCAGAGATGTTAAAAAAAACATAATGATAAGAATAATGTCTTTTCCGCTTAGCAGGTAGCCAGAGCCCCAATTCTACATAACCAATTGTTTTTAAATTGATAATGAATTGCCTCAAAAATTGCCCTTTTGACACTTTTGGTATAAATAAAGTGTCAAAAGTGAATAACCAATTCTTTTTAAATTGTTAATGAATTGGCATAAAAATTACCGTTTTGACACTTTTGGTAAGTTAAAAGTAAAAAAAATTAGTCAATTCAATAACAATTGAAAACCAATAAGTTTAGTAGAATCGGGGTCCTGGTACCCTGTATGTTGGAGTCAGTTAGTTTGTTATAAAATGGTCAGCATCTAGAAATCTAGATCAAGCTTGTCTGGCGTCTTGTCCAAGGTACATTGTTAAATCAGTTTAGAGCTTTCGAAAGTCACATTATTCGAGCGTCTATTCAATAAGGAAATTAAGTTTTCTTACCTGTTGTTAATTAAAATAGATTAGGAACATACGGCTTTTATAGTTTTATGCACGAATAAACCAGGTTTCACTGTTCTTTTATGTTTCCGTCAGATAGAGTCTGCGTGATTGAACTTTATTATTTATGGGAAATTTACAGCTTAGAAACTAAAGTTAATCTGTGCTCATAATTGTATTGTCAACTTGTCGCTTACGGAGCAATTATACGGTGTGAGTTGAGGTGTTGGGCAAATGGTGGAATTAAAACATTTCTACGGAACGCAGTCCATTTTGTACAGAAAATACAATGATGGCTCTTTCATTTAACTTTACAAATAAGTTGGTCGTACTGTACTTTGATAGTTTCTATCATCTTGAGGTCAGAACCGATTTTAATGAATTTGGATAATTTTATAATTTAGAATTTGTCGAACTCAGCGTTATGAAAAAGAAATAATTGTCAACACCAACATTTTTTTAGATTAGGTGAGGGTAGGAGAACAAAATACCCGCTCTTCTCGCCGGACTCACCCGCAGTTTTCAGTCAGCTCGTGACCACGGTCCACCATTGTAACATGGTCGAAACGGCGAGCGAAATTACCTATATAAAAATATTGCGCGATAAGCTCCGATGAACATTAAAACAAGAAATAATTTATCTTATTAATATAACATTTTGTAGGCTAGGATAGCTTTTTAAAATTCATATTTAAAGATACTTAATGTTCCAAATTATAAAGTAAGTCGTGAATTGAGGGTAGTTCGAGAAAAGATGAAGTTGCAATTACTACTTTGCTATTTCGTATGTTTATAGCAATCATAGCTGTCGATAGTTCGAACACTTGATGTATACGTGCACCATCTTCAACCGCATCATCGCTCTCCATCATGTAAGATCATGGTCAAACGTTTGCCTAGTTCAATGTAAATAAAAGTCAAAAGTCGGGTGGACAAAAAAGAACCACAACCAATTCAGAAAAGAGCTGATCAGAGATAACTTTTAAATCGTGAAATATATTTTTATCAAACAAGGGTAAGCCTGCCACATTGAAACCGGCTTTTAAATAAAACAATCCGCATTAAAATTGTTTCTTTCATTGTAGAGAAAACTGGCATAAACCTTCTCCATTTCATCGGGGTAAAAATCTAAATACATGTATTTGCTAGCTTTTGTAGTAGTATTATTCATAATTATCTTCAATGCCGAAAGCTGCTATAATATAGAATAATCAATTACCGAAACGTTATTTGCAAAGTTTCAATGCGATTTAGTACATATGATCTTATTACGTACCGAGTAAAATAAAATGTCTATATAAGATTTAGGTACACAAGTACCTTTGCGATCTAAAAACTGACATCGGGTTCAGTTTTCCGTGACCAATGGCCAGGACATTTCAAATTAGACACTTCATGCAACGACCTAGCCGTATCGTGAAATAATGGCAACAACGCCCATTACAGGATTACAGCTTGACAAAGCTTACAGCACCGCAATATAAACCTAATTGCAAAGATCTAGAGGCTATTTCGAAGCAATGGACGCGCTTTCGACAGACATCGTCGTCAAGTTGACATTCCTAGATTGAAAGGTCGCAAACTGGTCCAGCGATTACCGGCTAAGGCGGGTTTATACAGGAAACTGCTATTTTAAGACTTTCTGAACTTTAACTGGCAACACTGCTATGTTTACGCACATTTTCTGATGTAAAAGAGCAGCAGATTTTTCTTTGTCATACGTTTTTTACCCACGAAAGAACTGCAAAATGATATTTTATCGACTTGGGGTAAGAATATGTGTGTTAGTCTGTTTAAACTGTGTTTAAGCTTGTATGTCTGTTATAATTTATCTCTAAAATAACTACACTGATTTGGGTGCGATTTTTATTTTAATTTCATTGCAGTGATTTTAGCTACATAGTTAGATCAAAATCTATTCAGCCATTTATAAGTTATAATCTCATATCCGAATAGGTCGTTTATAAAAAAATATGTATATATTTTTTTATGAAAAAATTAATTAAAAAAATATGTACATTGAAAAACTAAAAACTTTAAGTAACAGAGATAAAAATAAAATATACTTAACACAAAAGAGCCAATTTAATTATAGTTATAAAATAATATCTAAGAATAAATTTTCACTAAAAGATATAATTTTATAGGTAAGGTCAGGTTAAATAATCTATAACTTTTGTTTTATTCATTTGTTTAATATCTTTTACCTCATCAAATCGGTAACGAAACTTTTGCAATATGTCGGTATTAAAATGAATAAAGTGTTGTTAAATTGCTGGTAAGTCATTATCTTGAAAGTAAACTTTACAGTAATAATTAATCAAAGTGTGAGCTTAACCATTGCGCTACAATTTCCACTAATTAACGTAAGTAGTTTTTTACTGCTCATAATCTAAGTTCAACACACTGTTACACTACGGTTTAATGCAAACAACCATGAAACCTATTTTGATTTAAGTAAAAATATTTATATTTGCAACAAGGACGTTTCGAAAAGACCGTACAACGTCCTTGATTCGCACTAAGTAGCATTAAATTTATGGTCCGCACTGTAGTAGCATTATCATCTGTGATACTCATAAAAATACGCAGTGAAAATGGTGGCAAACCTTTGCCACAGATTAAATAACAAAAGAGGTTACGTCTAAACTTATATGCTAAAGCTCTTTACAGGGAACTATGTGCACATACAACAAAACTAATGAATTTTACCCTTATATATTCAACTCTTCGGATTTGAATATTTTTCAAATGTTTATAAGACCGCTCCCAGATAAAATATACTCAATGAAAAAAATCCACTGAAATCTGTTCACAATCTGTGATTATAATCATGATACGATACATACACACAAAAACAATACAGTAGAATAATATATAATTAATTTAATAATTGACAACCTACTTTTTTAATTAATTTGGAACCCGTTTTCACAAACTGGCAATATCTCTGTTCAAACGGCATTTTTAGTACGTATTTGTCCCGATCGAGTACCGCATCGTTTCCATTAGGAAATCGGCCTAACGAACGAATTACGAACACATCCGTCGCTGGCAGTGGTTGAACGGATTACCGGCTATTCGGGAAACTGTAGCATCTGCACTGACCGCACGCCACCGCTACGATAGTCTAAGGAACATTCATCAGTGCAACAGCCATCAGGGCAACAGCCATCAGATCTGCCATCTGCGGCAATCCGGCACATTGCAGCCATTACCCGCGCACGAGACCCAATGCCGTCACAATTTCCGTAGAGGCGGCGCGAAATGATCTATATTGCTGATGGTGATCGATACTGGAGATCGTATTCTATTACTTTAAACCATTAATTCTCGACATGTATTGAAGAGTTAACTTGTTTGTTAGACTAACAAACTTTTGTGAACTGCGACTGAGGCTTATTCTTTTTCAATTCACAAAATCGAACTTTAATAGGTAAATAACGATTTTGTGTATTGTTTAGAAGCCTAGTTAGTACCATTTGGTTTAGGATTTTGTTAAGTTTAGGCTCCAGGCCTCCTATCTATTTAGCCAGTGTCATTTTTTTATATATAATAGTCTATACTTTTAAGTATCAATAATCATATAAGTCCATGTAATTATGACATATTCCAGATGTAAAAAAAAAACACTTATAAAAAAGGCATCATTTGAAGATGGCGCGAAGTCAAAAGCCCCAACAGAAAAAAAGGCATCATGAAAAACGCACCATCTGTAAAGTTTAATCGACAGTATCTTATTGTGATGTTCTATGTATTTGTAGCGGAATTATCAAGTGTGAGGTGCGTGATTTATATTTTGTCCATTGAGAAAATTCCACTAAAACTGGCCAGTACCAGATCGTGTGACATTTTCTGCTTCCAATCGCCAATCGAGCTCAAATCTGTCATCGGATTGGTTCCATACGTGATACAATTTCCAGAGGTTGCCTCAGAGCTAAGACATGTCATATTTCTGTATACTTCAGATGGTTTATAGGAATTACTTTGGATTGAATCTCAGGGACCCCCTACGTGCGCAGAGGGCAAAGCGATCGATCTAGAAAATTATTATTTCACTTACAACGGTTGGCAATTTGATTTGTTAGACAGTTGCATTTTATACAGAGTTATAATAAACGTTTAGAAGTTAATAATATTATGGAGCTTTTTTTGCGGGAAATGCACCATGTCACATAGTCTACATAGTTATTTTCATGTATCAAAAACCTCTTTCAGGCAGTTTCCTGACATTATACGAACTTAGCAACTTTTGTTCATTGACTTTTTGTAATTCATCTTTTTTTCTTCTATACAAAAATTTAAATATTTAAATTAGGACTCTACATAGCAATCACTTTACCGGCTCCCTGATTATGTAACTTGCAACTCGTGATTTAGTCGCAAATTTGACAGTTTCGCTATGACCTAACTGTCAAATTAGCGACTAAATCGCGAGTTGCAAGTTACTTAATCAGGGGGCCATGAAATAAAACACGGATCCGGATGAAGCTTAAGAACCAAATCTTGAACATACAAAATACAAAGTAAAAATATTAACTAAAACCTTTTTTTGTGAATGTAATAAATTCTAAAGTTCGGTCAGGGTTTTTTTTAAATTCTTTCCTCTGTAAGGATCTTGGCGTCGCACTCTTGTGCATTTGCCAGGGTCCAGTAATAAATTCATAGCAAGTTTTATGAAGTCACGGTCAAGTCAAAGTTATGCCCTAGCAAAGTGACGAGTGCGTCTGCGAACACTTATTTGATAATAATCCACCATTATTATGCATTAACATTCGAAAATACCCAAGTTTATGAAAATAATACAATGAAACGACATGTTTTTTCACGTTGGTGCCAAAACTCCTTGATTCAGTGCGCGTTTCTGTTTGAGGGAAATTTGACCATACTTGAATGCTCAAAGTGCATTAAAAAAGTTAATTAAAAAGAAGAATACACTTATCTATGAATAATTAATTATTTCTTTATCCCTGTCATTTAACGCACTAGATCAAGTCGCACAAACGAGGCACTGATAGTATCGGACGGTATCTCGGGATCTCTACGTCTCAATTTGAATGCACGCCTCGATGAGCAACTGGACTGGATTGAACGAGGCTTGAACTTAGAAGTCACTAGTACCTGTTTACCTATAATGTAGGTTTGGAGGGTGTGTCATGCGTGTAATCAATTATGGTGACTTTTTCTAATAATATTGATATACGTTAAAAATACTGTAACCAGCACTATACCACAGAAGACATACGGAGACTGACGGCTCAGTAGAGAGAGAGAGAGATAACGAGATATATATATTTACGTGTTTTAAATATTTGGTGCAAGCGAGAAGAAAATTTTCTTGGGATCCTGTTGGTCAGACGGCGGTTCGTGGTACGTGGTCCGTACGTCTGTTATGGCTTTAAGCTCATGACTACGAAAACGAACCGAGCAAAAAATAGATACCTACCTATTCATCCTTAATAAAATAATGCATGATAAGTCTCGATAGACATTTAAAGCATGTGTTAAAACCGCAAAAATTCAAAAGTTACTACTTATATCTACGTTTACATTTTCATTTAATTTACATTTTTGTTTACGTTTATTGCAAATCCACATTTTGCTAGTTAGTATATGTAATATGTATGTAAAACATCTGATCGTTTTGATTAACACAAGCGATATTTCGCCGAGTTTGTCGCATTGATTTTAAATTAGAACCCTGTAATCCAGTCAATGTTAATACTTTATCTCATATTTCTTTGTAGATGGAGAGCTTGCGGTAGATTTGGCAACTGAGGTACAATTAAAATAAAATAAGAATGCAAGATTTGTAAAATGTTAAAAAAAGTGTGGACTTGTTGTTTTATATGAAAAGAAGAGATTTAAAATATAATTAATAGTTGTATCGTAGAATATTCTGACTAGCCAAACTTTGATACAATAAAAAATATGTGATCGCAGAAACTGCTAGATAAAAAACTTTGAAAAAATAATATTTTTAAACTATACGTAGTATAGTTTGATAAGATTTTGTTTAATAAAAATATTATACTAATTAAACAAGCTTTTATTGAAAATCATTTTAAAAACATGTTTTTATTTGAATTAAGTATGCTTTAAATTTTATTTAATTATTTTTATACTCGCGGCCATTTTGAAAACATTACAATATTTGCATATTGTATTTTCACCAATAGAACTAAGGGTGTACGCAAAATTAGAAGGAACTGGTTTGATTTTATGTCCCAGATATTTAGTTACCTACTTGTAAAAACAGTCGATGCGCATCACAAATTATCAATTGAATTGCAATAATTATGTGTGTTTAGTTCTTACTAAAACACACAGTTCAATAACAATCATCTATTTTTGTATAACTACAACAACAACAAAAAAAACTATTCTGCATACATGTTATTCTTGAACTTGCCTAAATATCCATTACTGATTTAACTTAGTTCTAAAGTAAACTTATTAAGAATATACGTTGCCTCCTAAACAAACAGCAACGTTGAGAGGAGATTGTAATAAAATTGTCATTTCAATTAGTAGTGGTTTCTGCGCTGCATAAATTCAGAACTGCTTTGATATGCAGCTCGATTGTAAATATTTTATGAAACAGGCATTTAAATCAGACCAATGTCTACTTTTACTAAGATATTTGGTTTCGAAATCACGCTTGCAGTGCTTCACAAAATGTAGACAGTTTTTCACGACGATGCAAAGCAAAAAGGAGGGTATAATGTTTAACGTATATGTAAGTAGGTATGTTTGTTTGTTTAAATGCGGCTTAATGTGTCACTAGATTCTTCTAAGTTCAAGGATGGTGATTGGGCAGGTGACGTTATCATAAATAGGACCCGCCCGCAAGTTAAAATCCAGCCAGTCGTCGAATTTTTGAATTCTGTTTAGAAGTCATGTGTTTAGCATTTTAATAATCAGTATGAAATTTAACGAGGAGATTTAATGAGGTGTGCGTTATGGCCATTAGAGGCGTGCAGATTTTTTTAAGTGAAGGGAAAATACTTAAAAAAAAAAAACTGGGGATCAGGCTGGAAGCTCCTTGCAAATCAGCAGAAAGGTTATATTATTTCGCATCTAATTTCTCACTTACGTTTTGCTCTCTCAATATGCGGAGGTTACTAGATTCATAGGGTTTTATTTCTCATCTAGAGTAGAACGTATAATTCCACGGTTCGCGGATGGTATACAACTAACCCGTAAACGGTTGTGACCGTTCGCTCATAAAATGCTTACTGCTTTATAGAAATAACGATTTTAATACATTCTGGAATCGTTGCGATATCGCCTGGGATGTCAGGGCTGGCAAATATTGGAATAGGGTAGATGAATGATGTTATATCGTTGAAGCCAATATCTTTGGTGAAGAATTTAAGTAAATATAATAATTATATTCATTGAAAAAATAATTTTAATCGGTTATTAATGTTTTGTACAAATGAGTACATACGGGGAAGTTTTAACGTTGCACCGATTGCCGAAAAATTTACTGATAGTCGCTTGAGATGGTATGGACATGGGATGCGCAGAGACGATGACCATGTCGTTCAAAGGGCGTTGGAGCTGCCCGAGGGAAAACGGCGAAGCGAGCGCCCCCCAGCCACCTGGTGGACGAGTATAGCCCAATTAGTAAAAAAGGCCCAATTGGACCCATTAATTACCCAGGACAGAGCATCCTGGCACAGGCTGATTAGGAGAGCCGACCCCACCTAACGTGGGAATAGGAAAAGAAGAAGAAGGTTATTAATGTTTTGATATATAAGCGTTTAAAGTTTTTGGTAGAGAAAACTTTGTCCCTTTCCCACAAAACAAAAAATTACGTCACGCCTCTGCGCCATACTTGTCACAATATAATTAATATGGCGTACAGAGAAGTGACGTCATTATTTGCTGTTTCGCGCTCTCTGTATTCTCTAGCATTATATTGAAATGCTTAAGTTTTTTAAGTTGCTTATTTTTGATCAGATTTTCATTTTTTTTTCACTGATCAGCTATATTTATGGGCTATATTTTAATAGGACAACTAAAAAAAACCAGTCATGTAGTCTATTTGTACGTTTTTGGGTAATTTTGTCATCTTCAACGATATATATATATGAGCAATCCAACTTTTTTGTATAATACATAGAGTCAATTTGATATTTTAGCTTTTAGGTATTTTGCTAGTGGTGGAATATTATCTTCAAGTTTGATTTGGACCTAGAGAAGATATAATAGCCTATTCAATAAAAATAATATTTAAAATTGGTTCAGAGTAGGCGTAGAAATCGCGCAATAACACACAGACACAAGAAATTACAGTCGAATTTAAGGTTCATTTTTGATGTTGGTTAAAAACAATGCGCAATATTTCACAAAAACATATATCCTAGGGAACAGGTTGAAATAATTAAAATCACTTTTATATGAACAATCAATCAAGGGACCTGTAGACTAGACCGGTATAAACAAACCCATAGTAGGGATAAGACCCACCGCGCGCCAATTATTCCGTCCCGCCGTGACAGTGGATTGTCCTATGCGTAACGAGCTTAATTGAACCACTCTACTCCACATTCTCTACAGAAAGCTTTGCTTATCAACAGTAGGATATACATTCCGGTCACTGAGAAAATGCATCTGACAGCTGCAACAACTTTGTGTGCAAAAATCTTAGATGTTTTTTGAAGTGAAAACTTCTTTAGCCGCGTTGAGCACTTTTGGGTGAACAAAAATCATGGAACTCGCGGCATCGTCACGCTGTACCGTGTATTTTAAAATAGCGCCATCTCTTGTAGAATAGGTGAAGTACTACTTAAGTTTCCATTTCTGACGTGCAGTCCTATTACTGATGTGTTTTTTAAAATATATTTCACTGTAACATATTGGCCACAAGCTCTTACGTTTAGAAAGCGAGTAAAAGTGATCAAAATTTACTGTTTTCGTTTTTTTTTGTTTTGCAATGTTATGGCAAGTGTCAGGCGTATTCTTTCAGCGGTCGTCATAAGACGCCACGTGATTGTTATAAATTGATTTATTTTGATGCCAACATGACAACGCATATAGCCACATCACATCAGGCATGATGTGGACAAACGCACGTTTATCATAAATTAAAAAAAGGGGTTTCATTACGAAAAAAAAAGCAATTTCAAATTCTTATAAGGTCCAAGCATTAAAAAAACTATCGAAACAGTATGGGCGTTTGGTTAGACATCTGAAATATTCGAGTATATTATTTATGTCATCATTATTAGCACCATTTCTTAAGGGAACAACCTTGAAATACCGAAAAAAAAAAATTACACCATACAAATCAACCATAAAAACTGAACTGCATAGAAATCTGTCATTAACACTCGACGAAATGTATGTCTTGCCATTTCAGCATTGGTCCTATTATAAAAAGTTGTATATAACGTTGGAAGCAACGACATGAGGATATCTACTAGACATATACGAGGGAATATGTCTAGTTTATATAGTAATGTCCATACATAGTCAAAAGTAACATCAAAATTACATAGGTTAAAAAAGGTTAACAAAACCGATTAGGGGAGGCATCTGGGTAAAAAAAGATAATAAAAAATAAGACGAAAACAATTTGTATACCAAAAAAGGTTAAAAGAAGAAATTTTCAGGCGAATCTGCAACAGTTGGCAACCCTAGCTACCCGTTACAGGCGGCCGCTATTGGTGGTCCCCCGCTCTCCTATTAGCTGCGCTTATCCAGACATCTAGACTTGAACACACGACGGTCCTACGAAACCTAGAACCTACTGCTTATAGCTAAGGCTACGGCTCATGGTTGATTTTAAATAACCAATACATGTGTTTAAAATCAAATTCAGAAATGTTACACGTCACACTATTATATGCGAAAAATGGTGTGTATGTTTGTCTACACTCAACTCTGCATGAGCTAAGATTTGATTGAAATTTGGTATGAATGTAGCTTATATCTGTATTAACACATCCCGGAAACATAAACAGATTCTGTAACATAGCGGGTGAAACTGTGTCTCCGATTTCATTTGTAAAAATAAGGTTACATATTATTAATCACAGCAAAAAATATAGAAAATAACCTAATACAATTACACGCCAACAAAATTTTAACCAAAAACAAAAAAGGTCGTAAAATTACGTTACAGTAAAATTAATTAACATGTCACCTACTAAATAAACACCCTAAATTCATTCATTCACTGACATACAACACACAACCTAAACTGCTGTGTCTAGAAGCGTGAAATATTGCACAAGTTTTCTTCCTTATAAACATCGAAAGTGAGCACTAAACTAGGAAGGATTTTTTGAAAGTTATATATATTGGTAAAACCAAAGGCCGAGCCCTGCAAAATTGCGGGCATTTTGCTAGTCACTATAAATCCCAACTCATCTTAGTCACGTTAACAGATGACATGATAAATTTTCCTTGCACCTAAACTTGCTGAATGCCGCGCGTTGTTTAGTATAGATAATTTGTAAGATCATGTGGCACATCACTGAGATGGTCCTGAAGTTATGAAGTAGTGTGGCACACGCATGTTTGCCATAATACCCAAAAACAAAGCAGTTACAAAGAGCAAAAACGGTTACCGTGACACAAGTCTTAAAAACCCTTATTTGTTGCAAAGAGGTTTTAACACGCAGTGACAATTGGTGTTGATAGCAGTGTTATGGTAAGACGAAGTCAGTATGTGAAACATTTGCTAAAACAAGACCCTGCTATTTAGTTTGTATTTTTTCCCAGTCCCCGGTTAGTCCGGGAGGAAGATGTTATTTCGTTAGTTGCCTGATTGAATTTCAAATCCTGTCTCTACGCGGTTTTTATGTTTTTGCTTTGCAAGTCTGTCTTTTGGATTTAGAACCGACGATAGTCTAATCAGCATTTTTGGTCCTTGTTTATCTGCTATAACTATGATGGAAACAATACCGATATTTTTTTTATCGTGCTTGTCTATCGAGAGTGGTCTCATTTAAATATGAAGAGAATATTTCACCTTTAAGGGTGGAAAATTATGGGATTAATCCACTGCCAAGGCGCGCCATTAGATCTTTTACATCAAAACATCTACACCAAACTAATACTTGTATAAAAATATATTTTATCTTTTGAAACTAAATACCGTTGAAATCAATGGAATTTGAATGATTTTAACGGTTAAACTATTCCTTCCGCCCTTTCTCCGTACGATTATGCATCAAACACACATTCTAATTAAGCGAGCGAATAAATCAGGCAGTAAAGATGTAAGAACCCAACTCGGTCGTATCGTTCTATCTAATTGAGTTCAAAGGTCGCCCGATACGGTCCGGCCGATAGACTAATAGACATCTATATCGGGTCTGCCGGTCTGCTGTCGGGCGGGGACAGAAATATTGAGCTTGTTAGTGATACTTATGTTAAAGCTGTTGGTTCAATAAAAGGCTATATGTCGTAGGCACGTGGCGCTAGAGAAGTCTTGAGGTCTTATGCGCAATGGCAGTCATTTTGTTATGCGATTTTATCGATAAATAAATAAATAAATAAGTGGGACATTATTGCACACATGGTCATCTGACCCCAAACTAAGCAAAGCTTGTAATATGGCTGATGTTATAAGTTGAAAGAAATCAGCTCTGTGACTTTATTTATTTATCTCAAAACGTGGTGTTTAATTACATATTTTTAATAACACACTTCCACCAAAATTGGTGTTTGCAGTGACTTTTGTGTGCCCTGTCTTTTGTCTGTTAGTATATTTTGTATTGTATCTTTAGATTAAATTGTATTGGTCTTCTGTTAAAGCAGTTTTGATTATCAGAATTGTTAGCAATATTCGAATTATGCAGATTAGTGCGATTGCTTTCTGCTATTTTATTAGTCTGTTTGTTTTATGTTGGTTTAAGAACATGATTTATATTGTCTAGGTTATGAATGAGATACGATTTTTCAGAGTTGTCTAAGTATTGTGATGCTGTGAGATGTTGTTAGTAAGGGTTTGTATGTGTAGAAGTTTTGTAGCTTTATTATAGGTTTTAGTATGAAGAAATATGAGGGGGCTACGTAAATAATTCTTGTAAGTAGGTAAATATCAAAAGCAAGATGCTGTCAAACGCAAGCCTATTCCTAAATAGAAAATTAAAAAAAGGCGATGAAGTTGACAACTGTTAAAGTGGCACTAGCGTAGCTAAACTTAACGAGCTTTTATTAGCTCTAACAGTTGCAATAGAATTGTAAAAAAAGCTGATTATAACATTTTATTTTGATATTTAACTTAAGTATATTGGGTACCTGTTGTGATTAGGTTTAAATTCTAGCGAAAGAGACACAAATCAGCTTTTCAGCCAAGCTTGGACCTACAGCAGTGTTATAGTGACAATTAGAAATTATTATAGAAATTTTATCATTGTAATAGTTGAAGTATTGCTTTTGCAAATTAAAATGTTTCTGCTGGCTAGATAGACTATACTTCTCACTCGCATTTTTTGAATGCCATAAGTGGTAAACAAGCAGATGGACTACTAATGGTAGTCACTGCCGCCTATGGACACCTGTAACATCAGGGGCATTTCAAATCTTTTCAAAACACTTTCTCTCGTCTTTTGAAGAACTCCGTGTTTTAGCTTCTCAATAAGTACCTAATGTTGAAAAATAAAACAAGCGATCAATCCTTTCGAAATCAATGTCGACAGTTCAAGAGTCAACTAATTACAATGGCAACCGGTTATAAAGCCACCTGCAAGTCTTCGTATTAATCAGATCATATGATAATACACAGGGTGGTGCCTTTCTACATTAATCACACTAATATTATGAATGAAGCAGATTGGGCTGAACATAGACGAAACAGACAAAAAGCAAAGTAGAAGTACTAAATACACTGAAGTGGATTGAGCTGAAAATGGATAACACAGATCAAAAACACAACGTAGTATGTACTAGAATGAAGCAGATTCATAATCATCATCACTGCTGGGACTCAGTCTTCTCTCAGAGATAGAACGAGGAACGCAGCAGATTGAGCTGAACATAAATACCGAGCCAGACCAAAAATAACCTTAATTTAAATTAAAGCAAATTAGGCTGAGCATAAAGGACGTGGCAGACATTGAAGAGCATGTTTTTAATTTTAGTGTTGACAGGCTAGGCTTATGACCATTAGCTCACTTCATGTTAATTGACGGTGTGGTCATAGGTGGTACACATACCTAGCCTGGAATAGGAAGAAAATTTAGAATAAATAAAAAAAAAAAATGGAAGAGGAAAGAAACAAGAAAGAAAAGTGAAAGTAGAAGTAAAAAAAGTGAGAGTGACAAATTAAATTTGAAATCCTCCCCAGTGACGGAAGGAGTGAGTAGTGAAATTTGATAGCGGAAATGGGTGTAAGAAAAAGTGTAGGTTAGGTATACGTAAAGATGAAGATATAGACAAGGAACACGCACTGTTTTGATCGGAAATGGTGGGAGCAGGGTACGAATAAGATGTATTCCAACCACTTCACTATATCAAATAGATTTAGAACGCTAACAAGAAGTTGCCACCTAGTATCTAACTAGGTAATATACATATCTAAACAATGTTCTCATACGTTGCAACATTCTAGATCATTACAAATCATCCTGTAATTCTCAAATGCCATTGCTCTTAATATCGCAACCAAAGTAACGTTAGTGTCATCATGGACTGGACCAGAGAAAGCCATTCAATTAAGCCTTGCATCTGAGATAATGCAAGCTGACAGATGTGACCGGGGTTAGAGGTATAACCAGTTGTATTAGGAGCAACGGCGGTAAACCATGATACTGTTATATTGCGTTAGGCTACTGTACACTGTCTCTAGCATGGTGGCAGAGAAATTGCGAGTCAAAGCGGTTCAGGTGTTACATAGCGGGCATCTTTATTGATGAGACTGGCTATTACACAAAGTTACACAGAACCGAGGCATTAAGCTGAAAGGAGGTCATTATGAACTAATTTTACTATGCGATCAATCCTGGAATCAATTTCCAAGCTATAAACATACGAATTATTATGTGATTTCAAATTCATCTTTCTCTTGATCTACCCTCAATTTACGACTTAATGAATATTTTATAATTTATAACTTTTATATTTAACTCATAAACAAACGCCTTCAAACTCAATTTAGCAAATAACGATGAATCTAAAGAATCATTAGTAGAAAAAAAGTGGAGATTTGCCGATTTATAAAATTGTCCGTAGATAACTCGAGAGCTTAATTTATTGGGGTCATTGAAGTGTTTTCATTTCACCGTTTATGTCAACGATGATTACCTTCTCAGGTAAAAAACTGAACCTTCAGACAAAAAAGGGAGATCAGTTTTAATACAATTATCGTTAGTGTTCAAATGTATCTTTATTTACACTTTTTTCACTATATACACTGCTAAACCACTTGTAACTAAAAAAAAAAAGTTAAATATGAGTATGTGTGAACTTACTAATTTTTCTATACCAAAAAAGGCACCAAGGTCATCTGCAAGGTGAGATCTGCATCTCTTGGACTAAAGGCAACGCAACATGCCTGATTTTTCTGATGCGTTCGAACCCGCTACAACACTTTACCATACCACCCGAGTTTGTCTGATGTGAGTTGATTACCGATCATGATAGGCGGAAACTTGTAATTGGCCCAGTCACCAAATCTATTTTTAAGTTTATACTTTTAGGCTGTAAGTTTCCCTAGAAATGAAAAATAAAATAAATAAATGATGAGAGACGCTAATTAAGTATTACATTGGTAATTATGATTGTTTATTGCTTTGATACACATAAGTAAGATCATAATGAATAATTAAAAGCCTGCTCCAAGGATAGAGCTATGTTTTTTACGCATATAATATATGTTACGCGTATATGTTTTATTTTTATAACTAAGTGGGATGTTTAAAAACCGAATATTATAAATGTATATCTTTAGAATAACACTGCAAATAACTTAAGGCTAATTTCATAATGATATTTTTCTAAGCGAAGAGGAGGGGCATTTCGTATAAAACTAAAAAAATGTATAAAACTAGTAAAATGGCAGAAATAAATAAACGATTGGTTTTTGAACTGACTAAACTGATAACGAATATGATGTAACTTGGAATAATTGGACACAAGAAAGCTAAATTGGCAAACTACACATAATAACGTACTTTCTTTAAATTTGATTGTCCCAAATCGACACTTTCGTACAAAATTGACGTAAGTGTGAAATTCGAATTTAATGATACAATTTTTGACGACAAATAAGATTGTATCTTCACAGATGACTGCTTGTTACTGTGAGACATGTGTGTTGAGTATTTGTGTGAGTGTAAGAATGCCGCCGAATTATCACCGGTTCGTTTGACGCGTGTTATAAATCGCGTACATGTTTGCCTCAAGACTTGGCGATGAAAGTGGCTGTCGGGAGCTTATGCGTAATATACCAAAAATTTCGATAACGCAGTTAGCAAAAGATAAACATTTTACAAGATTAAAATTTACCTAAACAAGATTACAAGCTAGTTTGCTTAATTAAACAATTAAAAGATCGTGTAGTATTAACGAGTTTGTAAGAACTAGAGCTGTCATTTTCTGGAGATTTTTGATACAAAAAAATGTGCCAAAGTACAAATAATGTTAATTTTCCAAACTTTGATTCCACTATTTAATAAGGCGAGTAAAATCTGCGCCTGATAATAATGTAGCGCTTTTACGAAACCATTGATAGAAGTGTTTTGTTATAGAAAAAGTTTAAGCAATTAATTTATCTACTATACTTGCTGCGTGCCGTGATCTTACCCGCGTGGGCATTTCCTCAGGAACCGTGTACATTTTCCGGGATAAAAAGTATCCTATGTCACTCTTCAGTCCTCCAACTATAAAAATCACGCTAACCAGATGCTTTGAGGAACAAACAAACCAACAAACTTTTGAATTCATAATATTGGTATGAAGAGTGGTTCTTTGTCGTTGAATATAATTGAATATAATAAGGGTATTCATTTTTACGCTTTTTCTGAATTCAAAGCATTTGTCGTGACCACTCGATATACGTACAAACAACAAGTGAAAACTGTCCGAGCGCCGATCATTTTGCGCAACAATCGGACGAAGCCCACATGCTACAAGATGACCCGTGACCATTTTCGATTTCATGTTTAAAATCATAACAATATGTCCGGAATGGTCACGATAGAGCGACCATTATAGTAATTACATCTATCTGAAACCAACATTTATTTGCGGTTGAATAAATTGAGATTTCATACTTATATCGTTCGTGTAGATGTATCTCGAGGTTGGTTCGGATTCAACAATAGTTGATGCCTGTTGGAAGTCGTGTATGGCTTCGGGTGGTGATGTCTTCACATTGTTTGTTTTGCGGTGATATTTGAGTAGAATACATCGTTTTGATGCTTTATCCGAACTCCATCAGCGTGTGTGGCATTTCACGTGGGGAATGTGACGGAGATTGAAAGCTTGAAATGTAACTAAAATAGTCATTATAACACAGTCTTATTCGTTTTAATGAGAATGTCTTGCACGAAATCTTCATTTGATTCAGCTTCACAAAAGATCATATAAATTTATTGCGAGTAGATTGTAATTTGATCTATATCTCAATTAAACAAAGCGTTCTGTTAGTTCTACTATTCCTGAAGCTTCCGAGCGATTCTGAAACTAAAACTTGCCACAATACCTAAGACAAACAACTACAATGGTTGCCTGGAAGAGATCGCTTTCAGCGAAAAGGCCGCCACTTGTGGCACCAGCTCGTAAGTGTTTTCTATCTGTGTGTAATTTTTTATTTCTGGTGTACACAATAAAGAGTTTCTATCTATTTATCTATTTAACAACAGCAGAAGCAGAGCATTTGGATTGCCTTTAGATCATCAATGGTCGAAGAGCAGTCTGTTTTTGTAGTTTTAGTGTTATCTGGCATTTTGTTTAGTAGTTAGCATGAAATTAAAATCAATAAGTTATAAGAAATTAATCATTTTTGGCCAAATTTAATTTTTGGTTTCGTTCATGGGCTGAGCTCTATTTATGATCAGCTTTTCAGGCGGTAATAAAAAAAAATGACACATGCCTAATATGCACTTAGGAGTTATCACGATACCATATTAAGTAAGGTTGGTGTGCATAACTTATACATGTTTTAATGTTTATCGGGACTTCAAAAATCACGATATCTAACCTACTAGTTGCGTCCCACGGTTTCACTAGCGTGATGGCGATGATGATGATGAAGTAGACTTTACGACTTATTATCATACCTACCAAATTCAAATGACACTAAACAAAATATAACCTACCAAATATACATTAAAAAAATCATAAAAATTATCAATATAAAAAACCGAGTTCATCAAAACTGGACCAAATTAAAATGGGACCAAATGGGAAGCACCAGCTTACACATAAAAAAAGAATTATTGAAATCGGTTCACCCAGTCAAAAGTTTTGAGGTAACAAACATAATATATATATTTAAAAAAAAAACATACAGACGAACATAGTACCTCCTCCTTTTTGGAAGTCGGTAAAAAAGGAGTGCGACTACAAACACCGTGACTCGAGATTTTTATAAATAAGAAGATATAGTTGCAGCACAAAATGACTATAACAAACATTAATAAAATTAATCACCGCGACACATATTAATGGTTTTCATTTATTTTAGGCAATACATTGCATAGATTAATGAAGTAAATTCGAGCGGATTGCCCTGAGTGTCGTGAATCGTGCGCCGGCGCTTAGCTGCACTTCGATGCGTTAATTGCGGTAGAGCTGTCCGAGATGCTTGCCATTCGTCAGGACACAGATTTGTACGTTGGGGTATATTATCGTTATCGGTATAGTCGCTTGAAAAAGGACAATGCTGTGGAATAGTTAACAATATAAAAAATAACGACTTCATAAAAATTACAGAACTGGACTAAATTAAAATGGTAACACACAGGAAGCACTAGCTTTCATATAAAAAAAGAATCATTAAAATCGGTTCACCCAGTCGAAAGTTCTGAGGTAACAACATTAAAAAATACAGTCGATTTGAGAACCTCTACCTCTTTGGAAGTCAGTTAAAAAGATTGGAGTTTCACAAGGACGAGGTTTACATAACCGTTTTGAAATTGAACAAGAAAATGTGAAAATGATTTCAAAATGCATGTAACTGCATTTTAGTAGAGGATGATCTGCAATCCGTTACAAAACCACATTTTTTCCACTTCTCTCATCGCCATTACCCAACGATCTCGATCGAGTGTTGCCATAATTTGAACGTATTATATGTCGCACACACCGGGGTAATTTATATAAATCACGCGGTGTGGCAACTCAGCGTCACGAGCGCACGAGACGGTGACAATGCGCAATTAGGTCTAAGTGCGCATCTAGATCCAGTGCATCAGTCTGTTAGTGAGCTAGTTCTTTGATGTGATTGTTATAGCTTATTTCAATCGATCGGACATTGATTGCTTATTTTTATTCTTTTTCTCCCTATTGAAGCTTTTGGTTACGTGCGATCGGTGCATTTGCCAATTTGTTAGGGTTATTTTTACCAAACAACCATGTTAAGAAAATATATTTACGGATACAGAAGATTTCTTTGAATTCTGTGCTTAATTTTAACACAGCCTTGAATCGCCAAAACATGAAAAGTATAGTTTATTTGTAGTAGTTATAGTTAGAAGAGATACAAATTATGTGCAATTTCGATGCTATTGCTAAAAAACGGTACTAATTTCATTCTGATTTTAAGTTAGAGTGTTTTTTATTTCGGGGAGCGATGGTCGCCAAGCGGTAGCATGTGCGATTTACAATCTGGCAGCACCCAATTCGATCCTAGGCCTTGCACCAATAACTAATTTAGTAATTACTAGTAACCCGCCCCGGCTTCACACGGGTGTAAGTTTTAATATATAAACCTTCCATGAATAATTATGTAACTGATGGTGAAAACCGCATCAAAATCAGTTGCGTGAATTAGGAGTTAGCGGATATACAGACAGACAGACAGACAAGCAGACGCGGAAAGCGACTTTATTTTATACTATGTAGAGAAGAGATATAAATTATGTGCAATTTCGATGCTATTGCTAAAAAACGGTGGAAGAAACGTTCGTGAAGAAACCGGTATGTTCAATAAGAAAAGTTCAAAGACCGGTATTAGTATCGTATGCATTCATCAACATGCACTGAGCCAGCATTGTGGATTATGACCCATCCTCTCTCCCTCTGAGAGAAGGCCTGTGTCCCAGAAGTGGGAACATGTAAATCTGAAAATGATGATATACGCTACTTTTAACAAGGGAGAAACCACTGGGTGCAGCAGCTAGTTTCAACTAATTATAAAATATATTTTTTGCCAGTCCAAGAATTCATACTAACGTGCGATTTGACGAGAGACAACGTACCAAATATGTACTATTGATCTAATTTCCCAATGGGTCACAGCATGGCAGCCACGCCGTGAGAGGATAGCACCAAGCACGAACTATTGCGACACGAGCTGAACATTTGACAGTGTTGTGACATGTGGAAGGATCGGGAGGACTTGGTATTGCACCATTTTACTCAGCACTATTTATTATGTTTTTGATTTTAGTTCATGCCGCACGATCTTCGGAAGGTGGCGTCAGTGGATCATAATGATATCAATTTGTATATCGTTTGTAGTCGCTGATCTACTGACATATTTTGTCGTCATAAGGGAAAAGGGCGAAACTCAAGTTAAATTACATATTCAGAATCAGCTGTAAAGACGCATCTAACAATATTTTAAAATGTTTTTATGATGAATATTACCAGAGTTAGCATAACATGCACTGGGCCAGCATGGTGGATTAGGGTCCATCCTCCCTCTCTGAGAGAAGGCCTGAGTTCTAGCAATAGGAACAAGATAGGCTGAAAAGATATACGTTGACAGATAAACGCAATGATTTTGGTCATCATGGTCGTGGCGCATCAACCGGGGGCTCTGACAGACTAAAAAAATGCTGTTTCAAACTATCATGGTTGTTCACTACAGTTATATGATTATTTACGGGATAACCTACCTAACCACAACCTTACCACGGTAAACATCCCGTAAATACGAGTACGCATATAACTGCAAAAAAAAAAAGTTTGGAAAAAATCTCTAAGATATCTTACAACCAAAGACACGATTTTTTAAATCGTGTTTTGATGTCTACTACCGTTTATCTAGTTAAGACCCCAAAGTTAAACAAAGTACGGCAATAAAATGAAAAATTTGCCCGTAAAAATATTTGTTATCTTTTTACCAAATTGTCAGGCAATTATTATGAAAAGGCTACGATACTTCACTAACTTTAACCAGGATACCTTGACACTTGCCATAGTTAAACTGACTACCGCAACATAAATCATTTGGCTCTAGTTAACTGAAATTATTATCTGGTGGACAATTAATTCGCCGGTACTTTGGCGTGACACCTTCGGAACAAATAAATCAAGTAGTAATCCGATATCTCTGCTACTTCACGTACCCGCCGTGACACACGGCCTATGAGACCATCGATCATTTTACCGAACATTACGCAGTTGTGTAGTAATCACGAGAGCTTACATTATGTGTAACGTAGGAATATTCAAAATACATTCACGAACGCTTCATTAATGATTTAGAATTCCAAAAGGTTAATTAATTATAATTACACGCAATGCTATTTCTAATTTACTTCTTCATATGACAGTAACACTTTGGTTCGCGAAGGTACTCGCTATTATTTATATTTCATCACAAATAAATAAAACACAAGAATAGAATGGCGAATAGGAATATTTATATATGAGAAATAACAGGAAATACAAAATAATAATTTTGTATGCAACAATCATAGCTGTCCTCTTAAAATGCAATGAGCTGTCACACAATCATTACTATTACTTACAAATTATAAAGTCTCTTGCATTTTGTAATAAATTGTTAATATAACGAGGAGATTATTTGAAAATGTATACACTTTAATGTAGTACTAAATGTCTTGTGAATTTTAAAGTATTTTGAATTGAAATCGACATCACACTAATATTTTGGAACTATCTAAGGATAGGTAATAAATACGCTTTGTTAGATAGCGGCTGAATATGTTAAAATATATAATATCTAAGTGAGGACACAAAGTAAAGTACGTTCTCAATTCAGCGAGCCACATCAACGTTTCTATAGCAAATGCACAATATTAAATGCGAAAATAATAAATAACAACTTCTCACTTATCAAACCTGGTGAATTCGTTATGCTGGGTAACCATACAATCATTTTTAACCTCCGACGCAGACAAAGGGGTGTTAAAAGTTTAACATGTGTATCTGTGTATGACATCATGCTTTTTTATTTGAAAGGTGACTTGATTGAGAATGTTCTTAGCTAAGATTCAAGAAAATCTGTGCAAATTTAAATCTGCTCGGCCGTTACAATATTAGCAGCTTATATACTGAGGTTTACAAAATCTGTATATTATACTTGCGTCATCGGGTTGTGGCATATTCTAACAAATTATTCAAATGATTTATGTTAGTGCTGAATTTGTTCACGATTCTTGGTGCCTGTGTGTTCAAAGATAGCACTGTTGCATGACCCGCTCACTTGTGCAATTTTGAGATACAAATATTATGGAAATTTTAAATGTTCGTCTCGTTTCCCACGTCCATACTGCGCATGTACTGTTGCCTCATGGTGTCATAATGCATTCGGAGCCATGCGGTGCGCTAAGCTTGCACGACTACGAGTGCTATGGGACTACTAAGCAATAGAAGTGTTTATTGCTTCCATATGTTCTACTTTAAAAAAAAAAGTGTGACAGTGACTCTAAAAATCAACGTAACGGCTTCAATACTATCACAAATCAGATAAAATCGTACGCTGCGGTAACAATGTACTTCATGTTTTGTTTTGTTTACGGGCTACGCAAACTGAACGGCATTTTCAACTGAATTCAAAAAATGAGGTTGCCAATTAGAAAAATTGCTCCAATGGAGATGTTTACTGACCTATGATTGGTCAGAAGCATTAATTTTGTATGCAGCTTATATACGTTTTGTTTTAGTATAAGAAGTCGTAACCATGCGTGTTTTTGAGACAAATGGCAATTAAACTGAGCTCGAGAGACAGGCTTTGTCTAGTATTAGGATCAATAGGTACTATTTCTTTTTTAAGCGTATAATTATATATTTTTTTACAAATATGAACCTGTTTTTTATGCCATAAGAAACAAAAAGCTAATGGACTGCCAAATAAAATAATTATCAATATAAAAAACCGACTTCATAAAAATGTCAGAACAAAACCACCAAATTGATGAGCACACGGGAAGCATCAGCTTTCAAATAAAAAAAGAATCATCAAAATCGGTTCACCCAGTCGAAAGTTCTGAGGTAAGAAAAAAAAATACAGTCGAATTGATAACCTCCTCCTTTTTGGAAGTCGGTTAATAACCTGGTAAAATGCTTTATTTACTTATTTATTTAATTACTTATGTAAAGTTTTCTACGGAGTATTTTTTTTTACCTCAGCTATACTGTTTCCCACCGTTTTCCCATGCTTAACCCTTTAAGAGGCACGCTCTTCTGTGAGTTATGGCAGCGGAGCGTTGTGACCACAATTACACCGGGATGCGCGTCACGGCGAGCATTCGCGCTAAGTGATGTGTGTTTATTGACCAATTTGTTAAAATAATTGTTTAGATTTGCATGTTGGTAATAAAGTGCGGTTATAATGGAAATGGAATGTCCTTTTATCACAGTTTCGTTTTATAATTAAGATATAGTATAGTCACTTTATGCAAACGATTGAAGGTAGTCATCATCATCAGCCAGAAGACGTCCACTGCTGAACATAGGCCTTTAAACTCCACATACTCAATGATATCCTGCTATCAGCATCCACTGGATGCCCGCGAATCTCACAATGTCTTCGGTCCATCTGGTCAACGCTGCGTCTTCCGGTTCGTGGTCTCCAACTCAAGAACCTTTCTTCCCCATAGGTTATCGGTTCTTCGAGCGATGTGGCCTGCTCATAGCCACTTCTATTAGCACTTTTTTGCAAGTTTTTTGTTAGCAATTTGCATTTTTTTTTTGCAAGTAATACTTATCATATTTTTTACCAAAGAAATAAATAAATAAATAATAAATAAATATCTGGGACATTTTTGCACACACGGTCATCTGACCCCAAACTAAGCAAAGTTTGTAATATGGCTGCCAGAGACTGATATACGTACATATATATTTTTAAATACATACTTAAATAGATATTAACACCCAGACATAGAACAAACACAAATGTTCATCACACAAATGTTTGTCCTAGATGGGAATCGAACCCACGCCCCCAAGCACAGAAGTTAGGTTCACTACCAACTGAGCCACCGGGGCAGTCACCAAAGATATAGTATAGTCACCAAAGAACAAAGTATATTCCGTCCAACAAGAGCAAAAGAAAACATGATGGACTCGATGTCTTTCAGATAGGTTCTAGCATGAAAAAGTCATGGGGGGAAACTGAATCTTTTTATATACAGCAATCACACTAATATCATATATGTGAAAGTTCAGATGGATGGATGTATGGATGGATGGATGTTTGTTACTCAATCACGCAGAAACGGCTGGATGGATTAGGATGAAATTTGGAATACCTATATATTGCTTATGTCCTGGATTAACACATAGGCTACTTTTCATCATCATCATCATCACCAATTTTCATCACCACGCGGGTGAAACCGCGGGGCGCAGCTAGTCCTATACTATACTTACATGCCTATACTCTACTATACTTACATGTCCTATACTTAAATGTGGCAAATGACGTGTTAGGGCAATGCAATTTTTTTGGTCTATTGATTAATGATCCGCTTTTTTTGTTCACCAGTCTTTGATTTAGATAGAACCTTTTCTGTGGATAGAACTGCACTACGGAGAAGACAAATGGGTCGTTTGATCATCTAACGGGCTGGGCAAATGTCAAAATGACCCCAGTACTTTTTTTTGTTGCGTTTGGCTTCGCATTCTAGTACTTTTTGTTTAGAAATGTTATCATTCTGACATTTTTCAAATACCCAAAACAAAAACTTCATGAAAAAGGTCCAAGTTCTGCTAGCGCCATCTTTAAACACTTACAAGCTTTCAACAAATTATAAAACAAATCAAAATTTGTTTATTTGCGAGAAATAGTTTTACAGTATTATATACATGGAATATACAATGTACCTTATTTGGAGTATTTTTTTTTTGTTAACCTACTAAATTCTATAAGCCCTGCTAAAAAAATGAGTTCAAATAGCTATATCTCTTCATCAATACTTGTACACCAGATACTAACATGGAGATAACTCCTCTTTCGGCTTCCCATACAAATCCCATTTTATGGTGTTTCAATAATCGATTATAATGAATACGATACGAAACCAGTACTCGGAACTGAGCATCATACATTTAATGTTAAGTGTCGCGAACGTATGCAACGTATTATTATGACAGCTTAGAATAGTAAAACGATATTAAACCAGATTAGCACTATTTTAAATTATAATCTTGGATGGGATTAATTACGCTGAAGACACTCTGCTTCCACCTTTCAGTATCATGAATCCTGAACATTAGGGGAATTGAAATATAAAGGATTTTATAGAGTGTATTTTACATTATTTTAATTACACTTTCAGTCTACCTGTCCTACTCTAGTCTACCCTATGACATGGACACTGCAGTGTTCCAAACTTTCAGTATCATGAATTATTGATAGGCTCGTCGGGATCCCTTACAGAGCTGCAAGAATTATGAAATAAAAAAGTTTTTTTTTAAATCGGTTTACATTTGGCGAAAAAAACATACAGATGAACATAGTACCTCCTCCTTTTTGGAAGTCGATTAAAAATAAAAAAGTTGTCAAATCCAGATTAAAAATAATATTATTACCACTGAAGTGAGAATTTTCTTTTCTGTGATTATGACTATACACTGGTTGCACTCGCAGTTTAGCTCGCGTGAACAACGCTTCATGAATCATAAAACTTTCCGAGACAAAAATGTCACTCTTATGTCACTTTGACATTCCAACTATTTCTATACAAAAATCACGTCGTTTTATTGATCTGTTGCTGCCTGAAAAAGGAACAAACAAACACGCTTTCTCATTTATAGTATTAATTTTGACGTGAAACATCTATAACGCGTCTTGGCAGTATAACCTACTCGTATGCCGTGACAAACGACATACCGTCATATTTCACATCTGCCGGTCGTCCAGCGACGGCCAATTTTTTTTATTAAAATATCTATCAATTGGATGTGGATGTCCAGATCTTTCTTAACATGATAACTAAGAATGAACAATTCAATATAAAACATTTTATTATGCTCTAATTTGCATTCGCACACATTCAGGCAATCTGCAATTAAAGTATCAAAATTTTCGCAATTTTAAAAATTGTACATGCAATCCTCGGGTGTGAAACAATCACTAACAGCACACTGCATTCTGTGTGTAATTAAAATCATTTTTTATTCTCCCTTTCACCGGTGGCAATTAAAATTAATCAAAAAGACGCGAGCAAATAAAATATATCGCCTACCTCAATCGATCACCAGATTATGTTGACCCTTGATGAAGTTAGTACTTTGATTGCCTTACCAGAAATAATAGTGAGTACAATTTATACGCGCAAGCTAACTTGGCCAGAATGAACATAGGCCTTTAACCCACCTTCAACCCCCGCACACCGCAAATAAACCCTACTAAGCTGCAAAAATAGCGAACTGCGCAGCCATCTGCGCCATTTGCTCTAACGTCACTCTGGCTAAGTTAGCTTGCGCGTGCTGTGATTAATAGGATTTAGAATGCTTTCATGAAATGTCATATCAGTTATTCAGTAAATTGTATTACTCAAATCCAACTCTATGGGTGTACCATAAGCATCTTCTTTACTAAATAAAAAAATAATTTTTTATTTTATTTTACGGCGTGGTTAACGTTTGAAGAGGGAAAAGTAAAGCAAGTTCATAATTGAAATATCATCAAAAATTGGGTCGCATCACCAAATTGAGTTCCTTCTGTAAAATTGCTCACTATTTTCTAAAATACATAATAACAATACCATTGTTCTCGAAGGTCTCACTACACTGGTCTGCTAGTGAGGTGAAGAAACAGTGAGTGATCTCGAGTAATCATGATTACAACTCGTAGGGTTACCATACAAGTTCGGGGGCCCTGATAAAAAGTCTGAAACTCGAAAATAAAATTGGCGTTTCAATGAAATATTTTTATTCTGACAAAAATCTGTTAGGAAACGAGTGTATATGACAGAATAGGCCTATACTCATATACATCAATAGGCCTGATGATAATTACGATGATGATAAATCCCCCTAAAAAAAAAAAACAATAAAATCCAATGGATTTAGGCATCTAAGTAGGTATCACGCAAAACTTTATGAGCCCTCTGAAGTTAGGCGCGAGGCCTCCCCGACGCCCTGTAAAGTCCCTCGGATACCTATAATATGCGTACTGCGCAGCCACTGGGCCTAACTTCAGAGGGCTCATAAAGTTTTGCGCGAACGATACTTGGAGCAAGGATGGAAGCTACGAGTACCGAAACTTACATAAAAGAGTTTGACGCTATTGTTTACTTTTCCTTGTAAGAACCGATTTTGCAACTTTTGTAGTAAGTTTGAACTTTGTAAAAAATGCGGTCACTTCCGGATAATTCCGGAGGTATGGTAACTTTAGACCCTAAAAAAGTACTACCATACTACTATATATCAATATAAAAAAATATATCAACATTTTAAAAGTCCTGATCTAAAGCCGGATTTCAATAAAACTCCGGACTTTTTAGTCACAAAATTCAAACACTGCGCACATAGTTACAGTAGTAACAGATTAAAGACTTACATAGCTCAAGCTAAAAATGCCGGACAAAGGTCTAAAAGTCCGGACATGCCCGGAAGAATCCGTACGGATGGTAACCCTACGGCCGAGTGAGTAGTGACGCGCGCTAGTGACGTTCCATGTCATCATTGTGTTACGTTGTTACAGCTTTGAAGCGAATTAGTTTCGACTTATTACTGTATTACGACTTCTTATTACAGTAATTGGAGTATTTGTTGTGATTACTTCAATCGGTTCCCGATGAAAGCTGTTAAAGATTGAGTGCATTTGTAATTTAGTAACTACGTAGACCTCTAACGTATTGAAGGTTTGATGAGAAAAAACTTTAATTGATAGTACTTAGCTTAGCTTTGTTTTCTTTAGTTGCCTTAGATAGATTTATAGATAGATAACTCTTTATTGTTCACACCAAAAATGACATACGTACATAGTAACATAAAAACAACTTAAAAACAAGTGAAACAATTGGCGGCCTCTTATCGATAAGCGATCTCTTCCAGGCAACCTTAGTATGGAGAGGTCATACAGAAGAGGTATGGGACGGGGTGTGATGTAAAAATGGAATAACTGGTATATATAGCATAGACATACATTATAATAATACCTACCTACACTAATACCCAACCATAATCCTTAATCAATCTTTTTTCTTTTACTCCTGACATGATTTTGGCGCCGCACGTCTTGTGCCATATGTCAGCGTCAAGTAGGTACTTGAATATTTCCAAGTTTGAAATAAAATACATCGTTTAGATACAAAACGGTTAAGAACAAGTCATGTCCCTGTAAAGTAATAGAGACTTTACTACAGGCTTCTATGGAGTTTTGCCAAATACACTGAATACACGTCTTACATTATTATATTATATCGGTTATTAAGTAGCGTTTGGGGTAAAAGGTTTTCTTAGTAAGTACGTATGTCAGTTACACATTTTCTCCAAGACAATGTAGCTAATTTTATTTGAAAGCAGGTTGCATTCAAGTGGTTATTATCTACTTATGTCTACTTATGTACTTATGATCAATATGTTCAGCGGCTTAAAAATTATGAGCTTTTTTACGAATCGATTGTGTTTTTTCTTTAATTTCAATTTATATTTGTCTTTGGGTAAAGTATTGTATGGATTTAAGTCAATATTCATTTATTTGAATGTTTTTATCCTTTGTTTTGGCGCTTCTTGGCTTATCCATTCGGCCAGCCGAGTTAATTAAGTTCTAATCGTATGTGTACCTGTTTTGTAAATATAACTAGTTTTAACTGCATACAACACGGTGCCTAAGAGCAGCACTATCGCATTTACGACGTATTTGTTATTATACTATATAAAGCTTAATTACCACTGACTCACTCACTCACTCACTCACTCACTGACTGACATAGTTGTTTGGAGAACTGGGGCGGTTGGGGAGAAAATGTGAGTATGAGGTCTTGTAGGGGTATGTTCAGAGGCAAAGGGAAAAATACGTGATCTTCAGAAGACCAGCTCCTGGTAGTAGACCCCCCAGGGATCTCGGAAACGGTAAACATTTTTACCAAAGCGGTTTAACAAAAAGTTCCTCAAAACCTCGGACCTTTTTGGAGACATGAAAAAAAAGAGGCCTCCCATACAAAAAAACATGGCCGCCATACAATTTTGAACCTGTCATAACTCGGAAACGGTTCGACTTTCATGGGGGGTGTTTGACCAAATATCATAGGGAATCGGGAGATCTTTTTGGAAAAATGTTTTTTTTTTTTTAATTTTCAACTTTTTTTTTTCAAAAATTTCAAAATGGTCCGAGAGGTCTGATTTTTTGCATACGGGGGTTTTTGGGGCCTCTGATTTCATTTTTGAAGTTTTTTTTTTTTTTTTTTAATTTTTGACCATGGTCGCCATACAAGTGATTTTCAGACGGACCGAGCGAGTGCCGTGGTGAGGCCGCCAGGCCGAACCACGGCACTCGCGAGGTCGCAAATCACTCGAGCGAGGCCGCAGGCCGAGCGCGAGTGTTCCTGGCGAGGCCGGAGGCCGAGCAAGAGGCGTGGTGAGGCCGCCAGGCCGAACCACGACCCGAGCAAGTACCGTGGTGAGGCCGATAGGCCGAGCCACGGTACTTGAGAGGTCGCGAGAGTCTCAAGCGAGGCCGCAGGCCGAGCAAATGTCTCAAGGGAGGCCGCAGGCCGACCTTGAGACTCGGAGGCCTAACTTTGGGCGAGGCCGAAGGCCGAGCCAGGGGCGTGGTGAGGCCGCCAGGCCGAACCACGACCCGAGCAAGTACCGTGGTGAGGCCGTCAGGCCGAGCCACGGTACTTGCGAGCTCGCGAGAGGCCAAGCTTCAACCCAAACTCAACGCGAGGCCGGAGGCCGAGCTGCTCCCTCCCCCTACGGTCGAAACATACTGGATTTCTGTTCATATATTATTTCCACGACTGAATATGAAATTTCTTCAGCGTTTTGACCGCCATGAGGAGATTTGTACCCAGCCCTCTTCAATGTTCAGTTTCGGTCATGGAAATCAAACATCATCATCATCATCAACCCATTTTCTCATGTATAACCATTTCTTAGCCATTTTCAACCTGATCCTTCAGTTTTTTTAAAGTTTTTTCAAGTCGAGTCAAAAGATTGGCCCCCACCCGACTATAGGAAATCCCCGCGGGCCGCTTGCGGCCCGCGCAGCCACGCAAAACACGAGCTGCTCCCTCCCCCTACGGTCGAAATAAACTGGATATCCGCTCTTGTATTGTTTCCACGACTAAATATGGATTTTCTTCAGCGTTTTGACCGCCATGAGGAGATTTGTACCCTTGCCCACTTCCGTGTTCAGTTTCGGTCATATAAATCAAACATCATCTTCATCATCAACCCATTTTCTAATGTATTTCACTTTCTTAGCCATTTTCAACCTGATCCTTCAGTTTTTTTAAAGTTTTACAAGTCGATCTAAATGATTTGCCCCCACCCGACTATAGGAAATCCCCGCGGGCCGCTTGCGGCCCGCGCAGCCACGCAAAACACTAGTTATACTATATAAAGCTTAATTACCACTGACTCACTCACTCACTCACTCACTCACTGACTGACATAGTTGTTTGGAGAACTGGGGAGGTTGGGGAGAAAATGTGAGTATGAGGTCTTGTAGGGGTATGTTCAGAGGCAAAGGGAAAAATACGTGATCTTCAAAAGACCATGACCTGATGGTAGACCCCCCAGGGATCTCGGAAACGGTAAACATTTTTTCTAAAGCGGTTTAACAAAAAGTTCCTCAAAACCTCGGACCTTTTTGGAGACATGAAAAAAAAGAGGCCTCCCATACAAAAAAACATGGCCTCCATACAATTTTGAACCTGTCATAACTCGGAAACGGTTTGACTTTCATGGGGGGTGTTTGACCAAATGTCATAGGGAATCGGGAGATCTTTTTGAAAAAATGTTTTTTTTTTTTTAATTTTCAACTTTTTTTTTTCAAAAATTTCAAAATGGTCCGAGAGGTCTGATTTTTTGCATACGGGGGTTTTTGGGGCCTCTGATTTCATTTTTGAAGTTTTTTTTTTTTTTTTTTAATTTTTGACCATGGTCGCCATACAAGTGATTTTCAGACGGACCGAGCGAGTGCCGTGGTGAGGCCGCCAGGCCGAACCACGGCACTCGCGAGGTCGCAAATCACTCGAGCGAGGCCGCAGGCCGAGCGCGAGTGTTCCTGGCGAGGCCGGAGGCCGAGCAAGAGGCGTGGTGAGGCCGCCAGGCCGAACCACGACCCGAGCAAGTACCGTGGTGAGGCCGATAGGCCGAGCCACGGTACTTGCGAGGTCGCGAGAGTCTCAAGCGAGGCCGCAGGCCGAGCAAATGTCTCAAGGGAGGCCGCAGGCCGACCTTGAGACTCGGAGGCCTAACTTTGGGCGAGGCCGAAGGCCGAGCCAGGGGCGTGGTGAGGCCGCCAGGCCGAACCACGACCCCGAGCAAGTACCGTGGTGAGGCCGTCAGGCCGAGCCACGGTACTTGCGAGCTCGCGAGAGGCCGAGCTTCAACCCAAACTCAACGCGAGGCCGAAGGCCGAGCTGCTCCCTCCCCTTACGGTCGAAACAAACTGGATATCAGCTCTTGTATTGTTTCCACGACTGAATATGGATTTTCTTCAGCGTTTTGACCGCCATGAGGAGATTTGTACCCCTGCCCACTTCCGTGTTCAGTTTCGGTCATGGAAATCAAACATCATCATCATCATCAACCCATTTTCTAATGTATTTCACTTTCTTAGCCATTTTCAACCTGATCCTTCAGTTTTTTTTAAGTTTTTAAAAGTCGAACTAAGAGAACCGCCCCAACCCGACTATAGGAAATCCCCGCGGGCCGCTTGCGGCCCGCGCAGCCACGCAAAACACTAGTTATTATACTATATAAAGCTTAATTACCACTGACTGACTCACTGACATAGTTGTTTGGAGAACTGGGGGGGTTGGGGAGAAAATGTGAGTATGAGGTCTTGTAGGGGGATGTTCAGAGGCAAAGGGAAAAATACGTGATCTTCAAAAGACCATGACCTTATGGTAGACCCCCCACGGATCTCGGAAACGGTAGGAGGTAGGGGGGAACCGCTTAAACTAAAAATGCACTAAAACCTCGGACCTTTTTGGAGACATGAAAAAAAAGAGGCCTCCCATACAAAAAAACATGGCCGCCATACAATTTTGAACCTGTCATTACTCGGAAACGGTTAGACTTTAATGGGGGGTGTTTGACCAAATGTCATAGGGAATCGGGAGATCTTTTTGGAAAAATGTTTTTTTTTTTTTAATTTTAAACTTTTTTTTTTCAAAAATTTCAAAATGGTCCGAGAGGTCTGATTTTTTGCATACGGGGGTTTTTGGGGCCTCTGATTTCAGTTTTGAAGTTTTTTTTTTTTTTTTTTAATTTTTGACCATGGTCGCCATACAAGTGATTTTCAGACGGACCGAGCGAGTGCCGTGGTGAGGCCGCCAGGCCGAACCACGGCACTCGCGAGGTCGCAAATCACTCGAGCGAGGCCGCAGGCCGAGCGCGAGTGTTCCTGGCGAGGCCGGAGGCCGAGCAAGAGGCGTGGTGAGGCCGCCAGGCCGAACCACGACCCGAGCAAGTACCGTGGTGAGGCCGATAGGCCGAGCCACGGTACTTGAGAGGTCGCGAGAGTCTCAAGCGAGGCCGCAGGCCGAGCAAATGTCTCAAGGGAGGCCGCAGGCCGACCTTGAGACTCGGAGGCCTAACTTTGGGCGAGGCCGAAGGCCGAGCCAGGGGCGTGGTGAGGCCGCCAGGCCGAACCACGACCCCGAGCAAGTACCGTGGTGAGGCCGTCAGGCCGAGCCACGGTACTTGCGAGCTCGCGACAGGCCGAGCTTCAATCCAAACTCAACGCGAGGCCGAAGGCCGAGCTGCTCCCTCCCCCTACGGTCGAAACAAACTGGATATCAGCTCTTGTATTGTTTCAACGACTGAATATGGATTTTCTTCAGCGTTTTGACCGCCATGAGGAGATTTGTACCCAGGACCACCTCCATGTTCAGTTTCGGTCATGGAAATCAAACATCATCATCATCATCAACCCATTTTCTCATGTATAACCTTTTCTTAGCCATTTTCAACCTGATCCAGTTCTTTTTAAGTTTTACAAGTCGATCTAAATGATTTGCCCCCACCCGACTATAGGAAATCCCCGCGGGCCGCTTGCGGCCCGCGCAGCCACGCAAAACACGAGCTGCTCCCTCCCCTTACGGTCGCAACAAACTGCATATCAGCTCTTGTATTGTTTTCACGACTGAATATGAAATATCTTCCGCATTTTCACTACCATTAGGAGATTTGTACCCCAAACTACTGCCATGTTCGTATTCGGTCATGGAAATCAAACATCATCATCATCATCAACCCATTTTCTAATGTATTTCGCTTTCTTAGCCATTTTCAACCTGATCCTTCAGTTTTTTTAAAGTTTTTAAAGTCGCAACTAAAAGACTTGCCCCCACCCGACTATAGGAAATCCCCGCGGGCCGCTTGCGGCCCGCGCAGCCACGCAAAACACTAGTCTCTAGATATAAACTTGATTGATGCTGTTTGAATTGTATTAATACCAATAAAATAATGTACGAACAGACGAGCCTAATAAAAAGAGCACATTAAACAGGCGTTAATACATTTCTGATACCGAGTACAATTGCATAAAGTAGAATTTAATTTAAGAAAAACTAAATTAGTGATGTTAACTCCCGAATGATCGGACAATCGATTAAATTGAAACTGAATAGTCAAAGGTCAATCCAGAAGGCACCACGAATATTTTTTGTTGTTATTACATGTCATCCAAAACAATGCCTAACTAATAATAGTTTTAAAAAACCTACTTTAAATGATGCATAATTAGCGGATGCCGTACCTTATACCATAGGCCAGCTCAACATCTTCAAGAACTTAACACAATTCATATTCCTTTTTACAGACATTCCTTAAATGTATTTTATATTTAACAGGACCTTTTGATGTTGGCTTCAGCCCTACCAATGCTTCTTAAAATTCCGTACTAGACCCGTAAATTAAAAAAAATACTATCCAGAATTAGATGGCGACACGTGAATCTTCTGTTATCACTGTCACTCAGAAAACTTTAGGCGTCATCCATGACAACATAATAAAAACTTACCAAAGCATATTCTGCGCAGATGTCGATGGAGCTGACAAAGTCGCAGACATCGTCGACGGTCCACGCCGATAGTCGCGCTCGTGCCTCCGCGCACATACATTCTATCCGTGCTTCACTGCGATCTACGAATGTCAAATAATAACATATTAATCACATGCTTTGCTAGAGTTTATAGACTTTTCGGTGACGAGAAGTGTCACGTGAAAAATGAACCTTGCACACGGCGCATCTAACTTGCGCAACTAGAATGATATGCGTAGTATAATTCAATATATGCATGCTGATTTCGCACGCACGGCCACGTACTAAGCTAAGCTAACTAGGTTACTTGCACCATATCCTTTATGTAGAATAGGAAAAGGAAAACACAAAAATTACACTTTACAAACTTATAATTATTTACTCTGTGAGCTTAAGAGGAAGTAGGCTGGCCACTTCGCTCGAGCTTCAAATGGCAGATGGAGCAAACGAATCGTTCACTGGCATCCCAGAGAAGCCACACGGAAGAGAGGATGACCTCGGAGAAGATGATGCGACGATGTTGTTGTTAATCTGGATCCGTCTAGTACAACACCACGAAGCCTGGAAAGGCTTTCACCTAGTAGGGTGTGCTAAACAAACTTAATATAAGTAAGTACTTAATAATTGTCGTAAATAATAAAAACGTTCGTGGCTAATAAAAGCTTTTTAATATTATTAATTTCTAGTCAAAGTTCTGTGAAAATTAGGCGTTGATGACTCACCATCATTAGACGTCCTATCTCGCTCGTCGCTGTCACTCCTCGTGCTCGGACTGGCTGATAGCCTGGCCCTCTTCGCTGCACTCTCAGCCCCCGCAGACAGGTCTAGAGGCGAGTGCTCCGCTGCTGTCCCCGCGTTGGCTACCACTCTTTTACGTCGCGACCGACCGCCTCGGCCTACCCTGGATATCGCCAGCAACGCCTGCAAACAACAATCATTAAGAAACTAGTTGCGTTCTGTGGTTTCACCCGCATAGACATTTCCTCGGGAACCGTACATTTATCCGGGATAAAAAGCATTATATATATCACGCTCCGACCCTCCAACTATCTCTAAGAAAAAAAAAACACGTCGATCCTCTATTGCTGCATAAAAGAGAAAGAAACAAACACACGTAATTTTTTTATAAGTGTATAAGTGCTTATTTAAAGACTTTGTTAAACTTAACTTGTTTCGTGGCATTTCTTTTTATAGATTCGTTTTCAAATATAGAAAATACGTGACTGTAGCGCTCAGTTTGGAAAACAAGATAATTAGAACTCCAGCGTAGCCCATTCTCCTAGACTAAATTAGAACACATCTCAAGAGTCGATGAAAGGCGCTATGCCATTAAACCCCATAAAACCTTCGTAACGACCCGGCGCAAACATCCACCTTCGATATATTACTGAATAATAAGTAGCTCTTAAAAACTCAATTACCGAGAAACCCATCAGCCGTCTTAGCACCGACGTAAAGCAAACATGAAAGGCGAGCAGTGGCCATTATCTGATCGAGAGCGGTCCCGTCTCGTAAGTGGCGAGCATTCATCATAATAACGTTCCGAGGCGTCACGCTCGCCGCCCGCGGGTCAAATTGCAATCTATCTTTTTTAATTGCCACGTGCACTAAAAAAGGCGCAAGCGGAGTAATTCCGAATGAAATTCAGACGGACGCGCGCGCCGTGAAATAAAGGCGCGTGCCGCCGACACTACCCGCGATCTATGTCCACACTCATCGCGATTTATTTCCGCAAAACTCTTCTATACTCTAAATCAATTTTATCGAACGGACAAAGCGTAAAGAGAAACGTAACTAATCACGCCATTTACAGCGACCCGAGACAGAAACTGCAGAAAACGCGATGTTCAGATGTAGTTGCAATTTAGCTAGAAAGTTGAAATCGTGTAACTGTAACGCTGCAATTTCCGAGCTGTGCAAAAAGTCATCTAATTTTAAAGTCGAACGGTGAAGATTTCTCGTCCCATCACTAGCGTGTCGCGGGGCGCATGCGCGGCGCGTGCCGGCGCCAATTAGTGCAGCTCCAGTTCCTTTTACAGTGGAGAGTCGAGTCGGTTCGCTGGCGAGCAAGCGCGCTCGCTCCATCCGCTCACCGAGAGGTCGGACATAGATAACTTAATAAAAGAACACGTACAATGGACGTACATAAAATCTGCTCGCGAACGAATTCTTCATGAAACATAGTAACGCTATTCACATTTTTCGTAAAGACGATTTTGTTAAATCGTTGAAAATTACGTGTTTTGTTAGTTTTTCTATGGTAAACCTGTCAAAATCCGCCGTGGCAAAGTTTGTGAATAAGGCCACTATACTAGGGGTAGTATCGAAAAATAATGTGTTCGTTAGCTATTATCATTGCTAATAATAAATGCTAAAATGTGTTAGTCTGTTGGTTTGTTTGTGCAGCAACAGAGCAACGGATGGATGTGATTTTTTGAATAGAAAAAGTTGAATGGTCGAGAGCGATACAGATACTTTTTATGCAGGAAAATTATACGGTTCCTATCCGTACAGGTGAAGCCACGGGTAGCTTTCTTTAAAAACAAATTTTTAAAACAAATAAAAATTAAGTTTGAAGTTTAAAAAATTAATGCCATATTAACTAATTTATTAATTATTATTTACTTGTGTACCCAAGAAGCAGTGCTTCAGAAGGCGGAGCGCGTGATTTCCCCGCAATTGTGCAGCAGTGGTTCGTAATTAACACTAAGTTATCTACTCTATGCGAAGGAAGTGTAAAGGTCGAGACGGCAGCCTTATCAGATCTAATTGCCTTCATTACTGGAAAGGAAACGGAGCTCATCGCGCATTATGATTTTAACTCTCATTAGCATAAACGAGGCACGGTAGAGATGCCACAAACGATAAAAACTTATGAATTTTATGATCCCCGAGACACTTTAATCACAGCCGTGAACTATGAAATGTGTAATTATAGCAGGAAGGTCAGTGCGCACTTGTGTTTTATAATTAATATGAATTAAAAATGTGCTCTTTTGAAATGGAAACTCAGCTGACCGTAAATTATTTCATAGGGGCAGTGGCCTTGTCTTAAGTAACGCACGTTATGAAGTAATAACAATTGGAACAAATACCTACATATATACTTTTTTTTCACGTAACAGGCATTGGGCCACTATTTCGTGTAACCTAGTATAACCTTTTTGATTGCAGATATATTTAAAAAAAGTTAGTCTATGGTAGGAGATATTTCAATTAACTTTATGAAGAACATCCTGTGTTTAACCTCACGCAACTCCCGAACGAAAGTTAAAAAGCCTCCAATATTATAAATCTGTATAAAATATTCTAATAGGCTAATAGTTTAATGGCAATCATTAAATTATACTTGATAGGCTGAATTAATATGCATAATTTCCCCAATTGAATTGAATAAAATAATCATGAGAAATGTTCGGTTGACAAAATTATGGTAAACAAACATGAATAGCGTTGAATTAAGGTCAAAAAACGGCTAATTAGTAGACCCCCTACCAGCAATTTAAATTCGATAGTGTGGCTATGTTATTGAATATTACGCTATAAATGAACATAATTATTAAAACAAGCGTCCCAGTTAGTAGTAATTCATATTGACATTTAATAAATAAATTGGGTTGCCGGAGCGGCTTCGCTCGGGTAAAGAAGAATCCTAACGTTATTCTACTCCCATTCAACTTATTCGGCTCCAGTCCGGTGACCGTCTCTTAGTTAAATATCTCTTACATAAATTATTAATTGAATATTTCACTACTTAAGGTGAAACGTTTCACTTTGGCGGGAAAATCAAATTTCAAACAGTTTTTTTGTCCTTGTAGCTAGGCTGGGTAATAGGCATGTGGCCTAATGTTTAATTTGTTAGAAATAACAGGCTTAGCGATTAATATAACTAAACACATTACACATACTGAAAAAATAACTTGAATTGGCTGATTAATCTCTGAGATATGAGCGTTTAAAGTTTTAGGTGGGGATAGAGAGGGGATGCTCCATCCCTCTCTCGCAAAGCGTGTGTTAGTATAGCATTTGTATGCCGCGACTGAGGCTTGACGTCATAGCTCAGTATAGTGCGCTCTTTGTCTAGCATGAAATTAAAATACTTATAACTTATTTATTTTTGAACTAAATTAAATTTTGTTTTCGTTAATAGGCTCTATTGATGATTAGCTTTTTTATGAGGTAATAAAAAAATATTAGTAATCATGCCTATTATTCTGAAATGGCATAGTGTTGGAGAAAATTGTTGGTCGTTCTTTACATTATCATGTACTATTAATCAGTTACTCACCATATTACTTACATTTGGCAATAAACCGTTTGAAACAGCATAAATTTGTTTATTGACAAATGTATATAATATTGTGCATTGGAGATAAATAACTTTACGCGAGATTGTATTGAATAATAATCAATTTTCGCGAACATCATTATCGTTTACAATAATTACTCGGCCTAGCTACAAGAACAAAAAAACTGTTTTAAATTTGAATTTCCCGCCAAAGTGAAACGTTTCACCATAATAAAAGATGGAGCTTTTGAAAGCCACTTTTTTGTTTTCCGTCCATTACTGTGCAAGCTAAAGCCATTCAGGATATACCGCCTCATTTCCCGTATTTTACTGTCATAAGTATGTCCCAGTAAAGTAGTAGAGACTTTACTGGAGGCTCGTATGGAGTTTTGGTATCGAAATAATAATACACGTTACACGTTCTCACACTCGAGCACATTCATGAACACTTAATAAATCACCATTATTGCATTAAAACTCGAAGATATAAAAGTTTAGGTGAAATACACCGAGGCACCATGTCTTTTCTACGTTGGCGCGGTGACCATTTGGTCATACCGTCTCTGTTTTTACTCTGTACCCAACTACCTGAAACCATCTACTTATTTCTCTTCTCAAAATCGCTTCATATCTAGTGTATCTGTGTTTAAACATACCTTAGTAGAGCTCATGTCGAGCATGACAGGGAAGGCGGGCAGTCTTGGCGGTCCGCCTTGGTGTTTCGCTAGCTTCGTGAATAATCCGCCCAGTGGGGCATCTGAGACATCGTTCTGGGCGGGAGACGTCGGTGCTCTAGGCTCTACGGAGAACCCGTTCATGCGGTGGAAATAGCTGTGGCGGAAAAAAATATTTACGCGATTAAAATGGGGATAAAGAACATATGTGTAAAAGTTTAGAAAGAAGGTAGAACAAAACCTTTTTTTATTGATGTAAAAAATACAGGTCAGTCCTCGTCGCGCGTTGGTTTATCGCGGGATCGAGGTAGATGGAACAGCAAGAGAGAGCCCTAGTACTCGGCAGTTGAATAAAGACGACTGAGGCTGATGTTGTTTTTGTACCAAACATTACTTTACTGGTAACCTTCCTAATTTGGGGAACCGTTGGGGAAGAAAGGTTCTTGAGTGGAGACCGCGAAACCGGAAGACGCAGCGTAGGTAGGCCTCCCACTACATGGACCGACGACATTGTGAGAGTCGCGGGCATCCAGTGGATGCAGATGGCATGATGTCGTTCAGTGTGGAGGTTAAAGGAGGAGCCCTATGTTCAGCAGTGGACGTCTTCTGGCTGATGATGATGAACCTTCCTAATTCGTAGATATCAGTGAAACATATCAGACGATAAGCAAAATTGTTTTGCTTAAATTAATGATAAAAGCTTGCGTTTGTTCACATCTCAGATCTTACAAACAAGGGAGATATGGTAAGATGGCGTGGCGGGTGCGAACGCATCAGGCCTAAATCAGGCTCGATATCTTTAGTGGAACTTACCCTACAGACGACCTTGTCGATCTTTTTAACCGACTTCCAAAAAGAGGAGGTTTTCAATTAGTTTTTTTTTAATGTTTGTTACCTCAGAACCTTCGACTGAGTGAACCGATTTGGATGTTTTTTTTTGAAAGCTGTTGCTTTTCGTTTGGTCCCATTTCAATTTGGTCCAGTTCTGACATTTTTATCAATTCGGTTTTTTATATTGATAATTATTGCATGTGGATTATTAGTTTAGTCGATTGGTGTTGCTGCAAATTTCTTGAAAATTGTGCGTCAAAAATGAGCAAGTGTGTCGTAGTTTTTAGTGTTAGGTTTAGCCGTATAATGTTTTGTTTTTTTGTAAACATGGAGACATTTAAACACGAACAATAATGGTACTACGGCAAATCTCCCTTGTTTTTCTGATCTCAGGTCCACATCATGGTATTAATGCCGAGGCGACTTATGTAGAGCACATTTAGTTTATGCATGAAGATATTTATTGTACTTTTCAGGGATCATAGACTTTGAGAGAGAGAGAGTCACACTGCCGTTGTGCATATGGACACATAATATGAGGAATCGAGAAGCTCTGTGCATAGGTACGAAGACCTGACCATCATTGCGGCTCGCCAGAAAATCAGATTGGGCTCATTAGTAGTGTAAAAGTAAAGACGTTATGTGTTTTACGGTAATTTTTCCAAGACCTCATTATACTGATGGATTTTAGTATCCGCAATGCCATAACGATATTGTGCTTTCTATCACCTTGTAAATTTTAACAAGCAGCTTAATAATCAGACCAGATCTCTATCCAGCGTCATTGGTAAATTCAAGGGACAAGGCAATTAAAAGAGGCGATTATTGCATTATGAGGCGCCTACATGATGTTAATGACTGACACACCATCTTACAGAAACTTTAAACTTACGAGTGTTGACGCTCATATTTTATTGTGTGATATCTATCTAAAACACTTAAAGTACAGCTGGATGCCTGCCTAATTTTTATGAACATATTTTATGGCAGGCGCGTCATTCGAATGCAATAAAACGTCGAATTTCCTTAGTTATGCTAGAGAGCATACAGCGGCGCCGCCTGGCCTGTCGTGGCCGCGGTAATTAAAACCAGAGGTCGCCGAACTCACGTCGATAGATGAGCAATTCATTAATATAACATAAGTTCACGCGGAGAACATCGGTTCTCACGAATCATGTAAATTTGTCGACTAAACGTAAGTTATCGAATCGATTAATATGCTAATCGGTATGGGCATCACTAGCGGTCGGTGAACTGCACTCGCACTCTGTTGTGACATCGAGCGTGTGAAAAATTGATTGTCAATATACGATGTAAGGAAGTGACACGGCGACTCGGCTGGTTATGTTTGACAAACTGTTTCCCCCTTTTTGTAATACAAAACTGGCTTTAGTAAGCTATAAATAAGTATTGCGGTGGCCTGTGCGGTATGGCATTACAGTAGCAAATAATCATCAAAATACGTCTTTATCATTTTTAATCTGATTTAAGTATCGATTGGAATTGATTTGGGGTTCTTTGATGTTTCAATTCAGTGGAACATCTTCAACAATTTTACATGTTTTATTTTCTCTTTTAATTTTAGAAGTCTTGAGGCAGTGTCTAAATCTAGCAGAAAACATCATTTTCTTATCAGAAATAGGTGTGCAGCAAGCTATATGCTACTATATAAGCAGCTAACTGAAGTAGCTGTATCAGTAGCTCAAAGCCATGCTCTAATACTTACAAGGTGACAGATTTTGGCAGGCACTGGCAGAGTGGAATGCGTAATAAAACTCAAGCGCCACATCAGTGCAATCCAGTCTCAATAACTCGACTTAGTATAACTTCATCCTCGTCTTCCACAGCTTTTTTATCCCACTGTATGCCTAAGCTTCTCTCTTGTCATAACCCTGTGCTAATCAAGTCTCAGGTTTGATTTCGATGTCAATCCATATCGCAATTGGACGACTAACGCTTCGCTTAAGAAAGATGTTAAGTTATAAGAGTAACTCACTCATTGTTAGGATGAGCGTTGTATCGAGCGGCGAGCGACCGCATGATGTCGGAGTAGTTTCTTGGTGGGTGCGCAGGAGCAGGCTGGGGAGGCGCGTGGGGACTGCCGCGCTCCGGCGGCGTCCCCGGGTATGACGATGTGGACGGCGTCACGCTGCGGGATCTGGGGCAAATTACATGAAATTAAAAAATAACTCATTTTACCGTTTGACCTTTGACTGTTAAGTATGAAAAACTCGCCTTAACTCTTAGTCTAGAAGCGAAATTCTTATAGTCTACGGGGACATGTCAGTGTTTGTATATTAAGTATGCTAGTATATGTTCAGTGATAACTCGCGTACTGTTGATGCGATCTTCGTGAAATGTTGTACGCAAATACAGTTCATGTAAATACATTTTTAACTACAGTTATATGATTATTTACGGGATATTTACCGTGGTAAGGTTGTGGAATGAGCTCCCGATATTTTGGAGCAGTTACACGCACCATGTTCACAGGAAGAACTTCAATCAGTTCAGTCTTCCCGTGAACATGGTGCATGTAACTGCGCCGAAATATCGAGGGCTCCTTCCACAACCTTACCACGGTAAATATCCCGTAAATAATCATATAACTGTAGTGAACAATCGTGATAGTTTAAAACAGTATTATACATTTTTAAGTTTGAATATAAGAAGAGTTGGTCAAAGATAATTAGAGATTGCGAGGTCACAGTTCGGAGCGAACAACTTAATAAATATGTGAGGATTCTTGGGAGATTGTAAGTGTATTGTTGTTGTTACCTAGAGGCGTTGGAGTCATGCGGGCTGAGACGCTCGTTTTTGACGTTGGTTTGCGGTGCGTGCGCGGCGGGCGTCGGCGTCGGCGCGTGCGCAGGCGACGCGGCCGCATCGCGCGCGCACCGCCGCGCCGCCGCACCTCCGCCGCCGCCGCCGCCTTCACCTGTACACAATAAAAACATGAGATATTAGTACGTGAAGGCTTAACATTGAATTTTGAATTCTTCAACATCTTTGGTGTCACATAAGTAAATAACAAACTTGTAACCAAGAAATTATAAACACAAGTTAAAAACCTACGTCAACAAGGCCAATGAAAAAAAAACTTCGAGAAAGTTGTGTAACAACTTGCGGCCTTATAGCTAAAAGCGATCTCTCTCTGATAATCCTAGGATGGAACTTTGAGATATTGGATGACATTGGGCTTATCATGCAGTCATGGTCATTAGTCAAGGAACGTGACCGATCCCAAAAAAAACTAATCATCCTTTGTACAAGTTTCAATTCATCGAATTGAAGAATGTCACAACCTCACAAATAATCAGTACCGAGAACCTGCCGACCATACCAAATCCGGTTGCTGTCCGTGCCAGCTCTAGGCAGAAAAAAATAAGTTCCTAAGATCAGCCAACGTTAAGGAATCTCACCGTTTACACTGATAGAATCAGACGGTCGACGAAGCTGCCGGCCCGTTTGAAGTAGCAGCGTGGACTTCGCGAAATTCACAACACTTTCTTCCAATCGCGTCGTACCATCTGCAGTATTAATGAGGCTACAGGTGTGAACTGTCATTTTGAGCCAACGAAGTAATGTTACGACATCAGGATTTGAAATTTGAAAAAAAGTTAATAAGGCAAGTTTTGCGTAATTTTAGGCTCTGGAAGTTGGTCAACTTGAGCGAGTAGTGGTAACTCCAACCTGTTTTACCTCGAAATGGGCATATAATATGCAACTTTTCAAGTTTATGTTTTTATCATCATGATGATAACATCTAATCAATAAAACAGTTAATCATATCCAACATCATCTTCGTCAGCCTGATGTGTTTGTTGTATTGACAGGCCTCCTAATTTACTATACATCACTTTATTTTCTTTTTAGGGTTCCGTACCCAAAGTAACGTATCCGTACCGTAACCTATTACTAAGACTCCGCTGTCCGTCTGTCTGTCTGTCTATGTGTCTGTCACCAGGCTGTATCTCATGAACCGTAGTAGTTAGACAGTTGAAGTTTTCACAGGTGATTTATTTCTGTTGCCGCTATAACAACAAATACTAAAAACAGTATAAAATTAATATTTAAGGGGGCTCCCATACAACAAACGTGATTATTTTGCTCGTTTTTCCTCGATATTTATAACGGCAACAGGTAGACGCTTGAAATATTGACAGAATAATAAGGTATTATATATTCACTGTTTTAAACTATCACGGTTGTTCACTAAAGTTAAATGATTATTTACGGGATATTTACCGTGGTAAATATCCCGTAAATAATAATTTAACTTTATTATATATTCAATTTCAAAGTAAATATTTAAATTTAAATAAAACAAATATTGATGGGGGCTCCCATACAACAAAAGCAATTATTTTGCTGTTTATATAAATAATGGTACGGAACCTTTCGTGCGTAAGTCCGACTTGCACTTGGACGGTTTTTTTAATGGCATAAGTATAGTTCGCAAACAAACCAAACAAACTGACGGGCCGCCTGATGTGCTCATTCTTTATCCAGATTCTCCGCCATTTGAAGCGATCAATCTATTATAGTAGTATGGTTTTCTCACATATGCTCGTGCTTATCAACGCAAGCTTATTGTAGACTAGTTTTTTCAAGCGGCTTTACCTGCGTTGAGAATTAAATGTAGCCTACTGTTACTCAGGTATAGGTATAAGCTTTTATTCGTGTTTTTTTAATTGGATCTGTATGAAAATAGTGTTTGTAAATTTGTGACATAAAGAAAATGCCTGTTTTTTATATTACTAGCTTTTGTACCTATAATACGTTCCTCAGCAGTGTAACTTTCTATTGGTGATAGATTTTATAAAATCAGACTGTAGAATCGGAGATTACCTCAAACATACATACGATCTTTATATACCTCCTTTATAATGTAAGTAAGATTATTTCATCTCAAATTTGAATGCATTGTCTCACAAGCTACGTTACGGTGTTCATGTCAATTTGTATGCAAGCTAGAACACACTGTCGCAATTCCGCATGGCTGTCAAAATTCTTGTGTCAGTGTCACCTATCACAAATGATACATTGTGCGAACTCAGCTGTTACATGTCGCCACACTGGGCAATTAATAACACCTTATATGGAGCGGTCACAGGTTTCACTAACATAATGCTTGTAAGTTAGAAGGAGATATACTTAGTAATGAGGTTGTAAGTTTTGAAATGTCGCACGCGTCTTTTGTTTTTGACGGCTAGACAAGTTAATTTACTAATTATCCTGGAACGTCACATTTTTTACGAAACAGTCTTAAATTGTCTATGATAAGCAATCTTGTCATTTAATCTTCATAGTTTTCAGAATTGCTGGTATTATAAATCGACAATTAAATTCTAATTAAAATACTACCTTGTAAAAGTTTCGTGTGACATTTATGGGGCCACGTGACTTCATTGACGTCACAACGTCGCAATCGAGTTGTCACTCGACATACAATTGTTTGCCTGTAACGTCATGTGAACAAATTAAAAATATTTATTTTCTGAAATTCAGGACATTATTTAGCAGTTTTTAGTTTTTTTTTTTTAATTTACAATCTTCTAGGATTACACCAGCATGAATCATATAATTTTTAATACAGTCAAATACCCTGATGACTTATTTAGTTTGATTTAGACGTTACTATTATAACACCTGTGACGACATTTTATAAAAAAAATACTTCATACTGGCAAATGCTCAGGTCTTGCGACGCAAAATCACTGTACCACTGGATTAGTTAAAATCGTATTGTGTGTTTTCCTCCTAATATTTGAACTCCACGCCTGTTATTTACCTATTTTACGGCCATAATGATAACTTTAATGTCTGTATTAATGTAGATAAATATGTAGATTTGCTTTGACCTAAAACTTATTAGTAAATGAATATAAATGTGTATGTGAATATGTCTAAACTTTTTGGTGGGTTTCCATTTATTATGATTTAAGATTAATAATTTTAATATTTCAATTTTTTATTTAGTTTGAGGCAAACGTCATGAATAAATAATGATTTGTTTTTGGGATTAGGTAAGCACCCAGCTGGGCTTAGTAAAAAAATTGAATTTTATTTAAATAGTAAAACAAACATCTAAGAACGTATTGTCCGGACGGTGTTGGTCATGAATTTTTGGTTTTCATTTTGTGATGTTTCCTAACAAATAACGTACTTACTTTAAAAATATGTTCATTATCTGTTGATTAAAGATAATATACAGGGTTGTACGGTACGGTGGTAGTAATCGGACAAGAGGTCATTGTAATCATCATTCTGAATAACTTTTACTATGGGACTGACCCTAAAATTACAAAACACAGGCTGATTTATTTAAAAAAAAAAACATTCACTCAACGAAATTTATGGAAAAGCAAATAATTTGGCGATTTCAGGGTTGGTTCCAAAGTTTTTTTTATATAGAATAGATCTTCGTTTGGCCATCAAATCGCCTGATGGTAAGCGACGGTGTGGCCGAGGATGGAACACATTAATCTAGAAGAAATCTATTCTCTCTAGCCTTGAAGATGCCTAGATTGTAGTTCTCAGGAAACAGGGAGGACGGCAGGGGGTTCCATTCATAATTATGATTACAATGACTTCTTTTCGGCTTAGAGTTACCCTGTATCGCCTTCTTACCTAAAATTGTACCTACCGCAGGGAGCAAACTTGCTCCAAGTACTTCACGAAGTAAAATATCAATACCAGTAGCCCTACTTACATATTCATATATACCATTCTTAAAGCTTAAATTGATTGAAATTACACACATTTGTCTTTGATTCTATTCATAAATTGACACAAACCTTTAATTCACGTCCAACCCGACGTTCTATTCACGCAGGGTCTCCCAGTAGATATTATCAATAATATCTATTCAAATCGCTACGGAGTCATCTACTTATTTTACCATATTGTGCCCGGTGCCCACATACAGGCACCGAGCATAATGTAACGGATATTATGGGAAAATTATTTCAAATTGATGCATTTTGTGGAGACATCATCGCACTGTGCGTACAGTAAGAGAACTTCGTATAAGCTTCTGACTCATCATGTAAAGTTTTTTTTTTAACCCGACAAGTGCATTTATTAACTAAACAAGATACAAGCTAACGAATACTATCTAAACGACGAAACGTGGGATTGCCGTTGCCTTAAACCGCTGAAGATCTAGAGACTTAATAATAAGATATAAATATTATAAATAATAAGATATAGTCTACTTAAGAGTAGATCTTTAGTGTGTGATGTTTTTATTTCTTTACCGACTTCCAAAAAGGAGGAGGTTATAATTTATTTTTTATGTTTTTTAGCGCAGAATTTTTGACTAGGTGAACCGATTTTGATGATTCTTTTTTTATTTGAAAGCTGGTGCTTCCCATTTGGTATGGTCTATCAAACAAAGGAATCATCATCATCAGTCTCTGGCAGCCATATTACAAGCTTTGCTTAGTTTCGGGTCTGATGACCGTGTGTGCAATAATGTCCCAGATATTATATTTATTTATATCACAATCAATTTATAATTGGTATAGAAATCTACTACAATTTCAAGCGTTTGAAACCTCTCTTTAGGTTCGCTAAGATACGTGAACACCATTTTCAAGATGTTTGCCTATGTCTTTAGTGGCAGTTCTCTTACTGGCACTATAGGTGGCTCTGTGGAGACGTCACATAGTTTATGGCAAGTGAGATGGCACGCGTGAGTGCATGTAGGTGTACAAATGGTTTTATTTGTGTGGAACGATACTCGTTCACAATGATAACATTATGTTATAAGCAGATTATAACAAGACGAGTTTGGACCACAAACGTTGAATTTTTTTGTACATTCTCCGGGTGTTAATGCACTAGGCTAAGACACATTGCGTGACATGGCCAAAATATGTTTTTAAATGCAACTTTAAAAACTTAGCTTTAGTAAACAACGAATCTATTTTATTGGCTGTAAACGAAGTACATGTAAACATCTAATCGTAAACATGTAAAGTAAATTTAAAATAGAGCAACAGCTGGCTGTCTTACTAGGGCAAATTTTGAAGCGATGTTGGCAAAGTAAGACAAAAAGTTTTTTTTTTTATATCTTTTGCGACGTAGTGGGTATTCATCCTAAGCATGTGATTTATAATATTGACCACGCAAAGTTACAGCGTAGATTAAAACTTATTAACTCGTAGTATTGTGGCAGTAGCGGGTAAAGAGGACGTTAGTGTAATTGATGTTAATTTGTATTCATACCTTTTTTTATGAGTGATTTTTGTATATGGGTTTCTTGGTTAATTCTTTAGTCTATGATCATTGCCTGTTCTAAAACCTGTACTGTTGTAAGACCTGCCTTCTGCGCTTGGGGGCGTGGGTTCGATTCCCACATAGGACAAACATTTGCGTGATGAACATTTGTGTTTGTTCTATGTCTGGGTGTTAATATCTATTTAAGTATGTATTTAAAAATATATATATATCAGTCTCTGGCAGCCATATTACAAGCTTTGCTTAGTTTGGGGGTCAGATGACCGTGTGTGCAATAAGGTCCCAGATATTTATTTTATTTTACTCGGTTATATAGACTCTTGTTAGACTTCTAGTGCAGAGTACGCTAGAATAATCTTTACTATAAACATCTTCGCATAACTTTAGTTTAAGTTGTTGGACAACTGTTTTAAAATTCAGATTCAACCCAAGTCAAGATTCAACCCAAACTTACAAGGTAAGTTTTTTTTTTATTATACTTGATGAAACGAGCGAAGTGGCTCGCCAGATGGCTCTTCACGTTGCCCATAACAGCTTAACGCAACTCAGAATTTTGAACTTCAACAGTTCAAAACCCTGGATGGCAATGCACTGCGCTCTTCACCTCGAGATATAAGGCTACTGCTTGGCGGTTGAATAACTGGCAAAGATGTGGTACTTCCTCAGGCGGACCCCTGCTAAAGAGTCCTACCACTACAAAAAAAAAAACCTAAAAGTTAAATAAAACCTTGTATAAAAGAGGCCTGCCAGTGTAAATATTATGTAAAATGTAGCAGATATTACTTATAATTTTGCGTAATTTATGTAACATAGTAAAATATACGAAACTAAAGATGTTAGTTTTAATTCTTAATATCCATCTTATGCCAATAAACAGGTACTTAATTGCCAAATTATATAACTTTACATACACACTCACTCTGAACGTATATTAATTATTGCAATTTCAACACCATGATATAACTTTTGTATCAATATGTCATAAAAATAAATAGTTATTACATAAACTGTTAACGCAAAAGATATTTTAATGCGATAAAATTGATTACCTAATTTACTTCGTTCTCACACTTTGGATTAAGGTTTATGGCGTTAAAAATCAAATATCAGGCATGTATGAGATCAGTTACATACGGGTACAAACATTCTTCTGATATTTTATTTGTGAACATAACATAAATTAATACTGTTGACTTCTGATAACTAATTACTGCTAACATGCAATATAATATAGTGCGAATAATTACAGGCAAAACTCCTTCTTAAGAGCATTTAACTCCGTAAATACACTGAAGACTTTCCTGACTTTGGCATGTTCAATACATCCTCGAATTCAATTAGACGAAATATTAGTAAAAGGTGGTTTGGTGTGTCTCCCTGACTGTCTTGTATTTCATAGCATAAAAAAGTATATAATTATTTTTTATTTTTACTGTTTAAATTGCATAAGGACATGTACCTATTCTATTTTATTTTTTTGTATATCGGGCAATAGAATTTATTAACTAAACAAAATGCAAGCTAACCGTTATAGACCGTTAAAGGTGTAAGGATAATCCAAATTCTCAAATGCTCCAGCACACTATCACGTGGAGAAAATCAATGTGAAATGTGGATATACAAATATTAATATCTTTTCTCCATCACCATGCAAAAAAAAAGTTTCAATATGCGGAAACTGCTAAATGGTGTTTAATTATTAAATGTATCAGTAGTCGCCGAGAATTATATAAAAAAAGAGTAAACTGCTATGCAATATGTTTTCCCGCCGGCGGGATCGGAGACCCCCAGGATCTGTTAGAAGATCGGTTAGATTCTCTCCAAATAATCATTCAGTTCAACAACCTACTAGGGCCCCAGGGCACACCCCTTCTGGGGTGCCAGGGCAAGTCTGATCCCACACTCCCGGCGACGGTCCAAGCCGAGGCTCGTACCTCCGAGGTGCCCTTGCGCTTGTCGCCCAAAATCTGAACCATGTTGGCCCAACGCCCTCTGCGTTCACCAACTAGTCCAGTCAAGCTGTAGAGGCCGAAAGGCCAACAGCAATAAGTCACATTAGAAAAAAAAAATATGCAATATGTTTAGTCTAACAGTGTCTCCGGCATGTGTCGGAGAAAGTATAGACGGAACAAAAAAAAAATAAGAACAAAATAAAAAATAAAGTTATCTAGTTATTTATCACTGTATGTTTTCCAAAATAATAATTATTTTTCCTAGAGCTGCAAGATTTTTGTACAATAAAAAAACCAGCTGCAAAATGCTACTGTGTACCGGCCACTTTTCCTGCCATCAAGGGAATTTTATGTTAGTTTTTTAGTATAGTTCACTGTATTTATAAATAGTTTTGTGTTTTAGTTCATATTTTAAGCTTATTGTAATAACTTATTGAATAAATCCATCGTGACAAAAAGTTTACAAGGTGTTGAATGAAGGTTAAGGCTTTAAAGGTGGTTTAAGTACAGTTAACGGGAAAAAATGTTTAAGACAAAAAAAAATGCGATTTGATCTTGTTTCTAGAGATAGGGTTCAAAAGTACCAAAATATGGCTTGTAAACGATGTTTAAAAAAAAATATATAATAAACATTTTAAGGGAAGTTAAAAAGCTGTTAAATACATACATTTCATCTACAATGACATCGTTTTTAAATAATTTTCGTGAGAGGAATCTTAACAGCTACTTTCAAGATTAGCTTTCTTTTCTGCATTGATAAATGTCTATCTCTATGGACACCTGGGGCCTTACGGCTAACTTTTAACGCGGGCTCGCTTTAGTGCTGAAACAGTGCAGTTTGGAAAATCACGCGAACTTGAACCGTAAACGCGGATTATTCGCGATAAAAAAAGATCGAGATACGGTTTGCTGACGCGCAACTTATCTCATCACCTAAACAAAACCGCTTAAAACCGGTAGTCGTAAGGTTCTCTCCACATGTTCGTCTGGTTGTGATCAAATGTTGAATTTTCGCAGGAAGCGATTGGAATTTATTATGGCGGCCGATGAGTGAACGCTTCCGGTGTCGAACATGTCGGGGTCAACTATCGAGTGTTATTATAATCCAGGTCCGGCGTAAGGACTCTTGAAACCTTTGGGTAATATACAGTTCAATTTTGTAATCAGTACCCTTAGTACAAGATTTGATAGTTTTCGAAAACTTTTTTCGTTTTCGTTTTGATGCATACATTGCTGGGTTGAAAGCTATTCGAAACTATTTTTCGTATTTGAGTGAAGCAACCTATATATACTGCCGATTACTACCGATTTCAGTTCATCCGCGTTTCCGCTAGAGGCGCTTTACTAAAATGTATGGGACAATACGGAAACGAAAAAGTTTTCGAAAACTGTGAAATCTTGTACTAAGGGTACAGGTTGTTTTGTTATTGTGCCATTCAGATAATCTATACATATAATAAAAACGTAGGGATAAAAAAATCTGTAATTGCGAGATAACAAAAAAAAAATAACACAGGTCGTCTTAAAATAAGCAGCTGAACACGATAGGACAGTTTTTAGAATTTTTGTCTGTTTGTTTGTTTGTTTGTTTGTTTGTTTGTTTGTCCGCGCACATCTCCTAAACCACTGGACGGATTTAAATGCGGTTTTCACGAATATGCTTAGAAATTACCAGATTAAAACATAGGCTATCTTATATCATTTATTTTAATTCTTTATTTTTACATAAACGAAAATAAAAATCAATAATTTATTTCTTCGTTACCCGAAACGTAATATGAGGATCGTCACATAGCCTCAAGCAAGGAGATCCAAAGTAAAGAGAATGTTATTGACATAGCCATTAAAATTTTGAAACTGTCAACTGTCACTGTGTTCGGTTAGTCAGTTTAAATTTAAAGAAGGTTCCTTAACCTTCTTAGATGAATGAACGTGTAGATCAAGCATGTTATAGGCCTTACAACCTCTTTGGTGATTCATTCCAGTGCATGGAGTAGGAGTATTACATTCTCTTGGTTTTATTCTATGTAAGCATTTAAAACACAAAATATACCGCATCCTATTTTAATTCAGTCCCGCGAATAGAAATATTCAAAAAAGGCCCTTTGTACATGAAAATAAACCTATACAACAAAATTCCGGACGCAATAAAGAAAGAAAGAAATAATAAAAAAAACCAGAACCAACTTCGTAAGTTTCTAACCCAAAAATGTTATTACGAGATAAAAGATTTATTCAACGATAAATTTAAGAAAATTATAATTAGAAAATAAATATCGATATATAAATAGTTAAGAAAGTAGCGTCATAAGTTTTGTATCATCTCATATATAATTAAGTAACCTATCACACTAAGTATGTTTTTTTTTGTTTTGTAAAATTACTTCACCCTAGGTTATGTTTGAATAGTATATATAATATTTATGTAATAGATTTAACTATTCTTAAATTTATATGTTTATGTCTGTGGTCTGGTTTTGTGAACAGCCACTACATAAGTCATTGCTGCACCCTTTATGCAGGGTATATAAACTTAGCTTTTAGAAGAATACAGTGTATATTTGCAATAAGAATAAGAATATAGAAATAATTTTATTTTACTGTGATATTTTAACAGATAAATAGAGTAGTTCCATTTCATGGCTTTTTAATCAAGGTAAGTATACATACAAATGCACGCGAAATAAGAAATAACTAGCCAAGAGCGTGTTAATACAAGCATTATGTCAGGGTTCCGTGGCCAGCGAAACTGGACAGCCAAATTTCAGAGATGTATATCATACCGACATGACATGATATACTTTTAATGGTTTAGACAAAAAGAAAATTTCAAAACATGCTCTGCACTGTGGTCACATTATCTTTTTGATTTGAAAACTGTTGACGGTGTTATTTATTACTTTTATGCTTCTATCAATACTTCACACAGGGCGACTTAAAATAAGCAGCTGAACATGTTAAGGCAGTTTTTAGAATTTTTGTTTGTTTGTTCACGCACATCTCCTACACCCCTGGAAGAAAATGCGGACGGATTTAAATGCGGTTTTCACGAATATGCTTAGCTATGACCAGATTGAAGTATATGCTATTTTATTTTGCGCAAGGCCAGATTAAGGGAAGAAAAAAGGATTGAAGGTTTATATGAAAATCTACGCGTACGAAGTCGCGGGCAAAAAAGCTAGTAAATTAATAAAGTTTTTTTAAGAAGAAAAATCCAATGAGGATATTTTTAGCGGATGATGTTTTGCAAACGGTACACCTAAACAAAAAAATATAGACCAAACTTTTAATTTTAAAATACTTACTTATTCAACAATATGTCACATTCCTGTAAAGTCTCATTTTTTGTCTTTACTCATTAGTTTTATTTATGATGACGTCACCTATCAGTGACCATCCCTGAACTATTTATCAAAATCGATTGAGACGTGTATGCCATAGATTGAATCACATAAAATATTAAACATAAATGTTCAACATGATAACCTCAAATTTGCTTTGGGTATAAAATATATTATAGTGGCTGACAAAAAAAATGAGGCTCATAAAATTATGTTTTAAACTATCACGGTTGTTCACTAAAGTTATATGATTATTTACGGGATATTTACCACGGTAAATATCCCGTAAATAATCATATAACTTTCATAAAATTATGTTGGTCAAGCACGAACCTTTAACCTGTTTTTTTCCCACAAAAATAAGATCTTGAATTTAGCAAAACATTTATTTGATAATCGAACGATGACAAAGTCAACGAATTTGTGCATTATGCCCCACGCTTCACATTCCTGAGTACGTCCACTTAATGAGAGTATGATACACCGTTATTAGAGCAAGCCGAGCCAGTTTGACATGTCAACTTTTACCTACCAGTCGTGATTTGTGGCGATTTGAGATCTATAACTATAAGATCGAATAATAATAAAAAGTTGTTCGGTCTTAGAATTTTAGATTTACTTATTTATTTTATTTTTATGTTACTGAGTGACGAGACGAGCGAAGTCGCTCGCTTGATGGCTCTTCACGCTTGCCCACAACAGCTCAACGCCACTCAGAATTTTGAACTTCAATAGTTCAAATCCCTGGATGGCAATGCACTGCGCTCGTCACCCCAAGATATAAGATGTCAAATCTCTGTTAATTTATATCAGTGATAACATTTACTGATACCGATTTGCTGTCTTTATTAGAAAACCTTAGTTAAGTTCAACTATGCTTAAGATGATGCTATCAGACAGGTGTTTAAATTGTTAAAAATAAAAGTCTCAGCGAAAAATAGAATTAAATTTTATACGTATACTGAAGAAATTATTTAAATCGGCTCATAAAATTCCGATATCGAAGTTTTTAAGGTTTTTGGTTGAATTATGAAGGGATTCTTCAGGGATTGTCCTTTTTCTTTTCAGTATGGAATTTGCTTTATATATTTACAAGTGACGTCATTTGTGGGTAATGTGTGCTGTGTGTCGAGCAAGACATTAAATGCAAATTTCATCCTCAATTTTGAACATATTTAATTTAGTTTTCGATGATCGGCTCTATTTATGGTCTTTATTATATTATTCTAGAATGATATAACATAACCTGTGAATATACCTGGTCATAGCTAGGGATATTCGTGAAAATCACATTTAAATCAGATCAGTGGTTAGGAGATGTGCACAAACAAACAAACAGATAAAGATTCTAAAATAACTGTCTTAACGTGTTCAGATGCTTATTCTAAGACGTCCTGTGTCTATGTTTTTTTTAATCTCGCAATTATCTGCTTGTTTGCCTCTTAAGGCATAAAAAATATATCATAAAGCAGCCTTCACAAACCTCAGTGTGAGTACTAAGATAGCAAATAACCTACTACAACAAAAGTAGCAGTGTTCAGACGATTAGCGCTTGCATTATAACACGATGTACGCATTCATTGACATGGCATCAAAGCTTGCGTAGTGTGGTATCAGTTAGAAGAGTTAAGCGTTGTTTCTTTATTTACAAAATGAAAAACCCGGCAATGGTATTTTTGGAGGTTCATATTATGGTTACACGAACAAAAAAATATGTATTGAATCTTATTAGGTAGTTCTTAGCTATATTTGATTAGCTTTTTTCGAATGGGTTGTGCCAGGCTAAGCGTTTTCACCTATTTCACTGCAAGCAAATGATTCCTCAATGCATATTTGTCCAAATCGTAACAATGGTTATCTCTTGCTCCGCTCCAACCTCTGTAGGGTCAGCACCATCGTCAAACAAGGTACCGTTGGCACCTGACCCCGAATGGCAGCCTGCCTAAGTGATAGGTACCGTTTACAAATATGTCTGCGTGTGATTACCGTCCGAGGTGCCTTTAATGTATTCTGGAAGCGTACGGGCGAAGTGTTAAGTGTTTCGGCTGATTGGTAACGATAACTCAGAAATAAAGATTGTTTAAAGTTAAGTTAGGTAATGCATGGCAATTAGTATATGTATCTAGTTTCCAGTATTGTAGCCATCAATGATCTAAACTGACGTTATTAAAGCGTATATATGCAAAGTTGTTTGAATCTATACATGTAATACAGCCCCTTAAGCTTAGTTGGTCGTGATCCTGCCTTCTGTGCTTGGGAGCTTGGGTTCGATTCCCACCTAGGACAAACATTTGTGTGATGAACATTTGTGTTTGTTCTATGTCTGGGTGTTAATATCTATTTAAGTATGTATTTAAAATATATATACGTATGTATATCAGTCTCTGGCAGCCATATTACAAGCTTTGCGTAGTTTGGGGTCAGATTACCATGTGTGCAATAAAGTCCCAGATATTTAAACATATAATAAAAACGTAGAGATAAAAAATGTGCTACTACTTCTGCGAGATATAAAAAAAAACACACGGGGCGCCTTAAAATAAGTAGCTGAACACGTTAAGACCGAATGTACTAGCCACTATGCTATCATACAGAAAAGTGCCGTGAATTAGTATCTCTCTTACTCTTGCTTCTTCCAACTTAACCAGAGAGTACTTATTACTAATACGCGCATTACACGGCCACCTGTTATTTCTAAATTAGTGAACTTTTATGTCAACCATTTAAATAGATGGAATTTCATATTATTTAAAAAATACGCGCGTGCCCCGTGTTTTCATAACAGTAACCTTAGCCCGTGCCTCAGAGCTGATTGAATCAATAAAAAAAGCTATTACCTTTACCGTGGCTAAGACTGACCAGCACCATCTGTTGAGTCATTTCATCAAGTCTGAAATGCTATAGGAATAAAGTTGAATTTCGTATGTTAACGGAAGATTTGATGGTCATCAGTGATCGTGTAACTTAGGCTTAAAGTGTTTTGTCAAGTGCACGACACTTGTCCACGTTTACGTTCCTCAAATACAGGTAATGTAAGGAATCTCTGAGGTATGTTGGGAAAGGCAGTGATGAAACTTCGTATAAAGCTTGTAAAAACAGTTTTTGAATGACGTACTGAAATGATACGGCAGTTGAAAAGGCAACTTTCTGGAACATTTTTGCACACATGGTCATCTGACCCCAAACTAAGCAAAGCTTGTAATATGGCTGCCAGAGACTGATATACGTACATATATTTTTTTAAATACATACTTAAATAGATATTAACACCCAGGCATAGAACAAACACAAATGTTCGTCACACAAATGTTTGTCCTAGATGGGAATCGAACCCACGCCCCCAAGCACAGAAATTAGGTTCACTACCAACTGAGCCACCGGGGCATTCAACAGTAAATCTCGGTTTAAAGCGGTATATAGTTATTTTACCATATTTTTTGTACATAATATTATACTTAATTAAGTTTTAGGTTTCAAATGAAAAGTAAAACGATTACGAAGATAAAATGTTATTTGCGACTCCACGTGATTTTAGTTATAGGTACTTATTATTATTTTTACTTTGTAAGTATTAGTGAAATAAAAAATTTAGTTCGTAAATTCATTAAAAACTTGTAAATTTCAAGGGCATGTATGCAACATGTTTAGCATGGTAACAGTAAAGCGTAAGAGTGAGAAGGAATTAATGTGTAACAAGCAGGTTAGATAGAGTGCATGGATTGAATGGAACATAAACGACTGTGTGAAAGAGATGTCTAGATGCAAGATATGTATAAGTATGAAAGAGTAAGCTCAAATTAGAAAATGTATGAATGAGATAGATTTAGTCAATTTATAAAGTGTAAAAGGGATATAAAATAAATAGCAATTAGAACGACGCCATTTGTTTCTTTACACGTCCTTACAATAATCCCCACGCTTGGCAGGTGGCTTAGGGGTCGCAGGTGGCTTGGGGATTGCTGCCCATCCTCTAGTGGTTCTGGTCGCAGTTTTAGGACAAAACAACACAAAATACTTATCGAGTTAAAAAAGACAAGATACTTACACGGTTGATATTGCCTTTGAGACTCATATCAATTTCTTTGAAATTTTTCGAAAGTATAATATTAAACACAACACCATGTCGATGTATGGAATTAACAGGCATCACATTTCGCGCAATCTTAAGTACTGCGAAGCTTAATGTGATATGGTGGGAAAAGGTCGACTGACAGTCGAACCGTGTTCATACTTCTCGGAAGTTCAAAACGTAGTTGGAAGGTATGGAAGCCGCACTGTTGGACAAACATTTGACAATTGACGATGTTGGTAATTTACGATATGACGATTCTGGGAACTCAGTTGCTAACGAAGTAATGAATGATCAAACGCTTTTATATTTGATTTATTTGATCCGGACAAATGTTAATGCTTCCGTTGTTTGGTTTCAATTAAAATTAGAGGCTTAAATTTGCAGATTAATTGTCTGTAAATATATGTACGCAGTAAGATTTTAGGCTGTAAAGTCAACGAGTAGGTAATTGTTAGACTGTGCTTTCGACCAAAACTGAACGACGTGATTAAATGTAATGATTAATTATGTTTTTTACTTTTTTGTTTTTACTGGCACTGCAGTGCATCGGTCATATTTGGTAATGCTCGATATCATAAGCCGGAGCCACACCAACAGAATTCTACGCGTTTTGCGGTTTGACTGACATTTTGTTTGCCACGCAACTTATGAACCATTATTTAATAATCTGAACCGACTTTATTTTTTATTACTATACTGATTTATTGACAATACTGACTTGCTTAATTTTAATTTTTATTTGGTGTGTTTAAAATGTTATAATTTTTTATGGCCTTTATCTGAAAAAAATATTATATATTTTTTGTTTCTTGTATGCTTTCAGCAAATACATTTAGAACTATGGAAATCGGGCTAGCGGTCAAGAAAATTAAGCAACATATCTATGCATTTGGTTTATATTTCACGTAGGATTTAAATGAGATGATCGTCATTTCTAAAATATATCTTAGTATTGTGACGGTTAATTCAGGACACTTAATTCGTAAACTTTGTCCTGAATACAACATCCACGCATATGTAAAAATCAATGGCTTTTAACCATAAATCTAAGACCGATAAAAAAATCAGGATATAGGTTTGTTCCCAAACTTATCCTTCATAATATGATCCTATATAATTATCAATATAAAAAACCGACTTCATAAAAATGTCAGAACTGGACCAAATTCAAATGGGACCACACAGGACGCACCAGCTTTCAAATAAAAAAAAAGAATCATCAAAACCGATTCACCCATTCAAAAATTCTGAGGTAACAAACATAAAAAAATAATAAAAAAAACTCGAATTGAGAACCCCTCCTTTTTGGAAGTCGGTTAAAAAGCGAAAATATCTCGCTCTGTGTGTTTGTTCGCTTTTCACGACTAAACGGCAAGGGTGATCTTGACGTAAATTAGCAAGAAAGTGGACGGACAGAGAGTACTTTTCCCGCCAGAAATGCGGAAAAACTGGAAAATTGCGGGTTACACCGCGGGATTCAGCTAGTATATAGTAAATATGTTGACATGAGGCATAACAGGTGGATGTCTTACCTCAAAGCATAGAGCTGTACTCTCATTACGTACTTAGCACTTTGTTATAAAGCCATACACATACGAGTGACATTCTGTGCCTAATACAAAAATCAACATAGCGTCCGTGATTGTGACATTATTTGTGGAACGCGACAGCCACACGCCGCGCCGTGTGGGCGGACCCTAATGACAGGATGACCCCCCGTGAGTCTAATGTTTTGACCACTGGAGGAAAGAGATGATGCGGTTGAAGAGAAACATCTTAAGCCTATAGTATCTCCATAGTGCTCAAAGGTTTTTCATCATCATAAGCCTTTAACAGTCCACTGCTGGACATAGGCCTTTTCTAATGCACGCCACTGAGCTCGGTAGCCAGTTCTTTGCATCCAATTTTTATCTGCCATTTTGCGCAGGTCGTCACTCCACCTGGCCGCAGGGTGTCCTACACTACGTGGGTCTCCATTCTAGAACTCGTCTAGGTACTGCGGGCGATGTGGCCGGCCCAGCTGCTACTTCAGCCTTCAAATGTACCTAGGTATCGTCATAGTGTGTCGTACTACGTACTGTAGGTAAGTCGCCACAGACGTAGTGTCACCACAACCAAAAGCATAGGTGGTGTGTTATAATGTTTTAGATAATACATATAATTTTCATTTTTACACGAGACATTATATATTGAAGTGCACACAGTGTAGGATTTACTATTTCAATGGTACAGACAATTCAAATAATTATCAAATAAAAAAACAGACTTCATAAAAATGTCAGAACTGGACCAAATTGAAATGAGACCACACGGGAAGCATCAGCTTTCAAATAAAAAAGAATCATCAAAATCGGTTTACCCAGTCAAAAGCTTTGAGATAACAAACAAAAAATTATCCTATAGCAAATGTCTATCTAACTAATGATCGCATTTCTGTTGATCTAGCTACGAGAGATCCTACTGATACTATATCGACATATTTTACTAACATGGATTCGAACACAACAAGTTTTCTACCATAATTTTTGGTATTCTAAAAACTAAGTAACAATTTGATAACGTCACAGAACATTTATCATCTTTAAGATCGAATGGCATACAAAAAAAAACACATCAGTCATAGAACTGCACGTCAGAAGTGAAAACTTTAGTAGTAATTCCCCTATTGTACAAGAGATGGCGCTGTTTTAAAATACACGGTATTGTGTATTATGCATTCTGTGACAGCGTGACGACTACGCGAGTTCCATGATTTTTTTGGGTATGGGTAAACAAATACCCAAAATGCTCAACGCGCCTAAAGAAGTTTTCACTTCAAAAACTCACGTGCGGTGATGTGTTTAAATGCTGAAGGTAAATGCACCAAAACGGCCCAATAACTCCAGAGAAATTTCCCATTTCCCAATAACTCAAGATCTCAAATCAGGCCAGTAAACAGCGGCCAAACAGTTGGCCCTGCTCACCTGTTGTTTGCCCACGGAACAGGCGGGCGGCTATACAAACACGTCGTGTTGATGTTTGTTCTTAGCCACCACCTGCGTCGCCATCGCCCGACCTTGCGAAGGGAACGAACGAGACGGGTCAGCTTTTATGCTGGGTCATGAGAATAGAAAACTGGCTTTGATCTGTTGAGGGTATATTGTAAATACTGAAGTCTTGCAATCCCTACAGCTCTCATTGCAGGAAAACATTACAGGTATACGATATATAACGAAAGGTTTGACTCTTAGTCACTTGAGAGGGTAATGAAGTATTTTTTACCGACTTCAAAAAAGGAAGACGGTTCTACGTTCCACTGTATTTTTTTATGTATGTTCACCGATTTCTCCGCCAACTGTAAATCGATTTCAGAAACAAATCTTCAAATATTTTGCCCGTAAAAGAGTTGAGGCGGGGAAAAAGTAGAAAAGGAATATGCAAGTAACTGGCTAAGAATGAAGTAGCAGAATCAAAGAGAATCCTGTTCCCAGCGCTGGGTAACTCAAGACTGTTGCTTAAGATAAAAGAATTAGTTAAAAACATGCTCTTGCCATAGAAAAGGTAGAAAAGGTTGAACCAGCCAGATTGTTATCATACAGTATCTCTTAAGTATGTATCCAGCTGCCACGAGCCAAACAAAAAGCAACTTGCGCACACGCATCATGCGCGCAACGTAACGAGTCTACAAACATCCAACACTCAAGCGTACCTTCGAACAGTTAACAAGTCGTAAAGAGAATTCCTTGTAGGTACATTATGCGGGACCTTTTGACACAACTCAGATGTGGACAGTTACAGAGCTTGTGCGGGAGAAAATTGCTGATTAAAGATAAGACGGGGTTTGTTTGCGCGAACCACTAATACCTGGTCGTATTCAGGGTACATGTCATGACCTTGTTATTGCTACAGTTTCTCTCATAAAAACAACGGTAGTTGCGTTAGAGTATTGCTAATTCTATGGTATTTATTATTTACTTTCAGACATAGTATAAAGTGCAAAGAGATTGAGTAAGGATGACTGCTCAGTGGTGCAACATTATTACATAACATATATTAGTCAAAACTTGAAAAGTTTTTATTGATTTTCTGTTGCAGACATGTTCTTTATTATATGAAAGAGGTGATAAAATTAAAAAGGTATACTTTTCAAGTTTTGACTGATCAAAATGTGTTTAAATTAGGTGTTAGGTTAAGCCTTTAAAAGTAGGTGGAATTGGACGCGGTAGTTCCTGATAGACGTAAACGTCAGATTGGCATCGTCTTTTTCAAAAGAAATTGGACCTTCGCTAACTGTTTTTATGGCAAAAAATATTAGGCAGTAGCAGTAGTTTAATAGCACAAGTTTGACATTTATTATATCTTCTTTCAAATTATGCGTTATCCAAACTATGCCTTCCTTCAAATTAAACCACTGACGCAAAGTATACATTGCATCCCGGGTCCAGACGGAGCCTCTTCAAAGAGCCCTCGAATGGCCAAACGTTTGTGTTGGAGGGAAAACATTTGTTCAAAGCTTGGAGTGACCGCGGCGACCTCTCGACCGCGCGAGAGGTTTGCCCGTCAGCACTTTTGGGCGTGTTTATTTTTCGAGCGTTAATGACTGGCTTTGAACGGTAATGATATTCAGCTTACTGGTTTCAAGATTTATAAATAGCGTGCGTTCCGTTTTATTTTTATTTTGTAAGAATCTTTTCTATTTTTGAGATGCGCTGTTTGTTTTACTTTTCATATTTATTTATTAAACCGTTAATAGTTTGCGCATGTAATTAATTTGTTGGCTTAGATATTATATTGCAAAAAAAAAACTATGACATGTCAGGGGGTGACAGATGTGAGAAGTTTCTCCTTAGAGAACTTGTATTTTTTTTATTACAGAGTAGTTTTTTGCCCGCGACTTCGTACGCGTAGATTTTCATATAAACCTTCAATCCTTTTCTCTTCCCTTAATCCGGCCCGTGCGCAAAAAAACAGCCTATACTTCAATCTGGTCATAGCTAAGCATATTCGTGGAAACCGCATTAAAATCCGACCGCATTTTCTTCTAGGGGTTTAGGCGATGTGCGTGAACATACAAAAATTCTAAAAACTGCCTTAACATGTTCAGCTGCTTATTTTAAGTCGCCCTGTGTGAAGTATTGATAGAAGCATAACAGTAAAAACACCTTCAACAATTTTCAAATCAAAAAGATAATGTGACCACAGTGCAGAGCATGTTTTAAAGTTTTCTTCTTGTCTAAACCATAAAAAGTATATCATAATTATCATGTCGGGATGATACATCTCTGAAATTTGACTGTCCAGCTTCACTCGTTCGAATTTTTCTATGACCATGCAATTTCTGAACTATATGAATACGACCACAAGTATGGCTTTGGCAACGGAACCCTGACATATGCTTGTCTTGCAAAATGCATTGGATTGAATCACCAAAGAGGTTGTAAGGCCTATGTTTTTATAACATCCTTGATCTACACGTTCATTCATCTGAGAAGGTTAAGGAACCTTCTTTAAATTTATACTGATTATCTGAATGACAGTTGACAGATTCAAATTTTTATAATGGCTATGTCAATAACATTCTCTTTACTTTGGACCTCCTTGCTTGAGACTTTGTGACGATCCTCATATTACGTTTCGGGTAACGAAGAAAATAATCATAGATTTTTTAATTTCTTTAATGTAATAATAAAGAATTTAAATAAATGATATAACATAGCCTATGTTTTAATCTGGTAATTTCTAAGCATATTCGTGAAAACCGCATTTAAATACGTCCAGTGGTTTAGGAGATGTGCGCGGGCAAACAAACAAACAGACAAAAATTCTAAAAACTGTCCTATCGTGTTCAGCTCCTTATTTTAGGACGCCCTGTGTGTTTTTTTGTTATCTCGCAATTACAGATTTTTTTATCTCTACGTTTTTATTATATGTATAGATAAGGACCAGGTATCACGCCATTTTCAGATTCATACACCTCTATTCTAGTCACGTGTGATTCGCCCTTTCTCGGGGCAGCACTTTGTTAGATTAACGGCCTGAGCCATAAACACGACGTGTCGAGCCGTCGTCGAACCGTGTTAACTTCCTCTTAGGCCTGCGACAGGTAAAACCGCACTAGGATGCGTTGCGCGATATGAGCCATTAGTCATTAAAAAAATATCTCAGATGAATCTCTTTAGTATATTTTCGTATGTATGTATGTATAGGTACGTAGGTATGTATGTGCCCTATGGACTGCAAAACGGTTAGATCAATTTTGGCGGGACTTGGGCAGATAGCTGATGTTATAAGAAGTAATTCACGCGGGTGAAACAGCGGGCGCTGCTAATGCTTTATAAGAATAAAGATAAAATACTTTTAAACTGCTAACATATAAAACTGTGAGTTCCAGACTACGAATATTTGGTCGCGTGTCGCATCATACGTGTTTGTGCAATCGTATTCCATCATTACAGTTGGCAGTGACAGCTTCACGCAGGGTCGAACAGTCGCGCCGGGTCGCCAGTTCATGCTAATACAGGTTAATTGCAAATTCAGACCCAGCCTTTAGAAAACACAGACATGCGCGGAATTTTAAACCTTGACTCTTTTTGCCCATCCGAGTCTTGGGAATTTTCACACAGTTTAAATACTAGCTTCTACGCGTCTACGTAAATTTTAACATTGGTGTGGAATATTAAGATTAGTCGTGTCTGGGTGTGTTGGGCCGCTTTCTAGTTTCCTTTTATGGGTATACGGAAATTAGAGACAAGAATTAGACGCGGAAGGATTATTTGGGTTTGGTGGAAGGTCAATACGGTTCTACACTATTATTATAAAAAAACGACTTTAAATTTAATGTAGGAGGTAATCTCTGGATTTCCTGAACGGATTGTTTTTACTGATAGATAGCTACACTATCTTTGAATGACTCTGAGCAAAAACGATATTCTGTTTCAATGTAAAATCGGTTAGGGTAGAAAGAACTTAGAAAGAACCGAGTTACGTTCTTTTTTATATCGAAGGAAATGTCTTTAATGGTATTTCGGTTTTCACAGTTTCCGAAATACAACATAGTTTTTTTATACGACACCATTTTTATAATTTTAAGCGAACCATGGAAGTAGACAAACTAAAACTAGAATTATTAAAATTGCTAAAAGTGGGAAAAGACGGCCTTAACGTAAATTAGAATACACAGAGAAAAAATACCAAGGACCTTAGCGTATCAGAACGGTGCAATGGATGTTGGCATAGAAAATGATTCAGTTGTGAAAGCGTCTGGATTTTCACATCCCAGTGGTTATTTTTATAAATATTAAGTTAATGACGTATAACAAAATGTATTAGTATCTGTTTTGTATCAAAAATATTACCAATAAGCTAAATGATGGGATCAAAGTTTAAGAACAAAGATTTAAAACACTCAAGCTCGCAAAGAAAACTCACAGCACAAAAATTCGTCGTCGCCAGGGTCAAGGTGAGTGTCAGGGTGAAGGAGGTCGTGAGAGGCGAGGGTCGCGGGGATCGCGGGCTGCGGGCCGTTGATTCACCGCGGACCAAAGGTTGAACACCTCTGACATTTACAACGAACGTCGTGGGATGAGAGGCTACGGTCAAAAAACCTTTGCTGTTTTAAAACTAAAAAGTAAATTATTAAATATGCATGAGTAATTAGAGGCCAGAGTTTGTTGGAGCCTAGTGCATTAAATTTTATTGGTTCCAAACCCTACGCGTCAGCGTATTCTACAGTATGAAATTCAAGTTATTTTTATTGTATGTAAGATGTTAATTGAATTAAAGTCCCAAATTCAAGTTATTTTCATTGTATTTAAGAGGTTCATTAAATAAAAAAAATTACAGGCTAGGCTTTGACCATAGTTCACTTAATGTTGAGTGACGATGTAGTCGAAGATGGTAAAAACACATGGTAAAAACACATATCAATGATTTAACATGGACGACATTAAGTAATACTCTGTACACGGACACAGAATTCGCCCTATTTCGAAGCCGTATTTCATAGACTTGATCTAGTTTATTTAAAAAACGGACCAAACGAAAGAAGGTTTACAAACGGTGGATAAATATAGTGGTGAGGCATGAGAGTAGTTAATGCACAATAAAATGCGGTGTTAATTGAATTTGTTTTTAGAAAAAATCTTGTTTACAATACTTTAACAATGCAAAACAAATAATGTGATATAAGGTGAGATACATGCGGTTTCATGTTAACTCTTAAATATAATTATCAATATAAAAAACTGACTTCATAAAAATATCAGAACTAGACCAAATGAAATGGGACACGGGAAGCACCAGCTTTCAAATAAAAAAGGAAATCAAAATCAGTTCACCCAGTCGAAAGTTCTGAGGTAACAAAAAGAAACAAACAGAAACCTATTGAGAACCTCCTCCTTTATGGAAGTCGGTTAAAAATTAAACTTAACATTACCATTATGTTTTTGAAGTGGTATTATAGCATCTTATACAAAGTGAGTCTAGGCTCTCCACCATTTGTGTTTACCGATGAGCATGTATTAATCGCTAGCGGTGATAACTGTTTTTTTATGTTGTTTATGTAAATTGTCCGTAAGTGTCGCCTAGACGCGATACCAGAGGGTTTACTTTGTACTGTAGGCATGTATTAAAGTTTTCTTTAGAAAGAAGTGTAAAACGCAGTTTGCCTAACAGTTAATATCAAATAATTGTTTAATCCTTATACTGATAAATGAGATTTATGTAATTTGAAATAAGAATTTTATTATTATTATTAGTCTTAAGATCTTAAATGTAGAGTTTGAATAGCCTTTTCTGTAATAAGTCTTTTACCATTATATATAATACATACTTATGGCTCAAATTTCGCACACCATCTGGTTGGAACATGGCGAATCTTAAGATAATAGGATTCGCCATGTTCCATGTCTAAGCCATCAGTATGTATTATATATAAATGGCAAAAGACTTATTACAGAAAAGGCTATTCAAACTTAATTACTGAAATTGTAACATTCCATGTTCCGTGAAATAAATAATCTTAATTTTAATTTGATTTTTACTGCTAGTGTTATAGGTATTAAAAGTATTTTTTTTAGAAAAAAAAAAACAACTTCATGACTATACGAACATGTATAAACTTAAACTAAAAAGTAGAAAAGTGACAGTTAAAATAGAGATTTAAAATCCCCGTCAAAACTTTTTCTGAAGGAAACCAGAAACGAAAATAAAAAATAATTTTCAAGGAAAAAATATTAAAGCCGAACTAAAACGTAACTTGAAAAAAAAATCAAACCCTTCAACCTATCTCAGCTTCGACTTTCGCCCTAAGAAAGCACTAGAAAACTATAATACGAGTACGTAGCGACGAATTTGAAAATTTGAAACAACTCTTTCTTATTCCTATGACATATAAAACAAAAAAACATTCACATTGATGGCCAACCACACTGATAGCGATTAAAGTCGCCGACCAACATTAGATCTAACGCTATCTTCCGTAAGGCTAAAGTTTATTTTCTACGTTTATTATTTGCATTCAATTAGCAGGCCAGTATTCTCATTATTAGGTGTTTAGTATTCTACATTGGTACTAAATTTGCATAATTTGACCGCCAAATTACTCTGAATGAATTTTGTGGCATTACAACACTGCGATTTATTAAAAACATTTTTAGTTTCGGTTTAAAAAAAAGTGACTGTAAGTTTAACCGACTTCCAAAAAGGAGGAGATTCTCAATACGAATGTTTTTTTTTATGTTTGTTACCTCGGGACTTTAGACTGGGTGAACCTATTTTCATGATTCTTTTTTATTTGAATGCTGGTGCTTACCGTGTGGTTCCTTTTCAATTTGGTCCAGTTCTGTCATTTTTATGAAGTCGGTTTTTTATATTGATAATTCACATAAGACTTATTTTATTATACACCAAACAAAATACAAAGAAATTTGTTATGAAATTCACTGTATAAATAAATAAATAAATATGTGGGACATTATTGCACACATGGTCATCTGACCCCAAACTAAGCAGAGCTTGTAATATGGCTGCCAGAGACTGATATACATACATATATATTATTAAATACATACTTAAATAGATATTAACACCCAGACATAGAACAAACACAAATGTTCATCACACAAATGTTTGTCCTAGATGGGAATCGAACCCACGCCCCCAAGCACAGAAAGTAGGATCACTACCAACTGAGCCACCGAGGCAGTCCACTAAAGTAATTAAATAAATACCTAACTAAATTAAACTAAATACCTATTCTGACCTATCTAAAACTATAGACAAAAAACTGCATTTAGGTCACTGTCTTCGGGTAAGGTGCCTAAAAAGATATTGATAATTCAAAAAGTGAAGTAAAGTGCAAATAATTATCTATATTTATTTATTTACATAATAATTATCAATAGATAATTATTTGCACTTTACTCGTAGCAAATACAGGTAGAAATATTTTTAAGAAGTTAGGTACTTAAAAGGATATTATGAAATTCAGTGAAGAGTACTACATTTTGATCTTTTTCTAAGTAACACACAATACCAAAAATTCGTCGAAACGTCATCACCCTAAAATCGCAGTGAAACATTTCAATCGGAGCTTTGAAGAAGTAAACAATAGCGACGTACTTGCACCCAGCATTATATTATTCGACGATACAATGCTCTTATCCCATACCTACGGCGCGCTTTGCGATGTCCCGAGAGAAACCCCTGACCGTTGGTTCTATTGTCGCGATTTCCTGCCTTAAAAACAAGTGCGAAATGAATTTGAAAACTGAGGGTTCCAAACTCAATTCAATAATTTGTTTTTAACATACTTTATAAATAGAACAAAAGCGAAAGGTATCTATTTTTACCTATATTTAATATTGCGCGATAAGTCCCGATAAATATTAAAACATGTGTTCAAATCGCAAAAGTTTAAAAATTACTACAGGAGGGATGTTATATTAGTTTAAATAATCCTAAAAGGTCCTTACTAAACACTAATTAAGCGTTTATTAAGAGATCTAAAGATTGTTTTGTCTTATTTTCGCGTGTAACAACATTACGTTGGCGAGATGTCTGCTGTCTCTGAATTGTTCCCCGATATTTACAATCAGGGAGTTTTCAAATCACGATGTGTCAGAGAAACGATGGCAGGATGTCGTTCAGTGTGGAATTTACAGGGGGAGGCCTATGTTCGGCAGTGGACGTTTTCTGGCTGATGATGATGAGTTTTCAAATCGCGAGTGAATCGGTTTCTTCTGGGCAAGCCTGTTCCGTCATAGACCACGTCGTCACTTAAATATCAGGTGAGATGGCGGTCAAATGCAAGTCTATTATTTTAATAATAATAAAAAGTTGTCAGAACAGTATATTACATAGATTAGCTAATCATATATTTCTTAGACTTTTTCAGATGTTTGATCATAGGATTTCAGATCATTCAGAGACTTTTCATTCAGATGTTTGAGTGGTCGATTACGTGCATCATACTCATTATATATTTGTAGGCATATGATACAATGCAGTAAAACTATACAGTTGTTTTTAAATCTCCAAAAAGCTAGTAAAATTTTCATCACATTGAATGTGACTTATTTGATTGAATCTCCTACATTTTGAAACCATCGACTTCTTGAAAAATCTTAATACTTGACACTGGCTAAATAGATATGACGACTGAAACTAAATTTAAAAAAAACTGCAGCCTTAGCTTGCTAATTTAAGATAATACGGGCGACATCATCACCTACATGAAGTGTAGTGAAACCCCAAGCCAGTTAGTAATAAAAACGTGTTGTAAAAATGTCAAGCTTGGACGGTCTTATCACGAGGGTTTGCTTTACGTCGTAGGTACGGAACCCTTGCGCACAGGTCAGGTACCTGTATTTTTTAATGGTCAGGTACTGTGGCCCTTCCACGAAACGAACGCACTTGCAAAATTAACAGTCAAAATAGTTTTGTGTGCAGTTTGTCATGGAGGGCTTAACTATTTCTTGTAAAATGCTAAGCCTTATTGCAACCTTATTGTCTTAGAAATAAAATTTACTTTAAGGAAATCTGTGCATTGGTCACGTAGCGACTCGTTTAGAGGTCGAAATAACTAAACTTATGGTGAGGCAAAAGGTTTTTTTCATTAGAAATGAACGGTTCATTTTTGGGTGGTTGTTTGGTCGAAGGCTTTCGTGGTCAATGAGATGTGAAGGTTCCATGGTTAATGCATTATTGTGTTGCTGAATTATTATAATATAATATTTCATAGAAGTTTACTTAAATTACGAACATTGGTATATGGCAGTTAAGAAAATACAGCAAAAGGTTTCTCTTCCCGTCCTCTCCTAAATATTTTTTTGGTTTTCCATCTTTTAATTTCAATCATATCATGCAATATAGTAAAAATGAGTGAGCGACTAATCTGGCGGATGAGCAAAATCTTATTTTAGTTCCTTTTACAAGCTTTTATTCAATTTGCCCTGTTAGTTATGTATGTTCGTAAATGTGGGACAAATCTTGCATATGAATTTTAGACCTTTTCTTCAACCGATTGAGCTGAAATTTGGCATACTTGTATAAGTTCGGTGACAATGAAATGTTATGGTACCATCGAGCTGGTCTGATGATGGAAGCTTGCCTAAAAATATTTTTTTTATAAAAGCTTGTTAGTATATTAGCTGCAACTTATTTCTTTATTTTAGAAAAACTAACAAGGCTAATGAAGTTATATGATTATTTACGGGATATTTACCGTGGTAAGGTTGTGGAAGGAGCTCCCGATATTTCGGCGCAGTTACATGCACCATGTTCACGGGAAGACTGAAGAATGCGGGTGGTTGGTGAAAAAGTTCAAAGTTAGGTACAGACAAAACGATCTACCCTCTTTCTTAGTCTTTTGCTACGGTTATCACTGGAACTCGAACCTAAGTCTCGACAAAACACACTCACTGTATCACTGCGTATAGTATTTTGAACACATTTTGAACGCGGACTTGTATTTTTAATGCAACCTAATACTGGATTCCACGCACTAGCGAGTTGAAAACCATTACCTCGAATTAATCAATCGATCCAGTATTAGGTTGCCTACCAATAACTTTAGTGAACAACCGTGATAGTTTAAAACAGTGTTTAAGGCTAATGAAACCATAGGATTATCATTTACTGTGTGATAAAGCTGTATTTTTCGATCAAATAGCAAACAGAAGGTTATAATAAATACCTAAACTATTTAGCTTATTACACAAATAACAGTTGGATTACCCATAGACCGTTGAAGGCCTAAAATAATGCAAATGTTCAAGCCCAATTCCAGTTGACATCGTACATACTGTTCTGATATTCACACACAACATTTCCGCCCAAGATAATTATTTCGTAGGCATTCACCGTTTCACCTCTGAGGTAGGTCTTTTAACCAGGAAATCGAAAATGGCCAAACAAATACTCTATTGTCTGTCAAAAACCTTTAAAACTAATCCGACCTTTTTTTCAGAAAGCCTTTTCATTTTTGAAGTTAACCGACAAGTTCTGTTTGCTGTGTAATTGGTTGCCCTTGCGGGGTATTTTGGGGCGCCTTTCGCTGGCCTATTGTTAACTTAAGTAATGGCCTAAGTTCACTTTTACCTGAGTGATAAGGTTAAACTAAACAACACTGACAATGTGCATGGTCTTAATATTTTGTAAGATTTTGTATTGTATTGAAATTAAATACTTTGAACCGATTTTATCGCGTCTAATTTACATTATTTTAATTCCTGATTTTGAACACTGCAGAATCCGTTGTCACAGGTAGACTGGATATAGAAAAGTTATTAAATGAGTCATGAAATTTATTTACGTTTTTATCCCAAGCAAAGTTATTTTTAATTTGATGGAGTTAAATGGTAACAAGTTAAGTTTAGCTAGTTACCATTATTCAGCTCAACTTGAGTTAAAAAAAAGTATTCTTCAATAATTTTTTCTACATACATATATAAATTTTGCTGCTCGCATGTGAAGTCTAAATCAATCTAACAAAATAGACCCATCATTAAAAGCTCATTATAAAATCTTCATCGCCACCTCGTCGCAGAGATACCTTGCATAAATTGCAATAAATATTTAATATTACAGCCGTAAAACTGGCATGAAATACGTAATGATGAAGCCATGACTACGAACTTTACATTAATGGTATTTGGGATGACAAGAAAAATTGCAGATGGTGGTCATTGCCGACGGTAATGTTTCATGACAAGCTTCTAGGTAAATAAAAATAACTCCAATAAACCATCAAGCGGATTTTATATTTAATTATAATTTCAAACATAAACAGTACCTAACATTATAAAAAAAATCGCAGTATTAAATCAAGTTTTAAAAATCACGGCGAAAGAAAAGTTTCATAGAATAGAGATCAACGCGCGCGATCCATGTTTCGGTTCTGAATAAAGGTACATTATATATAGTTTATGCAACTATACAAATTTTAGATTAAACCGAACAAACCACAGTGTAATCGTGTGATATATAAATTACAGCTAAATTTAATCGAAAATTACCGACTAATATCATATAAATAAACTTGAGGAAACGACACTCAGGCAAGTTTATAACATGTTTTACCGTTTATTTATGACATATAATTTGCTGTAAAATACTTTGATACTAGTAAAGGACGTAATTAGATATAATTGATGTAGATACAAGCATTTAAATACAATTTGTGGTTGGCAGTACAAAAGACATCAACGCGCGAGTAGTTCGTTCTGTAACTAGTGTTTTGTTTAAATAAAATAAGCCGTGTTATTATCAGAACCTATTATGATGCCTTCATTCTGAGAACTTAATAATATGTGTAAAAAGCTCCTGCGTCACACTTTTACTATCTACAAAGTTATATTTAAGTCTCTTTCAAATAAATAAAGAAAACTCACGGTCGTCTAGTTCTTCTTCATAATCGGAGAAACATCTCTCGTCCTTTAAGTGGTCCGGCTGTTGGTAGAATCTTTCCGATTTTATGTACATCTTCAGATACATCACAAACTTAAGTCTCAACGTTCATGCACTGATAAAAACACAGAAAACACGCTGATAGAAGCAAGTTCTAATGTCAAACAATAGTTTCATTAACAAAAGCAAAACATTCATTGAATCTTGATAAGAAGTCACTGTTCAAATTCTACACGTTTAACACTTCACTATAGTTCAACTACATAATCAATACAAAAATTACTTGAATTAAACAAGGTGATGGTGACTACAAGAACTCAAACTCATTACGCGCAAGCGCGTCGCGTTATCGTCCAATCGCGGAGCAGAAACGCGCGTACGGCGTGAGGTGCGCCTGAGCACTGCCGCGACCCGCGTCGGACCTTTGACAAAAAAAAGAAAAGAACAGGTAGGAGCGAGGTTCCATTCGGGAATACTGAATATACTGGTAAGGTGACTGCTGGTTAATCCGCGATGCACGTGGTGATTTTGTGTGCTTTACAGGTTATGTTTTATTGCGAATTGAAAACAACAATATAAAAGTTGTAAAGGCGTGATGGATAGTTTGTTTTTAGTCAAATCAAATTATGTATTTATTTGTTAGAACATGGTAGGTACACATACATATAAAGTAGCATGCAGGGTCGTACGAATGGAAACGTATCTCATGTCCTTGCCAGGTACCTATGGCGTACAGATGTAAGTATTTTTTTAATTATTTATTAGTGAGTTTAGTAAGTTTTTGATAGATGATAATGAAATGAAATAATTTTATTGTCCAGATTTGCATCCATAGCGTATAAAAAATTAAATTAATTATAAAATTAAATTAAATTAATTAAGTATACCTGAAGTTAAATGATTATTTACGGGATATTTACCGTGGTAAGGTTGTGGAAGGAGCTCCCGATATTTCGGCGCAGTTACATGCACCATGTTCACGGGAAGACTCCACAACCTTACCACGGTAAATATCCCGTAAATAATCATTTAACTTTAGTGAACAACCGTGATAGTTTAAAACAGTGTTTAAGTATACCTGTATTATGATTAACATTTATTTTTAAACCTCTACTTTACTAACCGACAATGTAAAATAAAAATGTGAACATTGTGTCTTATTTATATGTAAGTACTGTATTAATATGTTCCACCTACAACCTAAACGCCTCATTCGATTTTGACAAAATATGTCATTCAAGTTCAATCATGCCAAGATCTGTGATGCCAATGGTAGGTCTTTTAGGTCTGTGGTCTTTTGTCACCGTAAATAAAATATGACGATATGTAAAATGAAAAAAAAAAAAATTTTTGACAACACGTCATGTGACGTAACTTTGAATAGAGGTTTTGAAATAAAAAAGTTTTGACACATCATCAACTTCAGCAGAGAGGTAGGTACTCAATTCGTTTCGTATTTCTTTTGATAAGGTGTATCGTTTGCGAAATAAGATCCGTCAAAATACAGTTTTCGGATTTTTAATAATAATAATTTAAAAAAAATTGAAATATCAATATTTATACATACAATACTAGCTTTTCCCGCGGTTTCACCCGTGCGAAAATCCCTTCAGAAACTAGAAACGTGTTTGGATAAAAAGTATCTTATGTCACTCTTCGGCCCTCCAAATATCTCTATGCAAAAAATCACATCATTTCAATGCTCTGTTGCTACGTTAAAGAAGCACAAACAACGAACAAACACACTTTCTCATTTATAAAATTAGTATAGTATATACAGGTTACGCGGAAAGGGTAAACTGAGCCGAAAGAGGCCATAGTATCCATCATTATGAATAATTTTTACGCAACTCTGAAATAACGAAAAAAAAACAGCTTTTCTACAGGACCCTTTTTCCGCGCAGCTCTGTGGGGTAGTACGAGAATTTGCGAAAAAGTATTCGTTCCGTAAACGATAGCAAATGTAAGATAAACTCAGTTTCCCTTTACGTCCGATACAGGCGCTGTTCAATTTTTCATACATTTTGCTATCGTTTACGGAACGAATACTTTTTCGCAAGTGCTCGTACTAGGGCCACAGTATAAACTTTAATAGGTATATAGATTAAAAAGTTATGTTTACCCATAAAGTTTATTCAAAGCTAGTAATTAACCAAACATTTATGTGATTTTTAAGTAAACTTTAAGTTTAAGTATCGGTTAAGTACAACAAATAACCATAACGTTCGTAGATACCAAAAATATTGGAAAATATAGCTGTTAAGTGCACATAATGATAAAGGTACCAAAGTATTATTGCCACCAGAATTTGATAAACACAAGAGTGAAGATAAGTGTAATAAAATTTTATGTTTTCATCATGTGCGGTTGTTGAAGTGCTATTGAAAGAAAAATTGGAGGAAAATAAAGGTTTTGTGGTTGGATAATAATGTTATTGTCTTATTAGTGTCTTGTTAAATTGGGAACCAAATTTATTTGCTTCTAACGGGATTTTAAAATGCTTTTTAAGTTACGTTTATGATATGATAGAAACGGCTGGACGTAGGCGACTGCGACGACGACCAAATATGATGAAATTTTACAAGACAGGAATATGCTTCATGAAGACGGGAAAAGGATTCTTTTCATCCCGGAAAATGTAAAACGTCAGACGATGTTTGCTTTACTTCATAATATATCTAAACGATTTTCTAACTTAAGTTACCCAGCAATGTCACAACAAAAATATGATTGTCCCTCGCTCGGTGGTCTTAACCTTACAAAGATCTCACTAAATTAGCGTTGTAAATAATGTGGTCACTTCGTTGTCAGTTCACAGAAACTAAACTACAGTGCGTCACAGATTATAATAATAATAAATTGAGGCATAACAGTCGGGGACTATTTTTTGAACGTGAACCCTGTATCTCACACTAAGGGGTGATGTGTTGTGAGATCCAGTGCTGCCAAGAAAACAATAGATTAGGTAGAGATAGTAGGCTATCACGATCTCGCGTTATGAGGATTTTTGAAGATAATAATTATCAATTTAAAAAACAAATTAAAAAAAAACAAATTTGTTTTTGTATTCAATTTAAATGACTTGGGTGATAGTATCAAGTCATCTAAGCAACCGAATTTTAAGAGCCAAACTACAAAACCGATTTGAATGAAATTTATATGGGACTAATCTGAAAACACGAAAAAAAAATTAGCGGTTCTATACATTTTGTAGATTGTGAATGACCGCGGTTTTCTATGAAACATCTGTTTTTTTGCGATATCAGAGTTGCTCCGGTAGTAAAAGTTGTTGATAGTCATGGATACTCTAAAATTATCCGTTTCGACTTAGTACATCCTTTCTGTGTAACCCAGTATGTACTTAAGCATAGTTGAATTAGAAAAATCGTATTTCACTTCAAAGTAAACACCTTAGCGTGATCACATTCGCGTCAAATAAATTTAAAAACGAATAAAACCTCTCGTCTATTATTAATAGAAACGTAAATCTTTAGTGATAATAATAAGGCCGATATTTTCATTCGATGTTTATGAATTATGCATGGTGTTGTTTGCTACTGTGTTACAGAAATATAGCTATTTGTTTAACGTTAGATTGAAATGTTAGTTTGGCTCTGTAATTGATATTTGAAATGTACAGTTGAGCAACTATAAGTGACTAGCTGTGCCCGCGACTTTGTCCGCGATTTCTTCAGAAAAAATAGCCTATGTCCATCCTCATGATACATACTATTACCTCGCAAAATTTTATCGAGATTTTATCGGTTAAGCCGTTTAGCCGTGATTATGTAGCAAACAGACAGAGTTACTTTCGCATTTATAATATTAGTATGGATTATTTAGAACGTTAGTTAAGTTAAACAATGCTTAAAATACTATGTCAACTTTTTCCTGGCGGAAATTGTTAGGCGCGAGAACGGGACTTCAAATTAATTTTTTAACTTAACTAACGTTTGTAAGTACAGTCGATGTTCATGATTCAAGGTATTGGCGTTACAGTACGAATTATGTTTTTTAACCAACTTCAAAAAAAGGACGGTTTTATGTTTCACTGTATATTTTTGTTTTATTTTTATGTTCACCATTTTCTCGGCAAACTGTTGACCGATTTAAAAAATAAAACTTTTTTTCGGTATACTTTCGTTATAAGTACTTCTAATTTAGATTTATTGTCATCAAGTAATGATCTGATGATTGGACCCCAGGGAAATCATTGGCAATGCTCAAATTTTATAGGCATTTAAAACGTTTATACAATTTTACAATTATTGTTAAAAACCAACTTCAAAAATATATGAATATTTAGTATTGAAGTCGGTTTTTAATGTGATGTACTTGATAAAAAAAAAATAGGTATAGTATTGGAATAATTTGAAATTACATTTTAGTCTGAAAAAGTTTAAATTGAATTTTTTTCAAGTCTTTATTTAATTTACCTTGTTAGTATGGGTAAAATATTGCCACTGAATTTTAAAACAGTTATCCACAACCGATTGTAGTGAAGTTTTGCATACACGTTTAATTTGGATGACAATGAATGGTATGCAAAGTGACATCATTCTAAATCCAATATGGTGGACTCGCAAACATGGCGGACTACTTATTTTTATGCACCCCCATGATATGGGTATCAAATAAAAGACTTTGCTGAGAAAATACGAAAAATGAAATGACGTCACTGTTTTTTTTGAATTAATAATTTTTCATTAATCATACTCGGAAAGTAGGTCTGAGGTTGCCTGAGGAGCGGGTTAAAGGAATACATTTCAGCCCTAGGGAGAGTCACTTTCAACTGACAGTGACAGTTGACAAATGACAGACACTCAAATCATAAAAACAAAGTTCTATTTTCACATTTGTATTGAACCATGTTCCAAATGTTTTTTCTCAGAGGATTATGGTCCCGCACTTCTCTTGCATTTGGCAGTGTCAGTTCATGTTTTTATTTTTAGTTTCTTTGTATTCGTAATGAAAATCACAGTGTTTATCTCGGGGTTAAAGACTTACTTTCATCCCTAGAGTAACAATGTACTATTATTTTCACTTGGCGCTACATCGCCTGGGATGCGATTTAAAATGACGTAATTTTTCTCATTCAAACTAAATGTGTATATAGAGTTTCAGCTCAGTTTCAGTTGCCGATAATATTTTAAAATTCAGTTACAAGATTTGAGCCGTAACCATAAAGCAAGGTAAATAAAAGATTATAAAAATATGACTGCACATGTGACTCCTGAGTCGACTTATTTAGCCATGAGCGTGGATGTATTTCGTACGTTACTATGATTATGTCTTGTAGATGGATAATGGATGTAAGTCGATAAATGAATTGTGGATTAAAATTAATGTAATGAATCCTATAAAATGAATTTACTTATCAGCACTGGAATTGAAAGTTCCGTTCAACAGCAATAATTACTTGTCACCATAATTCTAACATTTTGATAAAATCAAAATGCTAAATTTCACAGAATGCATTCAAATGACTAATAAGTCATTATTAGTCGTTCTAACAGCTTTCATCGCTGCTAGTAAATTAGGTATAGATAATCCTAATGACTAACAAATCCATGTTATCATATTTGTATGTATAGATATTTAGCTGCGTGGGCGTCTTGACACATTCTACAGGTTTCTGCGGATGTATGAGATTAACATGCGGTTTTACTTATTATGGACATAAATGCCCATAAAATCGCTGCTCGAACTATACACGACATTTCGGCTAAGTTATTGTGACCAAAGTCAAATGTCAGTCATCTTGTATTCCCCGATTTCTGAGCTTGGACTTTAGTTAGCCAAATGAGAATGAATATAAAAGTCACAGGTTCATGGTAAAATATGGTCATGCCAAATTGATTTGAAAGCAGTTTAAGAAAAGAAAATTGTCATGATTAGTGTGTGGGCTTTATTATATTTTCGAACTGTGGTGGCGCCATTAGCGGTCGTAAATGTGTTATTTTATTTTTATATTCTAATAAATTAACTAAATTTTTGCATCTAATTTGAAGGTAAAATTAAAATTAAGGACGATTTGTACAACAAATGGAAATACTAAATATTTGATACTTAATACAAATAATTAAATATTAATGATTTCTTAGTTTTACGCCATTACTACAAACTGAAATTTAAAACTTTTAACCGATAAAAATATTTTAATTACAGGCGATAAAATCCATTTAAAGTGTTTAATTTAAATAATTAAATCATCATCAGCCATAAGACGTCCACTGCTGAACATAGGCCTCCCCCTTTAACTTCCACACTGAACGACAACCTGTTATCTGCATCCACTGGATGCCCGCGACTATAATGAAATAATTAAATGTTATTGTGAAAATATTGCACTACTACTGGCTTACGATAACCAGAAAAATGTGGTAATTTTATTTGTGTTATTTATTTTATTTGGTATCTACATATTTCCATTTGTTTGTTTGCTCTGACAGCTACAATATCATTGTAAAGCTGAATAAAAATATGTTCGTTTAATATTTCACTCAAATATATCAGTTACCAGCTACCAGTCTTCCCTTCAAAAACCTAGCGAAAGGACAGAATACATAAAGTACAAGTACAGAAGGTTCATTCCGCAAAAGCATTTAAATAAGTAGCGACTCTTACTACCACACAATAAAGTCCAATTCAGGACGTGCGTGCGCTAACTACCTACAGCTATATTAACCTAGAAGTTGCTTTTCTGTCTATCGCGTAACTCTTGTCGTGCTATCTCTGTCTATCGCGTGGCAGCGGGCACGGCAAGAACGACCAGTCGACTACTTGTAGCTTCATACCTAAAGTGCGGAGTGCGCCAGGCCTGGCGAAAGTCAAAATCAATTCAGCTTTTTTTACAATGCTATTGCAGCTTCCAGAACAAATAAATGAGAACCATGGACAGAGTTTATATATATTTATATGCTATGATGTTATGCGAACATCACAAGAAATAAAGTTGCCTCTAATTCACTCCGCGATAGGCATCCATTCTTTAACTCACTCCAAACGGCGTCCTACTGAGTTGTCACTGCCAGTATTTATTGACACCAAGGAAACGCATTTAGTAAATATCAATATTATAGGTGCCAAGTAACCATTATGTCGACCATTATCGTTTGACAATTTTATGCATTTGTTTCGATAGTTAATAACAGTGTCAAGGAAAGCTGTAAGTTGAGATCGAGAAAAGAGGTTTGACGAATGGCTCCAAGCTAATTGTACCGTTGTAAGTTGCAATTATTGTCAATATAGAATGGTTGAGTTAAAGTTTACGGCAAAGTTCTATTGCTCTTTTATTTACACACTATTGAGCGAAGTAGAAATTAGATATTTCAAAATTGTAGGAATAGAAAGCAAAAAAACAAACGTTTCTGTCACTCAGCTCAGTACATTACGTGACGTTTTTGATCGTGCGATAGAGACGACGCTCTACGAAGCCGACAGACACTAGCTGATTATCTCCCGTTTTAGCTCGATGTGCATTACTAACCGCCGCGTCGGCGTCGGGTCTGGTACTGTATTCTAAAACGAATATTTCTGGTATTGCCATATTAGAATTTACGCAGCTGTAACCAATACCCATTGACATTTTCAGAACAATTCACTCGACAGCTCGGCATTCCTCTCCAGTTTCCGCCTTGCGGGCCGTAGGCAGCGCAGGCGCATTGTCGTTCGACGATTAGCATTGAGAAGGTCGCCTCGCTGCGTATGGTAGGCGTGCTGGAGAATGCCCATTCGGCTTCGTGACATTTTAGCCTCCTAACTGGTTGCTAGCAATTTAAAATGGACTTGATTGTTATGGTTTGTGTAGAGTTGAGCTGTTTTGTAAAATTCTTGCATGATTTAAGATAAAAATCATGGCTAAAATAGTTACTTGTGAACATTGATAAAAAAAACTACAATATTATGGGGTACTTTAATAAGGCTGTTAAAAGTGTCTTTAAAAGTTGGCAACAGCATAAAAAAAAGACACGTATTTTAAGTCAATAGTAAAAATATCACAAAAAAGTGTCCCGAACTTACTTAAATTTACAAGACATTTTAGAATTGCCGAAAAACTACACTACTTGGATACATATTTTGCTTTCTTGATAATTTTCAAGAGAAAACTTAGTGTTTTCAATCATGTAACAAACTTGATAGCAACACACCCGATAAATAGAAGCCGAAGCGGATGAAATTACCTGAAACAAAATAAAGAAAAACATTGTTAAACTATTTCACATAAACGTAGACGTGTATCACGTAGACATGTGATATGAACTACAGGATGTGACCACGGACACTGCAAAGAGTTCGAAAGTTTCGACACAACAAGTATAATAATAATGTAAATAACAAGCGATAAAATCCGTTGAAAATTTTCTTAAAATTATATTCATGCAAAAATAATATACACATCATCAGCCAATTAACGTCCACTGTTGGACAAGGCTTCCCTCATAGAGAGGGGTGTTGCCATAATCCCCACGCTTGGCAGGCGGCTTGGGGATCGCAGTACGTTCACCGTGTACTATTAGGACGCTGCTGCCCATCCTTATACATAGAAAATAATATACACTAAAAAATTTTTTTTATACAAAACTAATAAACTAATCTAAAAGCCCCATGGTGGAAGGAAACTATGGCGTAAACATTCGGTCCTGACCCCAAAAAGCACAAACTTAATGTACGCGTTGTAACAGTAGACCATGTCTAAGGATCCATACTTATGTCCTTTGAGAATTTCAGCATTAGTCGCGATTTACAGTTTCAGTAGGCCTCATATAAATAAAATGTGTGACAACCACGTCAGTTTCCATAATAAAATTGCAGTAAGTAGGAAAATTTATATAAAAAAAAATACTTTTACGTCTGTAACACCTAGTTTTGTGCCTTGGAAGCCTATATCCACTTCAATATCAATAGTGATAAGTTATTATGATGTAATACGTGCCTTAGTACCGATGAAAGCACCAAATAAAAATCAAATGCTTATTTTAATCTAGCTTATGTAACTAACTACACTATTTCCATTCGTTTACTTACTCTGACAGCTGCGATATAATTGTAAAAAAGCTGTCTGAAAACATGTTCTTTTAATATTATTTTCACTCAAGTGTATGGGGTACCTGATAGTTTTACGTTGAAAGGCCTAGCGAATAAATACTGGGATTATAAAAAAAAACAATTTAAAGATCCATTTGACATCTGTCAGTCAGTATTGTTTATAAGTCGAAGTACATCAAAAAATTACCATCTTTTGTCATCATTATTACAATAAATATGTATTATTAACTGAAATAAGTTAAGCAATTGTGCAGATCCAAATTTAGGAAAATAAATAATATCGTTACAAGGTTCTGTTGTTGAATTTTGATGAAGTGTTAAAATGTGATCTATAAAATTGGCCTTACTATAGTTTAGTCTCATAGAAATCTAAGCCGTGTGTCTCCAAAGACGTACAGGTCAACGTCGCCTTATTCATTCGCAGACAGCTGTCAAGTGAAAGTGACAGTGACAGGTCTGCAATCTGACCGCGACGGACCGCGAGGATTATGTTAATTGCGTCGAATGCAATGATAGACGGGATCCATTAGTAGGATGATAAGTAAAGGTCAAGTAGCATGTTTGGTGGTCAGTAAGTGTTCTTTGTTGCTTAAAGGTTATGTCGGTAAGCAACTACCTACTCCAAAATGGCACAAGATCGAAGTTGGTAAGGGCCTGATACTACAAGTAAGGCCAATTTAATAGATCACATCATAAAAACTCAACAACGTAACGTTGTAACGATATTACTTATTTTTAACCGACTTCCAAAAAGAAGGAGGTTCTCAATTCGACTGTTTTTTTATGTTTGTTACTTCAGAACTTTCGACTGGGTGAACCGATTTTGATGATTCTTTTTTTATTTGAAAGCTGGTGCTCTTCGTGTGGCCCCATTTCAAATTGGCAGGTAATAAGTGGAAAAATGAGTAAGGGAGCCGTACTTACAGCATGAAAAGATTTGATGAAACACGGAGACATTTAAACAAGAACGATAAATTGTTAATAGCATAATTGTTGTCAAGTTGATAATCTCATTCTTTTTGGAAGTCAATCAAAAAGAGCGGGAAGATCGCGAGTGAGTTCGACTAAAGGCATCTAACTTGATTCAGGCCTGATGAGGAAGCACCCGCTGCGCTACCTTACCATAACTCCCAAGTTTGTCTGATCTGAAGTTAGTACTATCAACAGTTGTTCATAATCTCTACATAGTATAAAATAAAGTCGCTTTCCGCGTCTGTCTGTCTGTATATTCGCTAACTCCTCCCAAACCACGCAACGGATTTTGATGCGATTTCACAATCAGTTAAATTATTTTTCACGGAAGGTTTATATACATAATATAGTTATATAAAACTTACACCCATGCGAAGCCCGGGCGGGCGGGTCGCTAGTGATAAATATAATAACCTTCTTTCAGCTTAGTACCATCGTTCCAAGTAACTCTGTATAAGCGATGTAGAAATTAGCACATAAAAATTTGTTTTCTGTGTACTGTAGTAAAACCACACATACACCCAACACTGAATTAAATTATTTTGATAATAAACATTATTTATTTATTTCAGCCGTGGTCATCCCATTGCAGGGCAAAGGCCTCCCTTCCTTTCTTCCACTCCTCTGTTCTGTGCTATGGTACCAGTCTGTTGCGTGGGAGTCAAGCTCGTCCCGCCATCTTTTTCTGGGCCTTCCAAGGGGACGTACGGCATGCGGCAGCCATTCTGTAGTGGTTCTAGCCCACAGCTCATCCGACATTCTATTTACGTGGCCGGCCCAGTCCCACTTTAGTTTGCCGACTTTTTCTCCAATGTCAGCGATTTGTGTCTTACAGCGCAGTATACTGTTCTGACTGCGATCTGTCAGCTTGATACCTAAGATGCTGCGCTCCATGGCTAGCTGGCAAACCCCGAGTGCGGGCTTCTGCTTCTTTGTCAAAGACCATGTCTGTGCGCCGTAGGTGAGAATAGGTAAGGTTATTGTAACAAAATATTTTTGTTAAATAGTGTACATGAAATTCGTTACTGATCTTAAAAATTGAATTGCAAATCCACAACAATTTACCCAAAATAACTTACGAGAGCTGTATAATCAAATCTGTCGGATTAGGCAGCATTCAACACGAGCGACCTGACGCGACCGGGCGCAGCTCAGTCGTGGGCGAGAGGTCAGACGGCGCGGACGTTTAGATGAATTAATGTACGCAAGATACGCAGCACCTCGGGGTTTGCAGGTAATGAGATGCAGTACGAATGCAATGGCTAACATTGATGTCTGTGAATGATGTTATTTGTGTTTTTTACCACACGACGCAAAACCATCTTTTGTGTTTGCAATGTGCATACCCGTATGTGAGCTGTCGCTGTACTTGAGAGCAATGCCGCTGCTGTTAATCAAAAGCAGGCATCTCAAAAGTAGCTGCTGAAGCTTTTAAAAACACACAGTAGCTTTAGAGAGCCACCCTAAAGACGCTTGACTTGCAAGGTGCCAAAAAACTGCACAATCCATATCCCAATAGCCATGTCCTAATTTTTTTTACGGAGAGTGCCATTCTGTTTTAAAACTTAGTATAAATGTTATTATTCACGAAACATTGGCTCGAATGAGTAGTGGGAAAAAAGAATAAGCTTTTCCTTGCTTTTTCCACTTTGAAAGCGTCATTTCTGTCTACCAAACAATAATGTTTGTACTCTGAAATTTCGCATCCTCGAAACAATCCCTTTCAAGTTTTCATTTCCTTACTTTAACATGACATTTGTCAGTTAAGACTGCATTTACACGGCGCAGGCGTCGTTATTGCTACGCCGACGAGCCATGACCGCGCGATGTCGTTTGCAATGCGTGGGCGCAGGTCAGACTGACTTGCCATGATTACGGCCGACAGAATGAATAAACGTTAGAGAACATGATTTATAAACAGAATATTTGTTTTTTACCCAACTGCCCAAAAAAGGATATGTTTTAAGGTTTCATCTACCCGTACGAGGCGCTTGGATTCCAATTTTATTCTGCGAACTGCTAGTTTGTGGAATGCGCTTCCTGAGTATGTTCCCCAATAATTAGAATAAATTGTGGGTGTCTTTTCAAATTACGAATAAATCAGTTACTTCTGGGCAAGCGTGCTCCATCGTAGACCTCGTCATCGCTTAACATCAGGCGACGAGGTGTTTAAACGCAAGTCCAAAACTCCTGAACGCCTGAACTGATTTTGATAATTATGAGTATTATGAGTCACCGACATAGCCCACCGGATTAGCAAGTTGAAGTGGCAGTGGGCAGGTCACATAGCACGCAGAACAGATGGCCGATGGGGCCGAAAGGTTCTCGAGTGGAGACCGCGGACCGGTAAGCGCAGCGTAGGACGTCCACCCACAAGATGGACAGACGACCTAAAAGAGACCGCAGGAAAACGCTGGATGCAGGCCGATTCCAACCGGTTCCTTTGGGAATCGATGGGGGAGGCCTATGTCCAGCAGTGGACGACCTATGGCTGAAATGATGATGAGTATCGTTAAAATCTTTGCATTATCCCGAGTGTCATAAATAGTAAGCATGTACAATGAAAAATAAAACATAGTACAACGAATATGGGTCAAAATAAAAACCAAAATCGATTAATAAAAAAAAAACTGTCCATTAATATCGTGTAAACCTCAAATCCTCAATACATCAAAACAAACAACTTCTGTTGTACAATTTTTCGAAATTCGCGAAAAAAATCACCATTTAGAACAAAAGCTGTTTGTTGTTGTTTTGATGTACTGATGAATATTTGTAGAATATTTTTAGAAAATAATAATAAACGATAGAAAATTGGCGGGCGTTCGTGTTTTTATCTACACTAATATTATAAAGAGGAAAGATTCGTATTTTTGTATGTTTGTAACGAATAGGCATGTGGCCCAATGTTTAATTTATTATAAGTAACCGGCTTAGCGATGAATATAACTAAGTACATTACACATACTGAAAAAATAAATTAAATAGGCTGATTAATCTCTGAGATATGAGCGTTTAAAGTTTTAGGTGAGGATAGAGAGGGGATGCTCCATCCCTTTCTCGCAAAGCGTATGTTTGTATAGCATTTGTATGCCGCGCCTGAGGCGTGACGTCATAGCTAAGTATAGTGAGCTCTCTGTCTAGCATGAAATTAAAATGCTTATAACTTATAAATTTTTGAACTAATTTAAATTTTGTTTTCGTTGATAGGCTCTATTGATGATCAGCTTTTTTTATGAGGTATTAAAAAAATATTAGTCATCATGACAATTAGCTCAAAAACTACTGGACCGATAAAAAAAGTCTTTCACCAATTGAATGCTACATTATCCCTGAGTAACATAGGCTACATTACTCTCCGATTACACAAAAAAAAACTGCACTCGTGCGAAGTCGGGACGGGCGGCTAGCTTTTTTATGTGGTTTCTTCTTTCATCCTGAGAGGATTTTGGCGTTCGACGTTTTGTGCATTTCCCAGTGTCAAGTATTGAAATCTTTTCAAGTTTTATTAGATAAGAAAGTTTGTTTCCAATAACTTATGTTTAAAAATCGAATGTTTTTTAATCTTGGAAATTAAGCGTTGCAGATTTGAAATATCTTATGTTTTTAATCGGGCTTTGATAATATCGGTTTGAAATTGACTTCTAAATGTCTTTGGAGTCAGACTGATAAAAATTACGTGGGTGGAAGTCTATTAGCTTTTTTGGTCAGATTAAAAATAATCTTGATTTCAATGAATAACGCCCGGTTTCTGAAACGCATTTCAAATATTGAATTGGTCAACAGCTTGTCGCAATTAACAATCTGTCAAACATCTGTGGGTTTCTGAAAAGCTAGTTACCGTAAAATTAACTAATTACCCGTTGACGAGATTTATTATTTCGTATGGCCACCCTTGCTAAAACCAGTCGCCTTCATTCTCTCACTTATGTTTTGTGTCTGTCTCGTAGACGGAGGAACCAATGGACACAAGTACGCTGTAACCGGATAAGAGATAGCGATATTTTCTAAGAGTGTTGCCACTTTATTATGGCTCCATAGAAGATAGGGAAGTTAGGGTGGGTTTTATTACTATTGTAATAAAATAAAAAACAGTAAAACTTCAGGTTATATTTTATTTTATTTTATTTTACAAGGAAAACAAACAGCTGCTAACAAACACGGTAGATATTGGCGATCTAGCGTTTCAGGTCGTTTTCCTGAAAATTTCGATTGACCAGTTGAATCTGAACCCCCTGGTTTCGAAGTAAGATCAGAAGTCTGTAAAATAAAATTAGCAAATTAGGGCACGGCAAAATGAATGTACCTTATTTTAGTAATATGACACGGGAATTACTCATTACACATATACACCCTCAAATCAGCTATTTTCAATATTACGAAACCATAAAAATTATAACCAAGCAGTTTTTGACAACAAATTTTGAGGGAAAGTACCCTATGTCCGTCTTCATGATGCATACTACCTGCCTGCCAAATTTCGTTAAGATCGGTTTAGTCGTGAAAAGCGAACAAACATCCAGACAGAGAGACAGAGTTACATTCGCTTTTGTAAGGAGTAAGAATTACGGCGGATTCAATAACAAATAATAATAAAATCGGAAAAAAGGTCTACAACAAACGTTTTTTGTTTTAAACTATCACGGTTGTTCACTGAAGTTATATGTTGTTCACTAAAGTTATAATTCTCGTTGGTGGAAAACTTATGAGTTGTTTTTTTTACTGGTCATAGTTAGTGGTTCTGGTTACTCACATAAATATCATTAGTTGGCAGAGCACCTGGTTTCAGATAGTTTTTTTCTCCACGCTTTATAAATAAATCATTCTTAAAATGTTTGGAACAAATTCTGGAATTTCGTGTTGGTCTCCAATCATATCTACCACATGCTTGTATCCAAATCTCTACCGGTCCTGCATTCGATGGAAATCTGTAAATAAATATTAGGAAATTTAAGTATATGGTAAATTCTGTGATTACAGATAACATAGATTCCGACTCTACTATTAGTTTAGTACAAACAAAAAATCATTTTTCGTTAAAAAAAAAACAATGCTATACAAAACCGATAATACAGTAATGGCATCTTATTTGAGCGCATAAAATAAATCTGTCAAATTCAATACATCGTCGGTAAACATTTAGAAAACTAGGGAAAAATTGAAAGCTACATTATGGCAGCCCTAACTCAATATCTTTGAGGTTACGTTCTTCTTTGCTTTTGTATAATTTGTAATTTTGCAGTAAAACTTCACATCTAAATATGTTGCCCCTGCATCAATACATCATATTTATTATTTTTATTGATTTTAGACGATATATTGTAAATAAAAACGGCCATTACAAACCTGTGAAATGTAACATCAGATAAACCTTGTTATGTTCTGTTCCGACAACCCAAAACACAACACTGCACCATTGTGACGAAATCCAATACTCTTGACCACACGAGGATAATAATTTAAGGATAACGAATTGAATTTAGATGATTTATTTCCGAAAAAACACAAAAATCTCTCAATGTTTGTCACCACACTGTCAATTAGAGCTTGGAGTCAACCGGTTACAACGACAAAGAGGCAAAAAGCATAGATCCTTCTTTTTCACGCATGCTATTTTTTCATATGGCTGTTTCGCTGCGGAGTAAAAGAGTAGGAAATGTGATTGCGTCTATTGTTTTCTCTGTCTACGGTCTGTCTCTACCTCTTGAAGTTTTGACATACTTAGTGTGACAAGAAATGTCAATTCAACTTTTTTAAGTTATTAAAAATATAAGATTGGCAAAATTTTCACACCATAGTCGCAGAGACCATAAATCCAAGAAGTGAAGTTAAAATATAAGATGTATTAACAAGAAAATTTCTTTCGAAGTTTTCTCTTAATTACCGAAAATAAATATGTCGCGTAAAAACTATACGGAGAAAGAAAAAGAGAGCTTATAAGTAAGTGTCAAATCGGCTTTCCAATTCATAAAATGTACGAAATATGAATTTGCTTTCGGAATTTAAAAATTGAGCGAAGACTTAAGTTAAGACCGCTTTCTTCCAGTCCTGTCCACTTTAAAGGGTGCGTACGAACTATAGGGGTAGAAATCTATGTGTGCCTCTACACAGGTCTACCAACTCTGCGAAGGCCAGATGACACTTTGGCCTATAGTGTAAAGGAGAAACCCAACATTCTGGCTATTCAGCCTCAAACTCAACTCTCGACGATATCACCACACCACCCGCCATTCCGCAGTGTACTAGTTCTATGCCTGAAGTACGTTTTTCCCAGAGGTCGGTACGGAGGAAACCCATGTTCCTTGATGTACGAAAGTTGAGTGAGTTGGATGGCATTCCGGCCAATCATCCTTAAAACTTAATTAGGCTCCCGAAATGACTCCAGTCTGAACACGTCTTTTCCAGCTTTTTTATTCAACTGGACGGCCCTAGTCCAACCGATCCCTAAAAATATACACGCTTATTGCAAGGTGATAGAGTGAAGTGGTAAACACCCACCAGCTCCTCGGGTACCTGGAGGAACACCAGCTCATCAGTAATCGCCAGTGCGGAAATAAGAAACTTGTTTGGAACAAGTTGGAACAAGAAGAAACCTTTTTTAAGAAACTTTTTCTTTTAGTTATCAATATTTGCTTATAATTTCTTCTGACACTTAGCTAATTGGTAGATTTTCGCTAATTAGCTAATTGATTAATAACAAGCCTTTAACATGCGAAAAACCTTCTCGGAAACCCAAAATTGTTTTCATATGAGTTTTATTGTAGATTTGACATTTGCGTTAACAGACTGTCACATGAGATTTTCAGCAACCCAAAATACGTTTGACATTGGATTAACAAACTCTTGAGTATTTTTTTCGCTAATATGCGTTTCAGAAACCGGGTGTCAGTAATTCTAGTGACCGACTAGAATTACTGACACCCGGTTTCTGAAACATTGATTTTAATATTCGTCATTAGTTATTTTTAGCATTAATCGACTGTCTATTATACCTTTTCGCGACAATAACTAATTACTGACCAAGTAATATTACATATTTTCATTTTAAGTCGCCAAGTTATTTTTTATTCCCTCGATAAATGATAAACCTAATTATTATCAATATAAAAAACCGACTTCATAAAAATATCAGAACAGGACCAAATGAAATGGGACCACGCTGGAAGCACCAGCTTTCTGTTAAAAAAAGAATCATCAAAATCGGTTCGCCCAGTCGAATGTTATGAGGTATCAAACATAAAAAAAAACTCCTCCTCTTTTAGGAAGTCGGTTAAAAAGGATAGCGGGTGAATGTGCGGGGCGCTGGTAGTTAGTGCAATAAACAGGGCATAGGCAGAAAGCCGTGTTGCTCGCGACAGCAACCTACGCCGCGTCGGTAAGTTGTGTCGGTCCACCTACGGTCATTGATAAGTATCGCAAACACACCAGAATTAGGACTTAGCATGACCTAGTAATTTTTAAACTTTCGCGATTTGAACACATGTTTTAATAATGCATTTTTCTATATTTAATAATGCGCGATAAGTCCCGATAAATATAAAAAACATTAGCATGACCTCATACAGTGTCACCTTTGATCATATTAAGTATTGTTTTGATTTGCCTTAAACTTGAGTAAGTACCGAAAAAAAGTTTGCCAAAAACTGAAGGGGGCGAGGTAACACGTAATGCTATTCTGACATATTCTTACTAGTCTACAAACGCACACTTCAAGATTGAGCGGCATACAACTCCAAACGAGATGATTAAAATATCATCAAATGGACACCAATGGAAGCTATGCAAAGAGATTATGCTAGAATTACAGACATAAAGATCATTTAACTTTTCAGAGGACTATGTATGGTGTCCTAATGATGCTAATAGCTATCTGAAAATGGCAATAGACAACTTATTGTAATTTATAAAAATAAAAAACATTCCATACATTTAGTTAATTGTGAATGAAATTTTTCAATGAAATGTGTCGTTTTTAGCGATTTTAATTGGTCCAATAGTAAAACAAGTATACATTAAAAAAACGATGTAAGAGCTGATATTCTTAAACGGATGCACACTGGCCTGCACATATTTTCTTGTATCATAGCTAAAAACACTGTCAATCAAGTCACATTTTGAAAGCTCCGTTAGCGTAATTGGTAGCGAACCTGCCAATTACGCAACTTTACGCTTGGGGGCGTAGGTTCGATTCTCACCTAGGACCAACATTTGTGTGATGAAAATTTGTGTTTGTTCTATGTCTGGTTGTGATATACTTATATTTAAGTATGTATTTAAAAATATATTATCTATGTATATCAGTCTCTGGAGCCATATTACAAGCTTTGCTTAGTTTGGGGTCAGATGACCATGTGTGCAATTATGTCCCAGATATTTATTTATTTTCTTAATTTATTTCAAACAAAACCAAAAAACTAAATCAAAATCGGTTCAGCCGTTTGGGAGATACGATGCCACAGACAGACACACAAATACACACGTTAAACTTATTACACCATTCTTTTTGCGCCGGAGGTTAAAAATAACATGATGAGTAGTCCTCCTGTGGGTAAGTACCATCGTTTCGTGTAGCCCGGTATAAAATACTCATAGAATATAGTAAAGTAACTAAAGAATCTTGATAATTATAAGCTTGGCGAATATAATTTTCCAGCCACTGCAGTGTTCTGTGCGCAGAAGGCGTTTTGATCATAATTGAATATTTCGCTTCGTAACGCTACAATGGCCGATGACTTATTGAGGAAGCTGGCTTCCCTGCAAAATTTATTAGTTTTTACTTGGATAAATTAAAAATGATTTAAGGCGGCTAAGAATATAGTCTGGCTATTTTTTTCTAAGAGGATGTGTGGTCAGTTCTAATGTCACAGTTTTTAGGCCGCTGAAGGCTGAAAGGTGAAGGATGGTTATTGTTAGCCAGCTTCTTATAATTTATTAGTCTTTACTCTACTAAGATAAGTTATAATGATTTAAGGCGGCTACAAACGTAATCTGGCAATTTTATTTGGCAAAAAATAATTATTAAGTTGTTGATTGAATCAGGCGTTACTTTGCTGAAGTCCATTTTCAAAACTGTTTTACTGATGAATTTCTAGTGTAATTCCGCTTCTACGTCGCTTCAAGTACAATAAGGAATTTGTGATAAATTTACCTGGTAAATATTTGTTGATAATGTTAATTTTATTGAGTTTAATTTTGCCTAACCTGATATAAAATATTAATTACATAAATTGAAAATTAACGTAACCTGAAACAAAAATTAATTAATTCTGAATTATTTTTAATTATAAAATTATTAAAGTAATCTGAAACAAAAATTAATGAATTCTGACAAATGAAATATGATAATACTAAATCTGAAAACAAAAATGTATCAACTCGCCTGATGTTAAGCGATGATGCGGCCTACGATGGATCACGCTTTCCTAGAAGAAACCGATTCACTCTTTATTTGAAGACACCCAGATTTTATCTATCTAGGAACACCCATTCAGGCAGCGCATTCCACAGACTAGCAGTTCGCACAGTAAAAGTGGAATCAAAACGCTTTGTACGGGTTTTCGGAATGTCAACCACAAAGCGGTGTCTAATTTTATGTTTCTTGGCTTTAATTTAATTTCTTCCATACAAAAACATACAATATTATTAATATTATAATTTAGGTCTCTATATGAGAAGGAATATGGGGGTGAAGCTTAGGAGCTGACCAAAACTAAATTTTTTAGGAACTGTTTTAAGTTGCGTGAAATATCATGACACTAAAGTTGATACGTTTTTTTAATGCCATAGGTGGCAAACAAGCAGACGGGCTACCTGGTGGTAAGCAATCACCGTCGCCTATGGATACTTGCATCACCAGGGGCATCACAGATACGTTGCCGACCCTTAAATAATTTATTAACAGCTCTTTTGAAGAACCCCATATTGAAGTATGTGCAGTGAAGCTTATGCGATAGTTTTTTGTTACATTGAAAATAACCCTGGATACAATGATTTACAAACACATGGTTTTAAATATCTTTAATTGAATAACACAATATGTACAAAAAGAAGATATTTTCATTCCCGTGGTGAAATGAAAAGGAGATTTATGTAAGTGTATAATACTTAAACAATAGAGTTATTTTCCTCCTAAATGACCTTTCCTGCATGTTGACCGCTCGACACCCACACTGTAACTGCACTGGCTAAACGCGCTGTTTACGGAGCTAGCTTGAATCAGCGCTGACGTCACTCGCCCTCTCGGGGCAAATGTCACGCCCGCAGCGGCCCACGTGCCTTGACATGCACACATATCTAAGCGAGATATACTAGCTTTTGTTTGCAGATTCACTTGGAAATGTGTAATGTTAATTTTGACAGAAATCACATTACGCAAATAGACGGTAACTTTGTACGACATAGTGACGTCCATTTACCCATTTAGCTTATATGCACTGACTGATGTCTTTGACAGTTGCAAGACTGTCTTTATTATTTCAGTTTATTAGATAACATTACTTAGTAGGCAAAAGAGTATAAAATGGTACAACAAAATTGGCATGACTGCAGTGAAAAATAAAATTGTCATCCCCCATCAAACACAAACCAGAGCCATCCCTAAAATAAACAAATACATTTTTTATACTAAAAAATAGAGATTGATATCAAAACTGAAATAGTTAAAAGTTTCATTCATTTACCTTTATAACTATTACAGCTAATAGGTTCTGAGGGATTAAGACAGACGGGCAGACAGAACTAACTTACAAAGGTTCTGTATACTAAGGTATATAAACTATGGAACCTTTAAAAGCATTTATTGTTGCACAATCTTCAGTGTCATGTTTCTTGGGACTTCCTTTGCAAAACGTTTTTTTATACAATAAAAAAAAAGGTTTACGTGTATTGTTTTTGTTAGGCAAGTTCAAAAAGTCAAGACATCACTAAGTCTAGAGATTTTAGGAAGTAGATTAATAATGAAGATTCAGTCAGTCAGTACTGTAATAATTGTGTGTATATTAAATTAAGATAGCGTCAGATATCTCCATAAACGTATCGTGTAGGTTTTGAAAATGGTATTTGTGAAATATTGTGTTATTTTGTGAGTCACATTGTTTAGAGGCTTTTGGGTCAATTTGGATACACATTTGGATTCAGGTGATTCAAAATGGTTAAAAATTTAAAGACCCCTGACAAAAGAACTGATGACCTTCAAACGAGGCGATTGCTTCCCGTCGTTTTCCGTCGTCCGTCCTTGTTCTTCAGGCCAAACGTAGATCTATTATAAATAGATATAAAAACGGCTATACATATTTTCTTGCATCATAGCTAAGATAGATATAACTACCTGTTAAAGATCACTGCGGAAAAAGACACAAAAAAATAGGTTTTCCGTTTAGGAGATACGACGCAACAGACATATACGCAGACACACAGCCACGATAAACTTATAACACCTCTATGATTGCATTGGGGGTTAAAAAGAATGAAAATATTCGTTTTAATCTACGTCTCTTATCCCCTGGGGCCAGGGGTACTTATATTAGAGTTATCATCTGGAGTAGCCACGATATAATATATTGAAATTAAATACTTATAACAGATTTTATCGCATGTACTTGACATTAAACTAATTCTCGAAGAAGAAAAAAACAATAATAATACAAATAATGATAGCCATGGAATAGTTGTTTCGTGTTTTGTCTTTTATGTGTGTGTCTTTTGTGTGTGTCTTTTGTGTGTGTGTGTGTTGTGTGTGTGTGTGTGTGTGTGTGTAGAATGTTGAAGAAGGAATAAGACAAAACACGGAATAACTACGTGCTTCAAAACTGCTTTGCGTTTATTAAGAAGGGAGTTTAATTTACAAGCTACGAGTAAACAGTTGTTCTATAAATCAAAATAATGATTAATCTGCCACTGCTGTCAATAAGTCGCCCTAGCTGTCGTGACAGCTCCGTATCCACATGACTCATTGCCTAAATATCCTAAAAAGACTGAAACACATTAGAAAAACGAAAATGGGTAATAAGGTATTCAATGAGAGGTTCTCCATAAGGCAATTAAAAACGAAACATATAAATGGTATAGATGGCGTTGAGGTGTGAATGAATAAAGAATGAAAAGAATTTATTTTTTGTTTAAATTAGAACGGATTTCAAGGCATTTTTGTAATACATTTGCTGTAGCCACTTGTACCCATATAAACCCATAGCAACTGTGTTAGCAACTGTGACGCGGAGTTCGACGCGTTGACATAAATAAGAATGTTCAATCAAGTATCTGTCACAATACCTGGCGACACACAGACTTTTAATACAGAAGTAAGTCTGTGTGGCGACAGAGGTTTCTTCTCAGTTCAGTTTTATTTACTTCTCTTTTCTGTGATGAATATGAATATTTTGCAAAACCACAGACGAAGAAAGCTCAGTAAAAATTTATCTTTGCTGATTGAAGAAAGTCTATTCAGGCGTTTGATGATTATATCAGCTCTTCAATTGGGATTTAAAAAAACGATAAAACAATGTACACTTGTTTCTATTATAGTACTAAGTTTCATTTTTTTTTATACCATAGGTGGCAAACAAGCAGACGGGCCGCCTCATGGTAAGCGATCACTATCGCCTATGGATACCTGCAATACCAGGGGCATCACAGATACGTTGCCGACCCTTAAAGACTCTATTAACAGCCCTTTTGAAGAACCCCATATTAAAGCTACTAAATGCCGTAGCTCATTATACATACTCCATGGTCTAAAACAATAATAATACTTAAGACGTCTACCTATTCTTAGGCAGCTCATAGATATTAGAATTATCATCGCTAATTACCACGGTGCTAGGGCGTAGATAAATTGATGACTTCATTTTGTAGTTTGGAACCCAGAACATTAATAGAAATTATATTTATTATTAAGCAAATTCGTAATAAATGGTCATATTCTGAGTAAAAAAATAGCAACAGTAAAAGATTAATGTAGAAGGTACACCCTCCTCGTCACTGGATCGACGCAAACCGGGCATCGCTTTACGCAGGCCCATTCTCGGAAACTGCCTTCCACCTTGACATTAGTGTCAAATGTCAAACGGCCAGTGACCCCAAGCGTGATAGTTCACAGATTAAAAACGAGTTTACTTTGTTTATTTATATTGGTTGTTGACTGAAACTACTTTTGTAGGAAGCCGGCTTGCCGGTATTTTGGTATAATTTACAAGTCAGACGGTTTCTTTACGAGCCCATTTTTAGTAGTTAATTTAAATGCTATAAAGGCCTTACTTAAAAACGTTACTCAAGTTGACATACGCTTAAATATGCTCCGTCTTGTTTTCGCGTGTGACGATTGCCGTCAGCGAGAAGTTAAGATAGCATTTTAAAACATAGATAAAATCTTAAGCACGACCATTTTTCATGATCTATAAGCTCTAGAGAAATCGTACCTATACAAACAAACTGAACTTATCGGAAACGAATCATATAAAAAAGACGACCAACTCAGCGACAAAATTTCACACATATAATATATGACCAGGTAAAATTAGACTTCTTTGTTTTATTTTGCTTTATTTCATATCTTTTGAAATAAAATAATAAATAAATAAAATAAATAAGACTCACATAAGTAGGTATGCAAATAACGTTACCTGAAGTTATTTTTTTCATTTTCATTTGACAATAGGTTTCAATTGACCATAGGCTAACAGTAATCACAAAATGAAATGTAAAAGATATATACGTTTAAAATGTTGTCGAATCAAAGTTGTCGTAAATTAGACGTTTTGGAGTAACCCACTATTTTCTGTCGAAGCATTTATTTACTGTGAGAGCTGCAATATAATAGATGAAAAAAAAGAAGAACTATGATCACTTTCGCTTGGTTTTTGAACGTAACAGTAGTGAATAGCCGACATGATACAAATAAATATAATAAATATAATGTTTTTATTCACCTTTTGATAATATGTTATTACAGCTCTATATTGTTCTTTGTCTTTTATCGCATTTAAAACGGGGAATGTTCTGAAGAACTGTTCGATCTGATGCCAGCATCGCGGTTTCATCATCGTACCAGCCGCCACCGCCTGAAAGTTCATCCACATATCATAAGATCGGTGGAAATCGCACACTGTGCGTTTTACACATTCTTTCAATAGATGACGGTGATCGCTTACCTTCAGGCGGCTCATCTGCTTGTTTGCCATCTAGGCATTAAAAAAACCAGCTGTTAATGGACTGAATTTAATTCTGTCAAGTGGTAAGCCAAAATACTTAGCCTTACAACTCTGGACTACTTTTTCAAAGGCAAAACTAACTAATATCAGAGATTAAAATAATAGTTTCTAATCTACACTCCACTAACGCAAGCAACAAAAAATACCTAACCTACTTTAAAACTTCAATAGCCTATACCTTACTAGCAAGTAATCAGAGCTTTGCATTGAATTGTTTTTACCACATATAAATCATAACCTATTCACAAAAACTTTAGCCATTAAGTTGAAAGCTCGTACAGAGAATGGGTATTATTAAGTAGGTATTATTACTCCCATTTACATCGAGATTGTAAATCGTTGATAAATTATTTAGGAAGCTGAACGTAATGAACTTTGCTTTTAAAAGGTGAACCAGTTTTTACTTTTACGCGCCGCAGTTACGATTTGAATATAAACTGCCTAGGTACCGTAGTGTGGCAGTAAGGGCAGTTAAAGTCCTTCAAATCAAACCCATGTCAGCAGAAATGGGCTCAGATTTCCAATATGTGTAAGCTAGGAGGCACATTTTTTTTTCACAGTCACGTCTACACTTTGAAAGCTTAAATCTGAAATGGCGTACTGCGACATTCAATACCAAACACAAAAATCACTCGAAAATCGCTATTCGTACGTCAACTACACGACTTTGGCAGCAGATTGTCATCGACACTGACAGTAACTGTACACACTACTTTTTCAAGTCCGACTACTACATAGAACTCGGTAGATGTCATCACCATAGAATGCGCGAGAGGTATGACGATACAATAGCGACAGCGAGTGACGACTAACATAATAATACAGCAGGCTCAACATAAATATCTTTGTGAGCGTAAAACAAACTGCGAATTTATCAGCAAGTTTCCCTACTGTTTTTACTAAATTACACTGTACCTGCGCTATAGGATCGAGAAATATTTTATTGTATCGGAAGACATTTGCAGATCTTGTAATGTAAGAAGTAATGTAAGAACTCACTTACACATACTTGATTATGTCAAATGCTATGCTACACTTGGCATAATAAATGTCACTTTCAATGTCAGCTTAGTCGTAATTGTGGATTATTGCATTTTAGTGCGAGTTACCAAAATGTCAAACGTACCAGATGTTAAATTGTTATTATTTTTAAACGAGCGAGGTCTTTTATTAATAAAACAAAATACAACCTAACACTAATAGTAGGAAAACAGTTAGACTGCCCTTAGACCTTTGAAGGTCTAAAGACAGTTGACAGCGTACCCAGCATGCTGACGGCTTTAACACGCTGAACGGCAATGGTTATGCGTTAAGCCAGAACTTTATATTGCTTGATTTTGTTTAAGGTATAAATACTACGTAGAAATTCAGTAGACTTTATGCCTCTAGCGACAATTCTCTCGAAGTTTCTAACCTCCATCGTTTTGCTCTCGAACAAAGCTGTTTAAGACGTCTTAATGGTATAGGAATAGCAAGTACCCTTACCTCTCTATTTCATGGAATATAATGGCAGAGTAAGGTATGGAGTATCTTAAATCGCATATTATGTGTAATGAAACAATTGAACAAACGCTTTCTATGCTGCGTACGAGTGCTGTTTCTGAAGTTGCCATAGATGTATGGTTTTTACTCAAACATGGTGTTTAATGAGTCTATTTTTTGAACAACGAAGATGGCTAGAATATGGTTTTCAGGGAACTAGAATGATTGAGGAGGGAGTTCCAAGTTCCCAGTTTCCTATTCCAAACCAGTTAGATAGATATAAACTATTTATTGTGTACACCGGAATTATAATAGGTCGGGGAAAAAGTCTTTTCGTATTTTGTATGTATAAGGTTGTAGTAAAAATCTCATCCGTTGTACTGTTTGTATCTGGCTGGTTTTGATACCATTAAAAATATGACATTTTAAAAAAGGAATACAAAAAGTAAAAAGCAATTTCCCGCCATTTTTCAATTGTTTTTTTGTTTGATAAAATGAGTGAATCTAACGAAGAAATTCGATATATTGTGAAATTTTATTACAAAAAAGGGAAAACTGCGACACAAGCCGCGAAAAAAATTTGTGACGTTTATGGACCTAATGCAGTGTCATCAAGAGTAGCACAATGTTGGTTCAAGCGTTTTCAGTCCGGGAATTTTGATGTCAAAGATGCAGCTCGCTCTGGTCGCCCTGTTACGGATAAAGTAGATGCCATTTCTGAAAAAGTGGACCAAGATCGGCATATTAATAGTTACGACGTAGCTGAAGAACTGGGGATTGACCACAAAACAGTTTTGACCCATTTGAAAAAAACTGGGTATACAAAAAAACTCGATATTTGGGTGCCACACAAGCTCACTGAAAGAAACCAAATGAATCGTGTACTCATTTGCGACTCTCTATTGAAACGTAAAGAAACCGAACCGTTTTTGAAAAGATTGATCACTGGTGATGAAAAATGGATCACCTACGACAAGAATGTGCGCAAACGATCATGGTCAAAGGGCAGTGAAGCACCACAGACTGTAGCGAAACCCGGATTAACACGTAATAAGGTGATGCTGTGTGTATGGTGGGATTGGCAGGGCATCGTTCATTATGAGCTTTTACCGCCGGGCAAAACCATCGATTCGGATCTCTACTGCCAACAGCAGATGAGACTCAAACAAGAAATTGAGAAAAAACGGCCGGAATTGATCAACAGAAAGAGTGTGGTCTTTCATCATGATAACGCCAGACCGCACACATCTTTGGCCACTCAGCAAAAATTTAGAGAGCTTGGTTGGGAAGTGTTAATGCATCCACCATATAGCCCTGACCTTGCACCCTCAGATTTCCACCTGTTTCGATCTCTTCAGAATTCTTTGGGTAGCGTTAGATTAACATCAAGAGAGGACTGTCAAAACTACTTGTTGCATTTTTTTGATCAGAAGTCCCAAAAATTCTACAGCAACGGGATCATGTCACTACCTACAAGATGGCAACAAGTTATCGAACAAAATGGCACATATATATTATAATTAAATGTAATTAAACTTGAAAAAAATATGTCTTGAATTTGTTTAAAAAATACGAAGAAACTTTTTCCCCGACCTTATAAATCACAAACAAATAGCTACTTACGAGCTAGTGCTACAACTGGCGGCCTTATCGTAAAATCAATCTCTTCCAAGTAACCATTGGATGTATATAATTTACGTAACAGGATAAATGGGCGATGCTATGTATTTTATTAACCAACTTCAAAAAAGAACGAGGATCATCTATGTTCCACTGATATTTTTTAAAATGTATGTTCACCGATTTCTCCGCCAATTATGAATTGATTTTGGTGATTATTTATTTGTTTGGTAGGCCATACTTCAGAGGGAGTCCCATATAAATTACATCAAAGGTTGAGTAGTTTGGTTTTTAAATCAAAATAATTAAAAAAAAAAAATGTCATCCAAGTAAAAGAAATTCCATATTTACTAATTTTGAAGTCGTTTTTTTATTGATAATTATAGTTGACTGAATCAGGCGTTATACTTTGCGGAAGTCCATTTTCAAAACTGTTTTTTCTGATGAATCTCTTGTGTAATTCCGCTTCTACGTCGCTTCAATTACAATATGGAATTTGGAACAATTATTTTAAAATAAAATAATTAAATTTGGTTAAAATTTATCCCAAAATCCTTATTGTACTTGAAGCGACGTAGAAGCGGAATTACACTAGATATTTATGAGAAAAACAGTTTTGATAATTATGTCATTAAATGTTTCCGTTCCCTTCATTTGACTATTTTAGTCGTTCTACTCCAAAATCGGCACCGCACAAGCATTTCGATATGTAAACAGTCGGCGTTGACTAAGCATGTTATCAGTGTTGACATAATTGGTTAGCGGTCATACGCAGCTATGCCAAAACAAGACTCGCTAATGAGACAACAAACAATTCGGTGAGGTAACATGTTCGGTTGTAACAATGACCGAATCTGCGTCTGTTTTGTAAACAGGGATGAGATGCGGCTGCGCATGCTGTTATGTAAACCTAAGCTTTCGTGAAGAGAGATGTAGTAGAAAATTTGTAGGCAGCGTTCCGAAATTACGTGACATCATCTCGTTCAAAATACCACAGTGCCTAAAGACGGGTATTTAACCATTGTGTATTGCCCGTGACATATGGTACTGAGCGTGCTCCTTAACTGCTGGCTTTTTGGAAAAACTCAGAGTCACACAGCAGGCAATGGAGAGAGCTATGCTCGGAGTTTCTTTGCGCGTTAGAATCCGGAACGTGGATATTAGCTGACGAACCATTCCCTGACATAGCTATTAAAATTTAAAAGTTGAAGTGGCAATGGGCAGGCCACGTAACAACCGATAACCGATGGGGAAGAAAGGTTCTTGAGTGGAGACCACGAACCAGAAGACGCAACGTAGGTAGGCATCCCACTAGATTGACCGACGACATTGTGAAAATCGCGGGCATCCAGTGGATGCAGATGGCAGGATGTCGTTCAGTGTGGAGGTTAACGGGGGAGGCCTATGTTTAGCAGTGAACGTCTTCTAGCTGATGATGATGATAAAATAAGGTTACCTACTTATTTTGCTTGATGTTGGCTGATTTACTCTCTGGACCCGGGTATGTCCTAAAACTGTGACCAGAACCACCGGACGATGGGCAGCAGCGTCCTAATAGTACACGGTGAACGTACTGCGATCCCCAAGCCGCCTGCCAAACGTGGGGATTATGGCAACACCCCTCTCTATGAGAGAGGCCTTGTCCAACAGTGGACGTTAGTTGGCTGATGATGTGATATTACTCTCTAAGCTTAGGTGGATTATTACATGACAACTAAGGAAAATAATAGCATGCAATATCTGGATTAAAATGAATGTTTTTTCATTCACTTGCACAACTAGGAAGGCCGTTCCTTGTTGTCGTTTTGATCTGATTGAAGTTCAGATGCACTGACCTCGGTAAGGGATTGTGATTCGCTGCCGGAAAGGCTTTGGGCCCAAGGTTGACAGAGAACCTCATTATCCTTGCCATTGTTTGTTGACATGATTGTAAACTGTCGATTTTTAATGATGTAGAACACTTTTTATTCTATAAGAAAATCTACCAGCATTTGGCTCAATGTATTAAGCATTGTTTGTTAGCGTGGTAATGCTGCCTGCAAGCTAGGTATGATGCCAAAGTAGGCTTGAGCATTTAGACCGTATTTACTTGCAACGATATATGGGGAATCCAACAGAATTTTTCTTGCAAATTTTTATTCATTTTCATTTAACGTCAGGTCTTTAATAATGTGAATCTAGTAGGCTAACAAAATAACACAAAGTTATGTCAGTAGTGTGAAAATTGGGCGTTGATTTAAAGCTTTTAAAGGAATTTTTGTAGTATACAGGTCCTTCGGGAGCACCAAGATCACAGAACAAAGAGTCCCACACTGTGGCTGTTTACTTTACTGTCATGTCGTAATTAACTAGTTTGAAGCTGTATTCTGTAACTATTGCCGATTTTGAACTCCTTGGTGCTGACTAACTTAGCGGCATATATTCAAACGAGGTGCGTGCGCAGTCACTAAGCGCAATTCACACTGCGAGCGAAGCTTAACACATCGTTCGTGGTTAAGGCTGTGCCAGGCTATTTCACTCGCACATATTCATCATTTTTAAACATAAATATTCACTAAGTAGGAATAAAAAGAGAACGATTGGGCATTGTTTTTAAAATCACATCGTATACGTTTTAAAGTAATATTTATGTTGATAGCTTTTATTTTGACGAAAGAGATCGATAAACAATTTTTTTAGATTTCCTTAGCCATCTTATAAAATACCAACACGAAAATTGCTTTAATACCATTTGAAATGTTATTCTTAAGTCATTACCTAATTGTTTTTTTTTATTTCTCACTCAAAGATTTTTTATCAAAAATATATATTATTGTTTTTTTTTATTAATTATATTCCAAAAAGTTGGAGATGTACGTAAGAGATAGTTCTGACAGGTAAGCACGACTTTAAAGTGAACAAACGTATTGCGTCAAAGATAATTCGTAGCACATAACAATAACTCCTTCCCACACCTGGGTTTATCGAGACGATAGACGAAGCTTTGTGGCGATGGACGCAGTTGTCGAACAGTTAGCAATACACTGTTTTAAACTATCACGGTTGTTCACTACACACACACATACACATACTGCATTTCTTTCCACAACCTTACTACGTTAAAAATCCCGTAAATAATCATATAGCTGTAGTTAGCAAAACTTCGTCCTTGCCGCAGCTAAGTGAGATTAGCTTCGCTTGTGATGTGAATAGCGCTTTACACGAAGTACGGTATCTCGGTGCAACTCGTGTAAGCGACAAATGTCTTTATTATTCCACCCACGGCTCGTCAGAGATTATACTCAAATGATTAGAGACAGGTGACTCGATGGATTTTTGACTATTATTTCTTGTTTGTTTGGCTTTGTCGGTCATTGGAATTATGTTATAGATGTAAAATATATCTTAGCTATTCAGTTCTTATGGTTAGAATTTTGTAGCTTTTGATTGTTTTATCTTCCTTTATCTAATTAATAATAATTCAAATGAATCTAATCTTATTAAAATAATGTGCCCTATTTATGCCCTTTTTTGCTTTTTCGCTATAGGTTCTTTCCTATGCCAGTATTAAGTTTTCGGAATATTTCAGCAATTTGTCGTGAATCACTTCATAGGCAATTTAAATTAAGGTAGTCACATTCAAGTCCTAGTCCTAGCCTATAGTCCAGTCATCTTAGGCCAAATTAGGCAAATATCTCGGAAAATCGAATAATATGTGAATTTTGAACAGTTTTAGGATGCCAAAATACAAGTTTTTACGTGGTAATATACTAGGTGATTTTCCGAAATTAACCCCCTATAATGAATGGACTACTAGGAATATGGTGGAACCTAAAAATCAGCGATGATTTTGTTCACTTATGACCGATAATTATAAAACTGTAACTTCTTTATAAAAAAAAAGTAATAGGTTTGCGTTTGCCCGCTAACTCGGCGATGTTGCAGTATATTCCCGTTGGTCTAGTTGGTAGTGATTCTGCCTTCTGTGTTTGGGGGCGTCGGTTCGATTCCCAGTTCCCACCTAGGGCAATGTGATGAACATTTGTGTTTGTTCTATATTGTTCTATATATTCTATCTATCTATTTAAGTATGTTTTTTTAAATTATAATTATATGTATGTATATTAGTCTCTGGCAGCCATATTACAAGCTTTGCTTAGTTTGGAATCAGATGATCGTGTGTGCAAAATATCCCAAATATTTATTTATAAATTTATATAGATTTATCAAAACTACGAAATATTTTGATCACGCTTGTTGTGTTCTGGTTTGTAAAGCATTCTAGTTATTGAACAGTGCGTTTTTGTCTATAAGAACAAAGCATCTAAGCTCCGCTGAGGTGACGCCCAGGGCGGCCGCCTACGTAGGCCGGACCTAAAGGTCGTCTCTAACGTGTTCACACAATGAGCATTGAGCATGAGCATTGATCGAACGGGTGACAACGAGGTCGTTCGCCTAAGATTTATCGCTTACTGATGAATGGTTGAAGGAGCAGTGTGTGAATAAATCATATCTGGCGATCACTTACACAACGTTATATTATTCAATTATTACTAGATATCTGATTACATTTAAATTAATTGCAATGAACAACATTCTTTTTAACCGACTCCTAAAAAGGAGGAGGTACGATACGACTGTTTTTTTTTTCGTTTGTTACCTCATAACTTTCGACTGAGTGAACCGATTTTGATGATAATTTTTTTATTTGAAAGCTCGTGCTTTCCGTGTTGTCCCGTTTTAGTTTGGTTCAGTTCTGACGTTTTATGAAGTCAGTTTTTTATATGTAAAATTATTTTTATCGCGTGTAAAACTGCATAGTGATTTTCTATCTAGAAACTATCTAGATACCCTCAAGTTGAAAATCTGTCACCAAGCAACTAACGTTACCATTATCATTTGAGATCCAATTCCCATTCCAGGCGAGGCGTGTTTACCATCTTCGACCACACTTAATATCAGGTGAATCGTGGTCAAAACGCCTAGACTGTTAAACATAAAAAAACTGTGACTATAGGATGATAGTAGACTTTGAAGAGACTTCCTGAACCAATCCGCGAATCCACGGAGTAATGACCAACCAAAATCTGACGTCTCTAAAACAATGTGACAATGACAGTACAAAAGTTGACCAGCTGTCAATTAACAAAAATAATGCCACGGGCAGGCTAATGCTAAGCGCGGGAATCCAAATTTAGCGACTGGTCGCGAACACTCTAAATTGCTTTTGTTTCATTTAAATTTCTTTAGTTGTTTATCACTTGTAAAGAACTAAAACATGGATGCTATTAGTTTTCCAAAAACTATTCCCATACTCGTAAATGTGACTTAATTGATACTTTTTGGGAGTCATTTATTATCTGTGATAAAAAAACAATAAACTATAATTGGCTTAAATTTTAAGTGTTACTTAAAACATTAAAAGCGTTGTAAATCAGCTTGATAACGTAAAAAACAAATTATTTTAGAACCTTTTAATCATTTCGATGTTTTTTTTTGCCATAGTGTACATAATGTGGACTTTTAAAGATGTTTTCTACATAATTATGAGTTCTTAGTTATTTTAACTAAGTTAAGATACTGAAATTAAACACTACTAACGGAGTATCACGTGTATTTTACATACTATCGTACTCGTATGAATATGTATTTTAATTCCTGGCGCTTCCAACACTTTCCAGTGTCAGAGGATGCTACGCAAGACTAATGAAACAAAATAAAAAACATTTCAATAGATGATGATTGTTGGAAAGTACTACTTGCTTGGGATTCAGTCATCAATTTAATAAAATCTCAAGCCCGGCGCAGAACTGCAAGACACCGTGAGCGACTATTATTAAAACTATGTACATAAGAAAAATTTTGATTGGAACACATTGGCGGTACTTGTAAATAATTTCATAACATTTCTATAGACATCCCTCATTTGCCAAATGGACAAAATGATTAGATACTTTTTCATAAATCTCAAAACAATAGATACCAACTTACCTAAAGTTGGTATCTATTATTGAGACCCGCTAATCTGTGAAATCTATGAAATCGCCAGTAATGGTTAAAAATGACATCATTATCAGCCAGAAGACGTCCACTGCTGAATATAGGCCTCCCCTTTTAACCTCCACACTGAAAGACATCCTGATGCCATCTGCATCCACTGGATGCCCGTGACTCTCACAACGTCGTCGGTCCATCTAGTGGGAGGCCTACCTACGCTGCGTCTTCTGGTTCGTTCGAAAGTTAAAAATGTATACAACACTAAAACAGATGAGTCATGAGAGCAAATTTTCATCAGGAATAAAAAAACTGAAAATCGAACTTTTATAGTTAAAGTATGCACGTAGCCTTAAACCAAAGCATCGACCCGTCAAACAAAATACAGCAGATAACCAACACCTACTAGTCAAAGGTCCATCGGATCACTTTCCCGGCGGATTATGATCCCAAATGTCAGTTGACAGTGACATTTTTATGCTCGCCCGACATTTTGACGGTGCTTGTGAAACGGCCGATAACATCGCCTAATTAGAGATTAATTTATACTTCAACCTTTGAACAGTATTTAAAGACACAGTTGGTCAATTTGTAAATGTTTCAAAGATTCACCTATTAATTTCGACTTCCTGTCTACTTGTTTGACAGTGGCTACTTGTATTTGTACTCAGAAAAAGGACTAAAGCATAGAAGTAGTGCTAATTTAGCATAAACGAATTAAACATATTTTTTTTTTTACTCATATGCCAAAATTGTTGTTACCAGAACGAAACAGATATAATTTTGACAGGACGGCAAATTGCAGGGTTGTACACTATTTTAATGTACTAGGGAACTGTAAAAGGCTCCAAAAGCTATATAACTATTTGACAGCCGGACTAGTACGCTTTGTTAATCTATGCTCTATATTGTTATGTGTATTTTGAAGTTGATTTTGACAGAACTTAACATATTTAAATATTAGTGTCCATGATATTCAACGCAAGTTAGATAATGATAGCAATACTTTAGTTCGTTCTGTATATTATAAACCTCTAAAATGTATCACAGTGGGCCACTACTACGCGAAATGTCGACATAGCTATGTGTTTTATTTACAAAATAAACATAAAGTTCCAGAATCCTTCCATACTAACTCAGTAAACATTTTCATGTCCTATGTTTGGCATCAAGTCTGCATGGCCATATTGTACTTTTCGGTGTAGTTGAGGGAGGGTACCCTTACTGGTATAATTTTAAGCTTTCACTCAAGCGGCTTATTACAATGTTAGTATGTAAAATACAGGATGTTAACACATTAAGGTTTTATGGGTCCTGTTGTTTATATCTCTCGCGAGCTAAATGGACTATGACCATTTGTTATAGTTTTTTAGTATGAAATAATTAGGTTAATGGTCTCTCTAAGCATTATGACAGTTTTGTTTAAGAGCGAAATAACTCGGTCGCACACTTTTAAATTTATGTTTGTATGTTTGTAATGAATAGGCTCCGAAACTACTGAACCGATTTGAAAAATTCTTTCACTGTTGGGAAGCTACACTATCCCCGGGTGACATAGGCTATATTATATTTTGTAGCGAGGCCGAAGGCCGAGCTTACACTCGTGCGAAGCCGGGGCGGACGGCTAGTATAAAATAAAGTCGCTTCCCTCTGTCTGTCCGTCCCTATATATGCTTAAATCTTTGAAACTACGCAACGGATTTTGATGCGGTTTTCACTATCAGTTAGATAATTTTAAACTTTTTTTTGATTTGATTTTGATTTATTATATATATAATAAAACATATACCGTGCGAAGCCGGGGTGGGTCGCTACGCTAGTACTTACTAAACAAAAACCCTTCCAAGTACCGATCGCGCCTGGTGAATAGAAATGTGTCACCGACTCGAACTTGGCCAGTATTAATTATTTGTTGTTTTACTTTAGAATGTGTACTATGAGTTTAGATAATCATGCTAAGTTTGACACTTGCACGTATTCCATTTTAACACTAGAGCAAACACAAAATACGTTTGTTGTATGGGGACAACTCTCTTTAGTTTTAATTTTTTTTGTCTTGGTGTTTTTGGCGTTTATTATTATGTCTTAGTTAATTCTGTTACGGTTCGAAATAAGGTAGGTATGACAGTTCCGTTAGCTCAGTTGGTATTTTGGTAGTGAACCTGCCTTCTGCGCTTGGGGGCGTGGGTTCGATTCCCATCTAGGACAAACATTTTGTGTGACGAACATTAGTTTGTTCTATGTCTGGGTGTTAATATATATTTAAGTATATATTTAATAATGTATATGTATGTATATCAGTCTCCGGCAGCCACATTACAAGGTTTGCTTAGTTTGGGGTTTGTGTGCAATAATGTCAAAAAAAAGTCAAAAAAAGGTAGGACGGACAGACAGCGTAGGCTGAGTAATGGTCTGGTTTACACTCTTTGGGTACGGAACCCTAAGAACATGTAATTGGTGGTTTAATTGCCATTACTTTGAGCGCAATCCTACATCGTTCTTCGATACACATTGGTCGTTGTATCCGCGATGTTCAACATAATCCATATTGTTCAGCCGTGTAGGAAAGCAGGTATCTTACGTTAGACATCCAGTTCGCCTACAAGCTATTGTTCTTATGATAAGTGGTACATTCCATTTGTTTCTTAGAGCCAAAGATAGCGGGCACTAGTTCAGGGCGTACCTACCTAATACCTATGTGGGCATTGGGATACATATTAGGTTTATTTTTACCTTATATTGTGTTACTGTCAGGTTACTGGCAGTCCCGAGGTTTAACTTATTATCTTACAGGAATCAAGTAGCATTTGTATTATTACGGACAAGCTTACACATTTACACAAAACTCGAGCCTGTTTTTACAAAAAAAAAAAACTTGTTTTTAGGGTCCCTCTAAACCCCTATCACCAAGACTCCGCTGTCCGTCCGTCTGTCTGTCCGTCTGTCACCAGGCTGATCTCATGAACCGTGATAGTTAGACACTTGAAATTTTCACAAATGATATATTTCTGTTGCCGCTATAACAGCAAATACTAACAAACAGAATAAAATAAATATTTTAGGGGCTTCCCACACAACAAACGTGATTTTTTTGCCGTTTTTATAGATAATTGTACGGAACCCTTCGTGCGCAAGTCCGACTCGCACTTGGCAGGTTATTAAAAAGTATTTTAAATTAAAAAAGTATTTTGTTAATTCAAGGGGATTATATCTTAAAAATGTAGAAACGGATTGCAAGCGAGTTGGCAACACTCTTTTATCACGGGCATAAAGGCTATTTTAGACGTGCAAGATAATATAATAATCTACAGTAAACCCGTTTGTTGTCACTAGCCATGCCACTAAGCATGTGCGTCCAAATTTTTTCGTTCCACGCCAAAATGCCAATCATCCCTGTCATGATGATGTCTTGTGGTAGGAGACATCACATCATAGAAGGAAATGGCGTATCTTAGTATCATAGACCAGGATCCACTTTGGGTCGCTGCGTCAAACTAGTAGGTAAAAATGAATAAATGCATCTTTTGAAAATGTATTCTTCTACAATTTTGTAGCAGAGCTCAAGCTCTGAAAAGACGTTATTGAGATTTAAACAAAAAAAAACGATCTTCTTCGTATTCCCACAGAATACCTTATACACAGTATTCCCCGCCATTACTTCCTTACCAAAACTTCAGGACTTTAGTGTTTTTCTCCTAAGAAGTCCAAATAAATCCTTATAGTCTGTTTCTTCTAGGCAAACGTGCTTCATTATAGACCGCATCATCGCTTAACAACAGGCGATGTGGTGATCAAACGAGAAGAAAGAAAAGAAAAATACAATATTCATAACATTTATTTATTCCATCTAGAAGTCTTTCTTCACTATATCACAGTGTAATCATTGGAGTACCTCACAAAAAATTTACTCCCATTAAACCACCAATTATTATTAACAACCAAGTACCGCTTCTTTTCAGAGGTCACTTGACACTTTTATGTTTTATTTGCGACAGAAAGTTAACTGGCGCCTTTCACTACAATGGCGACGATTGCTCCAAATATCGAGACATCGCGACAAACCAATGCCTACATAATGCAGAAATATCTATAAGGCTGTATTTTTATCCTGAGAGGGCAGAAAGACTGGAGCAGCGGGTTCATTTGTTTGGTGACAACCCTCTACCCACTGTGGTTGAGTATGGGTTTAACCGATTTCAAAATAAGAGGATCCGTATTTTTAGGTCTAATGTATTATAACAAAGCTCGGACTGAGCAGCGCAATTTTGACGTACTCGGTTTCACTATCTCTTCGCTGACCACAACTAAATGTATGGCATAATGTGCTATAGTGACTTAGATATAATATAAATACGATAAGAAATTAGCCATCAATTATTTATGTTTCACTTAACAGAACTCTGTTAATGATGCTAATAATTTAACCACACTTGGAACAACAATTAATTAAACCTGACACAAAAAAATCATTACCCCTGAAACTAATTTTTATATCTGTATTGACCTAATTATCAGCTTTTTTTATTGCGAATATGTCTGCGCTTGACCTCCAACTAGTGTGTAAGAACCACACACGAAATGATCACTTTATATAATTATATCATTTCAAAATGTTGTATTCGTCAAAAAAAGGTCGTCACACAAAACTTGTTTCCTCCCCTAAATTGAATCATGCGTATTCGTGCTCGATTGAAACATCGCCAATTTGTCACCGCTACGCTGCCTCGCCATCTCCTACGTTCCACTGCCCGCTGATATCAAAAACGTGGCCTAAAGCCTGCGCTTACGATGGTTATTTCATACTTGCGTAACGCATTGTGGGAACTGAACTTTCCCATGAAAGGACTAAGCTAAAGACAGGAAGTCGTTCTACATTTCGGTGTCAAGACTATAACTTGCGTGGAGAGTGTATCTACGGATAGACTTTCGATTATCTTATTGAGATAACAAAGCAATTGTCCAGAGAATTCTAGATAGCATACACCACAAAATATATAAATGCGAAAACTCTCGCAGCTTTCTTATAACAAACTTACCTGCTTTTCTTCCATGAATTAACTAAACACGGGATTATAAGCTTGGAGTGTCGTCATTATGTTTTTATTACCATGGGACCAATTCACGGTTTCGCAGGGCGCTGAAGTAGATAGATAGATAGAAAACTCTTTATTATTTACACCAAAAATTATAAACGTACATAAAAACAACTTAAAAAACTAGTGAAACAATTGGCGGCCTTATCGCTATAAGCGATCTCTTCCAGGCAACCTTAAGTAAGTAAGTAAGTAGTAAGTAAGGTAAAAACAGCTATTCTCGTAGTAGGTATTCTAGATACCAAATTCAACTTGTATAAAGTTGAATTAGGAACCAACATTTCTTTCAAACGCAAAATAGAAGATACGAACAGCAATTTACATGACAACTTATCTGAATCTTCAAATTGACGACAAGCAAACTGAATAACTACAAACCGGCCAAGATACTAACAGTTCAAGCTAACAGCGTTGACACCACACGATTGAATAAGCAAAACCTATAAAGAACTCCGGGACTGCATAAATAAATAAACAAACCACCCAGCATGATCAACGCATTACCACTTTCAACCCTAATTCACCACAATCGGGAGATAAAGTCCCGTACAGTGTTCGCCAGAGAATAATGTACATCGTGACCAACTTATCTTTGCAGTTGGGCAAATGAAGAAACTGAACATTATAACAGTTTAGCTTACAAAATACGATGGTGGCTCCCCCACTCAACTGTACAGATGGAGTTGAAATGTACTACATCGAAATGTATGAAATGTATTTCAGCCACGCCCACGCTACAAGGTGTAAAGCCTCCGGTCAGCGTATTACTTACGCAACTTGCGATCCCGACCTAGAACTTCGCGCTTGACCCGAAAGCAATAATTTTACAGTAAAATTGTTAAGAGAATGCACCCACACAGGACAATATGAAAAAGACAAACAAATTCGCCTTTTTGCGAAAACTATTGGGACTTTCTTAGTACTATTTTGTTTCGTAGAGCCTGAATGAAAGTAACAAAAAAAACCTGTTAAGTTAAAAACAGAAAGCATAATAAATGTGCTTTGTTATTTAGAGTTACGATCCTTTTTGTAATTACATATTTTAAGTTTCCTTGTAGAATCATACGTGTACATAAAGTCATACATATAAAACGGTAATGAATAAATGTTTACATTTCCTCAAACATAATTTAAAACGGAGGTAAACTCAACACATTATTACTATTAAATCGATTCTTCCAGTTAAATACGGGACAGATTTCAAGAGACTTTATTTTGTCGTGCAGTGTAAATTCTGACAGTATGCCGCGTTATTGAAAGCACAGATTAATAAAGACTTTGTAGACATGAAACGATGAAATACGTACCAAAACAATTTCCCCCAAACTATCGTCACCAAACGATCCACAAAACAAATAAATTATAAAAATTAGCATTTCTACGAAATGCTGTCATTGCCATAGAGGAAGTTTTTGGGATAGTGCAAAGCTATGATATGGTGGCTGTCTGGTTAGAGCCACCTGACCTAATCCACGAAAGAAGTCAGGTCTTAGTTAACATCTACTCATGAATAGCGAAAACAAACAATACTATGGTTATAATCAATATATCAATGACTAGCCGCCCGCCCCGGCTCCGCACGGGTGTAGGCTCGGCCTTCGGCCTCGCTACAAAATAAAATAGCCTATGTCACCCGGGGATAGTGTAGCTTCCCAACAGTGAAAGAATTTTTCAAATCGGTTCAGTAGTTTCGGAGCCTATTCAATGAAAACAAACAAACAAACAATCAAATATTTCCTCTTTATAATATTATACTAGTCGACCGTCCCGGCTTCGCACGGGTGTAAGCTTGGCCTTCGGCCTCGTTACAAAATATAATATAGCCTATGTCCCCCGGGGATAGTGTAGCTTCCCAACAGTGAAAGAATTTTTCAAATCGGTTCAGTAGTTTCGGTGCCTATTCGATGCAAACAAACAAACAATCAAATCTTTCCTCTTTATAATATTAGTATAGAGTATAGATTATATTATATAATAATATAATCTATACTCAGGAATATAGACAAGGACGTAGACTGGCTCTGTAAAATCAAGCTATTTTGCAAGGAATATTGTTAATATGAATTAATAACAATATACCTTGTTTATTATTTCAATATATTTTAACTAAATGTTGTTAAGTGTTAAGTTTTTATTGTCAAAATTATGACGTTGGAAAGTGTGCGTAATTATACCTATATTTGAATTAGTTACTATGACTGGTCTAACTAAAGAAAATGCGAAATACTTTCGGAGTTACTTGAGTCGAGATTTCAGACCAACGCATTCCTGAATAACAAAAAAAAAATACTGGTAGGTTTATACTATAGATATATACACTATTTATTAAGGATATTTTAAGCGTGTAAACTCAAACATGCTTTGTCGCGTTTTCGCGTAACAATTTCCGTTAGCGAGAATATGAAAGAGTACAGATTAACTTTACTAACATTTCTAAGTAAGGTGCAATAAGGTGTTTGCTATAATGTAGTGATACATCTATCCTTTATATAGTCTGCGTACTATCCTTTGTGGGGTGTGGGTTATAAATTGTTCTGTCGTCGGACGCCTACATTTCTAGTGTTGGTATCTCAAGCATTGGAAAACCGATATTGTTGGGGCCGGTAGCGGGAAATAATGGATATGTGTATGCAGAAGGACTACTTAACTGCCAGAATTAATGGTCAGGCATTGTGTCGCGTGGGGTGATTAAAAGACTAGAGAATTTTATGTATGTTGGTTGTAACACCAACGATAATCACACAAAGGCATATCTCTTTTGTTTGTTTGATCTGTTGATCTGAGACCCAGTTTATGGAAATATAAGGCTGATTGCCTAGGTACAGAAATGATGCAATATAATTATTCATAAAAATAAACACAGCTAATTAAAAGATAAATTCAGCTCGAGGCAGATGGTGCAAACATTTAAGTAGTTAAGGGGTATAATTACCACCACTGGACCTGTCAGAATGTTGACGTGATCTAGATGTCTAGCATTCTCTCTTTCATTACTAATGCCTGTTAATTAGTGATTATTACTGAAATTAGCGATGTCGCTACCGGCAATATATTTAAATGGAGCAAATTTATAGGTGCAGGCTAAGACGCTAATGACTGGAATGCTAAAGCTTTTAGGCCGTTTAATCGCCTCTTATGAAAGAGGGAAGCTTACTTTGCATTCGACTGGGTTACATTACATAGTAATTTTTTGGAGTGCGCAAATTTTGCATACGTCAAGCTCATATATATAACTAGCTGCGTCCCGCGGTTTTACCCGCGTGGTGATGAAAATCGGCGATGATGATGATGAAAAAAATAGCCTATGTCTGTCCTTATGATACATACTATTACCTCGCAAAATTTTATCGAGATCGGTTAAGCCGTTTAGCCGTGATTATGTAGCAAACAGACAGAGTTACTTTCGCATAATATAATATTATTAGTATAGTATGGATTCTTGTGTACGTGTGCTTGTCACCTAACTCCTCCTAAACAGCAGGACCGATTTGGATGAAATTTTGTGTGTATATTTCAATGGGTTCCTGGATGGTTAAAACACAATTGGACCCGGATAGGACGACGTCTGCTGGGTCCGCTAGTTTTATATATATAGAATACACACATCGCCTTTTCTGTATATATATATATATACAGAAAAGGCGATGGCGATATATATATATATACAGAAAAGGCGATGTGTGTCTGTATGTAATGTATGTTCCCTATGGACTCCGAAGCGGCCAGAACGATTTAGATGAAATCGTCTATGGATACCTACAATACCATGGGCATCACAAAATATACTTTGCCGACCCTTATTAACAGCCCTTTAGTAGTTATGTGGTGGAACCCTCAGCGTGCGAGCCCGACTCGCACTTTGCCGATTTCTTTTACGTTGGCGCCAAAACTCCAAGCGAGTATTTGTATACACAAGTATGAAGACACTGGTAGCGGTCGGTAGCTCGGTCGATTTGTATCGCAAACAGGGACAAGACCTCCGATAACATGTACAGATAAAGATTTACAAGACGAGTTTGAAAAACTTGTTTTGCGGCTGTTTAAATCAGAGCAGGGAATTAAAATTTAATGCGAAATGAAGGTTTCAGGTTACAATAACGATTTTCGCATTTATTACCTACCATGGTAGTAGAAAGTATTCATCATCATCATCAAACATTCAACCAGTTTCCACCCGATGCTGGGTATAGATGTCCTTTTCAGCGCACCATCTTTTCCGGTCCGGTGGCAGTCTCGACCACTATTTTCCTGCTGTCTTCGTCCGACCAGCGGGGCGGTGGTCTTTTGATACTGAGTGACGATACGAGCGAAGTCGCTTGCCTGATGGCTCGTCACGCTTGCCCATAACAGCTCAACGCCACTCTGGATGGCAATGCCCTGCGCTCGTCACCCCCAGATATAAGATGTCAAATCTCTGTGTGCCCTGTAATTTCGCTAGAAACATGCCCTTAAATCCGGAACACAGTAGTGTTTGCACACTACTGCTTAGCGGTTGAATAACTGGCAAAGGTGTGGTACTTCCCCAGGCGGACTCTGCAAAAGAGTCCTACCACTACAAGAACCATTGCCCGGTGGTCGCTTTCTATTCCGCGGTATTCCGCTATATTTCTTGATAGTATTACAAAAGTGTATGATTGCAAGTTTTGACTTTTTAAATGAAGATGACAATGATGAAACATATTTTTTATATAAAAACCATGGATGACCATGATGTTTAAAAAAATAATTAAATTCAGGATTCCTGATAGGTACAATCTGAGTGTCTTCCAGTCGCAAGGGAATCGGTTTCTTCTAAACGATCATAATCTATTGTAGACCGGACCATCAACCGCAAGCCTAATTATTCAATGACAAATAAATAATATAAGGTAAGTAATTTTTTTCAAAATTAATTCTTCAATTTTGCATACCGTTCGGTTACAATAATAAATAACAGAAACACGGCTACTTCTTTTACACCGCTGCTGGACAGATTTTGATGAAACGTATCCAAAAATTACCGCAAAAAATCTTTTCTTCAATATACCTACTCCGTTTCGTTGCGGTTAGACACGGCAAAAGAAACTTCATAATCGTAACAATTCACAGATCTACTACGAGTATATCTGTATAACATTTGGAATAGGCATGTGGCCTAATGTTTAATTGATTACAAATAACAAGCTTAAAGATGAATATAACTAAATACATTACACATACAGAAAAAATCAATTGAATTGGCTGATTAATCTCTGAGATATGAGCGTTAAAAGTTTTAGATGGGGATAGAGAGGGGATGCTCCATCCCTTTTTCGCAAAGCGTGTGTTAGTATAGCATTTGTATGAGGCTTGACGTCATAGCTCAGTATAGTGCGCTCTCTGTCTAGCATGAAATTAAAATACTTATAACTTATTTAGTTTTGAACTAATTTAAATTTTGTTTTCGTTGATAGGCTCTATTGATGATCAGCTTTTTATGAGGTAATAAAAAAATTAGTCATCATGCCTATTGTGACATTTCCTCAGAAAAAGTACTAATAGGTGACCATTTTAGCATAACCACTATAGCTTCAGTCATATGCCAAAATTGTTGTTACCAGAACGAAACAGATATAATTTTGACAGGACAGCAAATTGCAAGTTGTACACTATTTTAATTTACTAGGGACCTATTAAAAGGCTCCAAAAGCTACGCACAATTTGACAGACAGCCCTGTACGCTTTATAAATCACGTGACGAATTATATGCTCTTTATTATTCTGTGAACATTTCGAGTCTTACAATTTAAATTCATACAACGTTTTTATTAAATAAATTATATGAATTTGATACATACCTACGTGTTTAATACAAAACGCAGACTTAAAATGGCGGATTGTATGCATCGAGGTACTAAACTTTACGAACTGACTTGCACTATAAAATGCAACAGTACTGTAGTAATTTATTTCTTCATTAATTTAATTAAGTGGCCAATAAAACTGGACACAACTATGTGCCAACTTTAATTAAACTAACTTTATTGTTTCACACCTTCGGCAAAGGAAGATGTCGAAAGCTTAAATCTACATAGATAACAGTAGCTATCAAGATTCCATAGATAAGCGGACATTTCTTGCATTTATATTCATATATAACTAGCTGTGCCCCGTGGTTTCACCCGCGTTGTATTTGGTATAAAAGTAGACTAAAATACACATTTTTTTTTCCTATGATTTTATTTATTTATAGACTTTATTTAATTCTTTGGATTTGATTTTGTAGGGAAAATATTAAAACACCGATTACATTGCTACCAAACTTCACAAGACACTCGCTGGGCTGGTGAAGATATCCTAAAAATTTCATCAAAATCGGTACAGCCGTTAGTTACAGCCATAGGGAACATACATACATACATACACACACATGCACATCGATATAATTTTATATATATAGATACTTAGGCTAGTTTTATATCTTAGTGCTATACAGTTTGTTTTTATAGTTAGTTTTTTACGTGCACTTTTTTGCCAATAGGCATATAATAATATAAAAACAATACTAAAACAAACTAATCTAATAACACGCAGGCATCGTTTCCGAAATACTGGCCGAATTGCTAATCTTTAGGCAAGTTAAGGAGGCCAGTGTTTTGGAGACGACATACTTCGACCAGACGCGTTGATAAATCTTTCTTTATATTTGGCACCCGGTCCCCACGACCCTAAAGTTTTGACCTCAAAGGCTCAATGGAGTACTGCTCCCATCTTTGGAACGGAGGACCTAAGTATCAGCTCGAGCCACTTGACAGCGTAGAGCTGTCAGAATTGTCTGCGATCCCAAGCTCACTGAACACCTGGAGCCGCTGAGCATGCGCAGAGACGTTGGGCCTCCTTGTGTCTTTTATAGTATTTACAACGGGGAATGTTCTGAAGAACTGTTCGATTTGATACCAGCATCGCGGCTTTATCATCGTACCAGCCGCCACCGCCTGAAAGTTTATCCACATATCATAGATTGGTGGAAATTGCACACTGTGCCTTTTACGTGTTCTTTTTTGCCTCACCCCTGCAATTTATGGAATCCTGTGGCATTTCCGAGTAGCTATAATATGAGGTTCTTCATAACGGCTGTTAATAGAGCCTTTAAGGGTCGGCAACATATCTGTGATGCCCCTGGTGTAGCAGGTATCCATAGGCGATGGTGATAGCTTATCACCAGGTGGCCCGTCTGCTTGTTTGCCATCTATGGCATTTAAAAAAGAGTCTCGTTTTCGCGTGTGACCATTGCCGTCAGCGAGAAGATGAGAGAGCAGTTTTAAGTATAAATTAACTTGAGTAACTTGTTTAAGTAAGACCCTAAATCTGTAATATCAGGTGATGTTCTCAACTAACATAACATTAGCTAAGCCTAACCTCCTAACGGTGTGTTTCCTAACACCCTGTTTATCCGAACAGGTTAGCGCATTGTCCGGCCACGTCTATTTTATAACTACCCGCGTGATAATTTGCGCCTTGCTGAACCTGCGGACATTTTGAATTTCAAATCGAAGTATTTATTTACAGTAAGTTCGATCGTTATCTCGAGTAGGGAAAGTAACGTAAGGTTGTGATCACACTTCGAATCATAAATATAAACTAGCTGTTATAGTTTCTTCTGCAGAAATCTTGTTCTAATGCCTTTTCGTCACAGCTATCCCTTATAGGTCACAGGTACGACTCTTTGTGCATGTAGTCAATTTCTTTACCTCTTTTCATGCTGTATCTCGTTTTTTTCTCAACTAGTCCAATGTGTTTGTACAATTAAGCACAAAAGATTATTTTTTAAAAGAAGACAATTTTCATAATATATCACTAATACATATTTTAATTTGTTTATATTACCTACTAGATAATAAGGGGAGCAATATAAAAGTAGAGGTGAAAAACTGCCGCATCAAATAAACCTGCGTAAATTTTTTTGGTCTTTCATCGAAACTAATCGCAAACCAGAATAAAATTATAATGCGGTTTCAAATTTTACTTACCAATTTTTCTAGAATTCGGATTAAAGTTATGTTTAGTGTGCATGTGGACTATGCTAGAGCCCTTGTGATATCCAACATGAATCGATCATAATTTAGCACTTGATTCTACAATGGCCGGTCCTGTCTATTAGATAAAGCTCTCCTTAAGGTGCGATACAGATGCAACCGGTACAGAGACTACAATACGATTCGTATTGTTCAATTTATTGTCCCAGCTATACAGGGTTACGCAGAAAGGATGTACTAAGCCGAAACGGGTCTATAGTACCCATAATTATGAATAAATTTCGCAATGTGACCAACCCTGAAATAGCAATAAAAATATCAGCTGCTCCGTAAATTTTGTAGTGTGAATGACCGTTTTCTATGTAACAGCTGATTTTTTTTCGGGATTTCAGAGTTGCTCCCATAGTTAAAGTTGTTCATAATGGCTGGTACTATATAGATCCCTTTCGGCTTTCCGCGTAACCCAATATAACAGAGATAGAAACAAAACATAACACAGTCCAAGAAAGAAACTAAACTCATGTCAAAGAAACTCTCTCTGATCCGCTAAAACATAATACATATTATTATAGATATAATTATGTTGCAGTCAAAATTCTTAACCAGTCAAAAGTACTTTTGACTAGCAAAATCAGACCAAATTACTTTTGACTGAAACAGTCATCAGTAGTTTTGTCTGATTTTGCTTAGTTACTAGATAGTAGCGCAATTTTGTCGAAAGCGGACGATCAAAAGTAGTTTTGACTAACTGATTCCATCAGAAGTGGTTTTAGGTTAGCTTAGGTTGTAATACCCATCCACAGAAAGTTTTACAGTACGTGTTATACTCAATCAGTTCTAACGTGACGTGTAACTACTAACGTGATGATAACCGATGATAAAATTGTTTTCATAACGTTTCTCTAAATCTAAGACTAGTCTGCGCGGTGTCGCCGGCCGCCTACGCTCAAGTCCGCGTAAATATGGCGCGCGGAATTAGATCTACCTACCCGCAGTTATTTATTGCCAGAGGTAACCCGTTCTAGGGGTGGGAGTTGAAAACTGTGTTATCGACAAATCGACTTATGATCGATAATACGCAATGATAACATAACCACTTGATCGCGCATGAGTCATAATTTGCTTGTGCACAACGTAAGCCACGTCAGTTGCGGGGGGGGGGGGGGGGATTGTGTGTGTATCACACTCGAAAATGATCCTTTTTTATGGTACTGAGTGACGAGACGAGCGAAGTCGCTCGCCTAATGGCTCTTCACGCTTGCCCATCTCAACGCCACTCAGAATTTTGAACTTCAACAGTTCAAAACCCTGGATGGCAATGCACTGCGCTCATCACCCCGAGATATAAGATTTCAAATCTCTGTGTGCCCTGTAATTTCGGTGGAAAAATTGCCCTTCAATCCGGAACATAGTAGTGTTTGCACACAACTGCTTGGCGGTTGAATAACTGGCAAAGGTGTGGTACTTCCCCAGGCGGACCCCTGCAAAAAGAGTCCTACCACTACAAAAAACTCAGTTCCTTTTCATCATGGTGGGGTAAAGGATGAGCTGTCAAGTGGTTATATCGTCATTGATAATACAAGACGAGTTATTTTAGGACGAAAATCAATTCTGCGATTCGTTTGCGATCTACCGAAGATAGGAAGGTAAAGTGTTTTTTCTATGCACTTTTTATATTTATACTTATACCTTCCTAATAGTAACAAAGTTCATTTGTGGTTTGCGTTAGTCTCTAAGTTTTTGGATAGTCTGTAGATGCATCCACGTTTGAATACCAATCGACAGCCCCGGGCAATCGACAGCATGGGTTCGTTTCCCATCTAGGACAGACATTTGTGTGATGAACATTTGTGTTTGTTCTATGACATGTCTGGGTGTTAATATCTATTTAAGTATGTATTTAAAAATATTTATGTTTGTATATCAGTCTCTGGCAGCCACAAGCTTTGCTTAGTTTGGGGTCAGATGACCATGTGAGCAATAATGTGCCAGATATATATAAAAAAAAAAAAAAACAGCAACAATGGTGTCGGTATGCATCAGTCTTTCAAAAATTTTGGCTTTTTCGCCTATTGACAATGGATATGGATGGAGTCTTAGTTTTGAATGTAGTTATTTTGACATAAGTAGGTAAATAGTTTTCATTTTAATAAAACAACTTTTACACAAATTTCAAATTAATTTTTTTCTAACAGTAGTTTTAAGTTTTGTTGGTATACTAACCCAATGGATTTATAGTTGTACTAATTTAAATATTTTGAATTAGAAATACAATAATTTGAAACCTATAACTTCTGTTTTTATTACACGAGAATTAAGTTAAACTAGTTTCAACCGCATTCGTTCTTTTCCACCTATCTTACGTGATTCTCGTATGAAAATCGTTTTAAAAAGCAAAATCTGTGAAAACAATGACAAAAACCATAATAAAATTGAGAACCTTTAATATCAAATTGTAAATTGTTTTAATTGTAAATGTAATTTTTTACTATCGATAAAATCTCATGTCATCATTATCGATCAACATCGATCCGAGCATCCCTATCGAGCCGTGTCACTTCCCGATCGACCACGGTTGTGAAAGCACGTGGTAATACCCATGTAATGTTGCGCCATAGAACTACATCAAGTGAGGTATTCCCTTGTAGCTGTTGTTTATTCGCCAAAATGTAAGAAACTCTCTCAATTTCATTGTTTAAACTCGATGCAAAGTATAAACGGAAACAGTATGGACGTTGTTGATTCAGGCATGAAAACATCAAAATAGAAAATTATAAAAACTTTGTAAATAGGTTTATACCACTTACGAAGCCAACAAAGGTCACAGTTCATTAATCGTAATTAAAACCCATACGTAACTAAATACCCCGGGCATTAAAAAATACCCCGAATCAAATCAACTCAACTAATTGTGTTGAAGAGATCCAAATGAGACACCAAAAACTATTTCTAACCCCTGACGCAAACATCGAGTTTATCTATGTATATTTGTGTCCGTTTGTCGTAACGGACCACGTTGGACAACGTTGGATCGTAGCCCCCAAATGGCTGACTGAACCAATTTTGATTTAGTTTCGAAGGTGACTTGACCAAATTAGTTTTATAATTTAAAAAAACTGTTCAGCCGTGTGCTTTATCAGCTCTATTATCGGAGGTTTAAAAAACAATTTATAGATGATACGAGATTTTTCGATCTCCTCCGCCAAATATGAAATATTGCTTTAAAACATTTGCAATGTTTACTATTTTTATTTAATAAGTTTAAAAACCGACATACGAACGAAACGAAATACATGCTTTAGTGACTCGTTAACACAAACCAAAGAATCCCAAACTCAAGGGTCACTTGGTAACGAGAGTCTGATGATGGAGCTGATAGGTGGATAGTGGAATTCTTTGTGTGTTATTTATTTATTCATTCATTCATCACAATTATTTTTATAGGATTAACTTAATAGGCATAGATGTAGTTATAAGTCAACATTTCAAGAAATGTGTTAAATAGTCAAATAATAATACATGCAATAGCTATTTATTCAATTGTATATGTCATTATAAATTAGTCAATAATTAATTTATTAATTCATAAATTTTTTATTGTAAAATAGGCTTGCGCTTGGCCCCCAACTTGCCTGACATTAAGCGATGATATTTTGTTATTTGTTGATATTATTACTAATTAATTCATTGGTTATATACCTATACGACCATACCATACCATATTGTCTCGGATATTGTGATTTAATATTTAATTTTTAATACCTTTTTCCTTTCATTAGTGTAATTCGTGTCTGTGCGTTACTAATTGCAATAAATAAATAAATATGATCACCCTAGAGATTAGCCTAAACTAATAAAAAAACTTAATCATTAAAATCACACTATTATCATATATGTGAAAGTTTGAATGGATGAATGTTTGTTACTCAATCACGCAGAAACGGCTGGATGGATTTAGATGAAATTTGGAATATACATTATGTCCTGGATAACACATAAGCTACTTTTCATCATCATCATCAATACCAATTTTCATCACCACGCGGGTAAAACCGCGGGGCGCAGCTAGTGTTACATAAAATAAGTCGAACAGAGAATATTCTCTTTTGGAGTTGCTTGAAAAAGTAGCATCATTATGTGTTCTTTGCTTAAAATGTCCATACTGGATTTATTCCTCTGTTACACGTTAAGTGAATGTGGCATGCCATTATGTAACGCGTAGCAAACTGTAACAGGAGCGAAAACTCACGACTTTGTTTTTACGACACAATGTCGACCACCATCGGCCGTTTCCTTTTACGGACATGCAATTTTCATAATTGCCCTTCGAGTATCAGTATCGTAATTATTTCGGTTAATTAATACGATTTCTTGCTGTGAATTGTTGCTCGCGGAAGTATTTCTAGAGCGTATATGTAGAGTATGACCTATTGATTGGTTATTGTTTTGACATTTATGCTGATGCTATTTTTGATCTCAATTGAGATTGTTGGAATTGTAAATGCTTAATATGTAATGGATACGCGAGTAAAAAATATAGCATATTTCCTGGAATATTATATACTATATTTAAACTTTTAGGATATTAAAAAATAGGTAGTTTATTGAATCAGTTGTTACTTTGTGGAAGTTCATCTTCAAAATTGCTTTGACGAATTTCAGTGTATTTCCGCTTTAACGTCGTATTTAGTACAATAAGGAATTTGGAATCAGGTATTTAGGTCAGGTAACGAATTTTTCGTTTCAGAATTAATTAGTTCTTGTTTCAGGTTAGGTTAGGTAATGCTTATACATTCAGCCACGTCAGCATTCAAAACGGGGATAATATCGCCTAAATCGCATCATATAGAAAGCATAACAGCTATCCCTACATATAATAAAAACGTGAAGAGTCTCAAATAAAACTATCTCAAACCTAATTGACACGTGACGAGTTTCCAGAGCACCCGCATGACCGATGACTTTTTATGCCTTGACATTTACTTACATTTGACATTATGGCAGTGTCTAATTATTGTTGTGGGTGTGGGTTGTCACAAAGGCCGTGTGATGGATAGTGGATACCTCATATGAAACCGGTTCAGAATGTCAGCTTGTGCTCTAATTAAACCTCTTCCTCTATGAAAACAACAGCGTTTCAATGGCAATTAGAGCTCTGTAGGTGCTATAGGTGTAAAATATGTATGATGGATTCAGTTTTTGCTTTGAGATAAATCAGGCCTGTCAATATTACTTAGCACGGATATAATATTCTCCTATGTGGTGTACAAATAAGGTTATATAAATAAAATAGATCTAAATTAATAATCCTTGTTAGCATCTATTGTATGTTTTGCGACTGAAATGTGAAACGTAATTTACGAAGAATTTGTTATTTTTCTTCAAAAAAGGTAGATTATAAGTAAAGAATCATTAAAGATAAAAGTTTTCGAAAAGCGTGTGCATGCGCTAAGGGTTTGCTCCGTCAAATGCGACTTTAATACGATATGGCCTTATTATTAAAGCTTATGCACATCTGTAGCAACGAGCGTTGGTTAAAACGGGGATTATTTCGCTTTAAGTAGACTACATTTACGCAAATTAACCCCCTTTACCGAACTCTACCAAGTAAGTATAAATTTGATTTAATTCCAAAAAATTAGCATTTCTAATCTGTATATTCTAACTTCTAAACAAACTGAATTTAGCTTCAACAAGTTGCTAGTTAAAATTGGTTCGAAGGTGCGGACAAACGTAACTAGACATTTTTACCAGCAGTCATGGCTGACCTCGGCCGAGTCTCCCAAAGGTGATGGCGACAAAAAGAGCAGATTAGTTCACTAGCTGTCACCACGTGTTTCGATTTATTGAGACTAGTTTTATAAGGATTATTATCCACTATCCCGGCAGAGACAAATGACAAAAAACTTACAAATACAACCAGGCGATTGAGCAAAGTTATGGTTAATCCATTGACGTAAACATTTATAAGATACTAGCTGTACCCGCAACTTCGTCCATGATTTGTTCAGAAAAAAATAACCTAGGTCCATCCTCGTGATACATACTATTACCTCCAAAGTTTTATCGAGATCGGTTAAGCCGTTTAGCTGTGATTATGTAGCTATTTAGCAAACCTGCAGACTGACAGAGTTACTTTTGCATTTATAATATTATGAGTATAGTGTGGATTTGGTAAGGAACGGGGCAATAAAACTTTTAAAAGGTTTGTGCTCAGTGGTGAGCACAAATTTTTTGCTCACCAGTGTGAGCTCATTTGCAAGCCAGCATCATTGGTAAGCGGTTGTCGTACTCGAGAGGGATGCGACGTGGTTGAAAACGGTGCGACGTATAGGTAGTTAGCAGAGCTTTTGACATACTTCGCAAATTTTTCAAGGACTAAGACAAAAATGATTTTTACATGCCTTATATTAGCTTGTAATTAGTTTATTAATTACAAGTTTACAAAATTTTGCTAATTCACTCTCAGTGCTATAACTATCTTCAATAATGTGAAAATGCGCGAGCGGTTGAATTGCGGACGGGTGGAGCCGCTTTAATAAATTAGTCCATTTTGCATATTATGTTGGAGTTGGTGTATTTTGCTGCACATTGCCTTGTGGATAGTGGGTTTCAAGCTCCACAACGCTAATGTTTAATTAAGATCTTTTACGATAAGTTTTATTATTTAGCCGTTGACATTTTGATTATTTTAAAGTGAATTTGTTTAGACATTTCATTTAGATTGTAAATTAATATTACGAAACTGACAAGATTGTTAAATCATACACCTAAACTTTAATCTTACATCTGTTTGATTTTAAAAGGGAAGTAGGTACGTAAATATCTATATTTTGTGATATGGAAATGTAAATATGTATTTAAAACTTGACTACGGAATGGACTGATTGGTGTTCCCCGATAGTTACAATCTGGGTGTCTTCAAGTTGCGAGTGAATAGATTTCTTCTAAGCAAGCGTGCTCCATTGTTGACTGCACAAGCAAGGTGGCAGTCAAACTACAGAGTCAAATGCAAGACAATAATAAAAAATATTATTTTATGGAAAAGTATGTTTTGCAAACAGTACACCTAAGCTAAAACCGATGTATCAAACCTCACTTTTATTTTATATTACTAAGTCTTTGATACGACACAGTATGTCTTATTTATGTTTTCTACCTTACTTTACATTGTTGACATTTTGTATTTATGATGACGTTACCTATTACTGACCATCCCTAGAAATATTAAAATTAAAATTACGTCCTCAAAAAACTCTATCCATAGTCACATTGCAGCTGCTTTGTTAGTCATATTTATAAGTATTTGTCATTCAGTTTTTATCAATGTCCATGCCTACGCGTTAGTTAGTGGTCAATAAGTTTTTGTCCCTGTCAAAAGGTATCAATTACAGATGTATGTAAACGCCTTCTGTTCAATGTGACATAGACATGGACTAAGTTATCAGAATAGACTATTAAAAAAATAGGTATAATCTAATTTAAAAGCAAAGTTCAACTTGGGAAAATCACGATATTGGTCAGTCTTGAATAATATTGTTGGTAAATAGTTGTAGTTCTGGTTTCAGCTATAAAACCCTTTTAATCTAGGTCCAAAGCAAACTTAGAGAGGCCTTTTTGTGTAAAAAAAAAAAAACTAAGTATGTGGATTGAGATGATGTTTTGGTACGAAATGACCCACTTGGAAAACCCTGAACCGACTTCGGTCCCAAGTGGGCCAAAGTCGCGATAACATGGCAAAGTGGGGTTATATAGAAAGTTCTGATACCGAATGTCTTTGTGGTGTGAACCCTCAGACAATGTCACACAATGACAATGTCATGATGGAGTGTGCAGCGTGCCCTGCAGCCTGCACACTGGATGACCTGAATGAAGCCACGGAGAGTGCCATTGGAGTGGCGGAATTTTGGTCTAAAAACTTAATTTAAAATTAAAATATGTGGCGAAACATCGACTCGAAAGAAGAAGAAGAGATAATGTTTGTTATTGATGCTATTTATTTATTACTATTATTAAAATACATAGGTATTGTCTGTTGATCTCAATATCTATTAGCTTGCTTATCTCTATAAGAGTATTGGTTTTAAGTTGTAGCTTATAGTTTACAACTTATCTAAATATTTCGTCTTTTTCAGAAAGATGGATTTTAATTGTTTATGATTAAACCAGCTGTTTTCCGCGATTTTGATCGCGTATAGATTTTAATATAAACTTTCGACCTGACCCTTCTTAATTCGGCCTTTACACAAAATCTGGCAAACTTTCATACATAATTTCATCCCCTATTTAACCCCCTTAGTGAATAATGATTCAAATAGGACAATTTTTCTTTTCTACTTAAATTTTTATATGATCAAACTTTCATACAATGTTTTTATCCCCTTAGGCATAATAGCTGACTAGAAATACTCCTTCTAACATCAGCTATCTCCCAGTGACAGTTTCGTCAAAGTCGGTCCAGCCGTTTTGAAACCCATAAGGTGCCCATACACTACACACCTTTTATAATATTTAAATATATTTGACTAACATAAATACTGCATAAACTGCATCAAAGAAAGAAACTATTATTCTTAACGCCCCACTACGCCTTGATAAAAAAGGGTTTTAATACAAAAATATCTAGTTATTTAACGCGGATGGAAGCCCGTTTAATTTAATTAACGTTATCTAGAGACATCTCACTGAGATACCAAAAACTGGTAGTCGGTATCTTTATACGAGCTACAGTTATTAAATACCTATAACGTTATCATTAAATCATGACATGTGTTATGATATAAAACTCGCCAGGCCGCATAGTTCGCCCCGAACTGTGACTTCGCGACTTCTACTGGATTACGCAGAAAGGGTGTACTAAAACTGAAACGGGTCCAAAGTAGCCTATCATTACGAACAACTTTTACTGTAGGAGCAACACAGAAACCACGAAATAAATATCAGCTGTTCCATAGAAATATGTCATTCACACCGAATGCATGCAACGGCTAATATTTTCTTCACGATTTTAGGGTTGGTCCCATAGTAAAAGCTGTTATTAAACTACAACACCCTCCTTTCGGCTTAGAACACCCAAGCTTATAACCCTGTAGAATGCAGGAAACAATTAAATACAAAATGTTATGTCGCCTTTGTTATTAAGTAACTAAAAAGAAAAACATAAAAACTAGCTCATTTGGGAAACTGGTCCATTTGGTAAGATTGGTCATTTTTTGACGGTCGTCACTGTAGATCTCTGATCATTTCAGGACTGGATGATTTGGGAGCCTTTTTGGTATGGAAGGGTCGGGGGGAGGCTCTAATCAATGTAAGCCTGAGTCGTATTATGTTATCTGAGACGAAACCGTAGAATACATTAAATTCCCATAGATATTAACCTTAATACTCATAAGCTCTTTATGTCACTTTTTATTTTGGGAAAACGTCTAATTACACGAGTTTTATAGACTTCTATAAAGTGGAGTTCGATACTTAAGACTACTTAAGAGCGACATTTTTATGGAGTTCAGATTATACCAACATTTATTAATTAAGCAAATATGTTCCAAAGCAGTATAGCGATTAAAACTTTATGGATATGCAAATTGTGTGAAAAATATCTTTTTGAGAGCCATCATATTGCCTGCAGTTTAAAACACTGGCAAACAATCTGGCAAATGAAATGAGAATTGAATTCACACTTATTATAATTTCTATTGATCTCTATTTTAACCACCGATGCAAAAGAAGGGCGTTATAAGTTTAACATATGTGCCGGTGTAGCTGTGTGTCTGTGCGTTTGTGGCATCAAAGCTACCAAACGGCTGAAGCAATTTTGATTTACTTTTGATTTTTTTCTCTTTCGCATATTTTCAACACTTTTTCAGTTCAAAAAGTCACCAAATGAGAATTAAAAAAAGCTGATTAGACATTAACGTTAGAATAACATGGCTATAAATAAATTTTCGTGTTGATATTTCATAGGATGGCGGAAAATGTCGAAACTGAAATAAACAGTTTTTGTGTTTTCCGCAAAACATTATCAGCATAAAAAAATATTTATAACGATTGTTATTGATTCCAAAAATAATGCCCAATCATTTTATTTTTTCTACTTAGCGAATTTTTATTTTTTTAGATGCGAATGTGTAGCTTATAGCTATTGCCGATAAGCGCGACCTTAACGCGCTCACTCTTACTTTGGGCGGGCGATTCTAGGGCGGGGCAGGCCAATGCACCTGCAGTAGTCGCTACCAACGCGTCTCGTAGCTGTGTTATTAAACGCATCTTTTATTTTTTAATACCCCGATTGCCGCGAGCTAAAGGTTAACACAGGGTTAAATTTAGGACGGTTAATATGATTTAGTATTTGTTTTGTATCGTGCTAAAAATTATAGACACCTTGTTTTTTTACCGACTTCAAAAAAGGAGGACACTCTATGTTCCACTGTATTTTTTTAATGTATGTTCACCGATATTCCGCCAACTGTTGCCCAATTAAAAAAAAAAACTTTTGTTTGGTGTACTTCCGATTTGGTCCTATTGTCACCAAGTCAGGATCTGATGATAGGATCCCAGGGAAATCGCAACCCTCAAATTGTATACGCACTTATTACGTTTATTCTATATTTTTGAAGTCGGTTCTTAAGGTGATCCACTTGTTTATAGATTCAGATTCAATATAGGATAGTATCCTGCCTCCAAAAATGAGAGTATGTAATGGCTAAATATAATAATAATGTATTTTTTTGGTTTCGTGATTATTGCACATTGAAATGAAACACTTTTAATGGATCAAGGCATCTGGACACCATACTGCGTACATAGGAATGGGCGTTTTGTTGAAAATAATTGGCGTTACTTATTAATATTTTTTTTATATTACTACAAACTATTCGAAACGCAAAATACCTATAAAAATATAGTAATGTTGTTTAGTTATTATTTTTTATTATTTCGTCCATTAGATGACCTTACCCCGGCCCTGGCTGACATCTTTCGGCATCGGGCCGGTCGGAGGCTGCGATCCGCCGATAGTGAGGTCACTAACCCCACACCCCGTATTCAACACACACATAGTTTTAACAATTAGGTACCTACATATTGGCTAAGTGGACAGCCTTGGCGTCAGAGTTTTTAGGCCTCTAGCATAGCTTGATATTATTTACATAAACCTCAATTTCGCATGACCACAATTTTATTAGGTAAAAGTAAAAGTTGTAGGGTAAAAACAGGGCTGGGCTTCCTTTATTACATCTGCTTCCTTTATACACTATCTTCAACATTTTTAAATAGTTATTTATTTATTATTGTTTTTGTGGTTTGTTTTTATGCCATAGTTGGGCAAACACGCAGGCTGCCTGATGGTAAGCAGTCACCGTCGTCTATCGATACTTGTAACACCAAAGGCATCACAAATTATGTTGCTGACCTTTTAAGACTCCATAAACAGTATTTACTTGCATTTTGAAGAATCCCATGTTATAGCTTCGTTATAGATGTTGTTAAATCTTAGTCAGTGTTATTTCACCACAGGATTAGTTACAAGAAATTGCACAATTTATCGTCCGTTCTATTCCGCCAGTCCTGTCGCGCGCACGCTCTAGGAAGCACCAAAGTAGTTAACATGACGCGAAAAACGCGTGGGCACATAAATGATATTAACATAGTACTGATATTAACAGTATACTAACTTTGTAATGTGATGCGTGACCAAAATGCGCCGTGTTTCTGGCTCAACGCATAAGCTTTGCCATTCAGCGTAGTAATATCGCCAGCATGCTGAGTGCACACTTAGTTTTTACTCTTTAAAATATCTTTATTTCACATATAACATTTTTATACATTGGACATCTCTAGTGTTAATTAAGTCCTAGAGGTACAAAGAAATAATACATAAATACGTTTTTAAGCTCAACACTTATATAAACATATAGCTGGTGAGGTAAAAATAATTAATAGGTTATACTTCAAATTATGTTTGCATCAATTAAGTTCACATTATTATGTAACCTTTAGGAATAGTATTAGGTACATTTTTACAGTAAGTGCACACTGAACTGCCATCTGTTAGTGGACTTGAGCACGGATTGTCTTTAGACCTTCAACGGTCTATGGGCAGTCCAACTGTTTTTGTAGTGTTAGCAAGAACGATCATTCATCCTTGGTGTTAGTTAGCTTGTATTTTATTTAGTTAATAAAGGCATATAAAAAAACTTCAAAGTTTGGGTTAGTACTATTCTAAAGTGTATCTGTTGGAATTACAGTTAAAATTAAAATGGCACTAATATTATTAATGCGGAAGTTCGTATGTAGGTGTTATATGTTTGACCGCATTCAATTCCGTTACAGCTAAACGGATTTAGTGACACTTGAACTAGAGTATATAAATTAGGGTGTACCGAGATTTTGAGGCTTTTGAGAAAATCATATTTTTATGCCATATGTGGCAAACAAGCAGACGGGCTGCCTGATGGTAAGCGAACACCGTCACCTATGAATACCTGCACCACCAGGGGCATCACAGATAGGTTGCCGACCCTTGAAGTCTCTTAACAGCCCTTTTGAAGCACCCTATAGTATAGCTCGGAAATGCCGCAGGATAGTTCATTCCACAAATTACAGGTGTGAAGCAGAATCCACATGTCATAGATCGATTTCCATCAATCTATATGTGGATGAATTTTCAGGCAATTAAAAATGTGAAAACAAAGATTTTTATAAGAGTTTATATAACTTAAATATCATTATTTCCGAGGTTTATCTTCTATTTGATTGGACTAGAGTCTCTGTTTAACGTTTTCTATGTGACTAAATAGTACATTACAACAGTTTCTCAAAGCTTGTAGTTTTATCCGTGTGGCTTTATTTACAACTACATATAAATGCTAGTTATTGGTGCAGATGTCTATTAAGCGAGTTGAAGTGGACAGCTGATAGTCATCGGATGAACGCCTTCCGTCGTCTTATTAGGTTAGTTAAGGGTTACTCTTTAATGATTACCGAAGATTCATGTCGTTGTTAGAGAAATTTACTTTTTCCTGAGAGAAAGGTAATGTTTTGATCAAAGCGTGTATGGATTAGAGAATTTGTCTAATAAAACCTGGTATTTTATATTTAATTTCATTGTTACAAAAACAAATACGTGTTAAAGTGTATACCTTTGCTTTCTCAAATACTAATGCAAAAACACAAGTTTTTTTTAATGATTTTTTCATGAATGGTTTGTCTTGACCACCATTATATGCAGTCCACGATGGAGTAAGCTTGTCAAGAAAAAAAAACCGATTCACTCGCGCCTACTCCACCTGTACCACTCCTACTGAATCTTATAACAAAGAAAAACATTTTGTAGCTGGAAATTTTTGTCAATAACTATTAAGCTACAATACCAAGTACCTACCTAGAGAGCTGATATACAATACACATGAGTTAGTATGTAATTTTTTATAATAAATATATTTTGTTGTTAAATAAGTATAAATTAATTAAAATACTATTTCAGGGCTAAGATAAGGTTTATTATATACATGCGTTTCCTACTCTTTGTATTAGCAGTATGAAAGTAAGGTAATTGCCCGGAATGTGATTAGTCGGGCACCACTCAATGTAGCGGCTGGACGTTGTAGTGTCGGTACAAAATAATATGCTGTTGTTTAGAGCAAACATATATGTGTAAAAATAGTATAATTTTATGGATTTTCCTTTTCTTTTAGTAAAGATGGAGACCACGATTAGTAACGTTAGACAGAAGAGTTAACGATCATACAGTTCCTATCAATAAGCGGTTAAAGCCGCGGGCAAAAACTATTCAGCTGTAATCATCGAACTAAATTTATTTTATACCTTTCGCTTCATCCTAAAGCTTACCGCAGAGATTTATTTTATCATCACATTTTGCATGCATCCATTTATAAGAAACTGGTTCTGGTCGGGAATTGTGATTGTCGCGAGTACGAAAACAGGTGCCTAGGAAATGCCTAATTTTATGAGTACAAACTAAGATATTTTTACCTGTAGATAGGTTGTGCCCGCCACCAAATTACACGAATGCAAGGCACATTATCATACTCGTTACAGACGTCTCTCAGTCACGCACTCCGAGTGTCCGGCAACACATCGCAGCTAATTAAGTGTTTTACCAAAAATAATAGTAATAAAATGGCTACCTGTGTCTTTAAAAACTGCACAAACTACAATACGCTCTGTGAGAGACAAGAAAAATGTTTAATTTCACGCGTAAGTACTGTATTTTTTACTAAAACCGAAAACTAATATAAATTGTTTTATCTTAGGCGGCTGTTGTCACTAAGAAGTGTATGAGCGAGATGTGTAGATCGTATTGTGTGAGAGAGTGATAGAAATCGCAGCATAATCGACGACCAAAGCCGAATTCAGCCAATCACCACGACGGCGAAGAGCTGTTTGCCATTTTTAAAGCAGTTTTGTTCGTCTATAACGTCTCTATTATATCACATCTCACTGAGTACAAAGAACCTAGCTCTTAAGCAGCACCTAAAGGCGCACGATTGTCTCATAGGATGTTGGTAGAGATAGCGATTGTTTTTCTATTTCCTCTGCCATCTTATAAATATCAACACAAAAATACATTATATTTTTGCAATGTTGTTCAAAGATCGGTCAACCCAATCGGTTTAAAAAAAAACTCTGTCAGTGTTTTTTTATCTTTAAAAATGTTAAAACATATTTTCTTGGCGGTGTTTGCTGAAGTTAAGAAGTAAGCAAGGCGTTACTTTTTTTACCATTGAGAAGAGGTCGTAAATATGTGTCTTCCATTAGACAAGATTCAGTTGTACCATTTTTGTTTTCTTTTTATATAATTGAGGCTTCAAATATCTAAACGAAAAATTCCTCACTTCAGTGCTTCGAATGATCAAGCCAGCATTTTTTGGATACAAGTTCCTTATCATGAATCCTAAAAATAACGATGCGTATAAAATTTGGATATAAGAAAGATAAAGGGTATAGACGAAATAGAGGAGTAAAAAAGTAAAAGAAAAAAAAAGTCAGTCCATTTGCAACTCGTTTGGGGCTCTACTTTGGAATCACTCGTATGATATTTCGCTACAAAATATCATGTGAATTGATATAATTTTGAATGAAATCCCAAACAAATGTTGCATTTTTTAAATAAACATATTAAAGCGGTAGTGCAAAGAGTGGTTTGAACAATTAAAATTTGATTTCTATATCAATAGAAATTCTTCCATTTTACATGATATTTTCGTACGCAATATCATAAGAGCCCTTAAAATTATCAATCTGAACATAACTTTTAACTTTTCCTTAATTTTCTAATTTGCCGAAATAGAAAGGTTACATACACTTTCGAAATTACAAAATGGAAACGTTAAGTTAACAAGGTGTAGACGAGCTGGTTGTAATTAAAATAATTAGTACATTAATTGCCTTATAACCGTAATATAGTTGAGCATAATCAAAATGAAACTAAGAATAAAGTATCTAAATTAAGATCAGCTAGTTTTTTGCTAAACATTTCATAATATTAAACAAAAACTTGTTTATTCAAACGCCATTTCACTGCACTGTCATTAACACCTATTTTAAATAATTACCCGTATCTCTTCTCAATTAGCAGTTAGCAATTCTGCATAAATTTAGCAGTTTGAAATAGCGGAAATAGCAAGACAACACCATCAAATCGACATCTTGAATTTATGTAACAGTGCCTGCATTGCAACCCAGTTTGCTTCAAGAAAGGCTTTGATTTACTACTATTATCGATATTTATATTAGCATCTTACAGACGCACATTGAGTAATAATATTGAAATATACATTATTTTAGCATGTTAAATTTATGTAATTAACACATTTAATTATTGTCAACATGTTTGTAATTCAGAAACTGAGCTACATAAGATTTGTGTACATACATTGTCTGTAAAAGCTGCGTTTACCAGCTCATTAGTTTAGTTTTGTTAGATAAAAACTTTAGTTATATATTATGATTATTAATAAATGTTTACCGTGACATAGTAGTGGTGGTTGTAGTTGTGGGTTGTGGTTGTGATCGGGAGCTCCGTCCATAACCTTATCACGCTAAATATCCCGTTAATAATCGTTTAATATCCCGTTAATAATTTAATTAACGTTATCTAGAGACATCTCACTGAGATACCAAAAACTGGTAGTCGGTATCTTTATACGAGCTACAGTTATTAAATACCTATAACGTTATCATTAAATCATGACATGTGTTATGATATAAAACTCGCCAGGCCGCATAGTTCGCCCCGAACTGTGACTTCGCGACTTCTACTGGATTACGCAGAAAGGGTGTACTAAAACTGAAACGGGTCCAAAGTAGCCTATCATTACGAACAACTTTTACTGTAGGAGCAACACAGAAACCACGAAATAAATATCAGCTGTTCCATAGAAATATGTCATTCACACCGAATGCATGCAACGGCTAATATTTTCTTCACGATTTTAGGGTTGGTCCCATAGTAAAAGCTGTTATTAAACTACAACACCCTCCTTTCGGCTTAGAACACCCAAGCTTATAACCCTGTAGAATGCAGGAAACAATTAAATACAAAATGTTATGTCGCCTTTGTTATTAAGTAACTAAAAAGAAAAACATAAAAACTAGCTCATTTGGGAAACTGGTCCATTTGGTAAGATTGGTCATTTTTTGACGGTCGTCACTGTAGATCTCTGATCATTTCAGGACTGGATGATTTGGGAGCCTTTTTGGTATGGAAGGGTCGGGGGGAGGCTCTAATCAATGTAAGCCTGAGTCGTATTATGTTATCTGAGACGAAACCGTAGAATACATTAAATTCCCATAGATATTAACCTTAATACTCATAAGCTCTTTATGTCACTTTTTATTTTGGGAAAACGTCTAATTACACGAGTTTTATAGACTTCTATAAAGTGGAGTTCGATACTTAAGACTACTTAAGAGCGACATTTTTATGGAGTTCAGATTATACCAACATTTATTAATTAAGCAAATATGTTCCAAAGCAGTATAGCGATTAAAACTTTATGGATATGCAAATTGTGTGAAAAATATCTTTTTGAGAGCCATCATATTGCCTGCAGTTTAAAACACTGGCAAACAATCTGGCAAATGAAATGAGAATTGAATTCACACTTATTATAATTTCTATTGATCTCTATTTTAACCACCGATGCAAAAGAAGGGCGTTATAAGTTTAACATATGTGCCGGTGTAGCTGTGTGTCTGTGCGTTTGTGGCATCAAAGCTACCAAACGGCTGAAGCAATTTTGATTTACTTTTGATTTTTTTCTCTTTCGCATATTTTCAACACTTTTTCAGTTCAAAAAGTCACCAAATGAGAATTAAAAAAAGCTGATTAGACATTAACGTTAGAATAACATGGCTATAAATAAATTTTCGTGTTGATATTTCATAGGATGGCGGAAAATGTCGAAACTGAAATAAACAGTTTTTGTGTTTTCCGCAAAACATTATCAGCATAAAAAAATATTTATAACGATTGTTATTGATTCCAAAAATAATGCCCAATCATTTTATTTTTTCTACTTAGCGAATTTTTATTTTTTTAGATGCGAATGTGTAGCTTATAGCTATTGCCGATAAGCGCGACCTTAACGCGCTCACTCTTACTTTGGGCGGGCGATTCTAGGGCGGGGCAGGCCAATGCACCTGCAGTAGTCGCTACCAACGCGTCTCGTAGCTGTGTTATTAAACGCATCTTTTATTTTTTAATACCCCGATTGCCGCGAGCTAAAGGTTAACACAGGGTTAAATTTAGGACGGTTAATATGATTTAGTATTTGTTTTGTATCGTGCTAAAAATTATAGACACCTTGTTTTTTTACCGACTTCAAAAAAGGAGGACACTCTATGTTCCACTGTATTTTTTTAATGTATGTTCACCGATATTCCGCCAACTGTTGCCCAATTAAAAAAAAAAACTTTTGTTTGGTGTACTTCCGATTTGGTCCTATTGTCACCAAGTCAGGATCTGATGATAGGATCCCAGGGAAATCGCAACCCTCAAATTGTATACGCACTTATTACGTTTATTCTATATTTTTGAAGTCGGTTCTTAAGGTGATCCACTTGTTTATAGATTCAGATTCAATATAGGATAGTATCCTGCCTCCAAAAATGAGAGTATGTAATGGCTAAATATAATAATAATGTATTTTTTTGGTTTCGTGATTATTGCACATTGAAATGAAACACTTTTAATGGATCAAGGCATCTGGACACCATACTGCGTACATAGGAATGGGCGTTTTGTTGAAAATAATTGGCGTTACTTATTAATATTTTTTTTATATTACTACAAACTATTCGAAACGCAAAATACCTATAAAAATATAGTAATGTTGTTTAGTTATTATTTTTTATTATTTCGTCCATTAGATGACCTTACCCCGGCCCTGGCTGACATCTTTCGGCATCGGGCCGGTCGGAGGCTGCGATCCGCCGATAGTGAGGTCACTAACCCCACACCCCGTATTCAACACACACATAGTTTTAACAATTAGGTACCTACATATTGGCTAAGTGGACAGCCTTGGCGTCAGAGTTTTTAGGCCTCTAGCATAGCTTGATATTATTTACATAAACCTCAATTTCGCATGACCACAATTTTATTAGGTAAAAGTAAAAGTTGTAGGGTAAAAACAGGGCTGGGCTTCCTTTATTACATCTGCTTCCTTTATACACTATCTTCAACATTTTTAAATAGTTATTTATTTATTATTGTTTTTGTGGTTTGTTTTTATGCCATAGTTGGGCAAACACGCAGGCTGCCTGATGGTAAGCAGTCACCGTCGTCTATCGATACTTGTAACACCAAAGGCATCACAAATTATGTTGCTGACCTTTTAAGACTCCATAAACAGTATTTACTTGCATTTTGAAGAATCCCATGTTATAGCTTCGTTATAGATGTTGTTAAATCTTAGTCAGTGTTATTTCACCACAGGATTAGTTACAAGAAATTGCACAATTTATCGTCCGTTCTATTCCGCCAGTCCTGTCGCGCGCACGCTCTAGGAAGCACCAAAGTAGTTAACATGACGCGAAAAACGCGTGGGCACATAAATGATATTAACATAGTACTGATATTAACAGTATACTAACTTTGTAATGTGATGCGTGACCAAAATGCGCCGTGTTTCTGGCTCAACGCATAAGCTTTGCCATTCAGCGTAGTAATATCGCCAGCATGCTGAGTGCACACTTAGTTTTTACTCTTTAAAATATCTTTATTTCACATATAACATTTTTATACATTGGACATCTCTAGTGTTAATTAAGTCCTAGAGGTACAAAGAAATAATACATAAATACGTTTTTAAGCTCAACACTTATATAAACATATAGCTGGTGAGGTAAAAATAATTAATAGGTTATACTTCAAATTATGTTTGCATCAATTAAGTTCACATTATTATGTAACCTTTAGGAATAGTATTAGGTACATTTTTACAGTAAGTGCACACTGAACTGCCATCTGTTAGTGGACTTGAGCACGGATTGTCTTTAGACCTTCAACGGTCTATGGGCAGTCCAACTGTTTTTGTAGTGTTAGCAAGAACGATCATTCATCCTTGGTGTTAGTTAGCTTGTATTTTATTTAGTTAATAAAGGCATATAAAAAAACTTCAAAGTTTGGGTTAGTACTATTCTAAAGTGTATCTGTTGGAATTACAGTTAAAATTAAAATGGCACTAATATTATTAATGCGGAAGTTCGTATGTAGGTGTTATATGTTTGACCGCATTCAATTCCGTTACAGCTAAACGGATTTAGTGACACTTGAACTAGAGTATATAAATTAGGGTGTACCGAGATTTTGAGGCTTTTGAGAAAATCATATTTTTATGCCATATGTGGCAAACAAGCAGACGGGCTGCCTGATGGTAAGCGAACACCGTCACCTATGAATACCTGCACCACCAGGGGCATCACAGATAGGTTGCCGACCCTTGAAGTCTCTTAACAGCCCTTTTGAAGCACCCTATAGTATAGCTCGGAAATGCCGCAGGATAGTTCATTCCACAAATTACAGGTGTGAAGCAGAATCCACATGTCATAGATCGATTTCCATCAATCTATATGTGGATGAATTTTCAGGCAATTAAAAATGTGAAAACAAAGATTTTTATAAGAGTTTATATAACTTAAATATCATTATTTCCGAGGTTTATCTTCTATTTGATTGGACTAGAGTCTCTGTTTAACGTTTTCTATGTGACTAAATAGTACATTACAACAGTTTCTCAAAGCTTGTAGTTTTATCCGTGTGGCTTTATTTACAACTACATATAAATGCTAGTTATTGGTGCAGATGTCTATTAAGCGAGTTGAAGTGGACAGCTGATAGTCATCGGATGAACGCCTTCCGTCGTCTTATTAGGTTAGTTAAGGGTTACTCTTTAATGATTACCGAAGATTCATGTCGTTGTTAGAGAAATTTACTTTTTCCTGAGAGAAAGGTAATGTTTTGATCAAAGCGTGTATGGATTAGAGAATTTGTCTAATAAAACCTGGTATTTTATATTTAATTTCATTGTTACAAAAACAAATACGTGTTAAAGTGTATACCTTTGCTTTCTCAAATACTAATGCAAAAACACAAGTTTTTTTTAATGATTTTTTCATGAATGGTTTGTCTTGACCACCATTATATGCAGTCCACGATGGAGTAAGCTTGTCAAGAAAAAAAAACCGATTCACTCGCGCCTACTCCACCTGTACCACTCCTACTGAATCTTATAACAAAGAAAAACATTTTGTAGCTGGAAATTTTTGTCAATAACTATTAAGCTACAATACCAAGTACCTACCTAGAGAGCTGATATACAATACACATGAGTTAGTATGTAATTTTTTATAATAAATATATTTTGTTGTTAAATAAGTATAAATTAATTAAAATACTATTTCAGGGCTAAGATAAGGTTTATTATATACATGCGTTTCCTACTCTTTGTATTAGCAGTATGAAAGTAAGGTAATTGCCCGGAATGTGATTAGTCGGGCACCACTCAATGTAGCGGCTGGACGTTGTAGTGTCGGTACAAAATAATATGCTGTTGTTTAGAGCAAACATATATGTGTAAAAATAGTATAATTTTATGGATTTTCCTTTTCTTTTAGTAAAGATGGAGACCACGATTAGTAACGTTAGACAGAAGAGTTAACGATCATACAGTTCCTATCAATAAGCGGTTAAAGCCGCGGGCAAAAACTATTCAGCTGTAATCATCGAACTAAATTTATTTTATACCTTTCGCTTCATCCTAAAGCTTACCGCAGAGATTTATTTTATCATCACATTTTGCATGCATCCATTTATAAGAAACTGGTTCTGGTCGGGAATTGTGATTGTCGCGAGTACGAAAACAGGTGCCTAGGAAATGCCTAATTTTATGAGTACAAACTAAGATATTTTTACCTGTAGATAGGTTGTGCCCGCCACCAAATTACACGAATGCAAGGCACATTATCATACTCGTTACAGACGTCTCTCAGTCACGCACTCCGAGTGTCCGGCAACACATCGCAGCTAATTAAGTGTTTTACCAAAAATAATAGTAATAAAATGGCTACCTGTGTCTTTAAAAACTGCACAAACTACAATACGCTCTGTGAGAGACAAGAAAAATGTTTAATTTCACGCGTAAGTACTGTATTTTTTACTAAAACCGAAAACTAATATAAATTGTTTTATCTTAGGCGGCTGTTGTCACTAAGAAGTGTATGAGCGAGATGTGTAGATCGTATTGTGTGAGAGAGTGATAGAAATCGCAGCATAATCGACGACCAAAGCCGAATTCAGCCAATCACCACGACGGCGAAGAGCTGTTTGCCATTTTTAAAGCAGTTTTGTTCGTCTATAACGTCTCTATTATATCACATCTCACTGAGTACAAAGAACCTAGCTCTTAAGCAGCACCTAAAGGCGCACGATTGTCTCATAGGATGTTGGTAGAGATAGCGATTGTTTTTCTATTTCCTCTGCCATCTTATAAATATCAACACAAAAATACATTATATTTTTGCAATGTTGTTCAAAGATCGGTCAACCCAATCGGTTTAAAAAAAAACTCTGTCAGTGTTTTTTTATCTTTAAAAATGTTAAAACATATTTTCTTGGCGGTGTTTGCTGAAGTTAAGAAGTAAGCAAGGCGTTACTTTTTTTACCATTGAGAAGAGGTCGTAAATATGTGTCTTCCATTAGACAAGATTCAGTTGTACCATTTTTGTTTTCTTTTTATATAATTGAGGCTTCAAATATCTAAACGAAAAATTCCTCACTTCAGTGCTTCGAATGATCAAGCCAGCATTTTTTGGATACAAGTTCCTTATCATGAATCCTAAAAATAACGATGCGTATAAAATTTGGATATAAGAAAGATAAAGGGTATAGACGAAATAGAGGAGTAAAAAAGTAAAAGAAAAAAAAAGTCAGTCCATTTGCAACTCGTTTGGGGCTCTACTTTGGAATCACTCGTATGATATTTCGCTACAAAATATCATGTGAATTGATATAATTTTGAATGAAATCCCAAACAAATGTTGCATTTTTTAAATAAACATATTAAAGCGGTAGTGCAAAGAGTGGTTTGAACAATTAAAATTTGATTTCTATATCAATAGAAATTCTTCCATTTTACATGATATTTTCGTACGCAATATCATAAGAGCCCTTAAAATTATCAATCTGAACATAACTTTTAACTTTTCCTTAATTTTCTAATTTGCCGAAATAGAAAGGTTACATACACTTTCGAAATTACAAAATGGAAACGTTAAGTTAACAAGGTGTAGACGAGCTGGTTGTAATTAAAATAATTAGTACATTAATTGCCTTATAACCGTAATATAGTTGAGCATAATCAAAATGAAACTAAGAATAAAGTATCTAAATTAAGATCAGCTAGTTTTTTGCTAAACATTTCATAATATTAAACAAAAACTTGTTTATTCAAACGCCATTTCACTGCACTGTCATTAACACCTATTTTAAATAATTACCCGTATCTCTTCTCAATTAGCAGTTAGCAATTCTGCATAAATTTAGCAGTTTGAAATAGCGGAAATAGCAAGACAACACCATCAAATCGACATCTTGAATTTATGTAACAGTGCCTGCATTGCAACCCAGTTTGCTTCAAGAAAGGCTTTGATTTACTACTATTATCGATATTTATATTAGCATCTTACAGACGCACATTGAGTAATAATATTGAAATATACATTATTTTAGCATGTTAAATTTATGTAATTAACACATTTAATTATTGTCAACATGTTTGTAATTCAGAAACTGAGCTACATAAGATTTGTGTACATACATTGTCTGTAAAAGCTGCGTTTACCAGCTCATTAGTTTAGTTTTGTTAGATAAAAACTTTAGTTATATATTATGATTATTAATAAATGTTTACCGTGACATAGTAGTGGTGGTTGTAGTTGTGGGTTGTGGTTGTGATCGGGAGCTCCGTCCACAACCTTATCACGCTAAATATCCCGTTAATAATCGTAGCGTTAGTAACTGTAGTTAAAACCCGTGTAAGTTTAAAACGTTAAGTGTTTTAGGTAAAATTGTATTGTATTATTTGTGCGAGAAAAAAACCTTAATTATCGTCTGGTAAGCCGTAAATCTCATAAAGGGTTTAAATGCAGCGGAAAACTTTCTTCAATGTTTTGGTCACACAAGACGGTAAAAAAATATTACCACATTTCATTAACGAATGTAAGGAATAGCTGATTTATTTTCTTAACAATGTCAGGTTTGGTTCTACTGTAAAAGCTATTTATAATGGTGAGTACAAAGACGTCCTTTAGGCTGCGTATCCACCAGAGATATGCGAGGAAGACGAGCGGTGCGCGAAGTAAAAATCGACCAATGGGATAGCTTCATTCCGTTTCACCTCACCTCGCACATCTCTGATGAAAAAGCATCCTTAGGCATAGGACCATTGTTCCGTATAAAGTTGTATAAAAAATATAGAAAATTGCAGCAAAATAAATTTCCATCCATGTATATACTCCAAACGGCTCATGCAAAGAATTTCCTTCACATGTTGCGAGGGTGAAAAGCCCATCGTTAGTTTCAATTCAATAAAACCGCAAATATTTACAGCAACAATAAAACTGTTGCAATTTTATAGAAACTCCGGGCATTTCTAACTAACTGTCGTCTTAGACTGAGTAATGTGAATATTTCTCCCGTCTGTATAAACTTTATGAGAAGGTTATAAAGTCGATAATTGCATAAATCTTTCAATTCAAATCTCTTTGTGTAAGTCTCAATGTGTGTCTTCAATAAACCTAGTGGTATAATTGAATGCATTTACTATGTGTGAATTGCCAAAGTGTCATTATCTGGGAACTTGTACTAAACGATAATACTTTGGATATGACATTAATTTACGTGTCAAAATTGCAATTTGAGGCTGGTTTTATAAATCACTGATAAATATTATCGAATTACTGATAAACTAACTTTTTTCTTTTGTCATGAGAGAATTTTGGCATCGCACGTCTTGTGCATTTGCCAGTGTCAAGTATAGAAAGGTTTTCAAGTTTTATTAATTAATTATTACTAGTGACCAGCCCCGGCTTCGCACGGGTGTAAGTTTTATTATATTATTCTAGAATTATAACCTGCCTGGAAGTATACCTGGTCATAGCTAAGCATGTGTGTTTTTTTATATCTCGCAATTAAGTACAGTTTTTTTATCTCTACGTTTTTATTATATGTATAGATATTCTCAAACAAATCATATTCAAAGTCAAGCTAAAGTGGTAAAGACTTTATTTACTACAGGAAGGCAAAGTTTTGGAAACAACACGAAAGGACAAGTTTTACCTCATTTTATAACTTGACTTTATTCGAGCACTTAATATACAAAAATCCACCATTATAACACATTACTTAACACAAAAAAATACACAAGTTTTGGAAAATAATATAATGAGGCAATGTTTTTTTACGTTGGCGCAATAACTCGAAAAACTAACATCATTATGTACAGATACGTTAGGTTGCTATAAGGCAGCTTGTTCGTAAGCGATCACCGTTGCCTATGGATACCTGTAACATCACGTTCACGATGCCGAACTTTAAATCAAAGGAAGATTCAAGAAAAGGTCAAGAAAAAGCAGTGTTAAAGCCAGCCAAGCGCTATACGGACTTGCACACCGAGGGTACTGCCATATGTGTAACAAATACTAAGTAGTATTTATTACACATATGGTACTGCGCACTGAAGTGAGATTTTTTTGGTTTAGATAAAAAAGTCAGTTGGGAACCCTTAGCACAATCCCGACTAACACTTGGCCAGCTTTTTTACTTTATAGTTACACTAAATTTGATGTTTGTATTCATATAGGATCCATGAAACGTGTTTTTTGAGCCACAACCGTCTTTCCTGTTTTGCAGAAATTATTCAGATAAATTTGTATTCGCTTAGAAGATAGAATTTATTGTGCTGTTCTTCATTTGAAGTGTAAGTAACATTAACGTTGTGTTATCAGAGACATATCAGACACTTTATCAGCGGGTAACAGAGCCGTCTTTACTTGTTAGTTGCCCATGTTATTTTATTTTCTTAGGATATAGTTTATTGTTAAACACTGTTTTAAACTATCACGGTTGTTCACTAAAGTTATATGATTATTTACGGGATATTTACCGTGGTAAGGTTGTGGAAGGAGCTCCCGATATTTCGGCGCAGTTACATGCACCATGTTCACGGGAAGACTGAAGAATGCGGGTAGTTGGTGAAAAAGTTCAAAGTTAGGTACGGACAAAACGATCTACCCTCTTTCTTAGTCTTTTGCTACGGTTATCACTGGAACTCGAACTCGAACCTAAGTCTCGACAAAACGCACTCACTGTATCACTGCGTATAGTATTTTGAATACATTTTGAACGCGGACACATTTCGGGAGCTCTTTCCACAACCTTACCACGGTAAATATCCCGTAAATAATCATATAACTTTATAGTTTATTGTGTTGTTCTCCATTTAAAGTGTTAGCAACATTAACTTTGTGTTATCAGGGACATATCTGATACTTTATCAGGAGGGTACAAAGCAGTCCTTACTTGTTAGTTGCGCAAGTTATTTAATTTGCTTAGGATAGTGTTTATTGTGGCGTCCCTCATTCAAAGTGTCACTTGAATTAACGTTGTGTTACGAACTCGCATATTTTTATAACATTTTATATAACAGCTATTAAACATTGTCAAATAATACGGTGGGAAATAGGCTTTAGTTATAATGCAGGTGCATGTGTAATGTGTATTTGTTTAAAAAAAACTGGCAAGTGTCGTTATCAACTAAACAAAATATAAGTTAACTAACACTAAAAACCTCAGAAGAAATTTAGCACTTACAACACTTCTATACTATGGGTTTCGGCTATTATTAATATAATTAATGTTACTAAAGTGTACATACATAGTAAAATTTTAATAATAATGTGTAATCTAATATTATGCATAATGTAAATATTTTTAATGTAAAATGATCTTCTACTTATTCAAACGGGCATCAAAAATGTAAAATAAAAGCTCCAACTCTAATTAAATTCTATCGAATTAATTAAAATATAAATTCTACTTCATTAATCACAATGAATACCGATATATTGTAACATTAATTGATACTAAGATATGCAGATAAGAAGATGCGGCTAACTTTGTCCTCTTTAGAATACATTTATTTACTTTTTAATGCGGTTATAAAAATGACTTTCTTTCAGTCAAAATATCTAGTTTCGCAGAGTTATAATCGATGATGTATTTCATACCAGTCATACGTATTTCCAAAGGTGGTTTCAGCAACATACCTGAAAATATGAAAACAGAATATTAGGACAATATACATGATTAAGATTTTTTTTTTTTTTAATCCTATACCTACTCTACAATAGTTTTATAATTGCCTTTCACAAAAATCCTATAATTGTATTTTATTATCAACAGGGCTTGTTAGTGTTGGCTTCGGTCCCACCAACGACTATTCAATTGTCCGGGCTAGACCCGTGAATTAATTTAAATAAAATAATAATTTAAAAAGATTAAAAATAATTTAATTTAAATAATAATTTAAGAAGATTAAAAATAATTTAATCTAAATAATAATTTAAAAAGATTAAAAATAATGTTATTGCAAGTACATTACGTTAAATTTAAAGCCTTAGCCAGCAAACCAGGTGTGGTACCACCTACGTGTTTTGATGGGTAACCTTTTCACGTCATGATATTATAATTATTTGTTATAATTATGCTAAACTACTATTATTATGAATTACGCCTATAAAGCTATAAAACTAGGACCAAGTCCAAGTTTTTCAAGCTTTCACAGCTGCAATAATATTGTAAAAAACCATCGGCTACCGGTACAATCTTACTTTCAAAACAGATGGTTTGAACTTACAGTTTATATATAACCTCTTATAACCTACTGCAATAGTATAAGTTTTTTGTTTTTGTATAGATTAAGATTAAAAAGTAAAATTTTAGTTAATTAAATACTTACGAAAGTTAGACATGATTTTATTAAAGAAAAAGTGTACTAATTAAGATTTTATAAGATCATAAAAAAATGAGTTTTATGTTTGGTTTTACAGTGAAGTTAAAAAGTTACTTGTATTTATTATTGGTGTCTTCGTACTACTTTTACTTGATTTTTTTTTTACATATAGATACTTATATTCTTAGCAAAAAAATTGGTCTATGTATATATAAATTAAAACTACATATAAAGTTCTTGAGTGGAGACCGCGAACCGGAAGACGCAGCGTAGGTAGGCCTCCAACTAGATGGACCGACGACATTGTGAGAGTCGCGGGCATCCAGTGGATATAGTTGGCAGGAGTTCGTTCGTTGGACGTTAAAGGGGGAGGCCTATGTCCAGCAGTGGACGTCTTCTGACACATGATGATGAAAGAATATTAGGCACACAAAATTCTTGAATTAAATTCATTCATAGTCACGAAAATCTATTAAATATAAATGTTTCTCAATCTTACAATGCAAACACCATCATAGAGTTAATGACGTGCAATTAAACAGATGTAACCAAACCTATTAAACTAACAATAAAAACGTCGGCAAATAATTAAATACAACACATAAATCAATTTATTTAACAAATTACAAGCGCATAAAATAAATTACATTTCGTAGGCCAATTAATTGTTTAATTATTTTTTGTAATTAAACTTTTATTGGTAGATGCGTGCCGCCTTAGGGAGATCTTTGTATGAAAAAGTTTGATGCGGTTTGTTTTGTTTTAGCTCTTTAAAATTGAAGGACACTTTTTTCCATTTATTCTTTTATGTTCCATCTAAATTGTCCCATCAATCATAAGTGCGGCAAATTTGTTAAAGATAAATAGAAATCCCAGTCTTTGTTTTCCACTTTGTCGCAGTGCCCCATGTAATGATTATTTAGAGGGGAAAACTTGAAAAAGGAATTACTGTGTTTTTTTTACTGGCAAGTGCCCTTAGTCAAATAAAATACGAGCTAACTAAAGCTACAAAACTACTGGACTGCATGGACTGTTGAATGAAGCTCAAAACCAATCCAAATTATAATTTATTTATTTATTTGGTTTCTCAATATAAGTAACTTTACGAAAAATCATCAACAATTATATTTCTTTTAAAGAAAAATATAATCACCATTCGGTAGTCGAGTAAAATTAGACGTTTTTTGTCGTGTACACATAGCATTATTTTTGTTGTAAAAAATAATTATTGTCTGCACGTACAGACAAAGTGGGTGATTGTGGTTTAATAACAGTCATTTGGAGCACCGAAACTGGTGTACGGAACACCTGGCGCTGCATTCTTGAGTGGAAATTGAAATAAAATTACTAAAGTTCATAGTTAATGATGATGGAAAAAACTGCAATTTTTTTTACGAGTTAGGAAATCAGAAATCTGAAAAATATATTTTGTGACATTGAAATATATAACAAGAAATAACAAAAACATGAAAAAAAGGTTTATCATCACAAAAACGGCTCAAACCCAGCATGTGAAAGAGAAGTTTTTTCGAGTATTTTTCTCTCCTCCGCCAACCTATAGAATAACAACACGAAAATTACTTTATATTAATTGCAGTGTTATTCTAACGAGAATGCTCAATCGGTTATTTAACATACATACTTACTCAGTAATTTTTAAACTTCAAAAATGTTGAAAACGTGTGATTGGAATAGTTGTGGCAGTTGGCAGAGCTCGGCCTTAATTCCGTCATGACGTATTGTGGGTACATGAACCACGCAATTTTCTACGTTGCTATTGTCGTAAAATTCTCGTTGTAGAATTTGAAATAATATGCTTAAGTCATATGATGAAATTTTTGCTGAAGTATTTAAATTATCCTTCGTGCAAAATAGCACCAACAGCATTCTAAGTGTTGTTGCAGGTCGGGTCGACTGTCCGGTCATTAACCATGCAGTGCGGTTACATGTCCATATTAATAATAATGATAGATAAACTGCTGACATTTTAATTTCGATTTTATTTTATTTTGTGATATTTATTATAAAATTTTTACTCATATATATTTCATTTAATTTGATTTTAATTTTTGTTACTATTGACATGTACCTAATTCTAATTTTATTTTATTATGTGATTATAATGTAATTTGTGTCAAATGTATGTGGACCTGGTCTGAAATAAATGATTTAATAAAAAATGCCGATAAAAACTATTTCCTAACTAATATTGCAACATACGCATCTGCAACTAATTCGCTAACAAGATTAATAGCGCGATTTCTTTCAGTCCATCAAAGCTCGATGAATAAATGATGATCGATGATGATCGTCATAAATCGTACGATAAAGCTTCGTCCACAATAACGTGTATAACATCAAACGTCGCCCCGGATTAGCTTTGGCTCATCGCCTCCATTTCGCGCGTGTGCTTAGCATAGCAGTTATTCATCGCTAGAGATGGGAAAAAAATTTAGTGTTCGAATGACAACTCGATTGATATATCATTTGATAAAAAAAAATGTTTTTATTTAAGTCTATTTTCACTGTATACCCAAAAAAAAATATCAAAATTTCCTGTAATTGGTTTTATATAGTTTTTCTATTGCATATTTTTAGTGTAAAATGCTGTTATAATTAAATAAAAAGTTCAACACAAATAAGATGGGACTAAATGTCATGTTTAAGGAATATTTCAATTATTCTAATGAGATTGACAATAATAACTTCTGACAGTCACTATAGGTACTCATTTGTAAACCCACATTTTTATGGTTCCATGTTTGTTTTCTATGATCGCAGGCAGTCGATGTTGGACTAAAACTATTGATGATAAGTTCCAGATGAGTAGCTTATTTGATATACAAATTATAAATATATCATTTATACACCGCTTAGTTTAAGTTAAATTTATAATGCCTGAATATGATGATATCATCACGGTTGCCTGGAAGAGATTGCTTTAAGCGATAAGGCCTGTTAAATGCCTAAATAATTACTGTAATTTATAATGTTATCCTTGTTTTTGTGGTTTTTAATAAAGAGTTATTGTTATATGATTATTTACGGGATATTTACCGTGGTAAGGTTGCTCCTTCCACAACCTTACCACGGTAAATATCCCGTAAATAATCATATAACTTTAGTGAACAACCATGATAGTTTAAAACAGTGTTTAAGAGTGTTTTTTGTACCAGCCTACATAATAAAGTAAGGTTAGTTAGGTATATTATATGATTATTTACGGGATATTTACTATTAACCGCGATAATTTAAAGCAGTGTTTTAGAGTGAGGACGCTCTTCCAAAATATTTCACATAATTTTCTGAAGAGAAAATGTTGGAGGATGATATTAAATTGCTAAAGTAAGAATGTCGTAATTCGAATGATTTTGTCAATTCCAATGTTCGAATAGTAGATTTCTTTGATGGCGGTTCTATTCTATTCGTCTGTCTCTAGTCCATAGCACGAGTTATGCAGCGCGAATTGAAAGGCATAACAAGGTGATAAACGTGATGAACTCCCATTTATTTTTCTTCCGTGTATCTAAGGCATTAGCGTTGATGTAGCTCGCATAATAAATTGTTAAAACTAGAGTGAAAGGAAACGGAAAATTATACCAAACTATGACAAAAAAGTTATATTTCTGTACAAATGTTCTTAAATAAATCAAATTGCATATGTAAAGATACTAAATAAAAGGCAATTAGGTATAAAATTAATATGACACAGAACCAAATCGGTTAATTTTGAACACATTTTAATTATGTTTTAGACTATTTAAAAAAGCAGTCCAGTAACCTATAGTCTGTTATATGTTTTCGTGCTTTACATTTCTTGTCGGTGAGAAGTAATTGATAAAGCATAATGTTTTTAGAAGCAAGTTTATCGGAAGTTTAAATAATATTATTGGCTGATTTGGATCAAAGTACTGGGTTGCGTGCGCGCGCGCGCGCGTGTGTATATGCGAGTATGTGTATGTGTGTTTATGCAATTCATACGTTCGAATTTCTCATTTCCAATTTCCAAAACTTGAGGTATTTGAAATGACACGCGTTCTAAGTATTTTTTGCATGAAAGTGATATTAGCATTTTTGGCTTATTTTCACGGCAATTAATTCAAAAGTTGTAAAATTTTATGTGACTCTCGTAAAGATTTCATTTATTTTACATTTCACCATAAACTTTCATTTGACGCTTCTGGGAGTTTTAGTGTTTTAAACATCGTAAATTAACGGAATAAGAATTAAAAGAGTATTTCTCTTTTCTCAAGAATATCAACACTAAATTGGAACAAAAAGTTTTTTTAAGTTATGTCACAATGAATGTTTTTATTCATTTAACGTACAGGCAATGAATGCAATGATAATACCCATAGTTAGTAGGGAAGAAGCTAGTTTAGGTAATTTAACATAATAATTTATTTTGTCCATCTACTTGTTTTTTTATTTATCTATACATATAATAAAAACGTAGAGATAAAAAAATCTGTAATTGCGAGATAACAAAAAATAAATCACACAGGGCGTCTTAAAATAAGCAGCTGAACACGATAGGACAGTTTTTAGAATTTTTGTCTGTTTGTTTGTTTGTTTGTTTGTTTGTTTGTTTGTTTGTTTGTTTGTTTGTTTGTTTGTCCGCGCACATCTCCTAAACCACTGAACGGATTTCAATGCGGTTTTCACGAATATGCTTAGAAATTACCAGATTAAAACATAGGCTATGTTATATCATTTATTTTAATTCTTTATTTTTACATAAAAGAAATTAAACAATCAATGATTATTTTCTTCGTTACCCGAAACGTAGTATGAGGATCGTCACATAGCCTCAAGCAAGGAGATCCAAAGTAAAGAGAATGTTATTGACATAGCCATTAAAATTTTGAAACTGTCAACTGTCATTCGGTTAATCAGTTTAAATTTAAAGAAGGTTCCTTAACCTTCTTAGATGAATGAACGTGTAGATCAAGCATGTTATAGGCCTTACAACCTCTTTGGTGATTCATTCCAGTGCATGGAGTAGGAGTTTTACATTCTCTTGGTTTTATTCTATGTTAGCATTTAAAACACAAAATAATATATACCGCATCCTATTTTAATTCAGTCCCGCGAATAGAAATATTCAAAAAAGGCCCTTTGTACATGAAAATAAACCTATACAACAAAATCCAGAACCAACTTCGTAAGTTTCTAAACCAAAAATGTTATTACGAGATAAAAGATTTTTTCGCCGGTAAAATTTAGAAAATTATAATTAGAAAATAAATATCGATCTATAAATAGTTAAGAAAGTAGCGTCATAAGTTTTGTATGATCTCATATATAATTAAGTAACCTATCACAATAAGTATGTTTTTTTTTGGTAAAATTACTTCTGTCTGTTGGATGGTTTTGTGACCAGCCACTACATAAGTCATTGCTGCACTCTTTATGCAGGGTATATAAACTTAACTTCTAGAAGAAGAAAGTGTATATTTGCAATAAAAATAAAGAATGAATTTTACTGTGATATTTTAACAGATAAATAGAGTAGTTCTATTTCATGGCTTTTTAATCAAGGTATACATACAAATGCAAGCGAAATAAGAAATAACTAGCCAAGAGCGTTTCAAGACAAGCATATGTCAGGGTTCCGTGGCCAAAGCCATATACTTGTGGTCGTATTCATAGTGTAGAAATTGGATGGTCATAGAAAAATTCGAACGAGCGAAGCTGGACAGTCAAATTTCAGAGATGTATCATCCCGACATGACATGATATTCTTTTTATGGTTTAGACAAAAATAATACTTCAAAATATGCTCTGCACTGTGGTCACATTATCTTTTTGATTTGAAAACTGTTGACGGTGTTTTTACTTATATGCTTATATCAATACTTCACACAGGGCGACATAAAATAAGCAGCTGAACATGTTAAGGCAGTTTTTAGAATTTTTGTTTGTTTGTTCACGCACATCTAAACCCCTGGAAGAAAATGCAGATGGATTTAAATGCCGTTTTCACGAATATGCTTAGCTATGACCAGATTGAAGTATAGGCTATGTTATTTTGCGCAAGGGCCGGATTAAGGAAAGAAAAAAGGATTGAAGGTTTATATGAAAATCTACGCGTACGAAGTCGCGGGCAAAAAAACTAGTTTAATAATAAAATAAAAAACTGCCCTGACCTTTGATCACCATCCAGCCCTGATGCGGTCTACGATGGAGCACGCTTGCCTAGAAGAAACCGATCAACTCGTTGTTTTCTTGTTTTTCACCTTTTTTACGCTTTTTTCTTGCAAAACAAGCATCACAACTTTTTTGCCTTATGACCTATTATCCTAATCTTAGTAAATCCTACCCTCTTCTAAACCCCGGATTACATTAATTTCCAATTTCACCAGACACCCACCAGTGCAATTTTGACGACACGACATCTTCGTCACGACACGATTACATTTTCGTCAAGTTATGTGGGTAGGTACTCTCTACGTATTCTATGTAGGTCCCTCGTGTGAAGGCGGCACGCGTGTCCAAAACATGATTGCACTAAATTATACACCAGTGTCTTTGCGAAAGCGGACAATTCATTACAAATTGCTCAGTTTGTGTAACGATTGCACTTAATTTGACAGAGGATGTGAATCTGAACAGTATTCAAGTCAATGTACGAATTATGAAATATATATAGCACTGTCGCATTGACTTCGTAGTGTAAGACTATTACCATAATTACGAGTATATAATCATTTGTATCTAATATTAATATGAACCATAATGTAAAATTATTTATGTTCTGTGGTGACAAGCATCTGTCGACTGTTGACAGATATAATAGTAATGACGTCTCAAACGGTAACATTGACTTTGACAGATACTCATCACCGATAGATGATTGTCAGTTGGAATTGAGACTGGCACTATCTGTGCTTGCACTTGATATCGAGCTGTAAAGCATATAGGACATTATTGAAATATTATAATAAATCCTCAAATATCTTAATAATCCTGATTTCATTTCTGAGATTTAAGCCTAGTCTTTCAGTAGAGACGGGGCTAATAGAACTTTTTCATTATTTTATAAAAAATATACGTGATTTTTTGACCCCAAACTAAACAAAGCTTGTGATAATGACTGCCAGAGATTGATATACGTACATTATATATTTTTAAATACATGTTACAATAAATATTAACACCCAGACAGAACAAACACAAATGTTTATCACATGAATGTTTGTCCTAGATGGGAATCGAATCCACACCCCCAAGCGCAGAAGGTAGGTTCACTACCAACTGAGCCACCGGCCAGTCATAATTGTAGATGATGGTAAATATCTCGAAGAATGGGCTTGTCTGCACCTTAGTCCGTTCTTAGTCCGGTTGATCACGGATATATAACATACGTAAGCTGAAAACTGAAAAAGGTTGGGTGAACTTTTTTTTCATTATAAAAAAATAATTTTAGCCCCATTACAGTTATACAAAACGATACTATAGGGTATCTAATATAACAAATGAAATCTATTTTAATATACAGAGATAACATTATTATCTATTTTCGTCTCAACGATAGATATCGATGAAATTTAAATGTTCGCAAATTTTGTGAGCAGATCTGATCGGATGTGTGTAAATTACTGTGACACGATTTTAAGTCCTTAAAAGATTTTATATAAATTGCAAACAATAACAATCATTAAAGTCCCTTAGATGTTCAATTTCTTACAAGGACCGAGAGCGTAGGACTCTGAATAAACAGAGCTTTCTCTCTTTACTGCCATCATAAAAGTTCAAATTGGCTTCCCTACCGCCGACTTACAACTTACTCCAAACAAACTCAAAGCAAAATAACCCATAAAATATGAACTTTAAAGTTCATAACAACTGCACAAACTTTTTTCTTAAATATCTCTAAATAGAGCAGCAAATAGTGCGGCGCCTCTACAATCAACAGTCATCGACATCGATGTTTATTACGATGTAATTGCAATTAGTTTATAACGTAAAATGCTTTAAAAAGCCCACGAACTAACACAATTTCAAATACCATAAAGTGATTTCACCAATTGGATAGTTAATCGCTTGTAAACGCCAACATGGTAAACGCTTTGATTTAATTTAATATGGCAATAATTTTAGCGTTCCATTAAACATTTATCTATTCTGTATATTATATTATATTTAATTGATAGAAGATTGGGAATTCGATCCCCAAGCCGCCTGCCAAGCGTGGGGATTATGGCAACACCCCTCTCTATGAAGGAGGCCTTGTCCAACAGTGGACGTTAATTGGCTAATGATGTGTGATGTGAATTGATAGAAGCACCAAACAGCAAGCACAAAAGAGGCACACACTTAATTGTATGGTTTCGCATGTCAATGAAATACGGAACCGTCTCACAGTCGAGTTTACGATGACAAATGTTTTGTTACCGATACGATTACAGCTGTTATTCGATCTGTAATAACAGTGCGTAAACAAAGCTCGTCACTACGTATTAATGAAGCTATACCAGGCAGAGGCCATAACATGTCGAATTTACGCCGACCGTTAGGACGCGGCATAAAAGTCGATATAAACGTGTTTTTATCGATACCCACAGGCCGCAATCGGCGGCTCGTTACTCGACCGATTATTTCTTTATTTTCATAAATTATTTTATCGAGAAAAAGTGTCCCGCGTAAAACTGACATCGTTCTTTTTGTGTGAATTAATTCTGGCGCCTGATAATTAACGAAAAAGATTGTTATGACCGTGATAAATCGTGTTTCGTCTTTGACGTCGTGTCAGTGTAGTAATATTGATGTATGTGGTGATTTGCCTACCGGATTTATAAGGCTATCTGCTATTAAGAGGTCATCGCTCTGCTCCAACGGAAAGAAATACCACCTTTGCCTTTCTACTGTTCAATTAAGATATCTATATCGACGGCGTAATTACGTGTTTTAGTTCGGTAGCCCACATTATTGTGCGATTAGGTGAAAGCTCTATCTAACTCAGCGGTTCAATGGTCATGTGCAATACAAACTCAATCTTTAATTAAATCTGGTGAACTTTCCTTACGCGCGTATATACGATTTAGTGCGCTTATGATTTGTTGTACAGAGAACCATGACTATTTGTGGAACTTATAGAGAAAAGAAAAGTAACATAATCGAATAAGCGTGCCAATTCAGAGCTACAGATAAAATGTAAAAATCACGCAATCGATTTGAAAACGTAGTCATAAATTGTGTACCGTTGAATAGATTGGACCATAAAAAAATTGCTTTCAAATAAAAAAATTAAAAAAAACAAATCGGCCCAGTTGTTTACAAGTTTTTTTTGTTTCTCTTTTCTAGACAAAAAATAGATCAATTATCTAAAACAGTTTCCATAAATAAAATTTGATTTTGAGATTATATGCTTGGTATTAACACTGAATTGTACTTACTCATTCACCATCGAAAATCTAGTGGAATTTGAAAACAAATCTTTTGATGAAATTTATCGTTTTTATGGAAAAAAATGTGAGATCGTAACTTCCTTGACTGCAATTACTTTGACCGCGAAAGCTGCTCAAGACTGCATATCAAAATAATAAAACGCTTCATAAATAAATAAGAGCAAACGACCATTTTATCCAAAACGGTTACTTTTAAGTAAAAGCTGCTCCTGGCTCCGCCGCTGTCATATAAATATCTATACCAACTGAATGGTTCCGTACATAATTAAATTAATTGAAAACTTAAATATGCACATAAAATGTTAAATTGACTTGCTGATATTTACGAGTATGACAGTTCTAGACTTTCTATTCAGTTATATTGTGCAGGTAAAATAATCCCTTCTAAACGAAAGCTTTTACATGTTCCTTATAAAATAAAATCAATTTGAAACAGAGTTTAATATTGGTGTCAAATATACAACTCCCGCTGGGGTGTCCGGACCATTTCTAAATTATTCCATGGCTCGTACTTTAACCAGTGACATCTATATCTGAACCACTTACATAAAGTCTTGCTGTTATGCGCCGTTTTCGCGGGCAATATTAACTAGCGACATTTTACACCGTGACATCAAACATTCATGGAGTAGGGTAAAAAAGTGGCAACTCTGAGCCTAAATTTTGCATAACTTTAACTGGCCACAACTTAATGTAGCTTTTTTGATTGTAATTTACTAGTTTGAAATAATCAAGGACATGCCGTTAACAGAAAATAAATAAGAAACACCGTATATACGAAAAGGAATCTTCATTTTTCTTATTTTCTATAGTTTTCAAGTGAAACAAATAGGATGACAAAGTAAATTAAAATTATGTTTTGACAGGTCAAAGTTGTGTGAAATTTGGGCGTTGAGGTAAATGTTTTATCTTAGATGGCTAAAAAGAATTTCGTACCGCAATCTACGACGTACAAACACAATGGTATCTGAAATGATCTTAAAGTCCGGTGCTTTTTGGTCGATTATAGTGTCCTTGACGATGAAAGATTATGATTACGAATAATTCAAAATCTGTCAGGAATTACATCTTTTAATATTGTCGATGAATTTTTTTTATATATTTTTGGGCGTTTGTTCACCGCAATGTCAAATTTAACTCTAATATAAAACATACACACCTTGTGAGTGGAATTTTCGCGACAAATGGAGACGTCCCAGGGTCGTATCGACCAACATAATATTTTAAATTAAAACCCGAGTTTTTAATCGATCCATAACTTTTAGCGCTTTCAATTCGAGTTGCGCTATAAAAACGGAATCTTTGATAATTTAAATTAAAGCAGTTTTTAAAAGGTACCGTTTTTGGTATTACTTCAATACTTGTGATATTTAGTATCGGTTTGATTGCAATCGTATATTTCTGTATGATTACGATGACCTCGTTTGACCTTATTGAGCACTATAAGTGGACCGTTAGGTATGTGTTAAAATATTCGAACCAGTAAATTTTACTTAATGTTTGAGGCAGTTTTCTTTTATAATGGAACTTGATTTTATACCCGCAGTAGTAAAAACCATTCTGAAAAACCGTACGAAACGTTTTGATTCCAATTTTATAGTGCGAATTGCTAGTATGTGGAATGCGTTGCCTGAATGGATGTTCCCCGATGGTTACAATCTGGCTGTTTTCAAGTCAAGAGTGAATGGGTTTCTTCTAGGCAAGCGTGATCAATCGTAGGCCACTTAATCGTGATCAATCGTAGCGACGATCGCTTAACATCAGGCGAGTTGGCGGCCAAGCGCAACCAAATTTTACAAAAAAAAAGTTGTTGCTAAGAATGTTAAAAAAACTTTGATCATGTTATAGCCGCCGTTGCTAAGAATTTAAAAAAATATAGTTGACTAGCTTCGCCACGCCGTTTTACCCGCATGAACAATAATAACCTCGGAAACTGTACATTTTATAGGGTTGGTTACCTCATTACTTCAGAAACTGTACATTGTATTTTTTTCTTCGTATTATTTTGAAATATTAACGTCGTAAAATGACTAGCACATTTTTCAAGAGCAGACAGTTTTTTTATTTATCAGAAACTACTAATGCGCGAGCGATATCGTTGCACCTACAGAAAAGAGAAGGGTAAATATTCTTACTTCAGTGGTTGCACCTGATATTCTGGCCCTTTATGTATCTTTATGAATTAATTATCAATAAGAAAAACCGACTTCATATTTTTTATGAACTGGACCAAACTGAAATGGGACCTAACGGAAAGCACCAGGTTGCAAATAAAAAAGAATCATCAAAATCGGTTCAGCCAGGCTAAAGTTCTGAGGTAACAAACATAAAGAAAATACTTAGTCGAATTGAGAACCTCCTCCTTTTTGGAACTCTTTTAAAAATACACGTTGCGTTCTTACACGTGCACGTTTGATCCGTTGCGTAGTCTGCTGCTGTGTGGAGGACGAACAAACTAACAAACACAACTTTCACATACATATTTTTATAATAATACTAGTCGACCGCCCCGGCTTCGCACGGGTGTAAGCTCGGCCTTCGGCCTCGCTACTATGACCCGCTCCAGGAACACAAAATTTCATCAAAATCGGTCCAGCCGTTTTTAGAGTATCCTATGTCCGTCTCCTGGTTCTAAGCTACCTCCCCACCAATTTTCAGCCAAATCGGTTCAGCCGTTCTTGAGTTATAAATGGTGTAAATAACACGACTTTCTTTTATACAGGGTGTTTGGTAGAGGGTCCGACAAATCAAATGAGCGTGTTCGGGGGCCCATTTGGAGAATACAAGTTGGCCAAAAAAAATCCCTGACCCCCCTAATTTTTTTAAAGGTTTTTTTTGTGAATTTTCCCATTTTCACCGAAATTGTACCTATTTACCTCCATAACATTTGTAAAATCTGTTTTAGACCGGATGTTTTTACTTGAATTTGGTCTCTAATACACCTTCAGGCCACGCAAAGCAAAATTGGATACAAAACAGAGCTAAATAACTGATTTAGAGCTCATAGAGTGAAAAAATGTAAATAAAAATTACCTCATAGTTCAACTTTCACAGTGATCTAAAAAAAAAACACTAGCAATTCTGGAGATAATATGCATTTAAAAACTTCTCTATTTATTACTTATTACAATGACATACTAAATTGGTATAATACTTACCAGCTTATTGAGTTAAAATAGGATTCTAAGTAACAACTCTAGAAATAAAAAAATGTGTCATCTACGTAAAGTAAGGGACCAATTACGACGAGCAGGTATAAAACCATTGTTATTAATTCTTCTTTCTCCGTCTCTCCAAGAATGCAGAGGCAGCGTGCTAAGGCTTTAAGCTACCAGTTGTCTAACCAATAAAATCAGTGTGACTGATTATCAGTCGAGCTTTGACTGCTATCACTGTTTGACGCGTGTACGAATAACCCAACGGTTTCTGTTTTCTGTTTTGATTTGTTAAATTGTTACCTTGTTGATTGTTACCGTTGTTGTCTGTTACCGTTGTTCTGTTACCGTTGTTGACTGTTACCGTTGTTGACTGTTACCGTTGTTGACTGTTACCGTTGTTACTGTTGTTTTTGTTGACGTTGACTGTTGTTGCTGATTCTTTCTGCGCCGACATGACGGAGTTTAGTAACGAAGAATACGCCGACATGGTTTTTGCCTATGGCCGAGCTGATGGGAACTCACGTGCAGCCCAAAGAATGTACAGAGAGTCGTATCCCAACAGACATGTACCACATCACACCACATTCTCAAATACTTTCCGGAGACTGCGGGAAACCGGCACCCTACATTTTAGGGAACCACGACTCAATGCTAGACAGCATCGTGTTGTTGTAGATGAAAGTATTCTACAAGAGTTCGATGTGGATCCCACCACCAGCATTAGAAAAGTGGCCCGTGACTTGGGAGTTTCGACATGGAAAGTTTGGTCAGTAGTCAATGCAGACGGAAGGCATCCTTTTCACTACACTCCGGTGCAAGGTAAATTTAATTTATGACATTAACTCTAAACTGTGTTCTAGATTCTGACGCTTGAGATTATTTTGATCACTCTCACTCTTATGACTTTTGAAACGAGAGAGAGATAATGACCTAGATAATATCTCACGCGTCAGAATATTAGAGCTCCTGATTGCTCATTTAAAATACGAACCTTACATAAATTGTTTACTGGACAATGGGCTTTGCTCAAATTATCTTGAATAGTGGATTGTAATTTTTTTATTATTATGACTTCGGTGGTGTATCGAACTCTACAATAATAATAATAATTGCCGTACAAGTTGCCCATCTCATGTTCTCAAACGGTTTTGTTTTGGTTTCAGGTTTAGTAGAAGGGGACCAAGAGCGGCGTTTGCGGTTTTGCCGTTTTCTTTTACATACGGACGTAGATAATGACGAATTCCTGAAGACCATTCTCTGGACGGATGAATCTAAATTCACGAGAGAGGGCATCTTTAACCAACATAATCTCCACAGATGGGAATCGCAAAATCCTCGCGCGACTAGAGAGGCCTCACACCAACATAAGTTTTCGGTCAACGTATGGGCAGGTGTCATTGGGAGAGACCTCATAGGACCCCATTATCTCCCAGATACACTGAATGGGGAAAATTACCTAGAATTTTTAATGAATGACCTACCGGAATTAATGAGTGACCTGCCGATTTTTGAAGATGACCGGGCAGTTGTATTTCAACATGACGGCTGCCCGGCTCACTACCGGAACATAGTACGCGAGTACCTAGACAACGTTTTCCCCAATTCATGGATTGGGAGAGGTGGCCCAATTGAATGGCCCGCACGTTCCCCAGACCTAACACCACTCGATTTTTATGTCTGGGGACGTGCTAAAGAGTTGGTGTACGAAGTTGAAATAAACACAAAAGAAGAATTGGTGACGAGAATTGGGGATGCTTTTTCAAAAATGAAAGTAGAAATGACGCTGAACACGACTACAAAAGAAATACGCCGTAGATGCCGGGCGTGTATTCATAACAGAGGAGCTGTGTTCGAACAAAATTTAAATTAAATAAATAATTTTATTTATTTCTGTTGTTTGAATTTTCCTTTCTGCCTCATTTATTCAACAAGTTGGTAAGTTTTATACCAACTTAGTATGTCATTGTAATAAGTAATAAATAGAGAAGTTTTTAAATGCATATTACCTCCCGAATTGCTAGTGTTTTTTTTTAGATCACTGTGAAAGTTGAACTATGAGGTAATTTTTATTTTCATTTTTTCACTCTATGAGCTCTAAATCAGTTAGTTAGCTTTGTTTTGTACCCAATTTTGCTTTGCGTGGCCTGAAGGTGTATTAGAGACCAAATTCAAGTAAAAACATCCGGTCTAAAACAGATTTTACAAATGTTATGGAGGTAAATAGGTACAATTTTGGTGAAAATGGGAAAATTCACAAAAAAAAAACTTAAAAAAAATTGGAGGGTCAGGGATTTTTTTTGGCCAACTTGTATTTTCCAAATGGGCCCCCGAACACGCTCATTTGATTTGTCGGACCCTCTACCAAACACCCTGTATATATAGATTATGCTAGCTCGAGTTTAAGGCAAATCCATATAAAGGGCGGGAAGGGAGGGAGTTCTAAAGGGTCGGCAACGTATTTGTGATGCCTCTGGTTTTACAAGTATTAATAGGCGACGGTGATTGCTTACCATCAGGCGGCCCGTCTGCTTGTTTGCCACCTATTTTTTTTTTTTATTATAATCAAAGGCTGGGACACAGGCTCTCTCTCTCTCTCTGAGAGAGATGATGGGCCCTAATCTATCATGCTGGCACAGTGAATGTTGGTGCCTTTGTCCATGTTTCCGCAGAATTATAATTTTGGAGTGTTCCCGTCTAGGGCTTATAGGATGTTACTAGGCAAATGTTTTTCATCTATGACCGTATCAGGTGAGATCAAACGCAAGCCTTGTCAGTGGACATATCGTAAGCCACAAAACACGCCACTCAGACCGATCATCGACTAAAAAACGTTCTATTATTACAACTACAATAAACTTTTATTACTAAGTTTACATAACAAAATCGCGATTCGGATTTTCCATTACCTATTTCATTCAGTACATTAATAATAACAGCGGTTGAGTGGCTGGCGCGTGCGCCGCCCACTCTACATTACCATTTCAAATGACACTCACACACATACAATAATCACCTGTTTGTATTCATTTATAAAGAATTTGCAATAAATTCTAGCTTTATAGCTTGTCCGCATTGACGGAGAACAGCGTCTGATGTCTTTTCTAAGTTTTTATGTTCCTAAACTGTTATGTAGAGAATAAAAACACCTAATTAACGGTGCCCCGGACATTGGGTCAATTTTATAATTTTTTACACAAATGTACTAGTTCAATATGTCGGAAATTTGAGGCATTTTGATTCCGCTTTTATTGTGCGAACCACTAGGCTGTGGAATGCGCTGCCTGGGTGTTACCCGATAGTTACGATACAATCTAGCTGTCATCAAGTCGCGATTGAAACGATTTCTTCTAGGCAGCGTGGTCAATCAACATCAGGAGAGGTGACGGTCACACGCAAGACTATTATGCAAAAATATAAAAAAAATATGCTTGTCCAATATTTATGATACTTTATAATTGGCTATCAAGTAAAAATGTCATCCAAACAATGAAATATATAAAAACTGTTTTTCTGATGAATTTCTAGTGTAATTCCGCTTTTACGTCACTTCAAGTACAATAAGGAATTTGTGATCAATTACACTAAAAATTCATCAGAAAAACAGTTTTGAAAATGGACTTCCGCAATGTAACGCCTGATTCAATCAACTAATGAAATATATTAAACAGTTGATATGTTTATTCGCGATTTTTAGAGTCCTACAGTTAAACTCGTTCATGATGATGAGTAAAATTACCTTCCTTCGGTTTAGTACCATTGTTTCGCAAAACCCTGTTTCTTACATTAAAGTTTCATAGAAGTTATTTCAAACTAATATTATATTACCCTTAATAATATTAACGATAAGTCCCGCGGTTTAATATTGCAAGGAATCGAAGCTTTGTCGTAATCTATATCAATTTGAGCGCGTCCAATCGCACTGGCCGCAGTCGCATCTTATAAACTAAACTATTATGTTAATGCTTTCAACATGCACTGGAGCATTATAACAAAATACTGAGGTCGTACCTAAAGGCTGGTAGAGACGCACGAGCTTTCGTGCGCGATACAGTTTGTAATACAGTTTATATTTATGTAAAAGAACTGACAATTTATTCAAATATTTGTAACTAGCTTTTTTGCCCGCGACTTCGTACGCGTAGATTTTCATATAAACCTTCAATTCTTTTTTCTTCCCTTAACCCGGCCTTGCGCAAAATAACATAGCATATACTTCAATCTGGTCATAGCTAAGCATATTCGTGAAAACCGCATTTAAATCCGTCCGCATTTTCTTCCAGAGGTGTAGGAGATGTGCGTGAACAAACAAACAAAAATTCTAAAAACTGCCTTAACATGTTCAGCTGCTTATTTTAAGTCGCCCTGTATGAAGTATTGATAGAATCATAAAAGTAATAAATAACACCGTCAACAGTTTTCAAATCAAAAAGATAATGTGACCACAGTGCAGAGCATGTTTTGAAATTTTCTTTTTGTCTAAACCATTAAAAGTATATTTCCGGCCAGTTTCGCTGGCCACGGAACCCTGACATAATGCTTGTCTTAACACGCTTTTGGCTAGTTATTTCTTATTTCGCGTGCATTTGTATGTATACCTTGATTAAAAAGCCATGAAATGGAACTACTCTATTTATCTGTTAAAATATCACAGTAAAATAAAATTATTTCTATATTCTTATTCTTACTGCAAATAATATACACTGTATTCTTCTAAAAGCTAAGTTTATATACCTTGCATAAAGGGTGCAGCAATGACTTATGTAGTGGCTGTTCACAAAACCAGACCACAGACATAAACATATAAATTTAAGTATAGTTAAATCTATTACATAAATATTATATATACTATTCAAACTTAACCTAGGGTGAAGTAATTTTACAAAACAAAAAAAAAACATACCTAGTGTGATAGGGTACTTAATTATATATGAGATGATACAAAACTTATGACGCTACTTTCTTAACTATATATATATTGATATTTATTTTCTAATTATAATTTTCTAAAATTTATCGTCGAATAAATCTTTTATCTCGTAATAACATTTTTGGGTTAGAAACTTACGAAGTTGATTCTGGAAAAATGTTAATATTTATTTCTTTCTTTATTGCGTCCGGAATTTTGTTGTATAGGTTTATTTTCATGTACAAAGGGCCTTTTTTGAATATTTATATTCGCGGGACTGTATTAAAATAGGATGCGGTATATTTTGTGTTTTAAATGCTAACATAGAATAAAACCATGAGAATGTAATATGGAGCTTGGAGCTTCCCGGTGTGGTACTGGATGTAGATGCGACCCAGGGACAACGTCATGTATGCGGTCGGCTAGGTCTGCCAGCACATCGAGTGATGACGTCATCTGCTGCGAAGCAATGATGGTCTGCGTGCTGTTCGGTAGGCGGCTGGTCCAAATCATGCGTAAAAAGTCTTCTGGAACTCCGGGGCCTGCTAGGTGTCGTAGATGACGTAAGAATTGAGAAGGCTTACGATCACCTAGCTCCTCGTGTGTTAAAAGTTGCTGTACCTTTTTTCTCTTGATGCGGACAAACGTTTAATTAGCTCCAGCTTGAGTTTTTCGTACTTCTCGGTCACAGGCGGGTTGACGATGATGTCTTCGACTTCAGCTGCGTATTGCGGGTCAAGTTGTCCAATCACATAGTAGAACTTGGTGCTATCTGCAGTGATGTTGGAAATCGCGAATTGGCCTTCGATCTGGGCGAACCAAATCGCCGGCTTCTCGGGCCAAAACGGTGGAATTCGCACGCCAACTCGGAATACATTGTCATCATCTTTATTCTTCGTGTCAGCCGCAGTGCTATCAGTACGATCTAGCGGCATTCTGACCTTTGTTGGTGGTGTACAGTCCATTCAGTGGTCACCAATTATAGTGGATTTGTACTATTTATATAGAAGGAGAGGGTTAAGCTACCGACAATGGAAGAAAATAGCTGAGTCCGAAAGAAATTATAAACTTTAATGCAAAGAAAAATCTTAGACAAATCTTAGAAAAAGCAAATGACAATTCCATTTGAAAATCGGTGTTCTTTTATTTTTTTCTTTTCGCGCCCCAGCGCCACACGTCGTGGAAAATTGGAAAGAAATTCACGAAGGTTGGCGCAAGGAGTATGAGTACGCCACACTCCTACTCCATGCACTGGAATGAATCACCAAAGAGGTTGTAAGGCCTATAACATGCTTGATCTACACGTTCATTCATCTAAGAAGGTTAAGGAACCTTCTTTAAATTTAAACTGATTTACCGAATGACCATGTTGACAGTTGACATAGTTGACAGTTTCAAAATTTTAATGGCTATGTCAATAACATTCTCTTTACTTTGGATCTCCTTGCTTGAGGCTATGTGACGATCCTCATATTACGTTTCGGGTAACGAAGAAATAAATCATTGATTTTTATTTTCGTTTATGTAAAAATAAAGAATTAAAATAAATGATATAAGATAGCCTATGTTTTAATCTGGTAATTTCTAAGCATATTCGTGAAAACCGCATTAAAATCCGTCCAGTGGTTTAGGAGATGTTCGCGGACAAACAAACAAACAAACAAACAAACAAACAAACAAACAAACAGACAAAAATTCTAAAAACTGTCCTATCGTGTTCAGCTGCTTATTTTAAGACGACCTGTGTGATTTTTTTTTTGTTATCTCGCAATTACAGATTTTTTTATCTCTACGTTTTTATTATATGTATAGATAGATAGAAGATATAGATGTATAGATAGATATAGATAGATAGATATAGATATAGATATAGATTACTACTATTCCAGCCTGCTAAGCTTTTGTTTTCAGTTAAGTAAAACGAAAAATATACTTACATATCTTTAATTATTAGACTATGTATTTGGATCAATTGACTAAGTGCCATCTGAACATGTATACCCACGCATAAATCGCGTTAATTCCACTTTTTCATACGCACAGCGATGTTGTGGAACTTTTTATCGGAGTCTTTGTTCCCCGAAAAGTATAGAGTCAACGAGTGAGCATGCTCTATCCTATAATACGCCTCTTTGGTTAACATCAGTGATCAGTGAGCCTCGTGCGAGCTTTTCAACTGCATCTTTTAGATGGCACTCCTCTTAATTGGAAGAACTCGCACTAAGCACTCGGGCATGATGTAGATAAACACAATCCTATCTATCGTGTAAGTACAAAAACTATAGTTTAACTCAACATTTTAACTGTAAATGAAAGAACAGTATGCTGAATATATTGTAGTAACCTTTTTGAACATCATTATAAACATCTTTCGCACTAAATTTTTATCAGGTGACAATTTTCTAAAGACATCCGCTCCCAAAGTTTCGAGTGCACGCTTTCATACGCGAAAAAACGCTTCTCCATTGCTTCCCTAAAACAAAGTTCTACAAATGTGCTCCAATAGGTATCAGGAGGCTCTGCGTCGCTTCGTTAGTCGATCGCTGTAACAGACGGCTATATTATGCGAAACGCGACCTATGTTATGCGAAATGCGATATAAATTAGCGTAAGCCATTGCTTGGATAATGTAAAATGGTAACGAAATGCATAGACTTAGGTAGATCAGTTAGTTATGCGGAAGTATAGAAAGAAGTTGGTACGTACGTTCTGGAGCAGTTTTTAAACTGAATTTTATCTTAACAAAACATAAATAAAAGCCTGTAATTAATTAATGCACTTACTTAAAATATTTATTAACTAATTTATCTTATATTAACACGCTATTATTAGCTTGGTATGTATCTATGTAACGGAATCTTTGAACGTGATTTTCATGCACCCCTTTCAAAGCGACGGATTGTTTTGAAACTTTGCACACTTATCAAGGACCGATGACAATGCAATAATTTGAATAGTTTGTCCTATTATCCTTAACAAGATCTTCAAATTAGCTTTTTTTAAAGCTGTTTTTTTGTTAGTTTTTGCGAGAATTATTTTTGTGAGGAAAATGCTCTCAACAATAGATTTTTACGATGTCATGGTTGTTCCCTTTGTAAAAATCGTTCATAATTGTGACCTCCTGTCGGTTAGGTACCACCGCTCCGTGTAATCCTGCAGTTATAAAATAAGGTTTAATCTCAGCAAAACAAGTTGGAGAACTTGTAGGTGATAAAAACAGATACTACCTTAGACACTGTTCCGTCTTTCCAATGAATTAATTGTAAGTAGTTTTTAATTGTAATAAAACGAATTGTTACTACCAATTCCATTTAATTTCACTTGCAATCATTTATTTTATATCTTCCTCAAACAAAAGCATACAGATGTTGTAACTAAGTCGAAGCAATTACGGCAAAACCAGTGGAACATTTAAAACAACAATTAATTATGTAACTTTACAGCTGATGGACGACGCAGTCAAGGAAGGCCTAGGAAACGCTGGCGTGACGATCTTGACTCATTCCGGGGAGGTTGGCAAGAGGTGGCGGAGGACCGAGATTTATGGAAGGACAGAGCGAACTTATAATGCCTTTACTACAGAACCATAAAAAATTGCCTTTTTTATGATACTGAGTGACGAGACGAGCGAAGTCGTTCGCTTCATGGCTCTGCACGCTTGCCCATAACAGCTCAACGCCAGTGCCATTTTAGACAATATTTTTATACGATCACTTTTCTTCATAATTATACCTAATAATTAAAACTCACTATTGATTATATGAGTAGGTATTTATGCATGCATTTTAGGCATATATAACTAGGAAAAAATGGGATTGAATTAATGTGATTAAAGAAACTTATTATACAATACCTGACCTTCCCATAGACTAAGCGTAGTAATTATTTAAAATCGGAAAGTATAAAATATGCGGAAAGAAAATTAAAACAGCTTATAGGTAAACTGTAAAAGAGGCTGCAAATATGAGGTTCTTCTTGGTGAAAACACTCATTGTTTTCAATGGTGTATTGATGGGTTTTTCCTTCACTTAGAAATAAAGGGAAGTACACATTGTTAGATTCGAATTTATTTCAAGATATTCGTAGGTGTGTCAAAAAGAAATTACCTATTTTGGCTAGAAACCGTGGTTGAAATGTTTTTAGTTTTGTTTTATACGTTAGTACTTGAATCTTTCTATAGTAAGTGTGACGTAAACTGTTCTTTATTTTTGACGAAAAAATTGGACATGAATCGTTTTATCTAAGAAGTTATTTTTTTTTAGCAGGAAAGAATGCCGACGATTTTATGGATTATGAAAATGGTTATAAAAATCGGTTACGAAATTGTATCATTTTCGTAGCTGTTTATATTTCGTATAAACAAGAAAGAAAACCATATTAGTAGCTGGTTTTGAAAATTCAGTTACAAAGTGGATGAAAGAGTTTTTAGGCAATACCATAAATACAGGTATTGTAGGATTTGTAAGCGATACATATAATCTTATTCTAGTAAAGAATTTTCTGTGCATAAATAAAGAAAATATTTCGTATGGAAACGCCCTTACCCACTGGGCAGTTCTGAATGTTCTCATAAATATATAACAGCTGTCGAGAGTGTGGTCGTAAAGCGTCGCGATTCAATGATACTCGACCGGACTGGCCGCGTCTAGGCTAGTGTGCGATGACCCTACCAGGATGTTAGGTGTGTGATGCTGTGCTATTAAAATCTATTAACTATTCCTTTGTTTCGTAGTGGCAGTTTTAAATCTGAATTTGAAAAGCCGTGCTAGAATAAAACATGGATTAATTTTACTTTGGAAAGCAACTTTAAATCAAATAAACAAACTTTTCCCTTTTATATATTATCTTCTAAGCAAACTAGAAATATAAAACTAAGCCGCTGCTGCTAGCAGACATCGATCGTATCCAAAATGCTGGTCGCATTGCAGCGTTGAATTGCACTACTGATACGTTGCGCAAGATATCGGCCAGTATTTTGGTCACGAGATGCTTCGACCAGACGTGTTGATAAATCTAAAAAAAATAATTGCCTAGCTCCCACGGACCTAAAGTCTCGAAGATATTTAAATTTTTTATCCAAAGAAAACTTTACCAATGGAAAAAATAATTCTTTAGACTTGTATATATTTATGGGGCTATTTTAATGTACTAAAGACCTGGCTAAAAATTATTAAGTTCAGTGAAGCTGTCGGCGAGAGATTTTTTGGTACATAAAAATTATCGTGTATTGATTTAATATTATATCTATGAGAGCTTGCAAATTGAAACAGAAACATTTTCAATTGAAATTACCAAAACTGCTTAAATTTTAAGGGCGAATCACCTTTAGCAAAGAACTCAAAAGATCTGAAGTAAACTCGTTCGACAAAAAATGCTCCTACTTCCTTCATACTTTCAAAGGCACCTTTCAAAAACAATCCAAAATCATAACACGAAATATCCGAGTCCAAATTGAGTTCTTACAGATCAGAAGTTCTTATCCCAATAAAGTGATAATCACCGTAATCAAGTGCCGTGAGAAACGGTTTATAATGGCTCTGAATTCCATTGAAAGCTGTTGATGTGAAGGTGCCAATTTCGAATTGACGAACTGATGGCGCTACCAAAAAAGTGGCTTGTATTTTGTCGTTTATATCATTAAAGGAGAGTTACTTATTATCGATTTTAACGTGGAAACGTTTTAAAAAAGGCTTCTATACTAAAGTCCCGAAAGTTAGCGATAAAACGCTTTTGTTGACGCCAAAAAAATGTATATATCTCAACGCGTGACTCAAGGTTTGCATCTTGAAGATGCAAACCTTGAGTCACGCGCGCATTGAACATATTATGTAAATAAATTACTGTAAGTTGCGTTGACAGTAGTGCACTTTGCCATTAGTTAGTAATGACAAAATGACCAAGTCATAGTCATAGTCATTTTATTTATAAAGCCAATTTACATGTCAAATTAATAATAATAAATCATTCTAAAAATACTACTAAGTAGGTAAAATTAGCATACAAATTTATAGAATTCATCGTAACTGTAGAATGCTTGCTCAACAAGCCAACGTTGCAAGCGTGATTTAAAACATTGCAGGCTAGGAGCTGCAGTGACTATTTCTGGGAGGTGGTTGTACACGTCGGGCCCATGACATGAGTAAGTTTGGCTGACTTGGTCAGCGTTCGCTTGATGCTGACGAGATGACCCGCTGTGCGTGTGGGGCGGTTCTGGTACTTACCACACAATTCGTAAGAGTCTAGGTTTATTCTTACATATGTTGCCACCTGCAATATAATTATTGATGGCAGCGTAAGAATTCCTAAGCTCTTGAAATATGGTTTTGCGTGGTCCAGATTTCATGAGGACAATTTTTTTTTCAGTCCCGATGCAAACAGTGGGGTTTTATAAGTTTCACGTATGTATCTGTGTACGTGTATTTTTTTTATGATAGTGAGTGACGAGACCAGCGAAGTCGCTCCCCTGATGGCTCTTCACGTTTGCCCATAACAGCTCAACGCCACTCAGAATTTTGAACTTCACCAGTTGAAAACCCTGGATGGCAATGCACTGCGCTCGTCACCCCGAGATATAAAGATGTCTAATCTCTGTGTGCCCTGTAATTTCGCTGGAAACATTGCTCTTCAATCCGGAACACAGTAGTGTTTGCACACTACTGCTTGGCGGTTGAATAACTGGCAAAGGTGTGGTACTTCCCCAGGTGGACTCTGCAAAAGAGTCCTACCACTACAAGTATTACTGTGGCATCGTATTTTTTTAAATGTTTTAATAGGCTTGTTTGATCGTCTACTCGCCTGATGTTAAGCAATGATGCGGTCTACGATGGAGCACTTGCCTAGAATCATAGCTCCCAAACGATTTTATTTATTTGAAAACTGTCTCGAGAGTTAACAGCTTTTTTATTGGGGATTTTTATTATATTTATTCTTGTTTTTCTTTCGATTTAAAAACTTGTGATTTACAAGTTGTTCACTTTGATATTAGTTTCGGTTTCAAGCCAAATAATTGCGATTTTAGTTTTTTTTTTTAATGTTTATTTGAAACTAACTTGTCCACTGTTCAGAGATGCCAACCCTCGATATGCACGCATTTGAAAGTCGTAGTTAGCAGTCGTAGTTTATCTTCACGGTGGGTGGTGAGTGGCAGGTGGTATTACCATACGTCTGCCGCGGTCGGGGCTGTCTCGCGCTTTGACGTCGCACTAACTGACTGACGATATCTCGATATGCAATTTGTTGAGTTCACAAATCAATGGATTTAAGCAAAGATATTCGATGCGAAAGATGAGCGGCGGTGGCCGAGCGGTTAGCATGTGCGCTCTACAATTTGACGGCACCCTGTTCGATCCTCAACTCTGTACCAATGACTTATTTATTACCTAAAAAATTATGATCAGATTCGATGCCATCGCTCAAAATATGCTGAAACGAATATGATGCGTGAAAACTAGTCAAAGCTTATTATAGCTTCAACATCCCTCTTAGATGCTTCTGAATAAAATCGTTAGATACTGTTGTTTTTTTTCATTAAAAAAGCAGCAAACAAGCATCCTTTCTGCCTGATGGTAAGCAGAAGCCGCCGCCTATGGACGCCTGCAATACTAGCGGTGTTAATGGTGCTTTGCCAGCCCGGAGAGCTTGTAAACATGCTTTTTGAAACGCTTCATGTTGAAGCTCGGTGGGAAGACCTTTGGGGGAAAGACATTCCTATAAACATTGACATAAATGGTAGGTGATTGGTACCTGAGTAGCACCAAGCAGGCCAGACGACGGCTGCTTCAGCGTCCTCCCGCCACGGCCGCGCGAGCATCACTCATCCGGCGCGACTGAAGGCTTTCCGACCTCCTTGGCGACTCATGCCCTACAAACGAAGGCGTATGTAGGTACGGAGAATGCGATGACTTTGTAACTACGTTGTTTTCTAACTACAAAAATTCGAATGTAGCTTAGTACTTTTTTAAATCTATCCTCTACTTCAACTTCAACTTTTATTCATGGCTTCTGCGGTGTTGCCCCAATTTTGCCAATGTCTTGTTTCAACGTAATATATATTTTGTAAATTGGCCAGTCGAGGCACAATATAATGCACGGGTGGTAAACCTCTTAACAAAAATAATATTTCCTGTGTGAGGATTTTGCTGTTGCACTTTTTGTGCATTTGCCAGTGTCAAGCAAAGGGGTGTCAAGTATTATAATATTATAAACATTACAGTTATATGATTATTTACGGGATGTTTACCGTGGTAAGGTTGTGGAAGGAGCTCCCGATATTTCGGCGTAGTTACATGCACCATGTATCTAGTCACTAATCACTGGATTGAATTTCATAATCATAAAATCCTGTCCACCGAGTGACACTACATACCCAGGCTGGTAAAGGAAACTATTGAAATCTCGAAATGCCAGAATTTCAAGCGAGGTGATGGTTTTCAACTCGCCAGTTCATAGAATCCAGTATAAGTTCCCTTAAAAATAAAAGTCCGTGTTCAAAATGTGTTCAAAATACTATACGCAGTGATACAGTGAGTGTGTTTAGTCGGGACTTAGGTCCGAATTCGAGTTCTAGTGATAACCGTAGCAAAAAACTAAGAAAGAGGGTAGATCGTTATATCTTGACCTAACTTTGAACTGTTCAACCAACCACCCGCATTCTTCAGTCTTCCTGTGAAAATGGTGCATGTAATTGCGCCGAAACACCGGAAGCTCCATCCATATGGGAAATATCACGGGAAATATCCACCACCTTATCACAGGAAATATCCCGTTAATATTCATATAACTGTAGAAGTCAGTACGTATTCTTTGTAGATATTCATGGGTCGTTAATGTAATAAGGACTTGTGTAAGCAACTAGCTGGCATCATTAAATTAATTTAACTATTGTAACATAAGTGAAACACGCCACAGAATCATTAAAAACGACTTACAAAATACAAATCAAAGCAGTTTGGTAGCTTACTCCATTAGGCTTGTAAAAGCAGAGGTAAACGGTATAAAGCAAAAAAATAAACAAAAAATACCAAACTAATCAAGCGGAACACTTTAATGTGAACTAAAAACTTTTGGGTGTCAAATAGTGCGGTTTTGTGTGGAGCTTGTCATTTTTGTGTGAAGATGGATTTTTCACCGCTGGGTGCGGAAAAACCGGCGCTAATCGACGTCGGCGTAAAATCGATGTAAAATCGATATTTACGGTTCAGTTGCTCGGATGCTGGCAATCTTCAGAGGTTAATACACTGGAATTCTGTTACCTATTAGCTGAGGAATTAAACTTGTTTGTGACGCCGTAACGACTTTGAAATATTAAAGGAAGATAATACAAGGTTACACGCAACGGCTGTACAAAGCCTAAAGAGGTCATTGTAATCATTACTATGCACAACTTTTACTATGGGACCAACTCTGTTACTACGAAAATACGAAAAAACATGATCAAGGAGGTCATTTTACTCATTATAATGATCTCCTTTTGGCTTAGTACCTTTTGGCTGTATAATCCTGTACACACAACTCACTAATTATTATAAATGGATAAATAACTGAGTCTGATTCTTACCTCTTTACAACTAAAGTTTTGACTTTCATATGCAATCGTAATACAACATACCTACAATATATACCTATGTCTATATTAGTATGCCTATTAATTGTATAAGTAGGTATAGACAATGGTCTACGCATGCGCGCTACGCCCTAAGCTACGCCGTACTTGAAGCGCACATAGAGTATCATTAACTGATAAGTGTATAAATCGTACCTATCCCTTATGAGGAACGAGCTCGCCGTAAGCTCTCCAAATTGTATAGTTCAAGATCAGATTACGATAAATCATTTCAAAATCAGAATCAATTTGAACTTTCGCGCGCGTTTCCGTGACAACGGTCGAATTTGAACGGAGAACGAGCGTTCTAAATTCAAATAGGTGTGTTCGGTGCACGTGCCGTGCCCGCGCTTATTCTATGCCCGCAAGCTATGTTCTCATTGGATAGATTAGGGTTGACAGCATGCTGACTGTAATATTGTAATTTTTTTTAAATAAATATTCTTCTTTAAGTGCAAGAAGGCAATACGCGCAAGTTAACGTGGCCAGAATAAACATAGGCCTTCAAACCCCGCACACCGCAAATAACTCCCGCTAAGCTGCAAAAATAGCGATTTGCGCAGCCATTTGCGCCAACGTCACTCTGGCCAAGTTAGCTTGCGCGTACTGTGGCCTTAATACGAGCACTTGCTAAAAGTAATCGTTACGTAAACGATAGCAAAATGTATGAAAATTTGAACAGCGCCTCTATCGGACGTGAAAGGAAACTGAAGTTTTCATACATTTGCTATCGTTTATGTAACGATAACTTTTTCGCAAGTTCTCGTATTAACCCAGTGTACTCTATAAAAAATAAAACCGTAGCTATGCTAACAATAGGACTATTTTTAATTATCGTACATTAGTAGTAGATTTTCAGATAGGACCTTTTCCGTTCCTATTTTGCATCCCTTTGTTTTTATCAATTGCATAATAATTATATCAGTCAAAGAGCTTTATTTTCTTGAACGTATAGTAAGTTTTTTTTTGTAATTTTTATTATATTATTGTTTTTAATTTCGTATTGTTTGTTAATATATTTTGCATTAAATTTGGACTATTGTATTGTCGTATTGTATAAGTTATATAATATTGTAATCATTAAATAATTTATCTAATGTGATTGGTTGTAGCGTGTTAGTTAAATGAATAAATAAATATTTTTTTATATTTTATCAGTGACAACCCTACGCCATCACCAGGTGGCGGTGTCGTGCGCCGTCGGTCCGTGGACTCGCTCGTCAATTGCAATTGCGCTTTTTCCGAGCGGTCATTACGAGAGACGACACGCGACTGCCGGTGACAGTTCGATGCTCAGATGTGGCATTACATTTATTAACCGACTTCAAAAAAGGAAGAAGTTTCTAAATTTGATACGTATTTTTTATATTACTTATAATAAAATAAAATAAAACACAAAGTTAAGTTGGTACCTATCGATTTTGAAGGTTTGTGTTAACTTATTTTAACTGTTTTTTTTTTATAAAAAAATAATTAAACCAGCTTGGGAAGTTCAATACACGGGATTAATCCCCAAATTTTCCACGTTAGTTTATAGTCAATTATTTACTACATAAATTGAATTACCTACAGGAATTTCTATTTGATAGAATCAGAACGCCAAAAATCCAGTTTTCGTTGCTTTTTCGTCAAAAATGTAAGGTGGCTGAAAACAGACCCGACTCTGAGTTCGTCGAGGGTGGCAACACGCTCTGGCATCGGTTGCGACTCGCGTCATGTAATTGGCATCGCTTTCTACACCCGCACACAACGCGATCGGCGAATGGCTGTCCACTGAAGAAATGTTAACTGCCAGCGGCTTTATGGCAATATTCATAAAATCTCAAACCTTTTTAACTGACTTCCAAAAAGGAGGTTATTAATTCCACTGTTTTTTTAAAATGTTTGTTACCTCACCTCAGAACTTTTGACTGGGATTTTGATGATTCTTTTTTTATTTGAAAGCTGGTGCTTCCCATTTGGTCCCATTACAATTTAATCCAGTTCTGATGAAGTCAGATTTTTTATATTGATAATTATAGTCACCTTACTAGTTTATTCTATACTCTATGAAAACTATGACAAGCAAAGCCTTTTTGCCTGCTCTTACACGAAATTTCTCAATAAATGTAGTTTCCGAAAGATAAAACCACAACTTTTAATTCATCTTAACAGGCTTTGTTAAATCAAGCCGAGTGCCATAAGGCTACCTGTTTTAAGCGATTCTGTTTAGGTGATGAGAAAAGTTGCGCGTCCGCAAACCGTATCTCGGTACGTTTATGTTCACGTTCTCGTGATTTTCCAATCTGCGCTGTATGGATGAACACACATCTTTTAAAACCATAAAGAATATCACACGTTGAAATCCTCTTTGTTTCTTTTATGTTTTGGCTCTAGACATTTTGTATATTAAGTCAGTATCAGGTTTGCATTGTTTACAAATTTAGTATTGTAGAGATAGAAGCATCGACCTCCAAGATCGATTAAATCAGTTGTAAGACAATCGATACCGGCTAGAGATGTAACGGTCGTGTTCAGTCGATATTTATGAATGAGTCGATCGTGCGGTAGGTGCGTTGGCCGATTGAATGTTAGAAATATTCCAATAGTAATGTAATTGATGTTTCTTATGGAGATGATAATAACTTTATTGATCTGCAATTTTATTAGGTAATGTCCAGATAAATTTTATTCCTCTTTTATGCTATTCGTATTCCAAAAGATAATGTAACAACATTTTAGGCAAATGAAAATAGTTTTTTGTAACACGATCAATAATAACTTACAAAAGTATCTAATAAAATCAGAAGTAGAGCTTAATTGTATTTGTAATATTTTTAAATATTATCACCCTCATCATCATCTCAAAATATTAAATTGAGAAATAAATAGAATTAAAAAAACAAGTTTAAGTAAGTACGTTTCAAAATTCAAACTAAATCTAATTGGGGTCTTAGTACCGATTTTAAGGCCTATCTATTTCGTATCGAATTTCATCTCGACTATTAAATCGAGATATTTAAATTTGTTTAATGAATTTGCATTTTTGATGCGATTCGACGCTGGTGGGGCAGGCCTCACAAGTGGTTCGATTGAACTGTGAATTGGTTTCTTGCGTAGAATCTATATTCTAAGGTTTCTTGTTACGGACCATTCAAAGAACAACAAAACTTCTAGAGAGGACGTTGAGATAGAGGGAGTATACTTTGATCGTATCTCATAGTACTACGAGAAATCTCAGAAGGTAATTTCAGAAAGCTCTTAATGAAGAGATCTGATGTCAACCACGCGTTTTTAATGTTGAACAAAGATCTGCAATAGGCTGGACATATTGTAAGACGAATATATTGGACTAAAGCGGTCTCAAAATGGTGTGTGACTGTACTGGATAGTGAAGAAGAGTGAAAAGACCACAACGACTAACATCTAATATTTCAGGGTGACAAGTGCAGTTCGTTGCTGCGCAGAATTTGAAACTGTTGGAATTCTAAGTTCAGGGTTGCAAAGAATTGTTAAGGACAAGCGTGTCACTTACCAGGCTAGTAACATGCCTGTTTCGTCATTGAGTTGCATGAAAATGGTGATATCGTCTCAGTTCGGGCCAATAAGTGAATTAGGTCAGCACAAGAGCAAATTAGACTATGTTGTGCTAAAGAACAGACATATGCATTGATTCTGTGTCAGATAATGCTGAGCTGGGGCCGGTTAGTGGCAAAAATCCAAATTTTATTTTTTTAATATGTGTGTAGCTTCAAGTGTGTGTGGATTTTTGCTATAAATAAAATATTGTCTATTGTCTATAATGCATTTCTGAAACATTATGGGAATTGAAAATAACTTTATTGCTGCAAATAACATAGTTTTATTATTTTTTTATTTTATTTATTATGGGTTTGAGTTGGACCGCCACCTCGCCTAATGTTAAGCGATGATGCTGTTTACGATGGACCACGCATAAAGTAAATGAGGGAATATTCTATGAGATTTAAATTATATTGCATGAAACAATTATTATTTTACGGTACTTGCTTGTAGTTTTCCTCACTAGGCAAGCCTGTATCGAGGAAACCGAATTCCTGGTAACATTTAAAATTCACAAAACCTCATTGGCAATAAAGTTATCCGGTTAAATAGTAAAGGTAGCTTATTATATTTATTAAGGAAAACCTTCTCTACCTGATGAATTGAAGAGCTGTCAGAATTCGTCAACGATCCCAAGCTCACTGAAGATCTAGAGCAGCTCAGCATGGGGTTGGATCTCTTTGTATTTTTATCGCTTTTACAATGAGGAGTTTTCTGAAGAACTGTTCAATCTTATGCCAGCGTCGCGGTTTTATTCCATTTCATGTATCCACATAACATTCATAAGCCAAAAATGAATGAATTTTTAATTTGAATCATCTCACTAGCAGCTACCGCCTGAAAGCTCATCCACATATCTGATCTGTGGGAATAGCATACTGTGCGTTTTATTCGATTAGTTTTGTCTCACACCTGCAATATGTGGAATGATCTCCATCCTGCGGTATTTCCAAGTAACTTGAACATAGGATTCTTCAAAAGGGCTGTTAATAGAGTCTTTAAGGGTCAGCAACGTATCTGTAATGCCCCTGGTGTTACAAGTATCCCTAGGCGACGGTAATCGCTTACCATCAGGCGGCCCGTTAGCTTGTTTGCTAACCATGGCAAAAACAAAACATAAGCAGTAGGTAGGACATATATCCGTATTATGTCTATTGGAGTTTGCTTTAAGCTCTGCCTATAAATAACAATCTATCGCTGTTGAAACGCTGTAGGGTTAGATTAATGACAAGTCACGAGGTCGAAGGTAAAACTGTCGGAGTGGTGGTCTGTGGTACTTATTTATGGTAATAGCCATAGATCATGGTGCACACTAATGGTACAGATAGTGGTAAGGTGGTAATACCATAAATGATCTCTACTTATTTGACACCTCCCCTCTATGTCTATCTATACTATATATATAATATTATAAAGAGGAAAGATTTGATTGTTTGCTTGCATTGAATAGGCTCCGAAACTACTGAACCGATTTGAAAAATTCTTTCACTGTTGGGAAGCTACACTATGCCCGGGTGACATAGGCTATGTTATAGTTTGTAGCGAGGCCAAAGGCCGAGCTTACACCCGTGCGTAGCCGGGGCGGGCGGCTAGTCTATGATAAATATTCCCGACGTAAAAGGCCCGAAAGACATATTATATGTGAAAAGACAAGTGATCTTTTCGATTCAGATGGGTTTCGGGTCTAACGCTGTATAGCAAAAAAATACTCATATTTGCCATTGATGTGCTCTGCAAAGCTAGGTTTAACAAACACTATTTCATCTACACTAATATTATAAAGAGGAAAGATTTGTACCTATTTTTGTATGTTTGTATGTTTGTAATGAATAGGCTCCGAAACTACTGAACCGATTTGAAAAATTCTTTCACTGTTGGGAAGCTACACTATCCCCGGGTGACATAGGCTATATTATATTTTGTAGCGAGGCCGAAGGCCGAGCTTTCACTCGTGCGAAGCCGAGGCGGTCGGCTAGTAAAAAATAAACTGGTTACATATTAATTTATATTACAAATATATTTATTCCAAACTTTTCGTATCCGTGACGAAGTTATTCGCCAGAGAACCAAAGTCACAGAAGTGGCAGAGGGCTGGTCATATATGTGGCAGAACCATTACCCGTTCGAGTAGACAAGTTCTGGAGTAGAAACCGCGAGCCGGCAAACGTAGCGTGGGACGCCCTGGGACTCGATAGAGTGACGATAATTGTAAGGCAGCTGGCAGTGGATGGATGCGAAGAGCCAAATATGGGACGTAATGGCGTGCTTTGGGAGGCCTATGTTCAGCAGTGGACTAATAAAGGCTGATTATGATTATGTTGATTTCCATTTATATGGACGATTACACGTACTAAGCCAAGAAGAAATCATCGTACTCATCAAAGGCATTAAGTGTTAGGAGAAATCGGAGAAGATACATAAAAAAAATACGACCGTGGCCTAACTTTTATGCTTTAGGAGAGGCCTATATCTCCAAGAATGATATGGATTTAAAACTTGGTGCAATTTTTTAGGGTAAAAGTTTCCGAATCGTTGCGTTATCACACGGATGTAAATAAACATTCCGTCTGTCATTACAAATGAAACTTAGGTACTAGTAAAATTGCACTTTAATCGAGCGTTGAGTCATATTTCAATTTGAACCTCATTATTAGTAAATCCCTGTGAGGTCGTTCAAGTAAATAATATCGATAATTTATATTGTCTCGTTCGGTTGCATTCGAGTTAATCGAATAAACGAAACGAATCCGATAAATCAAACATTTAGAACTCAGCGGGGAGGCACATTCGATATAATGTGTCAATTCAGAATCGAATCGAATTTGTTTACGTTTGTTTATTATATATCGATTAAAATATAATGACTGTATTCGAATGATAATTAGGTAGTGTAATGCTAATAAATGTCGGATATTTGTATATTATTATAACCTTCTCGGTTTATGGGTTGATCATTAGGTAGTAAATACTTTTTTTTATAGATTAGTTGTCATAACATATTGAGTTGTAGGTTTTTGAAATTCCTGATTCATAATATATAGTCTATATTTAGAAGATAAAAAATTACCGACTTTTTTATAGGTAAGGTACCTAAGTAACATGTTTTTATTTGCACCAATTAATGTTATTATTACACTTTATATCAGTATTGTGAAAACCTGCATGAATTTACAATGAATGAATGAATTGACCGACTTTGATTGGATTTACCTGCTCTAATATTTTTAAACTAAGTATTCTCTATTACACATGTAATATATTAGATTAGTTTTTGTGAATAAAATGTAGCATGCGGAGTTGCGGAGTTACCTATAATTAATAAGTTAATTAAGTAGGTTAAAAGAAGTAGGTATAATTAATTTAAGTTAAGATTAGCACTTTTTTATTACTTTATTATCTAGACTGATTACACGGGCCTATTTATAGACATCAAAAGAGCCGTTAAATTACTCTTAAGATACTTGAGATCTAGGAACCAAACCAAAAAGCACAACTAAAACTGGCCGTGTAACGGCCAGTAGTGTTGTTGGTAGTCTCAATAGTGGATCACACAGAACAGTGGTACAAGTGGTACTAAGCCGAAAGAAGATCACTGTATTTATCAATTGTGTAGTGTAGTGTACTGTAGTGGTAGGACTCTTTTGCAGGGGTCCGCCTGGGGAAGTACCACACCTTTGCCAGTTATTCAACCGCCAAGCCGTAGTGTGCAAACACTACTGTGTTTCGGATTGAAGGGCAATGTTTCCAGCGAAATTACAGGGCACACAGATATTTGACATCTTATATCTCAGGGTGACGAGCGCAGTGCATTGCCATCCAGGGTTTTGAACTGTTGAAGTTCAAAATTCTGAGTGGCATTGAGCTGTTATGGGCAAGCGTAAAGAGCTATCAGGCGAGCGACTTCGCTCGTCTCGTCACTCAGTATCATAAAAAAAAACTTTTATTGAGGGACCAACCCTGAAGTCATGATTTTTTTTAAATCTGTTCCATACATTTCGTATGAATTACATTTAGGTATATATGGAACAGCTAATATTTTTCTTGCAATATTCAGAGCTGGTCCCCTAGTAGTGCATCACATTAATATCCCGTAAATAATCATATAACTTTAGTGAACAACCGTGATAGTTTAAAACAGTGTTTAAAAACCGACTTCAAAAATATATGAAAAACGTAATCAGTGCCTATAAAATTTGAGGGTTGCCCTCAATTTCCCTGGGATCCCATCATCAGATCCTAATTTGGTGACAATAGGACCAAATTAGAAGTATACCCTAAACAACATACTTTTTTTTAAATTGGTCAGCAGTTGGCTGTGAAATCGGTGAACATATATAAAATAATTATCAATTTAAAAAACTGACTTCATAAAAATGTCAGAACTGGACCAAATTGGAATGGGACCACACGGAGAGCACCAGCTTTTAATAAAAGTATAATCATCAAAATCTATTCACCCAGTCGAAAGTTCTGAGGTAACAAACATAAAAAAACAGTCAAATTGATAACCTCCTCTTTTTAGGAAGTCGGTTAAAAACACAGTGGTACATAAAACCATTCTCTTTTTTTTGAAGTCTGCTAAAAAGTGTTTATAATTATGACTATAATGATATCATTTAATATGTTCGTCATCTAAAGATACATCTTGTATACGCAACGAGAACCACCTCCTTTTTACGTTAGTTAATAATAACAAAATGCACTTTCATTAGCATGATTAATGGTTAAAGTGACGACCTCGAGCCAGTGGTCAAATTCTAACGATAGATACTTATATCTTAACCCAATTAATAATGATATCTTACAAGCCATCATTAATTCGAACACAGTCTTCATCGCTCATAAAGTTAAGTACCTATGAGGTTACACTGTAAGTTGATAATTATTGTATCTTAGGCAACAGAAACCCAGGTGTTGTTTATACGCCTACCGGTCAGAGCTAACATATTAAAAGTAAAATGAAAGACAAGAAATGAAATGACTAGAAATGCATAGTAGTGGTCCTCATGCAATGACTATAAAAATATTTAATAAATTTCTTGACGACTTAAAGAGTGACGAAAATGAACAAAATTTCGTAAAGAATTTGAAAAACTTATTAATTGAAAAGTGCTATTATTCAGTGGAAAATTATCTAAACGACATAACACTATAAACAGATCGGGCCGCTCCATATCTACATTGCCATACCCTAATTGGGTCATTGTGTTAATATAAGTGTTGACTATAATACTTAGCATAACATAATGTGCAATAAATGATTTGACTTTGAAGTTAAAAGCTCATAACATTAAAAAAAAAATACAAAAAACAAAACACGCTTTAATGGGACGAACTATTTAAATTATAGCATCGTCATCGATCCTTGGTAAGTGTGCAAAACTTCAATTTTATTCGAAGTTATGAAGTAGTTGAAAATCCAGTTCAAAGATTCCGTTACTTACTAATAAAACCGTGTTAAAATTACCATTTACAATTATTTTTGGGATGATTTTGGTAAATATAGTTCTTTATTATAAAATACCCGGGACCCGAGTATGTCCTAAAACTACGACCAGAACCACCTTAGGATGGGCAGCAGCGTCCTAATAGTACACGGTGAACGTACTGCGATCCCCAAGCCGCCTGCCAAGCGTGGGGATTATGGCAACACCCCTCTCTATGAGGGAGGCCTCTGTCCAACAGTGGACGTTAATTGGCTGATGATGTGATGTGATTATAAAATAAATCAAAAATATGTATGTATGGACTCAGAAGCGGTAAAACCTATTTTGAAGAAATTATCAAATTAGTCCAGAAGTTTGGTAACGATCAGGTTAACAGTTTTTTTGCTGTTATAATATTTCCCTACAAAAAACAAGAACGAGAATTGAATTCTACACATTGACATATTACATAATAGAAAAAATAAAGAAATTGTCATCTAAGTCAAAGGAGGTTGCTGTAGCTCGCTACCAAGGAGGGTGCTTCAAGCAGGTATATAACAGGAGCGAAACCGCGGAGCGCAGCTAATATTTAGATAAATGTCAAATGCTGTTTACTGTTTAAAACAATCACGGTTGTTCACTACAGTTACATGATTATTACGATATATTTACCGTGATAAGAGTGTGGATAGAGCTCCCGATATTAAAAAAAACAGCACCAACCAACCAAAATGAAACGCCTATTTAATTTTCTACGTGTCTATTACATTAATGTCAAAATACCATAACATTTAAATTGACTAAATCCGCCTGAAGCATTTTCCAGTCGACCTTTAATTCAACTAAAACATAATGTGATAGCGTAAAGTCGCGTAATCCCCTCGGGGAGCTATTTCAACGAATTTATTTTAATTTTGTGACAACGGATGCCATAAAATAACTATATTGCGTAGATATGGAATTTTCAATTAGTAAACTAAGTTATTATTAAGGCTTCTGGCGTCAATATATCGTGAAATTAACGACCCAGCGCGGTATTGCTTTCATCCGCTACGACGACACCTATGTATACAACCTTCGAGATACAAATACCTAATAGAGTCACAATCTCTAGGTGAAAACAGTCAAAAAACGTCCAAGCATCGTTGTACATACCTAGACATGAGTTATATAGTTCACAATGCCTCATTTACTTCAATTTAGACGTTATGTCGCTTGAATAGTGTTAAACGTCACTTGTCCGATAAGGCATCCTAGAACAGGCTGCGCGCGGTGTTCTAGTCGGATCGCGGTTGCCTTACAACTAACCAAAAAGTTTGCGCAATGCTTAGCGTGCGCCGAGTTTTGGTTCGGACGTTTTTTGGAACGATTGTGACTCTATAGGTATTGTATCTCAATGTATAACACACAACGGGCAATGGAGAGAGCTATATTCGGAGTTTCTTTGCGCGTTAGAATCCGGAACGTGGATATTCACCGACCAGAGTCACCGACACAGCTATTAAAATTTGCAAGTTGAAGTGGCAATGGACAGGCCACATCGCTCGAAGAACCGATAACTGATGGGGAAGAAAGGTTCTTGAGTGGTGACCACGAACTGGAAAACGCAGCCTAGATAGGCCTCCCACTAGATGGACCGACGACATTGTGAGAGCCGCGGGCATCCAGTGGATGCAGATGGCAGGCTGTCGTTCAGTGTGGAGGTCTAAGGAGGAGTCCTATGTTCAGCAGCGGACGTCTTCTAGCTGGTGATAATGATGATATCGACAACTATATACTGAAATTATGTCGGTCACACTCACTCCTATGATATTACTAATGACAGGGACCGTGATCGCAATAATCAAATTTTAAAAGACATTCAATAATACAGAATGTGATCTCTACTTTCATCTTCATCATCATTTAAGCCATAGGACGTCCACTGCTGGCCATAGGCCTCCCCCATCGGATCTCCAAAAAGGCTGGCTGGTTAGAAGCATCCCTGTCACCATCTTGTATTCATAATGACGTCCCCTAGCAGTCACAATCCCTGAAATTAGAGGAATCTATCGATTCGATTGATCCTAATTTATCTAAATCAATTGAGGCGTTTAGGCTGTAGATGAAAACACGCCTACATACATTTAAAAACAGTTAACTCCTGTAATTCTTGCGTCGTTAGGTAAACAAGAAAATTCTATAGATGTTTGTTTTTTGCTCTAGTGACGGTTTTGGCGTCGCAAATCTTGTGCATAGTGTCATTTGTTTGATCATTAGTTCAGCATACATAGACCAGCATAAGAAAGCCACATCACGTAATCTCCACATTGAAACAAGTAGCTGTAAAACAAGGCATGTTTTGTACCTCACGGAACAATGCTGCATGTAGAGCGAGGATGCGCGGAGGTCGAGCCAAGGTTCGGAGGCGATTCCTTTTGTTCCAAACTAGGTTATGACAAATGTTGTTAGACGAACTGAAGCGGTTGTTTCAGGTGTTGATTGTTTATAACTGGAATCTATACTATATATATACTGGGTATAAGATTATTTACAGAAAAAAAAAATTGAAAAGTTTTTTTGTGACAATGCAACATTCATAAACAAAATTTTGATAGATAGATAGATAGATAGAAACTCTTTATTGTGTACGCCAGAAATAAAAATTACATACAGATAGAAAACACTTACGAGCTAGTGCCACAAGTAGCGGCCTTATCGCTAAAAGCGAGGTTATGAGGTGTTATCACAAATCCGGCCCAAACTCCGCGTGTTGTCTGCTGTTGTTGTTGTAGCAATGTTGCAAATTAAAAAATCAGATCAGAACCGAAAGAGAACCGTTTGTAGATCATTAACTCTTTTATACATGTTGGTATTTACATACATAATCGTTTACAGTATGTATCCACGGGTAACACGGTAAGTAGGTATTGGGTAACTAATAAGTATTTACACACAAGGATGTTCTAATGTCACGTACACACGTGTCTTATCTTAGTCACACATAAACCACTTATATTACTTTATTTCTATTGCAATTTCATACCTTGTTATACTAATTACCTATATTTAAGGCTTTGACAGATAAAACGTGTCTAGAGCAGCGCAGAGCGAAGCTGTACTGCTGCTGATATGCGCTTGGTTTGTACCAGCCTTTAGGCCTTACAGAAATGAAAGTTATTCCCAAAAATAATGTTATACACAGAAATACTAATGGTCAGTTTTGTTTAAAAAAAATGGACATTCATAGGGACTGCCGACATAAAACTAATACGTCACATTAGCATGTCAGTGACGCGAACCCATAAGTTAGAGGAAACCCTACCAAAAATAGCTATAAAGAAGTTTTCACTTTAAAAAGAAATTCTCACTTCAAAAAGTTAAACTGAGTGTTTCTAGCATATTCTTACGTGATTCATCTAAGTCACTCTACATCGATATTAAAACAGTCTAAAAAACTGTCAGCTCTGCTCTAATCATGTTTACACCATAAAGTCTAAAATCCCCTGCACTGATTCCCAATATCCAATCAGCACAGTTCGCGGTCACCGCATGTCCTACAAACGACCTTCGCTCCTGAGGTCGCTCCGGTGACCGGCCACTATTAACATCGAGACAAAGCCTACAAATGAATAAGAACACTTGACGCACGACACTTTGACTGAAGGAGCTATAAAATGCTGCATTGTTTTTACAAGAGCACAATGATAAAATCAGACATGGTAGTTGAGGTAAATATTTTTATTTTGATAAGATATTAAAGATGATATTCACCTAACAGTATCTTACGTGACTAATTGACAGATAGCAGATTAATAATAGATTAATAATTAATTGATAATATCAGATTAATAACACAAATTGTGCAGAATGCACACTGTTCAAGTATCGTCCACCATAACAAGAATAAAGCAGCTTTATTTGAAGTCTAAATCTAGTTTAAAAAGGACTTATATATATATTTTGCTGATAACTAGTTTTACCTTCTATGCAGCCTAATAAATGATTGATCTGACTCGCTCAATTATAGAGATGATGGCAAACTTTTGAAGCCAGTTTTTTTTTTTGGTAAAAATTATCTTTATTCGAGCGTCATTTTACCGACCACATTGTGAGCGGCTGCCTTTATCATGCAAACTAGCCACGAGTTTGGTTCGGTTCAGCTTCGCGGACGAAACAATGTTATGGTATCGATAACCTCAGACAGAGACGAGGGTTCTCTGCAAATAATACGATGAAAATATATCTCAGGGTGAAGTAAAAATTTAGGTGCAATATGTAAGATTGTCAGGTATTGCTTGTGGGTACAAAATGTGGGCTGAAAACAGAAATACAACCGCAAAACTTTTATATTATTTAGTCGTTTCATTCCCATTCTTAGTTTCCTGTAACAAGAATATTTGAATTGCCTGTTGGCAAGCGACAATGTTGTCGAATATGAAATACGTAAACTTAGAAGATAGGTACTTATTCACTCTGCCCTTGGCCAAAGGCCCAAATGCCTAAATGAAGCGGTGTGGTCATAGAAAAGAATATTTTTTTTGTTTAAATTACAACGGCTGTCAAGGCATTTTTGTAAGAAATTTGTTGTAGACACTTGCACCCATAGCATCTGTGTTATAGTCTGTTTCAAATAGCATGGCACTTGACAGGTGGTTTGAAATTACGATATAATGGAACCTGATTCGTAAATATTAAATGTGACGTCACAGAGCTTAATTAAAGATTTACATTTTGCGGCGAAAACATGTAACTAAGCGCTACTATGAAAACTAGTAGTGAAAACTATCCGTTAGAGATGGTTGTCAAGTGCCTTGCTATTTGAAACAGACTATAGCAACTATGATGCGGAGTTCGACACGGTGACATAAATAAGAATGTTCAATTCGCAGAAAAGAAAAAACTGCGGTTCAATCACATATCTGTCACAATACCTGGCGACAGACTTTCCTTCTCATTTCCATTCTATTTACTTCTCTTTTTTGTGGGTGTGGTGTTGGTGTCAGTGGTTGTTTTCTTCAAGAATATTCCACATTTCTCCTCTGCTTAAATGTGCAAGGGTATTGAAAATGTTATTATTACATACAATAACATGCAAACTAAGTTGAAGTCCGCCAAAAATGAACTCCATAGCCAGCCATGGTTTTTAGCTATGTTAAACCACGAGCTACACGCAACAGCTAAACACATTGCCATTGACACAGCACAATACTATTTACCTATTTAGGTTTATCGTATTCACAGGCTGATTGATGCTAATATCAGTCGGTAGGTGCAAGGTCGCACCACGACACGTAATGCATTGCACATGATCATCTGCCAATTGTATGCATGTAGCTAAGTGATCGTGATGAAAACTGGTACCATGTTATGAGGAGCAGATGAACTAACTTTGCTGGTGCAAAGCTGCACCACAGTTACCTACCAGTTACCTACCTACAGTTTATTATTAATAATAGAATAAATGGCTAACAAGCGACTGGCCACCTGATGGTAAGTGATCACCGCCGCCTATAGACACCTACAAGACCCGGAGTATTGTCAGTGCATTGCCTACCTTTGAGGACTCTATTCACTCCTCGTTTGAAGCAGTCCGAATTATAATTCAGAGGAAAACCATGGTAATCCGTTCACAACTTACAGGTACGTGGCAGAAACAATCGATTAAATCGAATAGTGCGTGATTTCCACGTATCTTTAATGTGAGGATGGCATTTCTGGCGATGGCGACCGGTTCGGTGGTAAAACCGGGATGGAGGGATATGGTCAAAAAGTTCATCACTGCCGCAAGTTCACAGTCCAGCCACTGCAAGAATGAGTTTGATAGCTACAATATCATTGTAAAAATCTGTGTTTTTTATATATTTTACTGTACCTATATTGTAGCTACAATCTTACGATCAAAAAGCTAATCAAAGTGATCAGAATTTACTGTTTTCGTTCAGCTTTTTACAAAGTCATGGCAACATTAGCAATATCTTTTATTTTTTTCCTGTTTTTTTGGCATCGCACGTCTGGGCATTTGCCAGTGCCAAATATTAAAATATTTTCAAGTTTCTTTCCAACCATGGTTGTTTCCAACGGTGTTATTTTATAAAAAATCTTCCTAAGCTTCTTTCTTTATTTTTCTCCTTATTTTAGGAGTTATGGGTTGGAACGAAATAGTTTCGACAGATCCCGTTGCTCTATAAGACTGTATTTACGTAATTTCCTATACACATTAATTACTATAATAATGCCATTAATCACAGTGATCAAATATTTCCGCTAGTTATGGCGGCGTAAATGTAGGTAATCAACAGAATCAGGTCCCAAGGGTCTTCGCAACGGATATTGTATGCAATATCGTTCTAAAGTTTAGTATTATTGCTTTTGTTGACTGTTTATATAGGGTTAGAAAAAAAAGTCGACGTAGAGTCACATTTTTTAATGTCTATTGGCCTGTATATAAGTTTGAGGAGGTTTGGGGTTAGAGGTCATGTATTGTGTATTTATAAGGTGACGTCTATTTTTTTACAGTCGTAACGATTCGTTTTTTTAAACACCGCTACCGGTTTCATTGCAATGGGAATTAGCTATGTTTAATCTTATAGTTTAAAAGTGAATCAAGGCCGTGGTCCACATGCTCAGGTCACTGTTCACCTGACTGGACCATGAGAAATTTTTCTTACCAATTGTCCACCTCAGTTCACCTGGGTGGACCACGGAACTTTTTTTGGTAGTGTACCTTAGTTCACCTTGATAGTTCACGTACAATTTTTTCTTTGCCTCTGGTTCCATATGAGCTCCATTCAGAATTGGTTGAAGGATTTTTTTAATTTAAATTTTTACTTATTAAAGGGTTATACTATAAATATATATAGAATTCCAAGTCTGCAGATTTCCCTTTATTTGTTAATTTTGTAACATAATAACACTTTACACACAAATAGTATTTAAATACTTTTTTGTTTAAAACAGATCAGAAAATTGTGGATTAAACCATTACAGCGCCAAAAACTAGTCGAACTTAAAATTTTACATAATCAAGTTTCTGCCAACCGTATTTAAGTACGACCAGTGTAACCTTTATCAGTAGATATTATAACCAGTTGAATGGCAATTAGCGACCGTGAACTGCTGATGAGTAGGTCTGAGGTATAAACGGGAGGAAAACGCGCGACCCTTCGACCTGGGACCGGAGGTGTGGATGGACAAGGCAGAAGATTGTAGCGTGTAGAAGTTCTTGGTTGTTTCATGAACAACTATAAATAGACTTTTTTAAACCCTTGATAAAAGAGCTAATAATCTTTAAACGGCTGAATTAAGCCAGGAACACTCAATCAATAACTTGATTGAGTTTTCCTAGTAGCGCGGTGACAGCTTATCTATGTGAATTTTGCTGCCACTGCATCCATATTTGGGGGTGTGTTGCGAAAAAAGTTCGATAGATGAAATTCTACCGCACCGTGCGTTACAGGTTCGAATTGCATGCAATAGATAGCGCCACAAGGCGGTAACACCAAGCTTGATTTTCCTTGGCCTTTCATACAAATAAAAGCAAAGCTAAAGTTAAAGTGCGTTACATGGATGGCGAGTACCTACGCAACACATGCATGTCACACTCAACTCTGTAATAACTTAACGGGTTTAAAAGGAATTTGGTATGAAGGTAGCTTTTTCCCTGGATTAACTTTCATGAATCTTTCAGGCTTTTTGATTAAAAAAAAACGTTTCCTGTGTGATGGCAGACAGCGGAGCACCAAGAACCTCAAAAGTTTTAAGACATGACATCAACCACATGCACTTGGCCAGCATGGTAGATAAGTGCCCATCCTCTCTCTGAGAGAAGGCCTGTGTCCCAGCAGTGGGAACATTATAAGCTGACAATGATGAGATACTTAGTATACTCCTTATTTGTGTAGTTATTCCGTGTGTCTTTTTTAAACAAGATCAAAAAAAGAGCGAAAAAGACAGTACCTACATGGCGTAACAATTTCAAGACTATACCTAGGCTACTACACGTTTATTAAATAATTATCAATATAAAAAACCGACTTCATAAAAATGTCAGAACTGGACCAAATAAAATGGGATCGCACGGGCAGCACCAGCTTTCAAATAAATAAAAAAACATCAAATTCGGTTCACCCAGTCGAAAGTTCTGAGGTAACAAACATTAAAAAAAACAGTCGAATCGATAAGCTCCTCCTTTTTGGAAGTCAGTTAAAAAAGGGGTACGAGGTTTATCGTTGAAAGCAGAGAGCTCAATTTCATTGGCATGAGTAACGATTCAGTACGAGTATATCGCCAACGTTCAAACCTCTTATAACTTGTACAGATCAAAGCAGAGGATGCCAGCATGCGACTAGTTATTATATAACGCAGTAAATATGTCAATGGTGCTGCATCGTCTGCGGCGACCTTAACCCGGCGCCTGGGTCACGATGCAAGATATCGTAGGTACTTAAAGGTCTCACCACATTGAATGCGCGTCCGGAGCATAGCGTCGCGTAAACAGCGTGGCAGCAAAACAGAATGAAACGACCTGACTTAACAGGAAAAATGCTTTCAGCATTGTTCCATGTTATTATAAAGATAATGTTCAATCGGTATTTTTTTTCAATTAACACTCGAATCGATTTTTTATCTTTAGAAATATTGATTTTTAATATGTGAAAGAGATAGCTTTGGCTTGGGCCGTTAACGGTGCATGGAAATAATAATAATAAGAGGTTCACAGGTACAAGTCAGTGTTCGTATGTATATTTGTTTTAGAACGCATCGTTGATATGGCCTGCATGAAATAAAATAAAAAATAAAATAAAATGGCCTGCATGAAGTTTTGTAGGCAAGTAATTCACTTCTAAACTTGGACACAAAATGTCATGATGATTTATATTAATTACGACGTAGAGTAAAGTTGCCAGGCTCAAATATGAGTGGGCAGGCTACGCATTCCGAATGTACACGGACAGATAATTCTCCTTGGAGTGAGTGCCACCAAACAGTTCAGGACCCAATGGCGCGACGAACTCTGAAGGTATAGAACCTAATGACAGCGCTGGATCAGGACAGAGACAATTAAGGTAGCGACGATGTGGTCGAAGATGAAGCACGCAGACTTAAAAGATACCTATTCACTCTTGCCTTTAAAAAGGCCTAGATTATATCTCTCAGGAAACAAGGAAGCCGGCAGGTTGTTCCAATCCTTGGCCGTACAGATCAGAAACGTAGAATCGAACCGTCTGGTACGTATCCAAGATCAGGATATTATTAACGCAGACATAACTTTTTCGAATAACAATAGAGCATTGTTCAAATTTTGGTTTTGATTTTAAATATCCCTGGAATTAAAGTTAAAAGACAAGTGTAGGTATAACCCGTGCGTAAAACCCAATTTATCGTCGACATAGATATCCGCCCTCTCCTTCAGTTGGGGCGATAATCGTCTTGGCTAAAATGATTTGTTTTATGTACTCGTTGTACAATCTACTATTTATATAGTATAGATATGCGCGGAAATGCTACTGAACAGCGCTGCACCGCTTTAGGTGTAATATAGCCTTATGTACGCGTCGTGGTGCGGTCAAATGGGAGGCTGTAAACTAAGATGAAGGATAATCGTCAGCTGTAAAAGTAAATTTGTTCTGCATGAGTCTTTACACGAGAATCATCATAGAAGTTCAAATGACTGCACGAAACTTTGTATGTGAGAGCTAGTAGCAGGTAATAATTAAGTTCCTGAATCAAAGATATCACACTAATATTATAAATACAACAAATATATCACACTAATATTATAAATGCAGCAAAGATATAACACTAATATATTATAAATGCAACTAAGATATCACAATAATATAATAAAAGACATCCACCCACAAAATGAACTGACGACCTAAAAGAGATCGCAGGAATACCCTAGATGCAGGCCGCTTACAACCGGCCCTTTTGGAAATCGATGGGGGCGGCCTGTGTCCAGCAGTGGACGTCCTATAGCTGAAACGATGATAATGATGATGATAATAAATGGAAATTCCATTAAAAAACACTCGTACAAAGAAATATGTGGAACATCTAATTATTCGCGATTCCAAGGATATACCCCTAATAAAATTTACTTTTGATGAGAAAAATGATCTCCTTTCGGATTACTACCACCGTTCCATGTAACCTTGTATAGATAATTAGCTAGCCCTATAAATACCTATAATATAACGGATAATGCACTTCAGTCATAAAGGACCTTGCAAACTGAATCGTATCGGTCAACGCAGAGGTCACTCTTTGTCATCTACACTTGAGGATAATATTTGTTCTCTAAATTCATTCTATATTTGTGTTGACATTTGTAGAGCCATAACAAGTTTGACGTAGACTTAACCGTGCATACTATTTTATGATCATGTCTATCAGTCTGTCTGTATGTCTGTCAGTAGCTTACTGTCAGATATGCTCGTTTTCAATTTAAAAAGCCGTCTCTAAATTAGTAAAGTACTTACCCAATTTCGTTTACTTAATAGATGACAATAATATTATGTCTTACAACTTCTGAAATTATTTACATGAAATTTTTATGGGATCAATCTAAAGGTTAAAAAAAACAAATCGGTTTATAATCAGTAACAAACAAAAAAACTTTACTTTCAACTTAGATAAATAAACTCTTTATTGTTCACACCACAAATTACATAACACACGATAAAACAGCTTAAAAAAACTAGCGCAATAATCGGCGGCCTTATCGCTAAGAGCGATCTCTTCCAGGCAACCTTAGGATGGAGAAAATTCATACAGGCGGTAGAAGGCGGGGGTGCAATAGAGAAAAATGTTATACTTACATTCTAATAATAACACATTCTAATATTTAAATAACTAAAAGTATAAAATATATACATAATATGAATAGTTAAATAAATAATAACAACGTTAACAAGGTGGCAACTGCGACAGATAAAATTGCTTAAAAACAGTGAGCGATGGCGCGTGTCTGATAGACACAGGCAAAGCGTTGAAATGCAAACAATTTACCATAAAATTTTTCGGAACGCACTGAGGGGGACTTAAGGGAAAGGGTATCCTTTGACCTAAGAGGTCGAGTATGATAGGAGTGGAGAGAGAGTAAAGCGTTCTTTCAAGTAGTTCGGGTGGAGGGATTTAATAGGATGTTAATATGGGAAGAGATAGTATGTGAGCATTCCACAACTTAACTGTGAGCAACTTAATTTGTTAAAATAATATTATAATACCTACTAGTTACCTTACTAGACAAAGCTTTTATCAAGGTAACCCGTATACCTGAACACAATAGTTATGCAAAATCCAACAGAAATGGCGAGCTCAGTGGCGTGCATTAGGAGAGGCATATGTCCAGCAGAGGACAATAAAAGCATGATGATGATGATAATAATCCAAGAGGAATCTTTTATTTTTTTGGAAATAAAGCTTATGTTTAAATTAACCTATAAACTAGCTCCATATTAAATTTCATCTAAATCCGTTCAACCGTTATGGAGTTGAGTGAGAACAAACATAAAATCACACATCGCGTTTGTAATTATTCGTATACATAAAATGTCTGTGATTTACCAAAATATCTGCACTTTATACCATTTTTTTTCCATAAATCTGACTTAGTGTTAAGAATTCTACATTCATGAATAGGTAATGAATGGCACCACACCTATGGGGTAACAATAAAGATATGTTAATAGACTTAGAAGGATGTTTTACAGATAATATTAAACAGAACATAAAAAAAATTTAATCAAATAAAAACCGGCTAAGGGATTGTCGAGCTCGCACAATGACGGTTCCGTACCACCACAAAATACAAGAAATAGTGCAAATAGACAACATTATGTTCAAATGGTCACCCATCCAAGTACCGATTGCGCCTGACGTTGTTTAACTTGGAGGTGAACAGACATTTGTCACCGACTCGCACTTGGCCATTACTTATTATTTTCTTTTTTACTTTATAGTTTGTACTATAATCATGCCAAGTTTGACGCTTGCACGTATTACCATTTTTACATTGTAGCAAATACAAAGGTACGTTTAAAAAAAGTTTGTTGTATGCCCCTCTTTAGTTATAACTTTTTGATTTTATAATTTTTTGGTTAATTCACCGTATTATTACATATTCAGTAAAAAAAACAACTGGCTATTATTATATATTGGACTGACACGTTTACATTCTTTGGGTACGGAACCCTAAAGTGATCTGGACTATTAGTAAAAAAAAACTTATAAATCAGATTTAGAGTTAGGAATTTCAGAATTATGAATCGGTAAACGCACCAATCCTGTGGGTTAAAATATTAAATATTTCTTAGTTTTTTTTTCTTTTTTATGATACTGAGTGACGAGACGAGCGAAGTTGCTCATCTGATGGCTCTTCACGTTTGCTCATAACAGTTCAACGCCACTCAGAATTTTGAACTTCAACAGTTCAAAACCCTGGATGGCAATGCACTGCGCTCGTCACCCCGAGATATAAGATGTCAAATCTCTGTGTGCCCTGTAATTTCGCTGGAAACATTGCCCTTAAATGTGGAACACAGTAGTGTCTGCACACTACTGCTTGGCGGTTGAATAACTGGCAAAGGTGTGGTACTTCCCCAGGCGGACCCCTGCAAAAGAGTCCTACCACTACATTAAAAATTCGCCGTAACATTACATATTATGTAATAATTTCAACTGACTATATATTACGGTTCGAAAGATACAGCCATTAAAAGGTAAGACGGACAGACACATTTACATCCTTACTATTCCTTACCCTAGAATGATCTGGACTAGTAAAAAAATTCTCATAAATCTCGACTTGTAGTTAGGAATTTGAGAATTAAGAATTGGTAAAGGCACCAATCCTGCCAAGTAAATTCTAAAGTAGTCGACCGTAACGTCAGAGTTTTCGCGCCCAAAGGCCTCAGACATGGATGGTTTTATTTATTTATTAGGATCTACAATTTAAGATAACGCAGGGTAGGTAGGCCTCCAACTAGATGGACCAACGACATCGTGAGAGTCGCGGGCATCCAGTGGATGCATGGCTGACTGTCGTTCAGTGTGGATTTCTAAGGGTGAGGACTATGTTCAGCAGTGGACAGTTCTGGCTGATGATGATGATGACAATTTATCCGACTTCCAACCCCAAAACAATAATAAAATTTAATTTAAAATTATCTTGGATCCACGTCCATCAAAAATGTAATAGTTTAAAAAAATATAAAACTGAACAATCACACACCGCTCGTTTGCGAAAATTCGCACACGAGTTTTCCCATGAAACTTAGCTAGATAGATTATTAGTCTTCAAAAACTTCCGTTGTGAATTTCATAAAACTCTCCGAGTATGAATCGCACATGGTGGCAGGGACAGCATTTCTTACTTTTCTTCTCCACTTCACTCCATTCTTGACACCATCTATAGGAAGCGTTAGAGATTTTTAAGGAAATTATGCACTAGTTTTTTTTTTTTTTAAATTCAATAATAGGCTTGCTTTCGACCACATCGCATGATGTTAAGTGATGATGCCGTCTATACAATGGTAGCTTTTCTCATAAATTGGTCTTAGAGCATTCTAGAGTTAAGAATTCCATGTGAATTAGTAATGACCACTCCTATGGGCCAACAATAAAGACATTGAACTTGGGCCCACGGGTCTCGTTACTTGGACGTGCGACCCACGCCCACAATGCCCATGTGTGGCTCGTGCCTTAGTATGGGACAATTTGGAAGAGGAAGCGAGTAAGGGAGCGATTTCGGGTACCTTCTTTCTACCTGTCGATTTTCTACGGCAGTATTTTTCAAACTGTGTGTCGCGACCCCCTGGGGGGTCACCATGCCTCTATAAGAGGGTCGCGGGAGTCGCGAAGCCTCGGTAAAAGCAAAAAAAAAAAACAAGGTAAAAAAAAACGAGTAATTATAAAAATAAAAAAAGGTTGTACATATCTGATTTTTTTAATATAATATAATACAGATTATAAACTGTAGTAGCTAGGGGGTCCCGATTTTTTTTCATACTTTTTACATAAAGTTTGAAAAACACTGTTCTATGGGATTCATTTTTTACATCGGCCTTACATGATCTTATCCTACCATCCCCTTTATTTGATAGGACAAATAGAAATACGGTCCACTTAAATTTTCCTTAAATACGTAGTACAAGTTTTGATTATACGTTTCTAATCCGTACAGCCAAGGAATGAAACAACCTGAGGCTTCCTAATTTCCTACAAGATATAATCTGGATCGTTTCAAGGTCAGACTCAATCTAAGTCTGCGTGCTCCATCTTCGACCACATCTTTTCTTACAAACAGTCGAGTTGGCAGTCAAATATGGACTTAAAATATACAGAAACACTGTAGTATGTCTGTACTGGGACTATATAATAATAATATATAATTTGTCAGAGTTAGTCAAAGTAATTTGAATACTTCTTAAAACTTGTGGTATTTCGAGTGATCATGTGAAATAATGGTGGATTATTTGGTGTTATTAAGTGTCCGTGTACCTGTACTAGTGTGGGCAAGTGATTTAGCGGGGTGAAACAACACTTTACGTGTATTTTTCAAGACTATAGTGAAGTCTCTGCTGGTTTAGGCGTAAGGGCGTGACTAGGACTTGATCGTAACTTACTTTACTTGACTTTGATTATGACTTGTTTGACGATAATTGATCAAACTTTTTCAATACTTGATACTTGATACTGGCATGCACAAGACGTGCCATGCCAAAATCCTTTCAAGAGGAAATAAGAAGACACTGTTGGCTAAATAGACAAGATGTCTGGAGCCAAAGCTTAATAGAAAAAAAGTTTAAAACTTTCGTTCGAAATGGCGTGTACAAAAGCTCATCCAACACAATAGAACAAAACCAAACCCACCACCGACCACCACCCACTACCTAATATTTCGATCCTAATAATGCCCAAATGTAGACCGCGTCTGTATCTAATCTCACTAAAACACATGTTGTTTTTGGACCACCGGCGAACACTTTACACCTCTGTAATATAAACAGATAAACAATGCTAATATACCTATCTAAATTCATTCAAACGCACACATCGACTGTTTGTAGTTTTTTTATATAGATAAAAAGCTGAACGGAGGGAATTTATGTCTTTTTCGGAGTTGTTGTACCGTTCTGTTGTTACTTTACTTACTAAACTATTTCTCGCGACTTCGTACGTTGAGATTTTTATATACCTAAACCTACATCATCCATTTGCCACCCTTATTTCGGCTCTTTCGGAAAATCCTTCAGATTCAGATTCTTTATTAACCAGTATGACATGTACGTCATATGAGGCAAGTCCTTTCTTAGCTCTACACACCATAAAAAATCTATCTACATGGCAAATGCGCCAATCATGCGAAGCCAAAAGTCCCAATAGGGAAAATAACTACATGCCAATTTTCAGATTCGCATGCCAAGTATAGTGCGTTTCACCAAAGAGTTCATCATCATCATCATCAGCCAGAAGACGTCCACTGCTGAACATAGGCCTCCCCCTTTAACCTCCATACTGAACGACATCCTGCCATCTGCATCCACTGGATGCCCGCGACTCTCACAATGTCGTCGGTCCATCTAGTGGGAGGCCTACCTACGCTGCGTCTTCCGGTTCGCGGTTTCCACTCAAGAACCTTTCTTCCCCATCGGTTAACAGTTCTTCGAGCGATGTGGCATGCCCATAGCTATATCGGTGACTCTGGTTCTTTGGCGAATATCTAAGTTTCGAATATTACGTGTGTATGTGGTCTATGGTGCTCCAGCCTTTACGGAAACCGGCTTATTCGGGAGGCTGGAAGTCATCAAACCTGCTTTCGAGACGGTTCGTAATGACTCTGGAGAACAACTTGTACACATGACTCAGGAGTGAGATGGGCCAATAATTCTTCAACGAGGTGTTATCACCTTTTTTGAAGAAGAGCACCACCACACTCCTATTCCATGCTTCAGGCGTAGTACCTTCGAGTATGACGGAATTAAATAACTTCTGGAGGACCAAAAGTACCGGTTTTCCAACCGCTCTCAGAAGTTCTGTCGTGATTCCGTCATCTCCCGGCACCTTGTTGTTCTTAAGCTGTTTCAGAGCCATTCTAATCTCGTACAAGCTGATGTCTGGGATGTCCTCAGTTTAGTGTCGGGTCAGTTTAGCTCTCTTGTCCTGAGCTGCGCTGACAATAGGCTGTCGTGTTGAGGTGTACAACTGTCCGTAAAACCTCTCGAGCTCTCTCAGAATCTCCGGCTTTGATGAAATGATACTGCCATCCTCAATCTTCAGCTTCGTCATTTGGCTTTTCCCAATAAACGAATTCTTCGCGAACACTTTTGAGCCCTGCTTCCGCTCAATTGCGTCCCTAATACATCTTGTATTATAGGAACGCAGATCATGTCGCACCGATTTCGAGATTCGTCTATTAAGTTTGCCATATTCCGACATATCAGCTGAAGATTCAAGTCTCATCTCAGCCCGGTCTTCCATTAACTTAATGGTTTCGTCTGAGAGCTTCTGAGGTCTTTTTCGGCGTGGGGTCTTAAAGAACTTGGACCCCACACCGAAAAAGACCTCAGAAGCCAAAAAAGAGTTACCTCGTCTTAATGTTGGCTCCCCTGCACTTCCCATACACATAACAGAGTAAGTGCAGGGGAGCCAACATTACGGCGAGGGAACTGTTTGGTGAAACGCACTATAGTTTTCGATATTTCGTAATGTATGCGTAAATATAATCTATGCTGTTTGCACAATAAAGGTGGGATTAAAACGCTTCGTACGGGTTTTTGGTAATATCAACATTGAAACGTGGTCATCTTTTTGTGCCTGCCCTGGCCGTCCGATAGAAAAATGAGCAGTAGGAAATTCATGCAAATCTAATGTAGATATACTTTCTGAAATGAAACAAAAACATTTTTTTGATACCTCTTAAAAACCGATAGCGGATGTTCGAGGAAATTGATGTTCTAAGAAGCTTAGTCTGAACTAGGGATTCGTTGCTGATACGATTCTTGCATGTTTCTGAATAGACTCTAGCCCCCTAAACTGGTACTTAGCTGATCCCAAAGGAGGAAAGGATCTCCATCCACAACCGTACTTGTGCTTGATACAATGGAAACAACTGTTCCGGCGTGAGTACCGTACACACCTTCGAAAGGATATCCAGCTTTTTGCAGTCAATTGAGAACTTATTACAATTTAACTCGAATGGAATCTTCACAGATTCCGTTCAAGAAGATAGACGCATCTTGAATTTTGTAGAACGCTTAGAAAACAAATAAAATATGCATCATCTCCGAGTGTTGTATAGTAAAATATAACATTATTTCAAAATACTGACTAAACTCAATAACTCTTAAATAATCAAACATGTATTTTTCTACTTATCATACTGAAAAGTAGTAAAAGGTAGGTACAGAACACAGACCTGTTGTTATTCATATCAGCAAATCATTAAATAAAAAGTAAGAATCGACCATATATAACGTAAAACCAGCTACCTACCTCGATACACAATTGAATTGCTTACAAACTCGTGAACCGAAATGCCTAAAACATGAAACTGGATTCGTTATCAAATTAAACTAACTATTGCATCCCACAAACAACATCCATCTCTATGTGTTCGACAACAAAGTTTATTTTAAATTTAAAACAACTGGTTTTTACGACGTTTAGGTCGGGAGGGTGTGAGGTTAGTAAAGAGGTCAGGTGATAAGAACGATCGGTTGAGTGGAGGTCACGTGAAAAGTGGAAAATCTGAGGCTATTTCTTTATTTAACAGCTTCTTAATTAAGTGAATAAACTGTTATTATTCAAGACAGGTAATAAATAGGTAAGAGTATTTATTATTGCACAGTTTAATTAACAATATGAAGATATAAAGCAGTAAAATAAAGGATATAGAAACTATTTTGTGTAAGTTTCATTATTCATTCAACCAAGGATACAATATAGTCTCATAATATCCTACTTGGTAGAACTTAGATTATACTCAATAGATTTATCTTCAAATTATTGAAATGCGCGAACGAGATAGAAGATGCACGAAATATTTGCTCATAACTTATCGTAATACAAGTTTTGTACCTAAAGCAGGTACAAAAGACAATATCCAATAATTAGTCTCGCTGAGGTCACACGGACAGACGTTGGCCTCTCGCAATGTCAATTATCACAATGCTGTATTTGACAAAAGAATTTAGCTGATGCTTCAAGCTATAACATCTTGTATAACATATACTTAAATACGCTGAACGTAATATACAGTTCATAGTTTTTTACCGAGTTTAAATAGGAGGAGGTTACATACTTTTATACACATACTTGAATAGATATTAATGCCCATATAATATAGAAAAAACACATATGGTCGTCACATGAATGTTTGCCCTGTGGGAATCCACCAATTATGAATTGAGTTTGATTTTGTTTGTCATACTTCAGAGGTAACTCAGAGTCACACAAAGGGCAATGGAGAGAGCTATGCTCGGAGTTTCTTTGCGCGATATAATCCGAAACGTGGATATTCGCCAAAGAACCAGAGTCACCGACATAGCTATTAAAATTTGCAAGTTGAAGTGGCAATGGGCAGGCCACATCGCTCGAAGAACCGATAACCGATGGGGAAGAAAGGTTCTTGAGTGGAGACCACGAACCGGAAGACGCAGCGTAGGTAGGCCTCCTACTAGATGGACCGACGACACCGTAAGAGTCGCGGGTATCTAGTGGATGCAGATGTCAGGGTGCCGTTCAGTATAGAGGTTAAAGGGGGAGGCCTATGTTCAGCAGTGGACGTCTTATGGCTGATGATGATGATGATGTCTTCAGAGGTGGTCTCATATAAATTTTATCGAAATTGCTTCAGCGCTTTATGAAAAAATCAACAACAAAATACGATGACGTCTTTGTTTTTGGTTCCCTTCAGCAAAAGTTTTGATGAGGACTTTCAAACTCTCTTAAACTGTCATTTTTCTACTTTTTTGTTTAAGTTTATACGTAGTTTATACAGCGCGTTTCACCAAAGAGTTCCCTCGCTGTAATGTTGGCTCCCCTGCACTTTTCCTGATGGGAAGTTTAGGGGAGCCAACATTGCGGCGAAGAAACTCTTTGGTGAAACGCACTTAACGCACTTTAGTCATGAAGTCAGGTTTTTTTTCTTTTAATAATTAACTTTATTAATTTTATTATTGTTGGGATGGTAATACTGGCGTTTATATGCACGTATTCGTATAAGCATTGCTATTCAGCATAGTAATGTCGCCCGCTTGGTGGGAGACTCCCCACTAGTAGTGGGTTTTAGCATTGGGATTGTCTTTAAACCTGTTTATTGAGTAGTTTATGTATTCAGTGGGCGAAGTAGGAATTATCGCTACGTAAAATACGTAACGAATTTCATACAAATTTTTAATTTCGAAATTGAAATGTGTATGGAAATTGATATGTATTTTACGTAGCGAAAATTCGTACTTCGTATTCGTACAAAAAAATTATAATAAGGTTTCTAAACCAAACCAAATTTGTCATCACATCTGATCGATGCAACTCGAGACCAAAATGCTGGCCTCTACTTTGCTCAAGAAGTGAGCATTGCCATACAACGTGGTTATGAGCCCAGCATTTTGGGAACGATTCCCACTGGTAGCGGTTCAATAGATTACTTTAATAGTAGTTTGGTATTAATTAGTCTTTTTTATTATTATTTTTTAATATTACGAAGATGGAATGTAATTTAAGTTACTAAAATAAACTAGTCTCAAAAAAATACTAAATTTTGATTAAGTACAATAAAGCATGAGAAATGTAATCCTCAGTCAGTATTTTTAAAAGTCTAATTTATTTTATTCCCAGATCTTATCACAATCTTATTCAATTTTTACATAATTATATGCAAAGTATTGTAATTGTAAAACAAATATATCGGATGAGCAGCCTTCGCAAGCGGAGCAAGGTCGGAATATAATGCTTTGTGGGCGTCACAATAACAAACAACTCCGATCCGACTGCTCCTAGCAATAGGAAATATTCAGTTTTTGGTACAGGCGTCGGTTACCAGAGGCACACACACACACAGCGATCCCGCCGGCGGGATCGTAGACCCTCGGGATCTGTTAGAAGATCGGTTAGATTCTCTCCAAATAATCATTCAGTTCAACAAACCGCTAGGGCTCCAGGGCACACCCCTTCTGGGGTGCCTGGGCAAGTCTGATTCCCACCCCCGGCGACGGCCCAAGCCGAGGTTCGTACCTTCGAGGTGCCCTTGTGCTAGTCGCCCAAAAACTTAAACCATCAAGTTATGCCGAACGCACTCTGCGTTCGCTAACTAGTCCGGTCCATCTGTAGAGGCCAAAAGGCCAACATTACAAGCCAATATCAAAAAAAAAAAAAAAAAAACAATAACAAACAAACATCAAGTTTGTAGCTATGTTGGTTTATTAGTAACTTAAGCGATCAATACGTCTAAGTAACAAAACGTACAATTAAATCACTAGATGGGTTAGTTTCAGAATGTGCTAATAGTACTAGTTGCTAACCATCATATAAATTATGTGGAAGATAAAACTTAGGATTATCACACATTGCGTTTCACAATTCTTTTTATCATTCGGATACTTAGGTTTAGTCTGAGTTTCTCAGTTATATAGATGGAACGTTGTATATATACGATAAACGCTCTTCAATCTTGACTCATTCTAAAAATCAATATTAATAGCAAACAACTAAATTAGCCAGTTTGCGTTGTGTTTATATAGTATACTAGCCGTCCGCCCCGGCTTCGCACGGGTGTAAGCTCGGCCTTCGGCCTCGCTACAAAATATAATATAGCCTATATCACCCGGGGATAGTGTAGCTTCCCAACAGTGAAAGAATTTTTCAAATCGGTTCAGTAGTTTCGGAGCCTATTCATTACAAACATACAAACATACAAAAATAGGTACAAATCTTTCCTCTTTATAATATTAGTGTAGATTATGCACTAAGGCAGTGTCTTACGTCGCTACGCTCGGGAGATATATAGAGTCCTGAGTGAAGCGAGCGTGGAGAGGCGAAACACGTGTCGACAAAGTGCACTAAGGAAATAAACGGGTATAATTTATTACTTTTTCAAATTCAATTAAAATACAGGCGTTTGGTGTCGAGACATTGGGCCCTTGGGTACCGGGAGCTCACCTCATTTTCAAAAATCTTTCAGAGCGTCTGATTAACGCGACGCGTGACCAAAATGCTGGCGTGTATCTGGCTCAACGTATAAGCATTGCCATTCAACGTGGTAATGCCGCCAGCATGCTGGGTACGCTGCCAACTGATAGTGGGTTTGAGCATTTGGATTGTCTTTAGATCTTCAACGGTCTATGGACAGTCTAACTGTTTATTTAGTGTTAGTTTTAGCTAGTATTTTGTTTATTTAATAAAGGCACTTGCCAGTATTTAAAAAATAAATAAAAAAATTACATGTCATTTCAATTAATATATATTTTAAGTTTCAGAATTAATACATTTTTGTTTTCAGATTTAGTATTATCATATTTCATGTGTCAGAATTAATTAATTTTTGTTTCGGATTACTTTAAATAATTTTATAATTAAAAATAATTCAGAATTAATTACATTTTGTTTCAGGTTACGTTAATTTTCAATTTATGTCATTAATATTTTATATCAGGTTAGGCAAAATTAAACTCAATAAAATTAACATTATCAACAAATATTTACCAGGTAAATATATCACAAACTCCTTATTGTACTTGAAGCGACGTAGAAGCGGAATTACACTAGAAATTCATCAGTAAAACAGTTTTCAAACAACTTTTTTCCCTAGGGAGTTTCTTACAACTTTATATCCCTTAAGAGACAATGCTTTACATTACATTGAGGTTGCGTGATATGTAATTGGACATTGTCGAGCTGGTGGTGTGAAAACAAATAAATTGCGACCGACTGGCGAGAATAAGCATTAATATGACGGAACTCAGATTTTAGTAACTACAATCAGCGAATTAATAATTCGCTGACAGCAAATCATACTTCACTTTAATATAATAAATGCGATAGTTTGTGTGTAAACGAGTAATTTTACATGTTTGTATGTTTGTCGGCACTTAACTCCGTAATGGCTGGACGGATTTTAACAGAATTTGGTATGGAAGTTGCTTAAGCCTTGGATGGATATAGGCCAATGATTATGTCCATGCAAAATCACTAGTCATCGGCTATGATCCCAAAGGTCACGCAAACTTTATTCTTGACACGAGCATCGCAAATGAAAAATCATGCATCACCAATTTCCTATTCATTATTGTAAAACCACTTTAACTTGCTGCTAAGCTACGAGAATAAAAAAAAAGTGAACTTTATGATCAACGGCAAGGATGTCAATTTGCGCTATTTCATGGTTAGTTCAGCAGTTTTGAATTGGTAAAATAGTTGGTAGATTCTTAAGGCATTCTTACATAAAGTTTCATTGTCGCGTTGACACCGAAGCTCAAATTGGAAAACCACGATGTAAAGTGAAGCGTGATTTGTACGAACCACGGAGCAGATACGAAGAAAAGGTGGTATGAAAATTGCAGCAGAAATAGATTTATGCGCAGCAATGATTGCACGGGTCAATAGTACATTGTTATCCTAGGGGTGAAAGTAACTTAATAGCTAATAGTTCGAGGGACTAAATAAGTCTTTAACCCCGAGGTAAACACTATGCTTTTCATTATGAATACATGATAGACTGATAATGCCCGTTACGGACAGCCCCGTTAGCTCAGTTGGTAGGGTACCTGCCTTCAGCGCTTGGGGGCGTGGATTCGATTCCCACCTAGGACAAACATTTGTGTGATGTACATTTGTGTTTGTTCTATGTCTGGGTGTTAATATCTATTTTAGTATGTATTTAAAATTATAAACGTACGTATATCAGTCTCTGGCAGTCACATTAAAAGCTTTGCTTAGTTTGGGGTCAGAAGACCGTGTGTGCAAAAATGTCCCAGGTTTTTTTTTTATGCATGAAAATATGAACATTTGTGTTTGTTCTTTGTCTGGGTGGTAATATCTATTTAAGTATGTATTTAAAAATATACATGTATGTATATCAGTCTCTGGTAGCCATATTACAAGCTTTTCTAAGTTTGGGGTCAGATGACCATGTGTGCAATAATGTCCCATTTTTTTTGATGCATGAAAATGACCAATAATTTAGAACTTCAACAGTTGGGAACCCTGCGTGGTTGCACTATGCTTGTCACCCTGATATTAAATGTTAAATATTTTAATGCCCAGTAATTCCACTGGAGACCATGTTCTGCAATCCAAAACACAGTTGTTTGCAGACTACTGTTAGTGGTTGAATAACTGGCAATGGTGTGGTACTTCCGCACATAGACTCTGCAAAAAAGCTTTACCACTACTAAGATCTGAAATTCTTTTAGGTCTGCGTTGTCTATCCATGATCACATCGTCGCTTACCATTCGCGAAGTTAGAGGTCAAACGCGGAGCTATTCCCATTCGCTACTGACGCCACCTCCTCTTTATATTTCCTCCGTGGTTGACCGTACGTCGTTTGTATGTTATTTATCATCGCATGCTGTTGTAACAAATATTACGTTCAGAATGCAATGTTACTTACATAAACGTTTCGCGTTTTTGCAGCTGATGGTTCCACGCGATACATATTGAAGTTGAATTTCGTGTTGATCTGTTTCTTTGATTTTGAAGTTAAGTAATGTGATAACTTTCACTGCTGGCCTGTCAGTTACTTCAAATATTTTAACATTGCAGAAGTGTTTCTTGAAATTCTTGCAAATAAATTTTTCAACGCAAACTAAACTTACTAAATACATACCATACAAAATTAAATATTAACGTTTTTAACGGCAAATAACACATTTTTGAACTACACTTTTTACAGAATAATGCATCTTTGCTTTTTTTATTTTTGCATTGCGTTTTGTTCATAACTTTTTTATACTAATTAACATAGTCACCGGACAAAAGTGCATTAAAATTCTCATCCTACACGACAATGATCTAATGGCTCTGCAAAGAGTCTAAAAATAGCGTGTGAGGTTAACCCAAGAACTTTGCAAATCAAATCGACAAAGTGTGACATGTCACGCAAGTTCGATGGTTCCATCACTTTATTAATCAGATACAGTGCGCCCAACTTATTAGCAGAGTTGCCTAAATGAAGAAACTAAATGTTTATACAAGTTTTATTATTCAATGATAACAAAATACGACGGTAGCGCCATCATCCAGATTTCCTAATTGTAATCTAATTATGTAGGACGCATATAAAACTTGTGTTTTAAAATTCGTAATAGGATATGATGTAAGAGATGTCGTGATACCCGTAAAAGTGACGCCATGCTTATCGACTTATCAATCAACTCGTTTTGAATAAATTCTGTGATAAATTAGTAATTTCCTGTCAATAAATTAGTCTTTTTGTTGACGTTTAAAAAACGGACTTAAAAATGTTTCAAAATATTTCTTGACCGTCTGAATGCATTTGATATGGCATAACATTATTGTACATAACAGCAATGTGCACTAAAGGCCCTATAAAACATAAAACAAAATATTTATTTGTATGTTCAGAAAAAACAATTAATGTGATAATTTGTAGACCAGGGTAGATAATTTTTGAAACCAAAAAAAATAGTAGTAGGATGAAACCCATTAGAAAAGGAGGGGAATATGATAAAAATGAAAGGAAAAATAAATTACAGGCGATCTGAGTTCGGGAAGTGGGAGGGGGGGGGGGTTTAAGGGTAAAAAAAGGTTTATCTCGATTTCCGGTAAAACTACAAGTCCTATGAAAAAAAGTTACATGGCAAACTTGTAGGTAATAAAAAGATCTACAACTTTTATATATACAATTTTTTTACTTAACCTCAAAATTTATGTGAAAAATTCAAATAACCAAGTTTTTAGTTTTCTATTTATATTAAAAAAAAAAAAAAAACTACGAAATTTGGTGAAAACCTACCTTTTTATGTCCCAAATACACTGTAATTTATTTGATTTAAAATATTTATTTTTTCACCTTATTTTGACTTAATATGAAAAAAAGCACCCTAATTTTCAATCGAAAATTCTCGTGTCAAAATATTAGCTTTTTTTAAAAAGTCGGTGTGCTTTTTGTTCGTTGAAATCTCTACTTTCTGATGGTTAAAAAAAAATATACATTACATTAGTAAATTTTCTCAGAAAATGCAAAAAATCTAAATAAACTCTAATTCGTAATTTTTTTATCATTATGTACAATTTTGAGCTATTTATTAAAATTTACACTTCAATTATTCAAAAAACGTAACAGTGTGTTCCTAGTTGATATAAAATTTATGTACTAAGCCTATGTTTATGCAAATAAAAATATTTTTCATTTTTCATTTTCAACTTTACCAACAGTTTAGCATGATCTCATTCGAAATACATGCGTCTTGTACATGGTGCATCTAAGTTGCGCAAGTAGATAAAGGTGCATGTCTACATGTGCGTCCTTCTCTTGCATGCTCGCCGTTGTTTGCACCGTGTGCAAAACATAACTTAATTTCTATTGTTTTGTACGTTATTTTATTTTCACTACGATTAAATTCACTGTAGGTATTCACATGGACATAGGTAATTCTGTTGTTAGACGTATTTATAATGGAACTCTAGCGACGGGCAAATGATGCCTAAGGTCGAAGGTGTCAGCGCGGTCAACCCGCGATGCAAAGAGGTCGGAAAAAAACACTTGAAATGCAATACACAGCAAAGAAACAACCGTAAAACTCCAAACGAACATTATTAATTCACAAAATGAGGTTGGTTTATCGGATTTATGTTCGATGGTGGTTTTATTGCTATTTGGCAATGATACAACTATATTTCACCTGGTATCTAATTATATATCTTAATACTTTTTAGATTGTATGATTATTAATTTATTATGTTTCTGATCTGTAGCAGTTCTCTCATCTGAGGCCTTCACCAAGGACGATATTGAATCCTTGACTTCATACAGTGCTATGATAACTTGAATAGTTTTTTTTTGTAACTTGTATCAACCCTGGAGAGAAGACAATGCACCGGCAACTTTTCTGGTGATCCAGTTGTTCATACGCGGCGGCATGACATTTGTCATTGTCAAGTTATAAAATATTTTCAAATATTTATTAATTATCGTCAAACAAGTCAGAGTTGCAATGGATAGGCCACATCACTCGAAGAACTGATAACCGATAGGGAATAAACTTTCTTGAGTGGAGATCACGAACTGGAAGACGCAGCGTAGGTAAGCCTCCCACTAGATGGACTGATGACATCGTGAGAGTCGCGGGCATCCAGTGGATGCAGATAGCAGGGTGTTGTTTAGTATGGAGTTCTAAGGGGGACGCCTATGTTCAGCAGTGGACGTCTTCTGGCTGATGATAATGATGATGATGAAGTAAGAGTTGAGCTAAGTAAGTTAAGGTTCAAGTCATGCTCCAGTAAAGTGGTGAACACTTTATTTGAGGCTTCTAAATAGTTTTGCAGCTAACTTAACAATCTGACCTTCGACCCTAACGTCAGGAATGTTTGGTCCAAACTATTCTTACTCTTTTTAACTTCTGCTATGGCCATCACAAGTAATTTCTCTCATACAACACCAGATAGCGCAAAACCCTCCACAAACGTGGAATCATCATCAATCTGCTGTTGATAAACAGCAGAGCTGCGTAAACATTTCGGATTCCTCGCTGTGCAATTCTCACACGAGGTGAAAACGACGCATTCGTAGCGTGCGTGCACGCAGGGTTACCAATAATATTTTTTCTTAAATTCTAGCTTCACAAATCAGAAGAAACATAATCAACACAAGAATAAACTTTATTAATTTAAAAATATACTTATTTTAATCAAGCTTTTTCGTATTCTTCAAACTCTTTCTTTTGATACCCATATCACGATGGTTAACTTGTCCTGTTAGTGCGGGACAAATCTTGCAACGTGTTAATGTGCCCTGTTAATTTTATTTTTTTACTAGCTAATGCCCGCGACTTCGTACGCGTAGCGCAAAGTTATTAGTGGGCGGACGATAAGACTTACATAGCATAATATAAATGTTACACTAACGAACAAACGGAACTTTAAATAGGCACAAATCCATCGGATTATTTATACTGAATATTTTATAGATAATACCTAGGTACAATTATGACATTATTGTACATTTTTTGCTCTCAATTTTAATGCGGATTGTAATACTATCGTCATAGTATGATTTAAGTCTAGTTTTAATCTGACTCGATACAGGTATCGCGACATGTCCATAGTTTCAAATATATTTCAAGCAAATATATTACTTTCACTGGTTAAATACGTTGGAAGTGTGGAGCCATGGAGCCAATAAAGAAAAATAATTGGTATAAGTCAAGCGAAATGTCATGCATGACAAACGTTATTATTGAATTATTAGTAAATAAGTAATATAAATAATATAATGTAATAGTTACAATTTGGGTGTCCTCGAATCACGAGTGAAATGGTTTTCTCTAGGCAAGCGTGCTCCATCGTAGACCACATCGTCGCTTAATAACAGGCATCGTGGCGGTTAAACGCAAGCCTATTATATTATTCAAAAAACAGGCCCAGCTCCTTCAGTCTAGCTTAATAATATAATGAGGCATTATTGGCGGGTGGTGCCGGTACCTCATACCCCATAGACCAGGTCAACATCACAAAGAACTCGCCATAATAGTTTTTTTTTATCCCATATCCCTATCCCTATCCCTATCCCTACATATTATAAATGTGTAGATCAAATACCTTCACACATGACTTCTAACTAAGTAGAAGCAATACCTGATATCGGTTATACTTGCAAAAAAAAATGCCGTTTGTATAATTTATTTTACTGCGAAGTTTGAAGTCACATATGTTTCAAGAGAGCAACAGTGATTCGGTATTAGTAAATAGTTTCATGGTAACATTGGTAACCCTAGAATCGCAGGCGCATGCGTGCTCTGTTTGTAAAACACCTGGCGAATACCTTCGTGACCTCACGGACACTTCGCGGTGGGTGAAAGGGCATACTTCGTAGTTAACTGGGCGTGACGATGCCGCGACGTTTGGCAAGCTGTGGACGCAGAATTAGGACTAATACAGCTACTGTATAATTTGAATAGAATTGGTCTATTATTATACCTGTGGCAATTGGTTTTCCATAATGGGGTACTGAAGTCACATAACGCAGTGATCTATTTCACTTAGTGTTTTGTATACTACTGAGCAGGCAATCCAATACAATGAAATCGTCAAAAATCATTATAGCTCTATAGACATTTTTGATCAATGTCTGCCCAGATTCAAGAGGAATATAAAGAAGATTGCATTCACGGTTCATGTGAATGTAGCTAACTAAAAGTAAAATCTATAGTTAATAACCTAATTTTAATTATTATAATTTGTAATATCATACTGCTTGTATGTACCATGATGAGTGCGCATGTTTTGGGATATGGTTTAGTTCACAATTGTCAACACACTTAATTTAGATTTATTATGACTATATTCTGTTTTGTGTACCTCAATAAATAATGAAAAAAATCGCTCATTCGCAAGTTAAAAATTAAATCGCTATCTATAGATTTTCCATTTGGATATTACAGCTCAGGCAGTTATGCAAATGAAAACGTAATCTTAAGAAGTAGACACATATACATTTTATTAAAATCAGTCGTGAACAGACAGATGGGCAGATTTACTTTCGTATTTTATTGCGAAGACTAATAATAATCCGATAGTTACAATCTGGGTGTCTTCAAATCACAAGTGAATCGGTTTCTTCTAGGCAAGCGTGCTCCATCATAGACCGCATCATCGCTTAACATCAAAGCCAATTATTATTTAAAATAAAACGATTTTGCAAACCACACAAAATAAAAATGTGTATAGTCTGAAATAAGATACCCTTTCAGTCTTTCATTAATGTTTTCATCTGCGTTTTATAAAATACTAGCCGTCCGCCCCGGCTTCGCACGAGTGCAAGCTCGGCCTTCGGCCTCGCTACAAAATATATTATAGCCTATGTCACCCGGGGATAGTGTAGCTTCCCAACAGTGAAATAATTTTTCAAATCGGTTCAGTAGTTTCGGAGCCTATTCATTACAAACATACAAACATACAAAAATAGGTACAAATCTTTCCTCTTTATAATATTAGTGTAGACTACCTCATACCACCATTCGTTAGAATTAAATGATAATATACAGGTACCTATGTTGAACAGGGCACTTTCAAAACCTCCAAACGAGACTTTTCAAAGTCACCGAATGCTCGTAATATGATATTTTTGGTCTCAGTTCGTGACACATAACGCTCTTTATGCCAAACTATGTCATTTTATAAGCGTACAGTTACGGACATGAAAAACTGACTCTAAAAATTAGGTGTCTCTTTTTATGGATCATAGCAAAATATATCTCACTTTTTGTTTGTATTTACGGGAGTTATGTTAAGTACATGACAATGGTGTCATTTGTAATATAGAATCGACGAAAGTGTCTTCGCCGAAGAAATATGTCAAATAATAATAACAAAATTTAAAATCAGTCAAAGTGTCTTTGTCGAAGAAGCATGTCAAATTATAATATTGACATCGAGAATCGATAAAACTGATATGTCGACGACAAATTTTCAATCAGCTAATCGATAAAAATACCACACTTGCACGACTGGTCGTATTTTACTTTAATACATAAATCTATTTGCGTAATTATCGTAGATCAGCGACTCGAATTCTAAGGTCACTGATTACATTACCCAATTAAATTCGATTAATAAAACATTTAACATCACTTCCGCGATCATTAACCGTATTGCAGTCTGATTTCTATCTAAAACTAATCATAAATACCTGTCAAAATCTACTACATTATAGCATTGAACATATAACTAATACTTACGACGTTATTATGATTTATTTAATTGAAAGTATAGACAATACATGGTATTTACATTGAAATATATAATTACTTATTTAAAACATAAAGTATAGAAGAATAAACCTAGTTTAATAATAACCTACATAAAACAAAAATAATTAAGTTAAAAAAAACTAAGTTTTTTATATATCGAGGATGATATACCTAAAAGTAATTTTGCTAAGAATTTTTTAACCATGACAAAATGCCCAATCATAATATATTTGGTAACTAAGTATGTCCAAGCTACTTCAAGTAAAATGCTAAATCCGACAAATTTCGGCGGATTTTCTGTCAAATGTCATTAAAATAATTTATTACGCGCAACAGCGCTACGTCTGAAAATCTAGTCTTTGATATATAATGCAAAAAAAAAAACTTTTTTACCCACATTAAATAATTACAAACCACAGAGAAAGTAATTCAGTTGCGTCAGTAAGTCGTGAACCTGTTGTGTCAATTATAATTACGCCCATTAATTTGCCATCAAGTGTACAGTGCAGTGACAGGTAATTATCGGTGTAGCTTACGTGACAAATGATACCACAACACCTTTGTACGCCTGACCTTGTAAGCGTGACCTCATGCACATGTGCCATGTTGCAGGTCATAAGTGTACATTTATTGGAAACATTTTGACAAGAATCAACTTGCTTTTACCTTCGATCAAAAAAATACAACGATGCCACATCGACGCGCTAATCGCGGCAATACTTAATCTGGCGGGACTCAAAACGCAGATTGAATCCACAGTCACGCGATAGTTGCACAAGTCGTAACACACCTTAAGAGCCGTAACAGACACGTCAACTCGGGGCCAACGGTAGAGAAAGAGAAAAATGTCTCTTTCTCCGGTAGAGAAGTTCCCACTTGCGATTCAGACATAATCGCCGTCTCGCTTGCTCAACGACGGTTCACAAGTATTGACGATGTTGTGAAAATCGAACAGATATTAGAGAACTGAGCCGACGCTTGATTTGGGTAAAATAGTTTTGTTTCGATATAAATTGTATACAGCTATTTTTATATATGAAACTGCGGACGTTAATTGACCATAATTTTCTACGCGTTGTGACTTCTATGTATAATTTTTCGAAGGCTTTTACATAGGCGTATCTACACTGTAATTAATAAGTAAACTTTCATGACTTGACAATAAAATGATCGCTCGTTTTACTTTAATAATATAAATGCGCGATAAATTTAAAACTGAAATTAGTATCTAAATACTCATTGCAACGCTCAGTGACTCGGATGATGTACAAATTAAAGCAACCTGCCACTCGATGTAGTGAAGAAGAAGAGATATACAGATGGCAATGGGGTTTGGGGTTGTCAAGTTATGTCATTCGCTATCGCTAACGTGTCATCCCACTCTCGCGTATGCGAGTAATTTGGCGTGAATCAGATGACACGATTGCGAAAAAGAGTGTTAGCTTACATAATAACTACGATCATTGCTATGGCAATTTTATCATTATGATATTTTGAAAGTTTATTTGACAATAATTGAAAAGTATGTTTTCATAGAAACGATTTCTCCAAAAATAAAACCGTTTTCAGTATTTTTTTAAGCTTATATCTACTCTATATTTTGAAGATTTTACTGTCTCTCCCTGTCTCTTTTTTTCTCACTGTTTCTAATTACTTCCCAATATCACCTGTCTTCTCACCATGTGGTATCCATCCACATAGTGAGAAAATAGATACAATCAATTAAGTTTATCATAAGTAAAATCAGCTATAACTCGTAAACTAAGAGGTTTGTGACCAAAACTGTTGGATAAAGATACTTATCTGTTTCATGCATGGGAAAATAGTTAAATTAACAACTCATGCATAAACTGACCATAATTATATTTATCTTAAACGTAACGTAAGTTGAAATATGTATTTTTATCAGTATAGTTTTACGGTAAATGATCAATTAGCCTCAAATATATTTTAACACTATAAATTCAACATCGACTCACCAAACACGGGAATAGAATGTCGTGCTTATATGCTATAATATGGGGTTACGCAGAAAGTGTGTACTATCCCAAAAGGGGTCAGTAATGGTATGATCCGGTTAAGTTCCGGGTCCTTTAGTAAAAGTTTTTCCTAGTGATGGGTACAATAACTTTCTTTCTGCTAGGTACCATTATTCCTTATATAATATAGATAGATAAATATGCTAAAACCTGAATTTAACTAGGTGTTCCAGCTGTCAAATAAGCAATTATATTAAAATTAATGCGTCCTGTTTGTAATGGTTTCCGTCAAGCAAATTGTGAGTTGAACAAATTCATTAACTCCAAAAGGCGTCATCATTAACCGGCGGCCTAAGATCAATGCTAAAGGTCAAATTTGAATTGACCGAAATATTCTTCACAAATACATTCAGTGGGATTAGCACTTTGTGTTTATTGACATTAGCTAGAAATCATTATTTTCTTTATTTGTGTAAATATCTCGACAATCGTAAATTAAACGTTAGGTATTTAGACATATATCCCTTTTAGAAACATAATTATCATTTTTTTACAGACTTTAAAATTAGTAAATACACAATTTAGCTTACTTGAATGTCATATTTTTTTCTAGTTATTTTGATTTAAAAACCAAACCGCTAAACGAATTTCGATAAAGTTTGTAGGATTATTCTATGGGACCAATTCGAAAGTTCCTTTGAAATAAAAATCTTATAAAAGAATTTTCCAAATCGGTTTATACATGACGGAGTTGACTAGGGAAACAAACATAAAAAAGCAACTAAATGAGAACCCCCTCCTTTTTTAAAGTCGGTTAAAAATAAGAACACTGTTTAATAGTTTAATGTAAATAATATTTAAGAAAGAAAAAGACTCGATTACTCTACATACACAGAACTCAAATTTTTTTCGCGGATAAGTCCGCGTTTGACCACCAACACATCAATTACACAGAATGCTTAAGAGAACCATTAGAAACTACGCTTGCACGTATGACTTATTTTTTTTGGAACGAAGTTCCTTATCGCGCGTTACGAAAGGGGGCTACACGGAAAAAATTATGACCAAATTAAAGTTGTAACGACACTTTTTGCTATAGTAGTAAGCCGTGCGGCGTACGCGTGTTTCTCTGTCTGTCTCTCTCTCTTCTCTCTCTCTAACTTAGTTCCATCCGCGTGTCCCTTGACACCACAGATATAGATCTGTGCTTGACACCTCTCAAGTTTTTTTTTATAATTTTGTAATGTCAGTGTAATGTCAATGTCAGTAACGTCAGTGTACTTTCTAATGGAAAAAGAGTATCGTTCGACATATTGGCACAAGGTCGTCTTAAAACACCTGACTGTACTTCCAACACCTACCCACTTTTACAAACCTACATAGTTAGCATATTTATGTGATCGTGAGAATCTAATTCGTTACGTTAGGCACTTTTGGTTTTAAATCGTTTTTTCGCACAATCCCGTTCATAAATTATGTATTTGCAAAAACAACATACAAGTAACATTTGGCATTAAAAGCGACCTCATTTGAACAGTCAACAGAGAGACTGGTAAATTATTATGTATTTATAACATAGATGACTTAAATAAATAATATGGATAGGTAGTTTTATTTTAACGTCACGGCAGTTTTACAGTTGGTAAAGTTGTAGATCTACAAATCTGTGAGATCTAGCACGTTATTATTCATTTATTCGCCTTTAAACAGCTTTAATACATTTTAATCTCGAATACATAAAATTATTCATAATGATAATGATAAAGTACCTTGCCTACTCTGAAAACAAACATGCAAAGTACACGTTTTGGTTGAGTCGAAACAAAAAAAATACAGTTTCCATTCAAACATCTATATCTATATATATATAAATATCTATCTATATGCATATATAAAAAGCGAATTATGTATGTATGTTCCCTATGGACTTCGAAACGGCTGGACTGATTTTGATGAAATCATCAGATTAGTCCGAAACGGCTGGCCTGATTTTGATGATGTCTTCAAATTAGCTCAGCAAGTGATCCTGTGAAGTTTGGTAGCGTTCGGAGAAACCGTTTTTTTTCGTGTACTATTATTTTCCCTACAAAAAATAAGAACAAGAATTGACATATTACATCAGAGAAAAAAAATTAAATTGTTATCTAATGTAAAGGAGGTTGTCGCTTCCAAGGACATTGCTTCATGGGAGTATATGAAGCTGACCGCGGGACGCAGCTAGTAGGTAATAATTGACAAAGCTTTTCCTCATAATGTACTATAATCCAGTTCAAAGATAGTGGATCTAGACAGGCTAGCCACAGACGCGGGTCGCAACCTATCTGTGACACCGCTTCGTTAGGCCGCACGCTGACGGATCGCGATTATACGTCAATTGTGACCATTGTCGCGGCGATTGGCTCATAAATAACCAGCCGGGGTTGCCAGGCGATTTGATTTACACTATTTGTGTGGAAATATTTAAAAACGACCAGAGTTTCCTCAAGTTTAAATCTGTCTTCAATCGTATTATGGTGTGTTTCGGCTGACTCACTTGAGAGTCAGTTCTAATTCCAATCTGAGCGTGTTTGCCACCTTCAAATTCAAATACACCATCACTGAATTGTGTTTTGACTAAAACTCTGTGAAACATTAAAAATATGGAGAAACCATATAAATTCGTGCTTGTTCCTTTGAGATGGTATAGAGAAAAAAAAAAACTATATGTCAAAGTTGATGGCAGTTCTGTGTTCCAAGTAAAAAAAAACTTTTAATTCACAAAAAGAGCCACATAAATAATACGAGCAAGTTTATTTACGGGATATTTACCGTGGTGAAGGTTGTGGAAGGAGCTCCCAATATGTCAGCGCAGTTACATGCACCATGTTCACGGGACTACTTCACGTCAATTTGACGGTAAATATCCCGTAAATACTCATATAACTGTAGTGAACAACCGTAATAGTTTGAAACAGTGTTTTACGATCAAGTTTATTAACTGATTTTTATTTAATTTGAATAACTATGGAAGAATTTAAGTATATTCTGGAGATTCTCCCGCAATAGCATGGCAGCACCAAACCAATACTTATTCCACTTATGTTGATCGCATTAACGATCCTGCATCCGACACCGGCGGTGACACTTAACTTTGACTTACGTCCTTTAACAACGAGATCCAGTCGCATTTACCTCACTTCGAAAGTAAAATGCATTAGATTTAAATTCAAATTTAAATTCAGAAGTTGCAATTGTTCTTACTTAGAATGTCTGTTGTGTTATTATTTGTAATGTCCTTATTACGGTTTGTATGCAAATTAATGTATTCACTGTAAACATTAGCGAGGTGTATCTATTTGCGCTTTAAAAATAACTTGCCTTGCATAACAATAAATACCACACAAACTTCACTAAAAGTTGATTAAAGCCATGACTTCACTCCAGCGAACTTCTAACATACACGAGCTGCCCGGCGGGATGCCAAATGGAGTTAGGCTGTGGATTAAGGTAAGCAAGAAAATCAGTGGGTTCTCATTCGTCCAAACACTGACCCTCACGATAAAACTTTGGCTATAAATCGGATCCTGGATAAGTAAACTCAAGTGGCATTAGACAGAACATTTGGACAGATGCTTCGACCAAAATAAAATGAATGGACGGGCCCAGTAGAAGCGCATTTTTGAAGATTACAAAATGAGCGCCAGCTCTCATTTCGTTTCAGTCGGTCTCTAGCCGTAGGAAGTGAAACACGAGTCTATTGATACGCGATAACGAAACATCTGACAAAATTATAAATTCGTATGCTTTACCGAAGTGTAAATACACAAATAAAACCGATATCTATTTTTTGTAACAAATATACTGTACATTTTTATAATTAGGTGTTGAAGTATATGTCCGACGATTTTGACTCGTTTTTACTGATCAAGTTCAATGGTTAGGGCCCGTCCATTCATTTTATTTTGGTCGAAGGACAGATGCAGTGACGGCTGATGGTGCAGGTATCTGACGGAACAGAGACTATGCCAGGAAGACAAGTCCAGAGGTGACGGGGTTCATAGTAAAATTTTGCTGAGATTCATAGAGAAGATCAGCTTTGAAGAGGATAAAATTGGCAAAAAAGGGAAAAGGCTTATGCCCTGCATTGTTTATTACACTTATTGGAGCTATGGCATGGGCATAGGTGTCGGTTTAAGTTATTTTAGAAATCTGTAACTTTCGAGAAATGCCCATTAGTTCATCGACCTGCAGACACTTATGTGCAACGCACGCGCATTGCTTAGGTATTCTGGTCAGTACGCGGTGACACGGCACGACCTCGATATGACCCGGGGGCTAACGACCTTGCATATAGAGCACGTTGATTAGGACATTTTATAACCAGAGTAGCTGATTATGATTACAGAACATTTTAAAGATAAACGGAAACGTATTTTTTTTAAATAAATTGCTGCCGTCGTTGTTGTATTCAAAATTGGTCTTCATTACAACAAAACTGAACTAGTAAGATAAGAAAATAAAATGAGACGTAGAGTAAAGTGTAATTAAGGCAGCAACTCAAAAAAGTTCTATCAACTTTTTTCAATCTCGTCAAAATCCCATTTCACACTTTCCACTACTAACTCAAGTCTTGCCTTTAATATTATTTATTACAAATACAATTTAAAAAACTAAATATATAAAATATTGCGTAGTAAGTCCCAATAGTGGGAGGCCTACCTACGCTGCGTCTTCCAGTTCGCGGTCTCCACTCAAGAACCTTTCTTCCCCATCGGTTACCAGTTCTTCGAGCGATGTGGCCTGCCCATTGCCACTTCAACTTGCAGATTTTAATAGCTATGTCGGTGACTCTGGTTCTTTGTCGAATATCTATGTTCCGAATTTTATCGCGTAAAGAAACTCCGAGCATAGCTCTCTCCATTGCCCGTTGTGACTCTGAGTTTTTCCGACGACATTGTGAGAGTCGCGGGCATCCAGTGGATGCAGATGGCAGGATGTCGTTCAGTGTGGAGGTTAAAGGGGGAGGCCTATGTTAAGCAGTGGACGTCTTCTGGCTGATGATGAAGTCCCAATAAACATTAAAACAAGTGTTCAAATCGCGAAAGTTTAAAAATTACTATTGAACAGCTGATTATTTCTACGATTTAAAGTTTGGTCCCATAGTAAAAGTTGTTCATAATGATGATTACAATGACCTTCTTTTGGCTTAGTACAGTCTATATGCGTAACCCTGTATAAACAAAGGTGTCACTGTTACACTCAATCACGAATTTTTTACGAGTGAATCGGTTTCTTCTAGGCAAGTGTGCTCCATCGCTTAACATCAGGCAAGTTGGCGGTCAAAAGCAAACCTTAAAAAAATCAATTTTCAATAAAAAAAACTATTTATTAGAGCTGAAGTATATATATATATATATATATCAATCTATACATATAATAAAAACGTAGACATTAAAAAATCTGTGATTATAACAAAAAAAAAATTACACAGCGTTATAAAATAAGCAGCTGAACGCGATAAGACAGTCTTTAGAATTTTTGTTTGTTTGTTTGTCCACGCACATCTCCTAAACCACTGGATGGATTTAAATGCAGTTTTCACAAATATGCTTAGCTATGACCAGATTGAATTGTAGTACATGTTATTTTGCGCAAGGGCCAGATTAAGGGAGGAAAAAGGGTTGAAAGTTTATATGAAAATGTACGCGTACGAAGTCGCGGGGAACATCACTAGTTTTTAATAAAAGATCACCATAGCTAAGACGCTACAATATGGCTAGGCAGCGTCACGTGAAAATCCTATAGCTACTGCTGTGTTTATATACAGCACGAAAGTTCAACATCGCTAAAAACGCTAACAACTGAGCCCAGTCACTTGACATGTCATGATAGCTCGAACTGCATGTGTGACGGTAGAAAGTATTTAAAAAGCCAATTTCACGGGGAGTTGGTGAACGCCCAATTCTATTGTGATGGCGTAATGGTACACAATTACGATATGTCATACCGTTTGTCTTGACGGGTCTACTAGTAAGCTAGGAGTAACGGTTGTAGAATTATGTTGTCTAAGGCCTAACCTCCACTGGAGACTTGACGCGGGGCTGCGGAGTACAAAGCAGCCTCGGACAACCAACTCTTCTCAGTTTAGCGTAAAGACCGTATAAGTTCAAAACCCGATATTTGTCTTAATTACAGTTATATGATTATTTACAGGATATTTACCGTGGTGAGGTTGTGGAAGGAGATCCCGATATTCATGGTGCAGTTACATGCACCATGTTCACGGGAAGACGTCTGCCTGTGGTAAGGTTGTGGAAGGAGCTCCCGATATTTCGGCACAGTTACATGCACCATGTACACGGGAAGATGTCTTCCCGTGGTTAGGTTGAGGAAGGAGCTCCCGATATTTTCGGGAAGACATCTTCCCGTGAACATGGTGCATGTAACTGCGCCGAAATATCGGGAGCTCCTTCCACAACCTTACCACGGGAAGACATCTTCCCGTAAATATGGTGCATGTAGCTGCGCCGATATATCGGGAGCGACTCGCTCCGGTTTCGCATGGGTGTATCTTTTACTAGATATATTTACATTTCGAGAAAAATTATCTAACTGATGGTGAAAACCGCATCAAAATCCGTTGTGTGGTTTAGGAGGAGTTAGCGGATATACAAACAGACAGACGCGGGAAGCGACTTTATTTTGTGCATGTAACTGCGCCGAAATATCGGGAGCTCCTTCCACAACCTTACCACGGTAAATATCCCGTAAATAATCCTATAACTGTAAACAACCGTGATAGTTTAAAACAGTGTTCGACTTTATTTTATACCATATAGAGATAGAGAAGATATAAATCTCGATAAAGTCAACTAATCTCTACGTAAACAATAACGGGAGCATAAACTATTCAAGAAATAACTAAATAATAAGTGAGTTTATTAAAACGGTCCAAAGCGTTACAATATTTGTCCATTCTATACCTTACCTTACAACAATACCCTGTAATTTACAAATTACAAGGTCCTAACAAACGATATCTCATATCTTGATCTAGGCTTCTGTGAACAAACAACTATTATTAATTTATTATTAACAGTGAATTATGCTCCACTTCATAATTGGTTCAGTGATAAACGTAAGTTATAATGATTGTTATTTAAGGCTGCGCTGCCAAGCTATACCTATCTCTTTCACACATTAAAAAAAAAACGCTGAAAAACCCGAGTGGGCATTGCCTTTAAAATAACGTTGCAAATAGTATAAAGCAATTTTCATATGGTCATCATCATCATCATCATCATCAGCCAGAAGACGTCCACTGCTGAACATAGGCCTCCCCCTTTAACCTCCACACTGAACGACATCCTGCCACCTGCATCCACTGGATGCCCGCGACTCTCACAATGTCGTTGGTCCATCTAGTGGGAGGCCTACCTACGCTGCGTCTTCCGGTTCGCGGTCTCCACTCAAGAACCTTTGATCCCCATCGGTTATCAGTTCTTCGAGCGATGTGGCCTGCCCATTGCCACTTCAACTTGCAGATTTTAATAGCTATGTCGGTGACTCTGGTTCTTTGGCGAATATCTATGTTTTCATATTATTTGGCAAAACAAGGAAATTCCAGTCTTCTCGCTGCGATCTCATACGTTCTTATTTACAAATATGATATGATTTCGTGCAATTACAAAGAGATGGTGCCAAAATTAATCGAATACTTAACTTTCAAATCCTAAGCATTTTCAATCCTTTTTTTGTAATAGGCTTGCCTTTGACTGCCAACTCGCCATGTTAAGCGATGATGCGGTCTACGATGGTAGCACACATGCCTAGAATAAACCGATACCGTAATTTGAAGATAGGTACCCATTTCTTTATAAATATAATATTATGGTGACCATAAGATCGAAAAATCTTGAAAAATTTATTTTTAATAGACTTCACAAGGCGGAGGTTCTATGTTCCAAATTTTTATTTTATTTATATTCACTGACAAATCCGCCAACTGTTGACCGATTTAAAAAAAAAACTTGCTCGGTAGGGTGGTATACTTCCAATTTGGTCCCATTGTCACGCAAGTCAGGATCCGATGATGGGATCCCAGGGAAATCGAGGGCAACCCTCGAACATTTTAGGCACTTATTAGGTTTTTCACATATTTATGAAGAAAGTTTTTTAATGTGAACCACTTGTTATCGATCTCTTTCGGCAAAACAAAACATTTCAACTTAAAAATTACTTTAAAACTCTCACAATGCCTACGTACCTTATACCTACTTTAAAAAAAACTATTTAGCGTTTTTTTTTTTTTTTGCTAATTAAATGGCTCAAGCCGATAAGCGCGGCATTAATAGATTCCAATCATGCTACTTACGGGCAGCCTGAAAACTTGGACACTGGAGCTAGCACTCTATACGAATTTGCTTTTAATGAGACCGTACCCCGATTTACTTGCATTTCTGATGAAACTGCACCTCTGCGTAATAAATAATAATGCACGCCAGCAAGTCATCCGTTTTTGGCTCGCCCTGACGAAGCCTTGTAGTGGTTCCGCCGTTCACCCCGCCACTACTTTCGCTCTGGTTTTTCACGACCTTAAAGTGCATTGCCGTAGGGCTGCCAGTTGTAAGCTTGAAAAAAGATTTCGTAAATGTAGTAATATATAGCTAAGAAGAATGTAAAGCCATTTACACTAAGTGATTTTTTCAATCACATTACAAAGGGAGTTTAACTTTTTGCTACGATTACCTCCATAGATATTCCAAGACCATCGATATTATTTCTGTCATTCTTATTGAACTGGACTCGAGAGTCCTATCATAGCGCCAATATGACAGAAACAATGACAAGTTCAGCAGAATTGCCTTTCTATATTTTGATCTGATCTTATAGTCAAGGCACATCTTGTGTAGAAGAATTATCAAGAAACAAGCATAGAGCAATTTTTTGCGTTTTTTTGTCTTAATGTATAAGAATTGACATTCAGCATGGGGTACTATACCACCCGGAACCTGGTAGTGGGTATTGAGCATTAGAATTGCCTTTAGATCTATAACGGTATGGGCAATCCAACTGCCTTTTTGTTTATTTGGCTATGTGCTTAGTGTTAGTTAGAATTTATTATGTGCCGTTATTAAAAGTAATTGAAAAATAGCATATAAATTATAATTGCTAATAACCTTGCCAAATTAAAATGTCACTGTTTCGCGTGGAAAAGAACAAATCGCGGATACATTTTCACGACAGCCCTACGTAAAAAAATGATCTCACGATAATGCTCTTGTTTTGACTGTGCACTTTCAAAAACAAACTGTATCGACCAGTTTTCGGTCACGCAGCATTCGATTAATGCTGATATTTTAATCTCCTCAGCCTTAAGAGCCCACTCCTGGCAAAACTCACTCGAACTTTTAAGATAAAAAAGTTACTATGTACTAAAAAACCTGATTGGGCATTATCTTTTACATAACATTGCGAACGTTTTCAAGCAATTTTCATTAGTAATACGAGTAGGTATGTTTTTACCATGGCGAGTAAATAAAAAAATCTAACAGTGAAAAGGTATATTCCACATCGTCGCTTACCAACAGGCGAGTGCTGGTCAAACGCAAATTTAACCACGAAAAAATAAACTTTTACTTTTTTTTGTTTAAACTTAAAAAATAATTAATTATCTTCTAACTAATCTTTCTTTCTCTTTTATTTTCTATCTTTGAAAATGTGTGGAAAGAATTGGCTGGTAAGCTGGCTCTTAAGTTACTTTAAAGCTGTCTCAAATCAAGAGCAGAGCTTCAAATTGATGTGTCGTGGGCAAATGATGGAACTAAAAATTTCGACGGGAAGCCAAGAAAGAAAGTTGTTATTTTTCTTCAGAAAATACGATCGTGACTCCTCAACTGACTGTACGGATAAAGTTGCCTGTACTTTTACCGAGCCGACTTCGAAAGAGGATTTCAAGATTATTTATTAATCGATTGATTTAACATGAACTATTTATTTCATGACTGCATTTTGTTTACGAGAGACCAGTTCGGCACTTTGGATGTTGTTATTTAATGTTTGTTTCGATTGAATGCCGCAGATTCAGATTGTGGCAAAATTGATGACTCAATACTTCCTTCACTGCTCTTATTAGTACTCATAATTATATATACAGATTCTCTTAGCTATGTAAACCTTGTAATGTAATTTTCAGCACCGTTGAGTCATATAATTTGTTTGCGTTTTGGCTTCAACGGAAAAATCATATCGCGGGAATGTACAGTTTTCCAAAAGATTTTTTTTTTTCAAGGATTAATGTGTAATAATAGATGTGTAATAATAATAGTAGATGATTTTTTAATCCTATACTGTACAATAGTTTCATATTCCTTTTTATACATATTCCATAATTGTATTTTTTATATTCAACAGGGCCTCTTGGTGTTGGTTTCGGCTCCACCAATGCCTACCAAATGTCCGGGCTAGACCCGAGAATGTAATTAAATATAGTAGATGATTAAAATAACTGGTTAATAAGGCGTATGAAAAAAACTTCCAATTATTTTTATTATCGTATTCTTTAAAATGCACGTGTCTTATTGTGTTGTTTTCAATTCTCTATAGAAGTCTCGAGGAAAGTTTTTACCACTTTAATAGGGCGTGATAGACTTTTACTACTTCAAAGATATCTTCTAAAACTGGACACTAGATTACTTGAAAATTCTAATATGTTTGACTTGACACTGATAAAATATTAACTAAACTCTGTTCAAGCATACAAAAATAACATTGAAAAAGCTGCATAATAACATTATCTTTTAATATTAAACTGATGTATCTGCCACAATTTTGCGATAAAAAAAACTTAGCAACACTGATTCGTATTTGTGGTTTTCATTGCTGTCGTAGTAAATACCTATATTGTTTGGGCCTGATGTTAAGGGATGATGTGGCCTACGGTGGATCACGCTTGATTTAAATAGACAAGATGCTGGGAACCAAACTTAAAAGGAAATTATTTGTAATACTAGCAGGCCTATGGTCAGGCCAGCAGTAGACTACTTAACTGTTTAAAATTGATTTTCCGTTTTGTCGAGCCTTTGTGGACCCATCTCACCGTAAATTTATTGCTACAAAACTCAATTATAATCAAAGAAATTAATCGAGCCTCCCAAATATGCTAATTGCAAATTTTGCTGACAGAAACGTGTTAACAGCTTCCCACGTCCATATAAATTCAAAATACACAATCAGATAAAATAAAAACATCCATAATAACGATCGTCAAATGCGTTCCCAATAGTTTTAAAAAGTCTTTGACATCGTTTCTAGCCGTATTTTCCGTCAGATAATTCTCTAGCTATAATAAAATGAAACAAACTACGATCCGATGATCCGAAACATGCGATAGAATGTAGGTATGTCTCACTGATTTTTTACACTATTTCGATTAAACCAGTTCAAAGAGCACACGGAATTGTGAGCAATAAAAAGTGTCTAAGTTTATTGCCGTGGGTTCCGTGTCGACGCTTTATCTCGGCTAAAAGTTTTCCCATAAACATTATTGTGCGTAACTATAAAAAGTGTGTTTTTATGTTCGTTTGGTGTCAAAATTGGTATGGGGCAACGAGGTCGGCACTAAAGATTGGTAAACAGCTTAATAGTTCAGTTTTATTTTTAAAACTCGAAAATTTGTATCACAAATTCACAATAATGTCTAAAGCGTTGTTTTTTTTACTTTAATAACATTATAATAGTTTTAATTTCGGCAAGATACGAGTAAGTATATATATACAAGACAATAAGCTGCCAATTCGGCAGAGCAGCACAAGCGGCGTATATATGCTAACCTCGGCAGTGGTTACATAATTATTTGAGGCGTCTGGGTTCGAGAAATTGGGTCCTTGGGGACCGGGAGCACACCTCATTTTCAAAAATCTTTCACAGCGCCTGGTTAATGCGATGCGTGACCAAAATGCTGCTGGCTCAACACATAAGCATTGCCATTCAGCGTGGTAATGCCGCCAGCATGCTGGGTACGCTGCCAACTGATAGTGGGCTCGAGCATTTGGATTGTCTTTAAACCTTCAACGGTCTATGGGCATTGGGCAAGTCTAACTGATTTTGTAGAGTTAGGTTTAGCTTGTATTTTGTTTAGTTTAAGAAGACAAGACAATAAAGTATGATGGTAAAGTTAAAAGTTTTAATAACTTAAAAAAATATATAACCCCCCCCCCCCTCCACCCTCTCAATTCAAGCAAATTATGACTCATGCTCGATCAAGTGTTTAGTTTAAGATATTATCTTTGTTTACGACCCTTGCACATTTAAGGCAGCCTGGATTCTGGTAAGATTTATTGTAAATCGTTTTATTAATTAATCAAAAATCCCGTACCATCCCCAAAAACTACCACAATACCTCGATCATCTCGATCGTGACTGCACTTGCCGCGACCTACACCTGTACCGCGACCAATCGCAGAAAAATGTCGCTGCGACAAAAACTTAGAACCCTCGACTTGTGACGAAGTCGTGAGTTCGAGTGGTACGTGACCCCACCTGTCGCGGACGCCGAGAAATGTCGCACTTAGTAAACTCACTTTTATACATTTTTTGTATTTAAATTGGAGTCACGTTTCTGATAGAATGCTCGGCACCTGCAGCGTCGTGCGAAGGTGATGTTGAAAAAAAATATTGTAAAGACTTCAATTTGTCGTAAAACGGAAAATAAAACAAGTGGAATGAAAATGGCGGAAGTATTTTTTCTAAAAGTGAAATGACAAAGAAAGAAATGAAAAACATGAACTTACAAACAAGAGTCTCGTTAAATTTCTTCTTACGTTACTTAAAAGGGTGCTATTTCCTTGACAAGTTAAAAACATATCATTAACTACGTTTAACATATATAGTATTTAGGCATTAAAACGAAAAAAGTTTCTATAAAAAAGTTTAAAACTAGGCAACGGCCGTTCGATTTTTTCCGCTCCTTTATTCCGCGGACCTGCAAGGTGTGGAATATCCTCCCCTCAAAAGTATTCCCGCCGAGCTTCAACATGACGCATTTCAAAAAGGGTGTCTACAACTACCTCTCCAGGCTGGCAAAGCATCGTCAACACCGCTAGTGTTGCAGGTGTCCATAGGCGGCGGTTTTGCTTACCATCAGGCCGACCGCATGCTTGTTTGCCGCTCTTTTTATATTTATAAAAAACGGGATTTTAGTAGATCATATTTTAAACAAAAAATTATGTACTAAACCTCATTTTCATTTTTAAGGAACCATTCAGTGACATATTCAAATGAGGAGTTGCAGTTAAATTATTTTCTTTATCTTCACTTTATAATTCGCCATCTTGTTTTTATGATGAAGTCACCGAACGAATTTTTCGAAAACTTGTTTATCAATAACAGTTAGGCGTTTAAATCGAAGCTAGGACATATAACACTGGTTAACACTGTACCCTTCATTTTATTATGCGTTGTCAGGTAAAAAAGAGTACAAAAAATTATGCATTGAATAAATTACTATACAATACACTGATGCCATACTAAATATCTATGGATTGGTATGACTGCGGTGTTCGAATCCAAACAAATCTGGGTTTCACAAATCATTATCAAATCTCGACTGGTCACGGCTTCACAATTTGTCAATATCAGTGCTAGAATCCAGGAAGCGATCGTCTATCATCGAGCGCATCCTACCAGGTTCCCACCGGGGCGGCACGTCCGTGCGGTCGCGCGGTCGCCGGTCGCCGCGATCAGACGGTCGCGACCTCCACGACCGAGCTCGACCGCGCGGAACCACAGACAAAAAACCCTCCGTGATCTCAGGTTACCGCCAAGAAGCTTCTCAAACAACTTTTGTTCTTATTTTGAGACAGTTCATCAAGTTCGATATCTCATTTTTTTCTTCTTTTTTTCGATCGCTCCGCCGCCGAGTAATGTAAGTGGAGCGATAAAAAGAAAATAAACCACTTTTTTCGGTGCGCTCGAAATAATTGGAACTTGTCACAAAGTTGGTAGTCGCGATATTTGATGCGGATAAATAATCAGTGAAGAACTTGTGCATTATTCCAGATTTTTGCCGTGAATCTTTTTCAATTTATCGATAAGAGACGATTACAAAGAAAGATTATTTGCACTATTTCAGTAAACTTCAGTTCAATTAAATTCGTTATTCGTTACCTCTTGACATTGTCTCAATGTTATTAAATACATCAAAAGTAAAATCAATCTTTAACAATTTACATACTTTTTTATCGCGCTTTGGTCCGCGTTTGACCACCAACTCGCCTGTTGGTAAGTGACGATGTGGTCGAAAATGAAGCACGCAGACTTAAAAGATATCTAAAATAATTAATTTGAATGGGTAGCTATGTCCTTTCACAGTTGTTTTTTTCAGCGTTTATCAGTAAGTCTTCTTGGGCTATATCATCAAATGTTCGTAAGTTAACTAATAATATTTGTATGACATTAGATGAGAATCACAGTACTAAGGTGCCTATGTGGTAAATAACCGGCCAAGTGCGAGTCCAAGGAAGAAGGTAGGAAAACAAGACAAATATTTTATTTTTCGAACCAAAATAGTAAATAGATTTATTCTGGGCAAGCGTGTTCCTCGCTTACCGTCCGGCGAGGTGGAGCTAAACGTAGACTCATTTAATGTAAAAAAACTATGCTTTTATTTCAATCAGGAGCCAATAACATCGATACTTTAGAATCGTGTGGTTATAGATCGCAGTGTACGCATGCGCCGGCGACGTAAGGTAATGCGGATGCCGGGCGGCGCGTGCGCCGACTGCGCAAGAGGACGCCGAGGTCGCGCCCCAAGGAATGTCTTTGGTACTGATAGCTGTCGGGACTTTGTTGGTGTATGTATTCTCAGATCACACAAACAAGGGAGATATGCCTTAGCACAGTTATAGTTCATATACAAATGTGTTAATTTTTCATTAAAAAAAACACTATCTAAACATCCTACCTACGGCACACTTACTAATTTTTACGCACAATAAGAAATTTTTAGCGACAGCAATGAACTAACTAATAGTCTACATACAAAAAAAGGGGCAACAAGGTCGTCTGCAGGGTGAATTCGACTAAATGCATCAAGCCTAATGAAGGCCAGATGCGGTCGCAACCGCCGCGCCGCCTGATCGCCGCCGATCTGAGTATGTAATGCTTTATAGTACTGACTACCTCTAATACTACTTCCACTAATTATATTAAAGGCATAATTTTCGCACAACTTTGACCGGCAAAGCTCAAAAATTGTACCGTTTTTGTTTTATTAAACTACTAGCTAATGCCCGCGACTTCGTACGCGTAGCGCAAAGTAATTAGTGGGTGGACGATTAGACTGACATATCCAAATATAAATGTTACACTAACGAACACGAACGGAACTTTAAATAGGCACAAATCCATCGGATTATTTATACTGAATATTTTATAGATAATACCTACACATATGACATGATTGTAGATTTATTGCTCTCCATTTTAATGCGGATTGTCATACTGTCGTCATAGTATGATTTTAGTCTAGTTTTAATCTGACTCGATACAGGTATCCCGACATGTCCATAGTTTCAAATATATTTCAAGCAAATAATATATTACTTTCACTGGTTAAATACGTTGGAAGTGTGGAGCCATGGAGCCAATAAGGAAAAAAAAATGGTATACTCGTAAGTCAAGCGAAATGTCATGCATGACAAACGTTATTATTGAATTATTAGTAAATAGTAAGTAGGAAGCATGGAGCGGTATCTATAATTAATAGCTGTTATTTAACATTACTCCGCGTAAAGACTGCCAATCAATGATGTCTAAATAATTTTTGCCCGCCTTCTGCGCCTCGACCCTTCCAACAACTAAACCGCTTTCGTTCACCACCATAACATCCAAAATAGCTGCTAATCATAGATCAGTAACAGATTAGATGCCGCGAGTTCACCTACTTTGCGTGTCTGTTATTGGTGTTAAGTTTGATCCTGGCAAAAAAATGTATTCTTTTTAATCTCCATCGACTTGGTATATTAGCACGTCAGAAGTCAATACAAAAATAAACGTACTATAAATTACGCCATAATAAACTGTAAAACCTCTTCAAAAGCAGTTGGCTGTCCTGAAAATAACAAACACAAAAAAAACTATTTGGTGCAGTCTATCGGAAGTTATGCGGGTACATACATTTCGGCTATTCGTTTTTATTTCATCATCATCATCAGCCAGAAGACGTCCACTGCTGAACATAGGCCTCCCCCTTTAACCTCCACACTGAACGACATCCTGCCATCTGCATCCACTGGATGCCCGCGACTCTCACAATGTCGTCGGTCCATCTAGTGGGAGGCCTACCTACGCTGCGTCTTCCGGTTCACGGTCTCCACTCAAGAACCTTACCTACTTCCCCATCGGTTAACAGTTCTTCGAGCGATGTGGCATGCCCATTGCCACTTCAACTTGCAGATTTTAATAGCTATGTCGGTGACCCTGGTTCTTTGGCGAATATCTATATTTTTATTTACTTATAGATTATATGGCAACAGCCGCTTCAGTCTTCCTACCTACCATGTCTGCGAGTAGAAGTCTGTCATTACGACAACGTTACTATAAAATAAGCTAGATGGCGTTATAAATAATTATTAAAAAAAATTTTTTTTACTATTTATTATCATAAATTAATATAGCCTATGTTTCAATCAGGTATTTTATAAGCATATTCATGGAAACTGCTTTGAAATCCTTCTAGTAGTTTAAAAGATGTGCGCGGACAAACAAACAAACTGACAGCCGTCAGATTTGTAGTTCCATAGTTTGAAAATAGATTGCGTACTAAAACGATGTTTTGCGAAAAAATTGTAAATTTGCTTAAACTTTACGAATAATATTATTAAAAACGTAATAAGGTATTCAATAATTCCTATAATAATGAGTGTAAATGGATCGTAGTTTCACAAATATGAAAAGTGCGTCTATTATAGGTAAATACGACACTTTACCTGAATCACGCAAACAGGATTTTTTTTGCAAGTTAAACCGATATCTGGTATTGCTTCTACTTAGTTAGAAGTCATGTGTGAAGGTATTTGATCTACACATTTATAATATGGTAGGGATTAGACTTTTTGCCCGCGACTTCGTACGCGTAGATTTTCATATAAACCTTCAATCCTTTTTTCTGCCCTTAATCCGGCCCTTGCGCAAAATAACATAGCCTATACTTCAATCTGGTCATAGCTAAGCATGCATATTCGTGAAAACAGCATTTAAATCCGTCTGCATTTTCTTACAGGGGTTTAGGAGATGTGCGTGAACAAACAAACAAAAATTCTAAAAACTGCCTTAACATGTTCAGCTGCTTATTTTATGTCGCCCTGTGTGAAGCATTTAAATACGTCCAGTGGTTTAGGAGATGTGCGCGGACAAACAAACAAACAAACAAACAGACAAAAATTCTAAAAACTGTTCTATCGTGTTCAGCTGCTTATTTTAAGACGCCCTGTGTGTTTTTTTGTTATCTCGCAATTACAGATTTTTTTATCTCTACGTTTTTATTATATGTATAGACTCTATTAATTTTAACTTAATCAAAGATATCCCGCTAGTTAAAATTTATAAAAAAAAACGCATTTTAATTTGTTTAAGGGATGTCATTGATCATTTATTTGCACCTAGTAAGATGACAAAATAACAAGTTCTGGCAGGTCAAAGTTATGTGAAAATTTGCCACTGTTCTGCGCCGCGGCAGCCGCGCTCGCCACAGTCACATTATCAGCATTTCTATTTTAAATTGGGTCCTAGAAGTAAAGAAGCAGCATATAAAACTTCATTATCATATATGACGAGGCGAGCAAATCATTCGTCAGTTGATAAATCTCTTATGAACATGCTGTATCACCTAAGGTATGTGTATTTAAAATAAAAGATACAGCCATGTGTAACACCAGTGCACAGTTGCGGTAGAAACTCGATAGCTCGCGGTTTGAACTCCGGACCGACCTCTCTGCCACTCACTGCAAAAATAATACTCTAACTAAAATAAATATGGCCAAAAAACATACGTAGGCACCTACATACTAATACCTTTAGTTGAGTCATCCAAAAGCTTTTTAAGCTTTGGTCATTATTTGTGAATCATTATTGAAATTTATAAAAAAAGGTTGAAGGTTGTTCGAACTCTCAATTGAGATTATTTAGTCAGATTAAATCTTAGATAACATCTGCTCTGGATTTATATGTAGATTACTTTTTATCCCGTAAAAACTTGGAAATATGCTAATAGCTGGTCATACTAATATTGTAAGTGTTTGTCGGTTTGTATATTCCTCTTTCACGCAGCAACAGAGAAACTAATGAACATGATTTTTGGCAGCGAGATGGTTAGACATCCGAAAAGTAATATAGGATATTTTTTATCCCGGAAAAATAAACGGATCTTGAGGGAATTTCCAGGCAGTTAAAACCGTGGGGTGCATGCAGCTATAGTAAATAATAAAAACGCTCATATTCTGGGTTACACAAAATATTATTACGCCAATAGTAGATAATTTTACCTAATCATCATTGTAAACAACTTTTACTACGGGTCAAACCCTGAATTAGCGAAACAAACATCAGCTATTCCATTCATTTAGTTGAATTTGTAAGTTTTTGAAGTGAAAACTTCTTTAGGCACGCTGAGCAGTTTATTTGATTCTGAGAAAAGTCAGAAATATTAAATACTTACTATTATTTTCTGTAAACCACTAATAGCAACCAAGACATAATCAACCACTAGTTAAAGCATAAATGTAGGCATAGGTCTACTGTAACAACTCTACAATAAAGATAGATATAGATAGATGCCCAAGAAGCAAATATGACAAACTACAGACCAACTTATCTTCAGGGTATGACCAAATGACGAAACTACAATGTTCAATGGTCGGCTTTAAAGTTTTTTCAGAAAAACAATGGTGACTCCCTCACACAACTCTACGGATAAGTTTGTTGTACGGTAATATATGCACGCCATAAAACATTAGTGCGTGGATGGCGGCGCGACATCCGACCTACACGAGTCGAGTCGTGTCGACCCATCATTGTTCCAGCAGAATAGCTAATGGATCGTGTCACTCTCCGAGTGTCAATGAGGCTCGTACTTCCGGGATGGGACATGCGCAGCAGCGCAATCAAGTTGGTAACATTTGCATCGGTATTATTTAAGACCTTAAGGGCCGATTTTCAATCCTCAGATAGGATTTATTCCATTGATAGCAAGATTTCAAATTTTTCAATAGTCAGTTAGAAGTTATCTGTGGAGTAAATCCTGTAAATTTATTGGACAGATAAATTTATTGAATTGTTAACTATCTGACCGTGTCTGAAAATCGCCCCCTTAACCAACGACATTTAAATATATAAATATTAGGTGAGTAATTTCAGCTTTTCAGGTCTAGTCGTTTTTGAGATTTCGTAATGAGTCCAAAGCCAAGTAGCAGGCAAGATAGGTAGATCTCCTACACGCTGGACGGACCTCAACTAAGTTTTCCATAACAGAGTTTTCACGTAATGCGACGAACCGATTAACATGGAGAAGCAAGATCAGTGATCGCTGCCGGGAAAACTGACGACGTTGAAGACCTGCCGTGTACCACCATCTTACCAACCACGACCACTGCTAAAAGTGTCCGACTAAGAAGTAATTCAATGAGTACCTGAGTGGTATTTCGCATCTACATAATAGAATAAGAACATAGAAACGCTGACTTGTTCCGGTAGAATCGAAGACCTCTCTTCGCTTGGTCAATTATTTTCTTTTAGAATGTTTCCGCCATCAAAGTACCGACCCATCAATGACCCATTACAGCACAATAATTGTTATTAATAATATAACGAGGTAATGATATAATTACGTTCACACGGAGTGCGGACGTCACGACCTGTATGTAACACACGCCAGCAACAAATTAGGTTCAATTACTTATTGATATTGGTGACGTGAAGATCTGTGATCGTGTGGGAAGAAGGAATAGTTGTTTACGGAAAATTCTTCATTTATTATATGTATGGATAGAAGATAATAGTGGTAGGACTCTTTTGCAGGGGTCCGCCTGGGGAAGTACCACACCTTTGCCAGTTATTCAACCGCCAAGCAGTAGTGTGCAAACACTACTGTGTTCCGGATTGAAGGGCAATGTTTCCAGCGAAATTACAGGGCACAGAGATTTGACATCTTATATCTCGGGGTGACGAGCGCAGTGCATTGCCATCCAGGGTTTTGAACTGTTGAAGTTCAAAATTCTGAGTGGCGTTGAACTGTTATGGGCAAGCGTGAAGAGCCATCAGGCGAGCGACTTCGCTCGTCTTGTCACCCAGTATCATAAAAAACATAATTAATTTGGGCTTGTTGATAAGAAATCTATTCCTAAAATAATTGTTCAAAAAATGTCACTGAATAAAAATATTGTTGTGCCATAAAATCGATATGCAGATCAAATTGGCTGGTTTGTATTTACGATCCAATTATTTAAAAATATTTATACTATTTAAAAGACTTCTCCCATAAAAATTACGAGGAAAAATAATAAACCTTCCGTAGGGCATCTACTTATGTATAATATACATACCTATATAAAGTTGAAGAGAGAGGACATTTAGGTTAAAAAATAAAAAGATGCCATGCGTAAATTATGTTTTTAAATAATACTAACTTAGACCATTAGTATGTGCATATTATATATTTTTTCTGGTAATACTCGCAGGGATTAGTAAACGCGTTTTCACCCAGAATCCTACGTATTTTGGTTAACTATTTCATAGTTTTTATATAGGCCGAAAGTAAGTGGCTAGGCAGAAAGTAAGTGGTCAAAATATTTATACCTCTTTACCAAATTTCATTCAAATTCGTTCAGCTGAGTTGAGTGTACAACCTAATAGTAGCTTTACCTAGTCTGTGGTACAAACATACACATATAATATATTGTACCTAAACACAAACAAGGAGGATATGGTAAGGTAGGTGGCGGGTGCGAACGCATCAGTCCTAAATCACACGACCTTGTCGCTTTTTTTTGCATGTGGATACTATAAGTTATTTCTTTGGTGTCGCAACATGTTTTTTACAGTGTATAAGTTAAGCAGTTTAGCGGTATGGTAAAAAGTCACTACATTTTTTTTTTCCGGGGCAAGTGCCTTTTTTAACTAAACAAAATACTAGCTAAAACTAACACTAAATAAACAGACTGCCTATAGACCGTTGAAGGTCTAAAGACAATCCAAATGCTCAGGCCCACTATCAGCTGGCAGCGTACCCAGCATGCTGGCGGCATTACCACGTTGAATGGCAATGCTTATACGTTGAGCCAGATACACGCCAGCATTTTGGTCACGCGTCGCGTTAATCAGACGATCTGAAAGATTTTTGAAAATGAGGTGAGCTACCGGTCCCCAAGGGCCCAATGTCTCGACCCTAAATGCCTCAATTATGTAACCACTGCCGAGGTTAGCATATTTGCGCCGCTTGTGCTGCTCTGCCGAATTGGCAGCTGCACCAGCCCTACTCTGTGTCTCAGGAAGATGTGACGGTGCCAAAGTATGCAGTAAGACACAAGTTGCGTCCCATACAAGGGGCCGCCCTAACTTCCAGGAAACAAGTGTCATACCATCAGGCCTTCTTCCATCGTCACGCGCAAGACCGCTCGGTTCGAGCACAGCTGCGACATTGGCGGTGGAAAAAGCCCTGCGTATGATGTCGTTCAGGTTGGCGTGTCGGCCAATACGACCAGCGTTTCTCGAGCAAGAGAGACCATGGTGACCGAGCTGGTCAACTGCAGTACCACACTGACAGCGGTGAGCCTCACAGCACCTTGCACCCAAGCGTAAGCTGACAGCTAGACGAAATGCGATTGGGTCTAAAATGCTACCGGTATTAAAAGAGGGCATGGCTTGCAACCAAAGTCCCGATTCCCAAACAGAGACTGCAAGAATACGAGCGCGATCTGCAATACTAGAACACGTATCTAAGAGCGATTTCCGTGCTAGTTCGCAGATCGGCCGATCCTCCAGTCTTTGGGAAGACAACTTCCTAGGAAAATCGGTATTTGGACACGCCAGCTCCAAGCATTCTTTGCATCTTTCGAATGAGATACAACTACATCGGAAGGGCCTAAAGAGGGTGCAATGGTTAGCATATTTGCGTCCCTTGTGCTAATCTGCCGAATTGACAGCCGCGCAAGCCCTACGTTGTAACTCAGGAAGATGTGACGGTGCCAAAGTATCGACACAAGTTGCGTCCCATACAAGGGGCCACCCCAACTTCCAGGGAACAATTGTCATACCGTCAGGCCTCCTTCCATCGTCACGCGTAAGACCGCTCGGTTCGATAGCTGCGACATTGGCGGTGGAAAATGCCCTGCATAATCTGCATATGATGCCGTACCGACTTGCATGTCGGCCAATACAATCAGCGCTTCTCCAGCAAAATAGACGATGGTAGTAATATAATGTAAGTTACAACCTTTTTATAACCAGTACCTTTGTAATTAGTAGTAACAACGACTACTGTCCAATTGCAAAGCAGGCGGCTTCAACTAGACAATTTAGCTCTTAATGATTTACAGCCTTTCAATCTTAATTAATTACTAAGCTATCAGGTAGTAGTTAATTCTTACACATCAGGTAAATCAGAAGGTCTATTAATTGAAATTGATCGCTTAACACTTTAGAACTTAAAGTGCAGTTAATCGTCGGTAATGAGAAGGTTGTAAATTAATTCATTGTAATAAAATTGGAGCACAGTAAATAGGTAATTCGATTCAATTGTCCAATATCGATAAAACTATATTGGTTGATAAGTTAGAGTTCATTAAAGGTTTAAAGGACCAATAAACCAAAATCAAATGTGACCAAGCATAAAGAATATCATAATCAGCCTTTTAAAAGTTCACTGCTGGATTTAGACCTCCCCCCGATTGGGCCATATCCACCACGCTGGCCAATTGCCTGTTAGTGCATTCACATACGCTATTAAATTTATTCACCGTACGTATGCAGGTTTGCTGACATTGTTTTCCTTCACCGAAAAGCCAGTGATATGAAAATCCGTACATAGACTCCAATGAGCTTATTGGTACGGACCCGGGATTTGAACCCGCGACCTTACGCTTATAAGTCTGGCGGTCACTCAAACAGACTACCACGGCTTTTTAATTTTTAAAATGGTGATCAAAATGCTGGTGTTTTTCTGGCTCAACCCATAACCATTGCCCTTCAGCATGGTAATCCCACGAAAATAATAAAGGCGCTTGCTCTTAAAAAAATATAGATTCAACATATTTATCAAAAGCTATCGAAAACAGAGTTTTGACTTCTTCGAGTGATTTATACACTTTTCATACAAACCTACAAGAAATTTTTTTTATGTAAATTGTTTTTTTTTTAAATTATGATTTTCTAATATAATGTACTTTTTGGCAAAATAAATAACATATTGAATTCTTCAAAATATTAAATAATTAGCTGTTGCCCGCGACTTCGTACGCGTAGTAACGAAATCCACTTTACTCTCTCCGCTCTTTCAGTGTAAATCCCGTATCCGTCCCGTAATCCACTCTATTCCTATACTGGCCTTTTCACTCCAGTTCTGTACTCGTATGAAATTATATCGGAAATTAGTACCTATTGTTAACTTAAATATTTATACTTACGAAGTTTCATCAACTCGGAAAACCAGTTTCCAAAAATTTTATAGTTCATTTGTATTGAACTCTTTGAATAAATAGTAATGACCTTGATGCTCAAGACACCGCTAAGAAAAAAAAATACAATGTTATAACCTAGGACATTGTAGAGAGTAAATAAAATTTCTATGCGCGATTATGTCTTGCATGTCACTTAGTCTTACTTTATAAACAAACGAAGCAAGATATATATTGATAAGACGTATCATATGTTTTAAAATAAATTACCAACGTTTTCGAAATAATTGGTGGGCGAAATACAAATTAGTATTCGATACTATAAAATACGTATCTACAGTACGTACGTCCCAAATAATTTGAAAATTTCAAAATTCAATATATACCTATATTTATAGAATTCGAAACGTTTTGTTGAATATTCGTGCTTCGCACACTGTATCAATTCTTAGACTTAGTCCTTTTACGTAAAATTTCGGAAAACTAACAAACGAAGCTTGCAAAAACATTGATCACCTAAACTGGTGTTTTTGGTCGTCAACTTGAACTCTACCTTCTTTCTTCAGACTTAGGTACGTAATAATAGTGCATCCCTTACCTTTTACGTATTTCCAAATATAATCTTCCGCCGATATATTCCTCAGTTTGGCGCTTGTGAGTAAAATCTTGAAACCACAAAAACACTCGCTTAACACCGTCGCACTGTCCAAAACAAAACACTACCAAAACACAGTCAAAAGATTCTATAGAAACGTCATGAAAGAAACAAAAAAGGTTCTGTTTTGTGTCACTGTTCCACAATGTTATCAGCAAAAGTCAGCGCGCACTTATCAGTCGATTAGCATTCACACACGTGGTATGCAGGCGCAGAAACAACGATACGACCTGAGCGCGCCAAACAGACGGCCAGACTGAAACGCTGACTCACACACACGCGCGCACCACTCAACAGGTGAAAACGCAGCACTCTGATCAACTGAACCACACGACCCTATGTGGAGGTTACTCAGGTGAACCGGCGCGTCTGTGTGCGTGCACCATTTTGTTCGTGTTGGGATTTATTACTGTTTGCATGTGTAGTGTTGTACCACAGGTGATATCTTATGCATTGGAACGTGCGGTCACATGTCAAATGCGTATGTATTCTGTTTACCTGTTACCCTACGACTTATCTCTTTTATTCTTTTAGGGCTAAATTCATACTAAATTAGTATAGCCTACTTTATTATTTTAGAATCATTTAGCTAAATCACTTTGACCTTAACGTTTTATCATTCAAAAACCTCTACCGTAGCTAATTACATTGAAACAACGAAACAGACAAGGGTTACCTGCCTAAAAAGAAGCGTCGTGTTCACGCTGAGTTTTCCGGCTATTTTCCGACTTTTAAATTCGGTAGCGTTGTATTATTTGCGTTTGTGTTTATGAATCGTGCCTTCTGCACTCGGTGAACTTTGTACATGTAAGGTCACGGATATTTAGCACTAGTACAATGGATATTAACATCTCGTGTCACCTTGACGTAAGCGCAAAGACATTGTTAGTTTCCACAAACTGTAGGACCGTGGATAAACACAAGTTGGATTCTTATACACCTTATTACGTAGGTTTTAAACATTGTAATCAATATCTATCTGGGGTGGAGTTACACTATTTAGAACCAAAGTCCATCTGCAAATTAGGTGTTATAAATGGAATGGTTTTCAACACCAAGCATAACTCTATCCTATAAGAAACTAAGAATATTTTTGAATGAAAATTGAATCGATTTATGACGTTTTTTACGTGTATTTTCGGTCGTGATCGGTCTATTTGTAGTGTAATTTGCACCTAATCAGATGTAAAACTAGATTGATTATCGTTGTTCGTAACCAGAGAGTCGTATACAATTCTTTTGTTGTATTTGGAGACAATAAGAGGCTTTGTTGACAAGTTCTCTGGGCTATTGTGCGCCTCCGTGATACATTAACGCCTACTTTGATAGGGTTTTAGACAATGGAGTTTTTTGCGATAAGTTTCATTAATAAATCAAAGAGGTCAGGTTTGTGAGCAAAAAATTGGATTTTACCCTCGTTTAATGTAAGGTTAAACAATTTAATGTACTTGAAACGCAATAGACGAAGTGTTTTTTTCTTTATCTTATTATTTACTCTATACTTCCCACCATCTTCAGCTAGCTTCTGAGACCATGGCTCTTGGCAGACTCCTGGAGGACCTAAAAGGACCAAACTCACTGTATAATTTGACACATAATTTTTTATCTATATACACAGTCTTATTCAAAAACGTCTGAAAGACTAATTTTAACCTTTGTAGATACTTAATACTTGTTTGTTTGGTTGTAGATTGAGGTAGTACAAAACGTAGTAAGGTTTTTTTATTTGACTAACGGCTATAACCAAGTCATCGTCATCATCATCTTTTCAGCCATAGGACGTCCACTGCTGGACATAGGCCTTCTCCATCAATCTCCAAAAGAGCCGGTTGGAAGCGGCCTGCATCCAGCGTTTTCCTGCAGTCTCTTTTAGGTCGTCTGTCCATCTTGTGGGTGGGCGTCCTATGCTGCGCTTACTGGGCCGTGGTCTCCACTCGAGAACCTTTCGGTCCCTTCGGCTATCTGTCATCAGCATCTGTATAATCAAGTGTTCTAATAAAATTAAGTACTTACCAATTGTTCTCCTTTTATCGTAAAATCAAAGTAAAGGTTCATACTTAACCTAAACGTTTAAAATCTAAACCCATTTTCACTACAGAGCTACCAGTGAATGCACTTAAGCTGACATAGATTAGCACATAGTAAGTTTATACCCGTATTGTGCGGGGTATGGCCCGTGCTCTCTTTGTTAAACCTGAAATACCTATATCTTGATACATAAACTATTGTGTTAGATATAGAAGTACTAAACGAATGTTATTAAAGTAAAGTTTTTCAACGATCAATGCAAAAAAAATGAATAATTGAACATTTGTGTTTGTTCTATGTCTGGGTGTTAATATCTATTTAGGTATGTATTTAAAAATATATATGTATGTATATCAGTCTCTGGCAGCCATATTACAAGCTTTGCTTAGTTTGGGGTCAGATGACCATGTGTGCAATAATGTCCCAAATATTTATTTATTTATTTAAAAATAGGGGTTATTAGTTTAACGTGTTTATCTGTATGTCTCTCTGTGTCATCATAACTCAAGAGCACAGCCTATAGTTTTTTTTACTGGTTTATTTAAAAATGTATTAATTAAGGCGGTTAAATGGCCTCCAAGTACGAAATTGAGATTAAGTTGGAGTATTCTGCGTGTTCTGCATACATGATGATTGAAAATAATTATAAAACTATCAGCAAAACATCAATCGTTATCATTATCGTCATAATCATCAGCCAGAAGACGTCCACTGCTAAACTTAGACCTTCCTATTCCTCCTTACTTCCTTCCTACTGGATGCCCGCGACTTTCACGTTGTCGTAGGGCTCGTGGTCAGATTTGGAAACTTGCAATGACCTACCGTTTAAGGGACGGCTAAAGACGCGCGGCGATATCGCATAAAAATAGCTGTGTGAATTAAAAAATCCGGAAAACAAAGATCAAGAAAGAGACTCGAAAAAAGGTTATTTACTATATCTTTCGCTATTCTATCTTATATGTAAAATGCACGTGTGTATGTATATATGTATGTTCCCTAAAAACTACGGATGTCAGCACAAGTAACTCCGCGGATTTTAGCTAGTCGCTTGTATTGTGTACGGATTGTTTCATAACCCCTGGGAACGCCACAAATATTTACACGCATTTCAATTAACAAACAAGGAAAATAACAAGCTATAACTATTGCCCATGCGCAAGCTTGCACGTGGATGTCAGAAAAGAAAGCTTTATTGCATTATGGAGGAGAAAAATAATATACTCCAAGGAAGTTACTAAACTTGTACTGGAAAATCGTTTAGAACATTACGTGCATCTAAAACCAAATTTTTAGGTCGGCTGTCAAGGCATTTTTGTAAGAAATTTGTTGTAGTCACTTGCACCCATATAAACCCATAGCAACTGTGTTAGCAGCTGTGACGCGGAGTTCGAAGCGTTGACATAAATAAGAATGTTCAATCACAATACCTGGCGACAAAGTAGAATCCTTCTGATATCTGTTCTATTTACTTCTCTTTCCTGTGTGTAAAACAGTAATACGTACAAGCGTCAAACTTGGCATGATTATAGTATACACTATTAGTAAAAACAACAAATGATAAAAACTGGCCAAATGCGAGTTGGGCGTACGCTAAAGCTCCCGAACTGAATATAGAAGAAAACATGTTTTTGGGTACAGAACCCACGGTGCGCAAGTCCGACTGGCACTTGGCTGGTGTTTATTAGAAGTTGGTCGAAAAGGAAAAAAGTCTGTTTTATAATGGTTTTTTGAAAAGTTCTACACTTCACTGACTATCCGATTATAATTTTTCGTTAAAAGCTTGTTTAAAAACTGTTTGACCTGTATGATACATTGTTGTCTTGATGATGGTAACTAGCCAGAAAAGCACTAAGATTCCCTTTCACCATGCAATGTTTTACTTCCCACACTATCTTAGCTTCGAAATTCGGTACTCTGGCGTTTTTCCTAAACATCACTCGGTTTCCCTGTTTGTCGGCGCAGACGCAGATGCTATACGGTATCTTTATTTTTATAGTTGAATATCTGCCGCCCATCGCCTAACGATGTGTTCCGACAGCCTTAGTTGAGAGCCAGTTCCCATTTCAAGCTATGTGAATTTACCATTTTTGACAACACCGTCAAGGACAAAACTATAGGTTATCGGAACGAGGGACAATATCATCAAAATCAGGACTGTCCCGCCAGAATCGGGACAGGTGGCAACCCTCTTCAACTGAGCTGCGGTCAAACGCAACGTGTCGTGGCGGTGGCGTGTGGTCGCGTGTGGTTAAGGTAGGCAACGCACCGCCAATGCCGTCGATATTGTAGGTGGCTATAGGCGACGGTAACTACGTAGTTACTATCAGGTGTCGCTTGTTTGTCTACTATCACATAAAAAAAACACATCAGTCATAGGACTGCACGTCAGAAGTGAAAACTTATATAGTAATTCAGCTATTATATAAGAGATGGCGCTGTTTTAAAATACACGGTACAGCGTTCGGTGATGATGACGCAAGTTCCATGATTTTTGTTCACTCAACAAGTGCTCAACGCGCCTAATGAAGATTTCACTTCAAAAACGCCTAGGACCTCCAAATGTTAGTAACTCGGTATGTCATCGCACCGTATACGATAGCATTCTGTTTTAATTTATTCCGGCTTGCAATTAAGGGCATGTTTCCAGTGGCACAATGGCGCGCGGGCGAGATGGTACAATTGTGCACGCTAACTGGGCTATCTCCATCGTAAGGCCGCGACCTGTCCGCGGTATCCTAGCTAGACCATTGCTGGACTAGTAAGAAAAACTAGTCCTTATATATTTTTATTTTTTTTGTAATTAAAATATCACTCCACAGATACCGGGGTCCGTGACTTTTGTCCCCGGGACAATAGTGTCCCGGGTTTTGGGACCCGGGTATATTCTAAAACTGCGAGCAGAACCACCGGAGGATGGGCAGCAGCATCCTATTAGTACACGGTGAACGTACTGCGATCCCCAAGTCGCCTGCCAAGCGTGGGGATTATGGCAACACTCCTCTGAGAGGGAGGCCTTTGTTCAGCAGTGGACATTGATGGTTGATAATGTGATACACAATAGGAGAGGAAGTTAGTTATATCTTAATCTAAGGTTAAAACAATTTAGTCATGTTATTACTAGTTTATGTGTATACCGTGAGCAGACCAGCGACCCGCCTTAAAATAAAATAAATAAATATCTGGGACATTATTGCACACATGGTCATCTGACCCCAAACTAAGCAAAGCTTGTTATATGGCTGCCAGAGACTGATATACATACATACATATATATTTTTAAATACATACTTAAATAGATATTAACACCTAGACCTAGAACAAACACAAATGTTCATCACACAAATGTTTGTCCTAGGTGGGAATCAAACCCACGCTCCCAAGCGCAGAAGGCAGGTTCACTACAAACTAATCTAACGGGGCTGCCCTTAATTTTACAATACTAGTTATTATTCAATGGATGTGTAAAATTAGGTAGATATATTCCAAGAGGGCAAGCCCATTCACAAAGTGTCTGAAGCATTCCGAATCAGAAAAAAAACCTCCTGAAAACATTATACCTGAGTCCTGAAAATCTATATCTCACTTCTTCTATTCTTCTATTTATTTTATTTATCTACAGGCTGACAGAATTATGTCTAGAGTATGCCTGTAGATAAATAATTAGATAATCCCACTAATATCATATACATATGTGAAAGTTTGTATGGATGGATGGATGTTTGTTACTCAATCACGCAGAAACAGCTGGATGGATTTGGATGAAATTTGGAATATACTTATGTCCTGAATGAACACATAAGTAACTTTTCATCATCGTCATCATAACTGATTTTCATCACCACGCGGGTGAAACCGCGGGGCGCAGCTAGTTCTTAATAAAACAACTTACTAGTGAAACAATTGGTGGCCATCGCCACAAGCGATCTCTTCCAGGCAACCTTAAGAGTAGGTATTCATCTGTAAGTACTTATATCAAAATATTTTAAGTTACGTCAAAAATGTAATTAAAAATAGTTGAATTTTCCTGAATTTTCACACAACTAAACGCGAAACACAACTTAAGTTTGTTACGCAAAAACCTGAAAAACATGAATATCTTGTTTCGTTTAGTTATCTTACTTGAGTTTAATTTAATCAAGGATATACCGTTAACAGAAAATGTAAAAAAAAAAAACAATTTTGTTTTCTTATTTTCAGTTAAAAGCAGGTCCATTATGCCACCGTAAACATTTACATATTGGACTTCATTTAGATCACTTCAAACTAATTATTTTCGACCTTTTTATGGATGTCGAATTTTTTGTAGTGTAGGACTCTTTTGCAGGGGTCCGCCTGGGGAAGTACCACACCTTTGCCAGTTATTCAACCGCCAAGCAGTAGTGTCCAAACACTACTGTGTTCCGGATTGAAGGGCAATGTTTCCAGCGAAATTACAGGGCACACAGAGATTTGACATCTTATATCTCGGGGTGACGAGCGCAGTGCATTGCCATCCAGGGTTTTGAACTGTTGAAGTTCAAAATTCTGAGTGGCGTTGAGCCGTAATGGGCAAGCGTGAAGAGCCATCAGGCGAGCGACATTGCTCGCCTCGTCACTCTGTATCATAAAAAAAAAAATTTTGCGACAAAACCGACGTAACAATACTATCACTTAACCATACCTAGTACGTTGCAAACAATCTAACCCAGTAGTAGACTTAGTAGTACAGATTGCCTCTATCTCCACTAATAAGTCACAACTAGGAAGCGTGGTTGCGACGTGGACGGTGAAAAATACACAGATACAACGCTGTGATGATACACATTGCTGCTTGGATTTATTGCTACTTGTACAAGGTCTTGTTAGGGTTCCGTACCCAATGGGTAAAACGGGACCCTATTACTAAGACTCCGCTGTCCGTCTGTTCTCTCACCAGGCTGTATCTCATGAACCGTGATAGTTAGACAGTTGAAATTTTCACAGATGATGTATTTCTGTTGCCGCTATAACAACAAATACTAAAAAAAACAGAATAAAATAAATATTTAAGGAGGCTACCATAACACATTCGAAATTTTTTGCCGTTTTTATAGATAGGTAATGGTAAGAAACTGTTCGTGCGCGAGTCCGACTAGCACTTGGCCGGTTTTTTTTAAACTTAGAGGGCGCTCTCATCGGCCATTGCTATCTCTTGCGCAGATTTTCAACATTAACAAGTGGATAAAAGCCTACCGTTAAAAACCGACTTCAAAATATATGAAAAGCTTTTTATTTTTTATGGTGAAATGGGCTAGCATTTGAATACAACTCACCTGATGGTAAGCGATGATGTTGTCTATGTGGCACGCTTGCTCATAAGGTGCCTTTTCACTCTTGTCTTGAAGAGACCCAGGTTGTAATTTATAGGGAACACCGAGGCAGGGGGCGCATTCCATTCCTGTGCAGTTCGTATTAAGAAGGAATTTTGGAAACGCTGCGTACGGACCAAAAACGACTATTTATGGATCCTTGGTACGGACTAGGTATACCAAAGTTCACGACGTGAGGATGAACGTAATAATTGCCAATAAAATTTGAGGATTGCCCTCGATTTCCCTGCATGGGATCCCATCCCATCATCAAATGCTGACTTGGTGACAAAGGGACCAAATTGGAATTACCGAACAAAAGATATTTATTTTTGAAATCGGTCAACAGTTGGCGATTTCTTCTGGCGATTAAACATTCATTTAAAATAAACAGTGGAACATAGAACCGTCCTCCTTTTTTGAAGTCAGTTATAAATAAAAAACCCACTGACTATTGAGCATAATTCCCTATTGGCCATTATCTTTAACATAACATTTCAAATGATGTAAACCAATTTTAGTGTCGATATGATATAGGATTATTATCCTTGAAAATGGTTCCAGAGGGATTATCCACGCAGGTAAAACCGCGATAAGTAGCTAGTCATTCATAAAGACCAGTTCTGACCAAATTATTAAACAACTATTTAAACAATGACCTTCGAATAATAAAACGTAAATGTACGTCCTTCTCACCACCACGCACATAAATCAAAGGCTTCAAACATCTGAGAGATGGAAATGAATTAAAAGATACATAGTAGTATCGACGGACGTGATCTAGTTTAATAATCGATACAGAGGTCAAGAACGAGTTTCTTCATTTCAAAACCGATACAATAGAAGAATTTTAGTTGAGCGAGTCGTAATAATTTATTGTATTACGAGCTTATGTCGACAGGACATAAAATAACTGTGTTACGATGTATTTATTTAAATATATACAAAACAATAAAAAAATAACAAAACAAAAAGAAATCATCAGGTACCAAGAGAACTACAGAATACTTAAACGATTCTATATTCAAAATTTTACAAAAACAATATTTTACTACCTTCGCTGATTTTACTTGTCTACTTATATTCCAATGAGTAAAGTCGTAAACCAGTGTCATAATAGCACAATTTCAATAAAATGTGACAAAGTATCAGTTGAGAATAAATCGTCTTACACTGATCGATTTATGGGCCTAGTGCTTTAATTTAAAGACCTGCGTTTGTAGAACACAAAATACATGGCAGGGTCGCTACTTCCGGCTCAAAAAGACCTAAGGATCAACTATTAGTTTACAGAATAAACACCTTAGATGTGCTTTGTACTAGAGCTTGGTAAGGTTCAAACTCGAATGTTGATGAAGTTAGAACGGTCGTAGAGCGAAGGTCGATGAAGGTTGGCGCGCTTTTCCGCGATCAACGGCACTAGATTAAAACAAGATGGCGGGAGCGGCTCGCGCGTGCGCAGTGGCCGCTGGACGGGCCGCTAAATTATTGCTTATCGTTGTTTATTGAAAATATTCAGATCATTTACTGTTATTGGGTAACTCGATACCTTGAAACTAATCTATAAATATTTGTACGTATTTGTAGTAACTATTATAATTGGTTATGGAATTAAGCCGCTACTGTAGAAGCAGTATCATTTTGTCATAATTAATGGAAATTTTATTTACTAGCAGGGTCGATTGGTAAAAGAAAGTTTGTTTTGATTTTATTGATAATCAGGTTTTCATAAAAAAAATGAGTCCCGCCTTGTTATAATAGACAATATTTATTTTTGTGTCAAAAATTCACAAGTAGTTGTGTGTAACAGCTAGGTACGTAGTAGCTTTACCTAGTCTGTGGTGTAAATTGTTAAAGCTACACACTTATTTAGAATTAAAGTTGATTTTTTGCCACAAACCAGTTAGACAATTATCCTAAAAAGGTTTATCCTTTCTATTATTGCTAGAAATATTTAATATTGTTATAAACATTAACGTAGATTTGATTTTATACGAACAGAGTTGCAGCTGTACTGATACCATACATTGATAGCCTGCAATTATAAATTAACTTATAATGACCCGTGCAGCATCTTAGCTCACCTGATTTAGCTGCAAGCCCCCGTAATGAATGTGCTTTTAATGCTAGATACCGGCACGAGCGAACACCGAGATACCATTTATGAATTTCGTCCAGTCTATCTGTGCATATATCTACGGTTGACTTGCGTTTTGTCCGCTCTATCTGTGTTTGTATCTACGTTGGTCTTGGATATTGTTGGTTTGATCCTTGAGTGTTAAAATTACCTCATTTGGACTAATTTTAAGCGTTATATTATTGAAACTATCGTTTCAAATAGCTGATAATTAGAATATCACAATATATGCGAATAGAGAATGCCAATGCTGAGTGATGAATTATGCTGGGTTGGGACCGATTTGTGACAGAAACAATTATTTTCCTGTTTTTAACACTTTATATATTATGTATTTTTGTTTCTGTCATTAGTAAATATTTTTCTTTATTCAGTGAGCACAAACACCGTGACACGTGATTTTTGTATAAATTTTCTACGCGTTGTGCGTTCTATGTATAATTTATCGAAGTGCCTGGAGCCAATGCTTAAGAGAAAATAAATATAAAGAGTCACCTCCTATCAAAGCTAAATAAGCTCTACAAAGCACTTAACAAAATTTTACTACTACTTGTCTCACAGCAGGAATCTTCTATCCACTTATAATTTATACAACATTGCATCTAGAAACGTTGAACAACTTATGAACTGTCTGATAAGGACTATTCAGACTTTGCTGTGCAGATATTATAATGTAATAAATCACTCGAGCCTCCTACGTCATTATCTTCAGACTGGCAGCCATGTCTTTTTATTTTCTTGGGTTTTGGGTCTAGCTACAGAGGCCTTTAGACCATGTCTCTCTTTTTTACATGGCATTAAATATGATTAAAAAGTAATAGTCACAGTCACAGTCAAGCAAAGTAAGTCATGGTCATGTCAAACTCATGCCCCAGTGAAGTGGTAGCTTTACGAGGGGCTTCTATGGAGTTTTGGAAACAACACGAAAAGACATGTTTCACCTCGTTATATCACTTGCCTACATTCGAGAACGATCATGAATACTTAATAAATAATAATCCACCACATTATTTATTATTATATATATATTATTACACATTAATACTCGAAAATACACATTTGTCGGGAAAATAAAATAATGCGTCGTCATGTTTTTTTCCACGTTGGCGCCAAAACACCCTGCCATATCTATCGCGGAAAATTTACACAGATCATAAAACCTACCATGTTTATAATAATACGGATACACTGGGCCCTGATTTCATAACTAAAACACGCACGTAGCACGGCGTGTTAAGTTAACCTCTAAAAATTTGGCCTCTATTCCTTAGAAAATACAGGCCAACTTTATGAGGTTAACTTAACGCGCCGCGTTATGAGCGTGTTTGTAGTTATGGAATCAGGACCCTGAGTTATCCTTATTGCGGTGTAGGCGAAAGTTTGTGTGTAAAATGTGTGTATGTGTATTCACACTGCCTGTAACCCTGCCACGGCTCAGGCGCGGATCCACCGTTGTGGGCACGATGGGCATGCCCACAACCCTAATATGTGACTTGTGACGCCCCCAGCTTTACCTACGTGAAACTACGATACACTACAAAATCTTGATCAGGCCGTCATATATATTTTTTATAAACATTTCTTTTGTAGGAATGCACTATATCGATCATGCACGAGCAAGGTTCATACGCTGACTCGCACTTGCCCGATTTTCGGGTGGTTGTGACCACAGCCTTTTTTGAGGCCTGGATCCGCGCCTGCTAACATCTCACCGGATTTAAATCACAGTGAAGCTGACCAGTTTTATACAGGTAGCATAGTCTGAAGAGATTTTGAAGCGTGATAGTTTAAAACCATGCTAATTCCTTAAGGTGAGAGTTCACCACGATTTGTGATTAATGGTCAGTTGAACAAATAAACTGACCGTTCTCTCATTGTTGCTATTAATTTGTTTATGAGCTTTCTGTTAATTTAGTAGCAGGTGTTTGTTTAGATTTCTCTTGGACAATTGGTTTGTTTAGTCTGCCTTCTGTGTAAGTAAAAAAAAACAGATCGAGTGTAAATTTAATAAATATGTCAAACCAAAAAAAAAATACCCTCCAGCAATCGAAAGGTTGAAATATTATATATAACAAACTTCACTTTGCATTGGAATTATTTTTCCCCATACATCAGACATCATCACTATCGGATTCCCCCCAAAAAAAATATATTTTCAAAGGTATGACTTATTAAACTCTTAAGGATTTTGTCCTTTACATGTTCTGTAATACCTTAGTTGTAATACCTTCTGTAATTGCTTAGTTTGGGGTCAGATGACCGTGTGTGCAAAATGTCCCAGATATTTATTGTTTATTTATTATACCTTTCTTTTTGGCAAATTTTATTATTCTAGGTCAACAGGAAGTACCCTATAAAATTTTGATTGGTTAGTTTGCGATCAAAATATGTGACATACCTCAATGGCCGTATCTTTTGATAGCATTTTGGTAGTACCTTAATTTTTTTACTCCTTTAATACCGTTTCAGTCTTTGTTATAATTTTCAAACTTGTACGCGTTATTGATATAATCTGTTTTAGCTATGGGTGGAAACATACAAACATAAATACATACACACGTTATACATAATACCCTTTTTTTATCATTGGCGTTATCGGGTAAAATATATAAATTACGGAAGTTATAACAATCGATGATTTGGTGGAATATAGTAATTTTGTATCATATCGAATTTAGCCTATTTCATAATCGCTCTTTATCTCCTTTTCAATTGTTAATTTTACTCCAGTTAATATTGAGTGCAATGAATCATTGCGTAATAAAGGAGGCTACACAGAACAATGATACTAAGCCGGAAAGAGATCGTTGTACTTTATTTTTTTATGCCATAGGTGGCTAACAAGCAGACGGCAGAAGTATTTATCATATTTAACGACTTTTACAGATCAGATTTAACAGATCTGTAAATGAAAAATACATTGACACTCAACAAAATGCATGGAACAGCTGATGTTTTTTTCGCTATTTCATTGTGTGTGGTCCCACACTAAAAGTTGTTCATAATAAATAAATAAATATCTGAGGCTGTATTGTCATCTGACCCCAAACTAAGCAAAGCTTGTAATATGGTCGCCAGAGACTGATATACGTACATATAAAACACTGTTTTAAACTATCACGGGTTTTCACTAAATTTATATGATTAAATACGGGATATTTACCGTGGTAAAGTTGTGGAAGGAGCTTCTTCCACATATAAAGTTATATGATTATTTACGGGATATTTACCGTGGTAAGGTTGTGGAAGGAGCTTCTTTCACACGGTAAATTATTATCACGGTAAATATCCCGTAAATAATCATATAACTTTATACGTACATAATGTACATAATATATTTATAAATACATACTTAAATAGATATTAAACACCCAGACATAGAACAAACACAAATGTATAATGATAAGTGCTATGACCTCCTTTTGGTTTAATACCGCTCTGTTCCGTGTATCCCTATAGTAATAAAGTTGTCAACGTTAAGACAATAATCATTACAACTGTTATTACGTAGAATTGCGTTAGATTATAATTGCATTGAAACTAGCGACTCCTCGCGGCTTTACTCGTTATCTTCCCATTTTTTAACTACCACCTATAAGCCCACCTATAGGCTGCAGCATGCTCTGAGAAAATTAGGTCCAGAAGTAGAGAGAAAAAAAATCTTTTTTTTTAAATTGTAGAATAGGATTGCGCTTGGCCGCCAACTCGCCTGATTAAGCGATGATGCGGCCTACGATGGATCACGCTTGCCTAGAAGAAACCGATTCACTCTTGACTTGAAGACACCCAGATTGTAACTATCGGGGCACACCCATTCAGGCAGTGCATTCCACAAACTAGCAGTTCGCACAATAAAAGTGGAATCAAAGCGCTTCGTACGGGTTTTCGGAATGTCAACCATAAAGCGGTGCCGATTTTTCGTGCCCGCTCTGGCAGTCCGATAGAAAAAAGGGCAGGAGGGAGTTAAATCATGCAGATCTGATGCACACTCTCCAAAATGTATCCGATAAAAAACCGATTTAGAACCTTCTAACTTCTATAATTATTAAGATAAGTGCATGAAATTTTGCATAATTACAGTTTTACAGTTGTAATATAGATCTAAATTTTATAAAATATACATAATATTGCATTTTACGGATGGCTCTCGAACATGTGAAATAGGGATGGGTTTTTTTTCACTGTACCGTCCACAGACCAATTTTTTTTTTTTGTAAGCGTCTTTGTTGTGATATATACGTCAAAACATTCGTTTTACTTGTACCCACAGACCTACTACCTATAGATTTTCAATGAGCGTGGCTAGCTCAGTGCCTCTCGCTTCAACAAGGTGTGTTGCCACATTAAAATTATTTGCTTTAAGTTAGGGTAATTTACATACTAGACGGGTAGTGAATCTCTTCAATGAGTAATTTTGGAAACTTTGGAAAATCTTATGAGATGGAAGGATATCTGAAAAATACTTATGAACAAAAGAAATTAATATTAACATCCAAATCCATCCGTTTAAAGGTAAGACAGCTTTAAACGGCTGTATCTTTCGCGCCGTAATATCGTCAGTTGAAACTTACACAGAATATGTATTGTTACGACGGATTAACTAAGAAATATAATTAAGTCAAAACTAAAGAGGGTACACATCCACACATACAACAAACGTTTTTGTTAAGGTATTTTTGTATTTGGTGTAAAAACCAAACGGTACGTAACGGTAATCGGTACAAGCGTCAAACTTGGCGGATTATAGTGCACACCCTAAAGTAAAACAACAAATAATAAATACTGGCTGCGTGCGAGTCGGTCACACATTTCTGTTTCCCACAAGTTAAGCAACGTCGGGCGCGGTTGATATTTGGATGGATGACAGCCTGGGTGTGATGTTGTGTATTTGCACTACTTTTTGTATTTTGTGACGGTACAGAACCCTCAGTGCACGAGCCCGACTCGCACTTGGCCAGTTTATTTATTTTCATGGATGGAATTATGGATAACATCCCAATTAATGAGATACTTAGATAAAACTCTTTATTATTTACAGTACTCATATCACACACGATAAATCAGACTTCAAAAAAAGATTATTTTGTTTTATTTGAACAAAATCACGCTGATGATGATTTATGATGATATATTTTCTTTGATTTAAGTACATTTAAGTGTGTTTATTAGACCCTGAGCAGCTGCAGTTGCTCAAAAATATAATTTTTCCCTTTCTGATATTGGATTCGGCATTGAAATGACTGGAACAAATTCTACTATGTTTTCCTGGCACCCAATTTTCACAACCAGTAGCACTGATCCATTTTATTCGTAAGCCAGGATCAGTTGGAAACCTGCAGAACGAATAATTTATGTTAATTGTGGTGGGTAATTTCATTTATAAACTGGCAACATTGATTGTTATTAATTTATTGTTATTAGTTAATATTTTGATAAAACTCATAGGAAATACCACAAATCGACAAAAAACGGACTAATTATGAATAAAATATTTACGCATTGATATCCTGAATTTATTTAGGTGATCATTACAAGCTCTATATGTTTACTTACGTGTGAAATGATATTTCATCGTTTTTTCTCTCACTGCGGTACTTGCAGCCCAAAATGATGCAACCAACCATTGTAAATGTTTGTTTTACAATTATTTCTAAGACGAAACACATCACATTTATCACATAAAATTACCAAAAAAATGCAATAAACAATATTCAGACCCGTTTTGTTTGGCACAGAACCGTCAGATTTTGACATTTCTGATCCAAAAAATAGGCCACGCCGATAAGGACAAAAAAGTCTTGTTATGTCCTTTTTGTACTTGTGCTGAGCCATATCAATTTGTCTCTTTCACTTGCTTTCACTGAAATATATTGCCGATCTGTATATCTGTGCTTGTACCTAGTATTTGTGTGGACATAATCATTTTTTATTGCGGTGTCTGCTACCAGAGTTACGTGTCAAATGAAAGTTGACAAATATGTGACAGTTATGATTTGAGTGAAAACTCCGCGAAAAAGTATAAAAAAATATGCAAAAACAAGGTATTTGCTCATAGTTTTCCTGAGAATACAGTTTATTTCTCAATTAGTTTTTCAGAAAAACTATTAAAACAGTTTCCGTTGTTTATTTTGTCAAAAAAATATAAGAGGTCTCTTAAGTAGGTGCTTATTTAAATCATGGACAAGAATTTCAAGTCCCATTACAAAGTAGGCGTCAATATCTATCAAGCGTTATCAATAAAATGTCGGTACTGCGTTCGTGATTTGTGCGTTTAGTTTCTGAACTACCTTGGTACAGCCTTCAACTCCGTTTACCATTCTTCGGTGGCATTGCAAATGGGAATAATATGGTAATGGCACGTCACAGCAGTTATGATATTAGAACTATAAATTGTAAATTATATGGCCCAGAGCATCGGTTTCAGAACATACTATACACTAAGCAAGTTTGTAGAGTTGTAAAAAACTGCCAAATAATTGGCTAAACATCGTTTATTTAAATTAGAAATATTTTTAGCGACTGTCAAAAAAGGAGTGTTATTTATGTTTTTGGATTCCGAGATTCGAGGCTACTCAAAAAAAAACAGCAAAAAATAGTTACAATAAAAAAAATTCAAGCTCTCATTCTGATTTGTCTGACTTCATTCTGTAATAAGAAAAATTAATAGTAGAAAAATTACCTGATATTTAAATATAATCATACCCTTCTAAACCCCACAAAAGGCTAGAGAAACCCCACAAAAAATTTCAAACAAATATCACCACAATTAGTTGAAGCCGCTGGTGAAAAAGAGCTGGCTCATTCTTCGCGCAGAAAACTTCTTTTCAAGGTATGCAGCAAGCAATCTTGGTATTTTTTTAAATTCAGAAATAGGCTTGCGTTTGACCGCAAACTCGCCTGGTGCTAAACGCGATGCGGTCTACGATGGAGCACGCTTGCCCAGAAGAAACCGATTAACTCGAGATTTAAAGACACCCAGATTGTAACCATCGGGGAACACCCATTCCGGCAGCGCATTCCACAGACTAGCAGTTCGCAGTTCGCACTTTACCACACGGGAAATTAATTTTGATTTTTAGTGTAAGTGTAGTTAAGGTTTATTGTTATATATTTCTTATTGTTATCTAGGCCGCCAGGAAAGTTATAGATTCTTCAACCTAGAGAATAAACTTGTCAGATCATTTGATCCATCTATATTATCATTAATCTGTTTAATCTTACACGGTCGGCATGTTATTTAACGCGTTGCTACATATGTTTTGTAGCTCGAAGCTATGCTGTTAAACATTAAGATGGCTAATCAGCGCAGTTATTCGATAATACGTTTCTTAATGAGCTGTAATGGATTAACTGTTAGATAAAATTATTGATGAAGAATGATATTGCGTTCAAAAAAGCATTTAAATGTTGATAATAAAAAGAAAAGTTATGGATTACTATCATTGTCGTCAATATTAAGATGTAGAGCAGTATCTTTGGCATTTTTCAAGCGATTTCAAAATATAAGGATCTCATTTCGATTGTATGGTTTTTGTTATGCAATATCATCGCCTATATTATTTTTCATATCTTACAAAAAATATTAACATAAATAGAGCCAATTATTGAAAACAAAATTGATTATGTGTTCAAAATTAAGGCACATATAAGCATTTTAATGTCTTGCTAGACAGAGAGCGGACTATACTTACGAATAACGTGACGTGTATGTCATACAAACTCGATACTTACACTCACTTTACAGGAAAGAGACAGAGCATTCCTTCCTAGCCCGACCAAAAACATAACGCTTCAACGCTTATAACTCAGAACTTTATTTGCTACAAATACTTTATGCATCACCCATACCTATATAATAGGATAAATTCTGCCAATTTCCTACTTGTCCTGTAGTAGAAAGGGGATGGTATGAAAATGAATCCTGTAGAAAATTGACAGACTCGCTACTTTACGGTGGTGTTCCAGATTGTGGGGTTTCTTAGCTTCTAATTTCTCACCACCTATAAGTCGAGCAGCATGCTGGTCTACCGAATCAAGAACTCCAAGCTGGTATTTGGCTGAACCGTCCCAAAGATGACAACAGTATTCCACACACGATCTGACTTGAGCTTGATGTAGAGTAAGCAACTGCTTCGCTGTAAAATACCGCCTAACCTTATTTAAGATGCCCAGCTTTTTGCCAGCCAATTTAGCCTTTGATTCTATGTAGATTCTGTAGTTGAGGTTCGGAAGGGATAACCTTAGGAGCTCTGGATGGTCAGTCAAAGATACATGAATATTCTAAAACAGTGGAGATTACGTGAACGAACACTTGTTTGCAGAAAAAGACAATCCTTACTTTTAAAATACTCAAGATACTTTACACTCGCAAATATCAGGATACATTACTAACCACACACCTATCCCGCCATAACAGACTAAACTTGGGTGGAGTCCCTTATTACGTAGTACTCTATTATCCATGGTTTCCGTTACAGCAGTAGTAAATACAGAGCTACCCTCCAATTAACAGACTACAACAGAGCTCTCATCTCGAAGCGCCTGTAAGTATCGATGCGTTTATCTTGACCAGAGATGGGTGTAAGGAAAAGGTTGGGGTATAGTTACTGCTGGTGGAGCTGATAATCTTCAAACGACAGAACATATTTCCTAAATAATCTAAGAATATTTTTTATGCCATAGGTGGCAAACAAGCAAATGGGCCGCCTGATGGTAAGCGATCACCGTCGCCTATGGATACCTGCAACACCAGGGGCATCACAGACACGTTGCCGACCCTTAAAGACTCTATTAACAGCCCTTTTGAAGAACCCCATATTAAAGCTACTCTCGATCAAGTCACCTTTCAAACAAAAAAAAAAAAAATCAAAATCGGGTCAGCCGTTTGAGAGCTAAGAGTCGTAATAGACACGTCAACACGTCTGACCAACGGGAAAGAATGAGAAAATTTTCTTTTTCTCTCCCGTTGGTTGGACGGCGGTCCGTCAGCCTAATTCGACACGTCCGTTAAGGCTATAAGGACCCGGGTATGTCCTAAAACTGCGACCAGAACCACCGGAGGATGGGCAGCAGCGTCCTTATAGTACACGGTGAACGTACTGCGATCCTCAAGCCGCCTGCCAAGCGTAGGGATTATGGCAACATCTCTATAAATAAATCTGGGACATTATTGCACACATGGTCATCTGACCCCAAACTAAGCAATGCTTGTAATATGGCTGCCAGAGACTGATATACATACATATATATTTTTAAATACATACTTAAATAGATATTAACACCCAGACATAGAACAAACACAAATGTTCATCACACAAATGTTTGTCCTAGATGGGAATCGAACCCACGCCCACCCACTATGAGGGAAGCCTTGTCCAACAGTGGACGTTAATTGGCTGATGATGTGATGTGTGTGTGTAATGTGTTAAGGCTATAAAATGACACAGAAAAGACACACAAAGACAGTGATACACAGATGCACACGTTAAACTTAAGGCAACCCTCTTTTTGCGTTCGGGCTTAAAAATGCGGGAAACAGGAACAGAAGACCATAGCAATTAAACTAATCAATCTCCCGAGTTGATAAAATAAGCGAACACATATCTTTTTTACTTCTAAATCGGAAGTTTCATATTCGACCACACTGTCGCTTATCGGTTGGTGGTCAAACGTGGGTTCTTGTCCTTCCTAGGCAAGTCTCATTAAGTGAGCTGAGAAAAGACAAACGCGGGGCTAAAAGATTAATCATCATTGTTATTTCAGCCAACCAGCCTCTTTTTTAAAATGCTATAGCAAACAAGCAGACATGCTGCCTTTTGGTAAGCAGTCATCGTCGCCTATGGATGCTTGTAACACCAGCCACTGCTAAAAGACAGGCCATCTCTCAGATAGAGAGAGGCAGAGAGAGAGAGAGTAATGGACCGTAATCCACCATGCTGGCACCATGCATGTTGGGGAATGTCTTTTTGTCTTTGCACTTTTTTGAGGTTCTGCGACATACCTGTTTCCTCACGATGTTTTCTTTCACCGTTTTTGAGCGATGGCATCGAACTGCACATAATTTATTTAGGTACTAAATTAATCATTTGTAGGGCCGAGGATGCCGTCAGAATGTAAAACACACATGCTAAGAATCCCCTCCTCCAATTTTCCGTCGGTTAAAGAAGCCCTTCTTATCCTACTTTGGCCCTGGGTTGAAGTATCGGCAGAGCGTTCCACTACCGATTGTAATTATCGATAGAAGCAGTCTAATTGAGCACATCGGTATCTTGCATCGACAGGTTTCGGTGACGATGACGTGCAATCAAATCGATACAAACGGACACGTGTCAAAATATACTAGAGACTGGTGGGGGAAGGAATTTGTTTGAATTAAAATGTTATGTTTGCAATGATAAATTATAAAAGCATACCTAGGTATAGGCGTCTCTCAGTAGTAACGGTAGTGCTAGCGACCCGCCCCGGCGTCGCACGGGTATATGTTTTATTATTCATATAAACCTTACGTGAAAAATTATCTTACTGATAATGGAAACCGCATCAAAATCCGTGGCGTAGTTTAAAAAATCTAAGCATATACAGGGACAGACAGAGGGAAGCGACTTTGTTTAATACTATGTAGTGATAGTGATAGTGAAGCGAAAGTTTGTGTATGTGTGTGTCTGTGTGTGTATGTTTGTTACTCCTTCACGCTGAAATGGCTAGACGGATTTGAACGAAATTTAGAATATAGCAAGCTTTTGTCCTGGGTTACCACATAGGCTTCTTTTTATTATCATCATCATCACTATTTTACATAACCACGCGGGTGAAACCGAAGCTAGTATTTATATAAGGTTAAAACAAAAAACAGCTAAAGCAGTTTAAATTTAATAATGCGTAATTCAATCATCTGTGGAAAATCCAATATGGTTTTTTTATTTTTTTATTTTTTATCGCTTATAAATCCGCGTTTGACCACCAACTCGCCTGTTGGTAAGCGACGATGTAGTCGAAGATGAAGCACGCAGACTTAGAAGATACCTACTCACTTTTGCCTTGAAAAGGCCCAGATTATATCTCTCAGGACGCAAGGAAGCCGGCAGGTTGTTCCATTCCTTGGCCGTACGGATTAGAAACGTAGAATCGAAACGTTTATTACGTATCCAAGGAAAGTCCACAATGTATGGGTGGTATGTATGTATAAATAATAGAAATATCTTTGTTAACAGAGCAATATATAAGGTCGGGGAAAAAGTTTCTTCGTATTTTTTAAACAAATTCAAGACATATTTTTTTCAAGTTTAATTACATTTAATTATAATATATATGTGCCATTTTGTTCGATAACTTGTTGCCATCTTGTAGGTAGTGACATGATCCCGTTGCTGTAGAATTTTTGGGACTTCTGATCAAAAAATTGCAACAAGTAGTTTTGACAGTCCTCTCTTGATGTTAATCTAACACTACCCAAAGAATTCTGAAGAGATCGAAACAGGTGGAAATCTGAGGGTGCAAGGTCTGGGCTATATGGTGGATGCATTAACACTTCCCAACCAAGCTCTCTAAATTTTTGCTGAGTGGCCAAAGATGTGTGCGGTCTGGCGTTATCATGATGAAAGACCACACTCTTTCTGTTGATCAATTCCGGCCGTTTTTTCTCAATTTCTTGTTTGAGTCTCATCTGCTGTTGGCAGTAGAGATCCGAATCGATGGTTTTGCCCGGCGGTAAAAGCTCATAATGAACGATGCCCTGCCAATCCCACCATACACACAGCATCACCTTATTACGTGTTAATCCGGGTTTCGCTACAGTCTGTGGTGCTTCACTGCCCTTTGACCATGATCTTTTGCGCACATTCTTGTCGTAGGTGATCCATTTTTCATCACCAGTGATCAATCTTTTCAAAAACGGTTCGGTTTCGTTACGTTTCAATAGAGAATCGCAAATGAGTACACGATTCATTTGGTTTCTTTCAGTGAGCTCGTGTGGCACCCAAATATCGAGTTTTTTGTATACCCAGTTTTTTTCAAATGGGTCAAAACTGTTTTGTGGTCAATCCTCAGTTCTTCAGCTACGTCGTAACTACTAATATGCCGATCTTGGTCCACTTTTTCAGAAATGGCATCGACTTTATCCGTAACAGGGCGACCAGAGCGAGCTGCATCTTTGACATCAAAATTCCCGGACTGAAAACGCTTGAACCAACATTGTGCTACTCTTGATGACACTGCATTAGGTCCATAAACGTCACAAATTTTATTCGCGGCATGTGTCGCATTTTTCCCTTTTTTGTTATAAAATTTCACAATATATCGAATTTGTTCGTTAGATTCACTCATTTTATCGAACAAAAAAACAATTGAAAAATGGCGGGAAATTGCTTTTTACGTTTTGTATTCCTTTTTTAAAATGTCATATTTTTAATGGTATCAAAACCAGCCAGATACAAACAGTACAACGGATAAGATTTTTACTACAACTTTATACATACAAAATACGAAAAGACTTTTTCCCCGACCTATTATTATAGTTTGTTCCTACAAAATAGATGTTAATCGTCCTATATGTACAAAATGGTTATACGCAGATTATTATTCTCTCGCTTATTGCGTAGCTACTGCAGGAAATGTCGTTTCTTTCTTATTTTCCGGCACCATCAAGATTTCTAATGCAAAGGGACACTTTTGACAAAGAAACACTCATTGTTTCTAGAACAGCTTTATCTGTTCTAAATCTACTATATTATTACGCACTTTGATTGCTATCATTGTGAAGTGACAGCCTTTAACGCAAGTTATAAAACTTCCAACTTAATTATGAACTTTATTAAACTATGGTAACAATCGTTAGCTACCGTCAAATCTTTGTAAAACATTCTAAAATCAACTTTATTGCAACGAAATAATTGACTATGAAGAATTTTACGCTATTCAAAGATTAGGTAATAAGGGTTTTCAGAGTGTTCCTAATAAAGAGAAAGTTAAGAAAACTATTGTTATGTTTGATTAGTCTGCGTCAGGAAATATAACTAACTACTCAGTTACTTGACTTTCTTTACATTAATCAAATAGCTATAAAATAGACGTTAAACATTATTACAACTGCAGACAATGATTGCGAAAATAATTGCTCTTATTTTAGGTTGAATATGCAGTAGCACAAATCTTTGATCAAGACGTAGATTGGAAAGATAATTGTTGATTTCGTCCGTCGCGACTGCATAAAATATTCCGGGTTATTTGGAAAGGGTATGCTAAACCGAAAGCAGTTCATAGTAGGTACCTATTTACCTGCCAACACTAATAACGCGAAATATCTTCCAAGCCTGGGACAGAGAAACCAGGATTTCAAAAAAACATTTTGTCTCCCCAAGGGGAGACACGAGTCCGGCACCAAAAAATCCGCTTTTCTGTAAAAAAAAACGATGTTCGATATTCATGTGATACTAGCTGCGCCCGAGTTTTCGGCCGCGTTATATCCGAGATAAAAGTATCCTAAGTTCCTTCTTATGACATCAGCTATCTGACGGTGAAATATGAAAACAATGCAGCATCCTTGAAGCAACGTCTTTGGCAGCGACAGCAAATCTCCTTTGAGTTAGATGACAATTGTAATATGTCAATGTATAGACTTCAATTCGTGTTCTTGTATTTTGTAAGGAAAACATTAAAATAAAAATAAAAACTGTAGATTCGATCGCTACCAAACTAGAAGATTGCCTGAAAAATTTATCAAAATCGGTCCAGCCGTTTCGGAGTCCATATTGAACATACATACATACATACACGTCGATATATGTATTTCAGTTGATCCCATAACAAACGTGGTACACAATAATGATTGAAGTAAGCTTATTTTGGCTCAGGCACTTATATGTGCTCTCATCTATTCTGTGACGCAGCTTACCCTATCAGAATAACCCTGTAATTCGGTAATCAATGGCTGTTACCTAAACATTTGTAACACGTCCGGCCCGTCCATTAAAAGGTCATGCTTCCGACCCGGGCTCGAAATGTCAACACTTCCTATAAAAGACATCAACTCGTTCTGTATGTGAAAGGAAACTGTTATTTCTGCCGTCCTGTAGCTTTTGGTAATAATAACATACATAAGATTTGTGCAAAGAATATGAATAAGTTTTTTTTGCAAAAAATATTAATCATCATTATTTCAGCCATAGGACGTCCACTGCTGTACATCGATCTCCAAAAAGGCCGGTTGGAAGCGGCCTGCATCCAGAGTTTTCCTTTGGTCTCTATAAGGTCGTCTGTCCATCTTGTGGGTGGACGTCCTACTCTGCGCTTACGGTCCATCGTTTCCACAGAAAAAAGAAGTAAATAGAACGGAAAAAAAGGAAAATCTGTAGCCAGAAAACTTTTTTTAAAATTATTATAACACTAGTCGACCGTCCCGGCTTCGCACGGGTGTAAGCTCGGCCTTCGGCCTCGCTACAAAATAGTATCCTATGTCCGTCTCCTGGTTCTAAGCTACCTCCCGACCAATTTTCAGCCAAATCGGTTCAGCCGTTCTTGAGTTATAAATAGTGTAACTAACACGACTTTCTTTTATATATATAGATTTTAATATCAACACTAACAGAAACATTTTTAAAGTTGCCGCCGACGATGTTTGGGTCTAATTAAGTGATTTCAAGGCCGTTCTTCCAGCCAGGTTCACTAGATGACGCTAAAGCTAAACTCACTGGGAGTAGAGTACAAAAGGAAACTTTAGGGATACATTTCCTTTTGGCCCATACCTTAGATGAAGTTGTGGTTGTACCCCGATCTATCGAGTCAGGAGGAACCTTTTCTTCTTATATTTTTGAATCATCTATTCCTCAGATCAGCTAACAAGGGAGACATGTAAGTTTGTGAGGTGGGTGTGAACGCATCAGGCGTATATCAAGCTAAATGCCTTTAGTGGAACTGACCCTGCAGATGAGATGAGATGCGCAAGATGAGATGCAGATGTTTTTGTGTTATTATGTTAGTGTCTGATCTACACTAATATTATAAAGAGGAAAGATTTGTACCTATTTTTGTATGTTTGTATGTTTGTAATGAATAGGCTCCGAAACTACTGAACCGATTTGAAAAATTCTTTCACTGTTGGGAAGCTACACTATCCCCGGGTGACATAGGCTACATTATATTTTGTAGCGAGGCCGAAGGCCGAGCTTACACTCGTGCGAAGCCGGGGCGGACGGCTAGTCTGATATATTTTAATTTCTCTGGAAAGCTTTAATTATAAAACAGCATCTAATTCACTTTCCTTAAATAAACTTATTCACTTTTTATAGCCATCATTTCGCGTCGACTCCGAGATCTTATTTCCTGTGCACTTTGTTTCCAGCTACCGGTATAAATTCACACCTCTACCGCGAAAGCTTGCAAATGGTCATCGCCCACCGGTCGCATAAGTTAACTCATATCAGACTTGTCAACGATATGCCCACTTAAAAGCCGTTCGAACACAAGGCGACGTTACTGAAGTCGTCCGAAATTTAATTTCGGATACTGAGTGACTTGAGCAGCGTGAATACACACAGTACACTTGGATAAAATTTAGAAGAAAAAAAAATGTTATTTAAAAAAAATCATCTTTAATTGACGCTTCTAATTCAGGCGAGTTGGCGGCCAAGCGCAAGCCTATTTTACAATTAAAAAAAAAACGCATTTAATTTTTATTTAATTTGTTTTGGCACCAAAACTAAATTAAGGTGTATGCATAATGTCAAAAAAATGGAAAAGGAGGAACTGGTTCTAATACAGCTTGCAATCTTTGACCTAAACAAACTAACAAACATTGCAAGTTAAATAAAAGATTGTAAAAATTCAACATCCTGTGACCGTACCAACATTCAAGCGGGCTAATAAGTCTCGAAACGCTACTAAAATAACCGTGTAGCCAGCATCGCCTTGTGTATGAAGGGCCTCAGGTTGAAGTTAAGAACATTGTCAGTAGTACACGTAGCAGGCAATTCGGTTTATAATTTATGTCAGGGGCCACGGCTACCTGTTTTAAGCGATTCTGTTTGGGTGATTGCGAAAATTTGCGCGACCGCAAACCGTATCTAGGGGCGTTAAGATTCACGTTCGCGTGATTTTCCGTACTGTGCTGTTTCAAGCCCGCGTTAAGAGGCTCAAGGAGCCGTAAAGCCCCAGTCCAAATTTCTAACTTTGTATTTCTAATGAATACATCTATAATAACTTAGTACAAAGGATAGCCAAAATGTCTGAATATTGAAAATTAATTTCTTTCGAGAGAATCCTCAATAATTTATAATTACCCTTACAGGAGTAACCCAGGTTGTGAATCAAAACCATGGAATAATAAATGCTGAAAAAATAGACCATATTAAAGACCTTGCTAAAGAATATATAAAAAATTATCATACACTCAAATAATTATAAAATCAAAATAAACTAATCAAAATAAACCAAACGGACCCCAGACGCGAGGGATCATTACACATTGGTGACGAGGATCTGATGATGAGAGGTGGATAGTGTAACTGTATGGAATTGTATGGGACTCGTTAAAATAAACCAAATGAACATACGATAAATTCGATATATGTAGTAACCATTGAAGAGATCCACAATCTATCTCCAATAAGTTTGATGGTAACAAATTATTTTACACGATGATGATGCGCGGTTTGAAACCTGGAGGTCGTCAAATTTTTTGAACTATGACAGACATGGACACACCCCCACTCCACACTTCTGGCTTCTGGCTGGACTCATTATCGACATCAGCTATAGAACGTCCACTGCTGAACATAGGCCTCCCCCATCGATCACTAAAAGGCTCCGGTTGGAAGTGGCCTGCATGCAGCGTTTTCCTGCGGTCTCATTTAGGTCGTCTTTCCATCTTATGGGTGGACGTCCTACGCTGCGCTTACAAGTCCGTGGTCTCCATTCGAGAACCTTTCGGCCCTATCAACCATCTGTTCTGCGTGCTATGTGCCCTGCTCACTGCCACTTAAACGTACTAACCCGGTGGGCTATGTCGGTAACTTCGTAACTGACACTGTAATTGTCGGTAACGATACTGATTGCGTGATGAAAATTTACGCACTCCAAAAAAGTTACCTACTTTTACCCACTGGGTTACTTGGAAAGTGTGAACTAATCCAGAAAGGGTGGGTCGATAATACACATCATTATGAACTAGTTTAGCGTTAAAATTTCAGCTGTTCCATAGAAAACGGTCATTTATACTCATCAGAATGATATTTGTTCATGATTTCATACTTAGTCCCTTAATAAAAGGTTCATATAATGATGTGGATAACGGACCCCTTTCGGTTGAGTGCCTACACCCTTTCTGTTTAACCCTGTTTATTACCTATATATTACAATCTACCTTTGTTTACATTTCATGTTCTCAATTCCACAAACAAGAAAATAGTCCCTTTATTTTATACCACAGCCTATTTGAAGGCAATGATTACCTATCATAAACCAGCTCCGTGGCTACTCCACAATCGCAGGGCAAAAACGGCCAATAATTCCGATGGATAGAGCCCAAGGCAGTAGGGCCTTAGGGCTTTGGATGTACGGTCGTGGAGTTGTTAGGTCTCGCCCACTCTACTGAAGCAAGTGAATTTTATGTACGCTTGTAAACTGCGGGCTTATTATGTACGTATACTCGCTATCGCTATCGTGTCATCCCATTCTCGCCAACTTACACGATTCGCGCGTGTGGGATGATATGATAGAACACTATTTTAAACTATTACGGTTGTTCACTGCAGTTATATGATTTTTAACAGGACATTTACCGTGACAAGGTAGTGAATGGAGCTTCCTATATATTGGTGCAGTTATATGCACCATGTTCGTAGGCATACTTGGGGATTCCCATTCGAAATATCGGGAGCTCCATCCACAACCATGGTTTCGTTTTTTTAGTTTTTAAAATATCTTTATTTCACATAAAACATTTTTATACATCGGACATCTCTAGTGTTAAGTCCTAGAGGTACAAATAAATAATACATACATATGTTTTCAAGCTCAATACTTATATAAACTTATAGCTGGTGAGGTAAAAATAATTAATAGGTTGTACTTCAAATATTATGTTTGCATCAATTAAGTGCACATTAATATGTAACCTTTAGGAATAGTATTACATTTTAACAACCACGGTAAATATATTTATGGATAGAATAGATAGAAACTATTGTGTACACCAGAAATAAAAATTACTAATATATAACACTTACGAGCTAGGGCCACAAGTGATGGCCTTATCGCTAAAAGCGATATCTTCCAGGAAACCATTGGATGGAAAGAATTTACGTAACAGGATCATAATCATAATAAATCATAATATTATATGGCGTTAATAATCATATAACTGTGGTACGATAGAGATAGGGAGATACAGCATACGTAATAACCCCACTGTATGTGTTCACAATTATCATTATATTGACTAATGTTGTTAATATATAGGTAGATAATAATAAGATGCCCAGGAAAGACGCCCGACGGCGCGGTTCCGCGGACCCACGCCATTGAAGAGGGAAGGAGCATTTCCCGGAAGTGTTACCGGTCTAGTAACCAGTGCGTTCCTAGAGAGGTCTCGGTGCTCTATGTCAGGCACAGGGGCAGGACACCGAGAGGGTTTTAGTAGCAGCAATCCTCAACAGGCTATACCCCAATATAGCCGGGGGTGTGTTAGAAGATTTCAACCGTTACTAACAAAAAGGAAAAACAATATTTTTGTCTTTGCAGTTAATATAGCTCCGTTCGACAGGGCTATAATTTGAACTTAAATTCTAAAATCTAGACCCGACAAATCGTACAATAGGCCTGTGGCCTAATGTTTCATTTGTTTCAAATAACACACTTAGCGAAAGATTTATAATTAAATGCATTACAGATACTGGGAAAATAATTTAAATTGGCTGATCAATTTCTAAGATGTAAGCGCTTAAAGTTTTTCGTGAGATAGTGAAAGAATCCTCTGTCCCTCTCCTGCAAAGCGTGGGTTAGTATAGCATTTGTATGGCACGCCTTGACGTCATAACCTGCTATAGTACACTATCTAGCGTGAAGTTTAAATACTTATAACTTTGATAAAAAATAAATTTTGTTTGATTTGTTTTGGCTCTATTTATGATAAGCTTTTATAGGAGGTAGTTAAAAAATAGGACAGGCCTATTGTGTTTAAACTCTACAGCCGATTCAAATACGTATCCTAGAAACTTATATGTAGTTTGTGCGCTGATTTAATATATGGGGTTACGCGAAAAGTGTGTACTAAGGAGTCTATCATACTCACCATTATGAATAACTTTTGCTATGGGACCAATACTGAAATTGCGACATAAATATCAACTGTTATAGCCATACAGCCAAACAGCTGTTATTTTTTGTGATTTCAGAGTTGCTCCCTTTGTAAAAGTTGTTTTAATGATGACGGTACTATGGACCCCTTTTGGCTTAGTACACCCTTTCTGCGTAGCCCTGTATTATGTATCCTAAAAAACATTCATCTAAAACAAAGGACCCTACAACGTGAGGTCAGAAAAGCCCGTCGAAACCAGACCGGCCGCGACCGGAGGTCCGAACACTTTAGTCCATACATTTCAAAGATAAGACCGTTTTGTTTTTATACAAAAACGCTACCGCTCGGGGCGGTTTGCACGTAATTTTATACGTTAGTGGTTTTTAAAATAATAATGGACATAAAAGGAATTGAAAGATCGAAAAGTTCTTTTTTGGGGTATATATAAATAAATAAAAAATTAGTTTATACAGGCTGCCCTGATGTAAATTTTAGGCCGGTAACTTTATCACGTAACTTGATTATTACGAAGAGTCATATCATAGAACTGTAAAAAATTTACCCTCCCTACTGCCTTCTCAGCCAAGGGAAACTGAGGTTTTAGCAGATCTGGCAGTCACTGACTTCAATAACCTAAATTTTGAAAGAAAGAAAGAATGATTGTTATTTACTTATGACGGTAAAAAGATACATAAGCATTACGAGTAAAAAATAACAATATAATAGTTTCTGTCACAAGCCGGTCCCAACTCATAACAAAATACTTCACACTTAATTGAATTTTGCCATAGGTTTTAGTTTTGAGATATTATAGATATTGAAATTTATATCTGGGCTGTGACTTAAATAAAAATAAAATGACAATGTAAAAAGCTTTTCTCTGTTTCTACAAATTAAAAAAATTTGACAGTGGACCCAGTAGACTAATCCAAAATATGCATTATGTCAACTTACCTCGCGGGTCCGCTTCGAGGGGGTCTAGTTGACGTGGTCCGCCAATTTATCATAATAAAATTACCGGTTAGTGAAAATCAGACTGTGTTTGTTTTCAGCAAAAAATAAGATCGGAAAAACTGTCATGACACGAATACTTGACTCACACCTACTGAGGCACAAACATAAAAATACACTCTCATTAAACATGATACCCTGTTGCCTGAACTGAACTAATTAATACATTCGAATACGTACGACTTCTTATTCGAATACATCAAGGTATGTTTTAAATACGTCAGTTTTGCACGCGGGTTGTACCTTTAATTAAGAAAGGTTTAATTGGCGAATACAGTTCGACCACTTTAGGGTGTTGACAATTTGGAATAAGTTAGTATGTACTTATACTAATAAAAGTTTTACTAAGTATTTTTTTTTACTTTTGCCTACATTTTTTACGTTTTGTCAGTAACTGTTTACTGATTTAGCCAGTGTCAAGGTAAATAATTTTCAAGTAGCCTATTATTTTAACAAAAATACGTGTCGTAAACAACTTGTAGATACAGTCATAGTCAAGCAAAGGAAGTCATGGTCAAGTCCAAGTCATGACCCAGTAAAATGTTGGAGACTGAAGCTATGGATTTTTGGAAACTACACGAGAACACAAATAGGGAAAATTGTACTACAATATGTATAGATTCATGTTTTAAATGTCTATCGGGAATAATTACGTCGGATATATAGATAATTAAAAACTTCTTACAAATTATTGCATTTGCAGCTACCTCCAAAGCCACAAATACAATAAAATTTATATCTTTGCTAATAAGGTTGGAATTTACTTGTAGAAGTTGTCTTGCCGGTCTATTTGACGCAAAGACTTTCTGTAGCGATATCTGTGATTTGACGTTTTAAATTAATTTGTGCCTACTTTATGAAGCTTTATTCTCGGTATGGGCTAGATTTTATCAATATACTACCAAACATTAATCAGATAGTGTTAACTAAGTAAATCTAAAAGCAAATGTGCGAATTAAGATATAAGAATTAACATTTTAAAACTGTAAACGCCAATGATTGTTATTATAAAACTGGAGTATTGATAAAAACAAGAGAAATGACATTGCCTGAGTATCGGGCGGCGGGAGATAAAAGGGGAACTGCACTTACGCGTCCTTTCGTATCTATAGTGCGGCGAGAGGTTTAACCGATTTCAAAAAGGAGGTTACATTTGCGACAAATATCCTTTTTCATTTAGACAAATATCCTTTTTCATTTCACTTTTCCATTATCCTTTAAATAACATTACAAATCTTTTAAGCCCATTTTCCTTCTGAAATTTTATTTTCTGGCAAGAAAAAAAATACTGTTTTTCATGTTTTTTTTCCTTCTACACCAAAATACAAAATGTCACCAAGAAAATTGGTTGTGGCAAATGTTAGTTGCTAATAACAATAAATAATATAAATAAATACTATAAAGTGTGACATTATAATGTTAATAGTAGGTAAAAAAATATTTTTATTGTAAATAGGCTTGCGCTTGGCCGCCAACTCGCCTGACGTTAAGCGATGATGCGGCCTACGATGGATCACGCTTGCCTAGAAGAAACCGATTCACTTTTGACTTGAAAACACTCAGATTGTAACTATCGGGGAACACCCATTCAGGCAGCGCTTTCCACATACTAGCAGTTCGCACAATAAAAGTGGAATCAAAGCGCTTCGTACGGGTTTTCGGAATGTCAACCATAAAGCGGTGTCGATTTTTCGTGCCCGCTCTGGCAGTACGATAGAAAAAAGGGCAGGAGGAAATTAAATCATGCAGATCTGATGCGCACTCTCCAAAATTTATCCGATAAAAAACCGATAGACTAGCAACTTAATTAAGGTAAATATGCATGTAATACTTAAGGGATTGGAAATAAATCAGCTTTATTATTTTATTGTTATTAATAACAATAAAATTATTTTATGTGTTGACCTTCAAGTCATCATTCGTGTTATAATTTCTCATAAAGTTGTTAGTTCACATCATTAAATTACGCCATTCTGACATAATAGTTTATTTGTATAAGCGACATTAAAATTTAATCTATAGCACATCTATTTCGGTCTCATTCATATTCAAATGTACTGATTAAAGATGATTTATCCGATATATTCATTAGACACCTTAAAGCAAGTATTAATCTTTACGTCATTTGTGTTAAAAACTGTAACATAACCGTCAATAGCTTGTTTTATTAAATGTAACGTATAATTTCTGCATATTTATGTATTTTCTTAAACCATTGGAACTTTATTTTAGATTACTTTTTTGTCACATTAATATTCGCAATGTTTTGGTAATGAGCGACCAAAACTTTTAAAACGTTACTATGACACAAAAACAAAAGATCAACTGTCAACTAGACTAGAGAATGAGGCCTTTTTAGAGTGCTGATTTAAAAAAGAAATAGTTCCAGGTGACTCGATAGATGGCGATGTAACTATTTAGCAGGAGTTTTGATAGCAACATGAAAAATCATGTCGTCTCATAATATTATTTCCTATAAAATCCAAATCCAAACTATGAATGATCAAAGTATATATGTACGTATACATACAATTGGTGCTTAGTGTAATAGATATAATAAGTTCATTCTTAGATGATTAATTAGTTAATTGATCTATGAAGTCTGTTATCTTTATAGTAACGATGTGCACGGCAAGAAAAGTGGGAGCATTAAAGAGAAGTCTATTCTCGGAAGTATTCAGGCCTGAAGATGATGATGAACAAATTCTTAGCATAAGCAAAACACAATAAGTATTATGTCATACTCATAATATCGATAATAAAAAACACAAACAACAAAAAGTGCCACTATAGATAGCGTCCGGCATCGGAATGTGCTACAGTTTAAATGAGGCTGCGCGGGAGTGGAACCGGTCGCGCCGCCTCCGCGGACTTCGGCGAAAGCACGCCGCTGATTTATGGAGGGAATTAAAGCCTCCAGGTCGCACCGGCCACCGGCCAACGCTGTCTGGCGCGGGGGAGAACCTGCGCGGTCACATACTAATTACAGACTTCTTTGTGGAGGATCTACTCAACCATCCACATGCAAATGTAGATCAACATGGAGCACGGCAACCTAATTCAAAGTCAAAGTCAAACATGTTTATTTCCATAGATATTTAATACAAACACTTGGATACGTCAATAAAATATTAATAATTCAGTACCTAATTATATTGGTGTACCTATTCAATTATATTTACTTTACTTAATTTATTTTTATTTACCTTTGTCTTGGTCTCAAGCATGTTGGTCTTGCAAATAATCAGAAACATTACAGTACAGCCTCGTGAGCTTATCCTTGACAACTTGTTTAAATTAGCTTTTATTACATTTTACTTTTTATCCTAGAGTCTAAGTCATCATCGAGAAGTCTAGGTTGTTCCAAGTCGCACCGCATGCCACCGCTCTCTGTCGTGGATGAGAAGCTGGCGTGGTTAAGCTCAGTTAGACCTTAGGAACGAAGTGTTTCAGGAGTATAGCCTTTGATACGTGGAATAGATCTTTATGAACTGAATGTAGAGCCATTAGTATCTATGTCTATGGCTATGATAAACCTTCGAGCTGCTTCAAAACTACGACATGAGAGCTGAATACTTCATCATCATCATCGGCCAGAAGACGTCCACTGATCATAGGCCTCCCCCTTTAACCTCCACACTGAACGACATCCTGCCATCTGCATCCACTGGATGCCCGCAATTCTCACAATGTCGTCGGTCCATCTAGTGGGAGGCCTACCTACGCTGCGTCTTCCGGTACTTATCCTATATCAACTAACTTAGTTACTTACTTACCATAATGATCAAGCTGCGTTGCAGTTATAATCTTCCAAGCAAGAAGGGAGACACCTGTGTTTTATTTTTTATTCTTGACCTTGACATCATAAGCTTTAGAAATATTCCTAGCAAGGACGTTGTAAGGCCTAATGGTTTTAAAACGTCCTTGGTTCCTAGTTTCTCAGAAATAAATGTCAGATAGTTTTTTTTTTACTTGAATACATACAGACTAAAGGCAATTTTTTACAACTGTTATTAACCACTGTCAATGTTTCTCTGAAAAAAATGTGCCATAGTCATGGACGTAACATCCATGGCTATAGTATTTTTTATTTTATTTTAGAATAGGCTTGCGCTTGGCCGCCAACTCACCTGATGTTAAGCGATGATGCGGCCTACGGTGGATCACGCTTGCCTAGAAGAAACTGATTCACTCTTGACTTGAAGACACCCAGATTGTAACTATATATTGCTATATAAAGTAAAACAATCGAGATCAAAGTTTTTGTTATCTGAAACTAGCACCTTTTTTGCTAGTTGTGTTTGCAATAAAATAAAAACGAGGCCACAAGAAGTAGGTAAAATTGAATTTATATAATTATTATCAAATTTTCCACCCTCACAGACGTGAAATATATATAACTACAGTTAGATATGGGAATAAATTGTAATATTCGACTTCCTTGAGATATATCGATATCCAATACATCAGTTCTCTATTGCCAAAGATATCGCGTAATATACACAAAAAAATCGCAATGAGAACCCACCCTCGTTTTAGTCAATTGAAAAATACCAATCTTTTCAAATTGCTTGAAAATTGGACGATGCTCGAAATTTAGCCGTTACATTTTTAAAGTAAATCTTTTTATTTCTTCGGCACGGAAAGGGATCACGTTCTGCACCAGCGTCGATAATTTGACAGCTATTTTCTCTCGCGTCCGACTGATTGACATGATCATTGCCGGTAAAAGCTGCAGATTATGCACTCATGTGGCAGTAAGCTGAGACGCCTGACACATTTAAAAGTAATTTTAAGGCTCCCACGGAGGTCGGGTCATTTATAACCGACGCTAAAAAAGGAGAAGGTAATTTTTTATTATTTAGGAATAGGCTTGCGTTTGACCTTCAACTCGCCTGATGTTAAGCGATGATGATGTTTGTTACCTCGGAAGTCTCGGAACTCCGTTATTTAGGGAGTGATATGGGAAATTATTTTTGTTATTGAAAAGATGTACTTTCAGGTTGGTCCCATTTTTTTTTTAAATCCAAATTTGTTTAGCAGTTTGACTTTTAAATCAAAATTAACTGGAAAATCCGTACTTACTAATTGCGTATTTTACTAATTTCGTAAAGTTTGTTTTTTAAGTTAATAATTTTCATACAAAAATTTATGTAATAATAATGTGACAAACCAAATGAAATGGAGATGCGTTGTAAGATCAGTGATCGCCACCGGGAAGATCTTCTAAGTCTGCGTGCTTCATCTTCTACCACATCATCGTTTACCAACAAGCGACTTGCAGGTCAAACCCGGACTTTTTCACTATAAAAAACGTTTTTTTATAAAAAAAAATATGACACAGAGTGACGAGACGACCGAAGTCGCTCGCCTGATGGCTCTTCACGCTTGCCTATAACAGCTCAACGCCACTAAGAATTTAAACCCTGGATGTCAATGCACTGCGCTCGTCACCCCGAGTTATAAGATTGGTGTACCCTGTAATTAAGCTGGAAACATTGCCCTTCAATCCGGAATACAGTTTGCACACTACTGCTTGGCGTTTAAATAACTGGCAAAGGTAATTTAAATAGAATAGTTTCAGAAAAATACAGTATTATTACGTTTACATGAAATTTTTAAAAATAACCCAACCCCGATCCCGTCTTTGTTTTATAGTAAAAGAGATACAAGAACGCTATAAATTACTGTTAGAGTCAATAAGTCAAAAGCCATCGTTTGACCTCTTGCGTAGCTCTACGCAAGGTCTACAAATATCGATAACAAACCGTAACTCTTTGATACAGTCATGATATGAATCGTTTTCTTAAAATTCAATAGCCAGTATACCCTAGCTAGTAATACCCACATTTAATGTCATAATTTTGCAAGTTCACAGATTCCTAATTCAAATAAACACGCAAAATTATCGCCTCACAATATCCTATTTCGCATTGTTCTTATTGGTCCATCAATCGAGAGGCGCATGCGCTGTAGGGCTCGACAGAGGGTATATATTGCGGCTCCTGATAAAATCAGAGCAGTCGCGCCGCTGCAACCGCGACTTTATCTTGATCGGGAGCTAGTAACCGCGGTCTGCAGGTCGTTCCATACAAATTGTATGGCATATCTGCTGCTACTTTTGGGCATAGTTAACCTTATAGTTTTCTTGTACGATGTTCTGCCGCTAATGGGAGCTATTCATCTTAGCAATGGTGTGAGAACCGCGTAAAGGGAATTCGAAGATAAGTCTTGAGATAGCATTGGTGTAAAGGAAATAGAGCACGCTATGTAGCAAAACCGAAGATTTGCCATAAGACTTTCTTCTTCGTATTTTACTGACTTATCACCTAAATTCCGCAGAACTTTGACCCTCTTAAATTTGAAACATATCTTTTGTTGCTTTATTTTGGTTATATTATTTTGAAATAATAGAGGGAATACCGTTAATAAAAATAAAATAAGCCAATTTATTTTTTGATATTTTTAAACAAATTTTCTGTGAAAATGGTTTCTATTTTGTGATACTATAATAAAACAAAAAAGGTATTTGGCTTTTTAAGTTTGCCGGATCAAAGTGGTGTGAACTGTGTGTGTGTGTTACTGTGTTGCCACATTCAGAACAAATCGAGCCGTAAAATACAAACAGGAATACTGTTCCATGACAATGCAATCCAAACACAGGTTTAGCACAATTTACGAGATTTCAGTTGCCATGCTATCTTATCTGGATCTACCATCTCGATAAAAAAAACTGTTTATAGAGCGAAACAATTATATTTCTGGTATTTTACTATGAGAACCAGACGACTTGGCTCTAAACACCCTAGTATGACCCATTCTATGAAAATTGCACACAAAAAATGATGAGACCAGAAGAAACGGCAATTTCTACCCGAGACCGCCGAGATGACAAATGAAGATAGTAAGAAATAAATTTAATTCTTGTCGTTAAGAATGACCATTAAAATGTTGGTACAGTCGGCGTCATAACAACAAATTTTTGTATCTTTATCATTTCCCCTTTCATGTCTTCCAGAGAAAGTGAAGGGTTCTGATCCACCATGCTGTTGAACTTTTAAGGTTCTTGGACACTTAACGTTAACTAACAATACCTAATAACTTTTCGGTTTCATTGTAAGATAGGGTCTTAAGCCATACTTCCACGCTTGATTTAACTTTTTTGATGGGAAGTGGATAGATGTGGAGTTCTTTATTAATGTTGTTATACAGATGATTTGGCAGATGTCTATAATGTCTGCTGGCTGATTTAGTGCGATGAGCTACTATGGGACAGATTCTTTTCTGCTTTCTCGGTTCTTCTGCTTGCGCATTACAATATGAAGAACAATCAGCTGCCTAACCGACAATACATTTACATACAAACAAAGTTTTAGTCGGGTACCTGATAGGTTTCTTAGTCATCACCTTAAGTATGGCTCTTTGAGCTCTCTCTAGTCTCAGGAGGGTTTTCGTACAAGCACCACCCCAGACCACATCACAGTATGTCAGAACCGACTGAGCCAGAGAGAAGTATGCGAGTTTGAGAGTATCGAGGTCTGCAGATGATCTAAGTTTTTTGAAGATATAAATAAGACGCCTCGCTCTGTTTGATAGGTTTTCAATTTGAGGTTGCCAATTGAGAGAACTATCCGCAATCCGAGGTATCTAATATTGGCAGGTATTGAAAGGTATCGTCTAAATCTGCGTGCTTCTTTTTTGACCACATCGTCGCTTACCAACAGGCGATAAGGTGGTCCAACCTCGACATATTCGCAATAAAAAAAAACAATATTGATTTCAAAGCGATCGATGGAAAATGGAAATCATTATTTCAGAAACGCTTTTTTTCTCTACTGTGTATATGAAGTGTACACTTACTGGCAATTATATTGATAAGTAAACTGCATCGTAGAGGAAAGTACAGAGCGTTGACACACGTACACGTCGTACACATGCACACACTGCCACCAATAGCACCGACTATTTTTCAAGATGTTTGCTGGTCACTGTACAATCTGTACATAGAGAACTGAATACAAGGAGTTTAAGCCTAGAACCACATTTTTAAAGCTAGATGCAACCATAATTTTGCTCATCATATGTGTACATTTCCAGTCTCGCGCGACCTCTACACTCGTAAAACTCGAAGAGCGGCCAGTTCCTTATTGGAACTGATGGGCACTTCTACGAAAAGACACCGTGCTAACCTTTATGGCTTCAAGACGGTGGCTGCGGTGAATGGCAGATTAGTGGATGTTTCCGACAACGCCATAATAGGCCAGTGTCCTAATGTTTTATTTATTACAAATAACATGCTTGGCGAAGAATATAATTAAATACATTCACATATAAAAAGAAATGGCTGATACATTTCTGAGATATAAGCGTTTAAAGTTTGTGATGGGGATAGAGAGTAGATGCTCTCTTTATCCCGCAAAGCGTGTGTATAGCATTTGTAAGGCGCGCAGACGGCTTGACGTCATAACGTGCTATAGTGCGTTCTCTGTCTAGCATGAAATTATAATACTTATAACTTCGTCACTTAGTCGTATCGGTTTGAACCTTTGCAATACATAATTTTCTCTATTACATGGCGTCATATTTACAAGCGATATTTATTTCGGAGCCACGATAAAGCACGCTTGCTAAAAGAAACAGATTTACTAGGTAGTGATTTGAAGACACCCAGATTGTAACTATCGGGGAACACCCATTCAGGCAGCGCATTCCACAGACTAGCAGCCCGATAGAAAAATTGGCAGTAGGGATTAGATCATCCGATAGACTAGCAACTTTGCACCGACAACGCTCAAGACTGTGAGCTTAGTCTGAACTAGGGATACGTTACTGATGAACATTTTGGCACGTCTCTCAATAAACTCCAACATCTTAACATGTAACTGCGCCGAAATATCGGGAGCTCCAACCCCAACCTAATCATGGTAATCGTTAATAATCATATAACTGTAGTTTCTTTTGTTCTCAAGAATATTATATCTGTATAAGTATGTAAGATAATTTGAGCAGTGAAACACAGGTTCCATTTTCACCGGTGACCGGACAATGCGGACCGGTTGTAACAATAATTGTAATTGTAACGACACTGCAGTGCAGACACTCGCTCGTATATAGATCTACCGTAGATTGTGGCAATTACTGCTATCACTTACCGTTTACCTTTTGCCGTCCGTGCACTCCAAACGGATGTGGAAAAAGGAAATTTCGCATATTTTCTTCATGTTTTTTGAAGTGACAACTTCTTTAGGCGCGTTGAGTACTTTTTGGGTGTACAAAAATCATGGAACTCGCGTCATCGGCGTCATCGTCAGGCTGTACCGTGTATTTTAAAATAGCGCCATCTCTTGTATAATAGGTGAATTACTACTTAAGTTTTCGCTTCTGACGTGCAGTACTATGACTGTTTTTTTTTTATATAGTCTACGTCCAGTACTAATTGACCGAGCGAAGAGAGGCCTCAGCTCAACAAGTAGCGTGTATTTTAACTATTTTTATTCCTGACGATTCGAACACTGCTATCGTATAAATAAATAAATAAATAAATAAATAAATATCTGGGACATTTTTGCACACACGGTCATCTGACCCCAAACTAAGCAAAGCTTGTAATATGGCTGCCAGAGACTGATATACGTACATATATATTTTTAAATACATACTTAAATAGATATTAACACCCAGACATAGAACAAACACAAATGTTCATCACACAAATGTTTGTCCTAGATGGGAATCGAACCCACGCCCCCAAGCACAGAAGTTAGGTTCACTACCAACTGAGCCACCGGGGCAGTAGGCGGGGCGGGGGTATGTCCGTGGTCACAGGAAGAGTTCGTTTCACGTAGACGCGGCGCTACTTTCGCCACATAATGTTATTAATATGTACTGTTTGAAACACATAACACATGAATTCGATTTTTATTTATTTTATACATTAAGGTGATACGTTTCATGTTTGGCGGGAAATTTAAATTTCAAACAGTTTTTTGTCCTTATATCTAGGCCGGGTAATTATTGTGAATTGGCATAGTGTTTGCGAACATTGTTGGTCGTTCTTTACATTATCATGTACAGCTATTAATCAGTTACTCACCATATAACTTATATTTGGCAATAAACCTTTTGAAACCCCAAAAATTTGTTTATTGACAAATGTAGTTATGTAATACGAGGTGCATTGGAGATATAACTTTACGCGAGTTTGTAAAGAATAATAATCAATTTTCGCAAACATTATTATCGTTTACAATAATTACTCGGCCTAGCTACAAGGATAAAAAAACTGTTTCCCGCCAAACTGAAACGTTTCACGTTAAATCTGCAAATTATATAGATATCATAGCAATAGTAGTTCCACTTATTGCCGCGAGGGTTCTTTCGTGAGACGGACTCTAGACTAGATATCGGATATTTATTGAAAAGTTATCAAAGTATTTACAAGTACCGCAAATGTTTTTTAATCAAAACGTTCCCTATGTATACAGTATTCACTCACAGTACCCAGAAGAGTGTAACAAAAATAATTTCCAAAAATTACTCAACTCTAATTTGAATTTGGTGCATGACTTGAATCGTTGAAAGTTATTATTAAAATCCTCTGATTGGCTGATTTTTAGTGGAAAACCCTTGACCTTTTTCATGTTTTGGGTTCTGGTAGAACATAATTTGTACTTAAGCATGTTAAGCATTAGCTTAACATGCTTAAGTACAAATGCATGTACAATGCAAGTACAAGCATGTTAAGCTAATGCTTAACATGCTTATTAGGGTACCTATAATTTAACATTTTGTGTTACACACTCCCCACTGTGACTTTGCTTAGGTATAGTCCACCACTAATATATAAAAAAAGAAGATTATCCTCATGGTCCATATGGTGCGTCCTCATGGCTAGAGTTACCATCTATCCGGATTTGCTGGATATTGTCCGGACTTCAAGCCTTCGTTCAGACTTTTTGTAATATATTTTTTACTCAGAAAGCAAAACAAATGCTGTGCCATGGCTCTAAATAGTGCGGACTTTTTGAAGTAAAACTTCTTATGCGACTTCCAACAAGGTTGCGTTAAACGTTTAACGCTATCATGGAGGGGGTATGAAGTTTCACATCATCCGCGCACAATTTTTTTTACTAGCTTTTGCATAGTCTTTTCAAACTTCGAAATGTTAACCGTATTCACAGCTCTACTTAGATTCTGTAATCTTATTGTGGTGTAAAGAGAACGGTGGTAATGGTAGTCGGAATTGGACAGGCACAGTCCGACCAAGTTATAATTACAGGTCACTTAAGTAAGAGAAACAAATGTACAGAATGCAATGTTATGTACAGAAAATACGATGGAGGTGACTCACTGTCGATGTCATGTGTTCTGTGACAGTAAGGCGCGGGAAATGGGCTAAGGGTGCACCGCGCCACTAAAAAGAGAAGGAAATAGAACAGAAAAGAGAATGAAAATCTGTCAATAACAAAAATTGAACATTCTTATTTAGATCAACACGTCGAACTCCGCGTCACAGTTGCTAACTGATTTCGAATGACTGACGTTTCGTTTATATGGGTGCAAAAATGCCTTGACAGCCGTTCTAATTTAACAAAAAAAAAAAAAAAACTCCACCGCGCCGTGCGGTATTGTTTCTTGCCAGGATAATAAATAAAAATTTAATATTTGTTTTATAATAAAACTTACCATTATTAGGGGTGACGGTGAAACTGTCCTTCTGAGCATTTCCTGAAAATAATTAAACAAAGTTGTTTATTTTGATATACTGAAGTTAAGAGGGTGCTAACTGATTACCAGTAACTGTATATTTATTAAGATTTTAAGGTTGGTCCATATTACATGTGTTTATAATGATAACAATAATCTTTTTTCAGCTTAGAACTGCCGTTCAATGCAAATATGTATACTTTTACCTAATATCAGAATGCTCACTTGAGGTCAGTAGGTTTGCAAAGTATCCAAGTAAAATAAACAAAATTCACACTTGGCAACAAATTGTAAAAAACTTTTTCTTCGGGTTTTGCGATTATGAAACATTTAAATTTAACACTTTTAACGGACTTTATCATCGTCATTATCATCATCAGCCTATCATGTTCCCACTACTGGGACACATGCCTTCTCTCAGAGAGAGACAAAGAGAGAGAGAGAGAGAGAGAGGATAGGCCCTTATCCACCATGCTGGCCCAGTGGATGTTGGTGAATGTAATCTGTCTTTGAACTTTTTTTTAGGTTCTTGGACATACCGGTTTCCTAACAATGTTTTCCTTCGCCGTTTTTTAGTGATGGCATCGAAACTGCACATAATTTATTTTAGTACTAAATAAGTAATTGGTGCAGGGCCGAGGATTGAACCGGGTGCCGTTAGATTTTAAAGCGCACATGCTACCGCTAGGTTTTAAAAAAAAATCAATTGTGAAAATTACTTTACCTCGAGTGAGAAGATCTAGTAGTTTGCTCGAAAAATGAAATTCAGGCGTCGGGAACATTTTTTATTTAAAGCACATTGAGTAAATATTACAATCCAGAAAAGAATCAAATAAATGGACGTCAAAACTACACACTTTGCTATTTCTAGAACCACTAGAGATAATCACTCTGCAATTCAGGACATATCTTGTAAAATATCTGTAAACTTTCACTCTACCCCTTGATATACATTAAGCCTCTTGACATTTCATGCTTTGGCCAAATGTTTGCACCAAGCAGAAGCAGATACACAAAAAAAAAACACAAATCGTTATTTATTTTTTTTTACTTAACAATGCGTCATAGCGATTATTATAACGTTATCGATTTAAAAACTAACTTAGTGACGCGTTATAGTGATTATTACGTAATCGATTATCGATAAAAATCGCGGGTGCACTCTGGTGGCCGATATTTGAGTGATATCGGGAGGGCGGACAACCACAACTGGTTAATTATGCCGAGTGCCCCGATTCATTATTACTACAGCTCAGAGACGAATCGATACAAAAAAGGTTAAAAAAATCGGCAGACTTTATCTTCATGGCAGACTTCCCTATGTTCACATAGTGCCTGATGTTAAGCATAGACACGGATTAGGACCGAGCATACTTTTGAAGCGAATACGTTTAAATTTGCGTCATGTAAGCTTTAAATTTGCTTCCATAGTCGCGGCAGTACAAAAAAACTGATGATAACAAAATCAGGGGATACAGTCTGATGCTGCAGCTACATATCTATCATCTACATCCAAAATTTAAATACACTGCTTGATAGCTAAAGAATTAAGGAATTCGTAACATTGAGTGATACATACCAGCTTGATTCCCGCGACTTCGTACGCGTAGCGCAAAGTAAAACATGGCATGAGAAAATTATTATGTTTGATCGCTGTGTACATGGAAAATGAACACAATTCTTTATACATGGAAAATGAACACAATTCTTTGTACATGGTAGTTTTATTGAATACCGGCCCCGGCTTCGCTCGGGTGTAAGCTCGGCTTTCGGCCTCGACCCGCTCCAGGAACACAAAATATCATCCAAATCGGTCCAGCCATTTTTAAAATGTAAAAACCTTCTACGAAGTTTTAGAAACAAAAAAAAAGATGAATGAAATCGGTAAAGCCCTTCTCAAGTTATAGCGTGACCAGGAGAAATAGGAGTTCTTTTTTATATATTTAGTTTTTTATTTATTTATGATACTGAGTGACGAGACGAGCGAAGTCGCTCGCCTGATGGCTCTTCACGCTTGCCCATAACAACTCAACGCCACTCAGAATTTTGAACTTCAACAGTTCAAAACCCTGGATGGCAATGCACTGTGCTCGTCACCCCAAGATATAAGATGTCAAATCTCTGTGTGCCCCGTAGTTTTGCTGGAAACATTGCCCTTCAATCCGGAACACAGTAGTGTTTGCACACAAATGCTTGGCGGTTGAATAACTGGCAAAGGTGTGGTACTTCCCCAGGCGGACCCCTGCAAAAGAGTCCAACCACTAATGAAACAGCTTACGAAGATACACCCTACTGTATATTTAATTATTTTTTCATCATTGTTCATTGCCCATACGCATACGCCTTTTCTAACGGTACCTTCACAAACTAAGCTCCCAAAGTGCCATTAAGAATTTATATTGAGCACCTATGATGCTTATCAAAGGACGACAGCTTTCTGTATGGTATTTACGCTATGTCACACCTCATTACTTAGATCTCTGCGATCCGTTTTAACATTGTCCTTAGTTCTGGTAGCGGCAATATTCTTACAAAACAACATCAATACTCGATTTAACGACCAGGAACCACAGACTATTGTAAAGAATAGTCCCATTCTATTCGCACAATCCTATACAATAACCTCACACCTCCTTTTTTGTAAATCCTTAATACGGCCCATGAGCCGTCTGGAGAGGTCAGGGTTGCGACGTTCGAGTTTTGACCCCCGATTCTCCGTCCTTCACTGGCCCACGATAATTTATTATAACTGTCTCTTTTGCACAGGCCGAGACATTCTGCTTGACTTTTAACCCTTCACGTCATTGTTGTCGCGTTCCTTTTCGCTCTCGAATAGTTATCAGTATCGTCGTTTCTTTCGAACAGGTTATGACATATCGGTCGACATATGACCCGAGCATCGGTTGTCTAGCCGTCTCATTTTAACTTGTATCTTTTATATGTTTGTGTCCTTGTTCTTCGTGTCGCGACCCCTGTGACTAGCCACTTGAATAGATTAGGTGTTTTTGTACGAATGGTGTGGGTTCAATATTCATTGATAGTTCGTTGGCATTTTATATGCAAGACTAATTATTATTGGGATTATTTTCTTCAGTAGTTGCAAGTTCTTATGATTTTTAAAGTATAGATAATGATTTTACCACATACATAAAATTTGTATGGTAAAATACAGAATGACTGTCGAATGCACTAATTAAAGAAGTGAATAACAGGTCAAACTTTACGATTTATTTATTTTACGACAGTCTTTTAGTGTTATTGTCACCATAATTATCAAGAATTTATTTTATACCATATATGGTTAATTAAACCTCATTTATTCATGACAATCTTTAAAATTAATCTGTTGTGTGTGTTGTTGTTGTCATCAAGTTGCCCTAAAATTGTCTAGAAGTTCAATATTTTCTTAAATACTGGTCAGTAATAAAACTTGGAATGTTTTCCTATAAACTCTACTCACATTTTACTGTGTTCAAATGCCTTCAAATAGTTAAAAACAAATTTACATAAGCCAAGCATCGGTGATATATTTCAAATTATAGCCATTAGCATAATCAATTAGAGATGCAAGTTAGATATCGATAATTTACAATGCGTATTGATAATTTGCAACATACGATATGTCGATAATTTGCAATGTCATATATCAGTAAATACAGTTGATTACATAATGGTTGCTTATTGCTTGATAGGTTAGTTTCAACGACTCTAACATCTTCAAAAGTACTTATACACGAGCACTAATACAAGTTTTATTGGGAGAAGAAAACTAATTTTGATTGGTAAGAGATTTTACCTCTCACATTGATGAATATTATTTAAAAAAAAAAACTCACTGAACTAATTTTTTGTAACGGGCAAGTGCTTCTTAACAAAATACAAGCAAACAAATGCTAACTACCTTGTCTTAACAGTTGCATTTGCCCATAGAAAACTATTATCCAGAACTCCTTTGTATTTTTACTGAAATTAATCATTAAAATTTCGTTTCTTTCGTATTTTTTATACATACGTATTTCCAAAATGGGGAACCGATGGGGAAGAAAGGTTCTTGAGTGGAGATCACGAATCGGAAGACGCAGCGTAATAGGTAGGCCTCCCACTAGATGGACCGACAACACTGTGAGAGTCGCGGGCATCCAGTGGATACAGATGGCAGGATTTCGTTCAGTGTGGAGGTTAAAGGGGGAGGCCTATGTTCAGCAGTGGACGTCTTCTGGCTGATGGTGATGGATGATGATGATGATTTCCAAAAATGCGATCAAAGAGTCTATCAAATGTATCGATAAAAAATCTAAATAATCGACATTCATTATAATTCTGTCACCCTTACCTTATCCCTGATGGTTCACCGCAGTTAATGGTTCTAGCTCAACAAACTGGTCCACTTTATAATTTTAGCACTCTTTAATTGACCTTATCCTGATTAATTTGGGGTCAGCGGTCACCAAGCGGACAGTTTCGTAATATTATGATATTTTATGCAAATAAGCTGTTGATGAATTGATAAGTAGTCTAATGGTCTAATTTATTAAGCCAAGCTAATATCGAGTTATCACATTTTGGTGGAATAAAGATGAGGTTTTTTCGTTCGTTTATAGAAGTAATAACGTGAATTATAAAATAAATAAGACGACTTTTTTCCAAGCAATTTTAATGCCACGCGGGAAAAGTAGTTTTGAATGCGCTGAACTTAATATAGATTGCCATGAAATGTATATGAATTTAGTTAATATATTATGAACCACGCCTGAAGCTGCCATACACTCGGCGATCACACCCACAGTAAGCAACGTTGACTCGAGTGCCAGACCTGGGGACTTACGCCCAACTCTAAATGCGGCGACTGTAGACCGTATCTCGGCGCGTAAAGGTTTGCGTTTGCGTGATTTTGCAAACTGCACCTATTCGGGCCCGCGTTTAGAGTCCAGCGTAAGGTCCCTGGTTGAGGGAGGTTTTTAGTCTCGGGCCAGTTTAGTACTGCTACTCTCAATACTTTTTTGTTCTGGAGGTGAAGGCAACTCTTTTGCTGACAAGCAAGTAATATTTGTGGAAGCGGATATACATGTAAGCATCAAATATGTAAAAGCATAGGGCGGAAGTATCACAACACACCCTTCTGGATCGAGCAGGTAATGCATGCCCTGAAGAAAGACTGCCAGCGTAGCTCAAAAAATCGGACAGTTGATACCAGGTTGATACATTATAATTCAAATTTTGGTAGCCTATTTCCTTCACCAAAATTAAATTTGTGATTTTGTTCTAACGTTTGTCAAACACTCTTAAATTTATCGACTCAACATTTTTTTGTATCAAAGGAAATACAACCGTACCATAGTCTAACATTTTTGCTCTATTCAATGGAACCACCAACTGGGAAATGAAATTGAAGCGTGACTAGGGAAAAAATGCATTGCAGTGTAAAATAAAAAGCATTAATACAAGTATAAATACTAATTTCCTAGCTGTAGTGGTAGCTAGTTCACTCGCAGCGTATCGGCCTCATAAGTTTTTCTCGCGGCTGACCCACGGCCATAGAGAAGCATTCCGAGAGCTGCTAGAATTGTTAGGAGCTAGGAATTTTTGGAGACGGTTGATTAACATGAGCATAGTTACTTGATTTGAAAGCTGAATACTTACTTGAGACGGCTAACAGGGCATGGGCAACCCGAGTGGTAGGCGTATTAAGTATCGCTCACTCTGTGTAGATGGATTTGTGTGATCTCAAGCTGCTTTATTGCCATGAGCGTACTGTGCCGTGAGCAGTAGGACTTTTTATACTTAGTCACACCACTCTAGTAAATAGCATTTCATGTAGTTCTTATATTCTGGCTTTGGGTCAAATCTGATCAGTCGGTGAAATGGTTTCCAAGAGCTCATGCCATAACTGCGTTTATATTTAAAAAGGTTTTGCTGGAACTTTGGAATAAGTCATGACATTAGGTTTAGCTTGTCACTTTAACACCGTTTACACTAACCCTCTTATGCATAAACACTCAATGAGCTAACTTGTACTATAAAAAAATGATCTGTTAAGTTTTTTATGGCCAGGCGTTTGGCCTGCTGTTAAGCAGGTCACCTGATGTTAAGTGACAGTGTGCTTGAAGATAATAACGCCTAGCCCGGAATAATCATCAAATTCTTAAAAATGTTGAGCGTTTCCATCAGAATGCACCCTCCACGCTCTACGTGGGTCTGAGATAAGAAAGCGCGATGGGCAGCCGACGCGTGCGCAGCCGTGTTTTTGCCGCGATGAATATTTATCGCCGAGTGCCACCATTAGCGTCGCTTGCGGTAACCCCGCTGATACACTTGCAGTTCTAACTTTACATAGATCGTGAAGTTTGAAGCCGTCACGCGTAGTATAGTGACATACTCCGTGTTTTGTCTTTTGCTCTCTTCAGAATTTTGAAGTCTCTCAAACAAGACAAAAGATGGAGTAACTATTCCATGACGAGTCCTAGTTGTTCACGCCCAACAGTGACATTGGGGTGACGTAAAAAGTTTGTACCGTCACATGCACCGGCCACCGGCTCATTGGACAACATTCAATTGGACATTCAAGAGGCAAGGTACGACTTTCGGATGCTTTGCTAACTTGGCGTACCTACTGCGTATTGCCTTTACACGTATTGATCGTAAGCTGTTCTTTTTTTAGTTTTAGTTTTCAGCAATTTTTTGGTTTAAATTTTTTAGTATTTTCCCGTGTATTGATTGTTTTTATGATGTGGAAAAATACAAAGTGTTTTTTTAAGTTGTGTTTTTTCCCAAATGACAGTCACCCTTCTAAACCGCGGAACTGATCCCATTTTCAATTTGCTTTAATAACTGTCATTGCAGATTAATATCAAATTGCACCATAGTTTACAAAGATAGCCTAGATATAATCTGAGGTGAAACTTAAGCGATTTTCTGGTTTGCTGTCTCTGAGAAACCAGATTGAATCGAAGTGTTTAGGTTTTGCATTGATTTGGATAAACTAAGATAGGTAGGTATGGAGACAAACATCATTTTCATAGCCTAGCGGCTAAAAATGATGTTTGACTCGTGCCGATGCCATGAAGCCTGCAATGTAGCTTGCGATACTTTCTTACCGGTGTTAATTCTAGTTTTTGCCACATTTCCGGTGAAGCGCAATAATTGCGGTGTACTCGAAGAGATGCTCGATCGACGTTTCCGCTTGCTTTTTCTGAGGTGAGTAGCTACCTTAGGAAGGAATGTAGCCAGGTAAGGGCACCCACCTCAGGGTGCTCCCGTAAGAAAATTAAATAATTGTAAGCACCGTTGCATTTGACCCCACCTGCCCTCCCCCTAATCCTGGCCTACCCAAGGTACAGTACCCGATTGTGATTTCCACAGATCTATGGTATGTGGACAAACTTTCAGGTGATACCAACAAAACTGTCAACAGGGCCATTTTCAAAAAAAAATGAGCTCATTTTAATCTTTATGTAGTAGGTAATAGATAACACAATAATGAATGTGTAATAGAAAATATTAAAAATATGGCAGTTGTCGCGTGCCATGGCAGTGCTGTAATGTCGCTGCTGCCGTTTTCTCTTCTACTTACGCGCGTTTCCATTGTAGTTGCGCTTGCGTCGATTTTTTATGGACTAATAATTTAAAGAAAATTTTATAAAAATAAAAATATGCATGTTATTTTTAGAGAGCATATTTACTTCATAAACTAAACAAAATACAAGCTAAAACTAACACTACAAAAACAGTATTCTGCCCTTAGACCGTTGTAGGTCTAAAGACAACCCAAATGGACAAGGCCCATTTAATTTGAATAAAAAATATATTTTTTATTCTATTAATTAAAAAACACGCAATTTAAATAGCGAAACAAATGACAAAGCCATCTAACGGCGCGGCGCATGATGTTTGAACTCTTTCCCGCTAGAAGGCTATGTCAGTATCATCCATGCCTCATCGGATCAGTTCAATGGCACCATATCATTGTATTGTCATCCAAATTACTTATTTATTTATTTATAGACAAATTCTCGTCACACTTACAGCTACGCCAAGGCATAGCATATGTACTTGCAAAATTTCAAATTGATAAGACAACAAGTAGGTTCGAATCGGCTTCCAAGATTTGATTACATTGTTAGTTATAGCTGGTTAGCCAATTAGCTGGTTAACCAGATAAGTAGTTATCCAGCTGACCAGCTATCCAGTCATCTAGTTAGCCAGCCAGCTAGCTACCTAGCTAATTAGGTAGTTAGTTAGCTGTTTATTTACAAATGAAGATAAAGCGTGTTAACCTAAAAATGAATTTCGCAATTTGACTCTATTTGACTGTGTTTTTGACTGTGACTTTCTCCTTCTCCCCTCGGACACTGCACAGAGCAGACGTGCCTACTAGTCCCCATTTCAGTTTTCTTTTAAATAAATAAAAACATTAGCATAAAATATATTTCAAAGTAATAGGAGTTAATACGGTGAGAGGAGGTGACTCCGAACCGAAACGACCGAACCTGCGCGCTGTCGGTGAGTGCTGACTACATAACTACATATATTATCACATGTCGCCACCATCGCGCGGCTGGTGAATGCAACAAGTGGTTACCGATTACCTGTTGCACGAAACGGGTTTTGATGACGCACACGCAGCGTAAGTCATAATACCACCAAGCTCTGCTTGCCTGGTATAGCGCGTCATCAAGATCCCACCGCTCCGCACACCCCTGCTGTGACTCGCTGCGTTGCCGCGCGTCGCTACCGTCGTGTTTCGCTACGCAGCTACGCTACTATAGCTATAATACAGCTACGATGTCGCTCAAGCGTACCCCGCCGCCGCGAGCCTCCCCTTCCATGCAATCGCTGGCGCATTGTAAGTCGGACTCTAATATTAGTGATTCGCCGTCGGCTTTCACCGCTTTGCCTCATGTATCGAGTGAGTACACATCGAGCGAACCAAACATCGGACGTAAGCGGAAGCACAGTGAAGATTTAAGTAGAATTGAGATTCTGGATATGTTCTCAGCGTTACAAAAAAAACAGGACGAGAAATTTGCGGCCCTCATGACCAAGGTCCAGGGAGGTATTGACTCGCACACCGAACAGAACAAAAGTATCTCCAGCTCCATCGAATATCTTGCAAAGAAGTATGATGAGATGGTCATAAGAATTAATACTCTTGAGCGGGAAAAATCATCTACTCATAAATATATTCAGACGCTGGAGGCTAGACTGGAATATATGGATCGCCATCTATGTAGTTCAAGCATTGAGGTACGTAATGTGCCTAAAATGGCTGGAGAATCAAAAGAAGACCTACTGAATATCGTTAAAAAAGTGGGTAATGCTCTCGGCTTGCCCCTTCAACCGTCTGAGGTTCGCGATGTTTATCGTATTAATAATAATAGAAACGAAAATAACCAACCGATAGTAGCGGAGCTTACAACAGTGGGCCTGAGAGACAAAATAGTTGGTTCAGTGAAGGCGTATAATAAAAGATATGCCACCACTAAGTTTAGCACAAGTAACCTCAAAATAGATGGCCCCACCGTACCTATCTTTATTTCGGAGAGTCTAACTGTTAAAACCAAGAAGCTTTTCTATTTGGCCAGAGAATTTGCTAAAGGCAATGACTACAAATTTTGCTGGGCTTCCCGCGGCAGAGTATATCTGAGGCAAAGAGATGGAGCTTCTTTAGTAAAAATTAACAGCGAAGAGGACTTAGATAATCTGAAAAATAAGTGACTATTGTTCGGTCTATGGTTCTATATTGTAAATGCCTTTATATGTATAAAAAACCCAATATTTAGATGTATTTTTTCAAAAATTATAACTCGTACTAATGTATATCTTTACTACATGCGTTTTCAAACACATAATCGTACACACCCACTAAGCATAAATGTAAATTATATCGGAATGATCAAACATTTTTTACTTGTTAAAGCTATCATCACTCGACATGAAATTCTTCATATAAGTCAATATAACTCAGTCAATTATATAAAATATTACAAATCTGTACCTATAAACATAATAAAACTACACATTCAGTTCTCCCTGGCGAGTAAAGTGTTTTGTAGAACAAAATCAAAAACAATTCATTTTAAGAATATACGAAATACTTTGCACATGGTTACTCTAATATTCAATTATTATGGATAATAACTCATTTATTGTTGATGAAGTAGATAATTCGGAAAGAATAGAATGCTTCTCCATCGGCAGCACTAACAATTGTATTAAAACTCTAAAAGTGGGCGTCAATAACAAAGATGCATTATGTATTTTGAATATGAACATACGAAGCATACACTGTAATTTTGATTACTTTTTGGCATATATGACTGGTTTGGATGTCTCAGTTGACATATTTGTGCTGACGGAATGTTGGACTAGTAGCCTAAGACCACCACCATGTATTAACAACTTCAATATGTTCTGGACGAAAAACACTCTGAACCAAAATGATGGCGTTGTAGTATATGTTAAGCAGGATATTGAAGTTGCTGAGTCTGAACCAATCATTACTGAAGGAAATTGCCTCCTACTTACAATCTCACCTGAGCAGACCATAGTATGCACATACCGACCACCATGTTTCAATAACCCAAGACCTTATTTAGAGTCAATTGATAACATTCTAGGCAGCATATCTACTAAAAACATAATATTCACCGGCGACATCAATCTTGACATAATGCCAGGAAATGAAACCAGGAACTCTGACTATTACCTAAATATGATGGCTCTTCACGGCCTTAGACAGGGCATTACACGCCCTACTAGACTTAAAACATGCCTTGATCACTTTATGGTTAAAAGTATGGGTGTATGGAAAACGTTAGTATTTGACCAATGTGTGACAGACCATCATCCTGTCCTGCTGTATGTTGAAAATGTAAAAATTATCAAGAATTCAGTTTCAAATAGTAAGTTAATACTTAACTACGAAGGAATTGAAGAAGTGCTGTTGAAGGAATCTTGGCAGGAATTATATGCAATTAAAAACGATGCCAATTCTGCAGCAGAATTGTTTACTGCAAAACTTTTAAAAGTAATTGATGACAATACACAAATTAAAACGGTATCAAAAAAAAACCAACCTCTTAAGCCATGGATAACGAAAGGAGTGATTAAATGCATAAGAAAAAGGGACAAACTACACACTAAAGTTAAAAAGAAACCAGAGGATGAAGAAATTAGAGAGAAATATGCTAAATACAGAAATATATGTAATACAATTGTTAAAAAATTAAAGATACAATATGTATTTAGCTATAGCCATAAATTGGACACGAATAAAGGTAATTTAAAAGAAACTTGGAGTATAATAAAAGAGGTATGTAACTTTAACAAACAAAAAATAGTCTCCCGAGATCTTCTTAAAGTAAGAACTAATCCAACTGATTCACTCAATGAAGTTAACTCGTATTTTACGTCTGTAGGCAAAACGCTTGCTAATGCCACCATTAGCAAAATGAATACTTCCGAAACAAAACTGGCATCAATGGCTAAAATACCAAACCCACCAGCTAAGTCAATGTCTCTACTCCCTACTGATCCTATAGAAGTTAGATGTGTAGTTATGAACCTTAAAACACATAGTGCTCCCGGATGGGATAAGATAACTGCAAAATTGGTTAAACAATTTATTAACATACTCGCTGAACCTATTACATATTTGTGTAATCTTAGTTTTGAGACAGGTATGTTTCCAGCTATATTTAAAAAAGCATTAGTATGTCCGGTTTTCAAAGCAGGCGATAAAATAAATCCAACAAATTATAGACCTATTTCGCTACTTTCAACTCTATCAAAAATTTTGGAAAAACTAGTAAAAAAAAGGGTAACACGGTATTTAGAAAAAAATAATTTACTTAGTCCAAACCAGTATGGGTTTAGAGACGGACTTTCCACAGAAGATGCCGTGCTTACGTTAACTAGCAAAATTACGACATACCTTGATAGCGGTAATAAATGCATTGGTGTTTTCCTGGATTTACAAAAAGCGTTCGATACTGTATCCATACCTATTCTGTTGACTAAATTAGAGAATGTTGGAATCAGAGGATTGGCATTGGATTGGTTCAAGGATTACCTGCTGGGAAGATCGCAAAGAGTACGGATCGAAGGTCATGAGAGTGATAGTGCAGAGTGTACATATGGTGTCCCACAAGGAAGCACACTTGGGCCTATGCTATTCCTCATCTATATTAATGATCTTTGCAATACTTCTCTGACTGGATTGGATCTGCTGATGTTTGCTGACGACACAGTGCTACTTCTTCACGACAAGACTTGGCCCAAAGTTATAAATCTAGCTGAAGATTGTCTTTCAGTAGTCACAAAATGGTTAGAAAACAATCTGTTGACATTGAACACCAGCAAAACCAAATTCATGTGCTACAGTATGAGATCCCTTGGAAGCCGTTTTTCTACGATGAATGTCAAGATACATACCTATCCGTGTAACCGTGGCACACGGCCTACTCAGTGCACCTGCTCAACGCTGTTAAGGGTAGAATCTATAAAATATTTAGGGGTACATATAGATGATAAGCTCAACTGGAACACCCAAATAATTAATTTAAAAGTAAGGATCAGAAAACTTATCTACATTTTTAAAACGTTGAGAACAGTAGCGGAATCAAAATTAATTATAAAGACATACATGTCATTGTGTGAATGCATTATTAGATATTGCATCTGTGCATGGGGTACTGCTGCTAAAACCAACCTCATAACTGTGGAGCGTGCACAGCGTGCAATTCTAAAAGTGCTTTTATATTTACCTTTTAGACATCCTACATCAGAGGTATATGAAAAGGCTAATGTTCTTAGTGTTAGAAAAATATTCATTTATGAATGCTTAAGGCGATATCACAGAAAAACTGTACCGCACTTACCAGTAGTAAATAATAAAAGAGTTGAACTCTTTCCGACACCTTTATCAAAAACGAGATTTGCACAGAAGAAATTTAACACTGTTGCTCCGCGGTTGTATAAAATTTTAAACGGAGAATTTAAAACTAAAAAGTATAGCAATAACGAAATAAAAAAGGTCATTTTAATTTGGTTGAAAAGGTTTGATTATAAAGGTATTGAAGATATGATGGATGGCTTACACATTTAATATATAATACAATAATTATATGATAATATTATATAACATATACAATATAATACGAGTACTATAACACCTTTTCTTATTAAACACACACTCGCACATTATTTATTTATATTTGTTTACCTATATTATACGGGAATTACTAACGTAAGATTAAGTCGGTTACTCCGACTATTAACAACAGCACTGACACACATTCACATGTTTTAAATTTCAAATTTTAATGTAGGTATATTTTTATTATTTTGTAAGTTGGGTTCTTTATTTTTATTTTTACTTTTTCTATCTTTGGCTATAAATATTGGTAAATAATAATTACTTAAATTCTAAATTTTTATAATAAGTTTATATGTTATTTTAAATTATTTAATTGTTTGCTTTGGCATAAGTATTATGATATATAAGAGAAGCCACTGGCACCCGACACACAGTCCCAGACTAGTTCGGGAGCCTATGGAAAACAACACAATGTGATACTAAATTTTGTCAAAATAAATTATTTGTATTTATATTTGTATTTGTTTTTGTATGTATTGCACTTAATGGGAATTTGTAAAAAAAGATTGTACCTAGACTTTTTCTCATTTATTCTGGTGATCATAAAAAATATTAAATGACCGAAGCACATTTTTCAAAAGTAACTAGTTATTTTATATCCAAATGCGTGTGCGAGATTGCTGCACCCGGTATGCAAAGGTTTCTAAAGCTTTGAAATACCGTGGTGCAGTGAACCCGCGCGGTAAGTGGTAGTTAGTCCGCTCGAGCGGCGTAAACTGCCGTCCACCACGGCGGAAGTGCCGTGAGATATGGCGGGGCGGTGCCGCCGCGCACCTCTAATGAATGGCATGTGAGGAACTTTGTCGTTTTATAAAGTCAACGTTAATTCAACGTTAGTAGCAAGTAGAACGACTACGCGTACGCGTACGAAGTCGCGGGCAACAGCACTACTAGAGAATAGAGTAAGAAGCAAACAAATGATGGGTCATGTGATGATAAGTGGTCACCTCCGCCTTTAGGCAATTAAAAAAGCCCTGTTGCATGTTAGAAATAACTGGCCAAATGCGACGAAGGGTTCCGTATCATTATCTATAAAAACCTCTCTTAAATATTTGTTTTATTTTAATTTAATTACTTATTTTTAAAGTAAAGATATAACTAAATATTCTGTGAATATTTCTAGTGTCTACCTGTTGCCAATATCGAGCAAAAACAAGCAAAAAAAAATCACGTTTGTTGTATGGGAGCCCCCTTAAATATTTATTGCATTCTGTTTTTTTTTGTATTTGTTGTTACAGCCTTCGACAAATATAATATTTGTCGAAGGTTACAGCGGCAACAGAAATACATCATCTGTGAAAATTTCAACTGTCTAACTATCACGGTCACGGTCATAAGATACAGCCTGGTGACAGACGGACTGACGGACAGACGGACTGTGGAGCCTTAGTAATAGGGTCCCGTTTTACCCTTTGGGTACGGAACCCTAAAAACGCATTTGTATTATGAAGGGAACTAAGGTTGAAAATGCTTTGAAGAAACTTTTCCGCCTCCGCGCCCCGTCTTTTGAGTGTCTTGTTAATAGTTACCCAGAACAAAAGAGCTGTACCTGTGATTTGCTCTACGGTCACTGCTTGACTAAATTGATTCGCGTAGTAAGGTGACTTTTTCTTGTCACTTGTATAAAAGCAAAATACCAATTTCGTGCAAAATACTAGTAGAAGACGATAATGGCTTTATTACTAAGATACGTACTTATTTGAGTTCTGTCTTTATAGCTTACTAGCTGCTCCCCGCGGTTTCATCCGCGTTATATCTGGGATAAAATTAGCCTAAGTTACTCCTTATGACATTTCTATCTGCTAGTGAAAGATGAAAACAATGCAACCTCCTTGAAGCATCGACAGTAACCTCCTTTGACTTAGATGTCAATTATTTTTCTAAAAGTGCGTTCGGATAGCTTATGGCATTTTAGCATTGTCAAAATTGGCGTTAAACCAAAACGCCGTGAAAACTGACATCAAAATCTAAATGTCAAAAAACGATCACGACCCATGTTGCGAGGTGGGCCAAAAGTAGCAGTTAAGGATGGCATTTTCAGCTATTTTCGATGATGTGGATGAGCTGTTATGGATGAGTTACCAGTATAGTCAATTTTCGAGACGTTACCAGTAAAGTAACAGAACAGAAACACATTAACAGATTATGTTATAGCCCTCATTCCTTCAAAGTAAACCATACGTCTCCATATAGTTACCGTGATTGCTGGTGTAATTCTATTATTGCCGCTTGTGGTTTATGGTTCCTTGCGGAGTGCGGTCTCCCATGACGCCTGTGCTTTTGGGCGGGAAAACGTAATGACAGCTGCGTGTGCGCCGCCGTAACTGGATGAGGTAAAATATGGGAAAGAAAACATCTACGAGTAGTTTGAGTTTTCTTGGTGTTGTGATAAAGTTCCTGTCAGTATTTCGATTTTAATGTATTTTTCTTCCGGTAAGCTACACTAGGTGCTAAAATTTATGTCATTATTAAGACACGCGCTCAATGTTTTTTTTTTATTGATGCATGTGCTACAGAATATAAACGTTGAAACAATAAAACATCGCTAACCCGTCTGGATCGGGTGTCCAATATTTAGTTTAGTGCGATGGCGTCACATTCTTTGCTATGTCAATAGATAGTCTGTAGTTTCCCGTAGGTGCCGATACTGGCCGATACCTTAATCAATACGCCATCTATCGGGGCAGCTGAAACTATTACTGAAAGGCTATGAAAGGCTCTTATTCGAATATAATATATAAAACCCTCAAACGACCACTCCTGATTTGGTTAAGCGTAAAATGGCCGTGTTTATAACATTATTTTTTTTGGAGAAATAGCGAACGATGTTAGACTTATTTTAAAATGAGAACAATATGGTTGGCTGGTAGAAACTTTTTACTCATGCTAGCATAGAGTTCTTTTTTATAAGGTTTCTTTATTCGGAAAAATGCACAGGCCTAAAACCTAGAATCTTTGGAAAAATTTATACCTATGGGCAAATATCAAATTTAATGTTATAATGACAAAATTTCCGTAACACAAATTACTTGCTTTGCTAACTCCACAATGACAACATCCTTTTTTTATTACCTCATAGAAAAATTGATCATAAATAGAAGCCCATCAAAGTAAACAAATTTGAAATTGGTTCCAAAATAAATATGTTAAATTCATGCTAGACATGAGAGCGAACTATAATTATATAACAAGTTAAGATGTCAATGTGAATGGATGTACAAGACGTAAGACGCCAAAATGATCTGACGAGCAAAAAAAAACACGAATTTCTTCTTCGATTTTCGTTCTCATTTTGCTCCCAATGCGATTTCATTATTCAGAACCTAGTCTGTTTTATGTATTCTGTGCCTAGTTCTCAAACGTATTTACAACCTGACCAGTCAAAGTTCAAAATATTTTCTCCACCGCCAAACTTCACGGGTTGTTTTCAAAATGACACAATCACATATTTGCAAACAAGCACTACGCAGTAGTACATGGTAGTACCTAATGGCTGAGAACATAGGCCTTTTGCGGTTTCTCACGCCGCGTGGACTTATCCAATAGCTCTATTCTCGTGCGCTCGAGAATAGCTCTGTCACTATGGTCTCATTAGAAATCTCACGAGCGACCGAGATCTCTAGCACGCCAGAATAGGATCCCTGTACTGGTGGCACACGTAGGTGACATGGTTTTGAGGTTTCTTTGCTATTTTGACTTGGAAATGCACTTTAAAATAAGTTTCGAGACTTATAAAGTGCATATAGTCATAATAGTGTAGACGTAAAAAAAGAGTTTCCTTTATTTTCTATGTCTAAAATGTATATTTTGAGTTCTGGTGTAAATAGATTTGATTTACTAGCTTTAACCCAAACTGATACGCTTTCGAAAAACATTAATTCGCTAAGGTTGAAATTGCGTTGAAAGTTTTTGCCATTCGAAAATGTCGGTAGGTACGTACATTTTCCTATCCCCATGATATGTCGTGATATACCTATGCAGTATGCATGCACAGTAATTGCAGCAAAAGCTGTGTTTAGTAAAAATGCCTTCTTCCCGGCAGTGGGGCTTTTACCGCAAATTGTAATGGAGATGTATCTTTTTATTTAATAATTGGCTTACGTTTGACCGCCACCTTGCCTAATGTTAAGTCATGATACTGTTTACGATGGAAAACGCATGGCTAGAAGAAACCGATTCTCTCGCGATTTGAAGACACCCAGGTTGTAATTATACATACATACATAACATAATATATAATTTTATTGATAAACACTTAGGTACAAAAAAATTTGAGTGGTTCTGCCTTTGCTTTAGTGAAAACACTGTGTTGCAAAGGCAGCATCTTTCAAAGGTACAATTATATGTATTATATTATTATTTTAGTTTTCAATTTATGTACTAATTTTAACTTTAACACTAATTTTATTATAAAACATAGGTGCCATGTGGTGGTAGTGTCTCCAAGCAAGTTCACTGTTATACGATGGAACGGGATATTTGAAGACCCTTTTCCCAGTAGTTGGTAGATTAGGTACAGTATCTATATGGTATATACGGATGCAATTATATATAAAGTTTTCTGACTGTTAGTACCTTAATTTTTTTGTACAGCTCTACCGTGGGATATCTAAAGTTTAAGCTAAGTGCAACTTTCAATAAAGCTCGTTGAGCTCTTTCTACTGTAATCATAATAGTCTGTCCAGCTCCTCCCCAAGAATTTATACAATAGCTTATAACACATTCCGCCAAAGTTTTATAAGTTTTTAAAATAAGGATTTCATCTGCTACTGTTTTGAGCTTCTTAAATACATGAAAATTTCTTATTCTATTAGACACAAATGTTGTATGAGCACCCCAATTTAATTTGTCATCAATAATTACACCTAGATATTTTAAGGTCTGGGAACTAGTCAACAGATTACAATTGCAGTTAATATGCCCTACCGAACTATTGCATGGATACGAGTGAGCTTTTATTTGAAGATTACTGGGTGGTCTGTTTGCATTAGTTTTACTGAAGGATAGGTATTTAGTTTTTGAGGTGTTAAGAGATAGTAGGTTGAGTTCGAGCCAAGAAATTACTTTTGACAAACCTTGCTCAGCTTTATCATATACTTTTGCCCAAGTAGAGTCGTGGAAAAGTAGTACTGTATCATCTGCGAACATTAGAATATCGGCTTTGGTGGAATTTAATTTACAGAGCTCATTAATATAGATTATAGGGGAACACTTTTCAGGCAGCGCATTCCACAGACTAGCAGTTCACAATAAAAATGAAATCATAGCGCTTCGTACGGTTTTCGGAATATCAACCATAAAGCGGTGTCACTTTTTTGCCCACTTTGGCAGTCCGATAGTAAAATAGGCAGAAGGGAATCATGCAGATCCGATGCACACTCTCCGAAATGCATAAGATAAAAAACCGCTGGAGTAGCAACTTTGCGCTAGTGCACAAGAATAAGAAGCTTGAACTAAGAAAATGATGTCTTATAAATATACTTAAATAGATACACAAAGCCAATTACAGGTCAATGTAGTGGTAGGACTCTTTTGCAGGGGTCCGCCTGGGGAAGTACCACACCTTTTCCAGTTATTCAACCACCAAGCAGTAGTGTGCAAACACTGCTGAATAACTGCTTGGAGTTTGAATAAATGTTTTCAGCGAAATTACAGGGCACACAGAGATTTGACATCTTATATCTCGGGGTGACGAGCGCAGTACATTGCCATCCAGGGTTTGGAACTGTTGAAGTTCAAAATTCTGAGTGGCGTTGAGCTGTTATGGGCAAGCGTGAAGAGCCATCAGGCGAGCGACTTCGCTCGTCTCGTCACCCAGTATCATAAAAAAAAGCCTTTTCGCTTATCAATAGAATTAAAGGTACTGCTCACTCGACACAAGTAAGAATTTTGCATATAATTTGTATTGATTTTAGAAACATTGATGAATACGTAGAGAGGAATAATTAAGCTATATCATATTAAGAAGCTCGGGCCTATCAATTAGATTGTTGATGTTAATTTTAAAAGAAATGTAAAATGTAAAGAAATGTGTATGTGTGTGTGTTTATTTTTAATTTTTGTGTGCTCATGGAATGTATCACATTTTTAAGAATTTTGATTGACTTAATTTACATAATATTGAATTGACATGAATGTATAATAGTTTATTTAAATTTAATTTTTACTGTATTTTTTTAATGTATGACTCGTTACACGCCTTGGCGTAGCTGTAAGTGTGACGAGTATTTGTCTATAAATAAATAAATATACGTCTGCAATTTATTTTCTTCTAGAAAGCAGTACATAAATGAAACTGAGAATTAAATTCCGATATCGTAACATATCTACTTACAAGTCGCTATGACAATATTATTAATACGTCAAAATAGTCTGTGGCGTTATATTATGACAGACAGACAGACGAAGAATAACGTTTTCGTCGCGTCGGTACGCCTTTCGTGCATACGAGGGCACTCGAGTATGTAGCTATATACCTACAATCTACATATATTTAATTGACTGACATTATGATAGGTACTATGATATGATAGTTTTGTGTATTATGTATGTTATTTTTATTTGTAGCTTATTGACTGTTTGTTTTAGTAGAAGTAGTAGTAGTGAATTATTGTAGTATTCCTTTCCATGCACTGTTGCCTGAAAGAGATCGCTTTGCAATAAGGCCGTCTGTTAAAAGTTATATTATGCCCTTGTATGGTAAAAGTCGACGGTGACATTTAATTTATTTTTTATACAACCGAGTGACAAAACGAGTAAGTCGCTCGCCTAATAATTTATGACACGTTTGCCTATAACCGTTCCAATGTGATCCAGAATTATTTCGCTCGTTTTTATCTACAACCGAATCGAAAAACACAGTTTGAGGTCAGAGGATGTGTTCGCGAATATTTAAGTAAGTATGTGTATGTCATGATATTACTGCAAAATGGCTGGACGTACACGAATGCGATTTCTTTACATAAATTAGTTTTAGTAGTTGTTTTAAGTTACAAGTTTTATCCCGAATAGGTCGTTATTTTTTTTTTATTAATTACTAATTTTGTTTCATTCGTATACGATATATCGAATCGCACAGCGTAAGTCGTGAGTCGCTATGCTACTCGAGTCGCCGAATGTCCGTAACCTTGGTCACTTCGTGTACAAACGGCGTAACGGGTAAATTTTTTAGGTTAACTGCCTTACAGATATTATTTATGTCCCTATTGGTGATCGAAGAATCGGTAGTAACTCAAGATTATCTGACAGAAGCAAATTATGCGCTTTAACGTTTTAATCTGTCTAAATCACAGTCTAAATGCTTGACTTTATTGATGTAGAGGCCAAAATATCGGCATTTTTGGATAATAGAAATGATTGAATTAGAAAGTGAAATTTGTGATGTCTCGAAGTAGAAATCACAATAACAACAACATAGAATAACGACAATGGAACATAGAACCGTCCTTCTTTTTTGAAGTCCGTTAATAAGGTCCAAACGGTTTTTTAAAAATTTCAATCAGTAATTTGACATCGTAAATTTTTATAATATGCGAAAGAGATCTAGTCGGATAGTGGACTGGCAAAACATGGTTATATAATCAGCAGTTACTAAGTGCACACGAGCGCAGACACCGTTGTTTTATATTAAAAAGTATAGCGTTATCATCTCGCTGCCAATTAAACATTGCTTTCTAGTAGACTTCCGACAGTTAAGAAGTTATCTTCACGAGTGCTACTACTGCTAAACTTGCAACCATGTTAGCCTTGGGGTAGTTACTCCGTCTTTTGTCTTTTTCAATCAAGTAAAAAAATGTCTTCATTCCAAGGGTACTCCCAGGGTACTCCTGCTAATCATATAACTCTCAAAACGACTGGTTTTTTTACCTCAGATCTTTTGACTGGGTAAACCAATTTTGATGATTCTTTTTTTATTTGAAAGCTGGTGCCTCTCGCGTGGTCCTATTTCAATTTGGTCCAGTTCTGGCAGTTTTATGAAGTCGATTTTTTTGTATTGATAATTATTTTAATTTAAGTTCACCTATTTCTCCGCCAATTATAATATATTAGATTGGAATAGATTTTAATGATTCCTTTTTTTAAATTAAATTTTTTAATAAAACAAACAAAAAGGATTATATTCCTACTTTCAAATTGGTCCCATAGAATAATCCTAGAAATTTAATTAAAATCGGTTTGTTAGTTTGATTTTAAATCAAAAACACTGAAAAAAATATGTCAACCAAGTAAACGAAATTGCGTAGCTACTCGTATTTATTAATTTTGAAGTCGGTTTTTTTAATTTATAATTATTAAAAGATTGTTTTCTATAATTATTATAAACGCAAGCAGGTCTGAACTTAACTAGCAGGTCATTTTGTCACGCATGTCAATCATAGGTTCCGAAGAAAGTATCGCCCGTCACACCGGATGCGGGCCGTGCCGCGCGCAACCGCTAGTTACCGCGGGTCGGTGCGCACGCGCAGAAAACACGCGTCGTTTTTGTCAACCGCCAATCAGAGCTAACTAGATTGTAGGTTTCGTGAAGACATGGCTGACAGGTTATGTTTATGCTATTTTGTTTGTTTGTACAAACTAATAAAATTTGTCACGATTTTTAAGTAATCCAACCTCACCTTTGCTGACGAGCGTTAGAGTGAGAGAATTTGTCTAAAAGCAGAGTTCTGTTTTAGCTAAAAACATTTTGAAGCAAAGTTGCCCAATTATTTATACAAATAACTAGCCGTCCGCCCCGGCTTCGCACGAGTGTAAGCTCGGCCTTCGGCCTCGCTACAAAATATAATATAGCCTATGTCACCCGGGGATAGTGTAGCTTCCCAACAGTGAAAGAATTTTTCAAATCGGTTCAGTAGTTTCGGAGCCTATTCATTACAAACATACAAAAATAGGTACAAATCTTTCCTCTTTATAATATTAGTGTAGATAGATAGATAACTCATTAGGTACACCAGAATTTACATACATGTATAACACAAAAATCACTTCAAACTAGTGAAACAATTAGCGGCCTTATCGCTATTATTGATCTCTTCCAGGCAACCTTAATACTATGTTATATTTTACTTACTTACTACTTTTTTAATGTATTATTTTTCTTTAATTAAGTATAGTATTTTGACCCCTTATAATTATAGTAGAATATTAGGTTATATAGTAAGGTTGGAAACTCTATTTCGTAGTGCAAGATAGAAGACTGTAGATGATGATGATAAAGGTAGAGATTTTATAACACACATTCTAATACATAAATGATTCATATCACAATAAAACAAATTGAATTGAACACGTAAATACATATCTAATTCAACGAGCCCTTCCGCAAAACACATTCTATGGTCGACCATATATCTCGTCGTACAAAAAGCGGGTGAAACCTGCGCGCGCGCCTAGTGCATCACCTACCGCGGTGACCTGACAGGCGATACACCTCGCTGCGCATACTCAATCGTGACAAGAGAACGACGAGCCAAGAAAAATGGATGTTCCTAGACAGCTGCAAAGAGGTTTTTTTTTTAAATTAAATAATTATCAATATATAAAACCGACTTTATCACAACTGGACGAAATTAAAAAACGAATTGACACCTCCTTTTTGGAAGTCGGTTAATAATATACTTATGTTTAACCGTCACCTCGCCTGATGTTAAGCGATGATGCGGTCTACGATGGAGCACGCTTGCCTAGAAGAAACCGATTCACTCGCGATTTGAAGACGCCCAGATTGTAACTATCTGGGAACACCCATTCAGGCAGCACATTCCACTGACTAGCAGTTTGCATAATTAAATTGGAATCAAAGCGCTTCGTCATTAGATACAATTATTATTCTACCTTTAAGATAATATCGTCCTCACAGTAAGATGTTTATAAAAGAACATTTACCATGATAAGGTTATGGATAGAGCTCCCGATATTTTGGTGCTATTACATGCACCATGTTCAGACATAAAAAACAACCATAAACAAGACGATCACATTAAAAACCGACTTCAAAATATATAAAAACGATAAGTGCCTATAAAATTTGAGGTTTCCCTCCATTTCCCTGGGATCCCATCATCAGATCCTGACTTAGTGATAATGGCACCAAATATGGGACCAATAGGTGACGGGAAATCGGTGAACATATATTAAAAAAATACTGTGAAGCATAGAATCGTCCTCCTTTTTTGAAGTCGGTTAATTATAAGCCGAGTGGACAGTATAAATCTTATTTATAAGTGTTTATATATCAATGTAAGTAGCGGTAGTGTGTATATTGTAATAGTTACCAGAGCGGCCTCCTCAGTCACCACGCTCTAACTATTGACGCTAATTAAAACATCTCATAAACATGAATTGGCTTATGATTACGATGTAGTGCAGCGTTTCCCATTAGCCAAGTCTCGACCCGGTACCGGGCCATCAAAATAAAATGCCGGGTCGTAACATTAGCCTTGCTTTAATAATAAAATAAGCTCCATACTTCGCACTAAAATTTAGTGACTAAATAGGCGATACCAGAATATGTAGTATTAATAAAACATCTTAACTATTAATAAATATGTATTATTTTACCTAATTGAACCAGCTTGGGTTTAAAATTATTAAGTAGGTCACGAAGAAAATTACCGGGCCATGGCAGAACAATGTTTGGGAAGCACTGATGTAGTGTATAAGTTTTACCGCATCCAAAGGCAAACCTATCACCTGATTCTGCGCGCCTCTCTAATGAGCGGTCTTGCAATAAAGCGAAGATGTGTAATTGGTGAAGGCACGCGTTGGCCACGCGCCCCGGTTCCACGTACGACTGAGCTATCGCGATGCGCGTTTTTGTTGTAGAAATACAGTTTTTGCAGCGATGGGTTTTGTTGCTATTCTTTTCCGGAAAATCTATGCTAAGTAACTCTGAGAGGTATTATTAGAATTAATCTTGCAATATAAGATAAGATAAGATGTGTAACAATTATTGACGGCACGCGTCGTTCACGCGCCCCAGTACCACGTTCGAGAAAGCTATCGCGACGTCAGTTTGTATAGTGAACATTGTTTATGTAGTGAGACCCTTTTTATTCAGAGGATGTTTTTGAAACTGTGGGACCGTTTTTGTTGCGTTTTTCTTTTAAGGTTAAACGTTTCACTTTGGCGGGAAATTCAAATTTCAAACAGTTTTTTTGTACATGTAGCTAGGCCGAGTAATTATTGTAAACGATCATGATGTTCGCGAAAATTGATTATTATTCTTTACAAACTCACGTAAAGTTATTTATCTCCAATGCACATTATTACATACATTTGTCAATAAACAAATTTATGCTGTTTCAAACGGTTTATTGCCAAATGTAAGTAATATGGTGAGTAACTGATTAATAGCTGTACATGATAATGTAAAGAACAACCAACGATTTTCGCGAACACTATGCCATTTCACAATAATTACCCGGCCTAGCTACAAGGACAAAAAAACTGTTTGAAATTTGATTTTCCCGCCAAAGTGAAACGTTTCACCGAAAGAAAATCTTGCCATCTGATTCTGCGTGCCTCCCTAGAACTGTCTTACAGTAGAGCAAAGATATCTAATCTTTTTACAGTGAACTAACTAGACATGCGCTTACCACAATCTCGCCTGATGGTAAGTGATGATGTGGTTGAAGATGTAGCATGCTTGCCTAATATCTATTATTATAAAAAATCTCGTGTCACAGTGTTTGTGGTCGCACTCCTCCGAAACGCCTCTACCGATTTTTATGATTTTTTAAACCGACTTCCAAAAAAGAGGAGGTACTCAATTCAACTATTTTTTTTAAATGTTTGTTACCTCATGACATTCCACTGGATGAACCGATTTTGATGATTATTTTTTTATTTGAAAGCTGGTGCTTCCTGTGTGTTGGTATACCATTTCAAATTGGTCCAGTTCTGTCATTTTTATGAAGTCGGTTTTTTATATTGATAATTATTTGTTAGGTATGAGAGTAGGTCGTAAAGTATTTTTCATTATCATCATCACAATTTTTCATCACCACGCGGGTGAAACCGCGGGGCGCAGCTAGTAACCTATAAAAAATCCCATTAACTTTTTCTTAAACAACCCCCAATTTTGCCTTTTGGAAAATGGGATCCACAATAAAATTGCTGTTCTGTTCAAGAAGTGGATTTCAAACGGTTAGTGCGTCTGAACGGAAATTTTTAATAAGTGTATATTTAATGTAATTAGCTCATACTGTAGAAACGCCGTTTTACAAGCGATAAGAGTTCATAACAAACCTGCACAGAACTAAAAGTGGTTTACTATTCCAAAAGCATTTTGCTGGGATATTTTGATAGAAAGAACTGTGGGGCTAGTACGAGCACTTGCGAAAAAGTATTCGTTCCGTAAACGATAGCAAAATGTATGAAAAATTGAACAGCGCCTCTATCGGACGTAAAGGGAAACTGAATTTTTCATACATTTGCTATCGTTTACGAAACGAATACTTTTTCGCAAGTTCTCGTACTAGCCCCACAGTTCTTTCTATCAAAATATCCCAGCAAAATGCTTTTGGAATATTAAACCACTTTTAGTTCTGTGCAGGTTTGTTATGAACGGTCTTGCAATAAAGACTTATTGGTGAAAGCACCCGTTATCTTGACGCATGTTGATGCTCTAGGATGACCGTTTTTCCATTGGCGAGCACATTTTTTTCAGCAGTAACCCTTATTCTGTTGCGTTCCTCTTCCGGGGAAGTTCCTTTGCCTACTAGAAGATTCTCTATAGATTAACTAAAGTGCTCATATGTGATCGTAAATCTTCACATTACGATGGGCAGGCATCGGGTAATGAAATGAAAACAGCAGGCTACCCAGCAGGCAACATAGCCTATACCATGTATTTAGTATCAATCACTGGTAAATTGCAATGCTCTTCAGCTTTTAACCGACTTCAAAAAATGGAGAGGTTCTCAATTCAGTGTTTTTTTTTTATGTTTGTTACCTCAGAACTCCGTGTTTTATGAACTGATTAGGAAAATTCTTATTTTAATTGCATAGATAATCCTTTCAGATCAGTCCCTTAGAAATTTCATCAAAACGGTTCAGTAGTTTGGCTTTTAAATCAAAATAACTGGAAAATTTTGTAACCTTGATATGATCATCCAAGTAACCAAATTTTCGCATTGTAAACGAATTTTGTGAAGTTAGTTTTTTAAATTGATAATTAACATTTACTCAACTTCGTTTCTTATTGAAATAATTTGATTAAGTAATACTTATTAAATTAAAGCGCAATAAAAATATTTAAACAAAAGCTGCGTGTACTCGAATGTTTTAATTTATTTTTTGTTGACCTAATCTGATCCTTTGGGAACGAGGATAAGATCTTGTTTGGGTCGGTTTCTTCTAGGCAAGCGTGCTCCATCGTAGACCGCATCATCGCTTAACATCAGACGAGTTGGCGGTCATACCTACGCAAACTTATTAAAACCATCATTATTATCAGCCATAAGACGTCCACTGCTGAACATAGGCCTCCCCCTTTAACCTCCACACTGAACGATATCCTGCCATCTGCATCCACTGGATGCCCGCGACTCTCACAATGTCGTCGGTCCATCTAGTGGGAGGCCTACCTAGGCTGCGTCTTCCGGTTCGTGGTCTCCACTCAAGAACCTTTCTACCCCATCGGTTATCGGTTCTTCGAGCGATGTGGCCTGCCCATTGCCACTTCAACTTGCAAATTAAAACATTTAAAAAATGCAAAAAATATCTCATTTAAACGAAATGTAGGAAAAACCACTGAAGTGAGAAATTTTTCGTTTAGGGAAAAACTGACAGATTTAAATCTATCATCCTTCAAAAACAAACAATTGCGTCAATCACGCGAAGCCAAAAGAGCACGAGGAAAAAAAACAACAACAAAAATCCAAATCATCCATCGCTTCTGAATAACCCCCTTGCAATTCCGGTGCAAAGGTTACAATTGCAGCAAATTACCTTTCAAACTACAATTCTCTGTGCAAACACGTGTACAAACCCCACCACCTTATCACAATAACTTCGACCATCACTCTCTTTCATATTTCAAACGAGTTTTAGTGAATGCATATTGTGGTAGAGTGCTAGAGTGTTAGAAAGTAAAGAATAACTACTTAATAGGCGCGCGCGCACCCGCCATGCTCGGTTGATATTGCTCCTGTTGTTTTATGGTTTTTGTGCTAACAAAAGTACTGCAATATTATGCGTGAATATAAACACGGCATGCTTTCTAAGTAAAAAGTTGATTGATTAATGAGCAATGTTGATTAAGCGTTGATTAAATTGAGTGGAGGGAAAAAACATCCCAACTGCGCAAAAAGGAGGATTATTTATATTGTTGGTTACAATAAGTGTTACGAATACCACAGCGTAATTTTGTTTGAATATACATTACGTGCTAGTGACCCGCCCCGGCTTCGCACGGGTGTAAGGTTTATTATAATATTCTAGAATGATTTAACAAAGCCTGTGAGTAAACCTGATCCTAGCTAAGCATATTCGTGAAAACCACATTAAAAAATTAGTTCAGTGGATGCCTGCGACTCTCACAATGTCGTCGGTCCATCTAGTGGGAGGCCTACCTACGCTGCGTCTTCCGGTTCGTGGTCTCCACTCAAGAACCTTTCTACCCCATCGGTTATCGGTTCTTCGAGCAATGTGGCCTGCCCATTGCCACTTCAACTTGCAAATTTTAATGCCAATGTCAGTGTCTCTGGTTCTTTGGCGAATATCTACGTTCCGGATTTTATCGCGCAAAGAAACTCCGAGCATAGCTCTCTCCATTGCCCGTTGTGTGACTCTGAGTTTTTCAAAAGGTCAACAGTAAGGACCACGTGTCAGTACCATATGTTATCACAACACACACTGGTCAAAGAACCTTGCCTTTAGGCACTGTGGTATCTTGGACGAGAAAATGTCACCCAATTTCCCGAACGCTGCCCATCCGAGTTGGATTCTTCGGGCGACCTCCTTGCCTAAGTTCACAACTGAACAATCTGTCCAAGATAGGTGTAATGGTCAACAACTTCGAGAATATCCAACCACCTTCCAACGACTACCGGCACGGGTACAACATGGATATTGGATATGATTTTTGACTTGTCCATGTTTATTTTAAGACCAACCTGACGATAAGACGAAGACCTGATGACGAGAGACGTTTTTATTATATGTATAGATATACATATAATACTCACATTATACTTATAACACCCTTCTATCTACTCATATCTCGTTTTACCAGAGCCATAAGAAGACACAGAAACTAATTCTATCAATTATATTGACGTGATAATGATGAAAGACCACGAAACGAAAGACCTAGTAAAATCATTAAAGTACGTATACTTTGGTAAAGGCAACGGGCAAATGTAACAAGATCTGCACTCATAAATATACTTTTACAACTATTCAATAAAAGAGCAATACCAATGCCCATCGTTTATTGCTTCGAAGCCTACCTAGTGGGCAGTAAAGCATTTATTCAATTTACCTTTTGGACCCTTCACATGGATAATTGGATGGCTCAGTACTTAGTACAGTACGGAGGTGACCATTGTTGCTGAAAATTTAAGGAAAACATCAAAATACTTAAAGTCAGATTTTCTCACTTTTAAGCAACGCTTGTTACTACAGGTGACCACAAGGCGCATTGAGTGGGGAATAAAGATGGCGCTTGCCTACACATAGTCGTGCGTTTCGCTATTTCTATATTATATTTTTCGAAAAGTAAGTATAGCTGTAGTACCTAATGTAAAATGAAAACGAATCAGCAAATGTAGTTAGTATAGGACACCGTGAGACTCGTTGGTGTGACGATATACGTAAGACGGCTGGTAGTAGCTGGAAGAGAAAAGCCGAAGATCGGGCTGTTCGGCCGATTGGCTGCTGATTCTTGTGTTCACGAAAACTTAATTAATAGTAATCCACCATTATTACATATTAATTATTAACACTCGGAGTAACATGGTAACAAGAAAAAAAAACACTTGTCACCATTTTACTTTTCACTTGTTACCCAATTAAAAGATATCGAAACAAAAAAATTTTTGTTTATAATGTTATGATAGTCAAAACTTGGTTGTGTCACTTTTTGTATATGCACACTCAGTAATTTTATATCGTCAATAATGTAAAAATGTGCGTGCGAGAGAGCTGCAGACGTAAAGAGCCCCCTTAAGAAAATAATACAATGAGGCGATATTTTATGTTCATTTCACGTTGGCACTGAAAACCTTGCCTGTTGTCTGATAACTGTTGACAATTTGTTGTCAAACGCCTGGCTATGAATTTCAGCAAACTCACGCGAGAGCATATTCTCATTGACTAGGCGTGTTATCGTCTTCGATCACATTCACAGTACGAGATATAGTCTACCGACCTGTATTTTATCAGTGATTCCAACTTATGGGATTATACATAAGTATTTGACCACTTTTCACCACCGGCTACAATTGGATTATTTTTCGCCACCGATGATAACTGTGATTTCTCCCTATTTACCCCTATTTATAAAAATAAGCTAGTGATGGCAAGAGACTATGATTAACGGTTTCAGTTCTTCCTGGTTTTATTTGTTTATTTATTTATCATGTGTGATTATTGATTATTTTTGTTTTCGTAACACATGAAAAGTGTACCTTTTTTGTTACCTATCGTACTAATTGTTAATGAAAAATCTATAAGGGCTGTATTCATAACTTCATGGTTTTCATATCCACATTCAAACAAGAATATTTATCTCGCGTTTCATATAGTTTCACAGAAGATAGAAGTACCACGTAATAGTCACCTTTTACGACCTCTGGTGGATAAATCGTAATAAGCCGGCCGGACGCGGCAGGTGCTACCGAAGGTTCACTCGGGTTCACGACATCCCCCTCCCCCCGGAACCCTGGACTGCACCCCCGCGCCCAGCATCCGTGCAAACCCGTTCCTCTAATAATATAACGTAGAAATGAAAGATTAATGAGAGCAGCCCGCGCACGCCTCTTTCACTCCGCGGGTAGGGATGGGGTGGCGTTTGTGGTCAAGCTCTATCGATATAAAAAGCAGCAGACTAACATCTTGCTGTCACTTTATGTCGTACGCGAGCGTGAGAAGGCTACGTTGATGTATACGCTGGTCTCGTTTTCGTTTTCACATGAAAAAAAAGTCAACACATTTTGACATGACGCGCACGGCCTGCAGCTATAATGTCGACGAAATCAGTTTTCAAAAATCTAAATGACCTCATTCAAGGACATAAAACTTTTAACGATGGCGAATGTACAATTTTGGTTGAAAGAAGTTCATAGGCGACAGTTGGATACTACTTACCATCAGATGCCCCGTGCGTTAGTTTGCTACACTAGCAAATAAACTAAAAGGCTGTGTTGGTCCTCAAACTATATCAGTTATTCACTCATCTGGTACCGCGCTAGTTTTGTCTTTAGCTCGACGGAATCCTCTACTTATATCTTGTACCAAAGAAAAATGCTGCTCTATCTAATACGAATAGGTTTTTTTATTAACTGAAAACTTCTTTAAGCGCTTTGAGTACTTTTTGGGTGAACAAAAATCATGGGACAGCGTCATCGTCACGCTGTACCGAGTATTTTAAAACAGCACCATCTCTTGTAGAATAGGTGAATTACTACCTAAGTTTTCACTGCCGACGTGCGGTCCTATGACTGATGTGTTTTTTATTACGATTATTTTATAAGATTATTTTTGAATTTCTTGAAAATATCGATAGGTCTATTTCCAATACATCACTAGAGCAGCGAGTCTCGATCGGCGCGCAATGAAGACCGCCCAGATAAAATATTAGCCGCGCGGCCGGTTCAGTAGCAGCTATAATATGGATATGTATCGAGCGATGACAGTCACACTGTGACCTCTCGATGGAATGCAAGCTTTATCGTGTGAGCAACAGCTCCCGTTTATAAAACTAAGTCTAGTATGGTTTCAAATTGATTAGGCGACTTAATTAATTAGGTACTAGTCTCTATTTACAGATATGCGAGTAAAAACAACAATGACTTTTTGCCTGCCCCGGTACCCGGTACAGTTGATAGTGAACCTACCTTCTGCGCTTGAGGGCGTGGTTCGATTCCCACCTAGGGCAAACATTCATGTGATGAACATTTGTGTTTGTTCTATGTTTGGGTATTAATATCTATTTATGAACGTATTTAAAAATATGTATGTACGTATATCAGTCTCTGGCAGTCATAATACAAGCTTTGCTAAGTTTGGGGTCAGATAGAAACCCTAATTACCCGTATTTATAATTACCCGGATTCGTACTGAGCAGTGAGATTTCTTTTCTTTTCAACATTTCATTAACGCAAGGTCATCACAATCACGTAGGTATACTGCATATCCCATACACACACACACTATACACTTGCTAGGATAACTGTATCTTTAAATAAATCGCGAGGACGCCTAAAAAAAATGTATTGTTTTTCGTTTAAACTGGTCTCCATAATACGGGCCTTTGAGCCTAGTGTGGGACCGTAAAAATGTCTGCGAATCGTTGCCTTATTTTAGTTTATTTAAGTTTAATTATAATTTTGTATAAAATGTTTTAATATGGTGTTTTTGGTAAATAAATTATCTTATCTTATCTTAGATGACCGTATGTGCAAAAAAAGTCCCAGATATTTATTTATTATTTATTTATGAACTATCAGAAATTGGTTCTTATTCGAATGGGACTGAAAGCGATTGCATTTCAGCGATAAGATTGCCATTCGTGTTTATTTGGTTACATCTCTCACAATAGTCTCTCGCAAACTTTTGCATACAACTGGATCACATTTAAAACCGACTTCAAAAATATATGAAAAACGTAATAAGTCCTATAAAATTTGAGGGTTGCTCTCGATTTCCCTGGGATCCCATCATCAGATCCTGACTTGGTAACAATGGGATCAAAATGAAAGCATCCTACTGAAGATTTTTTTGAAATCGGTTAACATTTGGCCAAAGGATGAAATTGTTATATGCTTTCATATATTGTTCACGGATTTTTTTAGGTAAAAGATTTTGTATCAAATTTTTAGCGTCCGATTCTGTTCTCTGAAGTTTATATAATACTTTCATTCTCACTATTGGAAAACATACTTTTTTTTATAAAACTAAGTAAACTTCGAATGTGATGTGATAGTGAGTGTGTTACGAACGAAGGCCGAGTGCATTTCCCGCGTTTTTTCACAAACTTTTTTACTTATTTGGCTCGTGCGGTTTGCCTTCTTTCAGCCGCGCATACATTCAGCCTGTAATTTGTTCATACAATGTTTGTGATTGATCTCTTTAATGATTGGAACTTTTACTAACAATGTCCACATTCTAAATTCAAATCACTTTTGGTCCCTAGGCATTTTGGTCCCTAGTTAAGAAGAATATACTAACTCTTTTCAAATAGATGTGATAAAAACATTATTTGCTAGAGATGGTAGGTCATCGACATCATCACGCTCCCGTTCTCGTAGTGACCTACCCCAGGTACAGTAAGCAAGATGTAGCGTAGCTAACCAGCAAATATTAATTACGAATTAACATACGGTGGAAAAAAGTTAAAGATCGATACACACGACCGCAGACCAACTAGCCGTGTAGCCAACGGAGTTAGGGATGTGCTACACTTTAGAGTTACTTTAATCTGTGTTAGAAAGTTGTCCTATTTTTAACCGACTTCCAAAAAGAAGGGGGTTATAATTCGACTGTTTTTTTTTGTTACCTCAGAACTTTCTGACCTAGAACCGATTTTGATGATTCTTTTATTTATTTGAAAGCTGGTGCTTCCCATTTGGTCTCATTACAAATTTTATATTGTTTTAATTAATCAGACTTATATTTTTTACCGACCTCCAAAAAGGAGGAGGTTCTTAATTCGACTGTATTTTTTTAATGTTTGTTACCTCAAAACTTTTGACTGGATGAACCGATTTTGACGATTCTTTTTTTATTTGAATGCTATTGCGTCCCTGTCCCTTGTAATCACATTTCAATTTGGTCCAGTTCTGACATTTTTATGAAGTCGGTTTTTAAATTGATAATTATTCCAATAATGTGTAGTTACACGGATTATTTTGTACCCATTTTCTTGTCTCAATATTTTAGCTAAACTTTTTCTTGCTTTTAGCTATTTTATCTTCTTTTTTTAAGGTGGCAACTTAACGCCTAATTTCCCTTTATAACCATTGACCGGCCAAAACTTAAAATATACATTTTTTTTATTATTTTTTTACTACTAATTTCACATAAAGTTAAGGACAAAGGAAAAAATTGAGGATGTTTTTTTGCATATTTTTTATAAGTAAGCGGCAAAAGGGCATGCGTTTGGCCTTATGGTAAGCAGAATCAACGCTTTTACCGGAATGTGTTAGATTATGTGAAACTTTAAGGACAGCAAATAAAACCGTATAATTTAAAATTTTGAGGTTATGTAAAAAAAACAAGCGCTATAAGCAGTCCTGGATTTGTCAATAGGCCATACAGGCCGCGGCGTAGGGGCGGCAGCGTCCTAGGGGCGGCAGATTTTAGAGGAAGCTCAAAAATTATTATTTTAGAAAGGTACATGGTGCGGTGGAAATAAAGTGGCCTACACTCGTAAAAAATCTCTCCACTAAATCCTTTCAAAATTGACATCAGTATAAATTATGTAGGTACATTCTCAAATTAAAGCAAAAATATTGCGTCATATTAGTTTTAAAAAAACACATATTTTTTGAGTTCATAATATTTACAAAAAATAAATAAAGGGGAAAAAACAATATTGTATTCCCTATACAGCACACTAGCCACACACCGTTGCAGATGAGTTATGAGCAGTGATTTAATTTCGCTGAGCGAGTGATTCAGGAAACTGACCATTTACGGCATTGCCCGTAATGAGTGTAATTTTATTGAAAATAAATTATTATTCATTATCATTATGTTGCTTCTGAAGTGTTACAAAGTAGCCTAGGAATTTTATAATTGGGAGGAGGTGATATAGGTGATAATGTGTATAATTTTGATTGACGTCGAATATTATTAGCTTCTTGGAAGTCGAATATAACCTACTTTTATTTTGTAGATTGAGATCTCTCATTCTCGGATTGAGTTGGTCACTTATCACTGATCAAAATTTTTATATTTATATTTATTTATATATATAATATATTTTTTATGTTTATATATGCTTTTTTGTGTTAGTATTGATTATGTTACCAGGATGAACAGATGCATGCTCGTCAGATTATTACAGGTGCTTGCTTATTTTTAAAGGTTTAGGTTATTTATAAATAATTAGAAGTATAGATTTAAATTTTATTTAAGAGCTAAGTATCGATACAAACATCTTAGTTTTTCGATACTTATTGTTCAAACTATTATGTATACATATGAAATAAATAAATGAAAAAAGGTTCATTTGTTTTGTTTTATCTAGTCCCATAAATTTGATACATTACATATGGTAAAAAGGATCTAATGATGGAACCGGGGGCCGCATACTGGATTCTCGTCCAAGATGCCACAGTGCCAAAAGACAAAGGTTTTTGACCAGTGTGTGTTGCCAGTGATGACATATCGTACTGAGACGTGGTCCTTAACTGTTGGCCTTTTAGAAAAACTCAGAATCACACAGCGAGCAATGGAGAGAGCTATTCTCGGAGTTTCTTCGCGAGATAGAATCCGGAACGTGGATAATAGCCAAAGAACCAGAATCACCGACATAGCTATTAAAATTTTCAAATTGAAGCTGCAATGGGCAGGCCACATCGCTTGAAGAACCGATAACCGATGGGGAAGAAAGGTTCTTGAGTGGAGACCGCGAACCGGAAGACGCAGCGTAGGTATTCCTCCCACTATATATGCCTACGATATTGTGATTTTTGAGGGTCGCGGGCATCCAGTTGGTGCAGACTATCGTTCTGTGTGGAGGTTAAAAGGGGAGGCCTATGTTCAGCAGTAGACGTCTGCTGGCTGATTATGATAATGATAACGATGAGTATATTATTTGATTAAATAGCTTCCACTGTTTTCGTTCTTAGTCGCTTAGTGAATGGCAAAGGTAACTTGACTATCAGGGTACCATTATTGACTAGATATTGGGAAAAGTGAAGATAACTTATACGTGGACTTAATAATTCCATTTACTTGAGACTAAACTGACTTTTGAACTCAGTTCCAAACCTTATACATATAAGAAACCCATTTTTTTGTTATTCTGCTAGATCTGACTGCAAGGATTTATATTAGGACTATATAGCTTAAGCTCCCACACCTTATTCTGGCGACATGCCCGGAGGGCTACTGCTGACATGGTATAAGTCCCTTTAGAAAGAAAACATCCTAAAAGTCAAAGTCAGTCTGTGAGGCTAGTGTTAGTAGACCAATTAATATTTTCCGTTCTTATCTCTTCAGATAGCCACAAAGATCGTAAAAATTAGTTACAATGTGATACGAGCATCCTATCTGACACTGCATTAGAAAGCGTGACCGCTACAATTAGCCATATCTCAGCCGCTGAGATCTAGGCTTTGGACGGTAGACAATAGGCACTGTCTGTGGTCACCGCTGAGTTGCCTCTGCGGTTTTGGACGTTAGATTATTGTTAGATTTAAAAGCCTAGGGTGTGCTATCTATGTTTTGACAAACATTGCCATCTGCTCAAAGTATGGATGGCCCAGACCAAGCCCCAGGTGAAAGAAGCTAGAAGTTAAGGAGGCCAATGATAACAATAGCCAAGAGCGTATCGAGACACGCATATCGTGGGGTTCTGTGGCCAGATCCATATAAATGTGGTCACATTCATAGTTCAGAAATTGGTTGTAAAAAAAAACGAACTAAGGAAGATCTGTGGATATCTATCGTCATTGTTAATTCATCGACCGATTTCTATGCAGATCGTATTCGAGGTGACCGTAAAGCTATGATTCTGCGAAGGTTCTGTTCTTCGAAGCTATGATTCTGTGAACTCGTCGACCTATCCTCGACGCAAACTGTCTCGATTTCGACGTAAACCCAGTTCTAGACGGCTGTTCTAGATGAACAGTAACCGGTGGAGTCCGAGCGCGAATATCGATCATTATAAATATCCAAGTGCCACTAACGGCCCGTGCGCACGCGACCTCACGTCAAAGATTAATTTTCGTGTTGTTTAGAGGGACACATTGATTTAGAGGTATTTTTATAACGCTGAATAAAGAACTTAGATACTGAAGTTAATAAATTTTATATTATTCCATTAAGGGCATTGAAGAGCAATGTTTTCAGCGAAATTACAGGGCACACAGAGATTTGACATCTTATATCTCGGGGTGACGAGCGCAGTGCATTGCCATCCAGGGTTTTGAACTGTTGAAGTTCAAAACAAACAGACATAAATTCTAAAATCTGTCTTAACGTGTTCAGCTGCTTATTTTAAGACGCCCTGTGTGTTTTTTTTTTATATCTCGCTATAACTTTTTTTATCTCTACGTTTTTATTATACGCATAGATATAGATGAAGATTACATAGATGAAGTATAATCATTATCATCCGCCAGAAGACGTCCACTGCTGAACATAGACCTCCCCCTTTAACCTCCACACTGAACGACACCCAAGACACCAACCAACGACCAACACCCTGCCATCTGCATCCACTGGATGCCCGTGACTCTCACGATGTCGTCGGTCCATCTAGTGGGAGGCCTACCTACGCTGCGTCTTTCGGTTCGTGGTCTCCACTCAAGAACCTATCTTCCCCATCGGTCATCAGTTCTTCGAGCGTTTGAAGTATAATGGTAGGGCCGAATTCTTACAAGTAGGAATCCTCTCCTATTATGAATATACCAACTGATAAAAACAACAATCATTGTAACCACGATAATCCTTATATCACCTTCAAACGGTAAATTGATAAGACACTTCGTCACGAGCGAAACATTAACGATGTTATCAGCTCTGAACTTCAAACCCATCCATTTTTCGCTCCACGATCTAAGTAAAAGATTTATTGCCAAGCTTCGATTTAGGGAGTACTTTTGATCCTACCTCTACCTCTTTTGATAACCGATATAGCTCAGTGGTAGCACTTTTCTTTATTAGCAAGAGGTCCCGGGTTTGTCTTTCATTAAAAAAGTTAAATGTCAAATCGGGTGTTGCCGTCTTTAGGTTTTTTAACACGCTTTTAGCTTGGTATGTGTCTATGTAACGGAATCTTTAAACGTGATTTTCACCCTTTTCAAAACGACGGATTGATTTGAAACTTTGCATACTTATTAAGGACCAATGACAATGCAATAATTTAAATAGTTTGTCCCATTATCCTTAAAAGGATCTTCAGGATTAGCGATTTTAATGCGTGTTTTTTTTTTAGTTTTATAAACTGCAAGAATTATTTCTTTTTGATTTGGTTTGTATTTATGTGTCTAAATAGTAGGGCCCATTGTAAAAGTTGTTTGAGAGCAATATGACTTTTTTCGGCTTATCCATTCTGTGTAATCCTACGCATGGTGGTAGAGGATGGCAGATCTTTTGTGTTGCCTCTTATCTAAACCTTCTGTGATCATCATCTCTGACTATATCTAGGTACCTATCGTTTAGATCATTGCGCTTGCACTGCTTCCCCACCGCTAGAAAATTATCCAAGCCTGACAAAACAAATCAAAACCGACCTTAAAACCTTGGTAGACGATTTAAAATTGAGGCTTTTAAGGTTTCTGCCAAAGAAGATGGTCGCCGTTGCAGTATTTTAGCGGAGCTGCTGTATAAATCGTAGAGTGATTAACACTATCGTAGGAAGGAAGCGGTGTGCTTGAAAGTCGATTTATTAATTCATTAGTTAAACGTTTTATCCTCGGGCTGTAATTGGGGCGATTGATTGAGGAATCGAGTGAAAGGAAGCCTTAATCGAGACGTTCGGTATTATCGGTGGACTTCTGCCTCATTTCGATTAACCTTTGGGAAATATTTATTGCTTTCGGTGTGAGTTTCGATGTTATTCATTCGTGTACATTTTCAATTCAACACATATGAAAAAGTCTCATTATGGTTTCCATCTTATTCCGGGTTACTTATGTTGGGGTAAAGCATCTCCTTGCTTTTTTTAACTTTTATCGCATGTTGACATGTAACCAGCGCCGGTTGTGCACAACCGGCATCATGCAGAGGTGGGACTGGTTTGTGAAAAAAAACGGGTAGGTATAGTTTCCTTTTTGGTTTAGTTATATACTTTTTTTTACTTTGTGTATTTTATTGGCTGGTAAGTGCTTTAGTAACTAAACAAAACACAAGCTTACTAATATTACAAAAACAATTTGACTAACCATGGTCGTTAATTGAAGGTGTAAGACAATCTAAATGCTCAAGCCCGTGCACATTGCCCCCATTTTGTGTGGTGTTGTTTTCTGTCACAACGAGATCTGTGCCTTAAATACCTGTACCGATCTTGATGCAATTCGGCAAGGACGTCGAATGCATCGTAGGGAAGGATGTGGGATACTTTATATACCTAAAAATGTGGAAAAACGAAATCCAAAACTACTGCGTCGAGTTGGATTTTAATACTAAATTCAACGAAATTTTATTAAGGTTATAGGAACACAATTCAACTCCTTGATATAAGTAGAAGAAACATAAAGCTTAGCCGAGAAAACGGCTCAGTGTAATCATTTAGCACTGCATAAAGGTCAGACCACACTAGAACTAACTAGGCTAAAAAAACTATTATTTTTGGACATAATTACCTACCTATATCCAGGGGCGTAGCTATCGGAGGGCTAGGCGGTGCCGTGCACCAGGGCCATCAAGCTCAGGGGGCCCTCAGAACCTGACCATCAAACCTCAAACTGAACTTGCGAAACATTTTCCCTTTGAGCACAATAAAGAGCTGATGATAAAGTAGCTTTGTACCTTTAAAGTATGTATATTTTTACTTGGTAAAACCTAACACAGTTTAGATAGGGCCCCATTTTTATTGCACCGGGGCCTTTGGTTACCTAGCTACGCCACTGCCTATATCTGATTTAATAAGGTGTCACCGAGAGGATTATTCCCCTCGGTACTTCTGTGCCAGATGGAGAGCACCGGGATCTCCACAGGAAAGCACCAGTACAACCCACACGCTGCCTGAAGCATCACTCACGGAAAATGCTTGAACTATTACTGCTCCTTCCCTCTACAATGGCGCGAACCACACCGCTCCGTTGTCTTCCCTGGGCTCGTTTGAATAGGAGGTCAAATCCCCAAATCTAACCATAGGACCCCTTTAAATTGGTTTATACGATAAAGGGTTACCCAAACCGTATTCTAAGACCCCCAGCTCCAGATTGTCTATGACACTCTGGGCATGAAGATAAATCTAACGACACCTCACGTGGTCAGGAGGTTACATAAAAATATTTAAGAAAAAAACTCTTTCTTCTTCTTCTTGGGCAACCGAGTGAAAAGGTCGTACACATTTTCAAGTTTTGCCTATTCAATGTTGTGTGAAAATGAGCTTTGAGTTAAGCCTCTAAAGGCAATCCGACAAAACTGAGTTTTAAATAATAATACGTATCAGTATTTCTGAAGCGCGAATACCGCTATACCAGAAGCGCTATAGAATCGAGGCAGTTCTAGCAGCATCCTTGTTGTACTGCATACGTAGAGCGCTGATGGATCCTTGGGTATAATGAATCCATAGGTTGCTTGTGTAGAAGCACTGACAATATGCCCTTAACAGTCACTTTTACTTCTACAGAGCATCGAGCAAACCTAAGGGCTATCATATTTCCCTCACCGCCAGCATACTTACGCTCCCTTTCTATATGTCAGCGTATCTTCTCTGACTGTGCCCCAAGTATTTGAACTTTTAATTTTTATTTTTATTAATAGTCATGTAAAAAAAGTGTTAAAATAATATTAACTTAGAATTTCCGACCCTTCTGCTGAGTTCAGAGTGGATGCCAGCCTTATCGCGGTGAAACTGCAGCCGACACGCGCCTCCCATTACCCCCTAATGCACTTAAAGTAGTGGGGTACTTATCTCTGAACCATATTAAATGCACCACAAAGTTCGAAAATAAGGAAGTCAGGCTGTGTGGAATAAATTCACGATGTCTTTGATATCGATTTTCATGTTTTTATTTTCTATCGCCTGCATTATGGAAAATGTGCACAAGAGCTGTTCAGGCTGATCCCGTCATCCAATTTCCGCCATAGATCATCGAGGCGGTCATTCCATCCTTACGTCGTGAAATTTGGTAAAGTCCGTACACAGCGTTTCCAAAATTCTTTCTTAATTAGAACTGCACAGGAATGGAATGCGCTCCCTGCCTCGTTCCATATAAATTACAATTTGGATCTCTTCATGACAAGAGTGAATAGGCACCTCATGGGCAAGCGTGCCCCATCTTAGACCGCATCGTCACTTACCATCAGGTGAGTTGTAGCATCAACGCTAGCCCATTTAACCATATAAAAAAAAATGTAAAATGGCATATCCCAATGGAGATAAAATCCCGATGGATTTTCCTGAATATAATTAGCATTTAATAAAAAAAAAACTATATGGTAATTACAATAATCATTTAATATCAGTCACAAACTTAGAACCTTCACCTCTTTGTAATATTAGTGTATGTGAAATAATCATCAAATCAGATATTTTAAATGTTTATCGGAAATTATCGGGCATTATTTTATTTAGGTAAAAATAGGTACCTTTCGCTCGACGTTTTGACCACGTTAATGGCCGTGGTCAACTGAGCGTGAGGTGGTGAACTGAGCGATGCTGTGTTAAAATATGTCATGTAATGTATGCAAATCGCGAAAGTTTAATTACTAAATCAGATATTGTTATTATTAGCATTAATTAATGTTAACTTTTGGAGCTTTGACACCTCGACATGCCGAAATAAGCTTACCCCACATCTTGCAAAGGTGGAAATCCCACACCATCCGACTTTTCCGCTATTTTAAATAATACAAGTAACACACAATCTATCCAGATAGGATCAAAACAAAGCTGATACAAGGATATTTGCGATGCACCCAACGTAAAACAAACCAATTCAGAGCATGGCGGCGATGGAGATAAGTACCACTATCTCCCATCAGCTCTATTGTTGGTAGAGATGTGCCCCAGACTGCTCTGAACGCCTAATTGTATGGCAATTGTGCTAAAGCGTAGCCCGTGCCCTTTGTCTTAGCAGTAATTACTTTTATAAATCCACTAAGCGATTTACATCGTTGATAACATCGGCCGAGCAAAGGTTGCGACTTTGTTTCCGTTACGCTTCAGAGTACCACTTGTTTGAGGTGAAATTTATGGCAGACAGCAGTGCGTCTCGGGATGACCCGCAATCCTGCAGAAATTGTACATTTATAGACATACTAGCTGTGCCCGCGACTTTGTCTGCGGTTTCTTCAGAAAAAATAGCCTATGTCCTTAAATAGTTGATTGAATCAGGCGTTACTTTGCGGAAGTCCATTTTCAAAACTGTTTAAATGATGAATTTCTAGTGTAATTAGTAGAAGCGGAATTACACTAGAAATTCATCATTTAAACAGTTTTTTTAGCCTATGTCCGTCCTCATGATACATACTATTACCTCGCAAAATTTTATCGAGTTCGGTTAAGCCGTTTAGCCGTGATTATGTAGCAAACAGACAGAGTTAATCGCACTAGTTCGCATTTATAAAATTAGTATAATATTAGTATGGATGCATAGACATAATTTATTTGTGGCAAAAAATAAAAATACAATATACAAATAGACAGTAAAACAATTTAAAAAACTGGAGCTTATTGACTTGCGGACTAAAGCCAGACAAAAATGGTGTCTTCAGTACCGATTTTAATTCGATTTCAAAATAAGTTCCCAATCTGGTATTTACTTAGACCGCTGGTGTAGCGACCCGAATTGGGTCTTTGCCTCCGATACAACGTCATCGGTCCCGGTCTCGCGTTGATTCTCCCCAGTCGGAGACTTGGAGCTCGCGCAAGTCAGCTACGACGCCTACGACATATTTCCAGCGAGATCTAGGCCGTTCAATTAGTCGGTGGCCAAAGGGAACTCCAAGATACGCGTTCTTGATTCTTGACCTTGCTTATTTTTTTTGTATGGTACATACTAGAAACTTTGAACTTAACGTCGAACAAAAGCAGCCTATTTCGAACTTAATAAATCAAAGCGCGATAAGTCGGATATACATTTAAAACAAACTCTCATATCGTAGGTTAACTTGGTGTATCTAACTAGCCATCGTTTCTTTTTTATTAGTTAGATGCTAAGCAACGGATGCCACGCCCAGTCTTTGGATGGGTGACCGTGAGTGGCTTTAACAACTGACAATACTGTAGGTCCATTATTCTATAACAACAACTTAAGGCATAATATAAGAGGCCTTAAAGCTGCCTAAAAACTCTGACAGGGAAAGCAGTTACGCAGTTACTTTTAGATTGAATTGCTAAATTTTATTCAGACCTATTCATATGTTGTTACGGTGTTGACTGACCTATTCATATGTTGTTACGACCTATTCATATGTTGTTACGGTGGTTACTTACACACAAACTTTCTATCAATAATTAAGGTATAATTTCAGTCTAATTAGGTCGTTGAGTCGTGTCAGATTTTTTGCTGGTCTTTCTGAAGACATTTAATAAAATAGGTATTCGCCTAACTAGATTGAGGTGTTGATGTAATCTTTTAATTAAGAAGTCTATTCTATGGTTTAAATAAAACAACTGAATAACTTCAACGGGGTTATTAAATAAAGGAGGAGATTCAAAAGAGCGCGATATAAGTGGGTATAGGTACTTACAAAATAATAGGTCGGGGAAAAAGTCTTTTCGTATTTTGTATGTATAAAGTTGTAGTAAAAATCTCATCGGTTGTACTGTTTGTGTCTGGCTGGTTTTGATACCATTAAAATATGACATTTTAAAAAAAGGAACACAAAAAGTAAAAAGCAATATCCCGCCATTTTTCAATTGTTTTTTGTTCGATAAAATGATAAAAATCTAACGAAGAAATTCGATTTATTTTGAAATTTTATTACAAAAAAGGGAAAAATGGGCCACAAGCCGCGAATAAAATTTGTGACATTTATGGTATGGACCTAATGCAGTGTCATCAAGAGTAGCACAATGTTGGTTCAAGTGTTTCAAGGGAATTTTGATGTCAAAGATGCAGCTCGCTGTGGTCGCCCTGTTACGGATAAAGTCGATGCCATTTCTGAAAAAGTGGACTTAGATCGGCATATTAGTAGTTAAAACGTAGCTGAAGAACTGGAGATCGGCCACAAAACAGTTTTGACCCATTTGAAAAAGACTGGGCATACAAAAAAACTCGATATTTGGGTGTCACACGAGCTCACTGAAAGAAGCCAAATGAATCTTGTACTCATTTGCGATTCTCTGTAGAAACGTAACGAAATCGAACCGTTTTTGAAAAGATTAATCACTGGCATCGTTAATCCATGTCACTGGTGATGAAAAATGGATCACCTACGACAAGAATGTGCGCAAACGATCATGGTGAAAGGGCAGTGAAGCACCACAGACTGTAGCGAAACCTGGATTAACACGTAATAAGGTGATCCTGTGTGTATGGTGGGATTAGAAGGGCATCGTTCATTATGAGCTTTTACCGCCGGGCAAAACCATCGATTCGGATCTCTACTGCCAACAGCTGATGAGACTCAAACAAGAAATTGAGAAAAAACGGCCGGAATCGATCAACAGAAAGGGTGTGGTCTTTCATCATGATAACGCCAGACTGCACACATCTTTGGTCACTCAGCAAAAATTGAGAGAGCTTGGTTGGGAAGTGTTAATGCATCCACCATATAGCCCTGACCTTGTACCCTCAGATTTCCACCTGTTTCGGTCTCTTCAGAATTCTTTGGGTAGTGTTAGATTAACATCCAGAGAGGACTGTCAAAACTACTTGTTGCATATTTTTTTATCAGAAATCCCAAAATTTCTATATCAACGGGATCATGTCACTACCTACAAGATAGCAACAAGTTATCGAACAAAATGGCACATATATATTATAATTAAATGTAATTAAACTTGAAAAAAATATGTCTTGAATTTGTTTATAAAATACGAAGAAACTTTTTCCCCGACCTATATAAAGAGGGCGCGGGTCAATCTACACTAATATTATAAAGAGGAAAGATTTGTACCTATTTTTGTATGTTTGTATGTTTGTAATGAATAGGCTCCGAAACTACTGAACCGATTTGAAAAATTCTTTCACTGTTGGGAAGCTACACTATCCCCAGGTGACATAGGCTATACTATATTTTGTAGCGAGGCCGAAGTCCGAGCTTACACTCGTGCGAAGCCGGGGCGGACGGCTAGTGCTTAATAATTTCCGAAACAAAAGCAGACTAAACTTTACTAACTATTGAGATAATCTGTGCATTTAGTCTATATATTTTATGTATTTTTTTTTTCTAAATGTTGATATTATAGAGTATAATATTTTTTAATTTGACGGGCAAATACTGGGAGGCACGAGGAACTCTTAATATGTCAGACAACAGGGGAAAAAAACCTATTGTCCTCCATGAAGGCCAAGAAAAGGGGGCCAAGAAGAAAAAAATATTTTGTCCACCATAGGGGGGATAAGAGGTACAACCCCTTTATTTATAGGCAATGAGCCCAAACTGCTAGCTGCATTATGAGGCTAACTTTCTGCCCAAAATACACAGCACAGCATTTCAGTCATAGAATCCATCAGCTTCCACGACATGCTTACTGGGCCGAGCTATCTTGTTCGTACATAATTTTTCAACATTTTAAAAGATAAACATTCTCGTCATCTTCATCAGCCAGAAGACGTCCTGCTGAACATTATATAGGTCTCCATTTTATAACTCCGCACTGAACGACAGCCTGCCATCTGCATCCAATGGATGTCCACGACTCTCACGATATCGTCACGCTGCGTCTTCCGGTTTGCGGTCCACTCAAGAACTTTCTTGAAAGATAAATATTTGCTTGTTGGAATAAAAAAAACGATTGGCATTCTTTTTAGATTTACATTGCAAGTTGATATGTTTTATTTTGGCCGAAATAATCGAAGAAAAAAACGAGGTTTTGTTTTCGATCCCTGCCCCTGCACCATGCTATAAAATATCAAATTGAAAAGAAAATTGTCTTATACCATTTACATTACTATTTTAAAGATTACCCAATCGGTTTTTATAATCACTCAGTGGTTTGTTCATAATATATCTTCAGAAACGTTAAAAATGTGCGAAAAAGCCTTGAAAAATAAGCTCAGCCTTAAATATTTTAAAAGCATTCGGCTTTTAAGTTTTTACCCCAAAACGGCATAAAAATATAAGCAACCTTACTTAGATACCTTACCTTTCAGCTGACTGTGGCAACGCAGCTGGTCAATGATGGAGGTGAGCCGATTCTCACGCTGGCTACTCCTCACCACTTCATCATTCTCCTCTTCCACTTTCACAATCACTTCACTCTTATCACTATCACTCTTCTTGCTGTCACTTGTCATCACTTTTGTTTCTTGTTTCGGCGTGATTGTTTCCATGGTTTTAGGTATTTTAGAGATATTTTCTAACAGTTCACTGATTTTACAAATATTCGAAAAGTTCCTGTGATTTTGTCTGTTTTTAAACTAATGACAGTGAATCAGGGCCAATTCATACCGTGATGGCGGCTTCCGCTACTAACTCAACCTGAGAAGTATTTGATAAAGTTTTTTTAACGGTTCGAGGGAATCCAGTGGAGTTAGTACGAGAACTTGCGAAAAAGTTATCGTTACGTAAACGATAGACCCATAAAAAATATTTAAATACATCATTCAAACATCTGCCCGGCTGGGAATCGAACCAGGGACCTATGACTCCTGAGACATACCTACTATCACCGAACCAAACCTGGTCGTCAGTTTAAAATGCGCCCTTGTCGTTATACGAGATATTCTTCATAAATGTTAGTTGAGAAAGGTTAGCGCTGCCATCTTGGTATACCAGGGGTCTATGATTCTTTTAGGGTCAATTCATATATGAATTGACCCTGCTAGAGTTTTCATTGATTAGAAAAATCTAATTACAAAAGAGCCAATAATATCTAATCAAAATCTGAGAATGCCAGTTAGGCTATTTCTTTTAACATCGGACTAGGCTAACTTTTGAACGCGATCTTGACTGATGGAAATCGATGATGCGGCTGAAAATGAAGCATATTTGCCTAGTATAACTTATATATATATATATATAACCTACTAGCGACCAGCCCCGGCTTCGCACGGGGTTTTATTATATACAAGCGAGACGGAGAAATGCTGGAGCACTTTGTTTGAGATGCCTACGTCACCAGGGGCTTTCTTGACTTGGAGGCCCTTGATGATCGATCCGACTAAAGGAGGGTTCTATGTTCCACTGTATATATTTTTAACTGTTGACTGTTCTCAAAAAAAACTTTTGTTCGGTAACTTCGGTACTTGCTTCCAATACCGGAAGTATTATACTTCCAATTTGGTCACATTGTCAACAAGTCAGGATCAGAGAAATCGAGTTCTACCCTCAAATATTATAGGCATTTATAAAGTTTTTTTTTCATATATTTTTGAAGTTGTTTTTTAATGTGATTCACTTGTTATTTATATTATTATAGATAGTTAATATAAGGTTGAATACCTACTTATTAAAGACTTTCTATCACAGCTTTACCTAGTCTGTGCTATATGCCTATGTTATGTCAATTCTTACAATACGCATACGATAGGAGTTAGTCATAGTAATGATAAGAAGGTATAAGTGAGAAGTAAGTATAGTGGTTAGTGATATTTGTGTACCTTTTGATACGAGGGGTATTGAGTACTAGAAGATAGGTACGTAAAAGAGGTAGATTATAAAGGTTACTAAGCCAAAAATGGTCCACAATACCATATTTAAGAACAACTGTTACTATGGGACCAATCCTGAAATTGCGAAAAAGTGATCCTGAATTAGCGAATGAAGTATTTTGCTTTTAGTAAAGTAAAGGGAAATCAAGTAAAGGGAATAAAAAGAAATTGCCAACAAGTTTAACGATAGACAAACCCTGATTTTATCTTTATCATGTAATGAGGGATCTTTAAACAAGAAAATTACACATAATTATTTGGAAAAGATAAAACTCTCAAACGACTTACAAATAAATACACACTCCAAACTAAAAACTAATCTAAAAGCCCCTTGGTGGAAGGAAAAGTGGCCAGAATACTGACTGATAAGTACATTGCCACGTTGAATGGCAATGCTAATTTTACCTAAGTTCTTTACCTCTTTGTGTGGAAAAGAAAATACGATATATGACATATTATGTTATGTGTATTTTTTTTTTTATCTGTGACATTTTTGCACACGCCGTCATCTGACCCCAAACTAAGCAAAGCTTGTAATATGGCTGCCAGAGACTGATATACGTACATATATATTTTAAATACATACTTAATTAGATATTAACACCCAGACAGAACAAACACAAATGTTCATCACATGAATGTTTGCCTTAGGTGGGAATCGAACCCACGTCCCCAAGCGCAGAAGGCAGGTTCACTACCAACTGAGCCACGGGGCAGTCAATTATTGTGTGTGTTATTGTGTTAAATCATGTCAGTTTTCCCAATAAAATATGTTTTGTTACACAAACCTGAGAATGTTACTGACTGTACCAATACCTAGAGCTAACTGTACCAATCTATGTCGCAATCAGTGCCTGACATCACACAAATCCAGACCACCCACTCGATATCGGTCTCAGAACTCAGATAATGTCTGCAATGCTACAATAAATTCTCTAAGAAAACTCAGCTTAGTATAGATAAATAATTCCGATCTTCAATCGTTTTCCACTAACATTGCAAAAGACCACGGAAAACAAAAACAACACTATCAATACAAAACACTAACAGAAAAACACGCACTAACCTTCCGGGATTTACACACGCACGTGTATAGTAAATTTTGTAAATGATTTATAAAAAAATAGTAAAAAGTTGAAAAGGTAAAACGAACAGGTAGGACCGTGACGGCTAGGCGGTTATCGCGCGGCAACTGATAACTGAGGTGTCAGGTCAAACGAGCAAATGGGGCGTCTAGGTACCTACCTGATAAGAATGATAACGGGCTCTTAACCTTCTGCGGTACCACTCGGCTTCGACTTTGTCAGCGGCTGAAGGAGTGGCAGGGAAACAGGCAGCGTAACGGTGAGTTAGACTGCCCACGGTGGACCAGTTGGGTTCAATTCCCACCTGGGACAAATATTCATATGATGAAAATTTGTGTTTGTTCTATATCTGAGCATCATTATCATCATCATCATCAGCCAGAAGACGTCTACTGCTGAACATAGGCCTCCCCCTTTAATTTCCACACTGAACGACATCCTGCCATCTGCATCCACTGGATGCCCGCGACTCTCACAATGTCGTCAGTCCATCTAGTGGGAGGCCTACCTACGCTGCGTCTTCCGGTTCGTGGTCTCCACTCAAGAACCTTTCTGCCCCATCGGTCATCAATTCTTCGAGCGATGTGGCCTGCCCATTGCCACTTCAACTTGCAGATTTTAATAGCTATGTCGGTGACTCTGGTTCTTTGGCGATATCTACGTTCCGGATTTTATCGCGCAAAGAAACTCCGAGCATAGCTCTCTCCATTGCCCGTTGTGTGACTCTCAGTTTTTCCAAAACGCCAACAGTTAAGGACCACGTCTCAGTCACATCTATGGCAACACACACTGGTCAAAGACCTTTGTCGTTAGGCACAACTAACCATGTATTGTCATCCAAACTAAACGTGTGTGCTAAATTTCAGCTCAATCGGTTGAGGATTACAGGTTTAAAATTCAGTTACAAGATATGTCCCACACATGCTAACAGAGTAAGTTAAAATAATAAATGCTTGTGACTAATTAAATCCTAACAACAAAAAAACTACCACGAGCGTTATAAATTCTGTGTGAAAATCAATATTAAAAATTAAGGTACAAAAACAAACAGTTTGTTACAGAAACAAAAAAATAAGGCGTTACTGGTAGTAGAGCTTACTACCAGTAGCGCCCTATTTCTTTTTTTGTTTCTGTTAAAAGTCACCCGCCGTGTAGAGACTAAGATCATTTGCTAAGTACACGGCAAAGGACACGAGTCGGGTTTGCGACCGGTCATGCCATCGGGCTGATAACGATAAGCTGATAGCGCGGACAAAGGAAAACACCGATCGGTTCCAAGGAGCCTAACTGATAAATGATGTATACTGTGACTTATAAGGAGTCATGCAGTTTGTCAAAATGACCTAAGACATCAGGGTCGATTCTATACTCTGTGATGAATTTAAAATTCGACCGTACTCATAAACGTTACTTAAGTTAAGGAATACTTAAAATTGCTCTGTCTCGTATGTCATGTCTGCCAATTTTCGTCAGTGAGAAGTTAACAGAGCAATTTTAAGTATTGCTTAACTTAATTAACGTTTATGAGTACGGCCTTTTTAAAGTACCTATAGATACCGATCAGGTATTTTTTATTCGGAAATAGGTAAGCGCTAGACCGCAAACTTGCCTAATAGTAAGCGAAGATGTTGAGGATAGAGCATGCAATATCCTTCCCCCATCCCCTCCATCCAACTTAGGATATTCCCTGCCTAAACCCATTTAATTTTCTCGCGAGAATTAACTGCAGTCTTCATTTAGTTCATGGCCACGGCCATTGCGACACGGTAGAAATGTCGAGAGGTATTTTTAAAAATAGGTATTGAGTGACGTACCCTGTAGATCCTGTAAAACCATGTATACATGGTTTCATAGTTACTAAAAGATTTTATGCAAGGAGGTAAGGCAAATGCTGGCTGAAAGGTGCTTGTATGGTCAGATTTGGGACTCTGATCTCCCGTGCAAAGAAGAAAAAATATATTCCATAGTGCAGCTTTCGTCATTTTGGGGAAGTAGAGTCGGAGCATTATTTTATGACGCTGATGTGATGATGCATCATTTTATTAAAATGCCACAACATTGACAATACAAACATCGTTCGAATAAGTGTAGTGAAAAACAAAGTGTTAAGTAGTGTGCTATATACCTCAGAAGAACACGTTAACAAAGTGTTTTCCCCTTAATAAAGACCAATAGCTTTACCTATAGGCCGTGATGGAGACAATATTAAACGTGATATGATAACATTTCTTTAACACATTCATAAAGTTTTTAACCGACTTCCAAAAAGGAGGAGGTTCTCAATTCGACTTTTTTTATGATTGTTACCTCAGAACATTTCAATTTGGTCCAGTTCTGAGTCGGTTTTTCATATTGATAATTATTAATATAACATAGGTAGAAGATTAAGATTTAATTAAACTACTTAGTAGCTTAACATTAGTAATTGTAATTAAAGATTGTAATTAAATAAAGGGCGCCTTTTACAAGCGCAACATAAGAAAATATGTCAAATGGTGTTAAGTCTTTTCAACTATGGAACTGCTTGATTTTTATGATGATGGCGTTCACTTTCATGCAATAACACTGCTATTTAAAATGTTATTAGAGCTGTCATCTATCTATCTATTCTATACGTATAATAAAAACGTAGAGATAAAAAAATCTGTAATTGCGAGATAACAAAAAATAAATCACACAGGTCGTCTTAAAATAAGCAGCTGAACACGATAGGACAGCTTTTAGAATTTTTGTCTGTTTGTTTGTTTGTTTGTTTATTTGTTTGTTTGTTTGTTTGTTTGTCCGCGAACATCTCCTAAACCACTGGACGGATTTCAATGCGGTTTTCACGAATATGCTTAGAAATTACCAGATTAAAACATAGGCTATCTTATATCATTTATTTTAATTCTTTATTATTACATAAAAGAAATAAAACAATCATTGATTATTTTCTTCGTTACCCGAAACGTAATATGAGGATCGTCACATAGCCTCAAGCAAGGAGGTCCAAAGCAAAGAGAATGTTATTGACATAGCCATAAAAATTTGAAACTGTCAACTGTCATTCAGATAATCAGTTTAAATTTAAAGAAGGTTCCTTAACCTTCTTAGATGAATGAACGTGTAGATCAAGGATGTTATAAAAACATAGGCCTTACAACCTCTTTGGTGATTCAATCCAATGTATTTTATTTCCAAGAGAATATAATACTCATACGGAGATTTTATTCTATGTTAGCATTTAAAACACAAAATATACCACATCCTATTTTAATTCAGTCCCGCGAATAGAAATATTTTAAAAAGGCCATTTGTATGACAATAAACCTATACAACAAAATTCCGGACGCAATAAAGAAATAATATTTAGCACTTTTCTAGAACCAACTTCGTAAGTTTCTAAACCAAAAATGTTATTACGAGATAAAAGATTTTCATAAGTTTTGTATGATCTCATATATAATTAAGTAACCTATCACAATAAGTATGTTTTTTTTGGTAAAATTACTTCTGTCTGTGGTATGGTTTTGTGACCAGCCACTATACATAAGTCATTGCTGCATCCTTTATGCAGGGTATATAAACTTAGCTTCTAGAAGAAGAAAGTGTATATTTTGCAATAAGAATAATGAATGAATTTTACTGTGATATTTTAACAGATAAATAGAGTAGTTCCATTTCATGGCTTTTTAATCAAGGTATACATAAAAATGCACGCGAAATAAAAAATAACTAGCCAAGAGCGTTTCAAGATAATCATATGTCAGGGTTCCGTGGCCAAAGCCATATACTTGTGGTCGTATTCATAGTTCAGAAATTGGATGGTCATAGAAAAATTCGAACAGGCGAAGCTGGACAGTCAAATTTCAGAGATGTATCATCCCGACATGACATGATATAGTTTTTATGGTTTAGACAAAAATAATAGATACTTCAAAACATGCTCTGCACTGTGGTCACATTATCTTTTTGATTTAAAAAATGTTGACGGTGTTTTTACTTTTATGCTTCTATCAATACTTCACACAGGGCGACATAAAATAAGCAGCTGAACATGTTGAGGCAGTTTTTAGAATTTTTGTTTGTTTGTTCACACACATATCCTAAACCCCTGGAAGAAAATGCAGACGGATTTAAATGCTGTTTTCACGTATATGCTTAGCTATGACCAGATTGAAGTATAGGCTATGTTATTTTGCGCAAGGGCCGGATTAAGGAAAGAAAAAAGGATTGAAGGTTTATATGAAAATGTACGCGTACGAAGTCGCGGGCAAAAAAAACTAGTTGTTAATAAACGAATGGAAATAGTGAAGATACTTATTTATGCATGGTGCACCTAGTTATAGAATGATACATTTGTTTACGCCTCATTTAAGAATACGTCGTTTGAGCACTATATTGCTTTGATATAATTACTCGTTTCTCATCTTTACAGGAACAAGTGTTTTCGGGTGAGTTATTATTATTTTGGGCAGTCTCCTTCATAAGTACACATATGATAGAAATGTCATTAGAGTCGGCAGTTGGCAAGCACCTGGCGCGACGTCACGTCTAATTCCGGCGCACGAGGTCGTGACCCGACGCCCTGCGCCCGCGCATCCAGTGCTCCAGCTTTGGTTCAACTGATAGCAGTCACGATAATAATTGGGCGCGTTTGAAGCTTTTGAAATTAACAACCACCTGGAAATCTACTAAGATAAAAAAAAAACACACACAAGAATTTCTCAGGAATAGAAAACGTGATTAGAATGCTTTAAAGAATCTTTATCAATGTCTAACCAGTGACTTCGTATGCGTACATTATATTCAACCTCCTTTTCGCTCACTTAGTTTGGTCCTTTCGCAAAATTATTGCACATAAGGAATCTACCTGCCAAATTTCAGCTTTATAGGTCAAGTCAGAAATTATTAGGGTAACAAATTAAACAAAAAAAGTATACCCACTTTTAAAGTCATGGCATGGTCAAAGTTGTGTGAACATTGGGCGCTGATTTCCCAGCAGATGAGCTGGTGTCAAACGCCTATCCTTTTGAAATTTCCACAGAAGAATGATATAACATCCTGACCAATAAGTAGCTATTTATCGCAATGACGCAAGCGCAGCCGAACTGCGGTCGAAGGTGGCGGGGTCACGACCTGCTCCTGAAATACATGCGACCCGAGTGCTCGTGGACAGCTGCCAGCGCCCAGCGCTCGCTTTATAATAATGCTGCTTTATGACAATTCATTACTGGATAAAGAGGGAATAAACCTAAGTCAAGCATAAATATCTGGGACATAAATATCTGGGACATTATTGCACACATGGTCATCTGACCCCAAACTAAGCAAAGCTTGTAATATGGCTGCCAGAGACTGATATACATACATATATATTTTTAAATACATACTTAGATAGATATTAATAGATATAATTATATGATACTGCTGAAACTTTGTCCCTCTATTTAATATAATTAAATAGAGGGACAAAGTTTCAGCAGTCACTGTCGTGTCATCACGGGGAAACGATCTTCTCAATCTATACGACGCCAATAGGTAGATTTTTTAAATCAAAATAATAGCAAGGTGCTGGTCAAATGCAAGTGCGTTTACCCAACACTAACATATAAACTTATCAATTTAAAAAACCGACGTATAAAAATATCAAAACTGGACCAAATTAAAATGGGACTACACGGAAAGCACCAGCTTTCAAATAAAAAAAATAATCATCAAAATCGGGTTGACCTAGTCGAAAGTTCTGAAGTAAGAAACAATAAAAAAAAAGTGAACCTCCTTTTTGGAAGTCGGTTAAAAAGTACCTCAAAATCAGCGACACCATGCATGAAGCCGCTGATCGGTATAGATGGCGACAAATTGTACAGAAAATACCGGGCGGGATCATCATGACGTTTAGCAGTGAGCCGTACGACTAAAGGAAAAGCCTAGCCACATCAGAATAGACATTCTGTAAAAAAAAAATTACCTTATTAAAAATTCGATCAAAATTAAAATTTGCTCAAAAATAAATAAGATAAAAGTATTTTAATTTCATGTCTAGAGAGAGAGAGTTAAGACGTCAAGCCTTGCGCGCGCTATACAAACGCTATACTAACACACGCTTTGTGGGAAAGGGATAGATAATCCCCTCTTAATCCCCACCAAAAGCTTTAAACATAAAGGGCCTTACTTAAAAACGTTACTCAAGTTGATCTATGTTTTATAATGCTCTCTCAACTTCTCGCTGACGGCAATCGTCACAGGCGAAAACAAGACGGAGCATATTTAAGCGTATGCCAACTTGAGTAACGTTTTTAAGTAAGGCCCTTATATTTCAGAAGTGTATCTGCCAATTTAAGTTATTTTTCGGTATGTGTAATGTATTTAATTACATTCTCCGCTAAACCTGTTATTAGTATATAATGAGATAGCATTTATCAACTCAAAATAGAGTTTTACACTGTCCTTAGGTTTTCATATTTAAAACTCCTATTTCTCCGTTACGCGTCATATGAATTTGGTAATATTAATAATTAGTGCTGTTGCCCGCGACTTTTTTACACTTAGATTTTTGTATGAACTTTTATCCGGCCCTTGCGCAAAATAATATAGCCTTATATTATACTTCAATCTGGTCATAGCTAAGCATATTCGTGAAAACCGCATTTTAGATGTGCGTGGACAAACAAACAGACAAAAATTCTAAAAACTGTCTTAACGTGTTCAGCTGCTTATTTTAAAACGCCCTGTGTGTTTTTTTCTTGATATCTCGCAATTACAGATTTTTTAACTCTACGATTTTATTATATGTATAGATAGATAACTGGTGACACGCTTTTGTCTGTGGAAGGCTTTACAGGAACATGTAATTACCTTATTGAAATTCATACACGTTACGAAAGAGTATTACAAAATAGGTGTAAAAGAAAAACTGAAGCAACGTAACAGCGAACAATGAGGTAAAGAAAAGAAAAAGTATGAACACCTGTTTGCTACACAAGAGCAAATTTTCCAGTATTGTGCTAAATTGGCAGCCGGAAACATTCTCAAGCATATTTAGTTTTTAAGAAAATGAACGCTAGATGGGTGAGGAACTTTGTTTTCTACATTACCTTTATTTGGGCTGTTATGGGCAAGCGTGAAGAGCCATCAGGCGAGCGACTTCGCTCGTCTCGTCACCCAGTACCATAAAAAAAAACTCAAAACTATTCCTAAAAAAATTGCAAGCTATCTTCAATGCCAAGTTTTTGGTGTAACATCGAGCCTTTTTAAAATTATACCAATAACATTTTAATAAAAAAAAAACAACAATTAAGTTGTAATCAAAAATTAAGACACCACCACTTTAGATTTATGTTCAAAAAAATTGTGTATAAAATGATCGCATGGAATTGAAAAACTCTTCTGTCGTTTGCTAACTTCAGTTGTTTGTTGTTACTTAAATATCAAGATATATCATAACAGAAATTAACGTTTATTTAATGTAAAAGAAAAAGTATTCTGCACTTGTCAGACCGTTTTTGACTGTCTGGTAAACGCCTACCGTCTAATCTAATCGAACAGTTAAAAAAATCATAAGATAGAGGAAGCAGCAATGGTCCCATAGCGGCTGGCATTTCAGTTAACACAGGAGACACTTCTAAAGCAAATGTTGATAGTTGATTACTAAACTAAACATGTTTTTGTTTCAGATCATTCTTGTTTACATCCTAAAGATCCATCTAAAAACAATCACATGCCAGCACCACCATCACCACCACCATTACTACGATGACACTCTTCAACAGTACGATGATGAAGACGACTCTGAGGATTCAGATGAATCATATTCCGGATACATGACCAGACGAAGAGCTAAACATCGCAAAGCTGCTGATTCAGAAGAATGTTACTGCTCTTGCGACGCCTGCTTTTCCCGTGATGGACATAAGCCTTGCTGTACCGAATTTTGTAAATTCTGTAACACAGAAACAGACAACCCTAACCAAGATCAGTACGCAAATCATGAACAAAAAGTCGTTTTCGTTCCATTCCCTTACCCTCTTATCGTGCCTAATGCGCAAAATGATGACGCTGCTAATGAAAAACCAAATTCTGAATCACCTACTCGTAAAACTATTGACATCACCACACAATCACCAGTTACCAGATCAGGGACAGAAAAACCTGTCCAGCCTGTCAAACCAAATCAAACGAAGCTAAGGTCCAAGAGCGTAGAAGTCGGCATGCTATCAAGACATAGGCAGATGAAACAGTTAAATCCAGCAGTAAAGAGGGTCAGACCTGCTTGGGTCCCAAAGTATGGTATCGTGCCTATACCAGATCACCTGGCTGCTAAACTAATGACTCAGCTGACAGAAGTAAGAGCTTTGAAAGCTAAAAGGTTGTAGAACTTTGATTACTGTTCATGGAAAAAACGTAGTCCTCCAGAATAGATATAATACAATTTTCACCCATTTCTATTGAAACTTTGCAGTTCCATTGACAATGCAATAATCTGGTAATAGAGCTAGAAGATGGTTAATGGAACTCTCAAATGGATACTATTAGGCCTTGCATTGAGTTTAGATAATTAAGAAATCATTAATTTAAATCAGATTTGTCTTCGCGAGTCTTTTTTGCAAAGTATTTTTTATTATTTTTTAACCAGTTTTTTTTTCTCGTATTTTTTTGTTTATATAAAGATTTTAAAATCAAATATTACAAAGAGTTTTAGTACTTACAACACAAAAATGCCAAGCTTTTACAAGGTAAACTAAACTTAGGATAACTTTATATTTTTTTACTAGAATTTGTGATTATCTTGAATAAAACTATTTTTTCGTTATTGTGTATTTTGACTAAATCCATTAAGTGTCCTTAAATATATTTTAAATTTTTTATATTTTTTTGTCTTTATTTCAATAACTTAAATAACATTCCATCTTCAAAATATAAAAAAATACAACAAATAAAAACCTAAGTACTAAACTAATAAGCACTACCATAGAAATTGTGCCCAAAATTCTGGCCCTATTCCATTACCAATTCGAATTCGATGAATATATTATGATAATAAATAATATTTTTGTTCAATTCGATAGTATTTTCCAATCTATCCGAGGTTTGTATATGGTTTTTATACGAGTAAGTAATAAATCTTGATTTATTTATATCACAACTTTATTTTCTAGATAAAAAAAAACATTCTGGCATTTGTTATTTCAATATTGAATGTTATGACATACAATATTGAAATAACATACTTATGCCTGCAGTTTTGTGTGAAGATGTGTTATTTTAATTCAAAAATTAAACTAGTAAATGCTATACTTATTTGGTTGTGTCGATATTAATTATCCGTTTTTGTTAAAACTATCTTTCAGTTTTCGTAATATCTGTTACAGGTTTTTATTATATACCAAGCAGTAATGCAAAGCTGCCAATCTCAATACGATTATCACAACGAATACAGTGATTATGAATCTCAGCATCATTATCCAGGACGACGTGCGCAAAGAAATCTGCAAACAAGATTTGTTACGGTTCATAGATCACCAGATGGATCACATGATATAGGCAGAAGTTATTCTGTTAAAAATGGTAGCCATTCAGACCAAAATGTGGTAGTGGTTCCCTATCCCGTCCCAGTTCTTATTTTTCCGATAAATAAATCAAAAGGGGGAAGTAACAAAACAACGTTAACCAAAACAGGAATCATGAAGGAAGAATATAATGAAAATCAGAGTACTAATAGCCCCACTGTAATAAACGACCAAGTGTTAGATGAGAAGGTTAAAATAACATCAGAAAAAACTCACGAAGCCTATTTAATGCCTGATGACCAAGAAACAGAACAAACACCTCCAGAATCGGAAGTACAAACACAGAAATTTACTGAAACTACACCAATCTCTGAAATTACTCAGAAAACAGAAGAAGAAACTCAAAACGCCGTTGAGACAAATGAACAGTCCATAGAAAAAGTACCAACATCGACAAACAAAATTGAAAGAACTCAAAATTTTAGTAAAAATGTTCAAGAATCGACTGAAGCGGCTCAAGATCTTGAGGAAATTGCGAATATTATCAATGAAGATATTAATGATCCAATTACAACAAAACAGCAAAACGATGTATACAAACAAACTGATGAACTTGCATTTACTGAATCGAATATAAAACGAACTCAGACAGAAGAAACACTTACGTACAGACCACAGAAATCAAATGCTAAATATATGTTCCATCGTGACAAAGGACCTCCACATTTATCATCTCGACGACCAATAGGGCCCGTCCCGGCCCAGGGTATTCGTTTAAGGCCCACAATTGAACGCAGAAAAATAAAAGCAACGACAAAAATAAATAAGCAAATACGTCGACGGAAGTTTAAAATGCCCAAATTCGGATTAGTCCATATACCTAATGATTTGGCAAAGGAACTCAGGCCGCAATTATCAGAAATAGATAGAAACATCATTTAGGTTTACCAGTTGCTTTATAATTATACTTTAACTAATTTGTTTACCGTCTACTATTATTTAGGTACCTAATCAACCAAATCCGATAATAAAAAAAACATTTAAAAAAATACTCCTATATTATATTTTTGCTTACGTATTACGTAGGTAACTACGGTACCTACAATTATATGAAGAGTCAACATTTATATTAAGGCCCTCTTTTCCCAGTTTTAGCAATTTTGGTCATTCTGGTTTTAATTTGTCTACTTCCATGGTTACCTTAAAATTATAAAAATGATGTCATATCAAAATTGAATTATTTTACCACAAAACTATGAAGACCGAAACGCGATTAATAACATTTCGCTCGATTGATAAAAAAATAAGAGTAACACTGATTTGAACTTTTCTCACTGTTATTTTTTTTTATATTTAATTATCTATTTAAATGATGTCAACGATATCTAAAATATACACATTACATAATTATAGAGCATTTCATATGAATATGGTGGATTCCATTATAATCCAGCTATATTTATCTAAACATATGATAAAAGCTTCATAAATTTAAGGAGCGAAACGCACGACTGTGTGTAAGCGCCATGGTTTTGCTCTACAATCTGTGGCGTAAGTACGAATATTGGCGTAAAATACGTACTATCGAATTTCATACAAATTTTGAATTTGAAATTTGTATGGAATTCGATAGTACGTATTTTACGCAAATATTCGTACTTAGGGCACTATAGTAACAATTGTATCTTAAAAAGGTGGAAACCTTGCCCTAAAATAGTTTAATAAATACAGGCAGTATATATTAATCTACCCAGACGTGTAAGTTATATCAAGGTAATTCGTATTTTTTTAATAAATGTAGTACAATTGAACCAAACTAAGAACAGCTGCAGTAAATTCATATACAGTTTAGTTTATTGTTTTTGTGTTTCGCTACCATCAAGATACAATACATATAGAGTCACAATCATGCCAAAAAATTGCGGCGTACGCTACGAATCGCGCAGACTTTTTGGTTAATTGTAAGGCAATCGTAATCCGATTACAACGCCGCGCGATGCCAGTGCTACGATGTGGACAAGCGACATTGAACACTATGCAAGGGACATAACGTCTAAATTGGAGTTAATGTGGCATTCTGAACTATTTGATGTTTAGATATGTACACGACGTTCGGCGCGACGACGAAGAAACTACCAAAGATGATCAGTATTCACGGTTTTATTTAGCTCTTTACCAATTCACTGCAGTCGTCAGATTACTTTTCGGTTTGGTTCAACTGTACCAGTTTAGTTGTATTATATTTATATAGTACAGGTAAGTTTTAGTGTGAATCGAATTCAGATAAGAATCATGCTTATTTTATGTTCTACAAACCGTCGCAAAACCGACTTTGTTTGGTGTCTTGACGATGAACGTAGAATAACTATATTTTAATTATGATCCTGGTAAGGAACTTGAATATCTCATATGGCAATACCATTGTTTTTCCCCACTAAGCGTTCAAGTGTAGGCCTGTGCATGTGATATAATGCAATGAAACGTATATTTTCTTGTTGTATCCAAAACTCTACACAAACCTCTATTAAACTCCAAGTTACGTCCACCAAGTTACTTGGGCATGAGTAGGACTTAACCCAGAATTACTTTGCTTGACTTTAAATGTGACTATCCCTTGTGTTATGATATACTTTTAAAATATTATAATGTATTTCACATCGGCACATATTCACGATTCGCAGGACTATAACATTCTCACCGAATATAAGTCATTCTCCTTTACAGAGACCTTTGCTATATCAAATAACATTGATGTTGGTAAAAAGATGCCGATCAGAGTACAGTCATTACAGCTATCAAGTACCAAATTTCATAAATCAATTTGAAAACGCTGCACATCATCACCCAATACAATATCAAAACCATTATGAAATATACCACCCACCTGAAAATTTCCGCCGTCATGAAGACAGCAAATCGTGTCAAAGTGGGAGTACAGAAGAATGTGTATGTTCCTGTGACGAGTGCTGTCAGCCAAAAGCCTGTTGTAGCGATTTCTGCAAAAAATGTCCCGCACCAGACGGTAACACAGATAGTAACATATACCAGCAACCTTACACCACTAAATCACACTCTAACGTAGTTGTTATTCCATATCCAGTGCCCGTACTGATATTTCCCATTAAAAACTTTAAAAAAATCAAAAGCACAACTGAAATTACTAAAGAAAATAACAGTGAAACTGGATCATCTAAACCACCTCAGGATACGGAAAGTCCATCTGCGATAATTGAGATAAATACTGAAAATACTCAAACTCCTGAAGAAACTACAAAACCGTTCGAAGGAAACGATATAACTCCTGAAGAAACTCAAAGACCATTCGAAGAAAACAGTAAAACCCCTGATGAAGCTCACAATCCGTCAGAAGAAATCGATAAAATTACTGAAGAACCTCAAAAAGAGTCTGAAGATATCGACAAAGTTTCTGGAGAAACTCAAAAACCACCAGAAAAATTCGATACAACTCGTGAGGAACCTCTAAACCCGCCCAAAGAAAGCGACGAAACTCTTCAAGAACCTCAAAACCCACCCGAAGAAATCGATGAAGCTCCTGAAGAACCCCAACAACCACCCGAGGAATTCAATACAATTCCTGAAGAACCTGAAAAAACGTCCGAAGAAATCGATAAAACTCCTACAGAAACTACAACACATTCTGAAGAAATTGAAACGACCCCTAAAATCGAAAATCAACCAGAAGAAATCGAAAAAACTACCGAAGATGAACATTTAAGCGAAATAACTCCAGAACCCCTATTACCTGATACAGCTTCTCAGCCCAATGACGAACCTCAGAAGTCCAAAGAGATAATCCAACAAATTAGTCAAGAAACTACGGATCCTCATCCAGTTAGAAGAGCTAGACTTAGATCACAGTATAAAATACCAAGTTGGATAAGAAAATTTATCTAAATAGGTGCACGGTTCCTGTACATAAACCTACATAAACAAATCCATAATCACATAATATAGAAAAAGGTATCTATGTATACTTATTTTAATAACTATAGGCAAACTGTTTTTTAAAGTTTATTTGTACTTATATGAAGAATAATACACATAAAGAGTTGTCATTAGGACTTTAAATAAAATCTATGTAAAGACGCACAAGGGCCAACCTCTTTGGGGCCAGCTCATTGGGAAAATACCATTCGTTGCATCCGTCAGTCGCCATGTGCCTGGAGTTACCCAGGGCAGTATTTTTGTCATATTATTTACTAGGTACTATTATTTTATAGCCTATAGTAATATTTGTATTCGACAATGGTAAATTGGATTATTGTTATAAAAAATAAATACATTTCATGATTTGTGTACTTGTACAATATTGAATTCCTTTTGACAATGATTTATTTGATCGTAGTATGATTTATTTTTATTATGATTTTGGTACGGTTTGCGTAAAAATTTATTAACATACTTATTTAAATTTACTTACTTATATACTGTTTTAAATTTTAACTTATGCATAACATTAATGTGTATAAACTCTTTTTAGCGAGCATTTCTCTGCCAAATAACATTGATGTTCCTACAACGATGCCAAGCACAATACAATCATTATGGTTATCAAGCACCAAACTTCATATATAAAATTGAAAACGTTGCACTTCAACCGATAAAAACTCAAAATAATTTAAAAATCTATAATTCACATGAAAATTTCCGCCATCGTGAAGACAGCAGTTCATGTCACAGTGAGAGTAGAGAAGAATGTGTATGTTTCTGTGAGAAATGCTATAATCCTAAAGCTTGTTGTAGCAAGTTTTGTAACAAGTGTCCCGCAACAGATAAATATACACCTAGCAACGTGAACCCACCACCTTACCATACTCTGCCACAATCTAACGTAATGGTTATTCCATATGCAGTACCGGTATTGATATTCACATTTAAAACTGAGAAACCAGACAAAAACATAGATAAAACTACAGGAGCAACTAAGGATTACACTAAAAAAACTAACGAAGTTTTCACAACTTCGTTAGTTTTTCCAGAAAACACAAATAAAAATCGAAATGAAATCACGAAAATCAACACTCAAACACCAACGAAAATCAACACTCAAACACCAACGAAAATCAATTCTCAAACACCAATAATCAACGATCATACACCACCCAATAAAATCGACGAACCGAATGTAGAAATTACATCGACTGAAGAAATCGAAGAATTGAGTACGAGTACACCTAATACATTGGACGAATCATTTACTACCACTCCAAAAAATACTAAAACTAGCAAAGAAACTAGTCCAGTTGGAAAAAATAAACTAAAAACTAGAACGACTAGAAAACTTGTTCCTGATTTTGATCGACTTACAAAGGGTATGAAGAAAACCACTCCAAAATCTAAGCGGACACCGAGTTTTATAAACAATTCAGAAATTAAATACAAGCCTGATACTGAACCTTCTAAACCAAACTCTAAAATTGGAGAGAAAACAACTATACGAAACCCAAAAGGTGAGGTTGAGTTAATGACCTATCGCCTATCGTCCAATGAAGGTGATAATGGAACCAGTGAATACTATGATTATCCAGATGAAGTAATAAAGCAAACAATAAACAATACTAAATGTAAAGTCGCTGCGAACTGCTACTCCAGAAACTGGAATAGAAATGGCGAACCTATAAAACTTTACATAGAGACGAACTCCAGCCTTCTGCCACTCGTACGTTTGAGGCCCACTCTTGAGAAACCAATAAAACGAAGATCAATGACTCACGCCCCGAAATATCAAACAAAACAAAGACGAATAATTCAAACTCCGAAACTAAGATATCTAAATGACAAGTTTGCTAAAAAGGTAATGAGAGAATTGAGGAACAAAAAGGTGTTGGTGCTCCAAAGTGACACTACATGAGATTACTAAGTAATATAGAAACCTCAAATCAGACACACGAGGGAAATATAGTAAGGTGGCGTGGCGGGTACGAACGCGTCTGGCCTAAATCAGGCTTGATCGAAATCTTGGCCTTTAGTCGAACTCCCCCACAGACGACCTTGCCTTCTTTTGAATATCAATTATTAGTTAGTTTATTGGTGCGGGTTAGGAAGTATCTTCTTGCCACTATCAATAGCTCGTAAGTGTTTCCTATCTGTATGTAATTTTTATTTATGGTGTACACAATAAAGAGTTTCTATCTATCTATCTAACATAAAGAGCAGTTTCTAGCTCGTTTAGTTGTGAAAAGTAAAATAAACATAACTACGAGTAATTCAGAGGCCACTGCCGGTAATTTAAGTACTTTAGCAATCATATAATTTTTTCAAAGTGTGAGTGTGTGTCGCTTTCAATAAAGTTTTTTATGAGTTACGTTCCTTTTAGTAAGACCTATGTTACAATAAAGTTTAAGTAGCGTTTCCTGAGCCAACATTACAACAATCTGATAATCACCTTAAAAATAAATCTATATTTTTCTGTATTATTTTTCCTCACTTTATTCACACATCCATGTAATAAACACTTGTTCACTTTTTCAATTCATTTCAGTTTACACTGTCATTAAATATCGTCCACTGGAGCAATTTGTAGGCTTCCGGTTTGGTTCAAACAAGACCGGGTATTAATTTCTGATTTTAATCGATAATTAGAGACAATAGGGCACGGCACCGCGTGGTTTGACCTTTCAGAAGGCGTTGAGACTGCGCGCGAGTCGTGCGGGGTCACCAACTGTGTATTTTTAGAGTTGAAAGTTCAAAATACGACGGTTAGCAGGGAGTTAAGAACGCAGCCGGGACGCGGCCCTTCTGACGACTTTATCTTGTACACATGCATGTCATCTCGAGATTGGAGTTTGTTTTATAAGCTTTGAAATTGAGAATGCAAGTTAGCTTCTATAAGTTACCAAAATGTGCTGCCTGCAGGAAAGGTGCTAAAAAAATTAACGGCATTTACCACGTTGAGAGGACAAACTACTCTTTGGTTGAGGTAAGTGCCAGCTCTTTGTTGTGTTTTGTGATATATAAAAAATCAAATTAATTGACATAACTGTGTGTAAACCTATAGATACTTAAAGTTAACGAATATGCTGTAGGTAGGATATTGATACAACAACATTATTATTTATTGATTGACATTATTGATATTGTTCGTGTCTTGTGTTTGTAATTTGTAGAGTGAACAATAAAGAGTTTATATATCTATCAACCTATCAATTCAAAAACTGAACTTTTTTGGCATCTACATAATTATAAAGCCATAAATATCGCAATAAAAAGATAATAATAATAGACATAGTTTTAGTTTAGGTATAGAATGGTATCTACATCGATTCACGCAAAAATACGCACAGCTGGTGACAGGTCGAATTTTTTCTCGGCTATTTCTAAATCTGTCGACCTACTTATATCAATAAATTCTTGATACTTCGGTGTACTATATCTAGATATAGGATTTATCAACGCGTCTGGTTGAAGCATCTTGTGACCAAAATGTTGGCCTCTATCTTGCCCAAAGAATAGCATCACAATTAATTCTCTTATAAAGTCCATCTGTCGTTTCCCATTCTACAAATGTGTCCTGCCCAATTCCATTTCAATGTAAGAATTATTATTTTACTTACAATTATTATTTTACTTTTAATTTCGGGCTTTCTAAATTCTCATATCGCCTATACCATTTTAAAATATTGCCTTTTTGTTCCAATTTTACACAACATTCACAGTTTTTGGAAAACCTAGAGACCAGTCTCAGAACTACTTTGGAAAAAATTCTAAATTTAAAACTCGAAAACAATTTTTGGATTCAAGCTTCTATGCTTATTAGATCTGGTGGTATCGGAATCAGAAATTTCTCTAGTGTAGCCCTTCCGGCCTTTCTTTCAGTGAATCCGCACAGATGTTGTTTTCAAGATTAAAGAACATAGTTTGGATACACTGTGCCGCTGATGCAATTGAGGCCTGGAAAACTGTCTGTCCCAATGGAGATATACCCAAGGAACCAAAACGTCAAAAACTATGGGATGCTCCATTGGTACAGAGAGTCCAATAAGATTCGAGTCAAAATTATTTCAGTGACCAGGATCGCGCAAGGCTACTTGCTGTTTCCGAGCACGAGTCCAGGCAGGGCTTCATGCCCTTCCTTCTGCCAACCTCGGAACTTTGTTTGACAATGGCAGTTTCCGTATCGCCATTGGTCTTCGATTAGGAGCTGCTATTGTCGAACGCCATTTGTGTCCGTGTGGAAGCGGCGTCGACAAAAATGGACTTCATGGACTCCACTGCCAACGTAGTGCCGGTAGATTACCCGCCACGGCTCCATAAATGATATCATCAAACGGGCGCTTGCCACCATCACATCCCTGCTGTTCTAGAGCCGGTGGGGATCGTTCGATATGATGGCAAACGCCCTGATGGCTTAACTCGGATCCCCTGGGAGCGGGGAAGGCTCTCGTTTGGGACGCTACATGCATCGATACTTTAGCCCCTTCCCACTTCAAGGGTACAATTCAAAGGCCGGAGCCGCGGCTGAGGCTGCAGAAGATGCCAAGCGGCGCAAGTATGGATCACTTTCAGGTGAATATATATTTGTGCCACTTGGCGTCGAAACTTTTGGTCCATGTACCAAAAAGTTTTTTAAACAAATTTCGCCACAATTAGTCGACGCCGCTGGTGCTGGTGAAGAGAGCTGGCTCATTCTTAGCGCAGATAATTTCTCTGGCAATTCAACGCGGGAATGGAGCCAGCGTGCTCGGTATCGTTCGCGCAAAACTTTATGAGCCCTCTGAAGTTAGGCCCAGTGGCTGCGCAGTACGCATATTATAGGTATCCGAGGGACTTTACAGGGCGTCGGGGAGGCCTCGCGCCTAACTTCAGAGGGCTCATAAAGTTTTGCGCGAACGATACTCAACCACTCGGACAAAATCTTGTTTTAGATTTTTAGTTTAAGTTTATTATTTAAGACTTTTTTGTGTTTGCTTCATTTAATATACCTTTGTACATATTCCTGAAATAAATATTATACTTTTATTTGGTAAATACGCCAGTAGCAAATACAAATACAAAAACATTATGTTTGGAAGCAAACATTTCTCACAAATTATTTTGAAACGCTCGCTGCCTGCTGCTTCAGCGTAAGTTGTGATGCAACAGTCAGACTATGTAAATAAAGATATATTTTTTTATTCAACATTACTTCAAAACTCATAATCTAAAGCAGTGTTTATTAACCAGGTTTATTCATATTGGTGTTCATTAAATAAATAAATAAACTTTTTTCATGTCGCGATTATTTTTATCATACTAAGGGGGTCTAAATACGAAAAAAAAAATCGCGGAATCAAAATCGGCTTAGCTGTTTGGGAGCTACGATGCCACAGACAGACACAGGCACACAAATAGGTACACATAGATACACAGACACATATACACGCACGTTAAACTTATAACGCTTATTTTACGGGGCAGTTGCAATGCAATTAGGGTAGATGACTGATGTTTATATCATTGAAACCAATAGCTTTGATGAAGAATCTAAGTAAATATAATGTTTATTGAATAAATAATTTAAATAGGTTATTAAAGTTCTGATAAGTAGATAAAAGTTTGTTTTTTTTGGTAGAAAAAACTCTTTCCTTTTCCCACAAAACAAAAAATGATGTCACGCCTCTGTGCGCCATACTAGTCAGAAAATAATTTATAAATATGGCGTACAGAGAAATGACGTCATAATTAGCAGTATCGCGCTCTCTGCCTAGCATGATATTAAAATACTTATTGTTGCTTATTTTTGATCAGATTTTAATTTTGTTTTCATTAATAAATAAAAAACAGAATAGCTGAATAGAATATTATTTATTATCACGTAGACGCGTAAACAGAATTTTTTACAAAATATAAAATGTTATCAACACTTCTACATGGACTCGTCATATTTTTTTTTTTACATCTATTCCAAGTGTGTAATTAGAAATGTAAATAGCTATTAATATTCTGTGACTCCCTCCAAAAACGACAAAAACAAATAGTATGAAGGGTAATTGATATCTATTATATCTATATACATAATTCAGCTGTATACTGGCTACAGTCATCTAGCCTACAAGATCAGTCTTGTTATTCAGATAATCACAGAAAAGAGAAGAGTAAAAAAATTCTTACTTCAGTGCAGATAACAACAAAATATACCAAACCATACAAACCCTGTAGGTACAAAGGAAACGCCTACGCTTTACTTATAGCAAAAACAGGACTGCATATTGAGTACATTTTTAGGAAAGGTGGTGTCGATTTTGCTGTTAACACATAGGGTGGCCAACCATGCTATTTAAAACAGTACTAAGCTGTTTTTTGCTCTTTAATACCGTTTACTGTTTCTCAAAAAAATAAAAAAGTATGCAAAATACAGTTTATTTCATCATCATCTTTAAACCTGTTTAGAAAATAAGTTTCGGCGCGAGCGTGAAACAAAACGTTTTAAAATATTTAATATGTACTATATATTTTTTCAAAATGCTGAATTTTTCTTTCTATCAGCCTAACATACTTTATTCCTAGAGTAAAAAAAAATGGCAGCCCTATCTACACACCATTTTAGAATTTACTAATTTTAAAAATATTACCGTATCCATCACACAGCCAATCTTGGCCCTTACCATATTTCAAACCAGCCATTAAATGTAAACACTGCTGAACAACGGCCTCCTACTTAGTGAGAGGTATTGCCATAACCCCAAGCTTGGCAGGTGGCTTGGGAATCGCAGTACGTTAACCGTGTACTAATAGGACGCTGCCGCCCACCCTCCGGTGGTTCCAATCCAGTCGCAGCTTTAGCAAACCATCATCAGCCAGAAGACATCCACTGCTGAACATACAGCCTGCCATCTGCATCCACTGGATGCCCGCGACTCTTACAATGTCGTCGGTCCTTTTTTTTGTTATGATGTAACTTTTTGCTGTTGGCCTTGCGGCCTAGCTAGTTGGTGAACGCAGAAGGCGTTGGGCCAACGTGATTTAGATTTTGGGTGGGCTAGGCACCCCTTCTGGGGTGTGCCCTGGGGATGTGGTCAGTCCATCTAATGGGAGGCCTACCTACGTTGCGTCTTCCGGCGTCGTTGGGTCTTTCCGGTTACGTGGTCTCCACTCAAGAACCTTTCTTCCCCATCGGTTATCAGTTCTTCGAGCAATGTGGCCTGTGCGACAATGTGTGAACTATATATACCAACATCATCCTAATTGTTTTTTTTTTATATATAATAGGCTTGCGCTTGGCCGCCATCTCGCCTAATGTTAAGCGACGATGCGGCCTACGATGGATCACACTTTCCCAGAAGAAACCGATTCACTCTTGACTAGAAGACACCCAGATTGTAACCATCGAGGAACACCCATTCAGGCAGCGCATTCCACAGACTAGCAGTTCGCACAATAAAAGTGGAATCAAAGCGTTTCGTACTTTTCTCGGAATGTCAACGATAAAGCTGTGTCGATTTTTCGTACCCACTCTGGCAGTAGTCCGATAGAAAAAATGCCCAATAGAATGTCGGTTTTTATTTCGTTTTCCGATTTAAAAAAAACTTGGAAAATTTATTGGGTGATACCAAACTAGTGTAGAATAAAAAAATATTAATCTTAACAATATTCTTTATTACTTATTTATATTCATAAGAAGTACACAGCCGTTTTTGACATCATAATAAAATAAAATAAAAACACATATTACAAATTACTAATAACGTATGTATAATTATAGTTTTATCGAACAATAAATATCTTATTATTAATTTTAAATATAACTGTTTTTATTAATGATTAGAATATGGCAAAACATTGAACTATAAAATAATTGCTAGAAAATATTTACAATTGTCCTAATAAAAATTAAAAATTGTCCATAACCAACAATAGAGACCAAGTCCCAAAATACTTATCACTTACAAATCATTCACAACGTTTTTGTACTCATAGTACCATCACAATGTCAAACTACCCTCAAACCGCAAACAATTTAAATGCTCAATCGATAATACGCGTTATTGTATAGTTAGGGAGCAGCGATCAAAATGTCGTGTCAATGCTATTTTATCTAACTAAAATTAATATAGATCTACTAAACTATCATCGTGAAGTATAAATTAAATTTTAATTGTTTTCATTTGTCAGATTTATAGTAAAATGCAGTAACCATTCAAATTATTATACATCAAATTCCCGTGCGTCACACTTCACTGCACCAATCATTGCACTGTAGTATTACAGCCATTGCACAGCACTACACTAGTCATTGCACTGCAGTACAGCCATTGCACGGCACTACGCTAGTCATTGCACTGTAGCACAGCTATTACACGGCACTTCACTAGTCATTGCACTACAGTACAGCCACTGCACGGCACTACACTCGTCATTGCACTGCAGTACAGCCATTTCACGGTACTACGCTAGTCATTACACTGCAGTACAGCCATTGCACGGCACTACACTCGTCATTGCACTGCAGTACAGCCATTTCACGGCACTACACTAGTCATTGCACTGCAGTGCAGCCATTGCACGCCACTACACTACAGTCATTGCACTGCAGTGCAGCCATTGCACGTCACTACACTACAGTGCACTGCAATTTAACGATTGCTATTTTCACACAAATTATGAACTGAAGGCGCAGAACGAATACTCGATACGTAAAATGGTATCGAAGACCACATGGTATCGAACAAACATAGGTTTTTTTCTAAATTTTGAAGATTTTTTTGTGGAATTGGAAACGTTTTTTACGTATCGAATCATTGGTTCTTTGCCCAATAATGTTAAATAAAATTAAGCTACTACAACTCAAATATTGGTAAAACAACGCTGAAATTCTTGTCAACAGTTGCAATTTCCATTATACGTCCACGCACTAAGGCACATTTTGACCTGCACTCAAACTATTATCTATGACTATGTTCGTTCATTTGGTTTGACTCGTCAGATAGTGAATGAGCTCTTGGAAGTCCGTGATGAACCAGGCGGCCTTTTTCCTTACTTCTTCGCGGACCACATTGCCTCCGAAACCTGTAAAATGTATTAAAATAAATATGATAATAAATGCGATATGATGGTACAATAATAAACAAACTTAACCGCTACTTTTAAAGGCTAGACTGTTGATATGAGATCATATTTCGATGAAATTTCTATAGGACCAATCTGAAAGTATATCCTTTCAATAAAAAAAAAATATGTTCATAAATGCCGGAGTTCTGAGGCAAAAAAACAACCAAATTGAGAACTCTCCTCTTTTTTAAGTGGGTTAAAAAATAACCCTTCTCTCCGTCTCTCCTTTTATGAGACTTTTTTTTTTTTACATTGTATATTGATAACTATTTTAATTTTATTTTATTATCAGCATTTGTTTTTTATACTTCATATTTATTGGGTAAGTAGTACCTATATTATGTTAAAGGGTACTAAAGTTTTTTACACTTTTTTACGTACACATAGGCGCATATTTTTTGTTCTGTTTAGCCATGTTCTACCTGTGTATTTCCAGTTCTGAGAACCTATGATAATAATAAATAAAAAAACAGTCATAGGACTGCACGTCAGAAGTGAAAACTTTAGTAATTCACCTAATCTACAAGAGATGGCGCTGTTTTAAAATACACGGTACTGTGTATTATATATTCTGTGACAGAGTGACGATGGCGCGAGTTCCAAGATTTTTGTTTAGGGAGCGTTCAAGTATTACGTAACGCAAGTTTTGGAGATTTTGGACACCCCCTCCCCCCCATGTAACACAGCCGTAACGTTTTTCTGTACCCCGCATGGGCCGGATTAAGGGAAGAAAAAAGGATTGAAGGTTTTTATGAAAATCTACGCGTACGAAGTCGCGGGCAAAAAAACTAGTTAGTTATAAATATTAGACAATGTTGCTAGATAGCTTTCAGTACGTTTATATTATATCTGCGCTGAGTGCTTGGTTGCGTGGATAGGTTTGTAAATATGTGATTTTTGCTACTGTCTTTGTGAATTGCTTGTAAACTCTCTTGGTCGTCACAGGTTTTGCCTACATGGTGAGTAACGTACCGATGAAGGCGTCAGCGGGGGGGCTCGCCTCCGCATCGGTGGCGCCGTCTCCGATGATGACCAGCCGCTGGTAGCCGTGAAGCTCCTTCAGCCGCCGCACCACCAGCCCCTTGCCGCCAGACCGGGAAGTCGGCTCGTTTTCATCGAAACCCGCGTATTCGCCTGAAACAAGATAATAACTATAATAAAAGATACGTTTTCTTATAGGCCTTATTAAGGCTCTTTTTTCACATTTAGCAGTTTTAGTTTGTCTACTTCCATGGTTAGCATAAACTTATAATAATTATCAATATAAAAAACCGATTTCATCAGAACTGGACCAAATTGAAATGGAACCAAACGGGAAGCACCAACTTTCAAATAAAAAAAGAATCATTAAAACCGGTTCACCCAGTCAAAAGTTCTGCGGTAACAAACATAAAAAAAACTGTTGAATTGATAACCTCCTGCTTTTTGGAAGTCGGTAAAAAATATGCTTTCAGCTTGTAAAAATTATCAATGACAGAAAAGAGATTTCGACTGGGTCGATTTTGATGATTCTTTTTGTATTTGAAAGCTGGTGCTTCACGTGTGGTTCCATTTCAATTTTGTCCAGTTCTGACATTTTTTGAAGTCGGTTTTTTTATATTGAGGACTATTTATTTTTTATTTTTTTCAAATAAAACTTGTTTTTTATACTTGATCAGATAATGTTCATATATTGTTTTGTTTTTAAGTAAAAAGTTTAAGAGAAAGACCGTAAATAAAGTCCTTTTGATAAATCGTTCAATGCGCTCTATAATAATTAAAAAAATTGAATCCATAGATTTTTCTAGATAAATTGAATGACAATAGTTGACATTGCTTATCAAACTGTTTCTAACTATACCTTTTAATATCTTATCAAATCTATAGAACAAAACAACAATGTGTAACAAAAACAAATCATTTTCAACCGCAACACAAGCAAATAAGGTTGATTATAAAACTGAGTTTTGAAGGACAATTACTTTATCAGCCAATAACATTGTCATTGCCAATAGAGAGCAATGAATTTACGTCGTAAGAAGACGTGTTTAATAGATGATTGTCAGCTTTCAGATAAAACTAAACAAATATTAGCAAAACATAAAAACATCCGATGTTTTTAAAAACATGACACGTATATCTGGATTTTTATATGACGTTCGAGTGCCTTGTTGAAAACATTATTGTCATACATTGTTTACATATACATTGTTTGTGATGATAGCTCAAAAATAAAATCGATTCAACTGACCCAAAATCTTTAAAAAAATATGGTTGTACAAATTTAAATTTGGGAGTAATAATGTAAATCACAAAATACAAGCTTTATTTATGCTCCCAGGAGAGTGTGGGTTAAATGCTCGTCTTATAGCCGTAACAGATGTATCGAACTTGGCTGACGAACCGCCGTCTGACCACTGGGAGAGAAATGGAAAATTTTCTCTTTCTCTCCCGTTGTTTGGACGGCGGTTCGTCAGCCAAACCGTCACGTCTGTTAGCTACTTTAAAAAAACATCAAACTAAAAGGCTCAGTAGTCCGATTATTTATAACACCGTACTACTGAAACGGATAAGTATCTGGCAAGTACGCAGTGAGTTGTCACTCCTGTGGATCCTCACAGTTAGGTCGAGATTATGGGCATGTTTGCGTTACGTTCGCCAATTCACGTTCCAGACGATGTAGCTTCCTTGGCAAAAAATTTACCCTATCTGTGGCTTTTCAATTAGCTTTTTAGCCATGAGCGTAGATGTATTTGGGACGCTATACAATTCATCATGTATACATGGATATGGGCCTAATGTAACTCAGTCACACAACGGGCAATGGAGAGAGCTATGCTCGGAGTTTCTTTGCGCGATAGAATTCGAAAGGTGGATATTCGCCAAAGAACAGGAGTCACCGACATAGCTTTTAAAATTTGCAAATTAAAGTGGCAATGGGCAGGCCACATCGCTCGAAGAACCGATAACCGATGGAGAAGAAAGACCACGAACCGGAAGACGCAGCGTAGATAAGCCTAGCTATATATGGATCGACGTCTTCGTGAGAGTCGCGAGCATCCAGTGGATGCAGATGGCAGGCTGTCGTTCAGCGTGGTGGTCAAAGGGGAAAGCCTATGTTCAGCAGTGGACGTCTTCTGGATGATGATATGATAGGCCTAATGATGATATCGCTTTAGATATTGAAAACAAACAGTCATGCCCTATGTCAGAGAAGCAAGACCACGCCTTCGAGAATCAGATTGCACGCAACAACAGCGTGCGAGATAACGTGCACATTGTTTATTGTCTGTTTTGTGACGTTAATCATAAAAGTATTTATAAAAAAAATAATGTATATAAAAAGACATTTATTATAACTTGAAAGGAAGCGTTCATTAGTGATAAACAACAGAAGTATAAAGAAAAGAAGGCACTTATGAACAAACCGATATGGGCAGAATACTGCTTAGATTTCTGTGGAAGTTTAGAGCAAATTTAGTAATATTCTAAACTAAACCTTTCATGCATAGAAAGTCCATCCTAAAAAATTATCTGTCAACTTCTTATTGATAAGAAGTATTACGCGAGAGAGCGAGACAATTTTTTTTATAGAACAATGTAGCTTATCAAGCGTTTATGCATTACAGGATTACTGTATTGAAAAACTATCTTACTGGTCCAGCGATACAAAATGTGTTTTGACATACATACTTTATAACAACAGCAAAAAATACTACCAATAAGCTTATAAACAGCTGGACAAATTTTCATCAAACACAGCTAAGAATTATTAAAGTTATAAACGAATGAAAACTGCATCTGCGACCACATCGGCGAGTTGGTGGTCAAACGCGTAATTATTTGCGATAAAAAAAATCGTTGTTGAAAACTTTTCCTAGACTCATCTCCAGTTGAGCCCAGCAAAACACCCCAAAATTCAGACATGGTTAAAGATAATTCTCGCAGTTTAAAAAAACTAAAAAAACACGCTTTAAAATCGCTAATCCTGAAGGTTAATGGGACAAACTATACATATCATTGCATTGTCATCGGTCCTTGATAAGTGTGCAAGATTTCAAATCAATCCCTCGCTTTGAAAGGAGTGAAAATCGTTCAAAGATTCCGTTACATAGATACACACCAAGCTTATAAATAGCGTGTTAAGGTGATACGTTTCATTTTTGGCGGGAAATTCAAATTCCAAACAGTTTTTTTGTCCTTGTAGCTAGGCCGGGTAATTATTTTGAAATGACACAGTGTTTGCGAAAATTGTTGGTTGTTCTTTAAATTATCATGTACAGTTATTAATCAGTAACTCACCATATTACTTACATTTGGCAATAAACCGTTTGAAACAGCAAAAAAAAAATTATAGACAAATGTATGTAATAATGTGCATTAGAGATAAATAGCTTTGCGTGAGATTGTAAAAAATAATAATCAATTTTCGCAAACATCATAATCGTTTACAATAATTACTTTTTTTTATTGTAAAATAGGCTGGCGCTTGGCTGCCAACTCGCCTGATGTTAAGCGATGATGCGGCCTACGATGGATCACGCTTGCCTAGAAGAAACCGATTAAACCGATTACCCGGCCTAGCTACATGAACAAAAAAACTGTTTAAAATTTAAATTTCCCGCCATACGTGAAACGTTCCACCTTAATATTGTCTCTGTCTTTACGTGTATTTCACTCATTTCTGATACCTATTGAAACTCGGATGTCAAATCCAGTTATTTATATAATTCGTCCTAGGGTTTATCGGATATTTGTGACTAAAAGGGGTATGTCTTGACAAATAAGTTATAACGTCAGTAAATGTCCACACGATTGACCCTCGTGACGCATGTTTATCTGCCCAGCGACCCCCTATCGAGTCGAACTAATAATAACATGCCTGTTTTTACTGACCGGAGACACGCCGGCTGACGTAAGAAACGCACTCACTGCTGTCATCGTTTGAAATACAAACAGGGGTCTTACGGCTACCTGTTATAAGCGATTCAGTTTAGGTGATGATAAAAGTTACGCGACCGCAAACCATATCTCGGCGGGTATGATTCAAGTTCGCGTGACTTTGCGAACTTTTTTTTTTATGATACTGGGTGACGAGACGAGCTAAGTCGCTCGCCTGATGGCTCTTCACGCTAACCCATAACAGCTCCACGCCACTCAGAATTTTGAACTTCAACAGTTCAAAACTCTGGATGGCAATGCACTGCGCTCGTCACCCCGAGATATATGTCAAAACTATGCGCTGAACTGCGCTAATTTGAGCCCGCGTTAACAGTTAGCCGTAAGGCCCCAGGTTGTTATATCTGGGTGTTATATATGTGTTCAAATAGGGAACATTTAAAACGTTACTTCTTATATGTATAGGGTTAGTACCCGACAATGCAACGCAAAAAGAGGGTAGTATAAAATAACTTCACAAAAGGATATTCACAGTTCGACTATATCTCTACATCTCTATCTCTTCTTTATCTCTCTCTACAGTCTACATAGTATAAAATAAAGTCTCTATCCGCGTCTGTCTGTCTGTCTGTATATCCGCTAACTCCTCCTAAACCACGCAACGGATTTGGATGCGGTTTTCACCATCAGTTAAATAATTTTCACGGAGTTTTTATAAATATGATAAAACTTTTAATAATAAATTTAAAAATAAATAAATAAATATCTCTAACAAAAGTTATCTCTAAAAAAGTTGTGGATTCGTCTTTTACGACTTTTTTTGTTTTATGCCCAAAAATCCACATACCTAAATGGAGCGATTGCATTTTGTAATACGGCTCTTAAACTTATCTATACCTAAAGGGTTTTACTTAAAATCGTTACTCAAGTTAATCTATGCTTAAAATTGTTCTCTCTACTTCTCACTAACGAAAATGGTCACACGCGAAAACGAGACAGGGCAATTTTAAGCATAGATTAACGTAAGTAACGTTTTTAAGTAATGCCAAGTTGTTCAAATGATGGAACCGAGATTTTTCAATGATATGACAGTTCTATTCAGAAATTAGCCAAGTGGCTTTCAACCTTTCAAATAAGTAGGTACTTCAGTGATTACAGGTATTACTTGAGTTTTCTTGCCAAGGTGAACTTGCATACGGTCTTGAAACGAGAATGTATGTAACAATGACGGCCATTGTAAAATCGACCCACTTTACATGGAATAAGGAAAAAGATAGTAAATTTTATTTTTTATTTTGTATGTATTTGCAATGCGTATTTGCAGTACATGATACGATATCGATGACCTGGTTCTGTGAGACGCGAGATGACACAGTTAAGTTTTGTTGTATACAAGGTTACACAGAATGGTGGTACTAAGCCGAAAGGTCATTGTACTTCATATTATGAATAAATTTTACCACAGGAAACACCAGAAATTACAAAAAAAAAAATGTTTCCTAGAAAAAATTTCATTACACTAAACCAGGGTTTCCCAACCTTTCTTTCGTCGAGCCTCCTCGGATTATAAAGAATATTTTCAAGCCCTCTTAATTTTTTCATTACAAAAAAAGTATCGGGCAAGCGCAAGCGCACGCGGTTCTTTTTGAGTTGTGACTTGTTTTACAAAATCTGGTTCGTGTTCTTTCTCAATTTTTCTATTTAAAAAAACACCATACCACTTAACTCAAATACTGTAAATACGACTCACTTATTCACGCTAACTAAGAAACTAGTAGCGACACAAATGAACTAACTAATAGTCCAAATGCAAAAGAGGGGTGAATTGGAAGACGCAGCGTAGGTAGGCCTCCCACTAGATGGACCGACGACATTGTGAGAGTCGCGGGCATCCAGCGGATGCAGATGGCAGAATGTCATTCAGTGTGGAGGTTAACGGGGGAGGCCTATGTTCAGCAGTGGACGTCTTCTGGCTGATGATGATGAAAAGAGGGGTGACTAGTAGTAGTCTGCTGAGTAAGTTTGACACAAAGCCTTATTTAGGCCAGATGCGTTCGCACCCGCCACGCCACCTTACCAATCTGATTATCTTTGTCTAATCTGAAGTTGGTCCCATAGTAAAAGTAGTTCATAATGATGACCTCCTTTCGGATTATCACCACCATTCCGTGTAACCCAATATAATGTTCGTATTTATGTTATATCGTGCAGTGACGCACTGACTGATATTTGCGTAAAAGTTGACACAAATTAACAAATAAATATGTAGTTTGTATCTAACATTGATTAATAAACAACATTCAGCCTAATAGATGATTGAATCAGGCGTTACTTTGCTGAAGTCCATTTTCAAAACTGTTTTACTGATGAATTTCTAGTGTAATTCCGCTTCTACGTCGCTTCAAGTACAATAAGGAATTTGTGATAGATATTTGTTGATAAAGTAAAACACAACACAAACACTATTAAATTTACTTTATCAACAAATATCTATCACAAATTCCTTATTGTACTTGAAGCGACGTAGAAGCGGAATTACACTAGAAATTCATCAGTAAAACAGTTTTGAACATTCAGCCTCTCATCCTGTCGAACAAATTACTACCAACATTCACCAATGTATCGAATGTCTTCCTCTTACATTTTGTAAAAACTTAGATATTTTCAATACTATATATAGTAGCCAATAGATAGCCGATTATCTCCCTCTTTCGTTCGATGTGCATTACTTACCGTCTTCTACTGTATGTATAAAATGAATGCCAACTTACCATTAAAGTAGAATTTTAGCCTATTAGCGAAGACATTGGACTTGGGCACGCCGATCAGCTCGGCCACTGGTTCTATTAAACTCCTGAAGCCTCCTGATACTAGGTACACCACCACTCCTTGGTCGTGCAGCTCTTTCACTAGTTGTCTGAAACGGGATTACGAACTCTATTTAGTAAGACACAAGGTACCGTGAAGTTTTTATTAGTGGTTTTAGGCGTATCTTTCATAGGCTGTTTTACAACATGAGGGAGGGGAGTCCTAGCAGAACTTATGTGGATTGTTTATTTTTACATTGCGTGGCAGAACGGTCTTGCAGCAGTGAAGCAACTTTTCCGACCCGTTTTCCTTAACAGCGTCACCGGACAACACGGCTAGGCCGTTTGGCGGCATGCTTAGTCCAGTGGGTGGTCACTAGCCCCGGCCGAAGCATACCACCAGTATGATATCACCTGATTAGCACCACCTGGGGACCACGTGTGGGGTTGCAGAACAATGGTGCTCTCCCACGGACGAGGGTGACATATTCCCCAAAACTCGAGATTGTTAGAGACAAAACTATTATGCAGTTGAAATAGGATTAAGTAGGTAGTATAGTAAGAAAGATATACCACGAAATAATTAAACGTCAGCAATAAATTAGCCATCATCATCATGGGCCAGTAGCCGTCCACTGCTGAACATAGGCCTCTCCCTTTAACCTCCGCACTGAACGACAGCCTGCCATCTGCACCCACTGGATGCCCGCGACTCTCACGATGTCGTCGGTCCATCTAGTGGAAGGCCTACCTACGCTGCGTCTTCCGGTTCATGGTCTCCACTCAAGAACCTTTCTTCCCCAAATAAAAATCTTAAATTAGCAAACTGATGCAATTACACAGTATAAATTAAATTTAACAAGTATTGTTCCAGTTGTTTATAAAAAAAAACAGATATGTAATTAAACCAAGTTAAGGGTCATCTGTAGCCGATAACTTAAGCTCTATAGAGAAGCGGTAACAACTGGAGGGGCGTTCATTTTATTATGCCTAAAAATACTTAAGAGAGTTATATTTAAACCGTTTTTTATTGCTAGTAGCCTATACCAACAGATACATATTTTTATGGACTTAATATTAAGGCCATAATACAATATTTTTGTAGTGGTAGGACTCTTTTGCAGGGGTCCGCCTGGGGAAGTACCACACCTTGGCCAGTAATTCAACCGCCAAGCAGTAGTCTGCGAACACTACTGTGTTCCGGATTGAAGGGCAATGTTTCCAGCGAAAATACAGGGCACACAGAGATTTGACATCTTATATCTCGGGGTGACGAGCGCAATACATTGCCATCCAGGGTTTTGAACTGTTGAAGTTCAAAATTCTGAGTGGCGTTGAGCTGTTATGAGCAAGCGTGAAGAGCCATCAGGCGAGCGACTTCGCTCGTCTCGTCACCCAGTATCATTAAAAAAAAATATACTTGAATATAGAGTTTTTTTTATTTTCCGTCTTTAATACTGAAAAAGGCCCATATGACATGCAGTTAAAACTATAGTCGGAGTAACCGGCCTAATCTTACGTAAGTAATTCCAGTGTAATATAAATAAAATGTGTGAAAACCACGTCAGTTTCCATAATAACAAGTAATCTAAGAAAGGGTAAACAGTACAAAGTAATCATTTAAATCTATGAACAAATAAAACTATCACTAAACTAACTAACAATGATTCAATAGTTAATACTTCAATGATTCAATAGTTTACTATTGAATCATTGAAGTATTCTTTCAGTGTATAGAATACTTTCGATATAAGCCACTGTTATTTTTATGCTTGAATTGTTCCACTTCAAGTAGTTTGAATACTAGGGGTAAATAATTGTATGTAGGTATTGATGTGTGTGTGCTGTATGATTGTGTGTTGTATTTGATTTACGCCATAAAACAGGTTAATTCCTAGCTCGGGTAACAAAGTTTCTCATCCTAGAGTATTATTTATTTGAGGAACAAACTTTTGTAAAGTTTTATGATCGACAACGTTTGTAGAATTAAAGAAAGAAATGAACATTTTTTTTTCTCATTTTCATTGTTGTGTGTGTGTTGTTGTGGGGGTACTTACGAGATTCCTGGTGTGAGTCTGATAGGTGTCTGCTCTATAAACTCCTTAATTTGACTAACGCTCGGTCTGATGATGTCTAGCCTTTTCTTCAGCGCTTCTTGGAAGGTCATGTTGCCGCCCATAGCCTCCGCTGTTCTGTGAACAATTAACCAAACATTCAGAATGCATCCCATCACCCTTAAGAGCCCTCTCACAATTTTTGACAAAAAAGCAACTAAAAACCAAAAACGGGATTTTGGCGTTCTAATTCTATCAAATATAATCATTTAAAAAACTGTATTATTTACTGAAAATAACGGCTTAAAATGTTGGCTTAAAAAACTACATATCAACTTACTACCTCCAATTCACAAAAGTAAAGTGTAAATTGTTCTGTGGGAAAGGGATAGAGTTTTTTCTACTAAAGACTTTAAACGCTTATATATCCCGGCTTAATGGTTAGAAGAGATCGCTTTTAGCGATAAGGCCGCCACTTGTAGCACTAGCTCGTAAGTGTTTTCTATCTGTTGTGATTTTTATTTCTGGTGTACACAATAAAGAGTTTCTATCTATCTATATAACAGATTTAAATTATAGTTTCAATAAACATATTATATTTACTTAAACTCTTCATCAAAGCTATTGGTTTCAACGCTAACCATGGAAGTAGACTAAAATGACCAAAATTGCTAAAAGTTGGAAAAGAAGACCTTAATCAAGCATCAACTGTAAAGAAAACAAAACACATCAGTCATAGGACTGCACGTCAGGATAAAAAACTTAAGTAGTAATTCACCTATTCTGCAAGAGATGGCGCTGTTTTAAAATACACGGTACAGCGACGATGACGCGAGTTCCATGATTTTTGTTTGCTCAAAAAGTGCTCAACGCGCCTAAAGAAGTTTTCACTTCAAAAATATACTTACAGCTTTTTGACTTCATCGCCTTTGCCGCAGAAGTTGGCCAGTTCATCGATGCCCTCATCTTGTATGACAGTGGAGTCCACGTCGAAGCACACGCAGTCTGCTGTACGGAACAACTCCTGGACACTCTGCTGAGGCGACATCACGCTGATAGATACCAGCGACAGGGTCTTCAGGGTCGCGTACTGCAGGTTGCTTTTCAAGCTGAAGGATTGAATATAAATATCAGATTTCTGCTAAATAGAACCGTTATCTATAAATTAATAAACAGTAGCGACCCGCCCTAGCTTTGCACGAGTGTAAATTTATTTATATTCTAGTGCTGTTGCCCGCGACTTCGTAAGCGTAGATTTTTAAATAGGTACACACTTTCAACCCTTTTTTCCTCCTTTAGTCCGGCCATTGCGCAAAACAACATGTCATAACCGCATTTAAATCCGTCCAGTGGTTTAGAAAATGTGCGTGGACAAACAAACAGAAAAAAATTGAACTGTCTTATCGTGTTCAGCTGTTTTTTTATAAGATGCCCTGTGTATTTTTTATATCTCGCAATTACAGATTTTTTTATCTCTACGTTTTTATTATATGTGCTTATTAGATATAAACCTTCCGGTAAAATTATCTAACTGATGGTGAAAACCGCATCAAAATCCGTTGCGTGGTTTATGAGTTAGCTGATATAAAGACAGACAGACGCAGAAAGCGACTTTATTTTATACTATGTAGAGATTTATAATTTAAAAAATTAAAAAATACAGACAACTAAAGAAACCTAAGCTCGAGAGGTTTACTGATAGCTGTTGAAGAGGTCCATTACCCACCTCCTTTTTGTACTTTTTTGTTACCTTTGCTCTTTCATCATAAGTATTTTTAAGTTGCAACATAGCTTCACCGTGTAACTAACTAATGAACTATGTAAACATATCGATTGTCACCTACTTCTTAGTCAATTCGATTTGAAACATTTCAAGTATTACGCCCAACTCTGAACGCGGGCCCGAATAGGTGCAGCTGGCAAAATCACGCGACCGCAAACCGTATTTAGGCGCGTTAAGGTTCGCGTTCGCGTGATTTTGCCAACTGCACTTATTCGGACCCGCGTTCAGAGTTGGGCGTAAGACCCCAGTTCTATGATGGTACCAAATTATTTTATTGTCATCCGAGTTACATACACATACTTGAAAAGTTTCAAATTGAATTGACTCTTAGAAGTAGGTTACAATCGATTTGTTTGACATTGTTCATTAGTTAGTACAAGGTGAAAATATGTAAAAGCATCTTAAAAATACATATGATGAAAGAGCAAAGATAACAAAAAGTACAACATTGAGTAATGATATCACCATTCATTTTATCACGTTCTGGTTAGATACATATTCTATCAATTATAATACTTTGAGTGATATGATATCGATGGGGCCGAAGGGTTCTAGAATGAAGACCACGGACCGGTAAGCGCAACGTAGGAAGTCCACAAGATGGACAGACGATGTATAATTAATAATATAAAAAAACCGACTTCATAAAAATATCAGAACTGGACCAAATTGGAACCACACGGGAAACACCAACTTTTAAATAAAAAAGAATCATCAAAGTCGGTTCACCCAGTCGAAAGTTCTAAGGTAACAAACATTTAATAAAAAACTGTCGAATGAGAACCTCCTCCTTTTTTGGAAGTCGGTTAAAAAAAGGGGTGACAAAGTACAAAACTAGTATAAAATGGGCAAATTCGGTTACTTGAATGATCATATACATTGTCATCCAGGTAAACACATTTTTCAGTTATTTCGATTTAAAAGCCCTGAACCAATTTTGATGAAATTTCTATGGGACCAATCTGAAAGTATATCCTTTAAATTGAAAAACCAATTTCCCAAATCGGCTTATAAATGAAGGAGTTCTGGGGTAACAAAGTAAAAAAAAAATGTGAACCACCTTTTTTGAAGTCTCTTAGAAAATTAAATGTACCCTCAGTTCCTGAAGGAATGTCCGCGCTGGTCAAACCACGGGGCGCAATTACTGGTTAGATATATTTATGCAAAACATTGTCAAGTTAAATTAAGATACCCAAGGCCGTAACTGAGGTAGATACGATATCTACACTAATATTATAAAGAGGAAAGATTTGTACCTATTTTTGTATGTTTGTATGTTTGTAATGAATAGGCTCCGAAACTACTGAACCGATTTGAAAAATTCTTTCACTGTTGGGAAGCTACACTATCCCCGGGTGACATAGGCTATATTATATTTTGTAGCGAGGCCGAAGGCCGAGCTTACACTCGTGCGAAGCCGGGGCGGACGGCTAGTCTATACATATAATAAAACGTAGAGATAAAAAATCTGTGATTGCGAGATATAAAAAAACACACAGGGCATCTTAAAATAAGTAGCTGAACACGTTAAGACAGTTTTTAGAATTTTTGTCTGTTTATTTGTTTGTCTGTCCACGCACATGTCGTAAACCACTGGACGGATTTAAATGCAGTTTTCACGAATATGCTTAGCTACAAGTATGACCAGATTGAAATTGCTGTTATTTTGCTCAAGGGCCGGATTAAGAGAGGAGAATAGGGTTGAAAGTTTATATGAAAATCTACGCGAAGTCGCGGGCAACAGCATTAGTCTGTTAATAATTATATGACAGAAGTAGGTACCACTATGAACACTTAGACTAGGAGGTTATCAACTAATCACAAATACACAATTCAATAACAATGTCACGCGCTTGAACAAAAAACCTTAGAGAAGACTGATAGGTACCACCAGTGACACTGTTAGAAGTAAACTGGATCATCATTTAGCTGTCACAACCTTTTATAAGAACATAAGTGCACACGGAAGTAGGTACACAATTGCGGTAAAGTTAGCTATTATTACAATGACTCGTGCGCACAACATGGTCATATGGCCTCAATTCTTATGTGGTGAGTGCACCAATAACCAACATCAGTTTAACAGAAATACAAACGTTTTAATACCATAATATGTAGTTAGTGTGGTTAAATAATTGTGGTTAATAGCAATAGGGTAGATGACTGATGTTTATATCGTTGAAACCAATAGCTTTGATGAAGAATTTAAGAAAATATAATATGTTTAATGAAAAAATAATTTTAATCAGTTATTAATGTTTTGATATAGAAGCGTTTAAAGTTTTTGGTAGAGAAAACTCTGTCCCTTTCTACAAAACAAAAAATGACGCCACGCCTCTGTGCGCTATACTTGTCAGATTAGAATTATTTAAATGGCGTACAGAGAAGTGACGTCATAATTTGCTGATTCGCGCTCTATGTCTAGCATGATATGAAAATGCTTATAAGTAGCTTATTTTTGATCAGATTTTCATTTTGTTTTCAGAATTTAGCTTAATCAGCTATATTTTTGGGCTAAATTCTAAAAGTACAATTAAAAAAAAACCAGTCATCTAGCCTATTGTAAGCGCGGTATAAATACAATATTAAGTGTTTTTCATGGTTACACAGAACGGTGTTGCTAAAACCGAAAGAAGGTCACTGCATCTTCGAATCAGCGGTTTCATTTCTATGAAACCGCTGATTCGAAGATGCAGTGACAGTGAGTAATTGTGTGAGTGTGTAATTATTAATTTAAAAACCGAATTCACAAAATTAGTATAAAATGGCCTAATTCGGTTACTTGGATGATCACCGCTGTCATCCACGTGACAAAATTTTCCAGTTATTTTGATTTAAAAGCCAAACTATTGAACCGATTTTGGTGACATTTCTACGGAACCAACCTGAAAGTACCAATATAAATTTTTCTAATCAGTTAAATGACGGAGTTTTATGGTAAAAACGTTTTTTAAAAAAGTTTTTGTCAACGAAATGTACGAAACAGCTGAAATTTTTCCGTTGATCCAATAGTAAGTTATTCATAATGATAGTAGAATGACGTCCGGCTTAGCTTAGTACCACTGTAACCTTGTAGTGTTTGTTAGGGACAGAATAAATAATAGTACACGATAAAATAATAGACGTTGCTACTAGGGCATGCAAAACTCGGGTAATTTAAAAAACCCGGTTTTTTCGAGTTTTCAATTTCAAAAACCGGTTTTTTCGAGTTTTTCGGGTTTTTCGAGTTTTTCTTTATTTAAGCCTTAAAAATATTGTTTTAGTGTGTGCTTTTTAGTTTTTAGTGTGTTAAAAGGAGCACGGAACCAATCCAATTGCAGAAAGGCGTGAGACAGGGAGATGTTATCTCTCCAAAACTGTTCACGAACGCATTGGAGGTTGTTTTCAAGCTTAGACGTAGACTTAGACAGCTTAGGAACAGATTCGGCATCAACATCAATGGCGAATACATCACTCACCTTCGTTTTGCCGATGATATAGTTATCATGGCAGAGTCACTGGAGAATCTCAATACAATGCTCAGCGACCTCAGTAGCCTTTCCCAACAGGTGGGTCTTAAAATGAACATGGACAAGACAAAAATCATGTTCAATGTCCATGTTGTACCCGTGCCGGTAGTTATAGAGAACGATACTGTCGAAGTTGTTGACCATTACATTATATATATCTTGGTCAGATTGTTCAGTTAGGTAAGTCCTTAGGCAAAGAGGTCGCCTAAAAAATCAAACTCGGATGGGCAGCATTCGGGAAATTGCGTGAAATCTTCTCGTCCAAGATACCACAGTGCATAAAAACAAGGGTCTTTGATCAATGTGTGATGACATATGGTACTGAGACGTGGTCCTTAACTGCCTTTTATAGAAACTCAGAGTCACACAACGGGCAATGGAGAGAGCTATGCTCGGAGTTTCTTTGGGTGATAGAATCCTGAACGTGGATATTCGCCAAAGAACCAGAGTCATCGACATAGCTATTAAAATTTGCAAGTTGAAGTGGCTATGGGCAGGCCACATCACTTGAAGAACTGATAACCGATGGGGAAGAAAGGTTCTTGAGTGGAGATCGCGAACTGGAAGACGCAATGTCGGTAGGCCTCCCACTAGATGTACCGACGACATCGTGAGAGTCGTGGGCATCCAGTGGATGCAGATGGCAAGGTGTCGTACAGTGTGGAGGTCAAAGAGAGGCATATGTTAAGCAGTGAACGTCTTCTGGCTGATGACGATAGACAGCGGGAGTCACTAATTAGTCTACGTTGGGGCATGTTAAACTTTTTAGTGTAAAAAGCCGCGACGGATTATTCAATAGAACTGCCTGTCATCTCCAGCATTTTATTACATTCTTTACCCTTGGAGCTGCTTCCTTCCGTGGCATGCAATGATTAAAACCACGCTGATGATTTATCACAAGCAGATTTTTTATACTCTATATATTTTAATGTTGCTGAATCGGCACTGGCAGTCCTCTTATTTTTTTTATCTCTGTTGATACGAAGAACTAGTATAACGTACGCTTAGCAAAATATTGAAAATAATAATAGGGATGATGATGGTTATTGATTTAGCTATGTTAACACAAAAACATGAAAATTGAGAAAGAAAAAGACTATACATTAAAATACGTAGTATTAGAAATTTTTTCAAAAAATCATAGAAATACCATACAATAACACTTAGTAGCACTTAGTAGCGCTCACAGCGCCTCAATCAGGCAACGTCAAACCAAAGCTTAACCATATATTACTCCCTAATCCCTAATTATTATTATAGATTGTGGTCAAACTGTTAAATTTATTCGATCAGTAGAGAAGAAATAGAGAAACAGTAAGTTTTTATGAAGTTTCATTGTTTATTAATGTTCTACTGGTAGTATTTAACATAAACAATCGTGAATAAAAGAAACTCGAAAAACCCGAAAAACCCGCTTTTTTAATCCTAAAAATCCGGTTTTCAAATCAGTCGGTTAATCGGGTTTTTCGGGTACTCGGGTACCCGGTTTGCATGCCCTAGTTGCTACCCTAACGTGTACTGTCGATAGGGTAGCGACTTAACAACGATATCATTAATATAATCTACAGTGTTTGTTATCAATAAATTAATTGGTTTATATTTGTTATAAACTTTGAATCACTATTTTTATAGTAAGTTTTTTGATTTGGACAAAAATCTGTATGAAACGATACAGGGGCCTTACCCCTAGCTTCACTTTTGCGAGCCAACTTTTAGTAGGTACCTGATAGGTACCTAAAATTAACCAACTCATTTAAGCTGCATCGTTTAAAAGCGTCTAACTTGAATGAACGAAAATCCGTTTTATTATGCGTGTGTGCGTGAAAATAGCAAAGTTTGGCGGCTATCAAATAACTACCGCTTATCGTAGTTGATGGTACCGTTTAGACAAATAACACCTATGCGGGTCAACTTTTCGAGCTAGGGATAAGGCCCCAGACTTTAGTTTTAAAAAAATTAAGCCATTTCGGAGGAGTACGATAAAAAAATATATTAGAAAAATTAGAAAAATATATAAGAATTAGATGTTCTTAAATTGTAAATTTAAACGTGGTCCTTAATTGTTGGCCTTTTAGAAAAACTCAAGAGTCACACAATGGAGAGAGCTATGCTCGGAGTTTCTTTGCACGATAAAATCCGGAACGTAGATATTCGCCAAAGAACCAGAGTCACCGACATAACTATTAAAATTTGCAAAGTTGAAGTAGCAATGGGCAGGCCACATCGCTCGAAGAACTGATGACCGATAGGGAAGAAAGGTTCTTGAGTGGAGACCACGAACCGGTAGACGCAGCGTAGGTAGGCCTCCCACTAGATGGACCGACATTGTGAGAGTCGCGGGCATTCAGTGGATGCAGATGGCAGGATGTCGTTCAGTGTGGAGGTTAAAGGGGGAGGCCTATGTTCAGCAGTGGACTTCTTCTGGTTGATGATGATGTTATAAATTAGACCACACAAAAACTGGTTTGACTACAGCATAACAATAATACTAGGAAATTACTAGCATTAAAGATAGATGAATCATATAAACAGCTGCTGGTTCTATCAAATAATATTTTTGTTTTTCTCAACGCCCAGTCAATACTGGAACTTACTAGAACTCACCATGTTCGCGGAATATAATTATGTATACAATTGGCAAACAACTGGGAACTTGTTTGACGAGACCCCTACCAATCATTCACGATCAAGAACCACTGTTCGAGAAGCTTGTAATACGTATTTTTATAAGAATATTAGACATAATTGTTTATTGGTATAAAATCCACTACAAGAAATCCTTTAGTTTTAGATTTTTAATTCTAGCCCATTAGTTTAACAATTACAACAAGTATCAAGTTATTTTTTATTTATTTATTTTATTAATTTAGTGTTGCTACACTACCGCATTAGGTAATATACCTGTAAAGGTAGTTGTAAGTTTGGAAATAAAATAAATAAATAAATTTTATTAGAAGCAAAATTTTATATCAGCGTAGTGTAATGTTTGTCCTCGTTCAATTCTGTAACTTTTTTTTGGTGGGTAATAATTTATTCAGATTTATGTACAAATGTATACGAAATGAAGCAAAAAAAAAAGTAAGTTATTTATTTACATTTGTAATTAATATACCTATCGGTAACTCAAAACATCGTGTAAAATCAATATAAAATTGTTAGAAATATAAATACAGTGTAAATGCTATTTAGCGACACTCGATTTAACGACAAACTTCCTAAAACTTCGAAATTACTTTGGTTGGTTTACCTTGTTGCCCATAAATTAATACATCTATGTATAGCATCACACCCACTCTAAATAACGACAACAATACGTCATTATTAAGCAATAAACAGTACTTTATAACATAGCACCTCGTATTTAAAATAAAATACTGGAGTAGCAAAAAACGTCATACAAACATAACATACTATACGCTATAAGCGTTGTTATTTGTATCAATATTAATGTTTGTTATTTGTAAATTTTATACTTTTCTAGTAAATACATATTATAATAGTAAAATAATATTGATTTTTCTTCTCTCCATTTAACGACAACTCTCAATAACGCCATATAATGCGCAATCCTTTAAGTGTCGCTATATGGTTTTCACACTGTATTTAAATATTCATGCTTATATATATTTTACAAGCAATTGAATTTTTATATATATTCTATTGGTCTGGTATTAATGTACAGAAAATAAGTAGGTATATGTTTTTTTTTTTTTTTTATAAAGTAGGTACCCAATTATCCTGCTTTGATTTAAATTTTTTGTTCTTAATGGTAACACACGATCTTTCCGCTGTAAGTATAGTTATTTCAATATATTTTTAATACCCTTTTGGTTAATTTAATACATGCGTAAATAAGATTAGGATACCAAAAAAAAATTAGGTCTGTGGGTTACATGCATTAACACGGAAACAGCCCTCAATACAACGAAAAGTACCTGTATAGTGCCATTTTGATTCGATGCGTCTTCTCTGAGCGAATATACAGTGAGCTGTAACACGGCGCGTTATAAATCGGTATCGTTGTTTACCTTATCTTTCGTCAAAGGTTACAAGTACTAAGAGACCCACTTGGGATATACCGCAAACACGCCTCCGTCGGGTGTGATATCACTTGGCACAGTAACACGGCCGGCGCATTATCGCCTTATATCCACAAACCTCTCCGCGATAAATCGTGATGCGAGCTACAGAACTACTATCTGTGAGCTACGTACTATGAATGACGTATCCGCACACTTCCCATTCAAGACTGGTGCCAGACACGACCAACCTTTCAAGTAGGAGCGAGGAAATGCGTGCGTCTCGCTCGCACGCGATACAAGCGTATGGAATATTTTGTGGAACCACTTGTTTTGCAAATTGCGTCGAGTGCAAAACAGATAAAAGTTGCTCACAGCTTAGATAAAATTTATCGTTTTCGTAATTACGTGGTTAATTATAATAATGTAAATATCGAATGGGGAAATTATGGGGGAATGTGCTCATCTGTAGATAATAATTAATTAATAATACCGGCCAAGTGCGAGTCGGGCTCGCGCAATGAGGGTTCCGTACCACACCTTGTTAGCTACTAAAGTACAAAAAAGTAATGCAAAAACTAAGTACCTACTGCGTCCGACGTTGTTTATTACGGTGATCGTACGAGAACTGGTGGTGAGCAAATTAGTGACAGATTCGCACTTGGCCATTATTTATTACTATACTTTAGAGTGTGTACTATAATTGTGCTAAGTTTGACACTTGTACGTATTACCGGTTTTTCATTAGAGCAATTACAAAAATACGTTTAAAAAAACGTTTGTTGTATGAGCGCTATTGTTTTTTGTTGTATTGTTGTGGACCCGGGTATGTCCTAAAACTGCGACCAGAACCACAGGAGGATGTGCAGCAGCGTCCTAATAGTACACGGTGAACGTAATGCGATCCCCTGCCGCCTGCCAAGCGTGGGTATTATGGCAACAACCCTTTGAGAGGGAGGCCTTTGTTCAGCAGTGGACATTGATAGCTGATAATGTGTGTGGTGTGTGTGTATGAGCGCTTAAACCATTTAAGTTTTTAACTTTTTGACTTAATTATTATTTCTTAGGTAATTCGCCGTAACATTATAAAATGTGTTTATTTATTTTATAATTATTCTGTGTAAATTTCAATTGGCTATCTATTGCGGTTCGAGGGCAGACGGACAGACAGCATAGGCTTAGTAATAGGTTCTCGTTTACACCCTTTGGGTACGGAACCCTAAAAATAAACGTCCAATCATCAATCTGGTCATAGCTAAGCATATTCGTGAAAACCGCATTTAAATCCGTCCAGGGGCCTTACCCCTAGCTTCACTTTTGCGAGCCAACTTTTAGTAGGTACCTGATAGGTACCTAAAATTAACCAACTCATTTAAGCTGCATCGTTTAAAAGCGTCTAACTTGAATGAACGAAAATCCGTTTTACTATGCGTGTGTGCGTGAAAATAGCAAAGCTTGGCGGCTATCAAATAACTACCGCTTATCGTAGTTGATGGTACCGTTTAGACAAATAACACCTATGCGGGTCAACTTTTCGAGCTAGGGGTAAGGCCCCTGTGGTTTAGATGTGTTTTCTCAATTACATTCTCAATTACAGTTTTTTTTTATCTCCACGTTTTTATTATATGTATAGAATAGATAGATATAGATTGTCTCTTATTCTCCCTAAATGCATTTCCCTATCCTCTCTCATAATCACATTTTGTACTTTATATTGTCTTTTTATCCCAAAATAGATAATTTTAAGTTAAATAGTATTTTTATAGTAAAAAATGGCCAAACAAAATAATTGCACTACCTACAGTAATAAAGGTCATCAATTTCTAGATAATTCTATGATGAAATCCTAGAGTTATTTAATTTAGTGAAAATGTATCCCGTAGGGTTATCAAGTAGTGTCAGTTTGTCACTCTTTTAAAGCATGCCTCCTGTTTGTTTACTTGTTGACTGACGCAAGTCATTCCTGATAAAATACTGTAAGTTACGATTTTTTTATGTTTATACTTTTTTGACACAGTTTAAAAGTGGATTGTATAACAAGGGATTAAAATATTATTTTTACAAACCATATATAATAACTGCTAAATTGTAAATCTTTGTATTCCATTTTTTTTTTTATAGATCTACTTTTGCCCACCAACTGGCCTGATGTTAAGCGGCGGATACCATTAAAATTAAACACTATTAACGGATTTTATAATTGTGTTTGAATTTGTTTTAATAATTAAATTAGCGATTTCAGGGTTGGTCCCATAATAAAAGTTGTAAATAAAAATGTGTACAATGACCTCCTTTTGGCTTAGTACAGTCTTTTTGCGTAACCCTGTAGAAATCCAGCCACTTTATTTTTATGCCCAATTTAAATTTTTAAACTCCATCTGTGGCTGCATGCCGGCTGATTTTGAATATCAGATAAGAGTAATCCAAAAACAACGCAATGTATGAAGTTACAAATAGAATCTGGTTCGAACCAGTTTCAAGAGTGGGGTGAAATCAGTCGCCTGACTTAATTATTATCAGTGAATATGGTGTAAATTATAACCGGTTATAAGTGGAACCCAAATCAAAAAGATCACCGGGTTAACAGAACAGTTGCAAATAGAGAATTTATCTAGTCTAGGTACTGTTATTAATCATTTTGACAACTGTTATGGCTCATTAATTTCTCTTGTATATTCCTCCTTTGTTTTTGTCCTTAGTAAATTTATTAAAATTAATAATATTAAACTATAATAGGTGTTGTGCATACATGTAAATATTTATAATTATTATTAAATAAGTATCTAATATGATGTATATCTGTGTTGTGATGTCATGTGTTTGTTCCCGGTAGCGGGTTATCGGTACATTCACATTCGTATAACTAATGCCCAAACTAGGTGTGGAATACACCCGTATCTTGGGATTTAGGCTTACCCGTTTATAAACCATTTTTTTTTACACTTCATCATTTTAGTTAGTTTTTATTTTATTTTATGGACAATTAATTGTCTGAAAATAAAAGATTTATTATTATTATATTTACCTACAGTCTAAAGTTAAGGTTAAATGATGCATTTAAATATCTACTCTGGGTTACTTAAAAATGAGGAATAAGCTACCTTCCGCAATGTTTCCGAGTAGCTACAACATGGGGTTTTTTATAAGGCGAGTTAATTGGTTCTTAAAGGGTTAGCAACGTAGTTGCGATGCCTCTGGTGTTACAAGTATCCATAGACGACTGTGACTGTTTACCATCAGGCAGCCCAACTGTTACTTTACCACCTAGGGCAATAAATAAAAATTGTCCATGACTTGTGTTTCATGGCATAGGAGACACAAGGAATCCCAGTGGGAAGCTATGACTGCGAAGCGTTATTATTATTCATTTATCAATGGGATGTTTCCATAATTAAGAAATTAGTTCCAGTAAAAATCACAAAATAAGTACATGCATTTCGTAGCAATGATAGCTCAGTGGTTGACACGTTAGAATTTTAATCCGAAGGATGTGGGTTCAAATCTCAACAATAAGCTTGAACTGCCGGCATAGGAAAAATTCGTGAAGAAACCATAACATGGAGGCAGACCAATATCTAATAGCCATTAGATAGTTGGTTGGTTGGTTATGTGGCTGGCTATCACCCTCTAGTTAAAAATCTGTCAATATGAAAAAAATACATAGGTAGGTACTAACAAAAACATTGCAATCAATCTTTGTCAGCCTGTACTGTCAACTGCTGAAAAATGATTCCTTCGAATTTCACCGACAGCTGATTATCGGGATAGTTAGTCGAGTCTACATACTAACATTAATATGTGCTAGTTTTAAAGCAGGTCTATTAAGAAACATGCATGAAGCAAGCAAAGTGATACTGGTTGAAAATATATTGTATTAACATGGTACTAACCTAAAATTTGAAAAATTAGCAACGCATTTAAAGATTAAGAGACAACAAAAACTGAGTACAATAGGCCTGAACATTTCTAGAGCGTGTGACAAGACAATAGCTCAATTGATTCTAAATGGAATAACTACTGAATCATCAAAATGACCTTCGACACGCGACCGAGTGACTCGTCATAGAATCGTTTTGTAATCTAAATCAGCAAACTGGTAATTTTATTACAACGTTGTTGTGTTTGTAATATAATATCTTGCTCATAGCAACGAAGCGTTTTTACTTATTATCAGCAAAATTACACGAGTGATAGTGATAATAGCAGAGATGCTATAATTCAAGGTTGTCCAAGGGCCCTTGAGGTGGATAGTTGTTTTTCAATTTGAAAAGCATAATTATGAATAGAAAGTACAATGTAGATAACTTAAATTCACACAAAAATTATAAATTAATATATTTAATACGCACCAAACTTTATGCAGCTGTTGTATTGTTTTGTTTGTTTGTTTTTTTTTTGACATTGACTATTGACCGATTCATGGTCGTAGAATAGACGTAGCGTAGGGATTTCCTGAAGTTGATTATGACATCTACTTACCGCCGATGAAATGTCTCTTCAACAAACGAATCGTGGTCGAAGGTAAAATCGACTAAACCCTCATGACTCATAATCAAATGAATCAAACAGGACACCACTAAAAAACGGTTACACGAAGAACGCGGGAAAAACTTTAAAGTTGCTCAAAACTTTAGCTGATGTCCAATCAATCTCGATTAAACTACGTAGTACATAAATAGATCGTTGATTAGAGTAATCCTTATACATTGAAAATTAAATAATGAATGTTGTGCAACGGGAAAAAAACAAAAATCAGTCAAAGGCCAAAAATGAATTTCTCAGACGAGACACAAGTGGTGGGTATCTTACTAGGTTACTAAAATAGATTCAGAAATGTTATCCGAAGATCGGTCTGAGTGCATTAATATAGGCTTATTATATTGATAATGATGATCCAGTAGGTAAATCTTGAATCATTTATTGTTTCTTCGTCTTATTTTAGGAATACGTGGCTCATATTTGTTGCCGACAGCAAATATATCCCGTGTCTCAAACCAAGTGCCTCGATATCAATTTAACAGCAACAATGAATCAACCAAAACATATAAATCATCTATGGGACCTCCCCTGGGCCCGCCGCGGAGCTTGAAACGAAAGTAAGTTTGTAGGTATAGTAATAATGTGGATTTGGTTACCTAAACTCGGTCCAAGCATTATTTTTTTCTGACAGCTGCATTATCATTGTGGAAAGCTGTATAAATTCTGAATACTTTGGCTAGGTTTTTGAATTGAACAGTTATAAGACTGTAGCAGTAAGATAGTCGATAATTAATCGATATACCTTCTACAGTAAAATATTATTTGTTTATTTATATTCATTAATATTTATTTATATTCATTAATATTTATTTATATTCATTAAAATTTATTTATATTCATTAATATTTATTTATTTTTACTAAATATATCATTATATATATAAACTAGCCGCTCGCCCCGGCTTCGCACGGGTGTAAGCTCGGCCTTCGGCCTCGCTACAAAATATTATATAGCCTATGTCAAATTGGAAGAATGTAGCATTCTATTGGTGAAAGAATTTTTTAAATCGGCCCAGTACTTTTTGAGCCTATTCATTACAAACATACAAACATACAAAAATAGGTACAAATCTTTCCTCTTTATAATATTAGTGTAGATATCAAATGCGCTATACTTATTACTAGGTAGATAATCTAGATACTAATTTATTTCTGAAAACCCGTACGAAGAGCTTTGATTCCTCTTTTATTGTGCGAACTGCTAGTCTGTGGAAAGGGCTGCCTGAATGGGGTTCCTCGGTAGTTACAATCTAGGTGCGGAATCTGGCGCGTTGCTCAGCACACATGCGGCTCGCCTCTTGTAAAATATGTGGACTGTCCTGTCTAGATGTCCCCGCAAGATTCTCAATAAATGTATAAGTAGTTAAAATTTGTTCGTTAATTCTTCGGGTTTCTAACGGTTCTTCGGTTCTTATAAAATTCTAGTAGGATAAAAAAACGGGTAGTTTATTAGGCGATAAGGTTAAAAGCCTTAGATAGTTTCATATAGGCGATAAGGTTAAAAGCCTTGGATAGTTTCATATAGGCGATAAGGTTAAAAGCCTAGATAGTTTCATTGTAATGTACTTATCTGTTTTCCTTATTTATGTGGTCGTTTAACAAAGAGTTAACTTATGTTATAAGCAAATATTTTATTCAGATTTTTACAATGTAATTTATTTACATATTTTTATAAAAAGAGCGGCAAAACAAGCATGCTGTCCGCATGATGGTAAGCAAAACCGCCGCCTATGGACACCTGCAACACTAGCGATGTTGACGGTGCTTTGGCAGCCCGGAGAGGTAGGTTTAGACTTTTTGAAACGCTTCATGTTGAAGCTCGGTGGGAAGGCCTTCGGGGGAAGGATATTCTACACCTTGCAGGTCCGCGGAATAAAGGAGCGGAAAAATCAAACGGTGTGGGATTTCCAGCTTTGCAAGATGTGGGGGTGAGCAGGGTAATTGCAGCTGTCAGAGAAAATAAATGCTTGGACCGAGTTTGGTAAAACATATCAAGTGAGTATTAGTACCTATATATGTAAGTAGATATGTATAGTAGGTGCCTATACTTTTGAGAATTACCATGATGATCGGTACTTGCTCGTACATTATAAAATCTTTCTCAAGCCAAGAGGTCAGTAGGTATTTATATCTCCATAATACCCAAGAATTTCCCCGGTCGTCTCGCTATAAATGGAGGTAGGTAGTCAAAATACCTATAGGTACCTATAGTAAAGGGTATAGGCTTGACTGCACAGATTTTTTAATTTCATTTTGAATTCAGAATTTGTTGGATTAAACACCCCTCTTTTGCATCTGTGCAAAAATAGAAGCATCGTAGGTGGTGTGCTAATTTTTTGGATTAAACACCCCTCTTTTGCATCTGTGCAAAAAGAGAAGCTTCGTAGGTGGTGTGCTAATTTACTGGATTAAACACACCTCTTTTGCGTCGGGGGTAAAAAGTATAATGGATGCTTGCTATTTGTATAAATTATCAATAGGTAGAGTATGTGCAAAAGAGAGTGTCGTTGGATTTGAGGTCGCACGTGTGCTTATTTACTGCTTTTAATTCATCGTTATGCCATAGATACGACTAATACCTACAATAACTATTTCCATTGGCGTATTTGTAATTTTAATAATAAGTAAGTACTTATTATGTAACAGAATGATAACAAATTCGACGTCGTCAAAGCCAGAAACTTCGCTGAGCGATCGAGCGCGACCCAGGGTTCTCGCTAGTGACTCCGCTGCCGTTGACACTTCCATGGATATGAGCACTCCGAAGAATAGGCCTACGGCTCTGAGATACATTAGTAGCAGTAGTAAAGGTAGCCGTACCTATTACTTATTTTATTATATGTTTTACAATATCATATTTTCGTTTAAAATATCATAATTAGAAGTTTAAGTTAAAATTAAACTAGCAATTAAGGACGCAAAAAAAATTGTTTTTACTAAATATTTAGATATTTTTTATCAGGCCCGGGTAGGTTAGTTACCTATTGGTTTTTCAGAAAAAAAAGTATGCGTTAGGCCTTGAATAACTCACGACGCAGACATGAAATTTTATGAGACTTTTCAGACATCTTTTAGAACGCCAAAATGAAGGTGTATACGAGTTTCCAGCTTATTATTTCTCATTCCGAGGTAGACCTCCCTTTCACCTGGGGCCTTACCCCTAGCTCGAAAAGTTGACCCGCATAGGTGTTATTTGTCTAAACGGTACCATCAACTACGATAAGCGGTAGTTGTTTGATAGCCGCCAAGCTTTGCTATTTTCACGCACACACGCATAGTAAAACGAATTTTCGTTCATTCAAGTTAGACGCTTTTAAACGATGCAGCTTAAATGAGTTGGTTAATTTTAGGTACCTATCAGGTACCTACTAAAAGTTGGCTCGCAAAAGTGAAGCTAGGGGTAAGGCCCCAGTACTACTAGCTCACATGGTTATCTGAATTTCGATCTTTTTTCAGGAGCTTATAGTGGATCGAGGTCTTTGAGATCTACAAGTAACGCAGCTATTGAGGCTAGTGTTATTTTAGGTAAGAAAATTTGACAGTTCCCAAATCCATTAAAAATCAAGTTTGTGTGACAGCATTCTATTGGTCAATCGATTTCATTCTCTCAACATTCACAACGATGATAGAACATAATATTACGACAAACTAAAATAAATTCTAAAAAACATTAATTGTATACATGGATATGTAGCCTCCACTCTAATATATATTAATACACAGCACATAATCTAATCAAATAAACTAAACAAATACTTATAATAATACCTTTGCATTACAGGTATATAAAAATAGAGAATAGTGAGAATGTGTTGCGAATAAAATGAAATATTGAAGGACCACCATGACTCAATTGATACTTACTTACTTACTTACAAGTAAGTCAATTGATATTTTTAATAAAAAAATATTAAAATTAAAAAAAGATGTAAAAACATATTGTTTTTACGGCCCATAAATGTAGCTAAGTTTAATTAAAATTATTTAATATTATTATAAAAAAAATTGTTTGTATTACTTTTTTAATTGTTACCAAATGTGTACTGAAAAACAACAATATCATGTTGTGTATACATATTTAGGAATATGGTTTAGTTCAAAATTGTGCAAGTTATCTACTAGTTTTAAATTGTTTTGACCATATTTTGTTTTGTGTGCCAATAAACTAAATAAATAAATATTTTTACATATCAAAACTACAATATTATATTAAGTATTTGTTTAGTATATTTGATTAGATTATGTGATATGTATTAATATATATTAGAGTGGAGGCTACAGATCTACAAAGGCGGGCTGGGCTAGTGATTGAGGGTAATTCTGGATTGAACTAACAAAATTACTTACAATAAAATAAATTATAAACGTTTAATTTACAGCTATATCTGAAGGTCGTGGCATGGCTAGAGGCGAGATAGGAATCGCAGCAATAGACTTAAGACATCCATATTTAGTGCTTTGCCAATTCAGCGACACGCTTCTTTACACACACACGCTCACCAAAATCAATTTCTTCAACCCAATCGAGGTGAATTGCACTTCTTGACAACTTGACCTTGTGATCCCCCTTGATAAATTGACTGCCTTTATACAATATTTCAGATTATAGTGCCACATACATTTTGTGAAGGCGTGCAACCCAATCAGTTGTATCAGCTGATAAGAGATCAATATCCGCAAATCAACATAAACACAGTTCAACGACGGTTCTTCAACGATTCAGCAGGTCGTCTACATATACAAACTCTGTGTGCTCCAGAGTACAGCGCTGTGTATCTTCAAGTATTACACAAGTGATAATGACTTTTCTTAATCTATAATAATTATCACTATAAGATTAATTCGATTATATTACGACACGTATAATAACTACCATTCAACCATTAATGTTTTGATGAATTTAAATTTGTAAGAATGCATGACTTAATTCGTATCGTTTGTGTCTTCTATCAGGTTTTATGCACTTACTGCGGCAGCAGCTGTCCTGAAATACGTCGAATACATACAATGTATTGTATTCTCAAAGGAGTCACTAAAAATCGAATATCATTCATCAGAAAATACTATGATCATCGGTACAGTCCTCACTATTTATAAGCAAAATTGTGTTTGTATTAAATTTGTTTATTTGCTTTTATCTAAATATTTTGTATTTAGATGTTGGAACTGCCACCCAGCTTGAACTAGTTCAGCCCTTAGTGCCTTCAGCGGGGCACACATGTTGCCTCTTAGGAGTCTTAGGGCCAATGTATACGGTGGGCGGAATCAGGGCTCTACGAGCATCAATACTGCAGCCTTCATGCAACAAAGAATTCATTGAAAACAGGCTTGATGCTGTTCAGGACTTGATTGATAATGATGCTGGATTGATGGTGGATCTTCAGGTAAGTTAAGATTATGATTCATAATACTTTGTTAAATCAAAATTATAATATTATTATATTTGTTATGAAATTAATGTTTTAAATAATCACAATTACTGCTAAGGATGTCATCAAAAAACTGTCAGATATTGATAAAATACTTTTTTTGTGCGTCGAGTCCACAAATCAAAACATTGTTGCGACTGGAGAAGCACAATTGAATCAAACGCTCTTGCTGAAAACAACTATGGATGTGGTGCCGCAACTGGCCGATGCTCTACAATCTGCTGAAAGTGGACGTTTGCGGAAGATAAAAATGGTACTTATGCTCACAATTGTAGTAAAAAAATTATTTAAAATGCGTTCACTACTTTCTTAATTATTTTATTTGGACAGGACTTTGGAAATCCCCATTATACTGAAATAGCTGATCGGATACGTAACATCTTGCAAGAAGATGCCCATTTAGAGAAAGGTATAATGGGAAACTTGCAGCGATGCTTTGCTGTCAAACCAAATATAAATGGTCTTTTAGATGTAGCTAGAAGAACTTACTCGGAACTAATTGAAGATATCCAAAAGATAGTTGAACAACTTGGTGAAACGTATGACCTTCAATTAAGACTTAACCAGAGCGTAATGAAAGGATTTCATATGGTTCTGCCAATAGCGCCTAAAAAAAGAAGAGATTTTAACGTAGAAGATCTGCCGCCAATATTCATACAGGTAGCGAGGAACATAAAATGTAATAACTACATTTATTACACCACAGTTTTTTAAATAGACAGCGCTAGGCTTATATCACAACATAATAGATTATAAGGTTGATAACATTGACAATCGGCAGGGTATCATGATATTCATGATATCATTGCCGAAAATATTTTTTGATTTTAGGTACAGAATAATGGACCAAGTGTGACAATGACTACTGAAGAGCTGGTGGTATTAGACCAACAATCCAAGGAGTCCCTGAAAGAGATACAGAAAATGAGCAACATGTTTGTTTTCAACAAACTATATTTATCTTATCTATTCCGTTGTATGTTTAAATTTGATCACAAAAACAAATTTTATTTTGTTTGCAGCGTAATTTCCAGTTTATTAAAAGAACTACGACCATTTATGCCGAGCTTGTATAAACTTTGCGAGAATGTTGCGGAATTAGATATTTTAGTAGCTCTTGCCCACGTAAATACGCAAAACCTTTTTTTGTTTATACTTTTACTTGTACATGTGTATATTTGTTTAAATTTACATAATTTTTCTACTATTTATCTGTATTGTACAGGCTAGTTCCATCGGAATGTACATTAGACCAAAATTCAATGACTACTTGGACATAAAGAATAGCGTTCACCCCTTGCTAGATTACAACAGCCAAATCATGCCAGTACCGAATGATATTGTAAGTCTTCAGATATTGCACAATAAATGTAAATAACATAATAGTTGGTAAGAGTCGTTAATAATTACATTTTCAGTTTGCTAGCCCAGAACACAATTTCACAATAATCACTGGGCCAAACATGGGAGGCAAAAGTATTTATATAAAACAAATTGCCCTTATGCAAGTTATGGCACAGGTATGTATACACAGGCATATATACTATACATACACATAGGTATATATACTATACATAATATTATAAAATGTCTGTAATAAACCAATCTATAATATTTTTAATCTTCATATTTTCAGCTCGGTTGTTTTCTGCCCGCTACGAATGCAGTACTGCGACTGTGTGACAGACTCTATTCTAGAATAGGTTTTAATGACAGCGTTGAATTAAATGCTTCAACCTATGTCTATGAGGTACTATCCTATCAATTTTGGTAGACATTACATAATAGATAGATAGAAAGATAGAAAACTCTTTATTGTTCACACCAAAAATTATACACGTACATAAAAACAACTTAAAAAACTAGTGAAACAATTGGCGGCCTTGTCGCTATAAGCGATCTCTTCCAGGCAACCTTAAGCATAATTATAGTTTAATTTTATGACAAAATCTTAATTATATCTCCTCATAAAATCTTTCAAATACAGATGAAGGAAATGCAGCACATAATAAAAGGGCTGACTAAAACAAGTTTAGTAATAATCGACGAACTTTGCAGGTAACAATTATATATTTTATTTAATAAATATTAATAGGCATTTTTTGTATGCATTTATTTAAAGTTATTTATTTCGTATTTATAGAGGCACAAACGAAGATGAAGGAACAAGTATAGCGTGGGCAATCTGTGAAGAGCTCATCGCTAGTGATGCTTTCACTTTCTTCACCACACATTTTCCTTACATAACAAGATTGCAAGAGCTTTACTTTAGCGTCGTGAAGTATGAACCACTGCAGCACTGTCTGAAATAACTACTTAAATACCAACGAGTAAAAAAGAAACAGAAAAAATAATTCTGGTCTTTAAAAATAATCTAATTTCAGCCTTCATGCAGCTGTACTAGAAGAAGAAACAAAAGACGGTAATAAAACCCTGGTATATAAACACACGATAGAACCAGGTATTTCTAAAGTCCAAAATTATGGCTTGATGTTAGCAACCAAAACATATCTACCTGAAGATACTGTGAAGCTGGCTATAGAATTATCTGAAGTAATTGCTGGTAGTGAAATGGTAAAGTACTTATATTTTTTTATTGTGTATTATTGATACAGTACTTATTATACTGAGTAAAAAAGATATTATTAAATTTCAGCCTCAAGAAATAAAAACGCCGCTACAAAATGATGAGGCAATGTTATACAAACTGAATTCAGATATAATGTTGGAAACTCGTAAACACAGTAGTTCGGAAGAAACAGTTAAGAAAATGCTCCAAAAGTTCAAGAATAAAAACCCAATTTTAGTCCAAAGAATACAAGACCAAACAAAAATTTCCAATAACTCAGACGGCAGTGCAAATTATTCATCTGTAGACCCAGTAATACGTGATTCGTCCAGTGAAACTAAGACTGATTCTAAGGAGATTCACATTGATGAAGAGAATAAGACATCATCAGCAATAGATCCATCACCATACGTGAATGGTGTTCATAAAAACAGTCTAACTACGGTCAAATCATCAACAGAACTTTTGCGCAGTATTGTAAATGTTGATAAAGATTTTAGCACTGAAAGAACTCAGGTAGCTGATAGGGAAGTATGCGAGGATAGATGTCAAAAAGAAACCTCAGTTAATATTTCCCATGAAGAAAATAACACTTCACATGAAAAAATGGAAAATGAAACTTGGTATAGGGATGACAATACAAATAACACGTCAAAAACAAACGATGAAATCAAAGATATTATTGACATCAGTGATATTGACAGTATAAAATTTGGAAGTCACTTTAATGATAGTGAGACAAGTTCTGATATAGCTGATGCATTGACTCAAGTTATAGAAGAATGTTCTATGGATGAACCTGGAACAAACAATAGTTCAAATAACAATTCAATGTCTTTGACTGAAGAATTTATGCATGAAGTCGTCAATGAAATTAACGAAGAGTTAGAGAAAGAAGAAGATATAGATAAATTGAATGTTATTTTGACTCCCCCCATGGGTTTTAGAGATGATTAAACTAAGTTAATTTTATAATTTGTCTTTTTTTAGGTAAAATTGTTGTTTTAAACTACGAGTACGTACCTATAGTAGATACCTATATATACAAATCACACCTACCCATAAGCCAAACACTAAACTTAACCGGCCAAGTGCAAGTTGAGCTCGCGTACTTAGAGTTCCGTACCATCACATAAATTGTTGACCGCACTAAAGTAAAAGGCGTAACAGACGCATCGAACCACGAACCGCCGTCTGACCAACGGGAGAGAAAGAGTGAGAACATTATTTCCCTCTCTTTTTCTCTCTAGTTGATTAAGATGGTTGACGTCAGTCATGCTGGCCCGTCTGTTACGTCTATAATGCAAAAATTAAGACAACATCACACCCAAGCGGTCACCCATAGGCGCCGGCCATAATATAGGTACAACCATTATACAACAATTACTGTTTTTGTTAAACGTAGGAGTTTTTGTATATTTTGCTCTAATGTAAAAACAGTTAAACTTAAAAGCGTCAAACTTGGCATGATTATCGTACACAATCTAAAGTATAACATAATTAGTAATAATTATTAGTATATCATATACAAATAATAAATAGTGGCCAAGTGCGAGTCGGTGACAAATTACTGCTAACCACCACCGGTTCTCGTACGATCACCGAAGTTAAGCAACGTCGGGCGCGGTCGGTTCTTTGATGGGTTACCGCCTGGGCGTTGATGGGAAGTTGTCTTTTTGCACTACTTTTTTATACTTTAGTAGCTAACAAGTTATGTGGTAGTACGGAACCCTCAGTGCGTGAGCCCGACTCGCACTTGCCGGTTTGATTATTTCATAGTTTCCACCGTAATATTACATATTCTGTAAAAATTTCAACTGGCATAAAGAATTTTTGGGTCTATCCGACAAATCTACATTTATTTCGAAAGGACTTGTTCTCTACCTAATGTTAGTAAAACTTTAATATTTTAATTATACTTGTCAACGACAAGTCAAAGTCAAGCAAAGTAAGTCATGGTCTACCTTTATTTTACAAGGACGTTATTACTGCCCCGCGATATTCAAGGCAGGTTTTGGGCAATACTAGTTAAAATGTTAAATACAGAAACATACAAATAAATGTTAAATTCAAATCACGGGTGAATCGGTTCCTTCTAGGCAAGCGTGCTCTATCGTAAACCGCATCAGGCGAGTTGGCGGTCGAACGCGAGCCTATTTCCAATTTAAAAAAAAATACAGAAGAGGAGGTGTTATGGTCCTAATGGGGCAGGAGTAGGCAAAAAAATGATTATTATCAAGACGAAGAATTGCTTATCGAGAGAATAAGTGAGGTAAAAGAGACCGAGACATATAGGAAACATTAAAAAACGCAAGCCTATTTTTACTTCTAAAATAAAAATAAGCTGAATGAAGGAATTTACATATTATCTCCCTGAGATTACGAGGTAATTAGTCTTCAAGAAATAAATCAATTACATTTGGCGGTCGTTTCATACAATTTACCGTAACATACGTACGACAATGCAGTAAAATTTGCAAATCCATTGTTTGTGAGTGATGTAATAAGGTGAAACGTGTATTTTCATGTTGTTTTCAAAACTTCAAGCCTCTAATAGAGTCTCCACTACTTTGCTGGGGCATACGATGACATTAAAATATTTATACGTAACATAAACATATAGTATCATAGATCTTTTATATATTATATCAATGTATAGTCTACTATATATTATTATATTATCAATGTATAGTATGATGGCCTTAATGACTTTAGCCTGCCCCGTAACAGGCGAACAAACTACCTTCCTAGCCTGATAGTGATGTGCCTACGACTAATTCAGAATATACCAACTACCAGTAGAAAAAAATCGACTACACTTAGTCTATGGTCAGACAAGCTTTGCGTCTGTGGCAAGAATAGACAATCAAAGCAAAAAAATCCCGAAACAAACCAAAAGAATGTAGGAATAGGGATGTCAATTTTCCCTGAAAAAAATAATCGGTTTTGAAATTGATTTTAATCGAGATTGACGGAATCAGTCTCGATTCATTCGGGATCTCATCCTCGCGAATATAAATTGTATATTTTTTAGATAGACTGACTATTTATTTGTCTATTATTATTTTCTTACAATACTTAGTGAATCATTATGGTTTGACAACTTTTAGAGCATGTATATGTAATTGTGTCGATTCAGTGAACCAGTTTCGTAGATAATGATGTTATAGTATTATCGATTGTAAGTTTAATGCACTATACTTCTTCGAAATTTTGATCTAACGAGTGGCTTGATTTAATCACCTTGAATCGGCCCGATTCTCGAGGTTCATAGATCGATCTAGTAAATCGATCCACTACATTAGAAACCGATTTTCTGATTAATCGATTAAATAAAGATCGACACGATTGACATCCCTAAAAAACAAATTGCAAATGGATGCCAATAATGTAACGCGTCTATTCAGTTTCTTGCTATGAAGAATTCATTGTATCAATGTTTTTTACGTCTGTGTGCATTTTTTCACAAATAGCATAAGCCTGAAGTGATAACAAGTAAGTAAAGTTTTTGTAGATATACTAGTTAATCGTTAGAGAATTTCGGCGTCTGTTTACCACGCTTTCCTTGGTGTTTCAATCAATACTGGTGAAAGAAGACACGTAGGTGGTATCGTAAAGTTTTTGTTGTAGACGGCGGGCAGCCATGTCGCTGCCGCCGTACCTTCTGGGGCCCAATCCCTGGGCCACCATGATGGCGCAGCAGCAACTGGCGGCGGCGCAACAAGCAGCGCTCCAAGCGCACGCTGCCGCCGCTGCTGCTGCGCCCCCGGTGCCGCCCACTCAGCCCCCGAAGCCGCACCACATACCAGAAGAAAAGATTAAGGAAAAAGGTCAGTGGTATTTGTTTATCAATTTTGAGGTTAACTTAATACAATATTTTTAGCATACCTACATTTGTTTTCTTCAAAACTTTTTAATCCAAAATTTATTTCTTTTCTATTCAATCATATTGTATTATAAATGCGTAAAATAGAAGATTGGAAACGGGGCATTATGAAAGTCTCGTTTTAAAAACTATGTCAACACTGCAACTATATCGTAGGAAGGTGCTCACTGTGCTCAGGGTTGCCACCCGATCCACCTGCCGGGACAGTCCTGATTTTGTTCATATTGTACTACGTCTGAGAACCTTATAACTTTGTCCCGATTTTTTATAATGACAATCGCATAATTCATTCAGACTCACATCACAATGCGTCGCAAAAAACCCGTGTACTACAGAGCCATTCAATTATTACATAAGGATGATTTTAGCAATTTTTATGATGGGTATTGTCCATGGACCAACAATGAAAATACCTTATGGCTGCTCCAGCTAAATAGCTTGTGGTTCTCTATGGTTGTCCTCAAATAGTGGAATTTAAGGAAACTGCGAGAGTAAGAGCAGCGGAAAATTCTGCATGAGTTCAATGAAAGAGGGTGTGTGTATTGACTCAAGATTTAAAAATAAAAGTTAAAATCATAAGGGATTATTGAGGATATAGTTTTATCTTGCAAGTTAATTCAATACACTTTTCCTTTTAGCCCAAAAATGGCTGCAACTACAATCAAAACGTTTCGCCGACAAGCGCAAGTTTGGCTTCGTCGACGCTCAGAAAGAGGACATGCCTCCCGAGCACATAAGAAAGATCATACGCGACCATGGAGACATGACCAGTCGCAAATATCGACACGACAAACGCGTCTACCTTGGCGCCTTAAAATACATGCCACATGCCGTCATGAAACTTCTAGAAAACATGCCAATGCCATGGGAACAAATCCGTGATGTCAAAGTCCTGTACCACATCACTGGAGCTATAACATTTGTAAATGAAATCCCATGGGTAATCGAGCCAGTCTACATCGCACAGTGGGGAACCATGTGGATTATGATGCGTAGAGAAAAGCGTGACAGAAGACACTTCAAACGCATGCGATTCCCCCCATTCGACGATGAAGAACCGCCGCTTGACTATGCTGATAACATCCTGGACGTTGAACCCTTGGAGCCTATACAAATTGAGCTGGACCCTGACGAAGACGGAGCAGTCGCTCAGTGGTTCTACGATCACAAACCTCTATTAGGCACAAGACACGTCAACGGTTCGACATACAGAAAATGGAACCTGACATTACCCCAGATGGCGACACTGTACCGTCTGGCGAATCAGCTGCTGACTGATTTGGTGGACGATAACTACTTCTACCTGTTTGATTCGAAGAGTTTCTTCACAGCTAAGGCTCTGAATATGGCGATTCCGGGCGGGCCGAAGTTCGAGCCGCTCGTGAAAGATAACTCGGCAGGAGATGAGGACTGGAACGAGTTTAATGACATAAATAAGATCATTATTCGCCAGCCGATCAGGACTGAGTACAGGATTGCGTTCCCATACCTGTATAACAATTTGCCGCACTTTGTTCAACTGTCTTGGTAAGTTTATTTTAATATCTCCATATGATAAAAAAAACCTATTTGATCATCAAGGTACAATACTTATAGAGTCACAATATCAAAGTGAAAATGGTTAAAAAACGTCCAAGTGTCATTGTACATACCTAGACATCAATTATATAGTTCACAATGCCACATTTACTTCAATTTAGACATTACGTTGCTTGCTTAGTGTTCAACGTCGCTTGTCCGATAGGGCATCGTAGCACTGGCATCGCGCGGCGTTTTAGTCGGATTGCGGTTGCCTTACAACTAACCAAAAGGTCTGCGCAATGCGTAGCGTGCGTCGAGTTTGATTCGGACATATTTTTGGCACGATTGTGACTATAGGTATTGTATCTTGATGTATTTGATGTAAAAAAACATTGCCTATCCAAGGCAATCATGATTAACAAAAATGTATTCATGATCACTTAAATGGCGTCCATTTTCCATTAATTCAATGATTTAAGATGTCTTTAAATCACAAATGAATTGGTTTCTTCTAGGCAAGCATGCTCCATCGTAGACTGCATCATTGTTTAACATCAGGCGAGTTAGCGGTGAAACGCAAGCCTATTACTAAACAAAATAAAAAAAAATTGTTTTGTCTATTAAATATTCAAATTTTAAATTATTTTCAGAAATCGATACATCACACTTGTATGTCGCACTAATGCCCAAACTACCCGTTTATAAGCCAATTTTTTTTACACTTCGTCATTTGAGTTCAAATTAAGGTTCGTAAATCATATTAATTATTAATTCATTTCATCACCTTAAATTTCTCTCACTCAGGTACCACACTCCAAATGTGGTTTACATCAAAACAGAAGACCCAGACCTGCCAGCATTCTACTTCGACCCGCTGATCAACCCGATCTCCCACCGGCACACGGTGAAGTCCTTAGACCCGGTGCCTGAAGAAGAAGAATATGTGCTGCCGGAAGAGGTGTCTCCTTTCTTGCAAGAGACTGCTTTGTATACGGACAACACGGCCAATGGGATCGCCCTGCTGTGGGCGCCGAGGCCGTTCAATATGAGATCGGGTATGAAATCAAAAAGTTCTTCTCTGACTCTAATAATGATATAACCAAACCAGCATTTTTAAGTTAATGAAGTTTTGTCTTTGACCACAATTCACCTGACGCTATTTAGTCATTTTCTAAACAGAAAAACGGGTCATTTTTTTACAAATTAAATTGTTATTGAAATTGAGAATCACCTAGGTTGACTGCCAGAATGACAAATTTAAGATCTGGGTCTGTAATGTCACCTCTTTATCGTGACTGTGTTAAAAAGTTACATGATCGCAAACTGTATCTCGGCGCGCTAAGGTTTACATTCACGTAATTCCCCATAGTAACCTTTATTTTTATATTATTATTTCCTTCGCAGTAACTGAATCGTGTTTAAGATCTCTCGGTATGGCCCCTGAGCTAGCAAGACGAAGTGCCCTATCACTATACTACAGTTTCCTTCATGGGAAGCTAAAGCACATTCTTAGGACTTGTATAGGTATCTTCACGTAAAAAGAACGCTGGCGGTTAGGCTGCGCAGTAGGCGATTCATCGGTCTATTTGGTGGTTCTAGGTTATTATAACCGGCATGTTGTTCTAAACGATGTCGCAGTAAAAGGTTTTGACTGTATTTAAAACAAAATAGGCCTAGTACTTTTGTGCGCAAGTGTAGCCATGCGCAAACACACCCCCTCTACTTTCTTCCAGCGTTCTTTTTACATGACGATACCTATAGCTACATGCTAGACTCCACTTCCACCAACCACTTAGCTTAGCTACCATTGCTACAGGCCGTAGTTAAACTTGTATTCACATAATCCCAGGTCGTTGCCGACGCGCGATCGACGTCCCGCTAGTGAAGACGTGGTACAAGGAGCACTGCCCGCCCGGACAGCCCGTCAAAGTGCGCGTCTCATACCAGAAGTTGCTCAAGTACTATGTGCTCAACGCGCTCAAACATCGTCCGCCTAAGGCGCAGAAAAAGAGGTATTGTATTTGAAAGTCATCATTTGAAAGTAGGTATTATTATATAGTTACTACTTTTTAGGGTTCCGTACCCAAAAGTTAAAAACGCTATTACTCAGCTTACGCTATCTGTCTGTCCTACCTTTAAACAACTGTATCTTTCGAAACGTAATAGTAACTGGCTATCTAATTGAAAGTTACACTGAATATATAATGTTTTAAACTATCACGGTTTTTCACTAAAGTTATATGATTATTTACGGGATATTTACCGTGGTAAGGTTGTGGAAGGAGCTCCCGATATTTCGGCGCAGTTACATGCACCATGTTCACGGGAAGACTGAATATCGGGAGCTCCTTCCACAACCTTACCACGGTAAATATCCCGTAAATAATCATATAACTTTAGTGAATATAAAATATTATGATGGATTAATTATGAAATAATAAAAAATTAAAATGAAAGGGGGTCACCATACAACAAACGTATTTTTGTATTTGCTTTAGTATAAAAACGGTAATACTTACAAGCGTCAAATTTGGCATGATTATAGTACACACTCAAATGTAAAACAAATACTAATAATGATATCACTTTAGTGAACAACCGTGATAGATTAAAACAGTGTTTAATACTAATAATGGCCAATTGCGAGTAGGTGACAAATATTCTATTGATTACCGAGTTAAGCTACGTTATTCAGTTACTTGGAAGACCTCATCATTTCTTTCACCTAATCGTAATTGCATATTTTACAAATTTCGAAGACGGGTTTTGAAATTGATAATTATTGTATTTTGTGGTGGTACGGAACCCTCAGTGCTCGAGCCCGACTCGCACTTGGCCGGTTTTACTTTTGTTCCCGTTTCTCACGTTTTTTAATTTCTATTCAGGTATCTGTTCCGTTCATTCAAATCAACCAAGTTCTTCCAAACCACAACCTTGGACTGGGTGGAGGCTGGACTGCAAGTCTGCCGGCAGGGCTACAACATGCTCAACCTGCTCATCCATCGCAAGAACCTCAACTACTTGCATCTGGACTACAACTTCAACTTGAAGCCAGTCAAGACCCTCACAACCAAGGAGAGGAAGAAGTCGCGGTTCGGAAACGGTAAGCCCCGCTTTATTGGTATGATGTTGAATTTCATATAATTATATGACTCCAATCACGTTGCGCGATACTTATTTGCCCCAACTAGCCAATGTCTTATGTAGAGTCAGGTAGACATTTATTCTGGAGATTGTCCGCTTTATGGGCAATGGGGTCTCAATTTGCTATAATATCTTTGATAGCAGGCATAGAAGGTAGGGACTAGGGCATAGGTGTTGCTTTGTGCTTTGTTCCATTGTTGTTGGAGTTTGGAGGTTCAATCCCAAATGTGTTGAGTCGTTTTTTTTTTTATTCCTTAAGACATACTGGCTTTATCCCTTGCCCTCTTATGATAAGTACCTAGACTAGTTCTTGATTTTTGCTACAGAAAGGACATTATTTTAAAGGGAAATTTGCCCAAAGTGGTCAGGGAATTGTCAGGGTTTTTTTGGCATTTAGAGCGGACACCCTGTGGTTGCTCTACATTGATGTCATTTGTTACAGCGTTCCATCTTTGCCGTGAGATCCTCCGCCTCACGAAGCTTATAGTGGACTCCCACGTCCAGTACCGTCTGAACAACGTGGATTCATTCCAACTGGCCGACGGACTGCAGTACATATTTGCTCACGTGGGCCAACTGACTGGCATGTACCGTTACAAGTACAAACTGATGAGGCAGATACGTATGTGCAAGGATCTCAAGCATCTCATCTACTACCGGTTTAATACCGTAAGTATATACAATAAGGAACATTGTAATGGGCCTATAATATTTATTATCTTTGGAACTCCATATAGTCCTGCAGGGCTAGCATGCGCAACGCGACAAAAAAATTACCACTTTTTATTGTGCCAAAGCAAGACAGGCATATATGAAACCATAGGCACCTTGTTGCATTCTCGGTCCTCACAGTGACGACAAGATTGTCGCGGTGCGCATGCTAGCTGTGCTGCCTTGGGTTTTTTTTTTATAGAATAAGTGGTAAACAAGCTACGAGCCACCTGATAGTAAGTGGTCACCGCTGCCTATAGACACCTACAATACCCAAGACATTGTCAGTGTGTTGCCTACCTTTGAGGACTCTATTCACCCTTCGTTTGGCTTGTGCTTAGTTTAGTTCACTAAGCCAATGATAGAATGAATAATGGCTGGTTTGCCGGCTTTTCTTTTTCTTGTGTAGACGGAATTGTAAGCTTTTTTTAATGATACATTGGTCGCACTGCGCTCTGGATAAAGGTACACATATTTTTCACTTAACAATACTTTTTTAGATAGCTGGGACCAAAAACAATAAAGCGCACTAGCCTACGTGCGCCTACGTCTCGTCTACGCATAAGAACGTCACGGGCCTTTCTCCCCCTTCCCCCTTCCTTTATTCAGGCACCAAATATGTGAGGGTGTACTTTCAGGTGACTGGTCCCAGCCAGCAATGGAACTTAAAAAATGGGAGAGAGACATGCCCAGCAGTGGGATCTAATAGATTAAAAAAACAAAGCATATATGTACACTACATTGATAAAAATCATGACACCCAGTTCAGGAAAACATTGTTATTCAAGACTTGTAACCATGTTATATAATGAGTTGGGAATATTAAGACTGCATTTGATATAATTTTCCATGTGAAATTAAGTGGAAGATGCTGTATTTGCATACAGAGAACCTGCCACTTTTGACCAGTTAGTGTAAATTCCCGAAAGGGTTTTCTGGTAGTATAAGTGATAATTTTTTTAATACTATTACTGGTTATTTTTTTTACTGAACAGCGACCCAAAGAAGGTCAATCTGTGACTCCTGAAAATGTCGTCGGTCTTGTTCCATTTCTCACCAGCTTGCGACTCAAAAGTTATTGTCATCATCAGCCAGAAGACGTCCACTGCTGAACATAGGCCTCCTCCTTTAACCTCCACACTGAACGACATCCTTCAATGTCGGTCCATCTAGTGGGAGGCCTACCTACGCTGCGTCTTCCGGTTTGGGAAGTTATTGTATACGAAGTTAATTCTAATGAGCTCTGTATTTCAGGGTCCAGTGTCAAAGGGCCCCGGGTGCGGGATCTGGGCTCCTGGGTGGCGAGTGTGGCTATTCTTCATGCGAGGCATCACACCTCTACTCGAGCGGTGGCTCGGAAACCTGCTCTCCAGGCAGTTCGAGGGACGACATTCCAAAGGTAAGACTTAATGGTGGATGAGCGCAAAGATTACGAACCGAAAATTAATTAAGTAAAATGTCAACTTTTAGGCCATTGGGAGTGACCTCAGATCAAAATATTCTATGGGAATGACTATTAACCTCTAATTGACTACCTATTGCATGGCTGGTAGAATTAGGTTACATCAAGTTAGAAAAAAAAAGTTTTATTATATTGAAATAAATTTATTATTAAATATTTATCTTTATCTAAGTAGGTACATAAACACAATAAACCTTATTAATAAAATGTAGACTGTATAATACATTACATCCTATATCCATATCCATAGAAATATAATTATTACAAATGTTAAATTGTTTGTCTAAATGTTTGGTTGGCTGTGTAGTGGTAGTGGGACAGGACAGGCTGACTGCAGTAGTTCTCGACACGGGTCATCCTAGTGAGGACTGCTTTGCAAGGCTTACTATTTTTGCTATAATTATTTGTTATACGCTAGTTAAGGTGAAATCATTTAAGTTAATATATGGTATCTTTTGTTTGTATAGCGTGTAAATCTATATATATAAAAATCAATTGCTGTTCGTTAGTCTCGCTAAAACTCGAGAACGGGTGGGCCGATTTAGCTGATTTTGGTTTTGAAATGTTTGTCGTAGTCCAGGGAAGGTTTAAACGGTGAGTAAACGGCTGGACCGATTTTGATGAAATTTTGTGTCCCTGGAACGGGTCATAGTAGCGAGGCCGAAGGCCGAGCTAACACCCGCGCGAAGCCGGGGCGCGTCGCTAGTTAATAAATAAATTCGCCAAAACAACTATTCACGGCATCACTAGTAATAAACAATTAATATGTTTGTTCTAACCAACCTTCATAAATGGTATAATGCTTAAAGAAAAAGAAGCAAGTAACATAATGTGTATATCGTCAACAGGTGTAGCAAAGACGGTGACGAAGCAGCGTGTTGAATCCCACTTCGACCTGGAGCTGCGTGCTTCAGTGATGCACGACATCGTCGACATGATGCCCGAAGGAATCAAGCAAAACAAGGCCAGGACTATCTTGCAACACCTGTCTGAAGCTTGGAGGTGCTGGAAGGCCAACATTCCGTGGAAGGTAAAAAAAAAACATGTCATAGGACTGCATGTCGGAAGTGAAAACTTAAGTAATAATTCACCTATTCTATTAGAGATGGCGCTGTTTTAAAATACACGGCACTATGTATTCTGTGACAGCGTGATGATGACGCGAGTTCCATGATTTTTGCTCACTCTAAAAGAAGTCTGTTAAAAATAAAAATAAATGGAACAGTTTTTTCTTGGCCTTAGCGAGCGAAGCCGCGGGCAGCAGTAGTATTTTACTATGGAAACTGACGTGGATATCATACATTTTATTTATATTACACGGGAATTGCTCAATAAGATGAGGCTGGTTACTCCGACTATAGTTTCAACCGCAACCGCCGAATGCAGTTGAAACTATAGTCGAAAGTAACCAGCCTAATCTTACGTGAGTAATTCCCGTGTAATATAAATAAAAAGCTCTAGTATTTGATAAAATATAGTTAGGGGATGACCCCAGTGCCGTAACTAGCCTTTTATGCGCCCAGTGCGAGCTTCTATAACTGCGCCCTTGTAAACAAAACGCGGTCCTGGTGTGGTCATTTCTGCGCCCCTCCAGAGTCTGCGCCCTGTGCCTGGGCAAGTGGGCACCGCTGGCACAGCCCTATTGACGGCACTGGATGAATCTAGTTTATTGAAGTTCCCGTGAAGCCAGTTTTTTTAATGTTAATAGTATTGATTATATTTATCTCCCCATTGTCAGGTGCCAGGACTTCCCACTCCAATAGAAAACATGATCCTGCGATATGTAAAGATGAAAGCCGACTGGTGGACCAACACGGCCCACTACAACCGTGAGCGAATCCGCCGCGGCGCCACCGTCGATAAGACCGTGTGCAAGAAGAACCTGGGACGGCTCACCAGGCTCTATCTGAAGGCTGAGCAGGAGAGACAGCACAACTACCTGAAGGTATGTCCAATAAATGTTACACATATGTGTCTGTATATACAGTGTAAAGTTCTAATGTCATCCCACTAATAGCATAAATGTGAATGTTTGGATGGATGGATGTTTGTTACTCAATCACGCAGAAACGGCTGGATGAAATTTGGAATATACATTGCTTATGTCCTGGACTAACAAATAGGCTACTTTTCATCATCATCACCGATTTTCATCACCGCACGGGTGAAACCGCGGGGCGCAGCTAGTTCGTTATAATGAGACAGTTTTTATAACGTAGAAATTCAATTTTGTCGGTTTACCTTAAAACCCATACATACATATATTACACTCGATATTTTAACCGACATCCAAAAAGGAGGTTATAAATTCGACTTTAAAAAAAAATGTTTGTTACTTCATAACTTTGGCCTGGGCGAACCGATTTTGATGATTCTTTTTTTTGGCGATTGATGAATCTTCAATTTGGTCCTGTTCTGAGTCGGTTTTATATTTTGATAATTATTATAGTGCAAGAGCCATTCTCGATTACAAATAAATACCTTCCTATTTAGACGTCAGTAAATATTATCAGAATTATTGTTTATGTTATCGGTTTACGAATCCGACTAAAACATGGAGGCGCCGAAATTTTGAAATACACCTGAGATCTGTTTTGGGTGCAGGAGAGCCTATTGATTGTTAAATTGACAATTAAATCAGCTTTAAAAACCAATAATGTTTCTTTTATTTGTCATAGGATGGTCCATACATCTCGCCCGAGGAAGCCGTGGCCATCTACACCACAACGGTCCATTGGTTGGAGTCACGCCGCTTCGCTCCGATCCCCTTCCCTCCGCTCTCTTACAAACACGACACGAAGCTCCTGATTTTAGCTTTGGAGCGACTGAAGGAAGCGTACAGCGTAAAGTCCAGGTTGAACCAAAGTCAAAGAGAAGAGCTGGGGCTAATTGAGCAGGCGTATGATAACCCTCACGAAGCATTGTCTAGGATCAAGCGTCATTTGCTCACCCAGAGAACTTTCAGAGAGGTATGTCATATTATTTTCTTTCTGTTCTGGCTTAGCACAATAATAAGGGGCCGCATCTCAATAGGTTTCCTATCCACAAGTTGTTCACCTCAATAGCCCTGTTTTTTTAATCCTTTACTGTACAATAGCGTCATATTCCTTTTTATACATATTCCATAATTGCATGTACTTTATATTCAACAGGGCCTCTTGGTGATGGCTTCTGCTCCACCAATGCCCACCAAATGTCTGGGCTAGTCCCGAGAATTTTATTAAATAAAGGGGCCGCTATAAAATTTTGACCTTTTTGAGAAAGAGTTGGACATATCCATATTCTAGCTTTGTCACACTTACTCACGGATACAAAGGTAGAAAACATTTTATACCATCGCACATGATAGGCCTGCAGGAAATATTTTCTATCTATATTGTCTACTTTCCTGTTACCATAATATAATTTTTTTTATTTGTTAATATCTGAACTATATGTTTTTTTTTTTTTTTACATACAAATCTAATTAGAATAATCAGAAAGATTACGCTGTTGGACATATATCATAGTACTACGAGAAGTCTTGCACTGATGGCCCGCTCGCGATGTCCTCCCCCATCATAGTATTACTATCTTATTCTCTTCTCTTATTAAAATCAGCATAAAATATTCTCCCTTCTCAAAGGTTGGCATAGAGTTCATGGATCTCTACTCCCACCTGGTCCCAGTCTACGACGTGGAGCCATTAGAGAAGATCACCGACGCATACCTGGATCAGTACCTATGGTACGAGGCAGACAAACGACGCTTACTGCCACCGTGGAGCAAACCAGCAGACACAGAGCCCTCGCCGTTGCTGGTCTACAAATGGTGCCAGGGTGAGTTACAGACCCATTCTTATTTGAGATGGGGGCACTGCACTGGTGTCCCGCTTGGAGTGTATTGTGCTTTTCCCCTATCAGCAGTTACCCGAGCCAACCCAACTCCTTGAAGTATCGGAGTGAGGCTCTAAGACGCTGGCACAGTTGCTCCAGTGGAGTAGATGAAATTGTGCATAATGATGATGAAAAGCAGACTAGCTGATGTGGCGCTGTGAATGATGAAGTTAATGATGCCTCATGCAAGCCGGTAGCAGTTCTAATTTCTACTGTGACTGTACTGTACAGACCCATTGTATAGATCCTTGGTGCTTCTTACTCTCAGTGGGATCATAAGCTGCACAGGAATGGAACGCGCTTCCTGCCTCGGTGTTCCCTATAAAGTACAACCTGGCTCTCTTCAAGACCAGAGTGAATAGGTACCTCATGGGCAAGCGTGCCTCATCTTAGACCGCATCGTCGCTTACCATCAGGTGAGTTGTGGTCAAACGCTAGCCCATTTCATCGTTATTGCAATGTTTGATTATTTAGGTCAAACCTTACAAACTGAATTAGTACTAGTTCCTCCTAACCGATTTTGATGAAATTTTGCATACGCCTTTGGTTCTGGTGACAATACAATATGCAATGCCCAATATTGCTACATTGTCAAAATGATCACCAAAATAAAAATAATGGATTGTACAAGTGCATAATACAAGTCATTTTAGGCGAGACGTTTATCAGCCTGAGCCGAAGGCGAGAATTCGGCCTGAGATTTTGACGGTCCCAAATGCAGACGAAAGAAATCAAAGTTGGTACCAAACTACCATGGTCATCACGTCATCCTGAACTTGGTCCGAATGAATTTATGTCTATAATAAAAACGTAGAGATAAAAAAATATGAAATAAAAAATAATTTCTTCCGAGATGATGCAGTAGACTTATTAGCTGGTGGCGTGGATAGGTTCAAATTATCTATTCGTAGCAAACTACCAAACTCTTGTACCTAATATGTTATGTGTTTTTACTATGATTTCCTCATAGTTAAAAATTCTCTTTGGATTTTTAATGTATATTGTATGTACTAACTCTAATAACAAAACTTTAACTCTTGTTTTTCTAAACGCATGTAGTCTGCACCTATAATTGTGATGACGTTTAGCCAAATTATTTTGCCTTGCTTCTCATATGCAATGTAATGACGTACATCATGTTAGTATTCATTAAATAAATAATTAAATATGTAATTGCGAGATATCACAAACAACTTTGTGGTTTCACGAATATGCTTAGCTATGACCAGATACTCACAGGCTATGTTATATCATTCTAGAATAATATAATAAAACTTGCACCAGTGCGAAGCCGGGGCGGGTCACTAGTCTAGAATATAACTAATACGGAAGTGTCACAAACAGCTGATAAGAAGAAAGAAGAAACCAGCGATTGCCCAAAGTGTGCGTTGTGGCAAAGGAGATCAGTATGAAAATACCATCCCCTTGTTGCAAACCTCACATTGGTTGATTGCACAATCTACTTTAGAAGAATGAAGAGGAATATGAGTACATCTTCAAAAGCAACTAAGTGTGAATTTGTTGTTACATTAGCAGCGCGCCGCGGCTTCACTCGTTATCCTGAAGGCACCGTATATATTTCCGGAAAAATTTAGCCTGTGTTAAGCCCATCACACACATAGCAATAATATATATTAATATGAATCATAGCTAAGCATTTAACGATATATTTTCAATACTTTCTTTGTGTTACCACACACGCAGCTATAATATATATTATAGCTGTGCATAGCAATTTGATTCATATTAATATGTGTTACTAACTGCGCCCCGCGGTTTCATCCGCGTGGTGATGAAACTCGGTGATGATGATGATGATGAAAAGTAGCCTATGTGTTAATCCAGGACATAAACAATGTATATTTCAAATTTCAACCAAACCCATCTAGCCGTTTCTGCGTGATTGAGTAACAAACATCCATCCATCCAAACTTTCACATATATGATATCAGTGTGAAGTGTGATAGCGACATTTGTGATTGGCTATTTAGAATTCTAGAGTGTAAGATGCCTCCGTCACATATTTATCCTAATCCGTATTAAGAAGTTGAATGGAAACAAACACACACACACAAACAAACTTTCGCAAAAATTTACGATTACCGTGGGATTGTCCATGCACGTGAAACTGCGGGGCGCAGCTAATTTATAAAATATTTCGCTTATATGTATAGATTTGATTTCTATTCTATGTTATCGATAAACTATACACTAATAAATTTTACAAACACACACACTATACACTAATAAATTATTACAAATGCGGTTATAAAGAAGAATGCAGGATACAATCATCTCAACAAAAAAATAGGTAAAGTTAAATGATTATTTACGGGATATTTACCGTGGTAAGGTTGTCTTCGCGTGAACATGGTGCATGTAACTGCGCCGAAATATCGGGAGCTCCTTCCACAACCTTACCACGGTAAATATCCCGTAAATAATCATTTAACTTTAGTGAACAACCGTGATAGTCTAAAACAGTGTTTAAAAAAATAGGTACTCGTTAATTGAGGGTAGTTTGAAAAAAGATGAACTTGCGATAACATTGTTGTTTCATATGTTTATAGCTTGTCAATTTACTATCTATCCTTCAGGTATAAACAACCTGCAAGACGTATGGGAGGTCGGTGAAGGCGAATGCAATGTCCTACTCGAGTCCCGGTTTGAAAAGCTGTATGAGAAGATAGATCTGACGCTGCTGAATCGACTGCTGAGGCTGATCGTGGACCACAACATCGCTGATTACATGACGGCGAAGAACAACGTCGTTATCAACTACAAGGTAAGTTTCAGGATGTCATGATGACATTTCCTTTTTTAATCGACTTCAAAAAAGGAGGACAGTTCTATGTTCCACTGTATTTTTTTAAATGTATGTTCACCGATTTCTCTGCTAGCTGTAGACCGTTTTTTTTTTTCTTCTTTTGTTATTTTAATTTGGTCCCATTGTCACTAAGTCAGGATCAGAAAAAAATCAATGAAATTTCCCAGGGAAATCGAAGGCAACCGTCAAATTTTATAGGCACTTACTACGCTTTTCATATATTATTTAATTAAGGTTTTAAATATGACCTATCCGTATTGTAAGTTGCAAGTTTCTATGTCTTATAGTTTAGAAATGCATGGGGGAGACCAACTTTTTGCCACCTTGGCGGGCTATATTTCGCAAAGGGTAGACTTTATAAAGAAAATTATGTATGAAATCTTACATTGATTTTAAAATACCTTTTAAACAAAAGCTCACACGAGGAAGTGCAGTGAAAAAAAATAACATCTCCATTTCACATGTACCAGAGCCACCTAAATTGCAAAATTATATATTTTTTATACTTTTAAAATTGAGATCTATATTAGAACTGTCATTTTGCAAAGTTTCATGCACTTATATCTTAATAATTATAGAAGTTAGAAGGTTCTAAAAATTCGGATGGACAGAACGAATTTATAATGCTTTTTATTCACTGTTCTTCAGTAAATAAAATAAACTTTTTAGAGGGGTAATGGCAAAAAAGTATTTTTACAAGTAGCAATGTAAAAATACATTTTTTTTTCTTTACAGGACATGAACCACACAAATTCATACGGCATCATACGAGGACTCCAATTCGCGTCGTTCATTGTCCAATACTATGGACTCGTGTTAGACCTTCTAGTGCTGGGCCTACAACGTGCGAGCGAGATGGCAGGCCCTCCACAGCTGCCCAACGACTTCCTGAGCTATCAGGACCGCCAGACGGAGACGGCGCATCCAATCCGGCTGTACTGTCGGTATATTGACAGGATTCACATATACTTCAGGTTGGTACCTTCAGAATATGTTTATTTACGGGATATTTACCGTGGTAAGGTTGTGGAAGGAGCTCCCGATATTTCGGCGCAGTTACATGCACCTTGTTCACGGGAAGTTTGGATAGGCTTGCAGAGGCAAATGCACAATACACCCCAAGCGGGCTGTCAGTGCAGGTCTTATCACCCCAACGTCGAATTAGAATTAGAAACTTGACTCTTGTCCTTGACTGTCACCAAAGACCAAGTATAAACAACGTGTAATTTGTTCAGGTTCACAGCTGAAGAAGCGCGCGACCTCATCCAGCGCTACCTGACGGAACACCCCGACCCAAACAACGAAAACATCGTCGGATATAACAACAAGAAGTGCTGGCCCCGAGATGCACGAATGCGACTAATGAAGCATGACGTCAACCTGTAAGTGCACTTATACAGCCTCAGTTAATCTTTTTTTAGGGTACCACGGTACAATCACACATCGAAAGAAGCTCGCCAAATGCCAGTGTAGTGTACGCGTCCTGCTGCCTATTTATTTATTTTTTTAACCAATTTCAACAAGGAGGAGGCTCTCAATTCGACTGTTTTATTTTATTTTGTTACCTCAGAACTTTCGACTGGGTGAACCGATTTTGATGATGCTTTTTTAAAACAGCGGGCGTGCGGTATTCTGGGACATCAAGAACCGGCTGCCGCGTTCTGTGACGACCATCCAATGGGAGAACAGCTTCGTCTCGGTCTACTCCAAGGACAACCCCAACTTGTTGTTCAACATGGCTGGCTTCGAGTGCAGGATACTGCCTAAGGTAGAAATACAAATTAAATTATTATGTATGTGGGAAAAGACTTCATGCTTGCATATAGAAAACCAATTAGAAAAGAAAAAAAAACGGCCAAGTGCGAGTTGGACTCGCGCACGAAGGGTTATCTATAAAAACGGAAAAAAAATCATGTCTGTTGTATGGGAGAGCCTCCCTTAAATACTTGTTATATTTTAATTTATTTATTAATTTTGAAAGAATATTTCAAGCGTCTACCTGTTGCCATTATCAATATTGAGCAAAAACAAGCAAAAAAATCACGTTTGTCGTATGGGAGTTTATATTCTGTTTTTTAGTATTTGTTGTTATAGTGGAAACACTGAAAATTAATTTCAACTATCTTACTATCACGGTTCATGAGATACAGCCTGGTGACAGATGGACAGCGGAGTCGTAGTGATAAAGTCCCGTTTTACCCTTTGGGTAGGGAACCCTAAAAAATTTAACTATCAGCAACAAAGTTGTTATAAAAAGTTTAGTCAGGATTATTATTTCTCCAATTCCGAATTAAGAAAATCTATCTTCATATTATCACCTACATAATACTATATCTGATCACTTTTTCCACAGTGTCGCAGTCAACATGAAGAGCTATCACACCGCGACGGAGTCTGGAACCTTCAAAACGAAGTGACCAAAGAGAGAACAGCTCAATGCTACCTGCGAGTGGACGACGAGTCTTTAGCTCGCTTCCACAACAGAGTGCGTCAGATACTGATGGCTTCTGGGTCTACCACCTTCACCAAGATTGTCAACAAGTGGAACACTGCACTTATTGGTAACTTACATTTCACATTTCTACATTCAGGATGACAAAGGCGGAAAATGTAGATCTGATTCGAAACTTTCTGATTGGGTTCAGAATATGGTAGTTGGTCAGCCATTACTAACCTTATTGTGGAAACTGACGTGGTTTTCACACATTTTATTTATATTACACGGGAATTACTCACGTAATATTAGGCCGGTTACTCCGACTATAGTTTCAATCGCATTTGGCGATCTTTATCAAGGTGAATGCGCGCGCGCGGCTGCGTCTCGCTTAGCACTGCGTGCCGCCGCACGACGCGCACGTGACGACAACGGATGCTAACCTGCCGATCCATTGAGTCCGCTACAAATATATTAATGTATATTATGTAAACTCGAGCTTTATTTTTTGCATAAAGAATATACATATCTGTAGAAAAGTTTGATAAGATTATGCATTCATGCAATACTGCAAAGTGCTGTTGCAGCACTATTCGTGAAGTTAAACAAACAATAATTTTATTCCTTTAAACATTCTTCATTCTTCAACAAGTCTAAAACCCTAATTCTGCCTCAGGCCTCATGACCTACTTCCGCGAAGCCGTGGTCAACACACAAGAGCTGCTCGACTTGCTGGTCAAATGCGAGAACAAGATTCAAACGCGTATCAAGATCGGCCTCAACTCGAAAATGCCGTCGCGTTTCCCGCCCGTCGTGTTTTACACGCCCAAAGAGCTGGGAGGCTTGGGCATGCTGTCTATGGGACACGTGCTTATACCGCAGGTTAGATATTTAAAAAAATTATCCCAACAGCAAATTCGTCCTATTTGGGAATCCTTCCGGCTGCCCATAGAATGTTTTTTTTTTTATACAAAGAAACTTCAGTTGTTTGAATATTAACGGGATATTTACCGTGGTAAGAATGTGGATGGAGCTCCCGATATTTCAACCCAGTTACTTGCACCATGTTCATGGGAAGACTGAAGAATGCACGATTGTTGGCAGAAAAGTTCAAAGTTGTAACACTAGGTTTTTATTCCAGTCCGATCTGCGCTGGTCAAAGCAAACAGACGTGGGCATCACCCACTTCCGCTCCGGAATGTCTCATGATGAAGACCAGCTCATCCCCAATCTGTACCGCTACATACAACCCTGGGAGGCCGAGTTTGTGGACTCGCAGCGAGTTTGGGCCGAGTATGCACTTAAAAGGCAGGAGGCCAACGCTCAAAACAGGTAAAAATTTGCTGTTTTTTGTATTTATTTTATGTAATAGGTGGCAAACAAGCTGATGAAGAACAGGCAGCCTGATGGTAAGCGATGGTACTTTCGCATATGGGTATCAGTAACATCAGGGGCATGATATTGCCCCTATTGATCGCTTATCATCAGGCGGCCCGTCTGCTTGTTTGCCTATGGCATTAAAAAAAAAAGAATTTACAATGAAGTCTCTCAATGCAAGGTATGCATAAACCTGAGGACTAAGGTATACAAGCTGTGTCAAAGTAGTAAATATGATAAAGATCCTTGCAGGCGTAACTATTTACCATTAACTTGCTCGTTAGAACTAAATTGTATTTTGTACGTGCATAGAAATGATGAACCGCGTAGGGGTCCTGAAACCAGAGAGTCGATGTGCTCTGGAGCCGAGCACGCCGTCCGTAGTTAGCTGATCGCGCTGCGGCCGGCGCTACTCGTCTGATAATACGCTATCTGATCTATTGCACGTACAACTAGTAAACTAAGGAAAATTTTACTATATTACTTTATAGCTAGTGCCCTCGGTATCAGCCATAAATCACCTTGTTGCGATTCCGTCTTTCTCTCTACGTCCCAGTGGCGGCTTATTCCGTTTCCATTTCCTTTTTGGAAGTCAGTTAAAAACAAGAAGTCCTTGTCACTAGAGATAGTTTTACCACATGTCAGGGAAATCATTATCTATCATTATCTTAATCGTTTTCATAACTTCGGAAATTATCTCCTGCAAACATAAAAAGCCATAGACAACTTTTCTCCATACTATATTAGCATAGATTGATATGTTTTTATATTGCATACTTTAGCTATGAACTGTGTTTACATTTCAGGCGTTTAACGCTGGAAGATCTGGAAGACTCGTGGGATCGGGGCATTCCTAGGATCAACACACTCTTCCAGAAGGACCGACACACACTTGCATACGACAAGGGCTGGAGAATTCGGACAGAGTTCAAACAGTATCAGGTATTAAAATTACAAACCTTTAGTAAATATTAATTATTTAGATAAGTCCAACTTAGGCAAAGAGGTTGCCCGAAGAATCCAACTCAGATGGGCAGCGTTCGGGAAATTGCGTGACATCTTCTCGTCCAAGTTACCACAGTGCCTAAAGACAAAGATCTTTGACCAGTGTGTGTTGCCAGTGATGACATATGGTACTGAGACGGGGTCTTTATCTGTTGGCCTTTTGGAAAAACTCACACGACACGAGTCACACAACCGGCAATGGAGAGAGCTATGCTCGAAGTTTCTTTGCGCGATAAAATTCGGAACGTAGATATTCGCCAAAGAACCAGAGTCACCGACATAGCTATTAAAATCTGCAAGTTGAAGTGGCAATGGGCAGGCCACATCGCTCGAAGAACTGATAACCGATGGGGAAGAAAGGTTCTTGAGTGGAGACCGCGAACCAGAAGACGCAGCGTAGGTAGGCCTCCCACTAGATGGACCGACGACATTGCTAGAGTCGCGGGTATCCAGTGGATGCAGATGGTAAGATGTCGTTCAGTGTGGAGGTTAAACGGAGAGGCCTATGTTCAGCAGTGGACGTCTTCTGGTTGATGATGAATAAATATACTTTTTGGTTCTTGAAAATATCTATACAAGATTATTCACTAACTTGTATTAATTATCCCTAATTATTCTACAGGTGCTAAAACAGAACCCGTTCTGGTGGACCCACCAACGGCACGACGGCAAACTGTGGAACCTGAACAACTACCGCACTGATATGATCCAGGCACTCGGCGGTGTTGAGGGCATTCTGGAACACACGCTCTTCAAGGGGACATACTTCCCAACTTGGGAGGGGCTCTTCTGGTGAGTGCCTACAGGTCCTTACTAAAGCGGTTATGCAAGCCGTTGTGTGCCTAGCATTATAATTAGCACACGAATTCTGTCTGTAAAACGGGATTAGGCTAATTGCATCGTGGCAGGGTATCTTGATAACATAGAACATCGTGGTCAGTAGTACATTCTATATGACTTGCTTATGGCTGTGACAGAGTTGCAAAGAACAAAACAATGAGAACGAAAAAAAAATGCATTTCTAATTCAAAGTGAAAGAAAAGAAAGAAACTAGAGAAGAAGAGAGAAACTATATTATGCAATGTAAACAAATAGGACATAAAAAATTAAATAAGGTTGGACACAAAATATTTATACTTAATTTACAAAATAAGGTAGGACATAAAATATTTATACTTAATTTACAAAATAAGGTAGGACGTAAAATATTTATACTTAATTTACAAAATAATGTAGGACGTAAAATATTTGTCTCGTTTTTAGAGTTCTGTAGCCAGACAAGGAACCCATATAAATTAGTTCTGTTCGTCCGTCAGAATTTTTTAGAACCTTCTATAATTATAAATTAAACTTTGCATAATTACAGTTGTAATTTAGATCTCAAATTTAAAAGCATAGAGAATATATAATATTGCATTTTAGGGGTGGCTCTGGTACATGTGAAATGGGTTTTTTTTCACTGCACCGGCCTCGTGTGGGGTATCGTGGAAAAGGTCATTTAAAATGAAGGTAAGGTTTCATACATCACTTTTTTCAAGTCTATCCTTCCTTTGCTCAAAGGTCACCTTTTTGTAAAATGATCTTAACAGAGAATGTTTCTCAGTTTTCTCTATGGTTAAACCATAAAAAGTATGTGCTTTGTTGGGATGATATATCTCTGAAATTTGGCTAAGTCTGCTTAAGCTTCGTTCGTTAGAATTTTTCTATAACTATCACTTTCGGAACTATGACTACAATTATATGCCTTTGGTTACGAAACTCTACCATATGCGTATCTCGAGATGCTCTTGGCCAGTTATTGAATATTAGTATCTAATAATACAGGGAGAAGGCGTCAGGATTCGAAGAGTCGATGAAGTACAAGAAGCTGACGAACGCACAGCGGTCCGGTCTGAACCAGATCCCAAACCGACGGTTCACACTGTGGTGGTCGCCTACTATCAACAGGGCGAACGTATACGTCGGTTTCCAGGTAAATAAAAAAAACTTAATCTACTTTTGAACCAACTTCCAAAAAGGAATACATACTCAATTCGACTGTTTTTTTAATGTTTGTTACCTCGGAACTTGTGACTGGGTGAACCGATTTGATGATAATAGAACTAATTTTGATACTTTGCACAGGTGCAACTGGATCTAACGGGTATATTCATGCACGGCAAGATCCCAACGCTCAAAATCTCCCTCATCCAGATCTTCAGGGCTCACTTGTGGCAGAAGGTCCACGAGTCCATTGTCATGGATTTGTGTCAGGTAAGCTTCATAACTACACTGAAAATACTTGGGTTTCTACTCTAATTTATGGCTACTCTGCCGAAACAGCTAATTGTCATAGTGTCTTTCAAGAGAAAGACCAAAGACGCCTCTCAGCACATGAGACAAACAAGGCTCGGGTAGGTGCTGGTAGGGGGAAATGCACAATACACCCCAAGCGAGACGTCAGTGCTGGACTTATCGCCCCCATCTCGAATAAGAAGAATAAGATCTAAAGAGTCACAATCGTGCCAAAAAAAACCGAACCAAAACTCGGCGCAATGCGTAGCGTGGGCCGAGTTTAGGCCAGTATACTAAAAAAGTAAATAAAAAGTTTTAATTTAGTTTATCACAATTAACTGAAGCTGCCACCGAATATCCCATAGCAAAACTAGAAGATGATGATGAAAAAATCGATTATCAAACACTTGCAATTTTTTTTAGAACCATTAATATTCACCTAATTTGAAAAAAAATCTTAATAGTGTTCTTTCTTCAGGTGTTCGATCAAGAACTGGACGCTTTGGAGATAGAAACTGTGCAGAAGGAGACAATCCACCCGCGCAAGTCTTACAAGATGAACTCTTCGTGCGCCGACATCCTTCTCTTCTCTGCTTACAAGTGGAACGTTTCGCGGCCTTCGTTGCTCGCCGATACCAAGTTAGTATAGCACATCATCAGCCAATTAAAGTCCACTGTTGGACAAGGCCTCCCTCCCTCATACAGAGGGGTGTTGCTACAATCCCCACGCTTGGCAGGTATGGTTAAAGGCAAGTTAGTTTAGCGCCATTAAGTAATTGCACATTAGCAACATCAGTAAAGGAAGAAATCAAACATTAAACCATAAATTACATTATGATATAAATTAGATGTAAAGCATAATCGTCATGTTCATGCCATGTCATGGAATGCATTAGAAGTGAATTAAACAAATGATCTTAGGCTTGATTTTTGAATTACTCGATGATAAAATCCCAAATAAAAATTTAAATAATAAAAATATCATTTTTTAAATAATCATATCACTTGCTAACGCAACGAGTGGTTTAAACCATTTGAATTTACTTTCTATCAATAGAAAAAAAAAACTTACATTTCGCATGATATATTCGTGCGGAATCATACGAGCGCTTTAAAAATCGAGCCCATGTTACAACCCCTACCTAAAATAATTAATTTAATGAAAATATTTTTTTTACGCAATGTCACCTTCCAGAGACACAATGGACAACACAACGACACAAAAGTACTGGCTGGATATCCAGCTGCGATGGGGAGATTACGACTCGCACGATGTTGAAAGATACGCGCGTGCCAAGTTCCTCGACTACACAACGGATAATATGTCCATATATCCGTCGCCCACCGGCCTGCTGATTGCCATCGACTTGGCATATAACTTGCACAGGTAACTACTACCTCATTTAATCAATTTACCTCATATACAAACAGATGTGTCCTCATTATTCTATTTATCTAACCATATACCCAATCATTGTACTAGGGTGTTCTTTATTTATTTTATATCTCTCAATTATAGATATTTATATCTTTACGTTTTTATTATATGTATAGATTGTACACAATAAAAAAAAAATATATATAATTCCCTCAGTGCATACGGAAACTGGTTCCCCGGCTGCAAGCCCCTCATCCAGCAAGCGATGGCCAAGATCATGAAAGCGAATCCAGCGCTGTACGTGCTCCGCGAGCGCATACGTAAAGCGCTGCAGCTGTATTCGTCAGAACCGACCGAGCCCTACCTCTCCAGCCAGAACTACGGAGAGCTGTTCTCTAACCAGATCATCTGGTATGTATGGTCTTTATTACAACCTAAGCACATAACGCTTACACAAGGCGCCAATATCTTTGCAACTATTCTTTTTCTCTCGTCAGGTTCGTGGACGACACAAATGTGTACCGAGTGACCATTCACAAGACGTTTGAAGGCAACTTGACAACAAAGCCCATCAACGGAGCCATCTTCATCTTCAACCCGCGCACCGGACAGCTCTTCCTGAAGATCATCCACACCAGCGTGTGGGCCGGACAGAAGCGCCTCGGACAGGTAACTTGGTTGTCTGGTTGCTCTGTAGTTTCAGTGGCCTTAGTTTCAAATTGTAGGTCGCCTTCAGAGACTTTCAAGTCGTACGTTTATCATAATAAATCATCTGCATCATGCATAAATTCTTATAAATGTATGTATTTCTAATTTCTTTATCCCACTTCTGAGCTCCTGTAACATGTTTTTTTTTCTTTTTAATGCGTAAATAGGCTTGCGTTTGACCGCCAACACGCCTGATGTTAAGCGATGATGCGGTCTACGATGGAGCACGCTTGCCTAGAAGAAGCCGATTCACTCGTGATTTGAAGACACCTAGATTGTAACTATCGGGGAACACCCACTCGGGCAGCGCATTCCACAGACCAGCAGTACGCACAATAAAAGTGGAATCAAAGCGCTTCGTACGGGTTTTCGGAATATCAACCATAAAGCGGTGCCGATTCTTTGTGCCCGCTCTGGCAGTCCGATAGAAAAATGGGCAGGAGGGAATTAGATCATGCAGATCCGATGCACACTCTCCGAAATGTGTATCATTATTTATACACTAGCCGCCCGTTCCGGCTTCGCAAGGGTGGAGATTTATTTTTTAAACATTCTAGTAATAAATATAGGCTATGTTACTCAGGGATAATGTGGCATACTAATGGCGAAAGAATTTTTAAAATCGGTCCAGTTGTTTTTGAGTTATGTCGATACAAACATACAAAAATACAAACCTTTCCTTTTTATAAAATTAGTGTAGATAACTAAGATAAGATTAATATTGTCCTGCCTGTTGCATATTTATTTGCATTTTAAAATTATTATTATTATTTTATTTCTGATAAATTTTTCTACATGGATCAGTGTGATCTGAATATAAATAAATGATTTGATTAAAGTAATTCTTACCTACAACTGCAACTTATTTACTACCTTCAACAACTAGCTTGCAACACTTACAACGAAATGTACGTCTGCAGTTACAATAATTTCCAACTCGCATTTCCAGCTCGCCAAATGGAAGACCGCCGAAGAAGTAGCGGCCCTGATTCGTTCGCTGCCTGTTGAGGAGCAGCCTAAACAAATCATCGTCACCAGGAAGGGCATGTTGGACCCTCTCGAGGTAAGCTAACCTAACCTAACAAGTGGATCACATTAAAAATTGACTTCAAAAATATCACGTTTGCTCACTAAAGTTATATGATTATTTACGGGATATTTACCGTGGTAAGGTTGTGGAAGGAGCTCCTTCCACAACCTTACCACGGTAAATATCCCGTAAATAATCATATGACTTCAAAAATATATGAAAAACGCCTAAAAATAAGTATTAAGTGCCTATAAAGTTTGAGGGTTGTCCTCGATTTCCCTGGGATCTCATCATCAGATCCTGCCTTAGTGACAATGGGACCAAATTGGAAGTATACCCTACCGAACAAAAGATTTTTATTATTATTAGTCAACAGTTGGTGGGGAAATCGGTGAACGTAGATAAAATATATAGTGGAATATAGAGACGTCCTTCTCTTTTGAAGTCATTAAAAAGAACATTATATTTCTGCATGTTTTTCTCTTTTTTACATTGTCTAGCTTTCATATTTGAAAGCAATTATGTCTATAAGGTCGGGGAAAAAGTTTCTTCGTATTTTTTAAACAAATTCTAGACATATTTTTTTCAAGTTTAATTACATTTAATTATAATATATATGTGCCATTTTGTTCGATAACTTGTTGCCATCTTGTAGGTAGTGACATGATCCCGTTGCTGTAGAATTTTTGGGACTTCTGATCAAAAAAATGCAACAAGTAGTTTTGACAGTCCTCTCTTGATGTTAATCTAACACTACCCAAAGAATTCTGAAGAGATCGAAACAGGTGGAAATCTGAGGGTGCAAGGTCAGGGCTATATGGTGGATGCATTAACACTTCCCAACCAAGCTCTCTAAATTTTTGCTGAGTGGCCAAAGATGTGTGCGGTCTGGCGTTATCATGATGAAAGACCACACTCTTTCTGTTGATCAATTCCGGCCGTTTTTTCTCAATTTCTTGTTTGAGTCTCATCTGCTGTTGGCAGTAGAGATCCGAATCGATGGTTTTGCCCGGCGGTAAAAGCTCATAATGAACGATGCCCTGCCAATCCCACCATACACACAGCATCACCTTATTACGTGTTAATCCGGGTTTCGCTACAGTCTGTGGTGCTTCACTGCCCTTTGACCATGATCGTTTGCGCACATTCTTGTCGTAGGTGATCCATTTTTCATCACCAGTGATCAATCTTTTCAAAAACGGTTCGGTTTCGTTACGTTTCAATAGAGAGTCGCAAATGAGTACACGATTCATTTGGTTTCTTTCAGTGAGCTTGTGTGGCACCCAAATATCGAGTTTTTTTGTATACCCAGTTTTTTTCAAATGGGTCAAAACTGTTTTGTGGTCAATCCCCAGTTTTTCAGCTACGTCGTAACTATTAATATGCCGATCTTGGTCCACTTTTTCAGAAATGGCATCTACTTTATCCGTAACAGGGCGACCAGAGCGAGCTGCATCTTTGACATCAAAATTCCCGGACTGAAAACGCTTGAACCAACATTGTGCTACTCTTGATGACACTGCATTAGGTCCATAAACGTCACAAATTTTTTTCGCGGCTTGTGTCGCAGTTTTCCCTTTTTTGTAATAAAATTTCACAATATATCGAATTTCTTCGTTAGATTCACTCATTTTATCGAACAAAAAAACAATTGAAAAATGGCGGGAAATTGCTTTTTACTTTTTGTATTCCTTTTTTAAAATGTCATATTTTTAATGGTATCAAAACCAGCCAGATACAAACAGTACAACGGATGAGATTTTTACTACAACCTTATACATACAAAATACGAAAAGACTTTTTCCCCGACCTATTATTTTCGTATTGTTCGGGTTATTTGCTCCATATATTTGCTAAGTTGATTTGTTGTTTGAAATAAGTAAGGTTAGTGATTAACCAGCCATATTCCACGATGTCGGCGTCTATAATTCCATTGTTGCCCTAACATCAATCTATTTACATCGCAGGATGAATCATCAACATAAGATTAATTATCTCAGTATTAAGCAATGCATAAAAATAAAAAGATAGACATAATAATGAATGAATATGACAGAAAGAAGATAAATTGACATTGCAAAAATCTACAAAAAAAAATTGGCAATCTATTCTCATACCAAGACAAATCAACCAATTTACATCCCACCATCAACAAATCAGCTCAAACCACCATCAAATCTTGTAGATTTATCAAACATCTTACATCTCGGGATGAATCCATACACTAACACGTCTATTTCATCCTCAGGTGCACTTGCTGGACTTCCCCAACATCGTGATCAAGGGCTCAGAGTTACAGCTGCCGTTCCAAGCTTGCCTGAAGGTGGAGAAATTTGGAGACCTCATCCTGAAGGCAACGGAACCACAGATGGTGCTCTTCAACTTATATGATGACTGGCTCAAGACAATCTCATCATACACAGTAAGTGTAGCATCATCAGCTCACATCAGTTCACTGGACATAAATCTCTATCAAGGCACACGCTGCAAGTATATCTTGACTGCATAATTAATATATACTATAATACTAGCGGACCCGGCAGACGTCGTTCTGCCCGCTACCAGGTCCAATTGTGTTTTCAAACCATCCAGACACCCATTGCAATATACACACAAAATTTCATCCAAATCGGTCCAGCCGTTTAAGAGGAGTTAGGTGACAAACACATGTACAGAAGAAAGAATTATATAGATATATATAAATCAAGAGATAATAAAAAAATTACAGGTCTATTATCCATAAGAAATATGCATTTACATAGCTGTTAATGGCATTGGTATCGTTCGCGCAAAACTTTATGAGCCCTCGGAAGTTAGGCGCGAGGCCTCCCCGACGCCCTGTAAAGTCCCTCGGATACCTATAATATGCGTACTGCGCAGCCACTGGGCCTAACTTCAGAGGGCTCATAAAGTTTTGCGCGAACGATACATGAAAATAAGTAACTAGTTCTGGTTGTATATCTCAAAACTGCAGTTGTAGGGGCATGTTGGAGGCCCGCTGGTTACCTTAGATAACTTTATATTGGAAATGATGAACTGCGTAGGGGTCCTGAAACCAGAGAGTCGATGTGCTCTGGAGACGAGCACGCCGTCCGTAGTTAGCTGATCGCGCTGCGGCCGGCGCTACTCGTCTGATAATACGCTATCTGATCCAATATAATCTAACTTTAATTACAACCTGCTGTCTTAGAACAAAACGAGCCTATTGGACTGCCTGATTCCGAAACTAATTTACAATCGCCATGTACTGGAATTAGTCGCCAAAGAAAATATCTAGGACATTATTGCACACACGGTCATCTGACCCCAAACTAAGCAGAGCTTGTAATATGGCTGCCAGAGACTGATATACATACATATATATTTTTAAATACATACTTAAATAGATAATATGTACTGGGTTACGCGAAAAGGGTGTACTAAACCGAAAGGAGTTCATTTTACCCATCATTACGAACAACTTTTTCTATGGGAGCAACAGTGAAATCGCAAAAAAAACAGCTTTTCCATATAAAATCACTCGAGAAAATGTATGGAACAGCTGATATTTTTTTCGCTATTTCAGGTTTGGTCCCATTGTAAAAACTTTACACCTTTCGACTTAGTACATCCTTTCCGTGTTCCCCTGTATAGCATAAAATATGAACATACAAATTTATTTTCAAGCTAAGTAATTTAAGCTGAACTGTTACCTTAATCTCGACTGGGTTGCTGCCGTCTCTGTATGAATCGAACCTTGTGCTTTGAGTTTCCTATTCCCATGTTGTTGATTGATACCATGATGTCCCCAGGCCTTCAGTCGTCTGATCCTGATCCTGCGAGCGCTCCACGTGAACACGGAGCGTACGAAGGTCCTCCTGAAGCCCGACAAGACGACGCTAACGGAGCCTCATCACATCTGGCCCACGCTGTCCGATGACGACTGGATCAAGGTTGAGGTCCAGCTCAAGGATCTCATCTTGGCCGATTATGGCAAGAAGAACAAGTGAGTGGAAAGTTTTTTACACAAGTGCTTATCAGACGATAAGTAAATTCATACAGGTTACGTGACCAGCCGTTTGCATTGTCACCGAACTTATATAATTATGCCAAATTTCAGATCAATCGGTTGAAGATAACTGGTATTATAACATTCAGTTGCAAGATTTGTCCCACCCTAAACAGGGCTAGTTAAATAAAAGCCGAAAGACTATCGATAGACTAGGGGCTATCCTTAAATTACGTCACACGAATTTTAGGACTTTTAACCCCTCCCCGCGTCCTTGTTACAGGTTGTCACATTTTCAGAACCCCCTCCCCCCTGATGTGACGTCACACATTTTTCAAATTTATGCATGTTTTTAAAAATAATCAAAAGAAAACAGTTCTTTGTTTTTTGTCTTTAATTTTTAGAGTCTCGCTTGCATTACAACGCTGCTCCAGAAGTTAACTGATGTTGCGTGAGATATAATCTCATAGCGAGACTGCTTGCTAAATTATTAATAAATATAGATCAAGCTTGTAATTTTTTCATCATTTTGTTCGCGGTATGGATTTTGAATTTTAACATGTGATGTCACAAAGCTTTTGACCCCTCCCCTGCCCCTTGTCACGCTATGTCACATTGCGGTGATACCCTCCCCCCCATTAACGTGTGACGTATTTTATGGATGACCTCCTAATAACTTTGCGCCGATGTTCAAGACTGAAGCTACACTGGACGCTGACGAGATTTTTCTTTTTCCCAGCGTGAACGTGGCATCGCTCACTCAGTCCGAGATCCGTGACATAATCCTCGGCATGGAGATATCAGCGCCGTCCGCCCAGCGCCAGCAGATCGCGGAGATTGAGAAGCAGAGCAAGGAGCAGAGCCAACTCACTGCCACCACCACGCGGACTGTCAACAAACACGGCGATGAGATTATAACATCTACCACCAGCAACTACGAGTCGCAGACCTTCAGGTACCATACAGTTTTAATTTATTATCAAACCAATACAATAAAAAAAACTAGATTTTAGTTATGATGTACCTTACGCGAGTATCTTCCTCGATTGAGAACCGATTTTAATGATGATGATGATTATTTTTCAGGGTCCCCATAAAATTTCGTTCTGTCTGGCCGTCTGTCTATCCATTTGTACGTCTATCTGTCCTTATTAAACAGAAATTACATTTTAGGAAAGGGGCATTTTGCGATAGGGGGGGGGGGGGGGGCATTTCGGGAAAGGGATATTTTGAACGTGAACGTTCTTTAGAACCTTCTAACTTCTATAGTTACCAAGCATGTATTATATTTGCACAAGTAAAGTTTTATGATTAAAAAATATGATAATAATTCAAAATCATATTTATTTTCTCAATTTTAAAAGTGTAAAAAATATGATATTGCAATTTAGGGGTTTCTCTACATCAATGACGATATAACCACTTGACAGCCCATCCTTTACCCCCCGTTATGAAAAGGAACAAGGTACTGAATTTTGAGCAGGATATTTTTCGAGCAGGCCAATCATAGGCGCGAATTGAATTATTTTTGTTTTTCTCCAATCACAAGCGTCATACGAACACAATCAAGTTGTTAATTATCTTTGCTCTACATATTGGGGTCTCACCTATACTTTTTTCCACAGCTCGAAGACAGAATGGCGTGTGCGTGCAATCTCTGCGACCAACCTGCATCTCCGCACGAACCACATCTACGTGAGTTCAGACGACATCAAGGAGTCCGGCTACACTTACATTCTGCCAAAGAATCTGCTCAAGAAATTCGTCACCATCTCCGATTTGAGAGCACAGGTGAGGGGAATATTATTATCTGTTCACTTTGATGATTGTATGTATCAGAGATTTATGCAGAATGTGTAACTTTGTACGTAATCTACCAATGACTGGTTTGGCTCAGATGTTAAGTTGTCTGTGTCTTTGTGTGTGTTCCATGCTCAGATCAGAAAAACTATGGTAATGTGGCGTGGATGTTGTGAACGCATCTGATCTAAATCAGGCTTAAAGTTTTACTTAAACTCACTCTGCAGATAACCTTTCTGCTAATTTTTCGCATGTGGACTATTGGCTAGTTCATTGTTTTTGCAGCAAGTTCCTTAGTGCTACTATAAGCGATTCTTTAAGGCGATTGCGAAAAGTTAACTTACCAGAGGTCATTTGACAAACATTTGTTTCCGTGTATAGATCGCGTGTTACCTATACGGAGTGGCGCCCCCGGACAACCCTCAGGTGCGCGAGGTGCAGTGCTGCGTGCTCGCTCCGCAGTGGGGCACCCATCAGGGGGTCCACCTGCCCCGCGCGCTGCCCAAGCATCCAGCGCTGCAGCACCTGCAGCCGCTCGGCTGGATGCACACACAACCCAACGAGCTGCCACAGCTCTCACCGCAGGTATAGCACTACCAAGAACCCGTACGAAGAGCATTTTTTTAAGCTTTATTTTTTTTTCGATCATAATAGGTACATTGACCAAATATACTAAATATTGTTACAAATTAATGAATCTCTCTTGTTTAAACTAATGAGGCATTTCCTTATAATATCCTTATTTATAATTTTACACTAAACTTGTACCAATTTGACATGTACAATTTAATGTAATAAACTAGTAGTGTACCAATAACAATTAGTTGATGTAAATACCAAGTACATGTGATAAATAGTTCAAGGCTTACCAACATAATCATGTTTTTAATAATTTGAACTTAAAACTAAAGAAAGAGGGTACTTTTTTCTTATTTTGAATAAATATAATTTAATGTTCTGTTAGAAGGTCACTCAAAAATTAAACTTCAAATAATAAATGTATTTCCTCTAAGTTTTTAAAATACACCACTAAGGCTAGTCTTACTTTAACAGGACATCACGACCCACGCGAAGATAATGGCGGAGAACCCATCGTGGGACGGGGAGAAGACCGTTATCATCACCTGTTCCTTCACCCCCGGATCCTGTTCACTGACTGCGTACAAACTTACCCCTAGTGGGTACGAGTGGGGTGCTAAGAACACGGATAGGGGGAACAACCCTAAGGGATACCTGCCGAGTCATTATGAAAGGGTGCAGATGCTGCTGTCTGATCGTTTCCTCGGTTACTTCATGGTGCCTTCGCAAGGAAGCTGGAATTATAACTTTATGGGTGAGCAATGAGTATTTCGAATATTTTTGTTGATTCAAGAACATTGTACTGTGTATTGTATTGTGTATCCGAGACGTAGATAATCACCAAAAAACCTGAGTCCCCGACATTGCTTTTAAAATTTGCAAGTTGAAGTGGCTATGGGCAGGCCACATCGCTCGAAGAGCTAATGAGCGATGGGGAAGAAAGGTTCTTGAGTGGAGACCACGAATTGAAAGACGCAGCGTAGGTAGGCCTCCCACTAGATGGACCGACGACATTGTGAGAGTCGCGGGCATCCAGTGGATGCAGATGGCAGGCTGTCGTTCAGTGTGGAGGTTAAAAGGGGAGGCCTATGTTCAGCAGTGGACTTCTTCTGGCTGACATTGTAACTTCAGAAGTAAGATGCTATCAATAGAAGCAATAAAGTAGCAATTCAACTTGCGCAGCGCTGGATACCACCTATATTCACCAAGCACAAAGCCGTTCTCTTTCTACCACGTAGCTCTATCTCTTCTGACGCGACACGTGTAACGTTAGGGTTGTCTTCTTGATATTTACACAAAATACAAAAAAAAATACTTACCTATTAGTATATACTTACCAGCTATGTCGCCTATGTAGTACCTAACCTTCCTGCCTATTACCTAAATTCTCCTTTAATTGGAATGACATTTAACCTGCACAAAAAAACTAACGTTTATTCTGAATTTGTTTCAAATAGCAATCATGCAAAAGTAAAATTTTAAGAGGCCTAACGTATGGAGACCTCATTTGGAAGCGCTAATTTGCAGATTCTGTTGAATATAATCGGTAAATCGGTACATAGAATTTGAGGCTGGAATCTAGTGGGGTTCACTGATTATCTGCGTAAATAAATATTCCGGCCATTTTTGCACACATGGTCATCTGACCCTAAACTAAGCAAAGCTTGTAATACAGCTGCCAGAGACTGATATACATAAATATATATATACAGTAGATTTTGGGACTGAAATCGGATCCACAGATAATGGGAGTTTTAAATTGATATCCATTGGGTCCACGAACAAGAGTTTAACAAGCTTATGTTCCACAGGTGTGCGTCACGACGCGAACATGAAATACGGCGTGCAACTAGGCAACCCGCGCGAGTTCTACCACGAGGTGCATCGGCCCGCGCACTTCATGAACTTCGCGGCCATGGAGGAAGCAGCCGCGCCTCCCCTCGCCGCCGACCGCGAGGACTACTTCGCGTAGACTACAGACTGCACACTAACACTCGAGTTACTATGACGAGGCCATCGAGATACAATACCTATAGAGTCACAATCTCTAAGAGAAAACAGTCTACAATCGTCCGAGCATCGTTGGACATACCTAGACATCAAGTACGCAATGCCACATTTACTCCAATTTAGAGGTTATGCTGTTTGCATAGTGTTCAACGTCGCTTGTCCGCTATGTTGTAGCACTGGTATCGCGCGGCATTGTATTGTCAAAAAGTCGAGTTTTGATTCGGAAATTTTTTTGCACGTTTGTGTCTAGGTATTGTATCTAGATGGATGAAGCGCATTAACTTTCTACCTATCATGGCTGCAGATTGCGACTGACTTCGCAGGCTGGTTTTATAGTGATGCTTGCCCGTGCGTATCGCAAGCGACGCGGGTACAGACGTGTGGGTCCCGTTTTATTTTCGCATGTCTAAACCACAGTGCGGGTTATATGCGTTGTATCAGTAGTGCAAGTACCATTATCGATTGATAAATTTGACAGTTGAAATCTCCAAATTCGATACTGCACTGCAGCTTGATCGCGTTAATTATAACAATATGTGTAGTGAAGTTTGTATTAATCATAGTGTAAGGAGAAGACTGTATAATAGGAGGAATTTATTAAATGGATCTTAAAAATTATTTGTTGTTTTCGTTAATTTATGAATAGTTTATTTTAGGAATCATTTATGATCGTCCTCGCTAATTCTAAAGGATACGAAAATTATTGTCAATAAGGAATTAATAAGCTACTATTATATGAAAACCAATGTACTGCCTTTGGGGCTAGTACGAGAACTTGCGAAAAAGTATCCGTTCCGTAAACGATAGCAAATGTATGAAAAATTCAGTTTCCCTTTACGACCGATAGAGGCGCTGTTCAATTTTTCATACATTTTGCTATCGTTTACGGAACGAATACTTTTTCGCAAGTGGTCGTACTAGCCCCACCAGCATCTGATTCCATCTGCAAACCTAGAATAGAACAAAGTCAATAAGTAACGTCTCCCACCAGTGACAGTACGAGGGACAACTTATTAAACAGAATTTAACACCAATCCAACATAGTTCCCCACCAACTTTTGGTTCAGCATCAACAAGTCGTCGACTAGGCCAGACTAACCAGTCGGTTGCCAGTCGACAACATGGCGTCAATGAGCCTAGTCACCTCGCGGACATTACATAATAAGTAATAATATTACAGTTAAATGTAGGCACAGACTAGGTATAGCGACTAAGAAAGTCTTTGAATGTAGGTGACAGTCCATTGGTAAGATCATGATGATATACTTATCCTTATGGTCCTACCGGTAGGAGCATGAGGACATATTGTTATTACTCCTCGTGTTCTTACTAGTAGGAGCATGCGGAAACGCTAAATGTTGATAATTCCACTGTAAAAGACACTGAAGTGAGAATTTTACCCTTCTCTTTTCTGTGATAAAAGCTAATTTTTCAATTTATGATCATTGTTCGAAGTCCTTTATTTTAATTGTAAGTCACGTTTCACCAAAGAATATGGAAAACGCAAGGATGCCGTATATTATATATTGGGACCGAAATCCGTTCAGGATTTCTAAGTGGACCATGGCCTGAGGGAGGGGAGCTCTTCGGCTGGGACAAATTTCGAATGATTACAATGATGATTGTTACTAGTTGATTAGAAGCACTTAATCCGTTATAGTCTATTAAATGTAAGTTGATTGAAATGAAGTATGTCAAAATCTTCGATTAGTGCTGGGACAATTCGGACCAAATCGAGAATAATGTGTGTCTTGAATTATCGACTGGAAGTGTCTTGCACGAATAATATTTTTAAACCAATCTATATTTCTGTTGTAGTACTATTATGATGAGACTTTAAGATAATGAAATAAAACAGAAAAAGCAAGTACAAATTTTTGTAATATAAATAAATCTATTGTTTAATCTAATGGTGTACATTCCAAATCAGTGTCATCATCATCATCAGCGTTAGAGTCACTTGAGAAATCCTGCAGATTAATAATAAATGCTATTCAATCAATAGTCAGTCTAGTATGCTATTCTAGTAGTCAGTCTTTGGATAAAGATGCTTCGTTCCGTAAAATTTACTAAGACAGTTGCTAGTAATTCGATATTATTATACTATATACAAAAGAAATCTAGGTTTACAAAAAAAAATTACATTATCTATACGAGTTTTGTATTTCGATAGTACGCAGAGGAAATTCTGAAAAAACAAAAAAAAACTATTTAATGTCAAGTTGACGTAACCTTGTTATGACAGAATGGAAAAATATGGCTATTGTATTGTGGTAATCCACACTAAATGCAGTTCCGTTTTAAAATTCAAATATACTTTTACTATTTATATGTACAGCACTTGTAGTTCATAATAGTTTAAGACGCAGAAAACCAGTGATCTTTGTGTTACAAGTAAATGCAATTCGCCAGACGTTATTACAAAGACATGCCCTGAAATGTCGTCAGCTGTCGTTTCAATCAAGCTACATTTAAAGGACTATAGACATAGACGATTATGAATGTCGAATAAATCGACTAAAATAAAAGTTACCAACAACTTACAACACTGAGCTTATAACAAAAAAAAACATTAAAAAACTCACAAAAAACTTAATTCTATAAAAAAAAACACTCACCCGGCAGGCTAAAGGCCATACCGCCTCTTCTATGTAGTTTGGCGCCAATGTGAAAAATAATTCGTTATAGTTGCAGTAATTTTCTAAACATATGTATTTTAGTGTAATAATAGTGTGAATGTACTCGAATGGGAAAGTGATTATGTTATGTCACAGATATACACAACTGTGCTAAAATTTATTTTCCTGTTCTTTCCAAAACTCCATAGCAGTCTCTAGTAAAGTTAAAGTTTCTTTTTTACTGGGGCACACAGCCGGGCTAGCATGCGCACCGCGTCAAAATTTTGTCGGCACTAAGTCGAGCGAGAACGTGATAAGGTGCCTACGGTTTGATATATGCCTGTCTCGCTTTGGCACGATAAAATGAGTCGACAAATTTTTGACGCGGCGCGCATGCTAGCCCGGTAGACTATAAAATACGTACGACGAGGCGGTATGCGCTTAATAGCTATATCCTGCCCAGTAGCCAAAAAAAAAACATATTTGACAGTGATTTATCTGAATTGATAGATGAATGAATGTTATGAATGTCAGTTTGTTATTTTTTGGCGCGGCCGCGGCGCGCTTCTTGTTTTGTGTGTGAGCAATTATATTATTGTTCCTTGCTCCTACTGACCTTTATCGTGTGCAATTCGTACGTCGTGAATTTATTTTAATTTTACATTGGGCCGGTGCTGATTTTATTGTAATTATGGGTGACCAGGATGACTTCGAAGACAATCAATTTCCTGATAACGATGAGTACGTTCCCTACGTAACAGCCGGGAACCTTACACAGAAGAATGGGGCGAAAGTTACCCTTTGGGGCAAAGTTACCAAAGTTTCTGCGAGCGAAGGCTTCTACATTAAGACTGTAGACGACCAGGAGATCCTGGTGAAGCTGAAGAAACCGTTGAACGAAGCTCTTGAAGGCTGGTATGAAATTTACGGTGTTTCACAAGGAAAAAGCGTTCTGTGCGATGAGTATGTTGCATTTTCTGGGGATATGGCCAAAAATATTGATACGGATGGACACAAAGCTTTAGCGCGGCTGCTGGCAGCCCTCGATGAACCCTGGAATGTTGGAGAAGATTCATCAGCCATAGGTGGTGTCATGCCTATGGACTGATTTGTGTTGTTTTGTTGATAAGGCTTTAAATAAGTGAGTGGTCGAATACTTTATTTAAAAAGACACTTAAATGTATAGTATAAATAGAGCCTCGTTTTAAGTTAAATGTGAACATTTTGATAAAGTAATTTTTGGTATTAAACAAAGCATTTTTTACTCTTAGACACTTGGTTTTTCTTAACAATATAGTAGGTATTATATAGATAAACAGGTCAAAAGTTTAAAACTTGAGGTTATGTCCAGCATTGTACCCGAGGATATGCACGTATGTTGGCCTCCTTGCTTTTCTTGTAGAATGTCTTCATGCGCTTCTCGTGCATTACTGCATTGGAGGTGGCGCCTTCTATACACGTTACTGGACGAGTCCTGATAAAAGAAACCATATTGCATTTAGGCCGAACCATCGATTACAAGCTTGTTTGTAGTTTTTCTATAAAACATACAGATACAAATGTAATCATCATAGTCAGCCTATACTAGTCCACTGCTGGACATAGGCCTCTCCCAAGGCAGCCCGATCTTCGGTTTTTCTCAGCCAGCCATCTTACGTATATCATCACTAACGAGTCTCAGGGCGTCCTACGCTACATTTGCCGCTTTCGTGGTCTCCACTCTAGAATAAGTCTACCCCAAAGGTTATCAGTTCTGCGACAGATATGACTGTTGTTGATGTCGTTGCCTTAACTAATGATTTATAATTATCATTATCGATATTATATATTATCATATTTTTACTGGGTTTAGGTGGAAAGGGTGTACTAAGCCAAAAGGAGTCCATAGTATAGATGTTACGGACCTTCGAATTCTAAACAGTGAGTAAAACTATTTATATATTATTTATTTATTTATTCCCAGATCTCCCAGTTACCAATTGATATTACATACGGACTCTGACTTCAGTTCCAAATTTGAAAAGTCCGATTTCGACTATGGTTCCGATAAAACCACTTCTGTAACAACTTATGAACAATTTTTATCATGGATCTATCTCTGAAATAGCGAAAATAATAATATCAGCTGTTCCATAGAAAACGAAGAAAACACACTCGTCAAAATGTATGGAACAGCTGTTAATTTTAACGCGATTTCTGGGTTGAACCCATAGTGAAACTTGTTCATAATGATGGCAAGTAATTTCCCAAATGCTGCCCTTCTAAGTTGGATTCTTCGGGTAACCTCTTTGCCTAAGTTGGAAATGCCTGACTGAATAATATGTCCAAGATATGTATACTAGACAAATGTTTGAGAGTATTGTACCCAACGACTACCAGAACAGGACAACATGGATATGATTTGATTTGACTATATCAATATCATTTAACAGGTGGATCACATTAAAAACTGACTTCAAAAATGTATGAAAAACGTAACAAGTGCCTATAAAATTTGGGGTTGACCTCGATTTCCCTGGAACCCCATCATCAGATCATGACTTTTTTTTTAAATCCTGACTTGTTGACCAAATTGTGAAATTGGCCAACAGTTGGCAGAGAAATCGGTGAGCATACATTTAAAAAAGTCAGTGGAACATAGAACTGTCCTCCTTTTTAACCGACTTCCAAAAAGGAGGAGGTTCTCAATACCACTATTTTTTTTGTTTTTTGTTACATCAGAATATTCGACTGGGTGAACCGATTTTAATAGTTATTTTTTATTTGAAAGCTGGTGCTTTCCGTGTGGTCTCATTTCAATTTAGTCCAGTTCTGTCATTTTAATGAAGTCGGTTTTTCATATTGATAATTATTCGTCAGTAACAACACTCCAAATATAAGAAATTACTTTTAGTTATAGTGGTAAACTTACAAGAGCTTTCCATAAGCGTCGATCCTCTCTTCTTGGCGCATGCTAGCAGGACGGTTGCTCTTCAGCGCCAGGTCGGTGAGGTACCGCTTGATGTAATGCTTCAGCTGGATGTTCTCTCTGGTCAGCTTTGCCTTCTCTGACCGCAGGCAAAGTGTCTGTACTCGAGCTCGGTTCACTTTTAGTAGGAATTTGTCCATCTTGCTGAATTGTTTGCATTCATTCTGTGGAATTGAATTGATTTTATTACTATGGATCACCATCTTTTGAACCGACTTTAAAAAAAGAGGATCTAATTTTGTTTTTGTGTGTAGGTTTGTTATGCAATATCTTCATTGTGAACAGATTTTTATGATTCTTTTTTAATGGAATCTCTAATGTAGGTATAGGTATGACTTTAATATCCGTATTTTGAAGTGTTCTTTCTTACTTCAACAATTTTTTTTCCACCTGACTAGACCTCTAATCAATATTCTATGATTTATTAGGTTAGATATACTTACTTTAATATAATATAATTATCATTTAAAAAACCGACTTTAAAATTAGTAAATACGCAATTTCGCGTACTTGGAAGACATATATTTTTTCAGTTATTTTGATTTAAAAACCATACTACTACACCGATTCTGATGAAATTTATATGGGATGGGACCACCTCTGAAGTATGGCCTACCAAACAAAAAAGGAATCATCAAAATCAATTCATATTTGTCGGAGAAATCGGTGAACATACATTAACAAAAAACAGTGGAACATAGAACCTTCGCAACCATCTAAACTGAATCGCTTATAACAAGTAGCCGTAAGGCCCCTGTAAAGATCTACCTGAGTATTTACTTGCAGGTTGCAAGAATTAGATGATGACGTCACGGTACCAATGCTAAGATTGGTTGCAAAGACAGGTCAAAAATTTGGAGGCCGACAGGCCGTAGTTTATTATTAAGTACCTACTTAGCTAACAGACGTGGTGGATTTGGCTGACTGATCAACGGGAGAGAAAGAGAAAATTTTCATTCTCTCTCGTTGGTTAGACGGTGGTCCGTCAACCAAGTTCCGACACGTCTGTATAGCACTAGTTTGATAAAGCGCAAGCTACACTGCGCTGGTCGCCGCGCGCGGACGAGAAGTCGCGTCGAGCATCGTCCAGCGGTGTCGTTTACAATCATAGCTCCGTCCAGGTTCTCAAACTCTTCATCCAGCATATCGGTCTCAATATCCTTCAGAAATGATTCATCTCCTTCGTGCTCGTATTTCTGGCAGATCTCGGCCATGTGTAGCACTTTGTCCAGTTTCTCTTTGAAATGTTCCAGGCGCTGAAAAGATTTATAAACTTGAAATGTCTCATCACAGATATAGGTAGTTCTTTTCATCACCTACCCACTAGGGCATGCAAAACTCGGGTTGTTTGAAAAACCCGGTTTTTTCGAGTTTTCAATTTCAAAAACCGTTTTTTTCGAGTTTTTCGGGTTTTTCGAGTTTTTCTTTATTTGAGCCTTAAAAATATTGTATTAGTGTGTGCAAGTAAAGAAAATGCTGAAATGTGATTATATATGTATTTGCACTTTCGTATTCTTATTGTTTAGCTTTGACAAGAGATTAATGAAGTAACATTTGGTATAATGTTGTGACTTCCAGCCTCCCGAACAAGCTGGTTTCCTTAAAGGCTGGAGCACCATAAACCACATACACACACTCTGCCAGATTATACAGAAGACTGCGGAGTGTAATCGGCCATTATGCGTAGCGTTCGTGGAATATGAAAAAGCCTTTGATTTAATCGACACCTGGGTAGTATTGCAGTCCCTTCAGCGTTATCATATCGACTATAGTTATATCGAAGTGCTGAAGTGTTCGTATAGAAACGCCACCATGTCGATCCGATAATAGGAGAGCACGGAACCAATCCAATTGCAGAAAGGCGTGAGACAGGGAGATGTAATCTCTCCAAAACTGTTCACGAACGCATTGGAGGACGTTTTCAGGCTTAGACTGGAACAGATTCGGCATAAACATGAATGGCGAATACATCACTCAGCTTCGTTTTGCCGATGATATACTTATCATGGCAGAGTCACTGGAGAACCTCAATACAATGTTCAGCGACCTCAGTAGCCTTTCCCAACAGGTCATAAAATGAACATGGACAAGACAAAAATCATGTTCAATGTCTATGTTGTCCCGTGCCGGTAGTTATAGGGAACTATACTCTCGAAGTTGTTGACCATTACATTACATCTATCTTGGTCAGATTGTTCAGTTAGGTAAGTCCAACTTAAGCAAAGAGGTCGCCCAAAAAATCCAACTCGGATGGGCAGCGTTCGGGAAATTGCGTGAAATCTTGTCCAAGATACCACAGTGCATAAAAACAAGGGTCTTTGATCAATGCGTGTTGCCAGTAATGACATGTGGTACTGAGACGTTGTCCTTAACTGTTGGCCTTTTGTAGAACCTCAGAGTCACACAACGGGCAATGAAGAAACCTATGCTCGGAGTTTCTTTGAGCGATAGAATCCTGAACGTGGATATTCGCCAAAGAACCAGAGTCACCGATATAGCTATTAAAATTTGCAAGTTGAACTGGCAATGGGCAGGCCACATCGCTCGAAGAAGCGATAACCGATGGTGAAAAAGGTTCTTGAGTAGAGACCACGAACCGGAAGGCGCAACCTAGGTCTCAGAGTAGAGGAAGCCTCCCACTAGATGGACTGACGACATCGTGAGAGTCGGGGGCATCCAGTGGATGCAGATGGCAGGGTGTCGTACAGTGTGGAGGTTAAAGGGGGAGGCCTATGTTAAGCAGTGGACGTCTTCTGGCTGATGATGACGATAGACAGCGGGAGTCACTAATTAGTCTATGCTGGGGCATGTTAAACTTCTTAGTGTAAAAAGCCGCGACGGATTATTCAATAGAACTGCCTGACATCTTCAGCATTTAATTACATTTTTTACCCTTGGAGCTGCTTCCATCCGTGGAATGCAATGATTAAAACCATGCTGATGATTTACCACAAGCAGATTTTTTTATACTCTATATATTTTAATGTTACTGAATCGGCACTGGCAGTCCTCTTAATTTTTTTCTCTCTGTTGATATGAAGAAGTAATATAGCGTACGCTTATCAAAATATTGAAAATAATAATATGGGATGATGATGGTTATTGATTTAGCTATGTTAACACAAAAACATGAAAATTGAGAAAGAAAAAGACTATACATTAAAATACGTAGTATTAGAAATATTGTCAAAAAATCATAGAGATATCATACCTATAGTCATAAACGTGCCAAAAAAATATATGTCTGAACCAAAACTTGACCAAAACCGCTACACATTGCGCCAACTTTATGGTTAGTTGTAAGGCAATTGCGATCCGACTACAATGCCCCGCGATGCCAGTGCTATAATTCCATAGCTGACAAGCGACGTTAAACACTATGCAAGTGACATAACGTCTAAATTGAAGTAAATGTGTCATTGTGATGTCTAGGTATTTACAACGACGCTCAGACGTTTTTGACTACTTTTACTTAGTGATTGTGAGTCTATATAGGTATTGTATCTCGATAGAAGAAATATATAATTTATGATAAAATAATAATGACCTAGCTCTCCTTGTGAAAACTCAACAAACACAAACGCGCATCCTTTTCTTCACTTGGCTGAGTCTGACTGTCAAACAAAATGGTGACATCGTGCGCGGCGCCCCCCTCGCAGCTAACACTTCGTGGCGCTCACAGCGCCTCACTCAGTCAACGTCAAACCAAAGCCTAACAATATATTACTCCCTAATACCTAATTATTATTATAGATTGTGGTGAACCTGTTAAATTTATTCGCTCAGTAGAGAAGAAATAGAGAAACAGTAAGTTTTTATGAAGTTTCATTGTTTATTAATGTTCTGGTGGTAGTATTTTACATAAACCATCGTGAATAAAAAAAACTCGAAAAACCCGAAAAACCCGGTTTTTCAATCATAAAAACCCGGTTTTCAAATCAGTCGGTTAATCGGGTTTTTCGGGTACTCGGGTACCCGGTTTGCATGCCCTACTACCCACCACCAACTTACACCGCGCCACTATCACTTTAGCACAGCGGGATGGGCTTAATCGCTCGTGTAAGGCGCCAGACGTAGTGAAACTTTAACGCTCCAAGTGACTTCTTAAAATTAAGAGCTTACGATTCATTTTTTGCGCAGCTGAGTGCAATGACACTAGCAAGTGGGTCGCCTGATGGTAAGTCGTTACGATTGCCCATAGCAGTTCAGTGGCATCCAGAATATAGAACTTCAACAGTAGGTACCTACAAAGTAAACCCTCCGCTTCAATGCACTGCTATCGATCCTGAGATATTAGACGTTCAGTCTTTTTATGCCCAGTAATTTTACTGAAATATGGCTCTTCAATCTGAAATACAGTAAGTGCATAGTGCGATTGAATATTTTGGAAGGTATAGCTCAGGCAGACTGCAAAAGAGCCCTTCTAAAACTGTCTTTAAACAAAAACATTCTTACGGGCCTAATTTTGTACCTGTAAGGTTGTGTATTTAAACGAACGATACATATAGGTACAAACAATAACATGTCTTGACATGGGCGTCGCCAGGTACGAGCAGGGGGGAGCAGACCCCCAAGCAGAGTTTGAGTAAGCGTATGTTCAAAGAGCTTCTCAATCTAAGAGTAGGTAAATAATTTTAAAAAACGTTGCATTTGGCCCCAACTGCCTCCCCCCTCAAGAAAATTCTGACTACGCCCTTGTGTTCTGAGCCTTGAAAAAATCGTAGATAGGTAAAACGAAGGTAGGTACTATTGGTATTTACGAGGGCCGTGGGATAATGATCAACCTTAGTGTTGATGATTTTATAATAGGGTGTGATATTATGCAATATACCTACCATAGCGTAGTATAGTGATGAATGATGGGACAAAGTAGGTACTTGAAAAGTACATTTTGTTACTGTACTCTAGATTTTTGGTAATAATCAAAACGTTCGGTTTCAAAAGAAGTTGGGATATTTCGGCCTAGTGAAGAAGGTAGCACCTAGCAGGTCTCCACGGAAAAAAATTGTCATCACTTTTTGTCATGCGCGGCCATTTAATAATAATAAATATCTGGGACATTATTGCACACACGGTCATCTGACCCCAAACTAAGCAAAGCTTGTAATATGGCTGCCAGAGATTGATATACATACATATATATTTAAAATACATACTTAAATAGATAGATTTCATCTGTCTTTCGAACCGTAATAGATAGCCAGTTGAAAATTTCACAGAATATGTAATGTTACGCCGGATTAAATAATAATAAAGTCGAAAAATAAAAACTAAAGGTGTCCCCATAAAACAAACGTTTTTTTTTAAACCGAAGCGTTTTTGTTTTTTTTCCGAAGTATAATTTGGACTGCTACAAACGAAGGGTGAATAGAGTCCTCAAAGGTAGGCAACGCACTGACAATGCCCCGGGTATTGTAGGTGTCTATAGGTAGCGGTGACCACTCACCATCAGGTGGCCCGTAGCTTGTTTGCCACTTGTTCTATAAAAAAATGAATTTTTGTATTTGCTCTAGTGTAATAACGGTAGTAAATAGCTAGGGAAATCTTTCAACTGGATTAAGTTACATGGCCAAAGCGGGCGGGCTTAGGTACGGCAGTTAAAGCCTAAAACTAGAAACCCACCGATATAGCATCCTGGCTAGAATTCACCATCAGCGCTAGCTGTGCATTAGCCTTGCTCTTCTCACTCTTGGAGTCTTTCTTCATCTGCCAGTACTTCTTGGTGAGATCGGCCTTGTGGCTCGCCATACGCTCTAGTTTCGACGCCATTGTAGTCGTCATCTTCGCCCATTCTTTTTGAAGCATCATCAGGTTCTCCTGTTGAATTAAGGGTTGTTACATATAGGTGTAAGGTTTAGGTAACTGAAAATTACATGCTGACTACCTAAGTAAATTTCTTACAGTAGCCTGTTGTATCTGATAGTCGTTCCTGGCTATGTCCCGCTGGTAGAAGTTGTCCTTCTCCTGCAGGCTCTGGTACTGGCCCATGATAGGGCTGTGGAGCTCCAGGTATCCGGAAAACACCTCGCGGAGCCGCGTCCAGTAACCTTCGATCTCCATCTGTTTCGGGCGGTAGAAGCTGCGCATATCTTCCTCGTGCTGTTGATGAGTAGTTTTTTAAAGGTCTGCTAATAAGTAGGTACCTACATTCGTGTGGATACTTGTAGCGTTCGTTGCTTATAGCAGTCCTGGATTTGTCAAGAGGCCATATAGGCTGCAGCCTAGGGGCGGCAGCGTCCTAGGGGCGGCAGATTTTAGAGGAAGCTCTTTAGTTCCTTTCTTACTACATATGGAAAACTATTATTTTAGAAAGGTACACGAGGCGGCGGAAAAAAGTGGCCCACACTCGTAAAAATTATAAATCCGGCACTGTTGCTTAGTCTAGACTAGGTGTATCGCTCAGGTGTTAGGTATATGTATAATTTAAAAAATTATATTGGATGAAGACTTCGGGGACGTCCCTAGGAAACGCATTCTCAGATGGCGGAGAGCACAGAAAAGAGAAGGGTGAAAAAATTCTCACTTCAGTGGCGGAGAGGATGTGCTCACCGGCTATATCTACCTACTGCAAGATATGGTATCCGTGTGGCGTCCGGCCTGTTTTGAAAAGGACACTTTAAATCAAACCCCTTCTTCAACATAAGAAAAATTTAAGATAACAATAACAATTTATTTAAAGTCACTGAGGCTGCATGCGTGCTGTGCACTCAGGGCCTTTATTCTGCTCGGTCCAAACGCGCTCTATCGTGGCGCGTTAAGTTAACCTCCAAAAGCTGAACTTTATTACCTAAGCAATAGAGGCCAACTTAACATGGCCACGATAGCGCGCGTTTCCCGTGCGGAATAAAGGGCCAGGCTAGAGTAGATTGGAGGCGATGGAAAAATCTAAATGTGACCAACGGCGGCGATCTAGCAAAGAATAAATATACCCTACCTACATAGGTGAAAGGTTACAGTCTTACTGTAACCTTTCTTTGGTACTGTAAAAACCAATTACATTACATATTATAGCCAAACAAATTTCTCCTGACTGATATCAATGACGCAAAACTGGCAGGAGTGGCGGAAGGGTTTCAGGAGGGCTGACCCTAAATTGCAAACAAGCATTAAGCTTATTACTACGTACCTACGCCTATAATAATGCCTCAATGCGAAAAGTCAGGGGGTTTGATTGATTGAACTGAATGCTAATTATTATAATTAAGTAGGTTTGGTGATTGAAAGCCCTATGTTTTTTACAGCTTAGGAAGTATCTACATATATAAGATGGTAAACGCCATCTTGTGGGTAAATAAGTAGGTAAATCTGCTATGCCTCAGGATACGCTACTTTCAAAAAGTAGGTAATTATTGCCTTAATCTACTATGTGACTACAATCTTAATTTTATTGTCAGTTCAACCCATCAAATTATTGCATTTTCAATTGGACACAAGTGGACTTCCTGCAATTAGGGCCCATTGGACCACGTGTCGTGGACTTAGTTGTCAGTCAGGCATGGTGGGAAGTGTTATGGGTACTGTGTAGAATACATACCTACCTCGAGTTCGATTAACTTAACTAAAGAGTTGGGCAAATGGCAGAACTAAATTGTTCGTGTGGCGACTGATAGTTTTATTCCAAAAATACGGTTGTGACGCCCCCACTCAACTATACGAATAAGTTGGTTGAAATTATGTAGGATGTTATGCATGCTCTCAGCTTGACAACCGTGACAGATGAGCTGATGACCATTGTGGTGCGCAGTCATGATGCTTTCAAAAGGCGAAAACATCAGAATTTTTGCACCTACCTAGGTAGGTGCTACTTCATTATAGTCTACAATTAGTTTAAATCAAAGGATACCTACTAAGTTTATGATATTTAGTATGTTTCTCTAAACTAAAGACAATGGAAATTAGAGTCCTGTCTGATTGATGAGCGTTGTGTAACTAAAAATAGGATAAAACTCCAGCTTCGAGAAGCTTTTGTACTTTTACTAGCTCACAGATTCCAACTGTTCCCCGATAGTTACAATCTAGGTGTCTGTCACCAGGCTGTATCTCATGAACCATGATAGTTAGACGGTTGAAATTTTCACAGATGATGTATTTCTGTTGCCGCTATAACAAAAAATACTAAAAAACAGAATAAAATAAATATTTAAGGGGGTTCCCATACAACAAACGTGATTTTTTTGCTCGATATTGATAACGGCAACAGGTACCTAAACGCTTGAAATATTCACAGAATATTTAGTTATATATTCACTTTAAAAATAAATAATGAAATTAAAATAAAATAAATATTTAAGGGGTGCTCACGTACAAAAAACATGATTTTTTTGCTGTTTTTTATAGATAATGGTACGGAACCCTTCGTGCGCGAGTCCGACTCGCACTTGGTCGGTTATTTTTACTTAGGCACATAATACACAATTAGGTAAATATTCGCTTAGTTAGATACCAATGAAAATAGCACCTAACAAGGTATGTTTTTTTTCGTAGGTATCTACAATAATAAACGCAGATATTGTTGCTAGTACTGGTGACCTAATCAACGTCAATCCATGACCTGTCCAAAAATAATTAACCATGACTAACGCTCTACTATTCACGGAAACACAACATTTATCTGTCTCCGCTGGTCCTCTGTTACGAGGAACCGAACCGTGGACTCCGTTATAAATGATGCAGCAGCCATAGCTTGCGGCATTGTTGTCCAAACAGTGCTAGCGACCATGTGTCATGTCAAATATCACGGTCTCATATTCTGTCTGGTATTTTTTCATGCAGAGGTGAGTAGAAAACAGTTCTTTCGTTTTCCTTTATCATAAAATTCAAGAATTACCTAGCCACTACAGAAGGGAGAAGGTATATGCATTTTGGCATATACTCGTATACCTTCTCCGTTCTGCGGAGGCGGAACTGATTTGAATGCAGTTTTAAATTCAAACTAGGTAAATTGCAGTGGCTTTTAGCTATGTTTGTTCAGAATATGTACAGTGGCTTAAATATTTATGAGCTTTTTTCTAAATAGGCCATGCTATTTTTAAATATTACCATCTGACATGTGTTTACTAGGCTTTGAATTGCCGATCTGAAGGCGGTCCAAAAGAATCAGAACTCAAGACCATCTACAACAAATGTCTGAAGATGCAGGACGGCAAAAACTCTAGCAGCAATCGCGATTATGGAGACCAAGAATGGAAAGACCAAGGGCGGCACAGTCAGATAAGAAATGATTGGGATAAAGAACAGACAAGTAACGACCGCGGCAGAAGTAGGGAGGAGAGATCGGGCAGCAGAAGCGATCGTCGAGGTGGTACGGATGGCAGAATGGGAAGTTACGATGAACGTGACAGCAACACAGGTAGTTACGGAGAAAACCAAGGAAGTTACGATACCATGGATAGCAGGATGGGTAGCAGTAATAGGATGGGGAGATATGGAAACGACAAAGATGATTCGATGGGTAACCGCGAGACTGGTCGTGACAGAGATCATAGCTACGGTGGCAGAAATGATTTTCAGCATGATGGAAGTGTAAGTAATGTATATATTTAAAACCTTTACTAAATGAAAATACAGATTAATAATATATTTCAATCGCATTCAGGACATGTCAAACCAATATGGTTACGAGTCTTCCACTCAATCTTCAAGGCGTTACAAACGTGAGAGAAAAATGGAGAATTCTGGACAGAGAAGTCAGTTCAACCCAAACTCTTCAAAAAGATCTTCCAGCTATGATGACTCTTATCAGAGTAATGAAAAAAGTGCAAAGGAAAACAACACTAGCAAAGATGAGGAGAAGAAAGCTTGCGCTTTGCACTGCTTTTTGGAGAATTTGGAAATGGTAAGTTGATGGAACTAGTAATTATTATATTAAATTAAAAGATGAGATAGTTTTATTTTATTTTATTTTTATTTGTAAGATATCTTACAGCTTAACAATAAAGATAAGTGAGAAAATTTATTAAGTGCATGACTAGACAAATTACAAGTTTTTGCCTAAACAAAAAAAAATACTATAATGATTTTATTTTATTTATTTTTAAAATTTTAGGAAAACTTGCAGCTAACCAAGGTAGATAAAAAGAGAGAGTAGGTTGCTTATGACCAATTACAAGTTTCTACAAATAGGATATGCGACAAGAGTTTGCTATTTTTTTATTATTATTTATTTATATTTATAGACAGCAGAAGACGGCATGCCGGACAGATATCTGGTAACACACACGCTGACCAAACACGTGACTAATGAAGACTTGAAAGATTTTCTACAAGAGTCGATAGAGGAGTGCTTTCAGATGTTGGGCAATGGTAAGAACAAAATGTGAATATAGTATAATTATCAATATAAAAAACGAACTTCATAAGAATGTCAGAACTGGACCAAACTGGAAGCACCAGCTTTCAAATAAAAAAAGAATTATCAAAATCGGTTCACTCAGTCGAAAGTTATGAGGTAACAAAAATAAAAATAAATATTAAAAAAAAAAAACAGTTGAGTTGAGAACCTCCTCCTTTTTGGCAGTCGGTTAAAATGGAAGATGGTTCTATGTTCCACTGTATTTTTATTAAATGTATGTTCACTGATTTCTCCGCCTATTGTTGGCCGATTTCACAATTTGGTCCCACTGTCAACAAGTCAGGATAAAAAAAAAAACATGATCTGATGATGGGATCGAAGGGAAATTAATAATTGATTAAATTAATATTAATAATTGTGTACCTCCTCCTCTTTGTAAGTCGGTTGAAAAGTAGCAGAATCAATAATTTAGAAATGCTAGAAAAAAGGCCTAAGCCAATTTATGCATTTAAAGAAAAGTTTTTATGCAGATGATCATGACGAAGTAGTCAATAGTTCTTGGAGGACTAGTACTTAAATACCTATCACACTAATATTATAGATGCGAATGTATGTGTTTTTATATTATGTAGGTATATTTGTTACTTCTTCACGCTGGAAAGAATGGATTTGGATGAATGGAAACTAAGAAATTTAACATAGTTTTTTTTTATATTTGTAAATCGTCTGCAAAGCATTTTTCTAATTTCTTGTTGGATATACATAACCAGATCACTGAATAAAGATAACTGAAGAAATACTGATAATTGCTAAATTGTAAAGCCCAAATAAGTTATTCCCGATTATCAAGTAAAAGGCTCACTCAGAGATCTCATCGCTGACATTTCCAATAATTTTCATTTTATACTTGCAGAAAACACGGAAGATAAATGCGAGTTTTCCAAGAACCTCTTAATGTGCTTGTCAGAGAAGGGGCGTTCGAACTGCGATGATTGGAAAGACGATTTACGGTTCTGAATGTGTAATTTGATAGCTAGAAGTAAGTCTGTTTGTGATTTGACAATTTGGATGTCTTGGTTTTGAATAAGTATAATTTTCTTGTTTTAAGACGTATTTTGTTCGTGAGGTGAAACATTAAGCAGGAAGCATGGAATTGCCTGAAAATAAAACCACCGTTTTTTCTTGGAGATTCGGAGTATTTTAGATTGACCTTCATAGTAAAACTTAGTAAGATCTGGATCTAATTACAACTTCGTAACATACCTAACCTACTAATGTATTTTGGAACACAATTAGTTTTTCATCTATAGTCTTAGATGTTAAATACACAAGTAACAAACGAGCGCCTAATTTTCCTACATTTTGCACCAACCAACAAGTAAAAAAATTGTTTTATTTAGTTAATATTTTCATTAAGATATGCCGTTAATAGGAAATTAATAAAATAAACTAATTCGAAACCTTTTTGGAAGATAATAGCCGAAGATCGGGCTGAGTGGCGTGCCTTGGGAGAGGCCTATGTCCAGCAGTGGACTAGTATAGGCTGATTATGATGATGAAAGCTTTTTGATTTCCAGTTAACGGATATGCTGTTATGCCTTAAATATCAAAATAAAACAAAAAAAGACACCTGCCAAGTTTGCCAGTTTTTTTAGAGGGCGACCTGCCAAAAATGTGTTTGAGCGAGTTTTGCCGGGTTTAATTTGGGTAAAAATTAGTCGCTGTTACCACCTTAAAACCTGAATTTGTACCTTACCTCAAGTCTGGCATCATTTTTGGCAGTAGCTCTCTGAAGTTCCTTTTCCATCTTGAAAGCTTGAAAGTTTCGATCTTGTATAAAAGTCACCAGCTTCAGTTTTAGCTCTGCTTTATCTGTACAATCTGATATATCCAGTTCTTCTTTGTCCCAGTTTTCTAGAAGGGTGTTCTTTTGGAAGTCGTATTCCGCTTGCAGCTTGTCTAAGCTTTGAGTGCCGACATCTAAAGGAATATTAAATTGTATACTTAATAGGTAGGGTAGAGTAAGCCTAGCTTCAAAGTCACTTAGAGAAATTTTATTAAAATGTATCATGGGAAATTTTAAATTTGTTTACTAACATGCTCTACAAAAAAAGAGCACGTTTACGAAACATCACTCTATAAGCATCTTCATTCTTTGCCAGAAGATGGATTGATTAAAAGTGAAAATAAAAAAATTAAAAATGTTTATTTAGGTACTGCAAATATAAATAAAGTTCTGTAGTACCTACATACATTGCAAAGACGTTTTTGTGTAGTGAAAAGTACATCAGTTTCTTCACTAGGCAAAGCCTTTACCGAGGAATCCTAATAACATTTTTTTTTTTCATTTTTTAATTATTTATCTCAGTGTATAAAGTACATGCTATGTATATACAACTCTGCCAAACTGCGTACCAGTTTGTAGGCAGATATCTACTCTCATTACAACATTGCAGTATTGAGTAGGAACATTTTTTTTAATGCAAGTGCCTTTAATAATTAAATAAAATACATGCTAACACTGACGCTACAGAAACCTGGTCATCATTAAATTTAATGATCCTCTGTCGACATAATGGTGTTACAAAAAATTACAAAACAGGATTTAAAAAATAAATAAATTACAAAACAGAATTTTTGAAAAATTAATAAATAGATATAATATATAACAATAAGTGCATATAAAAATAATTATATTGATACACAGAGAGTATTTCACAATATATAAAAAAAAACTTATACTAGGATACTTACTTAGAAAATAGCTAACTGTTTCAGTATGAGCGTGGAAGGCTCTGCGATGTTGTTCGTCGGAATCTTCTAGCGCTGTCACCAACGCCTTCAGCAGGCGGTCCTTACGTTCCACCGTGAAGTTGAAGGAGCTTATCATCCCCTAAAAGGATATTATGCAGAGAAGAATTTTATTTAGACTAGTGACTGACTTCGCGACCCCTTAGAACACCTAGACCGAATTTACTCATAAATAATATTCGAACTGGTGGAGCGATGGTGGCCAGGCGGTAGCATGTGCGTTTTACAATCTGACGGCACCTGGTTCGATCCTTGGCCTCAACCAATGACTTATTTATTACTTAAATAAATAAATTATGTGCAGATTCGATGCCATCACTCAACAACGGTGAAGGAAAACATCGTAAGGAAATCGGTATCTCCAATAACTTCAAAAGTTCAAAGACATATGACATTAACCAACATGCTAGTAGGACAGCATGGTGGATTAAGCCTCATCCTCTGAAGGCCTGTGTATGGGGACAAGTGGGGACATGATAGGCTGATAATGATGATGATGAATACTTGAAATAAGAAGAAGTGGGCAGTTGTTTTACATAATAACTACCAGTGGGTAGTTATTAGCTTAACAAATGCCCAACTGTAGGTGGGCTGTTGTTAAGCTGAGTGCAGCTTAACTTTAGCTTCTACATAAAATGGATCTTCTTAGCTGTTCCAAGACTAACTCTGTCTTCAAAGTGACCAAAAATCCAAAAATCATTGCATTAACTTTGTGAAAATTATGTTATGCTTCAAAACTAGAAAGCTGACAGAAATCTGTATAGAAAGGAAAAGGGTGCCTTCTTTTCTTTACCTGTATGTCTTGAGACATCTGACGACATTTGAGTTTGCGGAGAATGTAGCGCCATTCTTGGTTTATTTTAGCCGTGTTCGTTCGACTATACGCTTCCTCTTTATCCAATTTGTTCTGAAATCAAACAATATCAAATTATCATCTTTATTATCACCAAGCTAAAAAGGTAAGTTAATCAATGCTTGAAATGGGAAGTTTTCTGACAGCTGTAGGAACATAGTTCTGCATCCATCGATAGATGGCGCTGACGCGACATGGTTATAATTTTTTTCGCATTTGGTCAATGAAACCTACAATACACGAAGACGAGACATTTTATAACACGGCTAGGCAAGGCACACTTATGTACCTACTATAATTTGTGTTTTGTTGTGGAAAAACAAGTACTTAGCAAACAATAAATACAAAATACTATACTACGAAATAACATAAAAACAAGCATGACACACAGTATAAGATAGACATATATTGTCTGTCTATGAGGATAAGCAAGTTTTTTTAATTGACCTTTCTTCGTCCGTGGTTTTGCAAAATATTCATATCCATGTCTTGTAAACCCTATTAATTGCCTTTTGGAAAACCTGAATTGCTTTATCAACGTCTCTAACGGAAATTGTCAAGCATGTAAACGAGACGGCCTTTTAAAGCATTTATTATCTGAAATGACGTTTATAAGTTATAGCCGTTGGAATTTAAATGTTACAGACAATTCCAAAATTTAGCAGGATTCGATCCTGCGCCATCCGGCAGCTAGTAGGATTGTTCTTGAGTGGAGACCACGAATCGGCAAACCTAGCGTAGGACGTTCTGAGACTTAAAGTAGTGACGATATACTTACGTAAAGGCAACTAGAAATGGATGGAAGCGAAAACCCGAAGATTGGTCTGAGTCGTATGCTTTGGCATCTCCCAAGACATGCACGCCACTCAGCCCGATCTTAGCGCGCTGCTGTACATTTGCAGAGGCCTATATCCAGTAGCGGACAAGGCTGATTATGATGACGTTGATTAGGCAGTTAAAATGCCTTATTGGAGACCCTGCGTAGCTATTAGCCAGGCTCCAACACGTTGCTGACCCTGGCAAAATCTAACACTATCTAATGACCATGTCCTATCCCAGTAATCTCTTGACCCTTGGTAGATCAAATAGGTACCTTGTCGGTTTGTTGTTGTTGTACCTAGGTGTGCAAATAGTCGAGGTTCCAGTACCTTGATGAACCTGGCGATGAGCTCGTGCTTCCTGCGTCGTGCCTCCTCCTCCAAGTCTGCGCGGTGCTGCAGGTATCGTGCGCGCTCTTCATCCGACATGCGCGCCAGCTTGTTCACTTTGCCTTTCTTACCCATCTTGGTTAGGTGCTGGATTTTCTACGGATAAGTAGTATAAGGTAAGCATTAACTTGTACGTGTGTACTTGTACGTGCGTATAGGTAAAACAAGAATACATAAATCTTATTAATATTAGAAATGCGAAGTTTTGAGGTCATATAAAAATCCCATAGAAAAAAAGGCTTTAAAAATTTCCCCAAATTTTCCTATTTTACGGGCATACAAAAAAAATACGAGGTCTTCGATAAACAACTATGGAAAATTTATTATTAATTAATTAATTTATTATAATTTATTTTAGAAATGTTTCACACGATCTATATCTAAATAAAAATGAAATGCTGTTCGTTTTTACAAGGTTTTTAGAAATATTAAAAATTGTAAAAGATGCCCGAAAATTTGAAAAATCCGGATAAACTCAAAGTGCTATTTCTATGAAACATAAATCAAACAAATTTACTGAAATTTGGACAGAGCAACGACCATCTGGTCAATTAATAAAAACTTTTATATGTACTGAAAACTATTATACCTGCTTGTACAGAAAATTATGCTTAAAATATTTTTTCAAAAGATACCACTGAGCTCGCGTTATTCTCGTTACTGGCAAAACTAAATTTTCTCAGTTGTAACTATTCAAGCGAGAAATAGTTTATCGAACAAACGTTTCATCACTGAGCAACAAGTTAGGGGTGATTATACTGATAGGCAAACAAACTCAGTGCTGAAAAATATATATTATGGAAGTTTTATAGGTACCTATAGGTAAACTGTATCCCCTTTAGCACTTACATGCCTTTTGGTCATACATTTGATGACATTTTGATCATGTCGTTTGAAGTTGTATGCCGCTCAATATTGAAGTGTGCGTTTGTAGAACTAGTAAGAATATGTCAGAATAGCAATTGACGTGTTGTACCTCGCCCCCTTCAGTTTTTGGCAGACTTTTTTCGTTACTACCTCAAGTTTAAGGTAAATCCAAACTATATTATGATCAATATATTTACCTATCAACTGCGGTACGATTAAGGTCACAGAAAAGAGAAGGGAAAAAATTCTCACTTCAGTGATTAAGGTAATACGTTTCATGTTCGGCGGGAAATTCAAATTTCAAACAGTTTTTTTGTCCTTGTAGCTAGGCCGGGTAATTATTGTGAAATATCACAGTGTTTACGAAAATTGTTAGTCGTCATTATCATGTACAGCTATTAATCAGTTAGATACTCACCATATTACTTACATTTGGCAATAAACCATTTGAAACAGTAAAAATTTGTTTATTAGAGATAAATAACTTTACGCGAGTTTGTAAAGAATAATAATTAATTTTCGCAAACATCATGAACGTTTACAATAATTACTCGGCCTAGCTACAAGAACAAAAAAACTGTTTGAAATTTAAATTTCCCGCCAAACGTGAAACGTTTCACCTTAAGGCTGCCAAAGTTATTTGTTTCGGACGGTATCAACAATTTAGAAAAAATAAATACCTACCTACAATGAGTGAAAATAAAAATGATTGGATTCCCAATCAGTTTTTTTATCGGACCAATCTGAAAGTATTTAAAAAAAATATAGACTTGCGCTAGGCCACCAACTAGCCTGATGTTAATCGATAATGCAGTCTACGATAGATCACGCTTGCCTAGAAGAAACCGATTCACTCTTGACTTGAAGACACCCAGATTGTAACCATCGGGGAACACCCCTATAAAAAATAAATTAAATAATAATTATTTTCCTAATCGGATTATAAATGACGGAGTTCTGAGGTAACAAAAAAACCAACTGATTTGAGAACTCCATCTTTTTTTGAAATCGGTTAAAGAAGGGACAAATACAAACCACAGAAAAGAGTAGTAAACAGAAAAAAAAATCTTTTCTGTGCTACAAACCATGCACCTGCCATGCTACCTGTTAAAAGTTTCTATCGGCCAGAGGGCCAAATTGGGCAAAATCCACTAGAAATAACGTTACCATGGCAACATCTTCCTTTTATTATGACAGCTCAAATTTATCAAATGGCGTTTTAAGATAACATTTTTTACCACATTTTACATAGATTTTTTAAGCAAAGACTTCGGTGGGAACTGGAATGGATCCTTCTCAGTCATCCGGTACTTTACGCACAAGGTCGCCATCTGGTTTATCGGAGAGTTCGAGGACTGGCAGCAGCAGGTCCGGACGCAGCACTGAAGTTAAGGATATAGATTTAACCAAAGATAATGGTGATTAAAATTCTATTTTTATTTTCTTATTTGTTTATAGCTCTAGAAGAGTCTTGGGTAGAGACCCAAGAGAATGTAATACTCCTACCCAAGATAATGTACTCGTAATACTCCTACGACTCTACCAGATAGAGTTCTAGAGTCTAGAACTCTATCTGTAGGGTTAATCAGATAGACCATAGAGTTACACGGGATGATGGTACCTACAGGTACTCTAAAAAGAAGCCATTCTACACATCATAATGTTCAACTTTTACTAGGGATGAGACTTACTCTAAAATCACCTAAAAAGCTGCTGTTCCATCGAATAATGTTTTTAACTTATTCTGCTATTCAGGGTGGAGAGAAATCTAACAAATAAAAGATCTTGAAAATCGGTCCAGCCGTTCTTGGGTTATAAATGGTGATGACCTTTCTTCAACAGATGCAACCATTGATATAAATAGTTTTATCACAATGGAAACAGATGACCTTTTTTTAGTTCGTGTAACTATCTTGCATCTGTACCCATATCCTTCCATTTCGGCTTCCCAGTTTTGACCAGCCGATGAGCTCTGCTTTTTTGACGTTATTAAACTTGAAACCTGTTGTATATGTATTAAATCATTCATTAATTGGTCCTTGATGCTAAGGAGTTACGTCTCTGGTCAGCGGTATTCAAATAACTAATGACAAGATTTACTTCGCTATGTAGTCATCATGCACAGGGCCGTCTTTAATCTATTGGAGGCCCTGGACACATTAGAATAATGGGTCCTCTATCACCTTGATAGAGAACTATTTTGTAAGAATACCTAGACAAAAAAAGTAGATAAGCTGATTTTTGGGCTAGAGTAGAGTAGCTTTACGCATGCAAAAGCTAATCAAGTAGGTATTGTAGTAGGTAGAGTTAGAAATAAGTGTTTTTCGGTAATAAATTTCTATCGGTTATCGTTTGGTGATCTGGCAGGAACTAGGGGGCCCCATTGATCGCAGGGCCTTGGCAAGTTCCATGGGGAGAGTGGAAAATGCCCAATGGAAAAGAGGGGCTTGATCATGTAATCATCTAATAAACAACACACAACATTTTATTTAAGTACTATTCTATCTGAACTTTAAACTTTCCTACTCTGTATAATTTTAGCCGCGTCCCCAATTGACTTGGAGTGCACCATCCAAGCAGAGCGCATCACCAAGATCTTGGATGAAGCTATCTTCAAGACGACGCTGGCCATATGTCTCCCTAAGCTGGTGGCAGAGTACAAGACCTTGAATTCAGCGTTGACTACTCAACACATGGATGACTTGCTCTTCATATTCGAGCAATATGAGAATCCGATGTTTTCGTCCAGCCTTATGAATCTGGAGGCCATGGATGATATCAAAGCAGTAAGTATTAGGTAGTACTCATCATCATCGCTCCGACCGATACCCTACGAGGTTGTTGCCACTGCTTGCAAGTCATCGGGTCATCGCGGACCGTGCAGAATTGGGCGTAATACTTACATGTTCGGTTCGAACAGTTGCTAACAAGTTATGCGGTGGTACGGAACCTTCAGTGCGCGAGCCTAACTCACACTAGGCCCGTTTTTGTACCTATTTATCCATTTTACTTTGCCAGTAAAATTACCTGTCAAATCTTTGCCTGAATAATGGATGTTGTTCCAGGGCGACCTGTCGTTGAAGAACCGCCTGAACCCTGAACTGGGCCACCTTCTCTACATCATGAACAGCTATCATTCGATACGGCCGACGGTCACGGAAATGGTCAAAAAGGTAACTATGCTACTAATTAGCTGATCCGGCCGTGGCGTCACCGCAAGCAGCGAGGAACAAGATAGCCGACTTATTGCATTAAGCATGCCGCGTGGAAACCTAAAAGATGCGTCGTCGGAATCGTCGGTAGGTGAGAACAATGGCAACCGAGCGGTAGCATGTGCGCTTTACTATCCGACAGCAACTGGTTCGATCATCGGCCCTGCACCAATGACTTATTAAGTACAAAAATAAATTCGATGCCATCGCTCAAAAACGGTGAAGGAAAATCGTAAGGAAAGCGGTGTGTCTACGAACCTCAGAAGTTCAAAGACTGTCATCACCAAATTTCATTAATTAATTGTTCATTAGCATGGTTGCTTAGAGCCCATTCTCTCTCCCTCAGAGAAGGCCTGTGTCCTCCAAGCAGTGGGAACATGATAGATTATGATGATGATAATGACTGGTTTGTAGGTATCTTTTAGTATAAAGAAAATGTGAACACAGGAAACTGGAGTTAATGAGTGTATCAATCACAAACTTCCAACTAATAACTCTAGAGGAATATAAAAGCTCTCCTGATGGTTTCGGGTTTTTGATATTTTTAAGGCAAGAAACTTGCGATTTTGACTAGGCACTAGTCTTATCTAAATGTTCTTTTACAGATGCGGGCAGCTTATAAATCAGATATTGTAAGTACCTACCTACAGAACATACAGTCCTTGTCCAGAATCCATATTTGGTGCGATTTAGTTTGAAAGTTTTCGACTCATGGTTTAGTTTCATTCAGCAGCCTCCACGCTTAGGTATTGCTAGTGAGAAATAGACCAAGATAAATAATAATAATCATCATCATCAGCCAGAAGACGTCCACTGCTGGACATAGGCCTCCCCCTTTAACCTCCACACTGAACGACATCCTGCCATCTGCATCCACTGGATGCCCGCGACTCTCACAATGTCGTCGGTCCATCTAGTGGTAGTGGTGGTATCGGTCGGTCAGAGTCACACAACGGGCAATGGAGAGAGCTATGCTCGGAGTTTCTTTACGCGATAAAATTCGGAACATAGATATTCGCCAAAGAACCAGGGTCACCGACATAGCTGTTAAAATCTGCAAGTTGAAGTGGCAATGGACAGGCCACATCGCTCGAAGAACTGATAACCGATGGGGAAGAAAGGTTCTTGAGTGGAGACCGCGAACCGGAAGACGCAGCGTAGATAAATAATAATAATCTTGAAAATATAAGAAAAAACATAAAAAATACATTTGTAACCAATCATTCTTACGAATAAATGCCACCAACATCATCAAAACGGCAAGTGGGCACCTACTTCTACTAAAATTTTAGTTTTGGTTGTTGCAATATTGTAATTTTTATCTCGTTTCGTTTTCATCTCATTTTAATTATCGAAGGTGCGGCGGTTTTGCCATCGAAACCATTACCATCACTGTACCAAACCAAGCACAGGTTCGGTAGTTTATGAAGAAGGTACTACTTTCAGCTTTGGGATGTATCAGCTAAGTACTTGGGGCGTTGGAGTCTATTCAGAAACGTGCCCAGAGGATTATCCGCAACGAATCACTAGTTTAGACTATGCTTCTTAGCCTTATATAGGTAATTGTGCATTAAAATTTCCAAGTCGAAGCCTGCGAATCCGAGTCTTGAGTACCTGCTGGCGCTGGAGAAGTTCCGCGAGCTGATGGTAGCGCAGATGGCTATGACGGCTGCTGAGGAGCTCGGCGCCAAGATCAACACCAGAAAGCTGGAGATCTCAAACGCCAAACTTAAGGAGAAGATTGCAGGTAACCGCTATACCCGCTTGGGATTTTGTCTGTACGTACCTAGTATACAATAAACACCAGCCAACTGCGATCCGGACACGCGCACTGAGGGTTTCGTATCAAAAAGGTATGTGTTTTTTACTCAGTTCAGGATCTCTAGTACGCGCCTGACTCTATTTTTTTCTCTATTTTTAGCGATTTTAGGGTTGGTCACACCCACAGAAAATTTGTTCATAATAATGAGTATAACTGATCCTTTTAGGCTTAGTTTGCCCTCTCTGCGTAACCCTGCGTTCTCTTAATTTTACATAGTAAAAGTAATCCCAAATAATCATCCTCTCAACTCTGTGGTTCTAATCTAATGTACAGCACTAGACTCTGTTTCCGCAGTTGTTCAGGGGCCGTAACGACATTCATCATAATTATCATCAGCCAGAAGACGTCCAGTGCTGAAAATAGGCCTTCCCCTGTAACATCCACACTGAACGACAGCCTGCCATCTGCATCCACTGGATTCCGGCTGCTCTGCTACTCTCACGATGTCGTCGGTCGGTCGGTCCATCTGGTGGGAGGCCCACCTATGCTACGTCTTCCGGTTCGTGGTCTCCACTCAAGAACCTTTCTTCCCCATCGGTTATCCGTTCTTCGAGCGATGTGGCCTGCCCATTGGCACTTCAACTTGCAAATTTTAATAGCTATGTCGGTGACTCTGGTTCTTTGGTAACGAGATTCAGTTTAGGAAAATACGTAGATACCTACGGTTTGCGGTCGCGCAACTTTTCGGTGCCAACAGAAAAGGTGACGGGATGGGCCCAGTTTCTGCCTGCCATTGTTTTAGCAGTTCATCACTCCAACCATGCGTTCTGTTAATCCTTCTATACCTGAGGTCTCTATTCTCTAACAGGTTTTTACTCAATATTTGCCAGGTTTTTAATATGCCAGTGGACTAATTCATTGTTGGTTTATTTGTTACCGACAGAATATACGCACCTCCTGAAGGTGGAGCAGGAAGCCTTCCAGCTGACAATGGACTCGAAGGTGCAGACGATCGGGAAGCTCGACCATGAGCTGCAACTGCTCAACTACGACGCCAACGTCAAGCTCAAGAAGAAAATGTAAGTAATTGTAGTTTACGTAAATAAGAATATTATTAAAAGAAAAAGAAACAACCTAACTGCAAAATGCAGTCTATGACATGACAATCTGGGCATAAATATGAATCTCACACATCACATAGCCATGTCGGTAACTCTGGTTCTTTGGCGAATATCCACGTTCCGGATTATATCACGCAAAGAATCTCCGAGCATAGCTCTCCCCATTGCCCGTTGTGCGACTCTGAGTTTGAGTTTTTCCAAAATGCCAACAGTTAAGGACCATGTCTCAGTTCAGTACCTACCATAAAAGTATAAATTGTTATTGTTATATTTGTACCATGTAAAGAAATGATAATTTTCAAACGACTGAACATATATGCTTGAATCATGTAGCTAATAACACTCGCGATCAAGTCACCTTTCAAACAAACGAACAAACTATATCGAAATCAGGTTCAGCCGTTTGGGAACTACGATGCCACAGACAGACACAGATACACACGTTAAACTTATACTTCCTTTTGCCTCAGGGGCAAAATATACAAACTCACATGAAAACATACAAACGGAAATCTGTTCTCGTAGACAGATGATTGACCAAAGCCGATTGCCAATCGTTTCGCAAAGTCAATCAGTTTCGTTTAGCATTTGGTGTTTTTGATTGTTGCTGTTTTTTATCTTGATGCAGTCTAGATTCGGATCGTCAGATGGTTTTGGCCACAAGAGCCCACTCGGTCAAGTGCGAGTTGCTCAAAGAAGAAGAAGTGGACTTCAGGGAGCAATACAAGTCAGTTCTTGAACATGATATGGCCGAAGAAAAGAACCAACGAGCGCGCAGGTATTTTGTCTATACTCCAAGAAAATTAAAGTGATAGAAATTTATTTTGCTTTTACTTCATCTGCATGACTACAGAAACTGGTTTTTAGCTTTGCCAAAGTTTCTTGTAGGTTACTTGTCTTACTTATATTGACGTGTGCCAGCGAAAAAGATGTTTTACACTAGCAATGTTCATATATTGGTATTAGCAAACGTCACAATCTACTTCACTCTTTCACGTCTAAAAAGAGAAACGGATTGACGTGATTTTTTACGCAGAGATGGTTGACGAGCTGCGGATTACCTTGCAAAACGTACTGTTTCTTTATGACTCTATATTTTCTGGACCCAGGTGTAAAGTGGAAACGCAGCTTTTATCGTGGATCCAGAAGTACGATCTCGAGATGGCCGAGAAGCAGCTGGAGCTGGACGAGCTGCGGGAGATGTTCGAGGAGGAAGTACGACTCACTGAGGCGTGTGAGGTACGATTGCACTGTTGGAATTTTTACTATTGCTGTGGGCTGCACTCTCAAGGTAAGACACCCCAAGAGAGGCCAAGAGCAAGAGGGATATAGAGTTATTAGACGCTTTTGTTGGTTTAGTTTTCACACCTTTCCTCGCGCGGGGTGTAGACCTAGGTATTAGTTAGTTGTAGTAAATTAGTTTAATATATTTTTCCTGCCGGGCATGTGCACCGCGACAAATTTGGTCGACTCTTATTATCGTGTCGCGTTTAAGCGAGACAGGCGTATATGAAAACAAAGGCACCTTGTTGCGTTATCGCTCGACAAGATTTTGTCGCGGTGCGCATGCTAGCCATTGCTAGCCATGCTGGAGTGGTAACTATTTTTGTTTTGTTTAATAAGCTTGCGTTTGACATCGCCTGTTGGTAAGTGTTGATGCAGTGTACGATGGAGCTTGCTTAGAAGAAACCGATTCACTCGCGACTTGAAGAGACCTAGATTGTAATTATCGGGGAACACCTATTCTGGCAGCTTATTCCAGTCTGGGCTATCAAATGAGGCTGCCGGTAGACTCAGTTAAATATTGAGTTTCATCTACGTGCAAAACACTCGCAAATATACTTTTTTTAACTTCAAACATAGAAATCAATAGTATTATTGCACATTTTTAACAGACTTTCAAAAAAGAGGAGAATATCAATTCGACTGTTACTCTTTCTATCTGCAGGCCAGACTGGAAGAGCAAAATAAAGAATACATCCCCCTGATGGCGGAACGAGAAGAAGAATACCACCAGGAAATGTTGGAGAAAATGACAAAGTTCCGGGAGGAGCACGCCGCCAGGATCTTGCAGACTGCCTGGAGGGAAGTGCTGGCCAACCGGGCTGAGAAGAGAAAGGTAACCCTCCCATCCTTACGATACTGTTTCATTTCATATGTTTACAACCTGGTCAGCTAACTTAGCTCCCAAAGCTGAAGACGTCAGATTCAGAAATAACCAAAATAATAAAGATGTTAAATCCTGTCACCCGTCACAGCCTTTGGGTGACTATACCGAAGTGGAGCGGCGAAACCAATTAACCAATAGAACTATGCAACATTGAGATGACGTCATGAAGCTGTCAATTTTGTGCACTTCTAATTGGTCAATACCAATAGCAGCCTGCGTCACATCACTGGAGTCTCTTAAAACTAAATACTGATCTTATTCACTTCACTACGTAATGTTCCCTAAACGTTTTAAAATGATTTTAATCGAGGTTCTGTTGAATTATGTTCGATTGATGATGAATTTTCTTTGTTAAAATTAAAACTGTGTATTGTGTAATTTGATGTTACGTGCCTACTTACTTACCTATTGTGCTCAACAAAGGTATTTTTTTTATTTTAAACTGACTACTTGTTCTTTTCATGCAGCAAAAAGGAAAGGGTAAAAAAGGAAAGAAGAAAGCGTAACTTTAAACTTATTTACGTATTTTTTATTTTAAAAACTTGGATAGGTACCTTGATTTAAAGAAATATCACTATTATAAATTTTATATTCACTGTTTGGATTTCAATTTTATAAATTTTTATTGCAATGAGCACCATTTTATTTTATGTTTGCACCTTCCAAAATTGACAAACCCATGCGGCCAATAAATAAATCCTCTTATTCTATCGCAATGAAACCCATCCAAATAATCCTTTAAGTACATACTCTTGCAAAACCATCTGTCTCTGTTCTGTGCTAATCGAGTTGAGGATCGACCCGCGATGGTGACAATGTCTTCAATACCCATCTGGCAGCTGGACGACCAACCACCACTCTCTCTCTCTGCTCTGCTTACCATTATGCTTCGTCCACCACCACTCACAGCACCCAGCAACGTGTACTTGCTTATCCCTTATCCCTGAAAACTTCTTTCAGCTGAAAAAAGCTCTGGCCAAGATCAAGGCTGCTGCTTTAGCCTCCGAGAGGGCTGCCGAGAAGGCTGTCAGAGCCCAGGCCGTTCTAGACAAGAAGGCCGCAAAAGCTGCAAAGAAAGCAGGAAAGAACTGATGAACGTATTTCTGTTCTATGGAGTCTACGGTTTATACTTCATATGCATTAGTTTTCAATGTAGTTTTTTTTATTGTAGTGGCTGTCAATTTGCAGCAATGGTGAGTCCATTACACTTTTGAAGCATAGTAGGTATACAATCTTGGTGTTTTTATGTGTTTACTTCAACATTTTTCTAATTTCTTTTTCATCGATCTTTGGGTAAATTGGCGTTATAAAATGGATGCAACTACCACACGTAAACGCTGATTAGTATTTTAGATGTCTTGTCTCTCTTTGTGTATTAGATTTACTTAAATTGTTTCTACTTTATTTATATGGACATTTATTTTAATTTTTCTTTGTAAGATTATATTTTAAGAATGTTTTGAATAAAATTGATTTATAAATGTATGACTTTTTTTTGCTCAAGGAACTGCAATGGTTCAGTATTATAAAATAAGTGATCTGTCTCAGACCACATTATCAAAATTCTTCCCTATAATATCAAAAGCTTATCCTAATAATATTATCCTAGTATTTTGTAGAGCAAAGTTCTATATTATAGACCTTAGATCAGATAAACAAAGAAGATATGGCTTACTAAAGCAATAATTCTTGTGTCGCGTTTCAGCCACTTGTTTCATTCAATTATTGTAAGTACGGCACAGTTATTTATTTTTTACGCACACTAAGAAATCAATCAACGATATCAATAAACTAATTAATAGTCCACATAGAAAAAGGCGACAAGATCGTCTGAAGGGTGAGTTTGACTAAAGGCATCAAACCTAAATAAGATTCCATTCGCACACTTCGCACTCGCTACGCTTTCTTACCACATATCTTGTTGTTGGTGTGATCTGATTTCTTTTCTACGTGAAAACTGTTACGAGTAAATTTTATTCCCCATTTAATTTCAATTGCAATAAAGTTTTAGTATAATCAAGGATCCATGATCGTTCTTCGTATAAGCTAACAAATTTATGCATATTACCTACTAGGTACTGCCAAAATACGCAACGAGACAAAAAGGTTAAATGGTCAAAGGACAAATAAAGTAAAATATTATTTAAAGGTATAATATTAGAATAAAGGTATAAAGGCAGAATATATAACACGCGAGTAGAACGCATCAACTGCGACTGCGTTTGCAATTTAGGTAAATGATGCATAAGTAACCGTTTTAAAAACGTCGCAAAACATCGCACTTGAAAAAGTAACTGCGTTGCGAATGTGAGTCAAAGCTAATTCACAATCCCTATTCCAGTTAAGGAAAATAATTCGGGCAAGAGAAGAGGAAGGATCCATTTTAGTGCGTAAAAAAGTGAAAAAACGCGTCAAGAAGTACTTATCCAAAGTCTTTGATGAAAACGAAGAAAACGTAGACCTTAGCTACTACTTTTTTGTAGATAAGTGATTTTTTTAAACTTTCTGGTTTTTGTTGAGCTTTGAACTTTTTGTTTTTTGATACGCTTTTGTTTGTTATTTTATATTCTTACTCTTTTTGAATTTTTTTATCTATAGGTTTTTTTTTTACTTTTTTAATCCTTTTATTTTATAAAAGGTTTAGCTTTATTTAGTTTTTATTCATTTTTGTTTATTCTGTTCGTTTGGTTTGGTTATGTACATTTGGTGTGGTATATCGTATAGGTATTGATTAGTATATGAATTGTAGGTATACAATACATATACTAATAAATGAAGCATATATGTATTGTATACCTACAATTCATATATGCTTCATTTATTAGTAATAATTGACAAACAAATGTTTCTGTAGGTCAGTTTATGTTTTTTTTCTTCATAGTTTTGCCTTATGACATTATTACTTTTAAATATAGCAGACATTGAATGAATATAGCTTTTTTATTATTATTTAAAAGAAAAAAATATAGGTAAGCTATATTAAGATTATTACTTACATCTATTTCGTCATCTGGTTAGTCAGTAGTTAGTATCTATCCACCATCTATATTAGTTATTGAATACGGAAATAAGACTAATTGGGTATTTTTTATATATATTTAATTCAGATCATTTTTAATGCTGCCAGTTTCGTCTCCTAAAATATTATAAAGTTTGTAAGGCACATAAAATAATTATGTGCCTTAATTACAAACGTTATAATATTTTTGTTTCTAGTTAAATACATTTTATTATCATGAAGATGATCACATTCAACTTTCCGCACTTAATTTCATCAAAATGTTATTTTCACTTTCTATTATTGATATCACAAATAATGTTGTTGCTATCACTTTGATTATGACAATGGTTGTAGGTCATGATTGACCTACAATAATTTTGTTTTTGTTTCAACCCAACACGATATAGTTTAATCTGTATTGTTTGAGTGGTCAATATACGATGCTTTTCAGTCTAGTTAAGTTATTACAAGAAAATCTTATTTTTTCAGAAGTATCATCAAAGTAATGTTCGTTGTCAACGTATTGTATGACGGTCAGATTGTATTAGCCATGCCTGAAACATTGTGACAGAGCGCTCCCAGATATGCTATATCCCATCAAAAACATAAATGTGAAATGAGAGCCAAGTGAATATTATGGTATATGCCTAGGTTGTTGACTTCAACGACAAAAGAAGTGAGATCTAAATGTGAGATCTGACTTAGGATAATATATTGAAGCCTAAGGTCTGACTTGAGTAGTTTTCATATATGAATTATATTATAGCCTTCGTAAGTTCCAAAGCTGAAAGTTCTCATTTATTCATCCGAAAATTTGGCTTGCTGGTAGAAACTTGCAATCGAACATAGGGCTCTTCCATGATTGTTTTAGTGCTACATAATAATAATTCGTATATTCGAACTAGTCAAGTCAGACCTTAGGCTTCAATATATTATCTTAAGTTAGATCTCACATTTAGATCTCACTTCTTTTGTCGTTCGTTCGTCTTCTTCACTAAAGTGGAGATAATTCTATCGAGAGATAGAATTATCTCCACTTTAGTGATTTTATTATCTGATTCTAATGCCATATTGATAAAAAAAAATTTAACTATAATTTCGCTACTATCGTAAAAGTCTCATTAAAACAGCTTTGCAATGTATATTGAACACTCTACAGTAGAAATTCCGATATATTCTTCATTTGAAGCATAAAAACACAAAAAATAACTGCAATATATTGTTGGATTTTCATCAGGCATTTCACAAATCAAAATGCATTTGATTCGTCATTATTTGTTTTCACATGATCAACTTTCCCATCATTATTATTTGTTTCATTATTATCATTTTGTTCACCACGATCATCATCACGCTCTATCTTCATCATCTATGACTTTAAGGTGTCGTATAGCTCTGACGTCGATGAGAGTATCAGAGGAACTTTTAGTGGTAGGCACGAAGGAGATGGCTCGTCGTGCTCGCTCGCCGTTGCGCAGGATTGGAAAGTCCTGGTAAAATCAGTTACATATTTAAAAAATCTATGTAAGTCAAAACTTGCTTAAGTCAATTTGCAGTTTTGCAACCAGTTAAGATTTTAAAATCAGTTTTCTCAAATATACTTTAGTGTTAGTTTATTTTTTAAAGATGTATGTGTCATAATTATCTAAACTTTATCCATTCATTACCGTCGTAATAATTTTCGTGAATGTTCTCGTTATGATTGAGATAAGTAATATTGCTGTGGATACAGCTTTGCCTTGCCCTATGTTTTTCATGGTCATCAAATTCCTTTTTGTTTAAGAAAAATAATTTTATTCTTACCCTCAACTGCACGGTAAGAGCATGTGCGTTGTGCTCAGTCTTGGAGATCTTCACTTGAGCTGCTTTCAACTCCTCATCTAACCGCTGTTTCTCCTCTTCCAGCTCTTTTAGTCTTCTTTCGGCTTCTGTAAATAGTGCACCATAATATACTTAAATGATAATATAATTGTTTTTTATATTTTTTTATATTATGTAAGTATGAAATCTTACGAAAATGTTCGGCCAATATCTCAGTTTTTATTACTATCTCAAAGAATTCTGGATCCGTCAAATTCTGGAATTCTTAATTCTGGACGGAAGTACAACTAGCGCTTATCATCATGCAAGTTATCGACTACAATAGTGGCTTAATGACTCTGTTATTTACCTCTATATTGTGCTTCTTTTTCAGCTTGTAAAATCTCAAATTGTTTTCGTTTCAGTCTTTCTTCTTCCAGCATTCTATTTTGCTCTTCTTGCAGTCGTTCTAATTCTTCTCTTCTTTCCCATTCTTCTGCTAGAACTCTAATGAAAATTATAGTTTGTTAATTAGTGAACTCAGAAGGCTTCCTGTTGTTTTACTCGCATTTCTAGCTCAATCACATTTTGTAAATTATTCGTCGTAACCAAAGTTTTTTTTTATTAGAAACAGGATCGCGTTTGACCGCCAATTACCTCGGGTTTTAGGCCACCCGAAAGCCAACATAACATATTAAGTGATTTAAGTAGGTACCTTGCTTGTAATGCTCGTACTATTTCTTCGTCTCGTTTGGCTTGCGTTTCTTCGTGAAGTAGCTTTTCTAGTTCAACTTGCGCGTGTTTCAGTTCTTCTAGCTTTTTATTGTCTTTTTGGGATATTTCCACGAGCTCCTAGAAAAAGGCAGGGTTTATATTAAGTACCAGGCGTACGATAATGCCTAGTCTCAGTAGTTTGGTCATTAGTTTGAGTCCCAATCACCAAGAACTATTATTTTTGCGTCTTATTGGTTCGGTGAGACCTGAGCTACTGCAAAACTAGCTAATGATAGGGAATAAGTGGCGTGTTTTGGAAGGAGGAGGCTCAGCCTACATCAATCCATGGCTTGGCATTAGTCCAGCTATAGATTGATGTTGGTTGATGATGGTAATGACCAAATTTTTTGCGACAAGGCTACGAGACATTGCATGCGTAAGCTTTAGCTGCTAACCTCGATCATGGTGTCTCTGACTGTTTTCAATTTGTGCGGGACTACTTTATTGGCTAGTAATGTCTATAATTACTGACCTGTGCTTGAGCTTCAGCCGCCAGCCTCGCTCTTACTTCATGTTGCAGCCTCGCCTTGGTGTCTCTAACTTCCTTCTCCCGCCTGGCTCCTGCACCACGCCGTCCCGCTCGCGCTCGTCTCTGGAACCCTTCAGCACCGGCTGTCACTGACACTGCTTGACGCAGGGCTGATATCCATTGAAGGCGACTCCTTTATGAGAGATATGAGATTAGTTATGTAATTAGATTATAGCGTAGTGTGCCCGGGGTAACTGGCTACAGCAAACATCGAAATTCCACCCCTTCCTAGTACAAGCACTCTTGAGATAAATACTTAGGTAGGGTGTTACAATGATAAAGTGTGTGAGAAGCATGTGCGGAAAAATAATACATTTGTTATTTTGTAAGATATAGTAAGATACAGTACAGTTCTGTACAGTGTTCTACTCACTTATGATCCTGAGTACCAAATTCAAAGGTTCTATCCGGAGTTATGAGTTGAAATTTTTGGATCTTCCCTTCTCCGACCGCTGCTTCCACAGAACAGTACTCATCGATGGCTATTCTTCCGCATTGGTATTTCTGTGACGAACTCTTGTAATACGTAAGTGCACAGGGTTGCAGCACGCACCAGTACTCCCGCATGGTTGGGAGGAGATAGCCACGTTTGAAGAGGTAGCCCTGAAAGGTAAAGTGATGTTTTTGATGGTGATATGTGTTATAAGCATGAATAACACTGGAAATGTTTTAAAGCAATTTTCATTTTTATGTTTTAGTAAAGTAAACAACAAATTTAAAAGTCTGAAAACAGATTTTTTTTGGACCACCATCAACGTTGTCGAATAGCGAATGTATAAGAAAGTTATAATAGAATTTACACTACATTTAAAAGCAAAAACAGTCCATATTTCTCTATTACTTTGGTTACTAACTTACCTTCTTTATGATATCCTCTATAAAAACATCGTAGATCTCATCAACTGCTTCAACTAAAGCTGCTATGTGGAGCTGCTGGTCTCCACAATACTTGGCTTCCAGCACAGCGAGAAAGGCCGCCCATTTGAAGTGGCCTATGGAGGATCCTAGAGCCTCCCAGTCAGCGGCATCCCATCGGAGGCCTAAACAGAGAACTAGCTGTTCTGCTACTATACCGGCTTCTGAAGGTTGGAGAACCACCTGGAATATTAAAAGGATATTTCGAGGTACTTAATCGAAAGCAATAAGGAATTTAAAATGTCCTAAAAAGTGTCTAATTGGTTGCGTTTTTACGACTGCGCTGCGGTAAAATTTCTTTTAGAATATACCGCAGAAAGCGGGAGGTAAAAATTTAATATCATATTTAGTTGACTCGCAAACTTTCAAAATAAGGAACCAATTACGTAGATACTTAAAATGTTTACGACGCCTGACCTAACCTTATGGTCAACATTGGGGTTACAAATTCTTGGGAAATATTCGGTGCTTACAATCAAGTGACCTAGAAAGAAAGCATTGCAGTTTTTAAACTGCAGCATAGGTGGTATCGCATTACCATATCACATTATGATCTCATCTTCTATAATGCAGTACATCTGGCTTGCACGTGTTGTTAAACGCAATGTTCTTATGCTGCAGCTTGTAGCCAATATTTCGAGTACATTGACGATCACATGATATCTTCTAGTTATGACGTCAAGCATCTGAAGGTCTTTCACTTGTATAAGCATTTTGAGTTCCTGTTTTCATTAGAGTGAATTACCTACTGATAATATTATAAACCTTTATGTTCTTCACACTGTATATCGACTGGGTTAAGATTTGGTCTATAGGTAGATTTGCAGTTTGTAGATGGTTAAATAAAACGTCACTAGGTACATCAATTTAGTACTTATAGTAATATTAATTCTGATGGACAAGTGTCATTGAAACGAATTCGCAATAACCATGCTAATAGTGTTAACGTTCTAACCGGTTTCCAATATACTGATACAAGGATGTGTAGTCACCTAGGTTTATTCTTTCTAGAGAGTGGATTTCGAATAAATATCAAAGCAGATATGTCATAGGTTCAGGCTTTTATCCATCTCTATTTTCTGCATGATATAATTCCCTCCTGCCCGTTTTTCTAACGGACTGCCAAAGCTGGCATGAAAAACATAGACCGCTTTATGGTTGGCATTCCAAAAACCCGTACGTAGCGCTTTGATTCCATTCCTTTTATTGTGCAAACTGTTTGTTGTGGCATAGTCTGCCTGAATATGTTCCCCGAAAGTTACAATCTGGGTGTCTTACGAGTAAACTCAACATTGAATCGGTTTCTTCTAGGCAAGAGTGCATCGTAGCGCTCCACATCATTGCTTAATATCAGGCGAGTTGGCAGCCAAACGCAATCTTATTATTAAAAAAAAAACCTTTTTTACAATATAGATTTTTGTCAAAAGATTCACCATACGGTTATAATTATAAGGTTACACAACTTTGAAGCAATAAAATTAGTGAATTTTTTATTTTGTTATCCCACAAAAAAGGTACAACTGGTTACTGTTGATAGAAAAAAAAGTGCAATCAAATTAAAAAAAAATATTATCATTAATGGCATGTGAATTTATGTGATAATTATGTGAAACTATTAGAATACCCAATAAAAAGTTACGCTTTTCAAGATTTAGCAGATTTAAGTTACGTATAAGTTTGGCTTAATACCAAGTGTGGTGTGGTCAAAAGCCCATTCCATATCCAGGGTATGTTAAGTTAGGTCATGAAATATTTAACTTATAAGGACTTGAATATTTTTTGCTGAAACTAATAAATCAATTTGATTACTTACCACGTATCGGTTAGTATCGTCGACATCCTGCACCAGGTCTCCGAGGAGGCAGAATATCCGGAACAGCTTGAAGATGGAATCATCTGCGAATACAGGCTTGTCCCGCGACATGAGACTCTTGCGGCACACCAGCCAGCATACCTGCAATTATTTAATATCAGCTAAACTGTTTGTTTGCAAATAAGTAGGTACGTAAGTGTATCAATAGCCTTTAGAGGTCGAGTAGAGCGACGTATCTGTGATGTCCCTGGTGTTATGGCGGCTCCACATTAGTGCCGTGAATTCACGCGCAAATTCACGGCGTGAATTCTCGGCACAAGTCGTGCCCTCCACATTCACGGGATGTTCACAGTCGTTCGTGAAACCCGCCGCGAAATGGACGTAGAATCTGCTGCTGCAATAACTTTGTTTGCTGTGGCAACATATTACTATTTAGACGTCCAAAACAAGAAAGTTATTAAAAAGCGTTGGAAAAAAAAGAAGATGGTAGATGACGTCCGTACGCCTTTATAGACCGGAGTAAACAAGAAGTAAACTGGCGCGGGGCCGTGAATGTGGATGTGTACGCGTGAACGCCGCGCGAACGGGGCGCGAACCCTTTGTCGCGGGACAAAATACCGACTCTGATCGGGGAACAGGCGTGAACGCGCGTGAACCCCGCGAAAACCCTCCACATTCACGTTCACGCTTGTACTCGGAGCTTCACGGCACTAATGTGGAGCCGCCATTACAGAGGCCCGTTAGCTTGTTGGCTGACAATGGCATAAAAAGTAGGAAAAGGTAGGAAAGAAATCCTGTGTTCAGGCAGTAGGAACATGATGATGATGATGACCATAACAAGTTTTGTAAATCAAACAACAGTCAAGCTATAGTTAATAGTCGGGTTATTAGACTTATTAGAAGAGAAATCCATCGCTTTCTAATGACCCCTTGCTGCAGCACGTGTGCAATGTGCGTTGTACGCCGAAGCCTAACTATAAACAGCACAGTGCACAGTGGAACAAACCGGCCATTGTAGATCTCTTATCGCACTAGTGGAAATTGTGCCGATAAATGGATCGATTGCAGTTGTTAATTAGAGGGTTTCGAAAGGCGGCAAATAGCGCAGTATTTCCGCGAAAAGATGATCGTAGTGCTTACAAAAGAGATATCTAATTTCAGTTTTAAAATACTGTTTTTTATAAACCAACATCGACTCGACGCGGCGAGTTATAAACTAGTCAACTTTTTTTATATATTTTTTCCCCTGAGCATAGGCAAAACTTTGTCTATGCCCTGAGAAAGGAATGATTCCTGTAGGAATAGCAAATGAAACCAGAGGACACTGCTAGCAGAAATCAAATAAAAAATGAGGTGTAAATCTAATTTAAATTTAATAAAAAACGCAGTAGACGTCAACGTAAAGTCAGCAATATGTCCTTTTATATAATCTAAGTCCTTTACACTATGTACTGTAAAATTCTGTTGATATCCATTCATAATGTGAAGCCAAGCGAAAATCCGCAGCAATTTTGCTCTGGTTTCATTATTAAACATTAGTTCGCTCCTTGGTTCATAGGATTAGGTACACGGGACAGATGGGCGTAGTCAGGTTTTATTATCGGGGAGTTCAAGTAATTAAAACAACTAAAATGTGCAAATGCATCCTCGGCTTTATTTATTTCAATATTTTGAAAGAAATTTCTTTCAAAATATTCTATAATAGGATCCCATCATCAGATCCTGACATGGTGACAATGGGACTAAAATGGAACTATACCCTACCGATCAAGTTTTTTTTTTAAACTTGCCAACGGAGATGGCGGAGATATCGGTGAACATATATAAAAAAAATATACAGTGGAACATAGAACCTCCGCCTTTTTTGAAGTCTGTTAAAATTAAGACCCTCGCCTGCTATAGTATTATCATCAGCCAGAAAACGTCCACTGCTGAACATAGGCCTCCCCCTTTAACCTCCACACTGAACGACATCCTGCCATCTGCATCCACTGGATGCCCGCGACTATCACAATGTCATCGATCCATCTATAGTGGGAGGCCTACCTACGCTGCGTCTTCCGGTTCGCGGTCTTCACTCAATAACCTTTCTTCCCTATCGGTACCGAAGCCAAACTACTAACTCAGACAACAAAGAAGAAGAATCGCACATACCTCGCTAATCTTCTTTTCATATTTCCTAACAGTTGCCAGTGTGACAGTCTTGGGCAGCGAACTGAACACCTCATGCTGCAGGTAGTAGCGGAACTCGTCGAAGGTCAACTCTTGAGAGGAGCGGAAATGGTCCAGGCCTTTCTCTACTCCGTACAGATCCAGTAGTGTTCCGATGTTGGCTGTTAGCACCTGGGTAAATGAAAAATAGATTAATATGGTTATTGCGGCTTTTAAAGGGGTTAAACTAAATTTATTTCATAACTGATGAATTTCTAGAGATTCATCAGAAAAACAGTTTTGATTATGGACTTCCGCAAAGTAACGCCTGATTCAATCAACTACATTTATTTCGTTTTATTTTGCTATAATAAATGACATGCCGCCAACAGAAAAGAATGAAATTTATAATAAAAAAAAACTTTCATTTTTATTTTAGAGGCCTGTCTTTGATAATTTGACAATAACAAGTAAAATTGGTGACCAAGCGGGTAGGATGTGCGGTTTACAATCTGACGGCACCTGGTTCGAACATCGGCCCTGAACCGATGACTTATGAAGTACCTAAATAAATTGTGTGCAATTTTGATGCTATCGCTCAAAACGTGAATAGGTAAACTTCGTGAGGAAACTGGTATGTCCAAGAACCAGCGAAACAAGAAAATCTAAAGTTCAAAGACATAGGTAGGTTCGACATTCACCAACATGCACTGGGCCAGGATGGTCGATTAGGGCCCATCTTATGTCATCCCAGGAACCTATAAACTGCATATTTAACTAATTATGCGAAGTCGGTTTTTTAAATTGATAATTATATTACCATAAAATATATATAAGGCCTGGCCGTCGCGGGCTCTTAGACCAATATGACCATACCTAACAAGGAATCCAACGACACATCACTCGTCAAAATCGGTCAAGCCGTACACAATACAATACCACACAATACCCACAAAGATATACATGATTACATCCAACCCAAAAACATTACCCTACTTCTTGAGCAGTCGGGTAATAAATCACCACGCCCATTATTCTATGAATCATCGTACAAACAATGACAATAGAAATATCATTTTTTTATGAAAGTAGTACAGTAGCAATATCAGATCAGATAAACAAGGGAGGCATGGTGAGGTGGTACCACGGCTGCGAACGCATCCGGCCTAAATCAGGCTTGGTTTAGTGACTATGGTGGTATGGTTTAGTCACTAGGTTTATATATTTTGTCGAACTCACCCTGCAGACGACCTTGCCGCCCTTTTTTGCATATAGACTACATTATTTATTTATATATGTACTAGCCGTCCGCCCCGGCTACGCACGGGTGTAAGCTCGGCCTTCGGCCTCGCTACAAAATATAATATAGCCTATGTCACCCGGGGATAGTGTAGCTTCCCAACAGTGAAATAATTTTAAAAATCGGTTCAGTAGTTTTTGAGTTATTTCGTTACAAACATCCAAAAATACCAAAAATATTTGTATTTTTGGTATTCTTTCCTCTCTATAATATTAGTATATATATACAGATATTTAAAACCTAAAACTTAATTATTATGTAATTTACCTACTTATATACAAATAAAGAATTAAAAAAATACTTTATAACAAATAATCCAATACCACAAAAAATAATTACTTAGTTGAATAAATCGCATATAGACTATTTATTCGTTACTTCAGTAAGTTCATAGATGTTGCTAAAAGATTTTTTAAATTAGTAAGTGTGCCGAATTTACAAGCGAATTAGCGGTATAGTGAAAAAAGTAGGTGAAAACGGAGACATTTGAACAAGAACGATAATTGTACTAGTAATGCCCGTTGCAGACGATGCGCAGTAGCTTGCGCAAGTACTTGCGCGTGTATCTAGACCTACTACGCATTGTCTGCAACGAGCTACAACACTTTTTGCATAGTGCAAGTGCAGTGTAAGTGCTTACATTCGCGCTGGCGCTTGCGCAAGTGAAGCTTCGTTTCCCCGCTCGTTGAGCGTCGCACGTAAAAACGCGCGACGCTCACTGCGCATAGTTCGTCTCGTTCGAACAATCGCGCGAGTACGTACTCGCACGGGAGTTGTGCCCGTCGCCACGCGAGTGGCTTTTAACTTGGCCAGAGTAACGTTGGCGCAAATGGCTGCGCAGTTCGCTATTTTTGCAGTTTAGCAGGGGTTGAATGCCTATGTTCATTCTAGCCAAGTTAGCTTGTGCGTACTGTACGTTAGAACGCCGGCGCCTGTACCAACTTGCGCAAGCTACTGCGCATGGTCTGCAACGGGCTTAAGTCCCTTGTTTGTCTGATCTGAGCAAGATAGCAATGTTGAAATGTTATCTTAGTCATACTAATGAGTAAGGTAAAGATAGCTCGTACAATGGAGCCTCGATATTGTGTACTCAGCCCCTGTTAGAAACAGTACCTAACATAAAATAAAACGAAACGTGCCGTCTAGAGTTCTTGTTCTTATTACATGCAAGCCATACCTGTGAATCAGTCCGTCTACTTGGACTTGGCTGTATGACGGGATTCTGATAAGAAAGCTCCAGATATCACCAAAGTAAAATTCCATAAACCACCGCCATTCTGAGTAGGGTTATTGAGTATCATCCGTCTGGATTTGTCCGAACATGCCCGGACTTTTAGACATTTGACCGGACTTTGTCCGGTTTTTTTGCTTGGGCGATCTAATACGAGTAAATCTTGACAAAACATAAAACCAATATCATCTTTAAAAAATTTACCATACATACTAAAATGTCCAGACTTTTATTGAAATATCCGCCTTTAGGTCAGGACTTCAAATTTTGATATGGTAACCCTGGTTCCTTGTGACCCTGTAAAATCTGTTTACTAATACCAACTCATACCAAGTAAGGAATACCGTCATCATGGTAGTCGTTCCTTTCATAAATAGCTTGTAAGTATAGGTTTCATTGACTTGTAAATAAATAAGGAAATTGCTATTGTGGCGATTCTATTGTCCTTTAATGTCACAGTCATACGTCATCAATCAGCCTCAAGTCCATCGCCCACTAGATCAACTCATCACCGGACTATCAACTATCATCCTAGGAGCAACTAAAGAAAATAAAAAAATATGCGACGAATTAAATTGTGAGTCTTCATGAGATCAAGATGAAGAACTTGGCTGACATACCGCCATCCGACCAACGAGAGGGCAAGAGTGAGAATACAATTCCCCTCTCTTTTTCTCTCGTTGGCTGACGTGGTTGACGTCAGCCATGTTGACGTGGCTGTTACCGCTGTTACGTGTCTTACAACGACACGAGTTCAACGCGTACAAATCAGTAAAAAAACTACTTCAGTTACTCAAATGTTGTAAACAATAATTGAATTACTAAAAATAAGTAAAATTCAAATGAATTTGTGTGATTAATCATTTTAGGATCGCACTCCAGTGCTCTGTCTGCTACCCCAACCGACACTGCAATATGACGTTCTTCCAACTCATCAACCCAGCCCAGAAGTACGTTATAATTATGTACTTGAATAAATATTTTCTGTAGTTTCTTAAAGTATCTCTCAACATGTATGACGTAATTCATACATGTTGAGAGTGAGTAAGAACTTTAACACCGTCGATAAGCGCTTAGGGTTGGATCTATTCTGTACGAACGTTGTGTTAGTTAGGTAGCTGTTCTTTGTTTAAGCCTAATACATAATTTTTGTATTTTCAACAAATGCATATTTTTGTGTAACTGCGTAATATTCTCACTAGAAATGTTACTTATCCAATTTTTACCCGTGAGGATCTGTAATTAGCTTCTGGTTCTACAAATATTGTTATATTTTTGAAGGCTATTGTTGGTCTTTCTTATGAATTTAATAAATAAATAAATGTTACATTCTGTTGTGCGACGTTATAGAGCTCATTATAACGTCGCACAACATTTCATTGATTTACTTTTAGTGGGGTCGGTGTTGAGTTGACTGCAGATAGTAGGTGATGACCTCAACGCTTTGTATGCGTACTATGTCCGATACAAACACCTTACGTGTTTTATTATATTCTGTAATAACGAACAACAAATAAGGAAATCAAATTATTATATAATAATATGGTTTAAATCCGATTTTGAACTACTGAATTCCCTGTTTCTTGTTGGCAGTTTATGGTAAACGAACTCTAGACCGTAACTCTGGTAATATCGCAATACTTTTCATACAAACGTACCACTTGTTAAATATATGTTTAAATAAATATCGGGGACATTATTGCACACATGGTCATCTGACCCCAAACTAAGCCCCAGCATGGCAGCCAGCGACTGGTATATATACATAACTATAACTTGCCTAACTTTATTCTAAAGACGGGTAAAAAACATCTTATTTCTCCACTTTACCATATTTTAAATATATCTCTTAAAAATGGGAAGTACCCTGACCAGTGGAAGTTATCCAGGGTGACCCCAATTCCTAAGAGTCGTAATAGAACTACGGTTGAAGAATACCGTCCAATAGCCATTCTAAGCGCGCCCGCTAAAGTTTTCGAGTACATCCTACATAAGGAAATATATAGACAGGTGAAACAACAAATAGGTGAAGAGCAGCACGGTTTCAGGCCGGGTCGCTCCGTAAATACGAACTTGTTAGGCTTAGTTGATTATATATCCGATGCCATGGATCGTGGTTCTCAGGTCGACGTCATATATTTTGATTTTCAAAAAGCTTTTGATAAAATTGATAACGATATATTGTTAAAAAAGCTATGTGACCTCGGCTTTTCTCCCAGCCTCCTAAATTTCTTTGCGGATTTTATGAGAGACCGGCGGCAGTATGTTAAGCATGGTATCCACGTTTCGGGACCATATCACACAAGATCTGGTGTAAGCCAGGGTTCCATCACTGGTCCGTTATTATTTAAAATGATGGTGCACGACCTACCTACAGTGCTGACTTCTGCCAAATGTCTCTTGTATGCCGACGACCTTAAACTTTTTCTCGAAATAAAATCTCCCTGTGACTGCCTTACCTTACAAGAGGACATAGATAGAATCTGTGCATGGGGCTTGAAAAACAAAATGACATTTAATATGACCAAGTAATGACGTTTGACCGCAAAAGAAATCCCATCAATTATAATTATCATCTTGACAATTTATGTATAAATCGGGTAAATAGCATTAAGGATCTGGGAGTGACATTTGATCGTACCCTGAATTTCCATGACCACATCTCTGATCTCGCCAAAGAGGCCTATCGTCGTCTGGGCTTCGTATTACGAAATGCCAAAGATTTTAAAAATCCGTTAGTTATTAGAACATTGTACAACTCGTTAGTCAGAAGCAAGCTGGAGTCGAGCGCATGTGTCTGGAACCCGCACCACGTCACCTATGTGCGGATGCTTGAAAAGGTTCAAAAAGCTTTCTTAAGATCGCTGTATAAGAAGCTTCACGGTTATTACCCGTTCATGTACCCAACTAAATTCTTGCTCGGCCAGCTCGGCTACAACTCACTAGAAGTGAGAAGGATGTTGGATCAGCTTGCTACTTGCTGCAAGGTGCTCAGAGGATCAGTTGACTCCTTGCATCTGCACAATTTATTGTGCACTTTGTTTGTGCCAGATAAACCCGGGGTTCCGGCTAATAGGCGTGGAAAATTGCCCAAGATTTTCCACGTGGCTCACAGCCGCACCGTGGCGCGCTCCATGTCTCCGCTGATTCGCGCCCGCCGCCACTTCAATGCACTCCTTGCTACCAACACTGATTGTGATATTATTTGTGACAGTTGGAAAAATGTAACGAAAGTTTTTTTGACTTATTGTGAAAATTTAACTGATCAATGGGACAGGGGCAAAAAAGCCGATGACTATAATGACAATTTGTATGACATACTAATTTTATGTTGACATATTTTTACAGCAATTTGTTGTATTTATTATATTAGTAATTTTATAATATTATTCCTATTTTTACTAGGAAATCTATTTTAGTTTAACAGTATGTGAGATAAATGTTAGTGGAATTTGTCCGTTTTTATTCTCAATAAAATAATTTGAATACATATTTTTTTTTTTTTTAATACTACATACTTAAATAGATATTATCACCCAGACATAGAACAAACACAAATGTTCATCACATAAATGTTTGTCCTAGATGGGAATCAAAAACACGCCCTCAAGCGCAGAAGGCAGGTTCACTACCAATCAGTACCATACCAACTAAGCTAACGGGGCTGTGTGTAATGTTGGAAACTACTAGTCCAATTTTGATAACACTTTGTAATTTAAATATAATTTTATTTGACATTTTAATACTGTTTTTATAAGGTTCTATTTATGCGTCTGACGCCAGCCATACACCAAGTTTGGTATTATGATCAGTTTCTTTGCGCAATTTGCTTTACTCGCTACGCAATCATTTATGAGTCATTTAAATGTCTTAGTGAAGTGTATATATAATGTAGTAATATTATGTGGACACGTGTCTATAGCATAGATATGCTTTGTGTATTTTGTCATGTAGATGAATGACCTCACGCCCACATTACTTTACTGTCTGCGAATTGAACTGAGCGGTTTATTATGTCGATTTTATGACACATCGACCGCACGATATCTCCTTCCACAGGAGTCGTCCCTCTCTCCCCGCATACCTACGAGACACATCTCTCGAAGAGATTCGGCTGAGATAGGATGGCACTTAACCTAAACGGCTTTGCCATATTTTGAAGTCTGAGGTGTATCTACGATAGATTCTACATTAGTCTTCATGTCCGGAATGTCCATTTGCATGCATTTTTACATTTCACAGTCCAAGTAGGTGTCATACTTAAAAGTATAGCAAACACGTAGGTACCTACTTATTTTAATAAGTAGGTACCTACGTGTTTGCTATGTAGAGTCAAAAGATTTCAATGTTCATTTAGAGCACGCTTGCCTAGAAGAAAAAGATTCACTCGTGATTTGAAGACACCCTGATTGTAACTATCGGGGAACACCCATTCAGACAGCACATTCCACAGACTAGCAGTTCACTCAATAAAAGTGGAGTCATAGCGCTTTGTACGGGTTTTTGGACTATCAACCTTTTTTTTTCGTGCCCATTCTGGCGGTAGGTACTTTACTTTCTTATATAAACGGACTAGACTATATACCTACCTACTTAAAAAATGTGTTTAGTCTCGTTTTTCACGCGTGACAATATCTATCAGCAAGAAGTATAACCAAGACAGCAGTACTAAACTAAAAAAAACTATACTAAAAAGTATGGCCGGAATTGTTTTGCTTATAGCTAAATACTAAGAACACGTGCAATGTACAGTATTTTGTAAATATTATTTGTCAAGGTTTTTGGTTGGTTATGCACGGTATTTTAGGTAGTAACAGTAAAAATAAACGGATGACTTCAGAATCGTTATAGAATAGCAAAGGTTAAAACGAGGCTGCATACACGCAAACTTAAATTTTAGAATATTATAATTTCTCAAGGAAACAAGTGGATTTACATTAAAAATCTACTTCAAAAATATATGAAAAACGTTATAAGTGCCTATAAAAATTGAGGGACGCCCTTGATTTCCCTCACCCTTCCCTTACAAAGTTCACCTACCAACTACTGCAATCCTATTATTTTATGTGTAGGACCTACTTTGCCAACTCCAAAGCTGATTTTAAAGCCGTATTATACGTACGTACTTACCACGAATCGCCGTCTGACCAACAGGAGGGAAAGATAAAATTTTCTCTTTCCCTCCTGTTGGTCAGACGGCGCGCCGTCGGTCCGTGGTTCGTGGTTCGTACGTCTGTTAAGGCTTTTAGTAACCAACAGATTTCAAAAGGTAATCAAGGTGTCACCAAGTAAGTTATGGGGCTAGTAGCATTTCAATAACCAATCAATTTCCAACTCAATAGTAGCTTGCGTAAAACGAAAAATATGTCATTTTTATTCTTTTATGAAAGTATGTGTGGTTTAAATTGTAACCTTTATTTAGCGGCTGCAATGTGTCGCAAAGAAATGCAATGCCCGGGGACTTCATGATAAATTTCGACATCAAGAGTTTTTGAAGTTAAACAATTTTAGGGCTTTCACGCTTCTCATATCAATTATTACGATTAATCATCAATATTTTTTTATTTGAGAGGAAAGGTTCTTGTGAGGAGACCTTGAACCGGAAGATGCAGCGTAGATAGGCATATATGCCTTCCAATATAAAGATGGAACGAGGACATCGTGAGAGACGCGGACATCCAGTGAATGCAGATGGCGTACTGTCGTTCAGTGTGGCTATCTAGGGGTCTATGTTCAGCAGTTGAAGTCTTCTGGCTGATTATGATGATGATTATAAGCCTTTCCCACTGCTGGGACACAGGCCTTCTCTCAAAGAGAGAGAGAGAGAGAAGGTAGGCTCTTATCCACCATGCTGGCTCAGTGCTATTAGTGAATGTCATGTCTTTGACATGACATTCACTAGTTTGTCTTCAAACTTTTGACGTTTTTGGACTTAGTCAATTGGGCTGGCAAAGCACCGTCAACACCGCTAGTGTTGCCGGTGTCCATAGGCGGCAGTTTTGCCTACCATCAGGCGGACCGCATGCTTGTTTGCCGCTCTTTTTATACCGGTTTCCTCACGATGTTTTCCTTAACCGTTTTTGAGCAATAGCATCAGAACTGCATATAATTAATTTAGCTATTAAATAAGTTAGGTTTTAGGTTATTGATGCAAGGCCGAAGATCGAACCGGATGCCGTCAGATTGTAAAGCGCACATTCAACTGCTTGGCCACCATAGCTCAATTATTGATCATCAATTATTTGATGCCTTATAATATCATTATTCATTGCGTAGGTATTTTAAGTAATTCGCTTTGCTCTACTTTTAAATTAATGTCAGCAATTATTGTTGCTTGCGCTTTTTTCGTGAAAGTGCACGTAATTTTCATGTAATTTCGGCGAAGGTGTGACAGAATCGCAAATTGATATAAATGTCAACAACTATGTTAATGGCTGGTTCGAGATGTAACACGCAATTAATGTTGACCTATTAAGAAAACCAGTAGCTGTGCTATACTTGGTCCAAGTTTTTCAGGTTTGACAGTTGCAGTAGAACTGAATAAAAACCGCAAATTCTGATTCAGTTTTCCAAGGTTTCTGAAAGTTGAATAAATAAATAAATATCTGGGACATTATTGCACACATGGTCATCTGACCCCAAAGAATGAGATTGGTTCTAATGGTTGCCTGGAAGAGATCGCTTTTAGCGATAAGGCCGCCTCTTGTGGCACTAGCTCGTAATTGTATTCTATATGTATGTAATTTTTATTTCTGGTGTACACAATAAAGAGTTTCTATCTATCTATAATCTGAGAAAATTTTGCACACATGGTCATCTGACCCCAAACTAGCAAAGCTTGTAATATGGCTGCCCGAGACTGATTTATATATATTTTTAAATACATACTTAAATATATATTAACACACAGACATAGAACAAACACAAATGTACATCACATGAATGTTTGGAATCGAACCCACGCCCCCAAGGGCAGAAGGTAGGTTCAATACCAACTGATCCACCGGGGCAAAAGTTAAGTTTGTAGCTGCTAGCCAATACAATACAGTGAAGTATATTAAAGAGCGATTGTGACCGAGCGGTAGAATGTGCGCACTTTCGATCGAAGAACCCGGTTCGATCCTTGGCCCTGGGGCCTTGCGGTTGCGACTAACTCTAACCGCGGGCTATAATACGCGCAGTTTGTAAAATCACGCGAATGCGAACCTTAACGCGCCGAGATTTGGTTTGCGCTCACGCACACACATCATCAGCCAATTAATGTCCACTGTTGGACAAGGCCTCCCTCATAGAGGGGTGTTGCCATAATCCCCACGCTTGGCAGGCGGCTTGGGGATCGCAGTACGTTCACCGTGTACTATTAGGACGCTGCTGCCCATCCTCCGGTGGTTCTGGTTGCAGTTTTAGGACATACCCGGGTCGGGTTGCGCTCGCGCAACTTTTCGCAATCACCTAAACTGAATCGCTTATAACAAGTAGCCGTAAGCCCTTGCCAATTCCATGATCAATGACCAATTTAGTAACTAAATAAATTATGTGCCGGTTCTATGCCATCGCAAAAAAACGGTGCAGGTAAACATCGTGAGGAAACCGGTATGTTCATAAGAATCTCAAAAAGATAAATCATTTATTTATTTATTTATTATTTATTTATTTAACTAACACGGTACAACCAATTACATTAGATAAATTATTAAAATATTACAAAATCATATAACTCGTAATTACAATAACCAAAAATTCAATGCAAATATATTAACAAACAATACAAAATTAAAAATAATAATAAAATTAGTGACATGATGTCATGGATGATAAAATACAGATAAAATCAATTAATGTCACAAAAAGTCAAAATGCATATAAATTTTTAATTAAATGTCAAAAATTCAATAATAAAGCGTCAAAGTTACCAGAAGTCAAAATCACACTGACACAAATATTCCCATTCATCATCATCATCCATTTCCTTCTTACCCACTTTCACCTCACAGTATTCCAGACACTTCATCTGCATACTCTTCCATTCGTCCGCAAACAAGTCACAATCAGGTGCCCAAGCCAGGAGATTGTTGAACGCAGTCAGAGAGCGTGAAATAGGGGAGTACCCGTGCGCCACTGTGCGGGCTGGCGGCACCGCGAACAGCTGATGCCGTCGCCCCCCGCGTCGACTGTTGTCGTCGGGAACACGAAGCCGTAACAATTCCTCGAGTAGATTTGGCGCATCAATCTTTCCATGAAAGATTTTACACATAATTTTCATTTGGTTATGCGCCCGCCTTACTTCTAAAGAGTTATAACCTAAGCATCCTAGGAGAAAATTAGTCGGATACATGTACGGGTAGTACCCATACATGCGTTTATATAAAAAGCGAAGGAAGGCCTTTTGCACTTTTTCTAAAGGAAGGGCATAAGCTTTCGCATGGGGATGCCAAACTGCCGAGCTGGCCTCTAGCTTGCTCCGTACAAGAGCTTCAAAGATTAACTGTATGACGTGGGTACCCTGAAAATCTCTTGAATTTCTCAGCACGAACCCCAATCTCCTATAGGACTCCTTGGCAAGTGTAACAATATGGTCATTGAAGGTAAGTTTCTGATCGAAGGATCATATTATGACATTTACCAACATGCACTGGGCCAGCATGGTGGAGCAGGGCCCATCCTCTCTCTCATTGCAGCTGCCAAAATTAAAGAAACTCGGATCGCGTATAAATAATTAAGGCCCTCTTTTCCGACTTTTACCAATTTTTTAGCTATTTCCAAAAAGGAGAAGTTTCTCAATTCAACAGTTTTTTTAAAATGTTTGTTACCTTAGAACTTTCGACTGGGTGAACCGATTTTGATGATCCCCTTTTTTTGAAAGCTGATGCTTCACGTGTGGTCCCATTTCAAATTGGTCCAGTTCTGCCATTTTTATGAAGTTGGTTTTTTTATATTGATAATTATAGTCATTCTAGTTTAAGTTGGTCTCCTTCCATGGTAAGCTTAAAATTATAAAAAATGGTGTCATATTAATATATAATGTTTTATCTAGGAAACTTCAAGGATCGAAACACGATTAGGACATTGCGCTCGATAGAAAAAAAAAGTTACACTGATTTGAGCTTTACTCCGTTTTTTTAACTCATTCAAATACCTATTTATTAAATTATGTCTACGATATCTTAATATACAGATTTCATAATTATGGAGGAAACCGCAAAGGTACATTTTACATAACACCTAAGTATACTTTTCAAAAAATATGATAAAATCCTCAAAAATTTAAGTAGCGAAACGCCCGATTACGTGGTTTTATTCTACTAAATGCGACTACAATACAATATAGCCTTATGGTCATCTGTAGTAATAAGCGTTGTTTAAAAGTGGGAAAACCTCGCCTTAAGTAGCAACCTTGTTCTCGGTAGTCACAACGAAAGGTATGCAAGCATGCGGCAATTTAATGCATTCGTTTGAAATGCACGGACAGCACACCGACCGAGCTGACGTATCTTACGGGTGAACTGCATCAGAAATCAACTTTGCACCTATTGAGTTATTTCTTTTGTAGAAATAACTCAATAGGTGCAAAGTTGATTTCTGCACTGACTCTTAGGCACAACGCACACTGGACCGACACGGCGTATTTCGAACAAACCAAAGAAGAAAAAAATATTTTTTTTTTGTTTAAATTAGAACGGCTGTCAAGTCATTTTTGTAAGAAATTTGTTGTAGCCAGTTGCACCCATATAAACGAAACGTCAGTATTTCGAAATCAGTTAGCAACTGTGACGCAGAGTTCGACGCGTTGATCTAAATAAGAATGTTCAATCAAGGTTCTGTCAATACCTGGCGACAGATTTTCCTTCTCATTTCCGTTATATTTACTTCTCTTTTCTGTGAAACAAACGCTGCTCATTTACCCACAGACCTAAAATGATTTACCTTACCGTAGAAAAACCTTTTCAAAAGCTTCTGGTAAATGTAGTGTAATTTTGAACTTAGCGTAAACTAAACATAGCCCATCTAAAACCACCCTAATGAAACACAGTATAATGTGTATGGGTAATGTGTAATACCGAATTCCATAAGTCTATGAGTCTACTCATTTTTAGATCCCTTAAGGTTTTTTTAAAAGGATAAACTAAAAGAATAAAAAATTTAACCAAGAAATAATAATAGGGATAAATTAAAAAAATATGGAAAGATATTCAGTGAGCCTTACCAACAATGAAACTGTTTTTTTTTTGCACACAGATCATCTAGATGATCTCGATGATAGGTACAGATAGAAAATCGGAGACTGATATTAAATACTTTTTAACACGGAATAATGCACGGTCACTGAAGGATTGTAAACGACAGTGAAACCGCGGGTGGAGCTAGTTGTAACCCACCTTATAATCCATAATTGCCCTATACATAATCCCTAAAAATTGTTTTTTTCTAATGGTTTCACCCAGCCTTGAAATCTAGACAATAAAATGACCTAGCGACTGGACTAGTTAGTGCTGTCAACGTCTACAACGATCGATTTCACATAAAGATATCTGAGACAGAAAGGGCGTGTTTCCATTTTAGGTTATTCCACAAATTCCACAGATACTTCATTTATATTGAACTAGCTTCGTTCTGCGGTTTTACTCGGCTGAGACACGAATCCATGATATTAGGGGTAATTGTATGTATTACTATCGCCATGTTTTATTTATGAATGAGTTTATGTAGGCAAGTAGGTATAATGGGCAACATAAATAAGTCAGCAAAATGTTAAAACAAGGGAGGATGTCTTGTCTGTGGAATGTGCTGTTGCTTTATGAACCGTATTACAAATTGCATCGTTCAGTTTTAGGTATCTGTATTTTCGGGCATACCTAAAAGGAAAATAAAATGCCGTAACTGTCAAGTCGATTATAAAACAAGTAGGTCAATCATAACAATAAAATTGTTTATTTTAAGTCAGCATTTTAATGAAATCCAATCTCAAACTTTCCCTCCTAGAGTTTTACGAAAAACTACTTTTGTAAATTAATTTGTAATATATTGATATTTGAGTTTATACAAAAAAATAATGCCGTTACTTTCAATATTATTCATAGATCTATTTATTACGGCAATTGAATTTTCTATATTATAGATCTTTCTAATCGATAGAATCAAAACGCCAAAAACAAAGTTTTCGTTGTATTTATTCGTCAACAAATGTGAGAGTGACGTGAGAGAGGACGAAAACTGACGAGGCAAGAGGCAAAAACGCGGCGAATTTTCAATGGAATCTTCATTTCAAATCGTTTCCCAAATGTGAAATGTTTTTCCGACCAAACACCGCATCAGAAAAGTATCATACAAAGCCTACGTAAAGAACTGAAGAGTAGAACCGATAAAGGAGAACGAGACCTTAACATAAAATACGTCAAAGGCACACCAATAATCATTAAAACCTCACATTTACATCAGAAGGACTCATCATACTTAAATGCATGCAACAAACAACAACATATCAAAGTATCCACCTAACATAAAAAAATCCTTTAAATTTTCTAAATCTTTAAAATAGGTATATAATGGGCAAATAATTGATAATTCGAAAATTCTCTTTACAATATAATTTAGAACATGGTTAAATAGTACTACGAGTTACCCACCTACATAAAAAATATATTTGTAACTACCTTAAAATTTTCTAAAATATTGTAGGTTTTAAATTAACATACTAATTTGGAATAAGGTTCAATAGAAACTCATAATATATGAAATACCTATTTAGGTATATTTGCAATCTTACAAAATAAATAATAAAAGGTGCAGTTTTTATAACAACAACAGTCTAAGAAGCTTACAGTAGTTATGCATAATATTGCAATACATTTATAATTTTATATAATTGTAAAATTAGCTTAAGTAATCACAATTATTATGGATTTGACAATAATTATTTTTGTTACTTACAAACCAATATATATTACTTATTATTACAACCTCATACTTTAACATGTACGTACAAGTACATGTTAAACTACATTAAATTCTTGTTGTGTGGGTACTTCGTATTATAAATAAATAACACAATTAAAATGCAAGAAAGATCTACATACATAGATATATAATAACGATTACCAGATTTAACCATGTTTATCTATTTACAGTTTTGAACGTACACATAATTATTATATATCCAACATTTTGTTAGCATTATACTTAGCATTGTTTTTCGTCCACCTTAATGTTTGTAATTCCAAAAACTACCTTACTATTAAGAATATCTTGTATTCTCTCATATAAGTGAATGTACAATTCTTTGAGAAAATAAATATCTTAAACCATAATCTTAGGCTATTGTCTTTTTGATGTATTTTGTATTTGTATTTATTTATTGTCATCAGTACGGCTTAAAACCAATTACACAAATTACACATTATCAAGGCTAAATAAGGATACAATTAATTTAAATTAAATTAAAAATTAACTAATACAAACAATTAATTAAATGTCAAAAAAAAGATATGAATATATAATAAGCAAATAAATAATAATAATGTCAACCTAATTCAAAAAGTCAAATTTGATAGTGTCATTCATGCATTCATCTCACAAAACTTCAAACATTCAGACAATATCACCTTCCATTCATCGGCAAACACAATCACAGTTCGGGTTGGCGTTCAGAAGGGCATTGAGCGCGCTGAGGGTACGCGGAATGGGGGATTGATGCGACATAAAATAGGATGTATTATTATAATAGTATCTGGTCGCATCAGCGCGACGCTCTTCTCTGCCTGATTTAGTGTGTCTACATTTACAAAATACTTCGTACTACATTGCAAAATATTCGATAACTTATACTAATTCAGTTAGTCACTCAACATCCGCACAAAAACCTTATCTAAGTACATAAAATAACCGGAAGGACGTTTTTACGATGGCTTTTAGCTTCGTTGACTGATACACAAAATTAATCATAGTGAGTGTAGACAATTAGTGGGACTGATGTCATAGCGATAAACTTCGTTACGAGTATGTATTGTGATAACCCTAATGGACCGTTTAGATCAGAGGGGCTACCACAACCCCCAGAACATTCTTATAATAATCTTACCTTAGCTTTGTCTCGTTCCCTCGGCTAATGAGAGAGCAAGACAAAATTCGGAATTGTAAGATTATTATAAGAATGTTTTTGAGGCTGTGGGAGCCCACCTGGGGCCTTACCCCTAGCTCAAAAAGTTGACCCGCATAGGTGTTATTTGTCTAAACGGTACCATCAACTACGATAAGCGGTAGTTGTTTGATAGCCGCCAAGCTTTGCGATTTTCACGCACACACGCATAGTAAAACGGATTTTCTTTCATTCAATCTGTAGGACTCGGTACCCCGGGCGTGATATACACAACACACCAAGATACCACAGATAAAGTAAAGATTTTAAACCGCCGTTCATCCAGTCAGAGGCAAGTTAGACGCTTTTAAACGATGCAGCTTAAACGAGTTGGTTGTCTCAATAATTGTAGGTACCTATCAGGTACCTACTAAAAGTTGGCTCGCAAAAGTAAAGCTAGGGGTAAGGCCCCTGGTGGGTTACCATTAAGTATCTAAAATACCTTCTTAGTTAATAAACTTTCATTGAATTTTGTATTGTGTTCTCATTTGCCGCAAGAGCGAGACAAAGCTTAATCTAAGATTTTTATGAGACTGTTTTTGAGAATATGGTAGGTACCTGCATGGCCATTTGACGAGCCATCGCACCAATAACAACGTCAATGTTCTGGCTTTAGTCTGGCTCAGTCGAATTAATTCTTCTTAGCCAAACCATTATTGACGTTGTATAGAGCATAGATCTAGGAGCAAATATATTTTTTATGTCAGCGGTATAGAACAATCCAATACAGAACTGGCTGTCTACTGCGGTACTCGGTTGACTTATAGTAGAATGGTTTGTCAAACTACGAAGTGGGCTACTATAATCTCAAAAATATTTTTATAATAACCTTTAATAAAATTGTCTTTTTCTTGCTCTTTCATTAGCAGAGAGAGCCAGAAAAATTCAATGTACCTATATAAGGTTATTATATGAATGTTTTTGAGATTATGGTAACCCACCTGGTGTAAATGGTCCTTATATAAGTAGTTCGCGGTAAGTAGGTATATTTTTATCAGTCTACGCGTCAGTGAAAGTCTGATAGTGATTATATTTGGGTAAAACATTGATAAGTACAATAGAAGAATAAAGTTTCAACATGTATATTAACCTCAGGATTTAATGAATTTGTCTTGTCAAAACTTTTCATAAATAGCTCTAAAGAGCATGGCAATGTCATATAGACAATATTATTAAATGTCCTTATGAAAAAAAAAAGAAATAAGTAAGTAAGTATGTCATTAACATAAAACAAGAAAATATTTGGAGCTTCGTAATGATGAGCATAAAGAATGACCTCCTTTCGGCTTAGGACCACCGTCACGTATAACCCTGTATAGTGTTTTATTGCCCTGTGTCTTTCCTTCAGTGGCACAGTAAATAGGTCAGATCGGACAAGCCTTTTGTCAACACCACTAAACTTGTTATGGGGTAGACGTATGTATGTATAGTTTGCTTAGTAGAGCACGTCACATTTTGGCATATAGTTTTGACATTTTGGTAACCTATGACTACCCCGCATTTGCAAAAATCATATTGACCTGACAGACGTTGTCCTGTCCAAATGTCAATAAATTAGTTTGAGATATGAAGCTGAGGTCTCGAGTTCCTACAAAAATTTCATAGAAAAAAGCACCATTAGTTTTTTTTCAAATTTTTTCCCATTATTCTATCCCTAAAACGGTATTCTGACTAATTTGCCAAATTGGTCCAAGCGTTCTCAAGTGTGATTACCAACGAACAACATTTTTTTAATGTATGTATTAATAACTAGATGTACCCGCGACTTCGTCCGCGATTTCTTCAGAAAAAATGTCCGTCCTCATGATACATACTAAAAGCTCACAAAATTTTATCGAAATCGGTTAAGTCATTTAGCCGTGATTATGTAGCAAATAGACAGGCAGACAGACAGAGTTACTTTCGCATTTATAATATTAGTGTGGATTGTATATCATCATCAGCCAGAAGACGTCCACTGCTGAACATAGGCCTCCCCTTTTAACCTCCACACTGAACGAAATCCTGCCATCTGCATCCACTGGATGCCCGCGATTCTCACAATGTCGTCGGTCCATCTAGTGGGAGGCCTACCTACGCCGCGTCTTCCAATTCGTGGTCTCCACTCAAGTACCTTTCTTCCCCATCGGTCATCAGTTCTTCGAGAGATGTGGCCTGACCGTTGTCACTTCAACTTGTAAATTTTAATAGCAATGTCGATGACTCTGGTTCTTTGACGAATATCGCATTTATAATATTAGTGTGGATTGTAGGTAGATATATAATCTACACTAATATTATAAAGAGGAAAGATTTGTACCTATTTTTGTATGTTTGTATGTTTGTAATGAATAGGCTCCGAAACTACTGAACCGATTTGAAAAATTCTTTCACTGTGGTGAAGCTACACTATCCCCGGGTGACATAGGCTATATTATATTTTGTAGCGAGGCCGAAGGCCGAGCTTACACTCGTGCGAAGCCGGGGCGGACGGCTAGTATTATATAAAAGCAAAATACCACAAACTGACTGACTCATCACGAAATCTTGTAAACTATTTGACTTACGAAGCTAAAATTTGGTAAGTAGATTTCTTATGGTGAATTCCGCTAAGATTTGTAAAAGAGCCGAATTAAAGGGGACAAAAGGGGGGTTGAAAGTTTATATGACAGTCTATGCGTACGAAGTTACGGGCAACAGCTAGTCATGTGTAATAATATACGTAAGTCTACACTATAATAATAATAATATTATAAAGAGGAAAGATTTGTACCTATTTTTGTATGTTTGTATGTTTGTAATGAATAGGCTCCGAAACTACTGAACCGATTTGAAAAATTCTTTCACTGTTGGGAAGCTACACTATCCCCGGGTGACATAGGCTATATTATATTTTGTAGCGAGGCCGAAGGCCGAGCTTACACTCGTGCGAAGCCGGGGCGGACGGCTAGTATTAAATAAGTTCATTCAATTTCTAAATAAGTAGGTTTTTCCTTGAGATGGAAATGTGATTGTTTCCTTTAAAGAGCCCTTTCACATTTTTTGAAGAAAAAAGTAATGAAATTGGATTTTTGGCGTTCTGATTCTATTAAATAGAAAGATCTATAGAAAATTCAATTTCCTTAACCTCACTATCACACTAATATCATAAATGTGAAAGTTTGGATGTATGGATGGATGGATGTTTGTTACTCAATAACGCAGAAACGGCTGGATGGATTTGGATGAAATTTGGAATATAAATTGCTTATGTCCTAGATTAACACATCAACAACATCATCACCGCTTTTCATCACCACGCGGGTGAAACCGCGGGGCGCAGCTATTAAATACTATATAATTGTATTTGTCTTGACAATTACAACTGTTTTTTTTGTTTTATGCCCGAAAATCCCGATAAACAAAATTGGACCATTCTCGAATTTTATTTGTCATGTGTGTGATAATACATAGATTAGATAAGAATAGGTTTTACATCGAGAACAACTATTAATGTTATGCATGTTTATTGTGGCGATTTATCTTAATCTATATCGACAAACTCTAATCAACATTACAAGTACCTACCTAGTATACTTACAGAAAATTGTAATAGTACCCAAGACCTTAACTAACCTAATCTAATACCTAACTAGAGACAAGTAGGTTCGTATTAGGTATTAAGTATGATGCATATTATTTAAAATTATTATCCTTCATAAACTTAAGAATAGGGTATTTGACTGTATTAAAAATATAATTCATATTGGTGTATTCCTAATTTTGTTTAAATATTTAATTACTCAAAACTAAATTCTCGGTTTTCAGAAAAATCTATTACATATAATAAAAACGTAGCGATAAAAAAATCGGCAATTGCGATATAAGTATTAAAAAAACACACAGGTGTCATAAAATAAGCAGCTGAACACGTTAAGACAATTTTTAGTTTTACAATAAAAAAAAATAGTCTGTTTGTTTGTCCACGCACATCTCCTAAACCACTCGACGGATTTAAATGCGATTTTCACCATTATGCTTAGCTATATGACCAGATTGAAGTATATACTTTGTTTTTTTTTCGCAAGGGACGGATTAAGGGAGGGAAAAGGCTTGAAACATTATATGAAAATCTATGCGTACGAACTCGCGGACCAAAGCACTAGTACAAAATAAAAATATGTTTTTCATTGATCACGTGACTTGACTGCAAACGCTCCATGTAGGTTGAATGCCTTTATGACGTCACAGGAAAGTAAATAGAGGCAGCAATTGTATTGTATAGCGAGAAGAATTCGTATGCTTACTTGTGACGTCACTTAAGGGCCACGTGGACCCCATAAATGTCAAAGGGGACGTTTACGCGGTAGTATAAGAATTTGAATATTGATCCGCCATTTAAAACACAAATGTACTAAAAAGTATGAGGATTTAATCACAAGATTGCTTTATTATAATTATAATAAACAGTTTAAGACGAGTTTTGTAAAATCAGTTAAATACTCAATATATTTTAGTACCTAAGACATAGATTTACAATGATCGAATAGTACCTTAAGTTTAGATTTGTGCACCACATCATTATTCTGCAGAGAATCAAACGCGTGCCAGAAACAGTTCGTCACATTTTTTAACAGAGCAGACATTTTAAGGACACATAAAATTACATCACAATATCCGAACACGAAACTGAATTGTTATTTTTTTATTCAAAAAGCGCGCGTCTGTTGTTCCCGCGTTCGAATTACAAACTGAATTGAGACTGCGATGCGATATCAAGCGTAAAGGAAATGATCGAGTGACGCACAGCGGAACAAGCTATAGGGTGAATCGGCCCATTCACCGATCACCTCCTGCTCTCGATCACTTTTGAAAAAACTTCCAAAAATAGCCGTATTAATGCAAAGTAAGCGTTAATTTTGCTTGAAAATGCTTGCATTACCTATCCCTTTTTTTTAGATCACCTATTTCACCAACCAAATACGTTCGTTTTCGATCAGTAAGCCGATGACTACGAGCTAGTGTGCGTGCGCGGATTTTGAAGCAAAAACTTACGAAAAAAATAGTGAGAAACAATCATCGAATCGTAAGTAAAACATGTTTTAGTACAGTTTACGCATTGATGTTGTGTTTGTGGTATAAAAATATAATCATAATATCTTCTAATCTAACATTTAACTGAGAAAAATGATTAATTCATTAAAATATAAGGTGATCGCCATGGGATGGTGTAAAACTAAGGTACTTTCTTTTCACGATCACCTGATCGTAAACGGGTGGTTTTGGTCAAATATTTGTTGAGCTTTTCTAGTATGTTGCATGTTGTTGGCGGGAACATTATCATCTGTTTAGATCTTTAATAACGTGTTTTATTTATGTGTCAGTTGGCGATCAGCCTAATATGAACAATTACCAGTAATGTAAAAGCGTTTTAGTGATAAAAATTAAGGTGATCGGGAAACAGCCTGTTGTCGATTTTTACTTCTTTTCCATACAAAAGTATCAGTTTTATGTGATCGTTTACTGACTAGTTAGCGATCATATAAAAAAATTGTCCGTCGATTTTAATTTAGGTGATCGAGAATTGAATATTTTACGACCACGATGAGATGTGGTAAGCAAAGTATGATCGTAATCCAACTCGTTCACGTAACATTAAAAAAAAGTGTTCGCAAAAATCGCAAAGAATTCGTCTATTGGAAAAAGCCAAATGACGAAGCTGAAGATCGAGGATGGCAGTACCATTTCGTCAAAGCCGGAGATTCTGAGAGAGCTCGAGAGGTTTTACGGACAGTTGTACACCTCGACACGACAGCCTATTGTCAGTACAGCTCAGGACAAGAAAGCTAAACTGACCCGACAGCGACATTACACTGAGGACATCCCAGATATCAGCTTGTACGAGATTAGAATGGCTCTGAAACAGCTTAAGAACAACAAGGCGCCGGGTGATGACGGAATCACGACAAAACTACTGAGAGCGGGTGGAAAACCGGTACTTTTAGTCCTCTAGAAGTTGTTTAATTCCGTCATACTCGAAGGTACTACGCCTGAAGCATGGCACAAGAGTGTGGCGGTGCTCTTCTTCAAAAAAGGTGACAACACCATATTGAATAATTATAGACCTATCTCACTCCTGGGCCATGGGTACAAGTTGTTCTCCAGGGTCATTACGAACCGTCTCGAAAACAGGTTTGTTGACTTCCAGCCTCCCGAACAAGCCGGTTTCCGTATAGGCTGGAGCACCATAGACCACATACACACGCTCCGCCAGATTATACAGAAGACTGAGGAGTATAATCGGCCATTATGTCTAGCGTTTGTGGACTATGAAAAAGCCTTCGATTCAATCGTGACCTGGGCAGTATTGCAGTCCCTCCAGCGTTGTCATATCGACTATAGGTATATCGAAGTGCTGGAGTGTTTGTATAGAAACGCCACCATGTCGATCCGATTACAGGACGAGAGCACGGAACCAATCCAATTGCAGAAAGGCGTGAGACAGTGAGATGTTATATCTCCAAAACTGTTCACGAACGCATTGGAGGACGTTTCCAAGCTTTTGGACTGGAACGGATTGGGCATCAACATTAATAGCGAATACATCACTCACCTTCGTTTTGCCGACGATATAGTCATCATGGCAGAGTCGCTGGAGGACCTCAATACAATGCTCAGTGACCTCAGTAGCCTTTCTAAAATGGGTGGGTCCTAAAATTAACATAGATAAGACAAAAATCACGTCCAATGTCCATGTTGTACCCATACCGGTAGTTGTTGGGAACGATACTCTCGAATTTGTTGACCATTACACCTATCTTAGACAGATTGTTCAGTTAGGAAAGTCCAACTTAGGCAAAGAGGTTGCCGAAGGATCCAACTCGGATGGGCAGCGTTCGGGAAATTGCGTGAAATCTTCTTGTCCAAGATACCACAGTGCCTAAGTCTTTAGGCACACATTGGTTAAAGACCCTTGTCTAAGGGTCTTTAACCAATGTGTGTTGCCAGTGATGACATATGGTACTGAGACGTGGTCCTTAACTGTTGGCTTTTTGGAGAAACTCGGAGAGTCACACAACGGGCAATGGAGAGACCTATGCTTGGAGTTTCTTTGCGCGATAGAACCCGAAACGTGGATATTCGAGAAAGAACCAGAGTCATCGACATAGCTATTAAAATCTGCAAGTTGAAGTGGCAATGGGCAGGCCACATCGCTCGAGGAACCGATAACCGATGGGGAAGAAAGGTTCTTGAGTGGAGACCACGAACCGGAAGACGCAGCGTAGGTAGGCCTCCCACTAGATGGACCGAAGACATCGTGAGAGTCGCGGGCATCCAGTGGATGCAGATGGCAGGTTATCGTTCAGTGTGGAGGTTAAAGGGGGAGGCATATGTGCAGCAGTGGACGTCTTGTGGCTGATGATGAACAAAATACAGACACAAACATTACAACAACAAAAAAATTAACAACAACATAACATACCAGAACATAACATAATAATTTGATTTTAATGAATATTAGAATTATTATAGTAGCTTAGTCCTATCTCTATACTTGGTTGGTTTTTTTTTGATGAATAAAATACTTCAACACTATTTCGACTTTAATTTCATAGCATAAAGTTTTTTTTTCAGTGGTTTTCAATGATCGTAAACTGGCAAAAACTTGTGAACGTAAAATGACGTAAGGTGATCGTGAACTAAAAAAAACGTACTTTTCGATAATTCATGATTAAATAACATAATATATATAAATACACTGAAAAAAATACGCTTATTAGATTAATTGAAGGTTTTTCTATCTGTGTAAGCCGCTGCCTACTCTACAATGCGTTGATTTTATAACTTACATTACTTTAAAGGCGACATATTGACTAACTGATCGTAAACCGGCCGATTCACCCTATGTATTCTGTGTCGCGAATCAACTTCAAACTTTTTTTTTATTATGATGGCCACTGGCCAGTCCCTTTATACTTTATATTTTATTTTGACCCAAGAAGGTGGGTAATGTTTTTCGGGCATATATTATGTACTTACCTATATATTTTTTAATGTATATCTTCTACAGCCTAAACGGCTTGACCGATTTTGACGTGTGTGTGTCGTTGGATTTGTCTATATGTCCAGAGTGTTATAAGATAATTTGATGAGAGACGTGCAGTTTTTAAATAAATAAATAAATATCTGGGGAATTATTGCATACATAAATTATCTGACCCCAAACTAAGCAAAGCTTGTAATATGGCTGCCAGGGACTGATATACATACATACATACACATATATTTTTAAATACATACTTTAATAGATATTAACAGCCAGACATAGAACAAACACAAATGTTTATCACATAAAAAAATTTAAAAATTCTAGGCGGGAATCGAACCCACGCCCCCAAGCGCAGAAGGCAGGTTCACTACCAACTAAGCTAACGGGGCCGTCAATTAATTATAATTGATTGTAAATCAAAACTACAGCCTTCGTGGCCCTATGTCACAGAAGCTTCGTCAGTGCGATGAAAAAAAAAAATAGAGGGCTCCCTCCGTAGACGGAGGAACCAATGGACACAAGTACGCTGTAACCGGATAAGAGATAGCGATATTTTCTAAGAGTGTTGCCACTTTATTATGGCTCCATAGAAGATAGGGAAGTTAGGGTGGGTTTTATTACTATTGTAATAAAATAAAAAACAGTAAAACTTCAGGTTATATTTTATTTTATTTTACAAGGAAAACAAACAGCTGCTAACAAACACGGTAGATATACAATGAATAGTTACACAAAAGCCAGAAAAAAGTTTTCACTGATATAAACTAAAATTGTGTAAATGCCTCGTTGCAACACCAACATAGGCCTGCATAGATAGGTAGAATTTAGACAGTAGGTAAGATAGTATTTACATGAAGATATATTAAGTTAAATTAACAGAAATAAGAACAAAATCAATACATAATAGCCAAGTTACGATTATAAAGCCTCTTATAAAGTTACTGATTAATGTATTTATAGGTTTATTTTGCTATTTTATGATTACGTTAAATATGATTGAATCGAAAAAGATGACAAAGCCAAACGAATAAGCAGTTACTTGCCCTTTATATTAAGAGCCTGTTGAGAATAATTGTTTATTAATCAAAATTTTAAAAATATTGTACCTCGTTGAAAATAAGTCAACATGCTGAGAAAAGTTAGAGTTAAAATTAGTAAACGTACGCAAAAAGAAAGAGTTTCCACGATAATTTGTACTATGGCGGGGGATACATAGACGAAGGTGGCTTTTGCGAGATGAGATTGATGGCGAGACAAGCTTGACTTCAGCCAGCAGGGATGAGCAATCAAATCTATTAGACACAATATTGTGAAGAAAGGAGAGGTCTGCAGCCTCCCTTATTCTATGAAGAGGCAACTCGAATTGAGTCTTCAAATTTTAATGTTTTATTGATTTTTAAATAAAATCAGTTTACTATATATATTTCTTATTTTTTCATTAGGTTCTGATACTCGCTTAGCTACATAATGTAGTCTCACTTTTAAGTACTCCCATATGATCGCTTTTGTGAGCAGAAGCTCGTGATTATCTAAAGGTGAACAATCAAATATATCACCATGACCTTTAAAGAAGTGTTTACAGCTACATATTTTAAAACTTTCGTGAAGTAAATATTGTCTCGCATTCTTACGTGTGATTAAATTAGTCATATTTCTCTTAAGAACCTTTTCAGTTAACAAGCATATATCGACAACATCTTTACTAGGAAAGCAAAGACCCCCCTTATTTTTTTTACTGATTAATCGCCCTATTGATTTAGAGGCGTCAATCGCGCTCTGCAGGCAATTGCCACATTTTATAATTTTCGAAATTTTTGTGACTACAAACCCTGCTATGTAAGCAATTACGTCTTCAGAGTATTCTGTGAGATTGCCAGGATCTGGAAGGTAATCATGATCATAAGATACATTATTTAATTCATGGCTCTCACATTCTTCCATTGCAAAAGGATCTCTTAGCACGGAAAGACTCGAGTTGATTTTTTTTTCATATCTTGAGTGTGTGTATGTTAAAATATCTATATTTTCTAATATAGTGCAGTTTCCAGTAGCAACATGCTTAAGCTCACCATGAACTACCAGTCTTTTATATGCTGCTTTAAACTGCACGGGAGAAGGGTTGTTATTGAACCCTCCTTTTGCTCGAATGGCGCTAAAGAAAGATTCAAGATGATCTTGACACAATTTGTATGAAGGCAAAAATATTAAATTACCTGTTTCAACTAATCGTTCATATAGACATAAAATACTGCGAATATTGCAGCTGAAACCTATTATCGAAGTCTTTCTATTTGATTTGTTGATTTTTTGACCGCCGATGAATTTCAAATTATTTAAATAATTTAGCATATAATTTAAAACCGAACTTATTTCATCAAAATTTTTCTTGTTTAATGGCTTTTTCAAGCCATATGCATTAATATTTCTGCTGTTCAAAATGTCGAACAAGTTATTAATTTTTCGAACAAAATCTGTTGTACAAGCAGAATTCTCAAATTCCGGTAATTTAAGCTCACATCTACAAAAATCAATTGCATCAGCTACAGAGCTACTGAAGGTTTGCGCCGCAAGCTTGACCTTCATTATTTGTTTCGAAAAATCAATGTGTGCTTTACGCAGTTTATTACCTAAGTGCAATCCTTCTGTATCTTGTAGATTATGCAAATTTTTTATATATTCCCATTTAATTTCTCCCTCGTCATTCAAAATCACACCTTTGTCCCCCAAAATATTGCGAATAAGTTTTAGCATATGCGGAGGATCAGGATAGAAAACAATAGATTTTTGATTTCCATCTACATCGACTTTGAAATCAGTTTTTATATCTTCTAGATTATTAGAGTCAATTTCACACCCTAAAATTCTAGCCATTGCAAAGTTAGACGGGCATCCATCGCAAGTGACTGATACAACCTCAACGCCAGACTGCGTCAGTAATTGAACACAGCTTTTTATTAATTCTGCTTTTTGTTCACCAGACAGATTGTCAATTAAAAAATATCCGACAGGAATTTTCCACGAATCGTTAATGGCAGTGGCCATGAACACTAAAGATTGTTTGGCCAATCGAACATCGTCACTACCTGAACTTGATCCAAAGTTAACTGTACCAAAAAAATCACCTTCTGTAAACGTCACACTTTTTCTAATTGCCATTTCATCGAAACTGACGGAAACATAGATTTTCTTATCTGTTCCTTTAGATTTTAATTTGATCGCCGCCAAAGATTCTTTTGTGAATCCTGGACTTCCGTCAACTGAACGGTACCAATTAGTTAAGGTTTGTGGATGAGGCAAACAAGTGTTAAATTGTTCGCGTACGTAGGAATAAGCCCGTGGACTTAAAAATGTAAGCATAAAGCAAATTTTCGTAGTGACGGCGAATAACGAGTGTTTTTATGTTCAACACCAAGGAACCGTCTCAGAAAGACGCGATTAACTGTGTCGATTGAATTCAAAAACTCTGCGTCTTCGTAAGACAACAGAGATTTCGTTCTCAGTTCCGATATAATATTAGTTAATTCAGCATTCCTTTTTAAAAGCCGTCGTTTGGCTTGTCGTACCGCTCGTAACTTTTTTAGTCTGGTCGCAGCAATTTTACGAAGTTTTTTCTTTCGTGGTGATTCTACTTCTTCAACTTTGCGTTTTCTTGACCTTCCTTTTAAAGACAGCGCATTCGTTTTTTCATATATATCCGATTGAGTTTCACTTGACTCCGAGCCCCCAAATATTGAAGAAAGATCGGAAGCCTGCAAATAGAAATAAATAATTATAGGTCATTGCAAACGAGTTTTGTTGTACAAATGAGTGTGTGGGTTTGTGACTCTTGTGACGGTAAAATGTGCTTTTGTTGTTTTGTATTGCACCCAGATTGGAGTCTATTGAGAAACGTGCCAAGAGGCTCATCAGCAACGAATCCTTAGTTCAGACTAAGCTGCTTAGTCCTAAACGTCGACGCAAAGTTGCTAGTCTTAAGGTTTTTATCGGATACATTTCGGAGTGTGCATCGGATCTGCCCCTCCTGCCCATTTCCTATCGGGAATCGGAATGCCAGAGTGGGTAAAAAGAATCGTCACAGCTTTATATGTAATATTCCTAAAAACCGTAAGAAACTCTTTGATTCCACTTTTATTGTGCGAACTGCTAGTCTGTGGAATACGCTGCCTGAATGGGTGTTCCCCGATAGTTACAATCTGGGTATCATAAAACCACGAGTGAATCAGTTTCTTCTAGACAAGCGTGCTCCATCGGAGATCGCATCATCGCTTAACATCAGGCGAGTTGGCGGTCAAACAAAAGCCTATTATTGTAATAATAAAAAAAAATGTTAAGACGCTTTGATAGACTTAATTTTTCACAACAATCATTTTTAATATAAGGGGTAGATTAGATTAGGAGATACGGTACAAATACAAATGAACGTAATATATTTAAATCTATATATGCATACAAAGATTACCAAACCATTACCCAAAGATGATTGAAATGATTTTGAAAATCATAGGGTTATATAATACTTTTTATAGTCGAGTAAAAAGGTACAAAAATTTAATATACGCACCGCTCGTAACTTTTTTCGTCTTTTCTCGTCCAGTTTTTTCCTTCGTGGTGTCTGAGGGATTTCAATATCATGTTTTCTTGTCATTTCTAAATCTAGCGTTTCAGGTCATTTTCCTGAAAATTTCGATTGACCAGTTGAATCTGAACCCCCTGGTTTCGAAGTAAGATCAGAAGTCTGTAAAATAAAATTAGCAAATTAGGGCACGGCAAAATGAATGTACCTTATTTTAGTAATATGACACGGGAATTACTCATTACACATATACACCCTCAAATCAGCTATTTTCAATATTACGAAACCATAAAAAATATAACCAAGCAGTTTTTGACAACAAATTTTGAGGGAAAGTACCCTATGTCCGTCTTCATGATGCATACTACCTTCCTGCCAAATTTCGTTAAGATCGGTTTAGTCGTGAAAAGCGAACAAACATCCAGACAGAGAGACAGAGTTACATTCGCTTTTGTAAGGAGTAAGAATTACGGCGGATTCAATAACAAATAATAATAAAATCGGAAAAAAGGTCTACAACAAACGTTTTTTGTTTTAAACTATCACGGTTGTTCACTGAAGTTATATGTTGTTCACTAAAGTTATAATTCTCGTTGGTGGAAAACTTATGAGTTGTTTTTTTTACTGGTCATAGTTAGTGGTTCTGGTTACTCACATAAATATCATTAGTTGGCAGAGCACCTGGTTTCAGATAGTTTTTTTCTCCACGCTTTATAAATAAATCATTCTTAAAATGTTTGGAACAAATTCTGGAATTTCGTGTTGGTCTCCAATCATATCTACCACATGCTTGTATCCAAATCTCTACCGGTCCTGCATTCGATGGAAATCTGTAAATAAATATTAGGAAATTTAAGTATATGGTAAATTCTGTGATTACAGATAACATAGATTCCGACTCTACTATTAGTTTAGTACAAACAAAAAATCATTTTTCGTTAAAAAAAAAACGCTGCTATACAAAACCGATAATACAGTAATGGCATCTTATTTGAGCGCATAAAATAAATCTGTCAAATTCAATACATCGTCGGTAAACATTTAGAAAACTAGGGAAAAATTGAAAGCTACATTATGGCAGCCCTAACTCAATATCTTTGAGGTTACGTTCTTCTTTGCTTTTGTATAATTTGTAATTTTGCAGTAAAACTTCACATCTAAATAATAATAATAATAATAATAAGCCCCCTAAAGGCCAACCACACGTCCTGATCGACCATCTGATCACGTGGGGGGCGGGCAACGCAATGAGAAATCACTGGTGCGGCTAACGTGGCTCTGGAACGTAGGACAGGCAGGAAAGGAGTAGGTTAAGACAGGAATGAGTAGGTAAGAGAAGTAGTAAGTGGGTAAGAACAGGAGTGAGGAGGAAACAGGAGTAGTTAAAAAAAAAAAAAAAAAAAAAAAAAAAAAAAAAACGCTGCCTTAAGGCTCTTAGAAGTGAACTTCTTAATGAGGTTTAGGTAGAACAACTGATATCAGTGCGGGATATCAGTTTTGGGTGGCGGCGGAAGAGTATTGTATTAGATACCAACGATGGCACCCACGGACTCAGTTAGGTAGTCTACTGCACACTCTCACGTCTGGACTAGCGTGATGAGTTAAAGTTTGTCCACCAAAACCTATATGACAATGAAACCAATAAACAATCCCCAAGTGCCCGGCGGCTCTACGAGGAATGGCGATGATGGTAAGCAGGTACCTTGTGGGGCCAGGGGAGAGAAGAATCTCCGGGTGAGGGTCTACCATCAAACGACTAATGCTATACAAATGGATTTCGAGAAAGCTACTGAATTGGATAGCCTAGATTTAAACACCGCACCTAACACACTCGTACCAAACCAAAGCAGGAGATATAATTTAAGGTCAGTGACAAGAAATAATCAAACAGACGCCATTAGTAAACATAGACAGGAACAATCTCTATCACCATCATCTACGCAAAGTCTATTTACTTCTCCTTCTTCATCACCACAGCCTTTCCAAATGGAACCATACAGCTACAGATCAAGCTCTGTAGCTGATTCGATAGGGTCAGAGGATGTTGTGCAGGAGGCATTCGCCCTTGATCCTGCACCCATCACTGACAATAAACGTGCGCGAAAGAAATGGACAAATGAAATGAATGAGTCTATAATGCGCACATATTTAATAATCACTGTCAATGACACTAGGACGAGAGGATACTTAGACCAACTACATCAACAGTTCATTCAACAATTCCCACAAATGGACGTTTCTAAGCAAAGAGTAGGGGATCAACGCAGAGCCATAGTTAGAAATAAACTTATAGCAGCTGACAGATTAAACGAAATTAGACAAGACGTAATAAAAGAACTACAAAACAAAAACACGACAAACCAGGTTGAAAATTCACTAAGCCAAATAAACACACAAAATCGAACGCAGCCCACAACAACATCGCAGACTAGGATGAAATGGACCGACGAAATAAATGAAGAAATTATGAAATCATACTACAGAATCACTCAGGTAGAGCAAAACAAAACGGCATATAGAAAACAACTACACACCACCATAATTAGCCAATTTCCCCACCTGACACATGTCTCCGAGCAGCGAATAGCCGATCAACGGAGAGCCATCATCCACAATAAGCTAATAATGGCACAGAGATTGCAGGAAATAAGACAAGAAATTCAACTTGAATTGCACATAACACAGACCCAACTTATATCGGACGAAAGACACATATACACTCAAACCAATATTGCAAATCAAAGTGGGGAAGTAACGATAAGTGACAGTAATAGTATGGCTAATTCACAATACGATAACAATGTAAATACAAATCGACAACAGACTTCACTAGACTCAAATGCACAATTAGACATAAAAATCAATGAAGTTTTTGATACAACGTACAAAAAATACACGCATACTAACCCAACAGCAAGACCATATATACCTAGACAAAGCACGTCTAAAAAACTAGCTTACATAGTTAAATACCTCAATAGTGAAATACTACCCGCTCACTTAGATACAAATAACGATTTCATCACAAATCAAACCATTATATATTGTGCAGCTTACACAGCAGCAATATGCAACGGTTGCAAAATTAGAGACGTAGCTATTCCAGTGCAGGAACGAAGAAAAACCACACCAGCATGGCAAAAACGGTTGCACAATAAAATTGAAAATCTCAGAAAAGACATAGGACGGATAACACAGTACATAGCGGGAGTTAGAAACAGAAGACTTACACAATACATAGAACACATTAAACACAAATATAAGACACACTCACGATATGAAGAACCCAACTTAACTAACAGTCAATTCTTAGATAGCCTGAAACAAAGACTTAGTGCTGCATCTAGCCGTCTTCGTAGGTACACTAAATGCACACTTAGGATACAACAAAATGCGCAATTTGAGAGAAACGAGAAACAATTTTATAGGCACATAACAACACAGACACAAGGTAGCCCCAGAACCGAAGTAAATCAATCTGTGCCAACACCTGAAAACATGCACTCTTTCTGGTCTCAGATCTGGGGAAATGAAACACACCACAACGAGAACTCTGAATGGATACATGCAGAGTCTCAGCAAGTAAATTGTGATCAAATGCAGTACGAGTGTATACCAGTGAATGTTTTCATCGACGTCATTAAAAATACACATAATTGGAAAGCACCCGGCACTGACAATATTCATAACTATTGGTATAAAAAATTCACTACTGCATACCCCATTCTTCACACTCACATAAATCAATTTATAGAATCACCAAATACAATGCCACACTATATAACACAAGGCATAACCCATATGATACCTAAAGACAATGACTTCACAAACCCAGCAAAATACCGTCCGATAACATGCCTACAAACCATTTACAAAATAATAACATCTTGCATTTCACGCCTCATTAACAAACATTTGACACACAATAACATACTTGCAGAAGAACAAAAGGGCTGCCGAAAATTTAGCCAAGGTTGCAAAGAACAATTGATTATAGACTCAGTTGCGATGAAACAGGCCCTCAGAAACAAAACAGACCTCCACACCATGTACGTTGACTACCGTAAGGCATATGACTCAGTACCCCATAGTTGGTTAATTTACATACTTCACCACTATAAAATCCATCCCTCAATAGTAAATTTTTTGGAAAACTCTATGCAACACTGGAAAACAAAGCTCTCCGTAAGAAATGTGAAAGAAACTTTAGAAACCGATGAAATCTCAATAAGATGCGGAATATTTCAAGGAGATGCTTTTAGCCCGCTATGGTTCTGTCTTGCTCTTAACCCTCTCTCTCGACTACTGAATGACTCTGATGCAGGGCTTCACATAAATAATGACGGCAACGCACATACTATTACACACCTAATGTATATGGATGACATAAAATTGTATAGTAATGATACCCAATCACTCCACCAACTAGCAGACATCACACAAACGTTCTCCAATGACATTAACATGCAGTTTGGAATAGACAAATGTAAAACTTTTTCAATGCAAAATCAGTCAGTCATATTGCAACCGTATATACTTAGTACGGGTGAAATTGTGGAACCGTTGGATGAAAACAGTTTCTATAAATACTTAGGACTCCAACAAGCACACCAAATATCCCATAATCACACAAAAAACGAAGTAACACGCAAATTTAGACACAGACTTAATTCTATTTTGAAGTCACAATTAAATGGACGAAACATAGTACAGGCGATTAACACATACGCTATACCGGTACTCACATACACATTTGGCGTCATTAATTGGTCACAAACAGATCTTGTTAAGCTGCAACGTACTATAAATACAACGATGTCAACTCACCGCAAACACCATCCGCGTTCATGTATACAAAGATTAACACTACCAAGATCTGAGGGAGGAAGAAGTATCATTGATATAACAAACCTACATAATAAACAAATATCAACACTACGAAAATTCTTTCATGATCGTGCTGAGACATCCACCCTACATCAAGCAATAGCCCGGAACGATAAAAGATTCACACCTTTAAACCTCTCAAATATTAACCCACAACGCAACGAGACTATCACTGACAATAAAGACAAAACGGATACATGGAGGCAGAAGTCTCTACATGGAAGACATTACCAGGATCTGCAACAGCCTCATGTCGACAAAACAGCGTCGAACGCGTGGCTGCAGCGAGGTGAGCTCTTCCCTGAGACTGAAGCTTTCATGCTGGCCATCCAGGATCAAGTTATTGACACACGTAACTACCAAAAACATATTATACGCACACCAAATATTACTGACACATGTAGACGATGTTGCAGTAACGCTGAAACCATCCAACACATTACTGGAGCATGCAAAGCAATAGTCCAAACAGATTACAAGCATCGTCATGATCAGGTGGCAGCCATTATACATCAATACCTAGCACATAAATACAAACTAATAGATGAGAAAGTTCCATATTACAAATACACACCGCAATCTGTACTAGAAAATACCTACTATAGACTTTACTGGGATCGAACAATTATAACCGACAAGACAGTACATTTCAATAGACCAGACATTACAGTATTAGACAAAAATAAAAGGACTGCTTACCTGATAGACATTGCCGTTTGCAACACACACAATCTACAAACAACACACACTGAAAAAATTGCAAAATACACGGACTTATCAATAGAGATCAAAACTCAATGGCAAATCAATAACACCAGAACAATCCCAATAGTACTATCAACCACGGGTGTAATACCCACATCTTTACACACAAGCTTAGAAACGCTCAACATCCCAAACACAGTTTATAAACTGCTTCAAAAGGCAGTCATACTAAACACATGCAGGATAGTAAGAAAATTTTTATCTTTAGAGTAGCACTTGGCCTCGGCCCGTGCCAATTTTACCTCCATCGTAGGAGAGAAACGAAACACGTTTATCAAAAATAATAATAATAATAATAATCTTTATTTGGCATAAGGAAAAATACAAACAAATAATTGAATCCACTGGCTCCGAACTAGTAAAAAACTGTGTTTCGAAAGCCAGTGGCTTCTCCCAATGTTTATGTATTAAATGCTAGGTATGCCTAAAATAAAGAATTTTTATGGTTAGAATTTTGAAGGTAAAAATAAACAAGATAAAATTAAATAATTACTAAATAGAAAAATTATACAACACAATTATAAATGAATTGTTAGTGCATTCAATTTATAAATTCTACTTGTAACATGAAAATATTTAAACATAGCTATAACAATAACATAAGTACTGTAATTATTTTTAAAGTATCATTAATTAATTAATTAGCTGATAAAATTGGTCCGTCATATACATTTCAGTACCCTTATAGTCCATGCCTTTTAGTAAAAGAGTAGTCTTAGTTTTGCATTGAAAATAATTTAGGTTGTTAATCGTAGATACCGAATTGATTTTATTATATAAGTAAGGCCCCAGGTAGTAACCAAAACGATTTGCAAAAACTGTATTTGTCTGACGTACTTTGCAGATTTTGGAAGTTTTCTTAGCTTTCCGCTTTTTTAATTCGTCAGTATCTGTCTCAATCGGAGTTTTAGTATGTTGGACAAGAATTGTTTGCAATATAAACAGTTGACGCACACTTAGAACATCACATTCTTTAAACAGCTCAGCAGTAGGGTAAAGACGTGGCTTAAAGTTTGCTACCTTTAAAATAGCTCTTTGGGCACGTTCCAATGGCAAAAGATTTGTTTTGCAGCTCCCTCCCCAGCTAGAAATGCAATAAGTTAATAACGACTGACATAAAGTATAATAGATAGCCTTCAGTAGATCAGAGTCAGCTATATGTCGAAGAGTTTTAAATATAGGAAGCAGTTTTCTTACTCGACCTTTTAGATTCATAATATGTTGCTGAAAAGAGAGATTACTGTCAATAATGATTCCTAAATACTTAATTGAACTAGTGCGTAGTAAAATTGGACAAGAACAATACGTTTTAGGGCAATTTGAACAATGAACCCGGAGTTTAAGATATTCAGATTCAGTCGGTTGGGAGGTATTTAAAATTGAAAATGTAACATATTTTGTCTTATCTATGTTTAGACTAAGTGAATTATTATAAAGCCACGTGTTAACCGAATTAAAGCCAGACTGAGCGGCCAAGTAAACCTGAAGCCAAGATTTATCACGGAAGAGTAAAACTGTATCGTCTGCAAAAGTGAGAATTTTAGCATTTGGTAGATCAAGGTTACATAGATCATTTATGAAGCATAGGAAGAGGGTAGGGCCAAGAATACTTCCTTGAGGAACACCGTAAACTACTGGTAGGGAATTACTAGTATAATCTCCAATTTTCACACACTGTTGCCTATCAGATAAGTAAGCTTTAAGAAGTTGATGTGGAAGACCACGTATTCCAAGGTGTTCTAGTTTTTTTAGTAAGCCAGGAATGGGCACGGTATCAAATGCCTTCTGTAAGTCAAGGAATATGGCTAAACATTTATCACCGCTGTCGATACCCTCCGCAATAGAGTTACTTAAATCAAACACAGCATCTGCCGTGGAAATTCCTCGGCGAAAGCCAAACTGATTAGGGCTAAGAAGGTTGTATTTTTCCAGATAAGCTACAAGACGTTTATTTATCAACCGCTCCAAAACCTTCGAAAGAGCAGGCAATACAGAGATAGGTCTATAATTATTATAAGCTGATTTATCTCCGTTTTTAAATATAGGATGAACCAGAGCCCTTTTTAGTTGGATTGGAAAAACACCCGAGTTAAAACTCAGGTTACAAATATGTGAGATAACTGGGGCAAGTAAAGCTGCGTTTTGTTTTAATATAGACGAAGGAATACCATCCCAACCAGGAGAACTATCAGCTTTCAAACCAACAAGAATGTGATATACCTCTGTTGGATCGGTTTCTAAAAGAACAAAGGAATTTGAAGACATTGGAGTATAAACATCACCCGGAATTGCTGAATTAGCTTCTGGTGTTATTTTTTCAGCAAGACTTTTGCCTATACCTACAAAAAATTTGTTTATATCATCCACGACTACACTCGGAGAATCCTTGTTTGCATTAAGAAGTACATCACCAGAAAACTTGCTAGCTTTATAGTTCGTAACCTCATGGATAACCTTCCAAGTTTTTTTAATATTAGATTTAGCTTTTGTTAGCTGATCTTTCTCATACTCTCGTCGTACTTTCTTGATTATAGAGCTACAGAAGTTTCTATATCTCACATAACTTATCCTAAGTATATCATTATTAGGGTCATCTCTCAATTTGGCATGCATTTTATCACGATTTCTGATACATCGTATAAGGCCTCGGGTCATCCATGGTTTAATAGGGGTCAATTTGCGAGACAGCGATACAGTGACTGTATTATCCCTGACTATTTGAGCCATAGAAGACAAAAATTGATCCGTAGCTACTTCACAGTTTTCAGTTGCTAATATAGAAGAAAAACTAAATTCCATTAATGTTTCTGAAATCTTTGGGTAATTAATTTTAGTTATATTTCTTTTTCTTTGTTGATTGTTTATAGGTACGTTTAGAGATAGAATTACAGGGTAATGGTCAGTCGTTGTATTTTTAACTACAAGGGTTGTGGCTGCGAGAGAAGTTTTGAGCATTACATGATCAAGGCAGGTTTTTAAACGAGTTGGGATCAAATGAGCTGGCAGAAGACCACAGGAGGATGTCAAAAAATATGTTGCCCCTGCATCAATACATCATATAAGGTCGGGGAAAAAGTTTCTTCGTATTTTTTAAACAAATTCAAGACATATTTTTTTCAAGTTTAATTACATTTAATTATAATATATATGTGCCATTTTGTTCGATAACTTGTTGCCATCTTGTAGGTAGTGACATGATCCCGTTGCTGTAGAATTTTTGGGACTTCTGATCAAAAAAATGCAACAAGTAGTTTTGACAGTCCTCTCTTAATGTTAATCTAACACTACCCAAAGAATTCTGAAGAGATCGAAACAGGTGGAAATCTGAGGGTGCAAGGTCAGGGCTATATGGTGGATGCATTAACACTTCCCAACCAAGCTCTCTAAATTTTTGCTGAGTGGCCAAAGATGTGTGCGGTCTGGCGTTATCATGATGAAAGACCACACTCTTTCTGTTGATCAATTCCGGCCGTTTTTTCTCAATTTCTTGTTTGAGTCTCATCTGCTGTTGGCAGTAGAGATCCGAATCGATGGTTTTGCCCGGCGGTAAAAGCTCATAATGAACGATGCCCTGCCAATCCCACCATACACACAGCATCACCTTATTACGTGTTAATCCGGGTTTCGCTACAGTCTGTGGTGCTTCACTGCCCTTTGACCATGATCGTTTGCGCACATTCTTGTCGTAGGTGATCCATTTTTCATCACCAGTGATCAATCTTTTCAAAAACGGTTCGGTTTCTTTACGTTTCAGTAGAGAGTCGCAAATGAGTACACGATTCATTTGGTTTCTTTCAGTGAGCTTGTGTGGCACCCAAATATCGAGTTTTTTTGTATACCCAGTTGTTTTCAAATGGGTCAAAACTGTTTTGTGGTCAATCCCCAGTTCTTCAGCTACGTCATAACTATTAATATGCCGATCTTGGTCCACTTTTTCAGAAATGGCATCTACTTTATCCGTAACAGGGTGACCAGAGCGAGCTGCATCTTTGACATCAAAATTCCCGGACTGAAAACGCTTGAACCAACATTGTGCTACTCTTGATGACACTGCATTAGGTCCATAAACGTCACAAATTTTTTTCGCGGCTTGTGTCGCAGTTTTCCCTTTTTTGTAATAAAATTTCACAATATATCGAATTTCTTCGTTAGATTCACTCATTTTATCAAACAAAACAACAATTGAAAAGTGGCGGGAAATTGCTTTTTACTTTTTGTATTCCTTTTTTAAAATGTCATATTTTTAATGGTATCAAAACCAGCCAGATACAAACAGTACAACGGATGAGATTTTTACTACAACCTTATACATACAAAATACGAAAAGACTTTTTCCCCGACCTATTATTTATTATTTTTATTGATTTTAGACGATATATTGTAAATAAAAACGGCCATTACAAACCTGTGAAATGTAACATCAGATAAACCTTGTTCTGTTCTGTTCCGACAACCCAAAACACAACACTGCACCATTGTGACGAAATCCAATACTCTTGACCACACGAGGATAATAATTTAAGGATAACGAATTGAATTTAGATGATTTATTTCCGGAAAAACACAAAAATCTCTCAATGTTTGTCACCACACTGTCAATTAGAGCTTGGAGTCAACCGGTTACAACGACAAAGAGGCAAAAAGCATAGATCCTTCTTTTTCACGCATGCTATTTTTTCATATGGCTGTTTCGCTGCGGAGTAAAAGAGTAGGAAATGTGATTGCGTCTATTGTTTTCTCTGTCTACGGCTCCCTCGAAATATTGTTTTCTTTTGCGCTACGATCGTAGCTTTTTGGAACTAGAACATTCTATTTTAACTTTTTTTTTATGCCTTAGGTGGCAAACAAGCAGACGGGCCGCCTGATGGTAAGCGATCACCGTCGCCTATGGATACCTGCAACACCAGGGGCATCACAGATACGTTGTTGATCTTTAAAGACATTGGTTGCCTGGAATAAGGCCGCCTATTAAAAAACCTAGATAATATTTTCATTGTAATGTATGTTTTCCTTGTTTGTGTGGTCTTTTAATAAAGCCTTTTTGAAAAACCCTTAAATGTTTTGCTCTATTAAAAATATACGAATAAGAACTCTTTTCAATATACTATCTCTTTCTGTTTTCAACAATGACTAGACTTGAGTGTCTATTTTGTAAGTAGGTAGGTAGAGATCTTTCATTCTAAATGTGAATGCCCCTCCACCACACTATAGTCCAGTCATCTAAGGCCACATTAGGTGAAAATCTCGGAAAATCGACATACCCAGTATATTACCACGTAAAATCTTGTATTTTGGCATCCTAAAACTGTTCTTAAAATTCACATATATGTAATTGGATGTTACGAGTAGCAAGTTTTAAATTCAGGGGTTAAAGGTCACATTTTTTTTTTCCCAATATAATTTTCTATGAGTTTTACGCTATTTGTATTTATTACAATATTGTAGAAAATTTAATTCTCTACAGCTTTTGTGTGTAACATTTTTTACTACGCAAACAAAATACTACAAAAGTACGGCGGAGGTGCGTGCAAATTTAGAATTAAAGATACTTACCTATATAAATTGTTTTGAAAAACAGATACCTTTTTAACCAACTTCCAAAAAGAAGGAGGTTATTAATTTGACTGTTTTTTTTTATATTTGTTACCTCAGAACTTTTGACTGAACTGATGTTGATGATTCTTTTTTTATTTGTAAGCTGGTGCTTCCCGTGTGGTTCCGTTTCAATTTGGTCTAGTTCTGAAATTTTTATGAAGTCGGTTTTTTACTTTGATAGTTATTAAAATCAAAATTAAGGTCTTTGTGGAACGTACCTAGTTAGGTACTATTAATTTTTATTCGGTAATTTTTGTTTTGTATCACGATTAAATTGATTATAAAGATCTTGATCTAAGGCAAGAGGGTAGTGCATCATGAGTGATGCTGAAAATTTGAGAGTATCGCCGTTAAACTAAGTACAAGGTGCATTATCATCATCATTTCAGGCATAGGACGCTGGACATAGGCCTCCCCCATCGATTTCCAAAAGGACCGGTTGGAAGCGGCCTGCATCCAACGTTTTCCTGCGATCTCTTTTAGGTCGTCTGTCCATCTTGTCGGTGGACGTCTTACGCTGCGCTTACCGGTCCGCGGTCTCCACTCGAGAATCTTTCGGCCCCATCGGCCATCTGTACTGCGTGCTATGTGCCCTGCCCACTGCCACAAGGTGCTTATATTCATTTAATTCGTAAAAAAGCGAACATATCTCTTGAATTAATCATTGTAAAGATATATAGGTACTAGGTAGAGCAACAAAGAGTTAGTTTAACGATTTGACCCGAATGACTTGTCAATTAGAGTCTTAATGCTCAACGGGATACGACCGGATGTGGGCATTGATACTGCGGCCATTATGTACGATTACAGCAAGTGATAATATTATCGAAGTAGGTGATATAAAATACTAGATTATAGTTGATAGAATCAGGCGTTACTTTGTGGAATTCCATCTTCAAACCGCTGGTGAAACACGTGTCGACAGAGTGCACTAAGGAAACGCGTATAATTGTTTATTTCATTTCATTTAAAATACATTTTATGTTTCAGAATTAATAAATTTTTGTTTTCAGGTTAGGTTAATTCTCTTTTATTTATTTAATATCTTATTTCAGGTTAAACTTAATCAACTTTTTTTTTATCATATCACATGTTTCAGAATTTACTAATTATTGTTTCAGTTTTGTTTAGGTTAATGTTCTCTTATATTTAATTAATATTTTATTTCAGGTTAGGCAAAATTAAACTTAACTTCATTAACAAATTAATATCTACCGAGTAAAATGTATCTCAAATTCCATATTGTACTTGAAGCGACGTAGAAGCGGAATTACACTAGAAATTCATCAGAAAAACAGTTTCGATATTAGATTATGGCGGATTAGGTAGGTAAATACATTATGCATGTGCTATTGTATAAAATCGAGGCTAGGTACATATTAAGCAGATGCGACATTCACTGGACTCTTGTCATGGCAAGGCAAGTAAGACACCAAATATGCCATTGTCCCTGCATTGTCCATTGAATTCCATTGTTTCTATAATAGTGAATCTTTGTGCAACTAAGTATTGCATCGTAACAAATAAGCAGGCATAAGCAGCCTACTTATCATAATATATCTATAACCAGTGAGATGACATATAATAGAGACGTTATAACTGCTTTAATTAATTTATTTATTTATTCAATTAGGAGGACACGACACTAATGAGACAATGTTACAAAATAGCAAAATTAAAATTATAAAAAATACTCAATTGAAGTTATAGTCATTAAAATATAACAATAATAAATAAATATTAACCTAGATAATGAAAATTAAAAACTAACTAAAAGCTGTGATATTAGATATTTTCAGAAAGTCGTGTAAATTTCGTAATGTGATACGGGAACCATTCTCTAGACTCGTCAGTCTCTGTAAGACGGATTATACAGTCAATAATAATTATTAATATAAACAATCGACTTAACCAGAACTAGAACAAATTGAAATGGGACCAAAAGGGAAGCATCAGCTTTCAAATAAAAAAAGAATCATCAAAATCGGTTCATCCAGTCAAAAGTTCTGAGGTAACAAACATTTAAAAAAAACTGTAAAATTGATAACCTCCTCCTTTTTGGAAGTCGGTTAAAAACAAAGGCAGTTCAAGTTAATTAGGTACATTATTTAAAAAAAAACTCTTTAAAGACCGTAGATTTCAATGAATGGCTAATGTTATTGAACCCTTTGCATATAACATTGAGTTGGCGCCCTGGTTCTCCGCGACCCTACACTTACAGCCCTGATAGTACCACTGCCTGAACTCCGAAAGGCTGACCTCAGGTCATCAGTTCCGAGATCTCAAAATGGTGTCGGCTAACAATTATTGCATTACTCATCAAAACAACGGAGGGGAATATTCATAAAGATGCAGGTACTGACAACGTAAAACTATTGGAACCGATAAGTTAGTACCTACCTAGTGTAGGTACTACCTGGAGCCGGGGTCTTCAAATACGGCTTCGGTATCCCCGACTATCGCAAAAGCTAATTGAACGAGATTCGACCTGACATTCAAGCAAGCCCAAGTGGGTTACCATAATTTCAAAAACATTCTTATAATAACCATACATTGAATTTTGTCCCGCTGTCTCATTAGCCGCAAGAGCGAGACAAAGCTCAATGTGTAGTCTTATTATAAAAATGTTTTTAAGATTATGGTAACACACCAGGCCAGGAATGAGACAACGAACAGCATGGTGTGGCCTGCGCCGATATAGAGGAAAGCAGATGAAATGCTTCTAACATTTCGCGGCAGTATTGCCTCAGCTTCCCACGGTGCGTGAGTCTGCGTATTTACCATGCACGGCCGACGACCACGGAGTCAAGCACCGCCAAGGCTGGTTGATTTCGCCATACAACAAAAGTCGTCCAAGGTACGCAAATATAAAATTTGATTTTTAATATACTTTTATAACCTGTGTTTTTACAGGCGACCTCGGACCGCTCCCAAGGGCGGATCCAGGGGGGTCATGGCCATGGCCATACCTACTTTTTACTTGTATCTATGATTATAAAAATTAACTTATAACTTCTTGTGGCTTGACCACGACTATGTGACCCCCCCCCCTGGCACCAAAGCTGGATCCGCACGAGCTCGCATCGCACCGCACCTTTGAAGTAACCAACTCGTGGCGGTTCCAGTGCACCGCTACAGACTTCTCTGCACTTCCACAGACGACTCACGACACTCTTCTCATGGTGTGGGCTGATCTGCGTTCGTCCGAAGAATCATGCACCGGGAAGCCAGCTTTAGAGGCGTACCGTCGACGCCTCTAAAGCTGGCTTCCCACGGTGCATCTTTCTGCTTTCATCGGAGATCCCGGTGCACAGGCTATCGACGAGATTTTAGTGTGATTTTAGTAGATGCAATCTAATAGCCCTAACAGACGTGTCAACTTGGCTGATGGACCGCCGTCTGACCAACGGGAGATAAAGAGATTTTTTTCTCTTTCTCTCCTGTTTCAGACGGTGGTCCGTCAGCAAATCCGTCACGTCTGTTAGCTACTTTATATAGGCTGGTTGTACCCAAATACAGCCGGGATATATCTAGGTTGTAAGTGTAAGATTTCTCCCGCGAAAGTACCTACTTATTATAGTATCTACTATGGGCGAAATATGAATATTTTATACTTAGTACGTAAAATAAGTATTAAATTCCATGCAAATTTCAATATTGTAATTCGAAATGTGTAGGTAGTACGAACTTTTAATTGTATCGGCGAGTGAGCAGTTCAGTCGTTCCTCCGAATGTGTGATAGTGGGCAATTTTTTTGTTCTGAAGTAGAGGTACACCGTTACAGGTTGGGACGTCAAGTTAAAATGTTCACTTGATATTGATACGCTCGTGAACAAGCGACAATGTAAATTTTGAAGCTGTGTTTCTGTGGATCATCTACTCGGCGTCGAAACGGCGGCGGCCTTTGCATATTTTCTCCATATCGGAGTATGACTCACTGAGGACACGTCTCATTTGAATACACTTTACTAAAGCGAACGCTGAGTGGGCATGCACTACGGTTATTTAGAAACTCATGTATTGTTTTGAAACACTTTTAAAAGGATTACCAAATTTATATTATTGGAAGTAGATGGAGTGTGGCTAGCGAGCCGTATATTGTTCAAGACAACCAAGAATATGGCAACTTTAAAATGTCCATTTCCGGGGTGTATTTAGACTCCTTCCGCAAGCATAACTTAGTTCCGCCCGCCTCAATGATAAAATAATCCATCTTGTCTAAATTGGACATTGGGTTTTTTATCAGTTTACATTTAAGTTAGGAGAAGTCGCGTAAACGCTTTGTTGATTTGTATTTGTTTAGAAATTTTAGGTGTGCCGTGAAAATTTACTTTTTTCGATCCTATGTTGTAAGTCTTCGCCTGACTAGGATACATTTTAGCTAACTTTTAACCGACTTCCAAAAAGAAGGAGGTTATCAATTCGACTGGTTTTTTTTGGTATGTTTGTTACCTCAGAACTTTTGACTGGGTGAAACGATTATGATGATTCTTTTTTTATTTGAATGCTAGTGCTTCCCATTTGGTACCATTTTTTTTTTTTAGTTCTGATGAAGTCGGACAGGAAGGCCGACCCCAAGTAAATGTTCTAGGAAGAAGAAGAGATTAAGTTGTGCTTACTGCCTACTTATTATAACTTGTCTTAAAATTAACAGGATTGCCATATGCCCATAACCGCCAGACATGCTAATAACTCCTATCGGAAGCAATCCAAGGCCCTCCGAATATGGCAGACCCACTTTCAAGCTCCACATCTAATAAATAAACTGAGATATAAGGCCATTTGTTGCCTCATTATGCCGTGTACAGACCTATCGAACGCGAGCGAAACTATTGTTTCGCCAAAAAAACAAATAACATTTTAATCTAATAAATGCCAATGAAAATACTAAAAATATTTCTGGGTACAAAAAAAACACTACAACTAGGTACTTACAGAGTGGTTCCATAGACATTTCATTAAAATCGGTTTAGTAGTTTGGATTTTCGGTTACCTACTTGGATGACAATATGATGTCATCCAGTACAAGTAGGTACCTACCTACCAAAATTGCGAATTTTACTAATTTTGAAATCGTTTTTAACACGCTTTTATTAGCTTGGGATGTATGTTATGTATACACCTAAAGGAATCGTTGAACATGATTTTAAACTAGGTACTTCAAAACATCGAATAAAATTGAAAATTTGCAATTATCAAGGATCGATAACAATGCAATAATTTAAATAGTTTGTCCCATTATCCTTACCAGGATCTTCAGGATAAGCGATTTTACAGCGTGTTTTTTAGTTTTTAATTATAGAAGTTAGAAGGTTCTCAAATTCAGACAGACGGACAGGACGAATTTATAAGGGTTCCTTGTCGGGCTACGGAACCCTAAAAATGAAACATCCATCAGATTAAAGAGTGTTCAGTAAGTAGGTAAACCTTACAAGCTGTTTCAGTGAGGATATTAATTGCGATTCTGGCATCCCTAAACCCCAATAATTTTTCTGTTATTTTTCGCTCGCGATTGTCGAAAATCGCGTGCGTCCACTTTTGGTAAGTCTGCCCACGGCTTTAGCCGATTTTATTGATGGCTTTGCCGTTTGTTGTTTTAGGACGTACCTATATTAACCTCGTTTTCCTTTATCTTATAATAATTAGAAATGCAGGTATACTGGTATTTATACGAATCAAAAGTTGAGCCAAATGACAGTGCCCATTTTTTGTAGATATAACTATGCACTTTTTTTACTGAGGCCATCGAATTTATAAAAGGAAATCACTAAGCTCAGGGCCCCGATTCTAATAAACCAATCGTTTTTAAATCGTTAATTAATTTAAAAAAAAAAAATATCTGCGACATTTTTTTTTTTCACACACGGTCATCTGACCCCAAACTAAGCAAAGCTTGTAATATGGCTGCCAGAGACTGATATACGTACATATATAATTTTAAATACATACTTAAATAGATATCAACACCCAGACATAGAACAAACACAAATGTTCATCACATAAAATTGTTTGCCCTAGGTGGGAATCGAACCCACGCCCCCAAGCGCAGCAGGTAGGTTCACTACCAACTGAGCCACCGGGGCAGTCAATAATTGCTTCTTAATTGTCGCTTTTGAATTTTTTTCTATACTAAAAGTGTCAAAAGTGACAATTTTGAGGCAATTCATTAGCAATTAGTGTACCTAGTATAATCGGGGGGCAGGTAAAACACTTTTTTTTTTTTCGCGATTTCAGATTTAGTCCCGTTAGTAAAATTTGTTCATAATGATGAGTACATATATTTTTACACATACCTTTAAGTATTCAGTACATACCACACCTTTTTGTTACACGTTGTGTATATACCCCCAACATCTAGGCAAGCGTGCTCCATCGTAGACCACATCACCGCTTCCCATCAGGCGAGATGGCGGTCAAAAGCAAGCCTATTAAAAAAAACATCTTGTGTTAACCAAATAATAGCCTAATAAGTAGGTTTGTGTCCTAATCACACTAATATTATAAATGTGAAAGTTTGGATGGGTGGATGTTTGTTACTCAACAACGCCAGAACGGCTGAACGGATCTGGATGAAATTTGGCACAGTGTTAGATTATAGTCTGGAATAGCACAAAACGGCTGGACCGATATCGGGCCCGCGTTTAGAGTTGGGCGTAAGGCCTCAGGAGGGGATTAGATCATGCAGATCCAAATGGAAAACTAAATTATATCTTTGGTAAAATGTAATTATTTAGAGTAACACACGTTATTACAATTTATCAAGTCAACGATGACACGACCGCCGACGTATAATTGTTTAAAAATTATTGTAATTTTTAAACAATTTTGAAACTACGATGATAACCAACAAAACTGATTCCGTGGGAAATGTTAGTTCTATCATTTAGCCAACTCTACACATAAGCTGGTCGTCTGCATAGACAAAAGTATATTAGCTAAAGTATAGCTAAAATCTGTCCAAGAACTTTTAGACCATTGATGTAAGTAAATAGTGGGAAGATACGGGACGATCTCCTTGACGTGGACCGCACAAATTAGGCCCACGGGCCTAATCAACTTCAGTCACAATCGAACTGGGGTTTGTGTTACCACGTAAAGTACTTTTCAAAATTTTGTTTGAACTAAAGCATATTTAATGGGTAGAATGTTTGGATGTCACGCATCTTCCCTCTTTTTGAAACAGTCACTGGATCTGACAGTTGAAATAACATTGGAAACAGCTAAGAAAATCACAAATTCTGACGATTTTCGCTAGGCACATGCCCCTGTTTGCCCCCCAAGCTCCGGGCCTGACCTTTCTTATAGGGTCATACAAGTACCTATACAGCAGAATTTTAGTAATTTTTGAACAAATGCAAATGTTGCTGCCAGCATTAAAGCGAAATGTAAGCTAAAATGGGCAACCTCATTTAAAAAAAAACAACAGTTATAGGTACTAAAAGATAATAAAAATTCGACACCTCGCATCAAGAGGTCTTTCTTTTAACTATTTCAAGTTTCAAGTCAAGGTTTTTTTAAACTATTGTTTTTAGTAACATTTAAGGTATCATATAGCTATTAAACACAGATTAGCTAAAAACGGCCGTATTTGGCGGCTTACATTTCGCCTTAAATAATCTTTCTATAACAGGTCTATTATGAAAACTATGAAAAGCCTTTTACATGATAATCCTAATATGAGTTACATAGCTGCTCTTATAAAACCCCAGTTTATAGCAGTTAACTAATACAGGGTTATTCGGAAAGGGTACGCTAAGCCGATAGTCGTCAATATAGTCATCATTAACTACTTATGCTATGTAAGAAGTCAAGTCACAAATTTTGACAGCATGATTCAGAATATTGGTCAGTTACAAAAACAACATATAATATGGCTTGTGTCCTAATGATTAATTTATTACAAATAGCATGATATACTAATTAAAGAACCGATAACCGATGGGGAAGAAAGGTTCTTGAGTGGAGACCACGAACCGGAAGACGCAGCGTAGGTAGGCCTCCCACTAGATGGACCGACGACATCGTGAGTCGCGGGCATCCAGTGGATGCAGATGGCAGGTTGTCGTTCAGTGTGGAGGTTAAAGGGGGAGGCCTATGTTCAGCAGTGGACGTCTTACGGCTGATGATGATGACTAATTAAACATACTGAAATTTTTTTTTAAATTGGCTGATAATTTACTGAGATATAAGCGTTAAAAGTTTTTGGTGCGAATACTATGTCCCTCTCCCGCAAAGCGTGTGTCAGTATAGCATTTGTATGGCGCACGCACGGCTTGACGTCAGTCATAACGTGCTATAGTGCGCTGTCTGTCTAGCTTGAAATTGAAATACTTATAGCTTATTTCTTTTTATATTAATTTTAATTTTGTTTTCGTTGATAGCTCTATTTATGATTATATTTTTTATGAGGTAAAAACGAACTTCATAAAAATGTCAGAACTGGACCAAATTAAAATGGGACCACACGGGAAGTACCACCTTACAAATAAAAAATTTATCATTAAAATCGGTTCACTCAGTCGAAAGTTCTGAGGTAACAAACATTTAAAAAAAACAGTCGAATTGATTACCTCCTCCTTTTTGGAGGTCGGTAAAAAAATGGACACAGGCCTATTGTCTGTTGACTTAAATTGTGAATTGTATGTTGTTTCTATTGTGACTATGACAACTTTAGTATAGAAAAGCTGCCAAGATTGAAATGTTCACGTCTTCTTGGGCCTTTTCAGTTTAACCCGAAACTTCCGAACCATTTCTAAATAACCCGATAATTTGTATTTCAAAACAGTTAACCTACAATTACACACAATAGGAATGTTTACGATGCTATACAAACAACCCTTGTCATCAATATTTCATTTTAACTCCAGAGAGATTAAATATATTTTTTATCTAAACTAAACTTGATAGCTCTAAAATTGTTACCCGTGCCCGTCTCTCACATATTAAAATGAATAGAGACTGATACTTTTAGTCCTGTTAGTTTAGTGCGTGGTCTGACAGAATCAACGACATCTCATATTCATAATCGATTAATAAGCGCAGCATCACAGATACTACTAATTATGTTGCGTATAACTGTACCAAAATTACCTAACTAAATAACCAAAACTATCCATATTGGCTGTATCAACACAAATCCACATAGCTAATTAACTATACTTATACAAAATATAATTCACATAAAAAAATATACTTAATATCAAAACAGTTTTAGTATGTAAATAAATCTTACACAAAAAATAACAATTAATTTCACAAAAACGAGTTTCATACTGAGATTATTTCTGAGGGGCCATCCATATATTACGTCACACGAGTTTTAGGACTTTTATCCCCTCCCCCCGTCCTTGTCACATTTACAGAACCCCCTCCCTTCAGAATTTGTGATGTGACGTCACAAATTTATGCATTTATTTGAAAATAATCAAAAGAAAACATTTTTTATTTGATTTTAGAATCTCACTTGCATGACAACGCCGCTCAAGAAATTTACTATTGTTGCGTGAGAGATAATCTCATAGCGAGAATGCTAAATTATTAATAAACATAGATCATCTTTGTAATTTTATTTATTTATTTACATATTTTCGCGTTATGGATTTTGAATTTTAACATATGACGTCACAAAGCTTTTGACCCCCCTGCCCCTTGTCACACTATGTCACATTCCGGTAATACCCTCCCCCCCATTATCGTGTGACGTAATTTATGGATGACCCCTTATGACAATGGGACCAAATTGGAAGTATACCCACTGTATCTAACAAAAGTTTTTTTTTATCGGTCAACAGTTGGCGGAGAAATCGGTGAACGTACAAAAATAAAAAAACAGTGGAACATAAAACCGTCCTTCTTTATCGTCGGTAAAAAAAAAAAAAACTAGTAAATAGTGAGTATAAAATGTACATAAATTTCGGGTCAGCACACCCTTAAAATGAAATAACGAACCTTTTTTGGAATGGGTGTGGAGAAAATATTCTTTTCAGTTCCTGCAGCGTCGTTTTTTTTTACATAAATCATTTAGAACATAGGAAACTTCATTTATGACTAGATTTAAACGCTTCATTACTAAGTAAATGTTTTTACAAGTTTGTGCCTTGCCTTCCCACCCTATATTATTAAAGGTGCTTTGACACATTACGCGCTCTGTCGCTTGCGCAGTCAACATTGTTAATTATATTAAACTAGCTATGCGCTGTTTCACCTGCCTCTCTCCACACTCATCTTCAACGTCTGAAAGGTTTCGGATGAAATTGGTATAGAGAAAGCTCATAACACGGATTCATGGTTCCTTAAAGCCGGTGAAACCGCAGAACGCTGCTAGTTTAAAAAAACTAAAATGTTGACAGTGCCAGCTACAAGCCACGAAATCTGTCCACGCACTCTTAAGTATTACATGTCAAAAACAGTATAGGAATAACTTACAATTGAAATTGTCGCCGGCGCATGCGCAGAGCGATTCGAAAATGCGATTTTAATACCCAGCGCGTCGCAGTAAAATCATTAATGCATCAGGGCGACTAGAAACAACGGAGCGATTAGAAACGACGGGCAGAATAGAGCCAAAACTTGATAGTTTATATAAAACACTATAATAATCGCAAAACCTAAAGAATTCCTTGGTTCAGTTCCTATGACAATGCATTTTTGGTATGTATGACCAGCAGTGCAAGTACTGTTCTTATCAGACTTTCTATAACTAGACATTTAATGCAGGGCGAACATGTTCATCAGTTGACCACTACAGATATAAAAACGCCCACTGATTCCACTGAACCTCACGTCATTTCCGACCAATACCGTAGGTACGCCATCACTACGCTTTGTTCACATTTTGAACTGACGTTAAACGAAAATAATCGTAACTACAAGTCTGGCCTACGTAGTAGTTAAACCTAGTCTGTAGTTCTTATCGATCGCCAAATTTGACAGTTGACATCGACAAATTCGATAAAAATCCATTAAATCGATAAGTTAACAGTACCCAAAAATTACAATTTATCGAATTTGTCGATTTCAACTGTCAAATTAGTCGATCGATAAACAACGGTACTTGCACCGCTGAATCGACATCCAGGATTAGTTTCAGATAAAGGAACTCTACAACCTAAATTTTTGTACGCATTTTATTATGATAGGCGGTTGTAAGTTTTAGCCAAATATGATTGCTTACTCAGGAACTCTTCAATGGTTAACAACACAAATGCGCAAAGCTTGTTTTTAAAATGTTTTTTTACTATTCATTTATTTTAGGTATTAAGAATTTATCAGTTTCGTCTCTATTGACCCCAAACAGTATATAAACGCATGAAGGTAAGGTATAAATCCGCTTGCGACATCGACAATTCCAAATCTCTAAGCTTCTTCAAATCACTATATTTCCCATACACAGTCTTACAAAGGATTTTGATACCTAAGTACATATGCAACAAGATGCAATAGTTCTCTTGCAGCTGTTCGGCAAAACGCTTCTATATACGGTCTTGGAAAGGATATTGATATCTAAGTAAATGTAATAAGGTGTATATTCACTTATGGCTGCATTAACTATGCAGTCTCGCAAAGGATACTGATATCTAAGTACATAGGTGTAGGGTGTATATTCTCTCGGCGGGGAGGCTAGGAGGCTAGGAGCGGCGTGGGCCAGAAACTCTGTCACCGCGAGGTCTGCCCGCGGCGGCCTGGTTTAGCGCGTCGGTTGAACCCTCTGGAATAGAAAATGCTTATCATTTTTAGGGTTCCGTACTGCGATAAATTCCGGAACGTGGATATACGCCAAAGAACCAGAATCACCGACATAGCTATTAAAATTTGCAAGTTGAAGTGGTAATGGGCAGCCACATCGCTCGAAGAACCGATAACCGATAGGGAAGAAAGGTTCTTGAGTCGAGACCACGAACCAGAAGACGCAGCGTAGGTAGGCCTCCCTAGATGGGCCGTCGACATTGTGAGTAGCGGGCATCCAGTGGATGCAGATGGCAGGATGTCGTTCAGTGTGGAGGTTAAAGGGGGAGGCCTATGTTCAGCAGTGGACGTCTTATGGCTGATGATATATATATATATATATTTAAATGTTTGTTCCCTCAGAAATTTCGACTAACTAATTTTGATGATTCTTTTTTTATTTGAAAGCTGGTGCTTGCCGTTTGGTCCCGTTTCAATTTGGTCTAGTTCTGATGACGTCGATTTTTTATATTGGTAATTATTCGTCAAAAAATTTAAGGGGCCATTCAAGTATTATGTAAGCAGAAATTTAGTAATTTTTATGTGGTCTTTTAATAAAGTTACTTATGATCAAATGAACTGTGATCAAAGGGCCAGCTTGTCGTCGAATTTTAGACTATCGCGATAGTCTAAAATTCGACGCATATGCTTCTCTTGCCTCAGTTACCTGCTTTCGGTACTATGGAGTACAGGGGTTTTATGGCTACCTGTTATAAGCGATTCTGATTAGGTGATTGCGAAAAGTTGCACGACCGCATACCGTATCTCGGCGCCTTAAAGTTCACGTTCGCGTGATTTTCCGCACTGCGCTGTTTCGAGTTATAAGAGGAAGCTGTAAGGCCCGAGGTCTCTTATTCCGTTACCAATACCAATGTTCTCACCGGTAGGGGCCGCGGTAGTGTCTCGCGGGCGAGGCAGGCGGGGGGCTTGCCGCAGCGGGGCTCTCGCCGCGCTCGTGACCCACACTCGCGGACGAGTTACTCGCCGGCTCCTGGTAACAACACACCACATTAATAATCACACTAATATTATAACAGGCCTGGCGCACTCCGCACTAGGTATGAAGCTACAAGTAGTCGTCTTGTCGGACTTGCCGTGCCCGCTGCCGCGCGAGAGACAAGAGTTACGCGATAGACAGAGATGCAAATATAGCTGTAGGTAGCAGTTTATATAAGTGAATATTCGAGTTGCAATTGCCTAGGATATAGCTATTCAATTTTATTTAACAATTCTGGGAACCTGTCCAGGGGTGTAACGGCTACCTGTTATAAGCGAATCAGTTTAGGTGATAACGAAAAATTGCGCGAGCGCAAACCGTATCTCGGTGCGCTAAGGTTCGCGTTCGCGTGATTTTGCAAACTGCGCGGATTAAGGCCTCAGAAAGACAACGCAGGTAAGGAGTTATGTAGTATTTAGGGTAGACACTATGCTACCAACAAGGTGTGACGGTATACTTACGTCAAAGTCGGATGCGGTAGTGATGGTGAGCGGTGGAGGTCCCGTATCGCCGACGCCCACCACACCGCCTTTGGCCACTTGTTTGGCCAACAGCTTGGCCATCTTCGCTTGCAGTTCCTGCCATACAACATGAGACCATAAGTAAACGAGATCAAGGACTGAACTGGCTACAGGACTAAACAGGACACAATAAGATGGACTTCATAAGGGCCGGTATTCACCAAAACTGTGTGGACCAGTCGAAAGGATTGATCCGTATGCTATCCACACTAATATTATAAATGCGAAAGTAACTCTGTCCGTCTGTTTGATTGCTACATAATCACAGCTAAACGGCTTAACTGATCTCGATAAAGTCCACACTAATATTATAAATGCGAAAGTAACTCTGTCCGTCTGTCTGTTTGCTACATAATCACGGCTAAACGGCTTAATCGATCTCGATAAAATTTAGCGAAGTAATAGTATGTATCATGAGGACGGACATGGGCTATTTTTTTCTGAAGAAATCGCGGACGAAGTCGCTAGTACAGTTAGTAGGTTATATGATTTGATACAATCTATTAGAATACCGTATGATTTATCATCTACACTTCTACACTAATAATATAAGGAGGAAAGATTTGTATGTTTGTAGCGAATAAACTAATGGACTGATTTAAAAAATTCTTTCACCATTAGAATGCTACATTATCCCTGAATAACATGGGCTATATTTATTACTAGAATGTAAAAAAGAAACTCCACCCCTGTTAAGCCGGGACAGGCGGCTAATTATTTATAATTTGGATAATAATAGTACATTGTTATCCTAGGGGTGAAAGTAACCCTACCCCGTCTCGGGACTAAATAAGTCTTTAACCCCGAGGTAAACCCTGTGCTTTTCATTACGAATACAAGGAAACTAAAAATAAAAACATGAACTGACACGTTCAAATGCACGAGAAGTGCGGGACCATAATCCTCTGAGGAGAAAAAAAACATAAATATGGAACATGGTGCAATACAAATGTGAAAATAGAACTAGTTTTTTTTTTATAATTTGGGTGTCTGTCAGTTGAAAGTGATTCACCCTAGAGCTGAAATGGATTACTTTCAACCCGCTTCTCAGGCAACTTCAGACCTACTTTCTGAGTATGAGTACTTAATGAAAAGTAAATTTCTTAAGTCTTCAAAGTCTTACTTGTAATTCAACGGTTAAACAAAATGGTGGTGCTGAGACAGAGTCGATCGCTGGCGGTGCTTCCTTCAGCGAGTCTACATCACAGCTCACCACACTGCGGCACACTGGACATGATTGCTGGAAAAACGAACAATCACACTATAATAATATATACGTAATAGGGTAGATGACCGATGTACATATCATAGAAATTAATAGCTTTGATGAAGAATTTAAGTATTATTATGTTTTATATATTATTGTAAAATAGGTTTGGCTATTTGTTTATTGAAATAATAATTTAAATCGGTTATTAAACTTCAGATAAGCGTTTCAAGTTTTTGGTAGAGGAAACTGTCCAGTTTCTCAAAAAAACAAGAAACCAATAGCTTTGATGAAGAATTTAGCTTTTATTGAGAACATTGCTTTAGACTGCCAACTCGCCTGATGTTTATTACAAGTTAGTAGTAAAAAACATACAAGTTCTGCAGGCTTAGCATGGGCCTTGGACAAAATGTCTTTCCACCGATTTTATCCACCGAGAAAGAGACAAACATATGCATATACTAGCTTTATCGCGTCTACGCGCGGATAAAAAGGGTGGAAAGCCAATTTGCCTAGGACCCTGCTGATAAGAGAACATATTTTTCTTTTATATAAAAAAAATATACATTGTTGAATTTGATTTGCAATTAATTATTGGAACACTTTAAGGGAAAAATTCTTTTAAAAAAATTATTGGGGCGCCTCCACTCCTTTGTTGCCCCAGGGCCTCCAGACCCCTAAACCCGGCCCTGCTATCCTATATAATTGTAATTTAGTTTGCAGGTTAAAACTATCATTTTAGCTGTCTCTGAATAAGAACATTATAATGTACAAATAATATTTACTTGATATGGTGGTGCCTCCATTCTCTTCCAATTGGGGAGCTTCTCTAACTCCTCTTGGTAGTTCTTTTTGAGTGCCACCAGATGATTCCCGAGGCAGCGGCTGTGGAAGTAATGGTAGCACTGCGTCTTGATAAACACGTCTCCTTCTACAAAGTCGAATAAGCAGATGGCGCAGCGCTCGCTTGGGAGGTTGCTCTCTGTTAGGTTCTCTCGAACCAGCTGGAAGGAATTTCCACATATTTTATATATCTATAATAAAGTGTCAACAGTCAGTAGCATCACACAACGGGCTAGAAACTCAGAGTCACACAACAAGCAATGGAGAGAGCTATGCTCGTAGTTTCTTTGCGCGATAGAATCCGAAATGTGGATATTCGCCAAAGAACCAGAGTCACCGACATAGCTATTAAAATTTGGAAGTTGAAGTGGCAATGGGCAGGCCACATCGCTCGAAGAACTGATGACCGATAGGGAAGAAAACTTCTTGAGTGATGCAAGACGCAGCGTAGGTATGCCTCCTACTAGATGGACCGACGACATTGTGAGAGTCGCTGGTATCCAGTGGATGCAGATGGCAGGATGTCGTTCAGTGTGGAGGTTAAAGGGGGAGGCCTATGTTCAACAGTGGATGTCTTCTGGCTGATGATGATGATGAGAACAGGTAGGTAATATTACACTCATATTCATTCATACACCAAATATATCCTATTTATTACTTGTTTGGCTAGTTACCAACTACACCGTAGAGAGCGTGGGTTCGATTCCCATCTAGGACAAACATTTGTGTGATGAACATTTGTGTTTGTTCTATTTCTGGGTGTTAATATCTATTTAAGTATGTATTTAAAAATATATATGTATGTATATCAGTCTCTGGCTGCCATATTACAAGCTTTGCTTAGTTTGGGGTCAGATGACCATGTGTGCAATAATGTCCCAGATATTATTTATTTATTTTTATTTTATAGAGTACTGTAATATACCAGGATACAGTAAAGGACTAGACGTGCAAATATCTTATTATATTTTTTTTTCTTACACCTAAACATTTTAAATACAATGTTTTAAACTATCACGCTTGTTCACTAAAGTTATATGATTATTACAAATACAATATCGTTAAACATACGTCAGCCACCCTAAAATAGGTCAAATGATCACTGAATTTCACACCCCTTATACTTATTTTTAAAACTAGGTCACTAAAGTTACACAGTTTGACTGCCCCGGTGGCTCAGCTGGTAGTAACCTACCTCTGCGCTCGGGGAAGTGGGTTCGATTATCACCTAGGGCAAACATTTATGTGGTGAACATTTGGGTTTGTTCTGTCTGGGTGTTAATATCTATTTAGGTATGTATTTAAAAATATACGTATATCAGTCTCTGGCAGCCATACTACAAGCTTTGCTAAGTTTGGGGTCAGATGACAATGTGTGCCAAAATGTCCCTGGCTAGGTATTTATGATGGTAGACGGACAAAAAAATCTTAGGTAGTTCCATGGGCAAAAAAAACCCTGGTACAACTAGAGCAATAAGTTGCACCTCATAATGAGCTTTATTATCTCAGAAATTTATCAGCCAATTTAAATATTTTTTTCAGTATGTTTAATGTAATTTAATTATATTCTCCCCTAAGCTGTTATTTGTAATAAATGAAAAACCAGTCAACTAGCCTATACCTAGAAAATTATACAACGCTTTGCAATGATGTTTCAACACATGGATTTTGAGTCAGCCCTAAAAAGTAATTAACCAAATGTAGACTACATATAGACTAAAACTATAAAAAGTAGCCTCACCACACTGTCTAATAAATGTCTGCCTATATAATTGTGTCTTCATCATCAGCCAGAAGATGTCCACTGCTGAACATAGTCCCCCTTTAACCTCCACACTGAACGACATCTTGCCATCTGCATCCACTGGATGCCCGCGACTCTCACAATGTCGTCGGTCCATCTAGTGGGAGGCCTACCTACGCTGCGTCTTCCGGTTCGCGGTCTCCACTCAAGAACCTTATAATTGTGTGTGTATTAAACAAACTAATGAACTAAGGAGCAAGGGGAACTAGTTCGTGTAGTTCATCTGTGGGAGCACTCTAACAACCTAGTTCTTCAGGAACTACAGAAGACTATAACACTGTTTTAAACTACTTATATCTAGAACATATATCTGGAACATTTTTGCACACACGGTCATCTGACCCCAAACTAAGCAAAGCTTGTAATATGGCTGCCAGAGACTGATATACATACATATATATTTTTAAATACATACTTAAATAGATATTAACACCCAGACATAGAACAAACACAAAATGTTCATCACACAAATGTTTGTCCTAGATGGGAATCGAACCCACGCCCCCAAGCACAGAAGTTAGGTTCACTACCAACTGAGCCACCGGGGCAGTCAACTATCACAGTTGTTCACTACCGTTATATGATTATTTACGGGATATTGTCTTCCCCTGAACATGGCATGTAACCAGGCGCGGATCCACTGTTGTGGGCACGATGGAAATGCCCACCACCCTAATACGTGACTTGTGACGCCCCATAGCTTTATCCACGTGAAAATACGATACACTGTACAAAATCTTGGTCAGGCCATCATATAATATTTTATAAACATTTCCTTTGTAGGGATACACTATATTGATCATGCATGAGCAAGGTTCATACGCTGACTCATACTTGCCCGATTTTCGTGTGGCTGTGACCACTACCTTTTTTGGGGGCTGCATCCGCGCCTGCATGTAACTGCGCCGAAATATCGGGAGCTCCTTCCACAACTTTACCATGGTAAATATCCCGTACATAATCATATAACTACAGAAGACTAATCTCAGATCAAATAATAAATACAGATGGACCAAAACGTACTGCCGAAGTGAAGTCAATATTGCTACCAAAACTACGTGAATTCCCAGTATAAATACAAGACTCATGCACACATACACATTCAAAACTATGTGATTTGCATACTGAAAACATCAAATGACTATTCACACATTTTTTTTAAACCGGCTTCACTTTTCATATTTGCCATAATCCATCTGGTTGTTATTATATATTTTATTATAGTATTTTTTTTCTTAGAGACTAATATTAATTAGGGCATTATACCTACCTGGTAGGAAAAGAAAAGTAAGTGGTAGAAAAGGTGTTCTTACCTCAATAAGTTCAAACACCACAGCACCTCCAATACAATCTGCTAGTTTTTCTTTAATTTGTGAATTAAGTGCTACTAAGAGACGTTCATCCAAGCCTCTAGGGTGCCTCAGGGTCACTTCAGGGCTGACATCTGGATACCCAGGCGTCAGCTTAACCTCCAGTGTTACACAAACGTATTGCTGTTCGATATCATCGCCGGTCGAAGGCCGCACCACTGTTTCGATTGCATACGGCACATTATCAATCTTTTTTATAACAAGATCGTCCATCAAAATCGCCTGTAGCACCTCCACCTCGTCAGAGACTCTGTAAAATGCCAGATTTGTGTTATTTTGAGATGTATTTTGACAAAGTTCACATAGTTTATTCACGGTACACACCTTTGGTCTAAAGTAGCTGACATGGTTGCGGAGAGTTGGACCGAGACTGCTAGGTACTAAAGGAAATTCACGGAAATTGTGCAATAAACTCAGACGGGCACAGTGCGGTTGGTTTACTTTTGAACCTTGGGTCACCATTCAGCACACTGTACAGCTAAAGAGAACAGAACAGAAGAAAAAACAGCTGGTGCGGTGCTGTATACAGGACGGGGGACGGGAGTCGGGTCGGGCGAGAGGGAGGGTGTCTATAATGTACAACATGATATTTTCAGACACGATATTTTACGGCATGATAATGTACAGCATGATAATTGGTGTACATGTACATTAAATATCATGCTGTACAATACTAACCGTCAATTATCGGCTCGTGTCTATAAAGTACAGCAAGGAAAGCACAGCCAGTATTGTACAGCCAATAACCCATGTACATGGGGAAAATCCACTTTTTATCGAGCTGTACATTATTATGCCATATTTTATCATGTCATGCTATACGGGCCGTGCTTTATCGAAACATGCCGAAAATGTACGACCGATAATGTACAACATGATAAAAGGTGGTATCTTCCGTATTGGCTAAGATTGCTGAAATGTCTCTGCTCTGATTGGCTGTTGCGTCGTTTGAACGGATCTGTCACTCATTTCGAACCTAACCAACTCAAGTTTTGACTCCGGGTGGGCTACCGCCAGAAGCACTTACGTTTATTCCTGAGTGTCGCTTCGCCACACTCGACCTCAGGACCTCCCTTGAGCTTCTGGTGCCCGCGCTTTTTATAAACACTCTAGGGATAGGGACTACAAGATTAGGTGGAGTCGGGCTGCTTTGTGTCGGTTCTGTGACCCATTGTGACCTACCTCCAGTTGGGGTGCACTGTGTGCCAAATCTGTCACTCATTTTGAGCTAAGTAGCTTCAGTTCTTCAGCTAAGTATTTTTCATGGTCATCAATTATCATGTTGTACAAAATCGGGGTGTGCATTATTGAACTGAGTCAATAATGTACGGCATAATATTGCACAGCTAAATTCGTGTACTTGTACATCAAATATCAGACTGTAAATTGTTGCTTGAGCAATATTGGGCCGAGCTGATAATGTACGGCATGGTATTTGATGAATATGTACACCAATTATCAGGCTGTGCATTTTATTATGCCAATTACGTACGTTACGTTAATTACGTACAATATCGTGCCGTACATTATCTGTGTCGTACATTATTGCCTCCCTATTGTACGACATAGATTTTACAGCCTGATATTTGGAATCACCGTACATTAATTATTGGCTATTGTTATTGGTTGTGCTTTCCTTCCCATTCACTATCGTGTCGCCAAGTATCATGTTGTACATGTACCTACATGACATTCGACACCCCATAGTTAAGAAGTCTTTCATGTTTTTTTTTTTGAAAGCTAAAAGCAAGCTAAAGCCATTAAGGTCATACCGTTTAATCGTATGCCGAATAAGAAGGGACGCAATTATGTATGCTGCATAACTGCGTCCCTTTTTATTCAGCAAACATAAGCGATGTGAAGTGCCACAATTACGTATTTCAATGTCTTAGAAAAAAAAAGTGAATACAGATTCCTTCAGTCGGAATAATTAGCTTTACCTTACCTGTGGATTTACAATGTAGTTATGGTATCAACTCTCTGCATTATACACTTCGACCAAAATAAAATGAATGGACGGGCCCAGTAGAAGAGCATTTTTGAAGATTACAAAATGAGCGCCAGCTCTCATTTTGTTTCAGTCGGTCTCTAGCCGTGGGAAGTGCAACACAAGATTATTGTTACATGATAACGAAACATCTGACAAAAATATGCCTTCGTGTGCTTTCCGGAAGTGTAAAAACACAAAATAAAAGTTCAGGTGTCACTTTTCACTCGTGAGTATTTATTCTTCATTCTATTTTGTCACAAAATGTAAATTAATTTCATCAAACATCGCTAATTAGTCCCCATTTTGTTTTATTCCATCGTTGCGGGATAGAAATATACACATATACTTAGTGAGACAAGGAAAGCATCACTATGTTCGACAATCTTCACCGCACATCGGACATGCCGAACTTGAGGCGAATGTACCGACAGCAAACTAATTTCGCAAACTACTAATTTTTTTTTTGTTTTTTTCCTAATAGTCGAGGGTGGTGTTTATTTCCTACCAATTACATAAATGTTTATTTGAATATAATTTATTGTAGGTACACATAAATAATGCCCGATGAACTAGTTTTTCTCATGAGGAGGTAAAAAGCATTATTGTATTACACCCCCTTTTTTATTTTTGACACCTCGTTTGAGCTTCATAAGTTTCATAACCAGCAAAGATGTATTTATTCTGTACTGATTGAAATAAGCTACAGGTCAGTGAACTTAAGTTGTCGTTGGAACGTTCATTCGATCGGAAATAAATTGACGAATAGCAGCAATTCCCATACGCACCGCATGCCTAACGCGCGTCGGGCACTTTTCTCTTACGCCGACAAGCGGTCCGTAACACACTTGGAGGGTTAAGTTATAATAAGTTTTGCGTAAATTATTCCTCAGCTGACATGTATAGGCACAGCCGGTAGATTTTAAACAATTTATTTGTGCTTACCCCTGTACCCATCCCTCTAAAATAACAGAATAATAATAATATTACCAACTTATTTACCAACATGTCTTTCCCCCCTACGCTTATTACACCTTCTTTAGTAAAAGATGTTTTTCAAGTAGCGAAGTAAACACTGATTTATTAGTCACGTGACCAGTCACGTCCATCCACGGCGAGACGCAGTGAATAAGCGATCGGTTTTGCTAACGCTACTCAACATGTCTAGCTGCCTGGTGCCTGTCAATGTCAAACGGTTCAAGAGCAATAGACAAACACAGGTGTTCTCTTTTACTCACGTAGTTATTATATTAGCTATCTATTTTTTGCAACAAATTTACTGTACATGGTTACAATTAGGTATTGCAGTATATCGCACGTCACAACTAATATAGTCTTAACTCAACATTTTGCATTTTTGAGTTAAGTATGCCATCAAAAAGTAGTTTTTTTTCTCTACAAACTGGTAAGACCGTTACATTTATACCTCCGATTATCACTGAAAGATGGCACAAAAACTCTTTTTTGACTATTCAATACGTTCATTCTTTTACCAAGTAGCACCGTCTCATCTTCGCCTAATCGGTCGCAACTCAACAAACGCATACGGCTGACGTATGTAACCTCTCACATTTGAAAATAAGACATTGTGAGTGTTAGCATCGGATACAAAAACGTTCCAGGTGAGTAGTCTATATAGATCCATTTCTAACATGCGACTTTTTTGCCTGGACATAAAATAAGTCAATTAGGTTTTATTACAAGTTAAGACTATATTGCTTGACAATAATTTATTTTTTCTGATTATAATGAAAAATGATTTGACTTAAGACTATAATGCCGTCAGTTTTTTTGAGTTAATACTTTATGACCAGTTCAGAATATCCTATGAGGTTCTCGTGGTATTGTTTATTTATAAATGCAACTGTATTAATTGTTCATGTTTGCTAAAAATACATTTGTTTACAGAAACATTGCAGGCCAAAATCGCAATGAAGAGATATAAATAAACTAGCATAAATAAAAAAAAACATAAACTTGCAATATTATTATTAGGAAATTATTATTTTTACACCTCAAGAAGATATAGATAAGATATTCTTCTTGTTATTATGAGATATTGATTATGTTCCTAAGTATTATAATTATTAATGTGCCAAAAACCTAATATTATTGTATTGAGTTATTGGTACTTTACTACGGAATAAGGCAAACTTAATAGACGAATCTCGAAATCGGTGCGACACGATCTGCGTTCCTATAATACAAAATGTATTAGGGACCCAATTGAGCGGAACCAAGGCTCGAAAAAATTCGCAAAGAATTCGTCTATTGGAAAAAGCCAAATGACGAAACTGAAGATCGAGGATGGCAGTATCATTTCATCAAAGCCGGAGATTCTGAGAGAGCTCGAGAGGTTTTACGGACAGTTGTACACCTCGACACGACAGCCCATTGTCAGTACAGCTCAGGACAAGAGAGCTAAACTGACCCGACATTACACTGAGGACATTCCAGACAACAGCTTGTACGAGATTAGAATGGCTCTGAAACAGTTTTAGAACAACAAGGCGCCGGGTGATGACGGAATCACGATAGAACTACTGAGAGCAGGTGGAAAACCGGTACTTTTAGTCCTCCAGAAGTTGTTTAATTCCGTCATACTCGAAGGTACTACGCCTGTAGCATGGAACAGGAGTGTGGTGGTGCTCTTCTTCAAAAAAGGTGACAACACCTTATTGAAGAATTATAGACCCATCTCACTCCTGAGCCATGTGTACAAGTTGTTCTCCAGAGTCATTACAAACCGTCTCGAAAACAGGTTTGATGACTTCCAGCCTCTCGAACAAGCCGGTTTCCGTAAAGGCTGGAGCACCATAGACCACATACACATGCTCCGCCAGATTATACAGAAGACTGAGGAGTATAATCAGCCATTATGCCTAGCGTTCGTGGACTATTAAAAATCCTTCGATTCAATCGAGACTGGGCAGTATTGCAGTCCCTCCAGCATTTTCATATCGATTATAAGTATATCGAAGTGCTGAAGTGTTTGTATAGAAACGCCACCATGTCCATCCGATTACAGGACGAGAGCACGGAATCCAATTGCAGAAAGGCATGAGACAGGGAGATGTTACCTCTCCAAAACTGTTCACGAACGCATTGGAGGACGTTTCCAAGCTTTTGGAATGGAACGGATTGGGCATCAACATTAATGGCGAATACAGCACTCACCTTCGTTTTACCGATGATTTAGTTATCATGGCAGAGTCACTGGAGGACCTACATACAATGCTCAGTGACCTCAGCAGCCTTTCCCAACAGGTGGGTCTTAAAATGAACACGGATAAGACAAAAATCATGTCCAATGTCCATGTTGTACCCGTACCGGTAGTTGTTGGGAACGATACTCTCGAAGTTGTTGACCATTACACCTATCTTGGACAGATTGTTCAGTTAGGTAAGTCCAACTTAGGCAAAGAGGTCGCCCGAAGAATCCAACTCGGATGGGCAGCGTTCGGGAAATTGCGTGAAATCTTCTCGTCCAAGATAGCACAGTGCCTAAAGACAAGGGTCTTTGACCAATGTGTGTTGCCAGTGATGACATATGGTACTGAGACGTGGTCCTTAACTGTTGGCCTTTTGGAGAAACTCAGAGTCACACAACGGGCAATGGAGAGAGGTATGCTCGGAGTTTCTTTGCGCGATAGAATCCGAAACGTGGATATTCGCCAAAGAACCAGAGTCGTCGACATAGCTGTAAAAATTTGCAAGTTGAAGTGGCAATGGGCAGGCCACATCGCTCGAAGAACCGATAACCGATGGGGAAGAAAGGTAATTAAGTGGAGACCACGAACCGGAAGACGCAGTGTAGGTAGGCCTCCCACTAGATGAACCGACGATATCGTGAGAGTCGCGGGCATCCAGTGGATGCAGATGGCAGGTTGTCGTTCAGTGTGGAAGTTAAAGGGGGAGGCCTGTGTTCAGCAGTGCATGCCATATGGCTGATGATGATGATGATGATGATTGGTACTTTGGAGTTATTACTCAATAAATAAGAAGAATATGAACAGCAAAAATTCATCAATAAAGTCTCAAACCAATTTAATACCACCAATATGCAAAAGAGTTTAACAAAAAAAACAAGTAATTAAGTCCTATTTCAAAATTGTATTTCTACAAGCAGGCAATATAGTCGTTACTCAAAGTGTTAATGAAAAAATATTCATAACTCTAAAGATATTCATTTAATTCTCGTTAGAATAGAAAATAAATAAAGCCAGATAACATACCCTTAAACTGTCATTTAAGTTTGGGCACGATAATGGATATTTCAGACAGTATGATTTTTTAAATATTCAAATCGCGATATCTCGAAATCGTTTATTTTGAGTTAAGACTATACTAGTTGTGGGGTGCGATATGTCCGACGGTTTTGACTTGTTTTTACTGTGAAAGTTTAATGGTTATGGCATGTCCATTTACTTTATATTTGTCGAAGATTATACATATACGATATATGGTTTAAGACGATAATTCTCAAAAAGAATTTTATACATTCACTTTACATGAGATCCATTTAGTTTTAGAATGCGACAGACGATGTAAATTCAATCAGTGGCGGTTTACAGGCTTTTAGGGGCGGCAAATTTGGGGTAATTTTTTTTTATGTTACAGAATTTAAAAGATTATTATTTATAGATATACCTAAATGCTTTTACCCAAAAACTATTTCTTCTGCAATGTTAACTAAATCGTTGGGTTAATTAATCCAATCGTAGAGGTCGGTAGGGGCGACAAAATTTGATACTGGCGGCAAATGTGTAAACCGCCACTGAATTCAACGTTATCCTAAAATTATTGCATTCTGTTTTACATGTTTATAAATTAAATTAAATCTTTGATTATCCTACGGCACATAATATAATCTTCAACCTCCAATTGCCCTGGGGCCTTACCCCTAGCTCTATTTTTGCGAGCCAACTTTTGGTAGGTACCTGATAGGTACCTAAAACTAACCAACTTATTTAAGCTGCATCGTTTAAAAGCGTCTAACTTGAATGAACGATAATTACAATCACACGCATAGTAAAACGGATTTTAGTTCATTCAAGTTAGACGCTTTTAAACGATGCAGCTTAAATAAGTTGGTTAATTTTAGGTACCTATCAGGTACCTACCAAAAGTTGGCTCGCAAAAATAGAGCTAGGGGTAAGGCCCCTGGACAAAAGAAAAGACCGTACCGGGGTACGGCCTTTCCGCAAAATCCTTCGTACACTCCTAAAGAGTCTATATACTTACCTACGTGCCGAATTTTTGTCAGTCAAGACCACAGAAAAGAAAAGGGTAAAAAATTCTCACTTCAGTGGTCAAGACCACAGAAATCGCATTTTTTGGTCAAGACACTGACTCGTAAGTCAGTGCCGATTATATACTCTTATGAGTCGGTGAATGCTTGCTGAATGCAGATCATAGATCAGAGTATTAATGCAGATTACTTAGGTAAGATTTTATTATTATGTTATCAGAAAAAATATTATGAAACCTAGGAAATTGTATGATAATTCTTAGGAAAATCCGAGTTTAGGAAATAAATAGGTAGGTACCTACCTATATGTAAATTATTTTGTCAAAGGTTTTTAAATATAGGTACGCGTAACTACAACCATTTCCAGGCATTTTATGTAAGGGATAGGCAAGTCTTTGATAAGGTACATGTATAGTCAATCAAAAGGATAAGTATATACCTAAGTATTATACTAAATATTGTACCGTAGAATTAGCGAATTATCGAACATTTGTGTTTGTTCTATGTTTGGGTGTTAATATCTATTAAGTATGAATAAAAAAAAGTATGTATATCAGTCTCTGGCAGCCATATTAAATGCCCATGTGTGCAATAATGTCCCAGATATTTATTTATTTATTTAAAACTAGCCGTCCGCCCCGGCTTCGCACGAGTGTAAGCTCGGCCTTCGGCCTCGCTACAAAATATAATATAGCCTATGTCACCCGGGGATAGTGTAGCTTCCCAACAGTGAAAGAATTTTTCAAATCGGTTCAGTAGTTTCGGAGCCTATTCATTACAAACATACAAAAATAGCTACAAATCTTTCCTCTTTATAATATTAGTGTAGATGAACGAAAAATAAAACACAGAAATTGAGAATCCAAAATAGCAACACGCAGCCTATAATTAGGTAGGATCATCCCAAATACATATAACACAATGAGATGGTTGTTTAGAAAATGTATAGAATTCCTAGGAAATGTATGTCATCATCATCAGACAGAAGACGTCCACTGCTGAACATAGGCCTCCCCTTTAACCTCCACACTGAACGACATCCTGCCATCTGCATCCACTGGATGCCCGCGACTCACAATGTCGTCGGTCCATCTAGTGGGAGGCCTACCTACGCTGCGTCTTCCGGTTCGCGGTCTCCACTCATTATGTACCTACTTACTACCTATATCTTATCCAATTTATTTTACACTTTCCTAACCTTTTCTTTCTTAAAAGAACAAAACTGTTCGTGTTAGGTAGTAATGAAAAACAAAGTATGTATCAGTATTAAGTACTTAGTTGATTAATTTTCGAAGCGTTTAGTGCTACATCTAAAGAACACGCTGAACAAAGTGTATTCCCTTTACATCCTTAATAGATACAATAAGAAAGGTTCAAAGATCTATACTTACCTACATTATTTTTAGCCTTTACATACCCAAAGGTACCTACCACCCAGTGGCGTAGCTATCTGATAGGACTAGGCGGTGCCGTGCACCGGGCCCTCAAGCTCAGGGGGTCCTCGGACTGTACCAGCAATCCTCAAACTGAACTTGCGAAAATTTCTTTCAACTTCAGAATATAAATATAACAGGTTACAACACGACTGCAACTAAGAAAAAAACCAGTCGAATTGATAACCTTCTCCTTTTTGGAAGCCGGTTAATATACGGAAGTGTAATTGGCTATCACTTCTACACTAGGTACTTATTACTAGAATTATATAATTTCAACTATGATCGCCCAACACCTACTGCACAACTTAAAAAACAGGAATTTCACCAAAAAAAAAACACTAAAAACTAAAACTTATTAGTGCATTTGTTTATATATTTATATAATAAGTATTTTATATATAACTAGCCGTCCGCCCCGGCTTCGCGCGAGTGTGGGATCGGCCTCCGGCCTCGCTACATAATATCAGAATCAGAATCAGAATAAATTTATTGCCAAAACTGTGTACAAAAGATGTTCATTATAATTTAAGCAGTGTGTCAACAGTTTACCCATTGCGGGCGTGCAATTTTAATGTACCGTATAGGTATATTATGTACGAAAAATTATATAAAACTATCGAAAACTATATAAAAGTAACGAAAAACTATATAAAACTAACGAAATAACATTTAAGCATTTACACTACACATTACAAATTTACATTACACATAAAACTAAATAATAATTATACATATATATACAATAAGTATTTACATTGACGCTTGTTATATTAAATAGTACTAGTACTAAATTTTAAAATATTTAGTTATCATCAAAGTATTCTTTGAGACTATAATAAGTTTTTACTATAAGCCAGGCTTTTAATTTAATTTTAAACTGTGGTATTTCTAATGATTTCAATTCTGTAGGCAAATGATTATAAATTTTAATGGCAGTATAGAAGGAGCTATTGTAGAACATGGAATTATTTACTTGACGTACGCATATATTGTATTTTTGTTTACAACGCAATATGTCAGCACGACTTGAGTGAACATTAAAGAAGTAATTTCCATTATTCTTTATAAATAAGCATAATTCTAATATATAAATTCCTGTAACGGTGAGGAAGCTATTTTCTTTAAATACATTTCGTAAAGTATCAGTACTTTCCAGATTATAAATAATACGAAGGCATTTCTTTTGTAAAATAAATGTAGACTTTCCTTCAACTGAGTTCCCCCAAAATATTATGCCGTAACTTAAGTGAGGATATACATTGCCATAGTAGGCGTTTGTAGCAATGGCTTTCGAAGTAGCTTTTTTAATTATTGATAGAGCATAACAGTACTGAGACAGTTTGGTATTAATTTTATGTATGTGTTGTTTCCAATTTAAGTTAGTGCCTAAAATGACCCCCAAAAACTGTGTTTCTTTGACTAAATCGACTTTACTACCTTTATTTTCAATATTCAGCTGTAGAGATTTTTGTTTGTAGTTTTTAAAATGCATTAGTTTGGTTTTTTCAATATTTACTTTTAAATTTATATTATCCAGCCAATTTACAATATTTTTTAGGGTATTGTTTATTTCTAATTCAAATTCTTTTTCGGATTGATTATTTTTTGGAATATATACTGTTGCATCGTCAGCAAACATGATACTCAGATGCTTTGTAACTATGGGTAATTCATTTATGTATATCAAAAATAGGAGTGGTCCTAATATACTACCTTGTGGCACTCCTAATAATATATTTAAAAATTTTGATAGCACTTGGCGAACTGTTTTTGTGTTTTTATCATAAGTCTTTAGAGATATGGCTTGGGATCGGTTTTTCAAATACGATTCAATCAGTTAAAGAGCTTGGCCTCTAATACCAACATTTTCAAGTTTGTTGAGTAACGTTTCGTGTACCACACAATCAAAAGCTTTAGACAAATCTAAAAATAATGCCACGCCTGGTTTTTTTATATTTAAGTCATCCCAAACCTGCTTGAGCATTTTGAATATTGCTAGGGATGTGTTTTTGCCTTTTTGAAACCCAAACTGATTATTATTGAGTATATTATCTGCGTTCAGAAACGAGTACAATCGATTGTATATTGCTTTTTCAAATATTTTAGAAAAACATGGTAGGAGTGCTATGGGTCTATAATTATTAACATCGTTTTTGTGTCCTTTTTTGTGTACAGGTATTATTAAAGCCCGTTTTAGTTCATCTGGAAAACAACCAGTAGAGAGAGAAAGGTTGATAATGTGGACAAGAGGATCGACAATAAAGTCGATGCAGCTTTTTATTAATTGCATAGAAATATTATCATGGCCAGCAGATTTCTTATTTTTAAGTTTTTTAACAATATTTATAATTTCTATTCTGTCTACTGGAGTCAAAAAGATTGTTTTGGGATTTGGTTCAGTTTGGTTTCTATTATGAAAGTTATTTGTAGGAATGTCAGAATGTGAGAAGTTATTTATGTTAATAAAGTGATAGTTTAATTTTTCAGATATTAACAATTGATCGGTAATATCTTCATTATCTATTTTTAAATTATCTATACTAGTATGTATGTTGTTGACAGGGCACGTGTATTGTTTTATGATACCCCAAGTAGCTTTTGTTTGATTCGTACTTCTCTTTATGTACTTTATGTTTGTTGCCTTTTTTGAGAACCTTATGATTCGTTTTAATGTTCTCGAGTACCTTTTGTATTTATTTATGTTGTCTTCGATATTGTGTTTACATGATTTTAAATATAACTCTTTCTTTCTTTTACTAGATATTGCAATGCCTGCAGTTTTCCAATTTGGCTTCCTCCTATGATATATTTTTATCTTTTGTAAAGGTATGCATAAATTAAATATTAGGGTAAATAATCCTATAAACTCAGCATAAGCTTTGTTGACATCAGTTTGTACATAAACATTCGAAAAACTAAGTTTTGATACATAATTTTTGAATATATGTAGATTTGAGTCTATATTCCTTTTTTCTTCAAACCAATACTTTTCATTAAAGCTAAGATTTGTTTGTATTTGAATTTTTTGTGATGTGTGATCTGTCAGCTCTCTTTGTAAGTGTATAATTTCAGTTTTATATTGTTTAGTGTTCGTCAGAATATTGTCAATGCACGTTTGAGAATGAGGTGTGATTCTTGTAGGTTCTGCAATGGCAGGATGCATTTTGAATGAAGCCAAAGTATTTCTAAATGTTTCGCTGATTTTGGTTTTTTCTAGTAAGTTTATATTAAAGTCTCCCAATATGAAAACTTTTTTCTTATTATGTCTAGCCCTGACGGTTAGTTTGTGTAGCATCGTTTCAAGAGTTTGAATGTAAAGGTTGAAGTTGCTATTTGGTGTCCTGTAATTGCATATTATAATTGCATTTAATTCAGGCAGCAGTATTCCACAACATTCAAAATGACTTTCAATTGACATTTCAGTTACCCAATCAAGTTTTTTGTAATTTATAGAATTTTTCACATATACACAAACTCCACCTTGTGCTTTTTTCTTTCTTGAAAAGTGGACTGCTTTTTTATATCCATCAATTTGTAATGTATCCGCTTCGTTGTCACGTAAATGTGTCTCCGTAAAGCAGCATACATGAGGGTTATGTTCACTATTAAGTAGTTCTATGTCATCAACTTTATATCTCATACTACGTATATTTGTGTGCATTATATTAAATGATTTTTTATTATCAGTAGCGTTAGTTACGAAAAAAAATTGTTTCATTTTCAGTTTGTTTGGAGGTACAGTGTTTGTTGAATGTGTGGTCGTGTTGCTTTTTAAAATAAAATGGTATAGTCCCTGGTCTGCAAGTATGTTCATTATTCAGGGTTATTTCAGCAGTTTTATTTTTGTATGCCGTGGTTTTACTAATTTTATCAAAGTAGTAAGGTATGGTTCCAAGTTTAATTTTGTTTTGAGTTTTATGGCTCAAGGAGCATGTAATATTTTCGTCTAGATATGACGCAGCATAATCATCTGTATTTATTTGATCGTTTATTAATCTCGCCATGTGATGCTGGTTTCTCGGAGCTTTCCTAAAGTTGTTTGGCGGTGAAGTAACTAAGTATTTGCAATAGTGAAACTTTCTGACCAAGTGTTTGAAATGTGAATTTAGTATTTCCTCATTTAAGTACCGGTTTTGCATTATTCCTACTATAATTACATTTAGACACTTTAATGATTTCAGCAATGTTGACATTTCTCGCAGTAGTTTAGTGGGGTTTGTATCGTTTGATCCTACGCTTATTACTATCCAGTCGTTTTCTTGTAGATTTAGTTGGTCAAAATCTGTGTTTGGCAGTATGTACTCTCCTGGTGCTCCGGGGTGGGTGAAGTTAATGATTCTGTAAGTTCTTGCATTTTTGTATTTATTACGCAAGTTTATCATTTGTGATGCTAAATTCTTACATGTTTGATCGCCAATTATAACGATTTTACGTCTTTTATCTGAGGCCCGATTTTTCTCTGTTTTATTTTTTATGTTATATTTTACAGGTTCAGCAGCTGAAGTTGTAGTATTTTGCTTATTCTGTTTTTTATTTGTATTTAAAGTCTGTATTGATCGGGATGGTTCAGATATATCACTTCTTTGCTCCGTTGCTCGCTTTTTTTTTGTTTGTTTCAGATCCGTTGAAGTACTTTGTACTTTATCCGAAGCGGAATTTCGTTGGTTCTTGCTTGATTCGTCCATTTGGCGACTGGTACGAGTACGTAAAGGTGTTGAATTAAGTTCTATTGTAGTTTTATTATCGACTTTTGATGTTTTCTTGGCATTTTTTCTTGGGGTAGTTTCATTCAGGGAAAGAGATTCTTTCAAAGCTAAGTTTTCTGTATGTAATTTATTAATTTCTTCTTTAGCTTTTATGAGCTGGTCGGTCAGTTCTTCAATTTCTAGTTTAAGATGAAGCGTTTCGTCATTTTTGCTCATAGTGGTGTAGCTGTCGTTAAAGTTTGTTGAGGTATCTATTGAAGAAGTCTGATCTTCAGTGGATTGATTTAACAATGAAATGTCATCCATAGATATTTGTAAGCTGAACGCCTTTGGTTTTCTTAGGGTTACATTGTCATTTGCATTTTTGTTGTAATGGTGGTGGGTACCGACAGGAGTGTTCGAGTTATCCCCTGTTGGCTTTTTGTTGCAGATACATGCCTGACACTTCCAAGCAGCTTTCTTCTCGGGTTCCATGATATAAAATCTTGTCATCGAGACATTTCCACAAATTAGATCATACGTGAGATTGCATGAAGAGCACAATAGGTACTGCCTGTCAGTTATTTTATTTGGGCAGCCACCACAATCCAAAGATATGATAGGTTTTTTTACTGGTGAACGTTCCATATTTTGGTAGTATACCGTACAATAGTGATTAAATAAAAACAGTTTATTTTAAAAAGTCATGTAACTGTGACGTCTGTATACTGTACCAGCGTACTGTCTCTCCAGTATATGAAATTCAAGTAGTTACATCTCGTTCAAGGTTATATCAGTGTACGAAAACATTCCTTGTCTATGAATTCGACAATATCCTTATGAGCCATCTATCGGAGAGTAGTATAATTATTATATGCGTATTCAGATATCGTAAATAGGTAGATGCAGTTATGAACATAAAGATGTCGTTAGTAGGTATTAAATTCACAAAAGAATATTGAACAATAATATATTTAAGTTGTTTATCCAGAGTCTTATATATTCGAATATTCACTTGGTTGTTCTAGGTCCAGTTTAATAAGTGAAGTAGGTATATTATTTTTCTCATGAAAGCTTCTTGCCGCTTATTTGAACTCAAAGTTCGGCGGTAAAATTCAGACGTTTCTTGTGATATTTTTCACATTATGTCCAATATCAGGTTCAAAGTTCAAAAATAAAAGATTCACTAGATATCCAGTTCATTTTTTAAAGGTTTTAAAGCCCAACTAGTTGTTAATGATAAGTATTTACAACATTTGGCACGTAATTCAACACCCAAAAGTCAATGTTTGGTACGAAAATTCAAAAACTGTTACCGGTCACTTTTGAAAAATATGTTTATTTTCACTTTTTATTGTGTGTATTGATTAGATAACACTCACAGACGTTCATTGTCACTTATATTTTGTTTTTATACATATTGAGATGCAGTATAACACATAAAACTATTTTTAATTTGTTATTTAAATACTTAGGAACAGAACTACTTGTTTACTATGCAGCGCCATCTCGCGCATTTTAATATAATATAGCCTATGTCACCCGGGGATAGTGTAGCTTCCCAACAGTGAAAGATTTTTTCAAATCGGTTCAGTAGTTTCGGAGCCTATTCATTACAAACATACAAAAATAGGTACTAATCTTTCCTCTTTATAATATTAGTGTAGATATAATAAGTACTTGAAATTTTATATAATAAGTTTAAATAATAACAATAATAAGTTTATATAAAGTTTATATATTCAAGTACTTATTATATGTTTATATAATAAGTACTTGAAATGTTTTGCATATTTTTTTTATCCTACTAGAAATACATTTTTGTCCTAGTAGGTACTATCCCACATAATCAAGCTTAGGTATGCCGAAATTGAAAAAAATAATGGCCTTTTCATTTTTTTATTTTTACGGTATGTTCTTTATTAATGGGAAAGTATGGAAAAGTAAGTACCTGTATGAGAAAAATAATGGATAAAAATGTGTTCCTAGTAGGATATTAAATTAGGTACATAAAAACAAAAAAAAAGTTGTAGGATAACAAAATAGAATATAAATAAGCAGAAATCGCTGCCTATGGACACCTGCTACACTAGCGGTGGTGATGATGCTACGTCAGCCTGGAGAGGTACATAGTTTTAGACACCCTTTTTGAAACGCTTCATGTTTAGCTCAGCGGGAAGACCTTTGGTACATACCAACGTATTTTTTTTGCATTTTAAGGGAAAGTTACCGCCTAATAAAAATAGATTTGGTGACTGGACCAATTACAAGTTTCCGCCTATAGAATTATGACAAGTGTTTACCTACGGTACAAGAAACAATTGTTAAATTTTCATGTAAAGTGAGGGACGACCGCAGAATCCGAATCGCTCCCTCTCGTTGTATAAGTTGAGTGTGTAGTAGGGCCTTAGTCCCAAGTCCCTTAGGGCCCAAGCCGCCTGCCAAGCGTGGGGATTATCGCAACACCCCTCTCTATGAGGGAGGCCTTGTCCAACAGTGGACGTTAATTGGCTGATGATGTGAATCTCTAAGTAAAAACAGTCAAAAACGTCCGTGCGTCTCTGTACATACCTAGACATCAATTATATAGTTCACAATGCCAAATTTACTCCAATTTAGACGTTATGTCTCTTTCTTAGTGTTCAACGTCGCTTACCCGCTAGTGCATCGTAGCACTGGCATCGCGTAGCGTTGTAGTAGCATCGCGGTTACTTTACAAATTACAACTAACCAAAAAGTCGGCGTAGCGTGCGCCGAGTTTTGGTTCGGACATTTTTTGGCACGATTGTTACTCTATAGGTATTGTATCTCGATGGTGAATGTACAAAATAATGTATAAATTAGGTAATTAATTTGAGATGTATAATAAGTAGGTACCTACCTATAGTTGGGAAAAAATAGAGTTTAATTTACAAACAGAACATTATTTAGGATTCGGATTCGTACTAACTTCGACATTGTACAATTCTGTATTAGAACCTTCGGTGATCCCTGATGGTTTGTTATATGACCCGTTGTTGGTAGATGACTTGGTAGTAGATCTCGAACAGTTAGGATCAAAGTTCTTAGCTTCGATGAAACTCCATTGAATGTTGAACCTGATCACAGAAAAAAGTTCGTTAGAAGAAAAAAAATACCGACTTCAAGGCTAAACCTAAGTACAATACCTACAAACTTAAATGAAAAAGTAGAAAATATACAGTTAAAACAGAAATTGAAAGTCCTCATCAAAACTTTTGCTGAAGGGAACTGCAAACCAAACGTCACCTGTGTATAGATTTTTTGTTATTGTTGATTTTTGCAAAAAGCGCTGAATCAATTTCGATAAAATTTATATGAGGGACCACCTCAGAAGTATGACCCACTAAACAAACAAAAAACATCAATATCAATTCATAATTGGCGGAGTAATCGATCAATCATACAAATCGAATCAAACATACAAAAAGAAAACATACAGTCAAATTGAGAACTTCCTCCGATTTTGAGGTAGGTTAATAAATAATTGTATTCTACTGGTTGCGGTTAAACTCGTTTTTGAATATTTTCCCTATAAATTTAAGGTACTCTAAAGCCATTGTCATAATTCATAATGGGCAGGCATATAGATATAGAAGATATAGCAATGAAACAACTAAGTAGGTATAATAACAATGATATTAATAATATTTAACAGACTATAACCAATTATCTACGACATTAACGTGTTATAAGGGAAAATAGAGGTTTAAATAATAATTAACCATCGAACATAACAGGAGAGAGGGAAAAAAAACAACGAAACGGTAATGCACAAAATAGGTATTGGGTAATCCACAATAATAATTTATGTATGCGTCCATAATATTATACATGATAATCAGAATTAAATATTCGTCATCGTTTACCTATATAATAAGAGAGAGTTATAATTCTACAATTAAATTAATTTCATGTTATGAAATAACTACCACATAAGTACATTTTTACCAATTTTTTTTTTATTCAGTAATGGTTCGTTTGATCGCCATCTCGCTTGATGTTAAGCGATGATGCGGTCTACGATGGAGCACGCTTGCCTAGAACAAACCGATTAACTCGAGATTTTACGACACCAGATTGTAATATCGGGGAACACCCATTCAGGCAGCGCATTCCAAAGACTAGCAGTTCGCTCAATTAAAGTGGAATCAAAGCGCTTCGTACGGGTTTTCGGAATATCAACCATAAAGCGGTGTCGATTTTTCGTGCCCGCTCTGGCAGTCCGATAGAAAAATATAATTAAAATCAGAACTAAATGTGTCAAAACTATCACTTTGAAATAACACAGATAATTAACCGTCACAAATGGATGACGGTTCTGTGTTCCACTGCTTTTTTTAAATGTATGTTCGTGTATGGTGGTACCAGTACCACCATCATTATTTTGGCAGCCAACAGACCTAAACGCGTCGCATCGTCACTAAAACAAACATTTGCATTACCTACTGCAAGGTGCGTGCGTTGCAGGACCATTTGACGTTCGAAAACTCCTGTTTCTAAGCTTTCTACGCATGAGTACCCCGATTTTAGCATTGTGACGACGCAACGCAACAATTCAATAAATTATTCATACTAATTAGTTCGCTACAGACTTACCGTTTGCACAACATTCTCAATACTTTTTTGTTAAGGACGAACATAATGAAAATCATTAAGCCAATTAAGGCGTTATATATCGTTATTAAAACGTACGCCCAGAAGGGTACTTCGTCGTCATATAGCACGGCCGCTATTTCCAGCAACCAGGATGCGCCCATCAGCATTGATAATTTGACATACAAGGAAAATCTGTGAAGGAAGAAATGTAAAATTATAGGTTATTTATGTACAGAAATATACATAACAAGTGGAACACATTAAAAACCGACTTCAAAATATAAGGTCGGGGAAAAAGTTTCTTCGTATTTTTTAAACAAATTCAAGACATATTTTTTTCAAGTTTAATTACATTTAATTATAATATATATGTGCCATTTTGTTCGATAACTTGTTGCCATCTTGTAGGTAGTGACATGATCCCGTTGCTGTAGAATTTTTGGGACTTCTGATCAAAAAAATGCAACAAGTAGTTTTGACAGTCCTCTCTTGATGTTAATCTAACACTACCCAAAGAATTCTGAAGAGATCGAAACAGGTGGAAATCTGAGGGTGCAAGGTCTGGGCTATATGGTGGATGCATTAACACTTCCCAACCAAGCTCTCTAAATTTTTGCTGAGTGGCCAAAGATGTGTGCGGTCTGGCGTTATCATGATGAAAGACCACACTCTTTCTGTTGATCAATTCCGGCCGTTTTTTCTCAATTTCTTGTTTGAGTCTCATCTGCTGTTGGCAGTAGAGATCCGAATCGATGGTTTTGCCCGGCGGTAAAAGCTCATAATGAACGATGCCCTGCCAATCCCACCATACACACAGCATCACCTTATTACGTGTTAATCCGGGTTTCGCTACAGTCTGTGGTGCTTCACTGCCCTTTGACCATGATCTTTTGCGCACATTCTTGTCGTATGTGATCCATTTTTCATCACCAGTGATCAATCTTTTCAAAAACGGTTCGGTTTCGTTACGTTTCAATAGAGAATCGCAAATGAGTACACGATTCATTTGGTTTCTTTCAGTGAGCTCGTGTGGCACCCAAATATCGAGTTTTTTGTATACCCAGTTTTTTTCAAATGGGTCAAAACTGTTTTGTGGTCAATCCCCAGTTCTTCAGCTACGTCGTAACTACTAATATGCCGATCTTGGTCCACTTTTTCAGAAATGGCATCGACTTTATCCGTAACAGGGCGACCAGAGCGAGCTGCATCTTTGACATCAAAATTCCCGGACTGAAAACGCTTGAACCAACATTGTGCTACTCTTGATGACACTGCATTAGGTCCATAAACGTCACAAATTTTATTCGCAGCGTGTGTCGCATTTTTCCCTTTTTTGTTATAAAATTTCACAATATATCGAATTTGTTCGTTAGATTCACTCATTTTATCGAACAAAAAAACAATTGAAAAATGGCGGGAAATTGCTTTTTACGTTTTGTATTCCTTTTTTAAAATGTCATATTTTTAATGGTATCAAAACCAGCCAGATACAAACAGTACAACGGATAAGATTTTTACTACAACTTTATACATACAAAATACGAAAAGACTTTTTCCCCGACCTATTATATGAAAAAAAACGTAATAAATGCCCCTAAAATTTGAGTGTTGCCCTCGATTTCCCTGGGATCCCATCATGAGATCCTGACTTGGTGACAATGGGACCAAATTGGAAGTCTACTCTACGGAAGAATTTGTTTAAATCGGTCAACAGTTGGCGGTGACATCGGTGAACATACATAAAATATATATATATAAACAGTGGAACCTAGAACCTCCGCCTTTTTGAAGTCGGTTAAAAATAACAAAATTAGTCTGTTTGTTCGCAACCTAAAATTATTTTTATCATCGTCGTCATCATCATTATCATAATCAAAAGGTGCCCAAGAGTGCCCAGGTAAAGAGAAGGTAATAGCGCGTGCAACCATGCCCCGGATTCTGGCCGCGATACAGCCAGGGAGTCTGGCCATATTTGCTCCAGTAGTATGTGCCAATAAAAATGTCCTTGGATCCGCTTGGCCCCAATATCGTCCCACGCCCGCTGAACATTGACTGCCCTAGGTTCGTCGCACCTGAGTTGAGGGCCGCCCAAGCTGACAAAGCACTCCACACAATAATGAATACTGTACATTCCAGTAAATTAAATTTAATATGATTTATAGTGACACACCATTATGTTTTTGCTAACTAAATAAAATACAAGCTAAATATAAACACTTGAAAACCACAGCCTACTATAAAACAATCAGTTAGATTGCGCATAGGTTTATTCTATGGGCAATTTCGGAGTGAAAGCATCGGACCTGCATGATCTAATTCAATCCTGCCCATTGTTATATCGGACTGCCAGAGTGGGCACGTAAAATCGACACTGCTTTATGGTTGATATTCTGAAAACCCATACGAAGCGCTTTGATACCACTTTTGTTGTGCTAGTCTGTGGAGTGCACTGCCTGAATGGGTGTTCGCCGATAGTTACACGAGTCATATCACGAGTCAATCGGTTTCTTTTAGGCAAGCCTGCTCCATCATATACCGCATCACCGCTTAACATCAGGCGAGTTGGTGGTGAAACACAAGTCTATAACTTTTTTTATTGATAATTTTTAAGGGTCCTGATGTTTCGGCGCAGTCACATGCACCATGTTCACAAGTAGGCTGAAGAATGCGAGTGGTTAGCCTAAAACAGTGTTTTTCAAACTTTTTCACGACGAGACCCCCTTAGTATGAAAACAAAAAATTCGAGACCCCTACCTTCCACAGTTTATAATCTGTGTTTTATTATATTACAAATATCAAATACGTACAAGCTTTTTTTATTTTTATAATTACTCATTAATTAATGTTTCTTAGTAAAGTATGTTTTTAACTTTGTCCCGCGACCCCCTTATAGAGGCATGGCGATCCCCCAGAGGGTTGCGACTCACAGTTTGAAAAACACTGGCCTAAAAGATCAAAGTGGTGGTGGTGATTGGTAAAACTATGTTATAAAAATTACCTGTTCTGATTCTTCTCAGTACTGTTGCTGCTACTACTGAACTTGTTCAGTTTATACTTTATCAGCCAGATATTGTAAACAGTCATCAGGAATAGTGTGATATTTATTAGAACTAACGAGCCGGTGGGAATGTGTAAATAATATTGAACTGATCTATCTGTAATGATAAAATTTATAACTATTAATTTAAATAATACTTTTTTTAACGAAGCTTTTTCGTGTTCTTCTCAGGCTCTCAGCAAACCCTTTCATTTGATATCCATACTGCTTCCATATCATAATAAGAACGTTTTGCCCGCCATTGGACAAACGACTTATTATGACTAAAACCAGTTGATTGATTACCACTTTTTGTTGTAAAATTACTATCAGCTTGCTTTTTCTTGTAGGTAAGTACTTTCATAATTATTGTATCTCTCTCTCTCTCTCTCTCTTCCTGACTATGAATCCCACATGGTGGTGGGGTCAGCCTTCCTTACTTTTTTCCTCCACTTCGCTCTATTCTCGACATCGTCTTCGGAAACCTTACACTCGCTCATATCTTTTAGCACGACATCCTTCCACCTTCTCTTGGGTCTGCCTCTGGATCTTTGACCGGGGATGGAAAGTTGCAGTGCCAGTTTCATAATTATTATTATATACCTACTTATTATAAGAGAAACCACTCATGACGCCACGCGATGTTAGCGATATCGTATAGATCTAAACAAAAAAAAAACTTTTCTGTGGTATCGATTGTCGATTTACTTTCAAGGAGCGATGCGATGCAATTCTACTGATTTGCGTCGCCTACCAACTAGAATGCTTACCTCATATATTTATTTGGAATAAAGAAAAATATTTAGATTATAGGTATTGCCTGTATTAACAACAGTGTTTCATGCCATGAAGTGAATACTATTGGCATGAAACACTGAGACATAGACAATGATATTAGACATAGATGCATCGACATATTACAATACCTATAGAGTCCCAATCTCTAAATGAAAACAGTCAAAAAACATCCGAGCGTCGTTGTACATTCCTAGGCTGCGTTCAGTTAGATCGTCGGGCGATCGCTCGATGACGACTAACCCGTTCAATAAACCAGTGTGTTTCAAACAGCGTCGTTCAAAAAGATCATCGAACGTCGTCGGGCGATCGCACCCATCGCACCGTAAATCGGTGGGTGAAAATCACACCGCTGTCAGTTTGACAACTGTGGTTGGATTGCGGTTGATGGCGCGGTAAAAGTTGCAATTGGAAAAAGCTAAGAATATTTCAATTTTTTTTCGAAGGTTTACACAAAATTTAAACCAATATTATACTGTGAGTACTACTATAATTAATTATACATTTATAATGACTACGTTTGATTATATAATAGTTTTTTTATTATTTTTTAGTTGTGAGGTTATAAAAAACATCCGGAGTCGTTCTGTTTCGTTCAGTAACGTCGGATGAAATCATAGACATCCGGTTAACATTTGTCCGACGAAAATCAAACTGAGTGTGTTCTTTCTGAACGCAACCCTAGACATCAATTATATAGTTCATAATGCCACATTTACTTCAATTTAGACGTCATATTACTTGCATAGTATTCAACGTCGCTTATTCGATAGGGCGTCGTCGCACTGGCATTGCGCGGCATTGTACCTAGTCGGATTGCTGTTGCCTTACAATTAACCAAAAAGTCTGCGATATGCGTAGCGTGTACCTGAGCAATGGAATATTATATATTTTTTATACTTTTAAAAGTGAGATCTATTCTACAAACTACAACTGTCATTTTGCAAAGTTTCATGCACTCATCTTAATAATTGTAGAAGTTAGAAGTATCTAAAAAAATTAAGACTGACGGACAGACGGACAGACAGACAGACAGTTGGACGGAAATAACGAATGTATAAGAGTTTCTTTTCGGGCTATGGAACCCATGAACTCAAAGTTGCGCAACTAAATCGCCAAACCGTACGATTTTTGTCAGGAAACAATTGCGATTGTCCATACATTTTCTTAGGCCAAAGGTTTATGCAATTTCTGACCAATATCGGTAATCAATACGATTCTGTTTCTCGTCACGTCATGAATAAAAACGTTAAGTAGTTTCTGAATACTTACCCGAATTCAAACATGTACCAAACAAAGGCTTAACCATATTTGCAGGCAGTTCGTCACGTTTGCTGTCAATGATGGCTGCTACAATGGTCCACGCCAGCGGGGCTCCCCAGCCATACAAACTGTACCACATGAACTTGACCACTTCTCCCCTTCGGTTAGTAGGTCGCTTATGCCTTTGTGCTCTGAAATAATAATTTTGAATCACTGCATGTTTCGAAGGGCCATCGAAATATTTACAAACAAAATATCATTGGCGTTTCCAGGTGGAGTTCTGTGATTGTTCATAGTCATAGTACTTGCCATAGCCATCTCGAAATGTTTATTTATAAATTTTTATAAAACCTTTTACCTAACCTTGCTATCCCGTTACTCGTGCACTTGACTGGTTAGATAGAGAAAATATTCTGGAATATCATAAAAAGTTATACTATGGGACCAAACCAGACAATAGTATAGTCGAATAAATATATCTGCTGTTCCATATAAAAATGTCAGTGACTCTCCACGAAATGTAAGTCTGTATGGTTTTTTTTCTTGCGCATTCAGGGTTTGTCGCATATAAAAAGTTGTTTATAAAGATGAGTAGGTATCCCCGAAGATTTTCAATGTCTTATAGGTCGCGTCATGTAAAAAGAACGCCGGCGGTTAGGCTGCGCAGAAGGCGATTTATCGGTCTATTTGGTGGTATGAGGCGTGGCGCGGGGCGGGCGGGTCACGCGCCGCATGCTTGCCAGAGCGCTATTGGTTCGTCAGTCTAAAATACAATCGCGCATAAAAGTTTTTAATTAGAAATGGATAAGTGAGAAAAATGATTTATGACGTTTATGAAGAGAGAGGCCGATAATAATGGAGTTGTTAATTTAAAAAAATATATGAATCGGACCGCAGAGGTAAAGATGAACTAAGGTAAAGGAAATAGAGGCCGATTATTGTAAAAGCGATAACGTGGTTGACACAATGACCGAAACGTTCAAAATTCGCGTAAGGGATAATGATTCTGACTCAAATGATGATGAAGTGACGAAAATGAATTGGCAACCTCTAGCACTAACACCATTTCATATCACCAGGACGATTTAATAGAAGGAGTTTCAACATTACTTAAATTTTTACAAGCTTTTATTAATAAATATTAAACATTCCACACTGAATATAACATGTTAATTAATTAATTCTATTTATTATTATTCTCTCTAATATATTTTGCCATGTACTTAGCAATAACCAATACGCTGCGAGCAAAAGGCTAATTAATAATTATTTAAAACAATAGGCCTAGTACTTTTGTGCTTAAGTGTACCCATGCGCAAAGACACCCCCCCTACTTTCTTCCAGCGTTCTTTTTACATAACGCGACCTATACCAGTCAACAAGTATAAAGGCGTACTTCCCGCAAATACAGGATTACCCTATTGCACAATAATGTTATAAATGCGGAAGTACGTTGGCGTACTTCCACACGAACGTTGACGTACGAACAAAAAGCGGTTTTCCTCTACACAACACAAATGGACGGGTTGACGTGATTTTTTGCACGTAAATAATTGTAGAGAGTAATGTAGGATACTTTACATCCCCAAAAATATACGACAATATATATAATCCACCTTGTTGAAGTTGATATTTTGAATGAAAGTTATTTTTTTTTTTATCTTAGGGATCTTATCTTATATATCTTATCTTAGGATTCGATATTAAGGTAAAAGAAAAAAAAAAAAAGTAAGATTTTCTGAATGGCGTTTGAATGTTGTGTTGAAAGTTATGCAAATACGAAGATTTAATTTGACGAGTAGATTCTTTATAAGGTGTTAAAGTAGATGCAGCCGGGTCCCGCAAAAAAGGGCCTATGAATGGCCTACTTGCGGAAAACGTCCGCACCACAATATTGGTGTATAAAGCCTACTAATTTTTTTTTGTATTTATGATGCAAAAAAGCCTAATTAAGTAAGGCCAACAGAGTTGATAGTATAAAGTCGCGGGTACCAGCTAGCTAATATACAATAATTACTAAAACATTGAGTGTAAACCGTTCGTAGTATCCACAAATATCAGAAGTGCTCTATTATAGGCATTCTACATGATTCACACTAATGGCATTTTTTTGGTGAGTGGAACCAATATCAGATATAATTTCTACTGAGGTAGAAGGTATTTTTAATTTACACATTTAAAACGAAAAAGGTTGCGAAAAGGCGTCAGCACCATCGAGATACCTACCTATAGAGTCACAATCCTTAAGTGAAAACAGTCAAAAAACGTCCAAGCTTCATTGTACATTCCGCTAGACATCAATTATATAGTTCATCATCATCGTCATTTCAGCCATAGGACGTCCACTGCTGGACATAGGCCTCCCCCATCGATTTCCAAAAGGACCGGTTGGAAGCGGCTTGCATCCAGCGTTTTCCTGCGGTATCTTTTATGTCGTCTGTCCATCTTGTGGGTGGACGTCCTACGCTGCGCTTACCGGTCCGCGGTCTCCACTCGAGAACCACATTGCCACATGCCACATTTACACAATGCCACATTTACTTCAATTTATACGTTATGTCGCTTGCATAGTGTTCAACGTCGCTTATCCGATAGGGCATCGTAGCAGTGGCATCGCGCGACGTTGTAGTCGGATCGCGGTTGCCTTACAACTAACCAAAAAGTCTGCGCAATGCGTAGCGTGCGCCGAGTTTTGGTTCGGGTTTTTGGCACGATTGTGACTCTATAGGTATTATATCTTGATGGTCAGCACCGAAGAAATACATGCTGTTGCTGTTTTTGGCGCGTTGATGTTGAATCTAAACTTTATTTTCAACTCTTAGTTTAATGACTTTTGTGGAGAAGCCACCACAATTTCGCCAATATAGTTCATTCGTAAAATATGCTTTACTCCTTCTTCTGAGGTTTATTGAGTGCACAGAATAATAACTATCGTCCTTTTTCTGTGATTGAGTGTAGTTACACTTACCTGAAAGTCCACCAAATATCGAAAGACATAATATTAAGCCAGAAGAAGGTCGACAAATAGACGAAGTAGAATATTATCGCTGAAAAACAAAGCAATTTTCAGTGTTAAAAATCTGTTTTTCTGTGTCTCTAGTTCAACTCAGAAATCATAATTTTACTGAACTGCAAAAACTTGCTGATGGATTTGTGTAAATCCTAGATCATTCCTAATTTTTGACTCTATACTAGCTATTAATATACTAAGGGTGGGGTGCACCATCTTATTTCAGCAATAACAAACATCGACATTTCAGTTAATGTACCGGTTAGGCAAAAATATTGTTGCACGATCTGACAATTGTTAAATGACGTCATAACTTTAACTATTAACCGTAACTGCCCACGCTTCGCTGGTTAATGTTATTGTTTATGTTAAATATCTGTCAGATGCATAAAATATAATTCCAGCTATGCATCTGCGGTAAATAAGGACTCATTTGACTTGCAACCCTGGTAACTTTAATCATGCTAGTGAATGCGCTGGTGTAATGCATTTCGCAGCTGGTGTAACGTATTTATAAATGTCACTTTTGCGCGACATATAAGAAGATTCGGTTCTGTAATACGAGTATTAATCCTTTTTCTATGGTAATACTTTTATGACTCGTCAAGAGTCAGCTATTATTCCATAGTCTTGCCACTTTTATAAACAGCGAAAACATAAGAGGCGGTAAGATTGGGATATGGCCCCGGGGACGGAAATTCATGCTACAATACTACTTACTAGTTTCTGTACAGTTCATTTTAGCTGAGAAGAAGATATGGATGGCCTTTAACACGAATGTGCAGAGGAGTGTAGTCACGTAAGCCATGAGGAGCATCCCTGACAGATTCCGGAGCTGAGGTAGCACGAAGTATACCATCAATACCAGAATCAAGAAGACCGAAGATATCAGCGACGCTAGAATTAACACAATATAATTAGTTAAACTTAAGACTATGACGCACAGACAAATTTAATTTGATATTGGAATCACAATTTAAACTTGTTTAGTTTTATATCATAATAAAGAATATGAAGTAAATAGTCCATTAATAAAATAAAACTGGAACTGTAGATCATTTTAATTCTTGTATTAAACATCATTTTCTTCCATTAATCAATCGCCGTGAAATATCTGATGTAATTTTCCTTAAAATAATTGTGACAACTAGCATTGACTGCTCTGATCTTTATAGTAAAACTAGCCGTCCGCCCCGGCTTCGCACGAGTGTAAGCTCGGCCTTCGGCCTCGCTACAAAATATAATATAGCCTATGTCACCCGGGGATAGTGTAGCTTCCCAACAGTGAAAGAATTTTTCAAATCGATTCAGTAGTTTCGGAGCCTATTCATTACAAACATACAAACATACAAAAATAGGTACAAATCTTTCCTCTTTATAATATTAGTGTAGATTAATCTTTATGTCCCAACTGGATTGTTTCGGAAATGTAAACCGCTCTTCCGACCATCTGTCTCATCAACTAACTATCGGCAAAATAGCTTTATCGTTCGTGCGTGTGGAACCTACAATATGCTACGAAAGTATAGTCTAGATATGGATATATTTGTCTCTAGTATATCATCCATAAGGAAATGGTTAAGTGACAAATTTTACAACAATTATTTGTGATAGTTTTTGGTACCATTCTGTCAATTAACAATAAATATTTACTAAGCACAACTTAAAAAACAGATAATTAACGAAAACTTAAATGTTAACTAACAATTAAAACGTAAAATAATTAATCTATACCTACCAAACCCTACCACATATGAATATATCAAAAGACAATATACACATACCTACGCCGACGAATATGAGTTCTTTTTCACTGTTTTCGTTTCCAAGTTCTTTTGCTATGAAGAAAATGACTTTTACTCTTTTAAATTTTTTGTTATAAATTAGGTCCACGCAAAAATATTCTGGCTCTCTTTCTATCCACGAATTTCCCAATGAAGTGGAATCAGATGCAAATACACCATTCTATAAAAAATAATAAATTAACAATATAATACAATTTATTTGCTCTGACAGCTGAAATAACATCGTAAAATCAAGGATGATCATATTAAAATCATCCTTGGTAAAATCTAAATAAAAACATTTTCAAAGAAATGTTACTCAGAACCCAACTGTTCAGCTTACAGCCAAGTCACCGCTGCTTTTGTGTACATCTCATATACATACACATCACACATCTCTAAAATTTGGCTAAGTCCACAGAGCTTCGTTCGTTCGAATTTTTCTATAACTATCAATTTCTGAACTATGACTATAATGAAATTAAATATGGAGTATTATAGTATTATATAGTTAAATGGCTTTGGTTACGGAACCCTACCATATGCGTGTCTCGACACGCTCTTGGCCAATTATTATATTTAGTGCCTCGAAAGTGTTAACCTCCTTTGTTTACATATTGGGCACTAAATTAAAACGGAACATATATAGCAAAAAACGTCATTGAATACGGTAAGTATAAATAACTGATTATAGCCAGAATTTTTTGATTTTCTTTTATTTCGAAATTCTGGACAGGACTAGGCTTATAGGCTAATTGGTAATTGTCGTGTCACCTCGCAAATCAACCTTTGTATTACGAATAGCAAAAAAACATCTCATTACGAGAAGGCTATGAGTTCTACTTACCTCTAAAATAAATGGTTCAGTGTCAGTCCAACGCTCCACGCATGATTTATTTTCAAATATTTTATTTTGTACCAAGTGAAAGTCATTCAAAAAGTTCTTGTCAGTCTTCAAAGTATTCGCCTCAGTTTTCAACTCATCTTTTCCTGCTGTTGTTTTGTAAATTGTTAATATTGTGTAATTGACATTTATGCCCAAACTACTCGTACTGACACAAATTGGCCATTGCATTGTTCCATTAATTTTCACTCTATATAACACTTCATTCAGCCCACAGCACTTTGGCGCACATGGTTTTGACAAATTTTCACAATATTCTTTGAGATTATCAATTGGTTTAAGTGTATTTATATCTGTCACATTTGCCTTACAAATGTATTTCGCATCTGTAAGTAACACACTGATAATTGTGAAGTATAGTAACAAAACTAATTTTAATTCAATCATACTGAAATTACGATTTAAATTACTTTTAGAGCTACAAGCGACGCTTTGAAACAAACTAATCAAACTAATGTAATACCTACGTGTGTATTTATCCTGGTGTCAGCATCTCCTTTTCCTGCGGACTGTACATTATGTACCTACAAGCCTATCGAACGTTGGTAAAAATAATACTTAGTGAAATGTTAGATATGTGTTTTTTTTGTTGGATTGGGAAAATATACTCTTTCCCATTCTCGCAGTGCGTCAGAATGGAGATTGAATGGCGTACCCCCACTCCCCTCAAGTGACATCATTAGTAAGTATAGTGCTCTCTCTGTCTAGCAAGAAATGAAAATGCTCATGTTTTCCTTAATTCTGAACACAAATTTTATTTTTAGTGATCACCTCTATTTATGGTCACGTTATTAGTTGGCTTCTTTATCGGCGTCCGCTAACCTAACGTTTCGAGATAAGGAAATACAATGTTGAAAACAATGGTGTTCTTAAGTAGTTCAAAAAAACTGTAGTTACATATATATATTTTTATAAGTAAGCCATTATACCGGATATAAACCGACATTAATAAATATATGGATTCGTCACCACGAGTACCATATGAAGAATTAAATTAAATTTGCTTTTACATTATTGTATTAAGTCATATCGTATATAAAGATAATAGAATATATTTTATTAGAAATGAGAAGTGAAATCAATTTATGAAAACCATATATTATTTTAACTATACATATATTTAAACTACGTAAATAACAAAGTATTGGCATGAACCCTTGCAAATATTATTCCACAAAATTGAACCGTTTAGTTCCCAATATCAAATCATTGGACAGTTGTTCTTTCCGACTCCTTGGTCCTTATAGAGCAAGAGCCCGTGAACCCTAGACCTTCGTTATTTTATAAAAGCTGAAAGTTTGTCAGCGCATGCTTCCAACACAGGTAAGAACGATGGACCATTATGAAGTTTGGGTTACCGTGGCTTTGGCAGGTAAACGGTACTAAAGGTGTGTAAAATACCGATCTAAATTCATCATATAATAAAGTATGTTATGTCGGAATGATACATCTTTGAAATTTGGCTAAGTCTACAGAGCTTCGTTCGTCCGAACTTTTCTATAACTATCAATTTCTGAACTATGCCTACAATTATTTACTGTTAATGAATAGTTTACAAATTATACACAAACATATTAATATCACATTATAATTATAATTTGACGTCAAGCAACTGTTCGGGAAAACCGCTTAATCAACTTTACGCAAACACATAATAGACAAAGAGATTTAATTATACAAATATTATACCGGGTTACGTATATAGGCTGTACTAAGATAAAACGTATTTTTTTACAAGTTTATTGTTAGCGTGGGACAAATCTTGCAGCTGAATTTTAAATCCCCAACAGATTGATCTGAAATTAGCATGTATATGCTAAAAAGTAAGTAATAACTTGTAAAAGTTTAATTTAATGGCACTGCATGTTTAGCTAAATGACGTCATACTAAATCCAATATGGTGGACTCCTAAAAATGACAGACCCAGATTTTTTTTATGCACTTCTATGATATGAAATGAAATGTATTAAATGAAAGATTTTTCAGAGAAGAATATGAAAAATAAAATGACGTCAAACAAAGCATGTTTTAAATAATTATCAATATAAAAAACCGACTTCATAAAAATGTCAGAATGCGCCCTCTATCCCGTAGTGCGTGCATTAATTAGGCACTATCGGGAACGCATGCCTAATGTAGTACTGAGGTGTACCGACAGATGTCTCTTATAATAATTTTTTGGGGGTCAATGACTTTTATTTGTTATATTGTAAAAAAAAAACTAAGTAGGTAGAACTGGAACCAAACAGGAAGCACCAGCTTTCAAATAAAAATAAAATTGTTCACCCAGTCGAAAGTTCTCAGGTAACAAACATAATTTTTTTAAACAGGCGAATTGATAACCTCCTCCTTTTTGGAAGCCAGTTAAAAAGTTTTATTTACCTTTTTTATTGTACGCTTTTATTGTAGGTACTTTATCGCGGGAAAATTTACGGTTCGTGAGGGAATGGCCAAGCAGCTAGTTATTTATAATATAGCAGGAAATCCTAAAATGAGCATGTCACGACATGGACTTGACAATAAATGTATTAGATTTTAAGGATGAACATCCTTAATATGAACGATGGTGGCCGAGCGTAGCAATCAGAAGGCACCTGGTTCGATCCTCGGCCCTGCACCAATCACTTCACACACACATCATCAGCCAATTAATGTCCACTGTTGGACAAGGTCTCCCTCATAGAGAGGGGTGTCATAATCCCCACGCTTGGCAGGCGACTTGGGGATCGCAGTACGTTCACGGTGTACTATTAGGACGCTGCTGCCCATCCTCCGGTGGTTCTGGCCGCAGTTTTAGGACATACCCGGGTCCACCAATCACTTATTTAGTATTAATCATGTGCAGTTTTTATGCCAACACAACGCTCAGAAACGGTAAATGTAATCATCATGAGAAAACTGGGATTTCCAAGAATCTTATAAGCTTAAAGACATAATGGCTTTCACCAAAACGCACTGGGCCAGCACGGTGTATCAGGGCCCATCCTCTCTCTCTCTCTGAGAGAAAGCTTGTGTCCCAGCAATGGGAACAAAAAGCATGATAACGATTATCCGATCGCCCCTCGAGGCGTTCTGTTTGTAATCGTTATCTTATCGTAGAGATAGTGCCAGACGTAGCAGTCGTAGATGATTCGTAGATCTCATGTAGCTCGTAGCAAAACTTACGATCGAGCCTCGTTCTTAGAGGATATTTAACTCATAGTAAAATATCCTCATAAAATAACCAAAACAGTCAAAATAATGTATCGAGCTTCTTGTGGAAATTATACTGAACTAGCAAACCCGGCGAACTCCGTTTCGCCACCAGATGGCTTCGTTTTATGTAACATTTCGTTTGGTGATTAAAAGAAGAAGAATTTTTTTTTTCTGTTCAAATTTTTCCTGAATTTTCTTTGCTATAAACCTCACGGAGCCCGAGACCTTTCCAACGAATGCAAAACCGTGGAAATCTGTTCGTGCGTTCTGGAGTTATAGCGTCAGGAAGGAAAACCCGACTTATTTTTATATATAATAGAAGAAGAAAGATATATTTGCAATTATTTAATATGCAGTTGGGTTCCGGAGATTCCAACGAGATTTTATTTGTGTCCTGTAAGATACTATATCACAGAAGGAGAAGAAACATTATGTACTATGTATTTATGTTAAATCATAATAAAATATGTGACCATAATAATATTTTAGAATCGTACTTGATAGCCGGTATAAATTTTCATGTTAAAATGTTGTGGATTTTTCTATAAATAACAAATAAGTTAAAAATTAAGGGTTCCCATTAAAAAAACGTCTCTCTATGTTTTTGATATAAGCTCTAAAATCTATATATATATAAAAGAAAGTCGTGTTAGTTACACTATTTATAACTCAAGAACGGCTGAACCGATTTGGCTAAAAATTGGTGGGGAGGTAGCTTAGAACCAGGAGACGGACATAGGATAATCTAAAAACGGCTGGACCGATTTTGATGAAATTTTGTGTTCCTGGAGCGGGTTATAGTAGCGAGGCCGAAGGCCGAGCTTACACCCGTGCGAAGCCGGGGCGGTCGACTAGTATAAAATAATAATGGACTCAAGCGTCAAACTTGGTATGCTTATAGTGCGAGTTCTACCCGGTCAAGTGTTAGTCGGACTTATTATTTTGTGGTGGCATGGAACCCTCGGTACGTGAGTCCGACTCGCAATTAGTCTACTGGCAAATTCATTCATTGCTATATGACATTTTACACCCAGTCACATTTTACGAGTATTATCGAATGGAAAACTTAATTTTCATAATGGTCCGATAACACTTGATAACACATTGTTTTTTTTTGGCATTGTATTGAATGGTCACATGCCTATAATAAATCTAATTATCTAGGCATTGATCTTTTAACGCCCCTCGTAGGTACATATCTATAATTTAATGACGCGACCTTCGAAAAATTATACATAGAAGTCACAATGCGTAGAAAATTATAGTCAATAAACGTCCGCAGTTTCATATATAAACATAGCTGTATACTGTATTTATATATATCGAAACAAAACTATTTTATCAATACCAACCGTATTTTAATACATTTACGGCTCAATTCTCTAATGCCTGTTCGATTTGCACAACATCGTCAAAACTCGTGAACCGTCGTTGAGCAAGCGAGACGGCGATTATGTCTGAATTGCAAGTGGGAACTTCTCTTCCGAGAGAAAGAGACAATTTTCTCTTTCTCTCCCGTTGGTCAGACGGTGGTTCGTCAGCCAAGTTGACGTGTCTGTTACGGCTCTTACGGTGTTACGGCTTGTGCAACTATCGCGTGACTATGGATCCAATCAGGCTGCGTATTGAGTCCAGCCAGATTGAGTATTGCCGCGATAAGCGCGGTATGTGGTATCTTTGTATTTTTTAGATCGATGGACGCAACGGATATACTTATTATCTATAGTCGAATCCGGTCACTGGATACGTTTAAAAACAATTCATTATCCAAACATAATACCCTTGAAAGTGGGTATGCCGAGACGTGCCAAATAAATCTATATAACTCTAAACAAAGTACATGTGTAGGATGGAGCTATTTAGGACAATAATTGTCCTTATTTTTCTGATCAGTAAAATACACTACGTTCTATTGAAAAATGTCACACCAAGTACGATTGGTGATTTGGAAAGTGTTAATAGAAGCCTCTGTACCAATGCCAACTGCATCATGAAATGTTGCCCTCTCGGAAAATATATTACCACCACAAAGAAAAAGTTTCAGAAAAGGGAACGAGTATGCGAATTCGATAACAATACTAAAGAGTTGGCAAGCCTGGCTAAAGAAATTTTTCACAAATATCCCGATTTCTCGAAGTTAAATTTTACAGTAAAAGCCGGTATTTTCGAAGCAAATGAAACTTTCCGAACTGTATCAGTGAGTGTAGCCAGTTGGTTCAAAGTGTATCTCACTGAAGTAAGTAAAAATGATTTAAGTAATTGAGACAATGCTTCATCGAGGTCTATTCTGCAAAAATATTTGGTCAGTTCAGTTGGTCGGAACGCAGGTATTGAGTCTCTTATAAGAATTATTTTGAAACCGTCAATGTTTAATGCGTTTTTTAGGGTTCCGTACCCAAAGGGTAAAATGGAACCCTATTAATAAGATTCCGCTGTCCGTCCGTCTGTATGTCACCAGGCTGTATCTCATGAACCGTGACAGTTAGACAGTTGAAATTTTCACAGATGATGTATTTCCGTTGCCGCTATAACAAAAATACTAAAAAATAGCATAAAATAAATATTTAAAGGGGCTCCCATACAACAAACGTGTTTTTTGCCGTTTTTATAGATAATGGTACGGTAACCCTTCGTGCGCGAGTCCGACTCGCACTTAGCCGGTTAGGTATATTACTTTCCCTTATAACTATAACTATATCTAAACAAATCTTGAAAGTAAATTTTAACCTACTTATAATGAATTTATCGTAACTTATTGAAAATTGCAAGTATTTTATGTAAGTAATAGCAAGGATGATTTTCTATATGATCGTCCTTGGTAATAAGCATGACAGTACTGAAATTTGGTTCCAATGACCTGATTCGATGATGAAGCCTGAGGAGATGGATATTGGAACTCTTCAAAGGATTCTAGTAAAACCCTCAAGTTTGGGCTACTTTGCTTTACCAAGACCCAGGAGGTGGTTCATGAAACGAGTTTTTAACCGACTACAAAAAAGTTATTTAAACGGTTTGGAAAACTCTTTTTTATTTAGTTTAGTAAATCTGTCAAAAAAAAACTTGAGAGGTGTCAAGGGACACCCAGATTGCCCGGATGGAACGAAGTTAGAGATAGAGAGAGAAGAGAGAGACAGACAGAGAAACACGCGCACGCCGCACGGCTTACTACTATAGCAAAAAGTGTCGTTACAACTTTTGGTCTTAATTTTTTCCGTCTAGCCCCCTTTCGTAACGCGCGATAAGGAACTTCGTTCTCCAATAATAATATTAATTTTATTATAAGGATGTGCTTTCAGACTGGATCCCATAGAAAATTTCTCAAAATCGGTTCTGTAGTTGGTTTTTAAATCAAAATACCTGAAAAAATACATCATCCAAGTAAACCAAATTGGGTATATGCTTTTCTGTTACTATTAAAGTCGGGTTTTCTATATATATTTATTTTTATACCATAGGTGGCAAAGAAGCAGACGTGCTGCCTGATGGTAAGCAGTCACAGTCGCCTATGGATACTTTTCTAACACCAGAGCAGTTCACTGCACCTGAGGCATCACAACTACGTTGCCAACCCTTTACGAATCTATTAACTCGCCTATTGAAGAACCCCATGTCGAGAATTATTGGGTTTTAAACTTATAATATTTAATTCGTTTTTTAAAGTATCCTGAAGTGTATCTGGAGATGCCAAACGCCTACGAACGATGGACCTTGATACCAAACGACAAGTTTTGTTGGGACTACAAAATAGGTCGTGCGACAAGATCTATCAATCCAGGCATTTGGGTTGCTTTCCCGGAAGAACCGCCCGTATATGAACCCGTCAGCGGAATTCGCTCAATGCTCTTGACAGCTGGTATGTATAACTTAACGTTGTCTTCTTTATTCCGTCCTATTTTTTGGCTAAAAGCTTGGACAATGTCAAGTATTGATCATAAGAGCCGGAACAGACGTATAGACCACGAACCACGAACCGCCGTCTGACCAACAGGACGGTCAGACGGCGGTTCGTGGTCCGTTCGTCTGTTACGGCTTTTATATTTCTATAATGTCAACATCCTGAAGATTGTTTTCTTTCTTAGTACAGTGGCAGTCTGCCCCGTCAAGTTATGCCACCGAGGGGACATTGGTGTGTAGACAATATTACACATCTCTTTGTATCGACATATTTTTTTACGATGTTCGTGTTAGCGTTGTTACTTTACACAAGCGCGAGCGATGATGGCTGAGTAGCATGTGCGCTTTACAATCTGACGGCAACCGGTTTGATGTTTGACCATGCACCAGTGGATGTTTTATTGCTAAACAAATTATGTGCAGTGTCAATGCCATCACTCAAGAGCGGTGAAGAAGACTTCGTTATGAAAGCGGTTTGTCCAAGAACCTCTTAAAAAACCTCAAGTTAAAAAACATATGACATACACCATGGTGGATTAGGGCCCATACTCTCTCTCTCTCTCTCTCTCTCTCTCTCTCTCAGAAGATCTGTGTCACAGCAGTGGGAATATGAAAGGCTGATAATGAATTACTTTTTACAAAACTTGCCCGGAGAGGCTGAGTGAGAGTGTCTCGAAGGGTTTCTATCGCCGATTCAAAAAGGCTCATCGATTGACGCGAGAGGTTCAAAAGAAGGATTTTATTGTTGACAGTTCGAGATGGGGTATTAATTAATTGCAGGTATGCTGGTGTCATGCTTCTTCCTGGTGTTGGTGCTGGTGGTGTACAGCGTGCTGCCGGAGCTGAGGAACCTATGTGGTCTGATTCTCATGGCGTACGTGGCGAGTCAGCTCGCTGCCTTCCTGCTGCTCGCTATCATGCGCATTCAGCAGTACGAAGCAATAGTATGTCGAGGATTTAGTAAGTACAACTACATTTAATTTTGTTGACCGAGCGAAGCGATGTCAGAGTCTACGGGAACCGGGAACCAATCGGCCTCTGTATGTATGTTAATCCGAACTTTACGAATTTTTTAAGCACCTTATTAGTTGAGTTTTTAATTTATGTTTGTTAAGGTGAGTTTTCCCACTTTTAAGCTACGTTTGTTACTACAGATTACAATAAACATACATTACAAGTTAAATAGAAGCTTGTAAAAACAGATCATATTTACAGTTGTTTGTCCAGTACTGACCTCGCACGTTTTAAACCCGCGACGCAAAATGAGAGGTATTATAAGTATAACGTGCCCCACGTTGGGCGCCACTGAAACGTTCACCAAGTGAAGCTTGGTGAAGTTCTACCTAGCAGTGGGTAGGTGTTTCAAAGAAAAGAGTTTAAGATAGTATAAGTTAAGATTTATTAAAGCAAGCGAATGAATTTACAGACAGAGGGTCGTGAGCTCGGAAGGTGATGGCGATAAAAAAGTGTTGGTCCCTTGTTTGGAGACTTAGCTTGAAGAGCTTGGGGCGCCGGTCGCCGCGTAGCTCGACGCGGCTCGTGGCACGTGGAATGTCAGCTGGGCAGTGTAGCGACGAGACAGCTCCGTCCGAGGTTTTCAGGCGTGGTCAGAGTGTAGTCAGCGCGTCACGTCGCTGTTGTTGAAGACGTGACCGGAGTACGGTCAACGTGGTAGCGAGTAAGGTCCGCACGTCACGACACTGTTGTCAGTATCGTGGCCGTAGTTTAGTAGAGGGTAGGAGCCTGAAAATGCGTCAAAGAACTCCGCATGAGGATCAGTACGGCAGCTGCTCGGCCACGTCGTGTGAGTCCCGTAGAAAAGACGGCAGATCTGACTAGGCGCCCATTATCTCACATGACGTGGTACCGGCGTTAACACAGTTTTTGATCGGAAGGATCCAAGTTACAGAATGCTTTAAGAGCTTAGAACACAATTATATTAGAAATATAAGTACAGCAAAATAAGTAGAATATAAGTATATGAACCGCACTTGCACTGCGTTTTACAACACAGGTGGCTTGTAAGATAATTCACATTTTAAAAGTATTTCCAGTTTTAACACTGAACGAAACTTACCCGATTGGAGTACGGGGCTACAAGATTATAATTATAAGTTTAAAGGTTATGTCTGAACGACTTTCACACGGGAGTACCGCTGCACAAATGAGACGAGATTTTTAGTTCGGGTTCTATATATAACCTATTCCTTCTAGAAAGAATATGATATTTACATACCCGAATCTTTTAAAATGCAATTAAATATTTCCGAGGGTTAGAACAATGATTTTTCGCTTAACGAAATGAAAGTGATTGACATTACGTCAATCACCTTCATCTGTCAACAATGTTTATGTCATAGTAGTGACCTTTTTTATTGGTTAAGTTTGGCTTCTAGCTATGTGCCATTTGCCATGTATTGGAAGTCGGTAACGATCATGGAACGTTACACGTGTGTATCTGTGTATCTGTATGTGTCTATGTATATGTCAGGGGTATCGTAGCTTCCAAACGGTTGAACCGATATTGATTAAGTTTTTTTTATTTGATCGAGAGTTTACTTAATTATGATTCAAGGAAATCTATTCAGCCGTTTGTATGTCAGCTCTTATTTATATACTAGCAGAGCCCCACGGTTTTACCCACGTAGATCACTCTTATAATATCAACAGCTATTTGGCAGTGTAAGTTCCGTCAAAATCGGTCCAGCCGTTTTGGAGTCCATAGAGAACATACATATACATACATACATATATATATTATATTGCATATGATATAAATGAAATTTTTGTTAAGTTATAAGTATTTTAATTCCATGCTACACAGAGAGCGCATTAGAGCATTTCCTCTCTATCCTCACCTAAATCTTTAAACGCTCATATCTCAGAGATTTATCAGCCAATTTTTTTTTCAATATGTTTAATGTAGTTAGTTATATTCATCGCTAAGCCTGTTATTTGTAATAAATTTAATATTAGGATAGGATAATGTTTAATGTTTGGTACAAGTGCCTAATTATATTATCTATACGCTCCAGAGGCATATTTAAAATGAAATGTTTTGTAGCAAGAGATAACACGTTCGCTTATATGACTCAGTCATCCTTGTGAAACAACCATAGGTACCTACTCGTAGATATTTGATATCTATATCTATAGATAGGTAGGCACTTTGGAATTACCACATTATACGGTGAACCTAATGAATGCGGTGATTCACGCATTTCCTACACACAAATACTTTTTAAACTCAGATCAGATAAACATTGGAGATATGCATTGGTACAATAATTTTCGTTCCTGTTCAAATGTCTCCGTATTTCTCCCAACTTTTTTCACAACAAAATAACTGTAAGTGCAACCCAATTATAAAATTTTCGCGCTCTAAAAACTTGCAGTAACCCCAATGAATGAACTAATACTCCACATGCAAAAGGGCGGCAAGATCGTCTGAAGGGTGAGCTCAATTAAAAGCATCAATATTGATTAAAATTCACGGAATAAGGAAGCCCTATTCCGTAGTAATGCCCGTACCCGGGACCCGGGTATGTCCTAAAACTGCGACCAGAACCACCGGAGGATGGGCAGCAGCGTCCTAATAGTACACGGTGAACGTACTGCGATCCCCAAGCCGCCTGCCAAGCGTGGGGATTATGGCAACACCTCTCTCTATGAGGGAGGCCTTGTCCAACAGTGGACGTTAATTGGCTGATGATGTGATGTGATTCCGTAGTTAAAGTCCTTGTAGAGTAGTAGTAAATTATCTACCTCAATTGCTCAATTGCTCTATTACCGAATATTATATATTTGAAATTTACCTAAAATTGATTCCATCTTTTTAGCTTTCACGATATATTATTTTTGGATGGCGAGCTTCTGCTGGATGAACGTTATGTCTTACAACATTTGGTGGACTTCCAGGTACTAGCAACATTTACTTCTTAAATGCAGGGTGTTTGGTTAGACGACGGACATACATACTTCAGTACTCGATTCTAAGGCCATTTTTTTTAAGACCTTGATCCGCTGGACATTTTGGCTGGTAGATTTACCGAGTCAAAAGACTGAGAGAAACGGTCTTATTTTTTTTTAACTTAAATCGCGTGTAATTTTCCAGTTTTACGTGCGCGCTTGCGCATGTGTTCATGATTTATTTATTATATTATCTTTGATTGCTATTAAATTGTAGGTGAGATATCGGTAAAATATTTTTTTGTATGGGACCAAAAAAGGTGATATTTTTTTATACTAACACTTCGCTGTCCTTCCGTCTGTCTGTCCGTCTGTCACCAGGCTGTATCTCATGAACCGTGATAGTTAGTTGAAATTTTCACTGATGATGTATTTCTGTTACCGCTATAACAACAAATACTAAAAAACAGAATAAAAGAAATATTTCAGGGTACTCTCATAAAATAAACGTGTTTAAAAAAAGTATTAGCTCTAATGTTAAAACGGTAATACGTACAAGCGTCAAACTTGGCATGATTATAATACATACTCTAAAGTAAAACAACAAATAATAAATAATGGCCAAGTGCAAGTCGGTAACAAATTGAGCGTCGCTTGCAAAATATTAACTACTAGCCGTCCGCCCCGGCTTCGCACGAGTGTAAGCTCGGCCTTCGGCCTCGCTACAAAATATAATATAGCCTATGTCACCCGGGGATAGTGTAGCTTCCTAACAGTGAAAGAATTTTTCAAATCGGTTCAGTAGTTTCGGAGCCTATTCATTACAAACCTACAAACATACAAAAATAGGTACAAATCTTTCCTCTTTATAATATTAGTGTAGATGTGACGGCGGCGTAGCAATTGCTTGGCTATTTTGGTTATTTGGTGGTTAAGTCGGACCAAATAGTTTTTTTAAGTTGTTATTGTATTTTGTGGTGGTACAGAACGGTACTTGTCCGATTTTATTAACTAGAGTAAATACAAAAATTCGTTTAATAAAACGTTTGTTGTGTGGGGACCCCTCTTTAGTTTCTACTTTTTGACATTATTATTATTTTTTAGTTCATCTGCCGTAACATAAAGTAACATTACATATTCTGTCAAAATTTCAGCTGGCTATCTAATACGGGTAACGGGTCGAGAAACACAGCCGTTAAAAGATAAAACAGACAGACAGACAGCGTAAGCTTAGTAATAGAGTCCCGTTGGTACCCTTTGCGCATCGAAGACTTAGCAGAACCTTTTCTAAGAATCTATATGTGCCTCTACATTTCGCTCTCCATTCAGGGGCTACGCACATCTCAATAAAGCCCGCCCTAACTACCGGCACGGAGAACGCTTCAAGTTCATAATGTATTGCTTGTATGGATTTGGCCTGCCACTCGCCATGACCGTCGCACTGGCTGTCATCAACGAAATTGATATGAGTCACATGCCCTGGTTCATCACACCGAAATTACATCTCCAGGGATGCTTTATTGAAGGTCAGTATATTGCACAGTAATGCATTTATTTAATTTATTTTTGTAATTGTCTTATTGAACTTCCTTCACGGAAAGTTAAACAAAGGGGATTCACACCCCCCCCCCTCCCCTAATTTTCTACTCTTCAAGGCATTGCTAATATCTTTTTTCTTATTATATTTTTTTTTAATCGGAACCCATTCAGGGAAGATGACGCGTATACATACGATACTTCCACAGAAAATGACAAAGAGCATGTCGAGACACGCATATGGCCAAATCCAAAGACATATTAATTGTGATCACAAATCCTATCACCATGGATAACAAATTTCTACGTCTAATAGCAGCTGCAATGCCGCCATACGTATGGATACATTTCGCTAGAAATTACGAGGCATGATTTCTACGTGATTCCATCCATTCACAGGCGGCGAGAAATTCCTCTACATGTACGTGCCAATGCTGATCCTGATCTTGTTCAACCTGATATTCTACCTGATGACGGGGATCAACGTGTGGCGTCTGAGTCGTGGAACTGCCGGCTCTGCAGCTACTTGTCCGCCGCGTGAGCATCACAAGCACCTACATATGTAAGGTTTTAAACCCTTACCTTTGTTATACGTACGATGAATGCGCGGGCGCTTTGTTGCAACGACAGGTTATGCTCTGTCTTGCTAAAAACGGTAGGTAGTCTTACTTGTTTTAATTGAGTGAACACACAATCAAGTTGTTTGCCTGATGGTATGCGTCACGTTTCCTCATGGCTTAGTGTCACTCAGAATTTCGAACTTCAATTCAATACTCTGCAATGCACTGTGCTCGTTATCCTGTGATATTATGTAGGCAATATGTTATATGTCTTTATACCCAATTAATTCACTGAAACATTTCCCTTCAGTCTTGAACACTCCTGCTTGACAGTTGAATAACAGGCATCCTTCTTTTGCAGAGTCCGTCTGGGAAGAACCTTCCAGACAGACTCTGCAAATGAGTCTTACCGTTACAAAACTTTTTTAATTGTATAACAGGCTTGCGCTTGTCCATCACCTCGCTTGATGTTATACGAAGATGCTGTCTACAATGGAGTAGGCTTGCACTTAGAAGAAACCGTTTCACTGGCAAGTTAAAGACACCCAGATTGTAGTAACTATTGGGGAGCACTCATTCAAGCAGCGAAGCAGCGCATACCTCAATCTAGCAGTTCGGTAAAGGTGGAATCAAAACGGTTCGAATGTAAAGACTATATAGTGAGTTACAAACCCACTATTTATAAATCCCAAAAATAATTAAATTTTACTTGCGTCGATACTTAGCCTATTTTCACCTCAGGGATACAATTCACAGGGCGGGCGCCGTGGTGGTGGCCACAGAAGACGCCAAGCGGCGCAAGTATGCATCACTCTCAAGTGAATATATATATATGTTATGCTGCTTGGCGTCAAAACTTTTGGTCCATGGGGTCCATGGACCAAAAAGTTTTCTAAACAAATTTCGCCACATAGTCGCCGCCGCTGGTAATAATAGAGCTGGCTTATTCTTAGCGCAAATAATTTCATTGAATGCAACCCACGCTCTTGGTACTTTCCAACACGGACTATATCTTGTTTTAGACTTTGTAATAATTAAGGCTTTTTTGTTTGCTTCGTTTGAAATACCTTTGTACTTAAATTAAAATATTCTAGATTCCTTTTGTACCTGAAGCTGTCCGTCGTGATGGGCCTCAACTGGATTCTGGAAGTAATGAGCTCCAAGTACCCCAGCAGCGTATGGCTCATCAGTGATCTTTTCAACATGCTCATTGGAGTAACTATCTTCATCATATTTGTTTGCAACCGCAGAATTCTGAAGAAACTTGTAAGAAGGTATGCAATAGTTGTACCTACTGTTAATAAATAACTAAATAGGTTTGCATAGTTATAACAACACATGCCTTTACAAAAATCATTGTTGAGTAAAACCACAGACCTCGTTTTTTTTGTTTAAAACTCGTTTGAGAGTTCCGTTCCAGTTATCGGTATTTTTTTCTTAAAAATATTCTTTATTTAACCTACATCTTCATCACTACATCTCAATGTACTAAAATTTTGTCTGATTCGTCAACTATAACAGTGACGGAAAATCATATGGGGAAACGTTAAATTTGCCATAAAATAAAAACTAGGTAGATAGGTATCTGGCATGAAACTGAAGTTACAGCACTAGACTTTTACCCAAAAAAACAATTAAAATTCATTCCGATTGTTTTATGCAAGTAAATTCATTAAATGTGATGAACGTTTTGTGCTAAAAAAAGTACGACATGAAATTAGACAGGCCAGGTTTTTTAGTTTTCATGGTCTATCGAATTGCGTTATCTGTTGCGTTTTCTTTATTATACAGGACGTGATACGACATGAGAGACCCAGAAATAAAAGAAATTTAGATAACGTATGAGTGTAAAGTGTTATATTTGATTTTTCCTTTAACATAACACACTTTAATATGCAGATGGAGACCCGGACAGAATTCCATGGTGAACAACTCCTCTATTTCCGACGTAGAGGTACACGAAACGCACACGCAGCAAGTATGCGATAAGACCGCCAACCCTAGTAAATCTAGATACGTTTAGAAACCTATTAAAACCATGTTTGTGGGATAAATACGAATATTCTAAAAATAAATACGTGATAAACACACCCCGACTACGAACGTACTGTATGGAATCATAAAACCTCTAGTACCATTTTTTTTTTATCCCAGTATTTTTAAATCTGGGTCTCAAAGATACATGTGTAGCCTAGTTTGGGACCCATAGCCAATTTTATATCTTGGTACTTTTGTAAAGTTTTTAAGACAGTAGGTATTATATTGTTGTGCTATTTAAAGTTTAATACTAATTAACAATGGATGGATGGTGGATGCAGATGGCAGGATGTCGTTCATTGTGGAGGTTAAAGGGGGAGGCCTATGTTCAGCAGTTGACGTCTTCTGGCTGATGATGATGATGATGACTAATTAACAATAACTGCCCAAGAGCGTTTCGAAATACGCTTACGGTATGGTTCCGTAGTCAAAACTATATAAATGTGATAACGTTCATAGTTCAGAAATTGGTGGTTATACAAAAATTCGAACAAAGAACTTCTCTGGACTTAAACAAATTTAATTGTAAATTTAATAAAATTTACTCATATGAAATTGTCGTCCAATTAAATATTTATAATATGTAATTACTTATAACCTACCTACACTAGTTACGATTCTTTAAAAAAAATACTTTATTTTTTACATTCATTAATACAATTAGGTTCTAGTTCTAGGTTTCATTATTGTTTTTTTTTTACTATATCCCTACCTTATTTCAAATTCAGAGGAAATTATTTGTATTTCCTTTGAGGTTTCAAATAGTTTTTTTTTACCGAAACAGAATAGATCTGCGTTTGGCCACCAACTAGCTTAATGGTAAGCTATGGCCGAGGATGGAACACGTTGATCTAGAAGAAATCTTTTCACTCAAGTCTAAAAGGAATAAAATTGCGGGTAAAACCGCGGTGCTCTGCTCGCAGTTGAAATAATGTTTACTTCAAAATGACTTCAGGCCCTTCGGTGACGGCATAGGACACTAATGGCACTGTGGTAATCTCTGCGGTGGTTGTGGAAGTATTATCGGTGGAAGTGGCACTTCTCGACGCATCCTCTTGAGCAGGATACCATTTCGATTTCTTGTTCCTCGTAAATCTGTGGAAATATTAATTTTTCAGTTAATACAAAACCTCGGCTCCAGAATTCAACCTAATACTACAGGGTTACGCATTTAGACTGTAAAAAGGTCATTGTATTCATTATTATGTTTTTTTTGTTTTTATTTCGAACTAATCCTGATATCGCAGAAACAAAATTAACTGTTCCATACATTTTGTCGAGTGTCAATTACCGTTTTCTGTGGAACAGCTGTTTTTTTCGCAATTTCATGGTGGGTCTAGGGTTGCCAACTTTTTGCACACGATATAAAGTTTATTAAGCTGGTAGAAAGAAAAATACGTGTTTGGGAAAAATATAAGTACAGTATTCATATTCAATAACAAAAAATGAAACTTATTTTTTAAACATGTTTACAGTGATGATGAAATAAACAGTGTTTAGCACACTTTTTTTGTTGACCAGTACAGTGCTAAAAACAGCGTAATACTGTTTTTAAAAGCATGGTTGGCAACCCTAGGTGGGTCCCGTATTAAAAGTTGTTCATAATGATGAGTAAAATAACCTCCTTTCATCTTAGTACGGTCTATATGCGTAAACCTGTATAAATGCGAAAAGAACTACCTTTTCACCACTATACTGCATGTTTTTGGAGTACCTAGGTTATACCTAGTAATCAAAACTCTGATCCGTCAATTTTGTAAGGTTTTAGACTGGTTTTAGAACATGAAATTGGAGCTGACAGCCAATATACTATCGTAAAATATGAAGATTTTCATTCAATTTTTACAGTGAACCAAGTATAAATGGTTGATCAGACGACATCAAAAGAACTGTAGCAGAGTTCTGAGGTAACAAACATTAAAAAATATAGCCGAATTGAGAACCCTTTTTTGAAGTCAGTAAATAACGGGGCACTGCTACTTGAGATGAAAAGGAAGAATAAAGGTATTTACCGATTTTTAAGTTTCTTCAATATCTTCCGCTTGCATACGAATATGATGAAGATGAGGACTCCAATGAGAACGTTGTAGCAGTCGGAGATAAACCAAACAACGGTGGCTGCTGAAGTGTAGCTCATCAATTCCAGCAGCCAGTTCAGCCCCATCACGACGGACAGCTTCAGGTAGATGATAAACCTGAAAGTGATTTCGGATTAATTCATGAATACAGTAAACGTTTCAATGACATTTTATTTATATTACACGGGAATCCCTCACGTAAGATTAGGCCGGATACTCCGATTATAGTTTCAATGACAGTTTACGTGCTTCAAATATACGTGGCTGAGTAGTGCGGTGCGGTTGTGCGGTTTACAATCTGACGGCACCCTGTTCGATCCTCAGCCCTACCTGCACTATTATGTATTCTGTGCCAGCACCAATTACTTATATAGATTACTTTAAATAAATTATGTGCAGTTTTATCGAAAGCATTGCCCAAAAATTATGAAGTTAAACATCGTGAAGAAACCGAAGTCTAAGAATCTCAAAAGTTCAAGGACATAACATTAAACAACATGCACTGTGGGCCAGCATAGTTAATTAAGCCCGAACCTCTGTCTGAGAGAAGGCCCGTGTCCCAGCAGTGGGAACAATGAATCAGTTATACATAATCATTAGCCTGTATCTATCAACAACAGTGCTAATAAACAATTCGATCCCACAGATGCAGTCATATTTTTTTCTATCGCCTGGGACATGATGACAACAGGTATGCCCAGAATCAACGCAACCCTCTAGATCTAACCAGCAGAATCCACAGTTGCTGAACTGAATCTGCAATGCCTGTCGCGGTTTTATATCACATCGCACTAGCACAGCCTGAAAGCTCATTCACATATATCATAAGATCAGTGTAAATCGCACACTGTATGAGTCACACGATCTTTCATGCCTCACACCTGCAAAATGTGGATTGAGCTACATTTCACGGTGTTTCCGAGAAGCTACAAGATTAGAAGCTACAAGAAGCTACAAGTTCTTCAAAAGGCGAGTTAATAGGTTCTTAGAGGGTCGGCAACGTAGTTGTGATGCCTCTGGTGTTACAAGTATATATAGGTGAACTGCTCACCATCAGGCAGCTCCTCCACTTGTTTGCGACCTATGGCACTTAAAAAAAGTTAAACTAGTAGAATAACAAATTAAAATAAAAGGTGGGGGCGCTTTTTCAGTTTTGGCGAGTCAAAGTTGTACGAAAAATAAGCGCCGAGTTTAACTGTTGAGTGTGGTCTTCAAAGTTTAAGGCTTAGGCATAAATGTCACCTTCGTTGGTTCAGGCGACGGCCCTGAGAGCCGTCAGCTGCCCCCGAGTCCAAGACACCAGTTCCACGGCTCAGTTTCCAGATGTTGACCGTCGTCATGATGTAGAACATCCAGTTACACAGAATCAGAATCAACATTGGGATGTATAGGTACAGGAACTTTTCTTCATCTGCGAAATACAATACAATAAAAAAACACCGATGATTCAAGTTATATAAGAAACATTGAAAATAAAAAAGTAAAAAAGTATTAACATTAGCTTAAAAATCTGGTTCAACGCAAACGCAATAAGTATAGCCATTCAGCGTGGTAATTCCGCCAGCATGCTAGGTGCGCTGCCAACTGGTAGTGGGCTTAAGGATTTGGATTGTCTTTATACATTCACAAGGGCGTCGCCAAGGGGCAGGGAGGGGCTGCCCCCTAGAGATTAAAATAATGTAGCCAACTGAAAATAAACTCGGACTGCTCTTGACTGTTATGTATTCTGTGACTACAATTCATATTTTGCTCATCCTCCATAATATTAACTGCCCCCCCCCCCCCCCCGGCTCCTGGGTCATGGGCTGGCGACGCCTTTGTACCTTCAACTGGCTATGGGCAGTACAACTATTTTTGTAGTGTTAGTTTGTATTTTGTTTAGTTAATAAAAGCACTTGCCAGAAGAAAAAAAGACTATTGATTAGGTAGTTCTGCTACCACAACCTATGCGCAATTTTGCGAATACTGCATTCCGTCCAATGTCCGGCGACAGCGACAAGTATTCTTATTAAGAAACTATTTTGGTCATGGCCTTCAAAAAACCTAGACTGAGCTTTAAAGAAGCCAGACTGGACTTCAATACGCCTTGTGAACTTTACATGAAGTCCAGTCTGGCTTTCTTCTGCAGATCATGCGATCTACTGTTATGGAACGCTGATCAACGCAAGTGAAATAGTCTCGTTACTTGCAGTCGTTTGCTTTGTTCAGCGCTCCACATAAATCCACTAATAACACCCCGCAAGTTGACCGTCACAAAAACCGTCTTTTTTTTCCATAATAAAAAGTTGCCTAGGTTCAAGTTATAAGATAATCCCCTACCAAATTTCATCCAAATTCGTTAAGCCTTTACGGAGCTGAACGCGGACAAAAAAATAAAAATTTATTAGTGTAATACAGTGCGCACTTTTACATCGCAATATTTGCTTGGAAAATCTCTAAATACCCATGTGTGTATTGAGGATAAACAGATAAACAGATAAACAATTTTATTGATAATAGTGTGCATAATTATAAGTCAGTATAATGAATTTCTTGTAAAACAATAATAAAAATAATTCCAATTAATTAATTCATAAATCATTACTTAATTATTACATTGCGTCCGTAGTTATTTAAATAACATTTCCTTTCACTTTTAAAAAAGTCGTCGATGGAGTAAAAAGTTCTTTCAACGAGCCAGTTCTTTAATTTAATTTTAAATATATTGTCACTGGCGGTACTCGTGACATCCTTTGGCAAACAGTTATATATTTCGGCACCTATCACGTGAGTCAATTTCCCCGAGCGTACGAGCCGCCTGTGTACTGTCGCGAGACTGTTCACGTTACGGAGGTTACACTGAAACGAGTGGCTGGCTCCTCGCCTCTCGAACGAGTCTAGGTTCTGCCTCACATAGAGAGCTGCCTGCATTATCACGATCGAGGGTAGTGTCGGTATACCGAGCGCCTTAAAGAAAGGCTTCGCTGATGTTCGGCGCGACACCTGCACAATCGCCCTTATTGCCCGTTTCTGCATCCTGAAGGCACGCAGTCTGTCGGCTGCTTGCCCCCACAGTTCGGCCCCGTATTGCAGAACCGAATGCACGGTCGCAAAATAGCAAGTGCGCACCACATCAGCAGAAACCACTCGGGACAGTCGGCTCAAGGCATAACAAGCACTACCCAGTCTCGCACAGAGCTTGTCTATATGCGAGGACCACGTCAGACCACGATCAAGTTGGAAGCCGAGGAATGTAACTGAGTCAACCTGGCTTATCGGTTCTCACATATTCATTCATCACAGGCCGTTCTCGAAAAATTTGTATACCGCTGGGATGATAGATAAGGGTCTGTACGCGTCCAAATCTTCGCGCTTTCCCTTTCCTTTGAAGAGTGGCGATACTTTACTCAGCTTCATCGCAATTGGATAAATTCCTTCGCTTATACAGCGATTGTATAACTCAGCTGGACATGGCGCAAAAACCGTCTGGATAAAACCGATGAGTTCCATCGATATGTCGTAAATGTCTTTGGTCGGTTTTCGTGGTATTCGCGATATGATTTTATATACTTCATCAGCCGTGAACATGGTAAGTCTCAAGCTAGTGTCGGCTGGCGGGCGCGCAGCGGCGAGAGTGTTGGCGACCCGCGACACGTCCGCGCGCGGCGCCCCGCACGCTGCCGCCGTGCCTACAAACCTGGAGTTCATGGCATCGGCTACGCCTTTTTTGGATCGGTAGCTTTTACCCGCTTCGTCTTTAGCGACGTCTGTGAAACTGACAGGTGATTTTTTACTGATCCCTCTCTCTGCATTGACTACTTTCCAGATGGTTTTCTGCCTACTAGAGCTATTTAAAATCATCTCAGAGTAGAAGCCAGTTTTGTGAGCTGTTAATGCTTTGTCATATAGAGAGTTCAACTCCTCTGAGATAGACAATAGTTGGTGGTTATCTGGGAATTTTTTCGTCAGTTGCGCGGTCTCAAACAGTACAGTCTTAAGCCCGAGCACCTCTTCATTGACCCATGTGGACTTCCTGACATTTTTACGTTTGAGGGGGAAACATATTTTATATTTATTTGTAATAATGTTAATTACAGAATAAGCTAAATTTTCTACAGAGTTCTGGTGTTTTTTGAAAATAAATTCCCAGTCTACACTCACTACAGCTAAGTGAAAGTTTGAGCGACTCACTTCAGAACAGTCCCTGATCAGGCGGGTGCGCGGCGGTGGTTGCCACGGCTGGCATGCGACCGCGGTACGCACCGCCCTGTGATCGCTAAGAGGGTCATCTGGGGTGTAGAACGAGGTATCTACGGCAGTTGCAACCACCGTCCCTTGCCGCCTGTTGCTGTACACATGATCCAGACAAGTCGAAGAGCTACCGTACACTCGCGTCGGGAATTCGACTACGTTCGCGAAATTGTGTGACGAAAGCATATCACCAAGTTGTTTCTGGATACCGCAGTTTTTATGCAACCAGTTAATGTTTGTATCGCCTATAATTATAACTTCTTTATTGATTTCACTGGCTCGCTCAAGAACGGGTTCAAAATGAACAAGAAAGCTACTGGCACTAACCAAGTTAGTCCTATATACACATAACACTATAATATTATAATCTAAGAGCTCAATAGCGGACACCTCACAATATAGCTCGATCGATAGTTGTACAAAATCAACACATTCGATAGCTTTCACACCATCCTTAACGAATAGACAAGAGCCACCGCGCGCGGTATGTTTTCTACAATAACTAGAAATCAGTGTGTATCCATTTATGTTTACGCATTTCAGGTTATCACCGCTACACCAGTGTTCTGTAATTCCGAGTACTTCGCACTGTAACTCCTGCTGCAACAGAACGTCAAGTCGTTGTGTTTTCTTAACATTTAAAGATCTTATGTTTTGCTGGCAAATGATAATACTTTGTTCCACGACGGATAATCATCATAGACCCACAGGCTCTTTTATACTACTGACCTTTAATAAAACAGCCACTGCTAGGTATTTTAGGCGTGATGAACCAAGGTACATGCGTCAAGTCAGCATTGTTGAGGACCGCCAGTGCGATGGTCATGACGAGTGGCAGACCAAATGCGTACAAGCAGTACATCAGGAACTTAAAGCGTTCGCCCCGCCGGTGGATGGGACGCGCTTTAGCGTAGCCCCTGTATAAATACAATAGGAGAATTTTGTACAATCAAGTAGCCAATAAAGTTAGCAGGCCACAGTAGGCTAGTAGTCATCACTGCCTATGGACAAAGTAACACCACCAGGGTATGAATTCCGTTCAAATTTTTTCTTAAATTAATATCATAGGTAATAACATCAAACAACATGGTATTTACTAAGATTTTTATGGTAGCTGCGCAAAACGCGCAGGCGCAGTGACGATCATAAAAATCATTATTAGTTTTATATTGAACTCTAGAAAAATTCTTTTTTGCAGTCGCAATTGGAAAGGTCCGAGAAAGTGTGAGTGGACCACAGACTCCAAGCTTAATAATCTATGGGGTCGTGTGAAAAAGAGCTTTAAAGACTGTGAGACAGGGAGTGTATACCTAGAGTAAAGTATTGATGGAAACCATTGTGTTGACATACTATGACGGTAGGAATATTACGAAAAAGGAATAAGATTCGCCCTGGTCTTAAAGTACCTGATATTTTTAATGTAGCAATTGATGTATTGCAGCTCTTCAACACCAACTGAATAGTCGTTTAGTATAAAACCAGCATTGTATTGCTAGGATTCTGCAGATTCCACCTTAGGAAGTACTTACTACACATTTGCTAGTTAGTCGAATGCCAACTAGTAGAGTACAAACATTACTGTGTTCCAGATTCCAACAACATTACAGCAAGTTTCTAACGAAATTATAGGGCATAGGTATGTATATTCCAATAGGTAGGTTATATTTTTTTTGTTTTATAGAAACAATTTTTGTTTACAAATTTTAAGTTGTTTTTATTTCTAAATAACCAGCCAAAAATGGTGCTGTGATTTTAATTTAATTATAAGTTAAGATATTAACGTAACGTTGAATTTGTTGACGTTATTGGAACCAAATATTCCAAGACCAAGAATTCTCGGCAACCCGAGAAGCCGCGAGAAATTAAACTCGAGAATTCTCGAGACCCGAGAAATTGAAAAGCTCGAGAAATCATGAACCCTAAACTGGCAATAAAATGTAATAAGCAAACGTAATGCATGCATGCCGCATGCCAGCGTAATGCTGGCTAAATGGCTTTTTCGTGTCGTAGCTTATAAATAGGAGTATTATTAGGTTATTATTGACTACTTGTTTCCCACATTAATACGAACAAAACAGCAATAACGATATTTAAAAAAACTTAAGTAAAATACTTTTTTTCCCCTTTTTTATGACCTCACCTGAAAGTCCACCAAATGTCATAAGACATTACGTTCATCCAGCAGAAGGTTGCCAGGAAGAAGAAATAAATTACAAAAGCTGAAAAAGAGAACAAGTTTTTAGGAATAAAACCATAGAAATTAATAAATTCATTTATTAAGTTCATTTATTAACTGACTTAAGAATGGCGTTTGAAATAAAACACAGACACGAAATTAAATCATATACGTATAAGAGAGAAATGAGTTCAAGAGGAATATCTAAGCTTTATATTAACCATAGCTATCATAAAATACTTACTGAGGCCTTCGCAAACTAACGCCTCGTGCAACTTTATACGCATGACGACGAGCATTAAGAAGGCACCGAACTGGCTCGCCACGTATGCCATGAGGATCAAACCACACAGGTTCCGCAGCTCTGGCAGCACACCGTACACCACCAGCACCAACACCAGAAAGAAGCATGACACCAGCATACCTGTAATATCGCCAAAAAAAATTGTCAGGTAAATTTGTCGCAGACTACGGTAGATCAATGTCAGTCGAGGAGGATGGTCGTACTGTACAGAAAGTATACCTATTTGACACGAGTGACAGACAATTTCCCGGTGAGGCATTCCGATTTCCTTCGGTCTGAAGCAGAAACAAGAGAGTTTCTAGATGCTTGATTAGGATGTGGTTACATATGGTCGTGAGAAGTGGCATATTTTTGCGTCAAATGCAGTATTCTACAAGCACAAAACGTCGCCATTATTAACATGCTCAGGGGTGCATGGCCTGCACACAAGCTAGCAGTTACACAAGCATGGAGTCTTTTATATTCCACGATAGAATGCCCTATCAGTGCTTTCAGTCTGTGTGGCGATCAATATGCTTTTTCTTTTCTCAGTGTGCTTATATTTATATTTAGTTAACAAATACAAGTATCTTGATTTCCATTTAAAGCTTGATTTGACGTTTTTTTATTAGTAACCTAACATTCATATAAATAATCTTAGACTCCAGCTATGAAGATAATTGTGGCTTTTTTATAGCGAAACTATCTGATCTACACAGTTTTAAAGTTCTTATTGTTCCCGTTCTCCTACATGAAACAGGATATTTACTATGTTTAGCTTTTCCGCTTGTTATTTGTTCTAAATAACGACTGAGTAGTTTCACAGTTATGGTATTTACCATCATTAGTTGTTATCCATAACCACAGCTAACATAGCAAGTATAATAAACTAGCATAACTAAGGAAAATAATATAACATGCGTCACTCTTATCAGTCTAGCGGTTAAGAAGATGAGTTCGTTTCCGAGTTTATAGGTTTATTTTTCAAAATGCTCGTTCTTACCAACTATCATAACTGCGGTGGTTGGTCGACTGATTTCGTCCGGAACATCTGTATAAGAAGTCCATACACCTGGTTTGAGGGTCATGCTACTCGCATTGCGCTCATCTTCTACTATTATAGAGTCAATGCAGTACATTTTGTTTGAGACGTGTATCCACCGATCGTAAGCATTAGGTTTTTCTAGCAACACTTCCGCATGCTGAAATACAAAATTGCGATTGAGAACACGCCTATGCATGAATATTTCAAACTGTATGTGGTCATGATGATAAGTGATGGCCGTCGCCTATGGATACCAGTAACACCAAGGGCATCACAGATACCCTTAAAAACTCTATTAACAGCCCTTTTGAACAACATTATAGTTACTCGGAAATGTCACAGGAGGTATCATTCCACAAATTGCAGTTTTGAGGCAAAAAAGGTCGCGTAAAAGGCACAGTGCGATTGCCACAGATCTATGATAATATTATGTGGATTAACTTTCAGGTGGTGGCGGCTAGTGCGATAATAAAACCGCTATGTTGGCATTAGATCGAACAGTTATTCCGAACATTTCCCGTTTATTAATTAAATATTATAGGTTGTATTAGTTCAGATTCAGATTGTTTACCTATTGCTTCCATATAGTACAAAGGTGGTAAATAAAACATTAAAACTAGTACATAATTCATATGGACCCTGTCAGGCACAGCACAGTAGGAGTGAGGAGGACGGCTATGTAAAACTTTTGAATTTTTATTTAAATATTCAGCTATTGAATAATAAGCTTTTCCATTCAGAAACTGCTTTAGATTACGTACAAAGTTAACGTTATTTTCTATATTTTTTATGTCATCGGAAAGCTTGTTGTAAATATTTATAGCCATAACCAAAGTACCAGACGAGTGCATCTTTAGACGAGACTTTGGTAGTTTTAACTGGTTTGCGTGTTGAAGTGTGTTGTCTAAGTCCGTAGGTAAAACCCTTTTTGATATAATTAAATAAGTAAGTTTGTCAGTGATCTATATAAAAAATATATATTAAAATTGGTGTAGATAAACTTTTAGGAAGCCTTTTAAATAAATTCTGCTCTAAATTCAACATCTGTGTATGTATTTTTATACCTGTCAAAGCGTCTATGCCCATAGAAGTAAACATAATACTAGTTAGTATATAAATGCTAGTGTTTCCCATGGTTAAACCAACAGAAAAGAGAAGTAAATAGAACAGAAATGAGATGGAAAATCTGTCGCCAGGTATTGTGACAGATATGTGATTAAACATTCTTATTTATGTCAACGCGTCGAACTCCGCGTCACAGTTGCTAACACAGTTGTTGTGGGTTTATATGGGTGCAAGTGGCTACAACAAATTTCTTACAAAAATGCCTTGACAGCCGTTCTAATTAAAACACAATACAAATTTTAATTTTCTGTGGTTAAACCACAATTAATCTAATCGTTTAAATAGTTTGTCGGCTTCCCGGTGACGAGAAATGATTGACAACAATAATGTTCAAATAATAGATTAGCTTATCAAACGTTTATGTATATAATTATTATCAATTTAAAAAACCGACTACCTAATTAGTAATTACGCAAATACGTTTATTTTACATATTTTATTCAGTTATTTTGATTTAAAAACCAACGTACTCAACCGATTTTGATGAAATTTATATGAAACTATTTCTAAAGTATGGCCTACCATACAAAAAAAGGAATCATCAAAATCAATTCATAATTGACGAAGAAATCGGTGAACATACAAAAAAACAAAGTGAAATACATAGAACATCCGCCTTTTTTTAAGTCGGTTAAAAATGAGTAATGTACCCGACCATCTTGGGGGCATCTGCCATAATGAATTTTCTGTGCCATCATTTTATTTTTCGTATTCTTCTCAGCAAATCCTTTCATTTGATACCAATATAATAGGTGCATAAAAAATAACTGAGCCACCATCTTTGGGAGTCCGCCATATTGGATTTATAATGACATCATTTAGCTAACCATGCATTTTCATCCAAACTCAACGTGTATGCAAAATTTCGGTTCAATCGGTTAAGGTTAACTGTTTCAAAATTCAGTTGCAAGATTGAGACTGATTAAAAATAAATAAAATCTAGTAAGAAATGTAGACTTACCTCACTGAAGTGAGATCTCTTTTCTGTGACTTACCTCATCAAGATAAATGTTGAAACCCAATTCGGTGACATCAATGGACCTGAACTTGAATGTTCTGTTTGCTGTAAACATGTCAGGTTTCAATTCAAAACTCGATAAGTTTGGTTTGTGAATGAAAACTTTATCGAAATTTTCATCTAAGGTAGTCTCTGTTTGGTTCCAATTGTCGCAAATTGTCCTCCTTCTTAAACGGCCATCCTTTCCTATGAAGATGACCTTGTGAATAAACTTCCCAATAGGACAACATTTCATTATGCATCTATCATTTGTACACAAATTATTATCACTTCCAGAAACGACACCAGTTGCATTCCCATCCGCATTTTTTGAAGTTGTTATACTTATTACACACAAAAATATAACGCAAAATGCATGTATAAACTTCATTGTGTATGTTTCAATTCTGCCGTGATTATTTTGTTCAACTTTTAGTTATAATTGAATTTGAGTCATCGTTAACAATAGCTTTACCTTATCTCCAACGTACTCTTGAGTCATGGAAACGGGGTACAAAGTGTTAGACATTGTCTACTTGTCCCTAAGACCATAGAACCGACCATGGTCCATAAGATCGGGGAATATTTTGAAGACTCGGGCAATATTGGAACATACTATAATATGGACTTGATATGAACTTGCTAGATACGAAAAAAAAAAACACAAACCGAATAAAATTGTCTCAACACTTTAAAATTGTGTATTCACTGTCTTTCAGTACGTTTTTTCTAGTGAACGATTTTTAACTGACTTCAAAAAAGGAGTTCTTCAAAAAGGAGGGGGTCTATGTTCCACTGTTTTTTTAAACAATATATGTTCACCGATTTCTCCGCCAATTATGAATTGATTTTGATGATATTTTATTTGGCACGCCATACTTTAGAGGTGGTCCCATATAAATTTCATCAAAATCGGTTTAATAGTTTGGTTTTTAAATCAAAATAACTGAAAAAAATATGTCATTCAAGTAAACGATATTGCGTATTAACTAGTTTTAAAGTCAGTTTTTAAGGTTCCGTAGCCCGACAAGGAACCCTTATAAATTCATTCGTCTGTCTGCCTCTCCGCCTCTGTCAAACCGTTTGTCCGTCATAATACTTTAGAACCTTCTAACTTTGAAACTTTGCGGAAAATTATGTATAGACATCAATTTTAAAAGTATTATATTCTAATATTATAAAGAGGAAAGATTTGATTGTTTGTTTGCATTGAATAGGCTCCGAAACTACTGAATCGATTTGAAAAATTATTTCACTGTTGGGAAGCTACACTATCCCCGGGTGTCATAGGCTATATTTTGTAGCGGGGCCGAAGGCCGAGCTTACACCCATGCGAAGCCGGGGCGGACGGCTAGTAGTAAATATGATGGTATGAAAATTATTTTTTTGCTTCTCCCCATCGTTGGGTTGTTGAATACGACTTTTAATTTGAAGGTAAGCTCTCATTACTTTTTCTTATCAAGTGCATCTTTCGCGTAATACGGCCCGCAAAAGTGGAAATAAAGTGCTTATAAAATATGTCTTTGAGCTTTTGAGGTTCTTGGACACACCGGTTTGCTCACGATGTTTTCCTTCACCGTTTTTAACCGACTTCCAAAAAGGAAGAAGTTATCAATTCTAAGGTTTTTTAAATATTATTTTTTTGTGTTTGTAACCTCATAACTTTCAACTGGGTAAACCGATTTTGATGATTCTTTTTTTATTTTGAAGCTGGTGCTTCCCGTGTAGTCCAATTTCAATTTGGTCTAGTTAAAAAAAAATATGGAGTTGGTTTTTTATATTGGTAATTATTGAGCGATGGCATGAAAACTGTACATCATTTATGTAGGTATAGGTATACTAAATAAGTCATTGGTGCAAGGCCTAGGATCGTACCAGGTACCGTCAGATTGTAAAGCTAAACATCGTACCGCTCGGTCACCATTGTTTCATCAGCGCATGCACCATAGCACTTATCATCTAGGACCAAAGTGCTTGGGAAGACAAATCCAACGAACCCAAACTCAACGGGGCTACGTCGTTTCGTTTAGGATTTCATATGACGACCTTCTGTCTCCATCATCAGACCAGGGGCTATATTTTTGAATCGCTCGTGGGACTTTTTCTATTCGCATACACAAATAATCACCGGTGATTTAAAATGCGAATGATCCTATTTATTGGTATTTTTGAATCGCTCGAGTTCTGGGTTGCCGTAGTTCTGTCAGACTTTCTATCGATAGAAAGCAAATTCGAATGATATAAACCACTCGTAGAGTTACGAGTGATATGAATTGTTCAAAAATACGACTTTTGGGATTTCGTTCGCAAGTAAATCACATCGCATGAAAAAAGTCCTATGAGCGATTCAAAAATAGAGCCCCAGCTCCATGGTACCACAACATTTATTGCATTGTCAACGAACTTACATGAATATGCCAAATTCCAGTAGGTTGAGGATAATTGCTCTAAAATATAGTTGCAAGATTTGTCCCACACATACCTATATACATAGTAACAGGGCAATTTAAATAAAAGCTTGGTAAAAGGGCTACTTAGGGGGACTTGGGGTATATATTTATAACTAGCTGCGCCCCGCGCTTTCACCCGCGTGGTAATGAAAATAGGTGATGATGATGATGATGAAAAGTATCATATGTGTTAATCCAGGACATAAGCAATGTATATTCCAAATTTCATCCAAACCTATCCAGCCGTTTCTGCGTGATTGAGTAACAAACATCCATCCATCCAAACTTTCACATAATATATGATACTAGCTGCGCCCCGCAGTTTCACCCGCGTGGTGATGATCATCGGTGATGATGATGATGATGAAAAGTAGCCTATGTGTTAATCCAAGACATAAGCAATGCATATTTCAAACTTCATCCAAATCCATCCAGCCGTTTATGCGTGATTGAGTAACAAACATCCATCCATCCATCCAAACTTTCACATAATTATATGATACTAGCTGTACCTGCGGCTTCGTCCGAGTTTAAGCTCTTTAGCCGTGATTATGTAGCAAACAGACGAAGTTACTTTCGCATTTATAATATTATTATGGATTAGTGTGATTAAAGTTTGAAATGAAATAACTCATGCAATTGTGCATAGTGAATTGAGAATAAATTAATAAAAAATATTTTCTATATTAATTTGTTATTTTTAATAATGCTTATAGGTACTTAAAATAACATCCAGTACAATAGCTGTGAATAGAAGCTATTCACTTAACTAACTTTTTAATTTCTACTTACAAATATTTAAGATTTATTTTTTAATTTACTAATTACAATCTTTGGTTACGTTTTTAGACTCATTTAGATTTAGTTTTGAAATACAAGATTAATTTTATAATACTCATTTACTATTTCACTTACATTATTTCTATTGACATATATTTAAGTGTGATCTATTTAATTATTAATTAATAAGGATTTTTTTCTAGGGTTTACTTGAAACTTCTTTTTTTATTTATTTATATTACACGGGAATTACTCACGTAAGATTAGCCTGGTTACTCCGTCTATAGTTTCAACCGCATTCGGCAATCTTCATCAAGGTGAATGCGCGCGCGCGGCTGCGTCACTTTGCAAAGCGAGACGAATGCGGTTGAAACTATAGTCTGAGTAACCGGCCTAATCTTACGTGAGTAATTCCCGTGTAATATAAATAAAACGGTTGGAACTTCTTGTCAATAAAATACTAAATAATTATTTATATACATCAAACTTATACATTAATAAAGTCATTGAGCTCAATAGGTAAATAAACATCTATCAAAGATTATAATAGCAGGTTACTCACCAAGGGGGTACAGCATAGTGTCGTCATATTGAATCCCGAACGAAATGAAGGATTCGAGAGCGTAGCGACTAGCGAGGGAGTTAAGTATATAATCCTTTATTACGTTTGGTATTCAAGACGAAGACACCTTTATTACCGAGAAGAATGTTCTACTTTTCACACTCTCTGCCGGAAAATAAAAAGATATATTACAAGAAACAAAGTATTTATTATACTCGTAGAATTAGATCAATTTTTATTGAACTAAAAGTGATAATACATGTTTGATGCATGACCAGTGAGCTTACATAATATAAGATCATTGCATTAGATCAGCCTTAGAACGAGGACTTGCGAAAATGTATGAAAAATTGAACAGCTTTCCGACGTAAAAGGAAACTGAATTTTTCATACATTTGCTATCGTTTACATAACAATAACTTTTACGCAAGTTTTCGTACTAAGGCCACAGTTGTGAAAAGACAAATGTTTTTTTTTGCAGTATTCGCGAAAATTACATCAAAGGAAATAAACTAAAATACTGATCAATTAAAACTACATATACCTAACCTACTTCAACCTACTTCATTCTTTAACTCATTTCTGAGTTAGAAACTAAAGTTTTAACACACATCAGTCAATAATTGCTTGTAAAATAAGGGTGGTTAATTACCCAGTCGCATAATTTAGTTGCAATAAACAAGAAATTTTGTTTAAAATCAATGAAAGGTCATCGTACTTTCTTGCATGGTATTCTACAACCTAAGTGAACGCGCAAGTGAAGTGATAAGCTAAGTGAATGTGATTTTTGTTGCCCATTGCTGCAGATAAATGTCAAAACATCTAATTATAAGGGCAAGGGCAAGGCAAGGGACTACAGTCAAGGGTGATCACTCGACATTTTGACATTTCTCTATAGTAATCGACAAGAAAAATACACGTTCACTTAGCTTATCACTTCACTTGCGCGTTCACTTAGCTTGCAGAATAGACATGCTTTACCTTACCTACATGGTCTTTTCTGTGAAACTTGGCGCTCTTGGATTATATTTCAATACTCTTTCTAGTGGTTACTGAATTTGGCTCCTTTTTTTAACACTTAGCAATAACATTGCTGGGGTTAATGTTGAGCTCAGTCTTATTTGCAATTCCCAGTTAGTTTATTTTGTACACTTGGCTTAAAAAGATTTCATAGGGTACCCAGGTCCTTTAGGATTGGCGCACACTTGTATCGTTTGCGTTTCTTGGCTGGAACTGCTGTCCGAGGTAGAAGAGGAGCTTTTTATGGAATCCTTCTGGCCGGGTCGCCATTCACTCTTGCATCTTAAATATCTGTGTGTAAAAAGGTTTTCATTAGTTTAGTGGCGATAAGTTCAAAAGTTTTTTGGTGAGTCATACACGTACTTGTCTTTTCGTTTAATTGTGGCTCGTATACCTAATGTAATACTATTTTACTATCCACAAAAAGGACCTTTGTAGTGGTAGGACTCTGTTGCAGGGGTCCGTCTGGGGAAGTACCACACCTTTGCCAGTTATTCTACCGCCAAGTAATAGTGTGCAAACACTACTATGTTCCGGATAGAAGGGCAATGTTTCGAGCGAAATTACAGGGCACACAGAGATTTGACATCTTATCGTCGATGGAAATTTCAATTGGCGTAAAGGACAAAACCCAACTTTTCAGGGGAGCCAAAAAACACTTTTTTTTTTATAAAATATTTTTTAACTTTATATATATTGTACTTACAAAAAACATTTCTAAAGGGACTATATTTTATTTGACAAGCTCTATTAGTTGATATTATTCAAATTACTCTACATACTATATTTAAAAAGTTTTTGTCCTTTACGACGTACCAATTTTGCTAGTTTTTAGACATACGCCGTCAATTTTTTTTTACCAAAATAAAAAAATTTGTCGTATCAGACATTCTATTAAATAATATACCTGAATTTGTGTCTTAAGTCGATAATTTACTCATAAAAATTAGCTGTAAAGGACAAAATTTTGGTTTCAAACCTTTGTATTTCAATAAAATTTAGATAATTCCCACGTATAAGTAAATAAAATAACATCTGATATAAATCTCTTTTATTGGTAATTTTTGTGAAATTTTTACAGCAATATTTTTGCACTAAAGAAAGGTATTTAATAAAAATAAAGGACATTTGTTTGAAAAAAACACTTTACAGAGGTAAGACAACACTGCATTTACATTAGTAATTAATCTAATGCAAACTTAATTAAACTAATTTAATTGAAAGCTCAGGAAAATGAAGTTTTTTCAATGAATTCAATTTAAATTATATGAATATAACAAAAATTCCCTGCATGTTTTGTATTTGAAATCGTAGGAAGACTGCATTTTCCTAAGATTTTTAACCTATTCGATGAATTAAGGAATAAGAAACTGTAGAAAATTTGTTTAAAACCTGTCACACATAACAATTGAACCTTAACTATTTACTTAACTAAATTCTTCAAGGAACATTTTACCAGACTTTTTATTTTACTTTGGTTTAAATTATACCTAGTTATAATTATTTTAATCAGTCTTCTGGTTTTTCTGGCACTTTTACTAGAATTTAATTACAAGTCTTCCTAGAACAGAATCATACACAGTAACAACTAATTAATATAGAATAAATGTACTTACTCTAACTTTGAACAATATAAACTCTATAACAAACATAAAATCCAGACAGCTCTTTAATCGTTTTAAGATTATTATTAATTATAATTGTTTTAATCAGACTTCTGGTTTTATTTGGACTTTCATTAGCATTAAATTATACTTACATACTACTTTGTACGTTATTGTAACTGTCGTCCTTCGTTTTAGTTAGTTTAGTTTAGTAAACAACCATTTTTTATTATAGAATAAATTTACCTCTTCTTTTATTAATAACAACTCTAATCCAGACTTTTATTGTTATCGTTTTAAGATCATACTTATATAATAATTGTTTTAATGAGACTTCGTTTAACTTGCACTTTTATTAGGATTAAATTATATTGAGTACCTACACTACTCTGATCGTAAAACCGTTCCTTCTTCGAATCATACACACTTACAACCATTAGTTAGTATAGAGTAAATGTACTTTAAATTTTATTAATTTACATTCTTTAACAAACATAAAGCAGCCTTTGTTTCTCATGAGTGAATATGCTTTGAATCAGACTAATAGGATAACGTTAATTAAATTATAAAAATAAACTGCTGAAATTATCAATGCTAAACGAATAAAATCTTTTATCAAACACAGTAGCAACTATTATTGAATACTTGCGCCTCAACATTTGTCCAAAATAAACCCCTGTAATGCAATTCTTATCGATGTTAGAGTTGTTGTTAATCGTCCTTGACGTCGTCTTCGTCGGTTTCTAAAAGTTCATCAGCAACATTATGTAGGGATGGTAATTCTAGATATTCTTTGTGGAAGCGCTTTGGAATAGTATTATCGTCACAAAGCTTTTTCAAGTCTTTATATTTGGCTATAGATATGGGCAATTGGTCTTGGTACGACGCATGCCTTTTAAGTTTTGTCGTTTGAAGAAAAAAACACAACTAGAACCTTATAGTACTTTTTATTGTTTTTCAGAGTATTCACCACGTAGCTTAATACACTTTTCCATTCGCTCAAACCAGTTATTATAACATTTATTCCACTCTAAAGTGGGGGTGTTCAAAATGGCTGACTTGAAAGCGTCGACTGCTTCTTCACCGGACTGGAACCTTTGACCACGAAGACTTTTCTTAATTTTAGGAAATGTAAAGAAATCGTTAGGGCTTAGGTCAGGACTGTATGGAGGATGGTCAAGAATTTCTATTTTTTCCTGCTTCAAATACTCAATCGTTTGACGAGCGCTGTGTGAGCTTGCGTTGTCGTGGTGCAGGATGATGCGTCGCTTTGAGTTAGATTTTCGAAGTTTGGCGATGACTTGTGGTAAACAAACTGTGGTATACCACTCTGCGTTAACCGTTCTACGATTTTCAAGTGCAATAGTCGCAACATGGCCGGTTTTTCCAACGAACGTGGCCACCAACTTCTTTGAAGTGCTTCGAGAACGAACAACTTTAGTCGGCTTTGGCTCGTCTTGAAAGATCCAGATTGCAGATTGTTGTTTGGAATCAGGATCGTAGGCATAGATCTAAGATTCGTCACCACTGATGATGTCGTAGACGTGATTTGACTCTCCTCGGTTGAACCTTTGCAGAGTTTTCTTACACCATCTGACGCGGGCCGCCTTGTGATCGTCGGAAAGCAGATGCGGTATCCAACGGCAAACTACCTCTCTCACACCAAGCGCTTCATGCAAGATCTTCTGAATGGTTGTCCCCGAGATGCCTAATAGAGCCTCTATCTCTCGATACGTCAGATGACGATCTTCGAGAATTAGTTGTCTCACAGCAATGATGTTATCTTCAGTGAAGGCGAATTTTGGGCGTCCTTCGCGAGATTTGTCACTAACACTAGTATGTCCACGCTGGAATTCTAAATACCAGCGTTCGACAGTCCGGAGACATGGGGCTTCATCACTGAATACAGATGTTAGCTCTTCAAAACACTGAAGCCGTGTCAGGCCTCTTCTAAATTTGTAGAAAATTATTGCACGAACATTTTCCTTAGAAATATTCATTTTCGTACGTAACCAGCCAGATTCCAATCGACGCTGTAACTAAACAATAGCATTAATTCTAATACTTTTAACTGTTTTGAGATTCAAAATTTAAACACATTCGAATATAGAACAGTTCCAAATTCAAAATTGCCGGGAAATATGGAAACGACAGAACTTAAAAAGCATGCCTCGTATTTAACACTTGCAAATCAAAACTGACTGTAATAGTGTCACTCGAAAGAAGATTTTGGTGAATTTTAAATCTTTTGTAGGTAGCTTTCTTTTCTTCAGTATGTTCTTTCAGTTCTTCTGTTTCTTTTTCTGTCAGTAACTGTATTTTCATCCTGGTTTAATCCAATGAGAAAGTAGTTTGTAAAACAAGATTGAATGAACATGTCCGATACAACCATCAATAGGTACAGTGCATTGTAAAAACTCAAGTCGTAAAGGACATGATGCCAAAATTCATGTCCTTTACAACCTTTAAACCAGAATGCATTTTATTAAGCGTGAAGTCGTAAAGGACAAACCAAAAACTCAACCGTAAATACGCTAAAGCTTGCTTCATTTCTAATTAGTCATTTGTGTCGTATAAGCCATCACAAAAAAAAAAGTTTTATACGACCATCCCTTTTCGTTGTGATGTTCTGTACACCCATATTACAAAAAAAATAAAAATTGCCAGAACTTTACACCACAAAATGTATTTTCTCTTACCAAAATATGCCATAAAATGCTTGGACGTAAAGGTCATAAACATTGGAATTTAGAAACTTTGACTATACCATTCAATAGATCTCGGCGAGCTGATTACGGCAATATATATAACTCAATATCGCCATTTTGTCCTTTACGCCAATTGAAATTTCCATCGACGTTATATCTCGGGGTGACGAGCGCTGGGGCCCGATTCTACTAAACCAATTGTTTTTGAATTGTTAATGAATTTTCAAAAAAATTGCCCTTTTGACAGTTTTGGCATAGATAAAGTGTCAAAAGTGAAAAACAAAATTGTTTTCAAATTGTTAATGAATTGCCTCAAAAAGTATTTTTTTTTACACTTTTTGTATAGATAAAGTGTAAAAAGTAAAAAAAATGAGGCAATTAATTAACAATTGAAAAACAATTGGTTTAGTAGAATCGGGGCCCAGTGCATTGCCATCCAGGGTTTTGAACTGTTGAAGTTCAAAATTCTGAGTGGCGTTGTGCTGTTATGGGCAAGCATGAAGAGCCATCAGGCGAGCAACTTCGCTCGTCTCGTCACTCAGTATCATAAAAAAGGAAGATAAACAACGCATAATAAGAGATTGATAGAATTGATGGATAGGATTGGAGATCGTACTTTTCTCAAACATGGTCCATTATACGTCAGTTCTTTGAAAAGCATTCTTTGTGGGCGGGACTTTAGAGTAATTAGTCAGACTATTTTTATCACCTTCAACATTTTGTACGTACGTATTTCAATGTGCATAGAGGTTTGATAACGTTTTATCACTGATAAGTGGCAAATGCACAAAGGTTGTTTTACTAACTTGATAATCTGTGAACAATTTACTACTATTACTTACCTTTTCACAAGTTTCCTCAGAATCTTGCGCTTACACACAAATATGAGGAAGATGGTCAAGCCAATGAGAATGTTGTAGAAATCACTGATGAACCACACGCTGTAGCCAGGGTACTTGGAGCTCACTACCTCCAGCAACCAGTTCAAGCCCATCACAGCTGACAGTTTCAAGTACACCATGAACCTGGAAGTTTTATATTGTGCATGGTTGGAATTAAATTAGTAAGACATTAAATACTTCCTTCAATCATACTTCATACTAATATTATAAAGAGGAAAGATTTGTACATTTGGATGTTTGTAACTCTAAAACTACTGAACCGATTTAAAAAATTCTTTCACTGTTGGGAAGCTACACTATCCCCGGGTGACATAGGCTATATAATATTTTGTAGCGAATCCAAAGGCTGAGCTTACACCCATGCAAAGCCGGGACGGTTGGCTAGTGACTTATTTAATTACCACAAAATAATCTGAACGATTGATGAACACTAAGATTGATGAACACTAAATCTACACTAATAATAATAATTTGTAACGAATTAACTCAAAAACTACTGGACCGATAAAAAAAAATATTTTACCATTAAAAAAAACTCCACCCGTGCGAAGTCTGGACGGGTGGCTAGTATTTAATATTTCTCGTGCCTACAAGATAATGATTTTAGAGAAGACTAAAAATACCACCAATTAATTAAAGGATGAGATCTTGAATAAAAAATTAATGATGTCATCATCATCAGCCAGAAGATAGTCCTCCACTGCTGAACATAGGCCTCCCCCTTTAACCTCCACACTTGAACAACATCCTACCATGTGTATCCACTGGATGTCCGCGACTCTCACAATGTCATCGGTCCATCTAGTGGGATGCCTACCTACGCCGCGTCTTCCTGTTCATGGTCTCCACTCAAGAACCTTTTCCCCCATCGATTATTTATTGGTGAAGTGGTTCTTCAAAATTGTTCTGGCCTCCGACAGTAAAAAGACACCGAGCATCACATGCAGCATTGTGCAGCCTTTAGCCAACTCACACCGCTGGAGTTTCCACATTTTATGACGATTTTATGATTTCATTTTATTGATGTGTAAACTCCAGCAGTGCGAGTGGCTTGAGGCTGCACAAGGAGGTTCTTGAGTGGAGACCATGAACTGGAAGACGCGACGTAGGTAGGCATCTCACTCGATGGAAACGACCCAAATGCGTATTGCAATTGTGTTTCTTAAACTTTTCAGTTATGGTGCTACCGGGCATGGGAAAAGATGTTTTTTTTTATTTCAGAAAATCACTAACCAACCAACTACTACCACCAAACTGGAAGTATAAATAAGTGGTAATTAGTTAGCATCCTCTGAGTTAAATATAAGCGATTTATTTAGCAAAATATTATTTCTCTAATATAAGGACTAGTTAATAATAACACTAATCATAAAATAATAACTACCTACCTATATAAATGAAATTAAATAAACTAACCTAAATTAAAAAAATAAGTGTGTATTCTTAAAAATACATGATAGAATTTAAATATTAGCTTTTGGAATTTGGGTCTTTGCAACGTACCCGGAAGTTGGTTATCTACTGTGAGAGAAACAAATCGATTGTCATCAAATTGTAAAACAAACGTGCTACCGCTTGGTCGTCATTCCTCCTTTTTCGCTTCTGTACTGTTGAAGTTCTAAATCCTAGGTGGCATTTAACTGTTATGAGCAATAATCGCGGCTACCAGCAGGCAAGTTACTTGCTCGTCTCGCCGCTTAGTTGCATAGAAACTGTGGCAAGTGATGTTACCTGTGTAGGTGCGTCCGATGCGCTTGCGGCGTGCCAGCAGCAGCAGAATCCAGCACGGCGGTCCCACGACTCAGGCGCCACACGTTGAACGCCGTCATCAGGTAGAAAACCCAGTTGCACAAGATCAGAATCAGCATTGGCACATACAAGTAGAGGAATTTCTCACCGCCTGTTAATATATGGAAACTGGTTGTATACAGAATGTACCAAGGTAATTTTTAAACAACTTAAAAAGGAGGGGGTTCTCAATTGTTTGTTTTTTTTTTTATCTCAGAACTCCGTCATTTATATAACGATTTGGAAAATTATTTTTTCATTAAAATTATTATATATCAGATTGGTTCTACAGATATTTTATCAAAATCACTTTTGCAATTTGGTTTTCAAATTAAAATAACTGGAAAATTCTTAAAAATTTACCGTAATTTACTAATTATTTTGTGAAGTCTGATTTTTTAATTTATAATTATAGTCATCATTGTGAACAATGTTTACTATATAGTTAGCAACTGCAGAAAAATAATTAACAGTGTCTGTTGGGCCAGTCATATCTTTCTGATGATGAGATGAGAGATGATGACTATTTATCAGACGCAAATACTTGAACTGCTTTAAAAAATATATGAAAAACATAATAAGTGCCTATAAAATTTGAGGGTTGCCCTCGATTTCACTAAGATCCCATCATCAGATCCTGACTTGGGTGACAATGGGATCAAATAGAAATCATATTCTACCGATTTTTTTTTTAAATCGGTCAACAGTTGACTCATCGGTGTACATAAAAAAACAGTGGAACATAGAACCTCCGTCTTTATTGAAGTCGGTTAAAAATCACCTTGAGTAGGTTGTCGCTACTAGCTATCCGGCGTTTTTCAAATACTGACCTTCAATGAAGCATCCGTTTGCAGGTATTTTCGGCGTGACGAACCAGGGCATGTGACTCATATCGATTTCGTTGAGGACTATCAGTCCGACAGTCATAGCGAGTGGCAGTCCGAACGCATACAAGCAGTACATCGAAAATTTGAAGTGTTCGCCCCGCCGGTGGATGGGACGTGCTTTAGCGTAGCCCCTGGATGGATAATGAAGTTCACAGAAACTTAGGTATTGAAAAACGTATTATTACCAGGCGCGGATCCAGCCCTGAAAAAAGGTTGTGGTCACAGCCACCTGAAAATCGGGCAAGTGCGAGTCAGCGTATGAACCTTGCTCGTGCATGATCGATATAGTGCATTCCTACAAAAGTAATGTTTATAAAAAACTATATGACGGCCTGATCAAGATTTTGTACAGTGTATCGTAGTTTCACGCGGATAAAGCTGTAGGCGTCACATTAGGGTTGTGGGCATGCCCATCGTGCCCACAACGGTGGATCCGCGCCTGATTTATTACCGTATTGTATTAGTGCTGCTAACATCCAACTTATCTCAAACAACAACACACTACACTAGAAACCATTGATACAAACTTATCTGAGAAACATATTGGTGGTATGCTTTGTACGAAATGTATTTGTAACCTCTGACTCAAACAGAGAGATGTTATAAGTTTACCGTATCTGTGTGTCTGGTCATTTGCTTATCGCCTCCCAAACACTGAACTGTTTTTTTTCTTTCTTGTTTTAAAGGTGACTCTGTACTTAGCTATCATTCAAGAAAATCTGTTCAATTGTTTAAATACTTTTATAAGATCTTTCGGTTTAAAGAAAAATTCGATTTGTATTTGTTGGTTGGTAAAATAACATGACTCTTTTACTAATTCTTACCTAAAAGTCCACCAGATGTCGTAAGACATGACGTGCATCCAGCAGAAGCTCGCCATAAAACAATAATAAATCATGAAAGCTGAAAAAAAACAACAGAATTTTCATTTAATATTCACATATGATTCACATATTCACATGGCATCCTCGATATAAATAATCTTATTAGGAGGTTCCTTTGGATATCGGGTCAAAAAAATTACAGATGAATTTTATAATCACACACACACACACACACACACACACACACACACACACACACAAATAGTAGGGTTTGTCATTAAAGGACAAATTAATTTTATTGTTGTAATGTTTTAAGTCATAGAACAAAAGTTGTCCGGTATGATGTAGGGAAGTTGCCTACGATAGGTTTTAGGTGAATTAAAAATAACCTTGTATATATGTATATAAAAATGCAATTGATGGACTGACTGACTCATCACGAAATATCGAAAACCACTGGATCTACGAAGCTGAAATTTTGAAAAGTAGAACCTTATGGGGTAGGTATAGTAAAAATACCGCTAAGAATGGATTTTGTGAATTAAGCGGGTTAAAAGGGGGTTGAAATTTAATATGAAAGCCTACTCGCACGAAGTCGCGGACAACAGCTGATACTTACTAAGTATACGACAAGTAAGCACATCGTGCGGTTCTATCCGCATGATAGCAAGTAGAAGGAAGGACGCAAACAGGCTCGCCACATAAGCCATGAGGATCTGGCCGCACAGGTTCCGCAGCTCCGGCAACAAAGCGTACACCACCAGCACCACGAACAAGAAGAAACAGGTCACGAGCATGGCTGCAAATCATTCAATTATTACAGACCTTTGTTTTACAAACACGTAGACATTGTTTGCGAAACTCACGAGGCTGGGTCAAGTGGCATCTCACCCATCAATAATTTTACCCATGGGTGACTTGACTACTATCTGATTTTCACCCAGTGGGTGAAAATACCATTCTGAATTCTATGGTGTTGGTGAGTTAACTGCTCCAGTTAATTTGGAAGAGGTCAATTCTCATTTTTTTTTATGATAATGGGTGACGAGACGAGCGAAGTCGCTGGCCTGATGGCTCTTCACGCTTGCCCATAACAGTTTTGAACTTCAACAGTTCAAAACCCTGGATGGCAATGCACTGCGCTCGTCAACCCGAGATATAAGATGTCAAATCTCTGTGTGCCCTGTAATTTCGCTGGAAACATTGCCCTTCAATCCGTAACACAGTAGTGTTTGCACACAGAACAGTTTGTTTGTTTGAGTGTTTGTGTTTGGGCTTGGCGGTTGAATAACTGGCAAAGGTGTGGTACTTCCCCAGGCGGACTCCTGCAAAAGGTAGGACACCACTACAAAAACGTAGATAGTTTTTTTTTGTACATAGAATGTCCTGAGTTTGTTTAACTTAGATGCTTTTATAAACTTAGATGAATTTTAGAAATAATTAGATACATTTTGATAAACTTGGATGCATTTTGATAAACTTAGATACATTTTGATAAACTTGGCTACATTTTGATAAACTTAGATGCATTTTAAAAATACCTATAGAAACTAATTTCAATCCTAAATCTCTGTAGGAATATTCTTATGCCAGAGGTGGCAAACAAGCTAACGGGCTGCCTGATTGTTATTGTCGTCACTAATAAATACCTGTAACACCAGGGGCATCACACAAACGTTTCCGATCCTAGATCGCGCTCACTGGTCTGACCTATCTCTTTCGCATCGCATTTTAGCAGATAAAAATACGCTTATAAGGAATTTAAAAAAATTGGTATATCACATCACACCACAGATCATCAGCTAGTAAACGTCCACTGCTAAACAAAGGCCTCCCTCTTAGAGAGAGGTGTTGTCGTAATCCTCACACTTGGCAGGCGTCTTTGGGGACCGCAGTACGTTCACCGTGTACTAATAGGACGCAGCTGCCCACCACTACGAGTATCTTAATTTTTTTTTAAACATGCGAAAAAGGTCTCCGTCATTTAGCTTCCAACAAATGCACTGATTAGCCATACTTAGTATGGTTCCACTTTTGGTTCGGGTATTTTGACTTCATCCATAGTTTTAAACATCTATGATTACAGAGATAATGTTATGTCACAAAGCTATTTATATGTTATTTTTATTATTTTATTTTTTATTTTAAAGCACCCTTATATATTGTAATGGATATCCAATGGTTTTCCTTTTTGCATATACACTTTTGTCATAGATAAACTTTGCTTAGTAATGATATCCATTTAAAGAAAACAACGCCTAAGGGCGTATACATCTATACATGTAGTTACCAGAGCCGATCTACCTGCGCTTATCGGAACTGGTCCGCGCAGTTCACGCGCAGGTAGTCGGCGCAGGTAGTGTCTATTCCAGAACATTTCTGTCTCATCGGCCATCTGTTCTGCGTGCTATGTGCCCTGCCCACTGATTCAACTTTCTAATCCGGTGGGCTATAACGGTAAGTTTCGTTCGTCTACGGATCTCCTCATTTCTGAAACCCCAAGCATATCCCTCCATATCTCGTAGTGCGACCTTTAAGTCCCGAGAAACATAATATTAATTTGATGTTGGAAATATGAATTATGTACTCGTACATTGCAGAACTTTATATTGGAATACGATATGGGTACGATGCAATACAGTTTGGTGCGAATCTTCATGTAACGTAACCACGCAGACAAATTTAAAAGAAACAGTTTTATCTTTGAAGAATTTAACCTTCTGGAAAGGTGTGTAGGTGAAGTTAAACTTACCAGCAGTTAAGAGTGCTGTGCTAGTCCTACTGGGTTCATCTGGGTCCTTCGGAAAAACAACCCAAATCCCTGGAACGACCGTTTTTTTCGATATCTTGTGGTCCCAGCAGAATCTGTTGTTCGGTATCACAGTCCATCGAAGGTAGGCGTTTGGTGACTCGAGGTACACTTCAGAATGCTAAGAAAATATACAGGGTTTTAACAGTTCATGGATTAATCCGTAAAAGGATTCGGGCTGATAGGTATATCCGCCAAAGATTTGTGGAGCGAAGATGAGTCTTTTTTATGCCATAGGAGGCAAACAAGCAAACGGGCCGCCTGATGGTAAGCAGTTACCGTCGCCTATGGATACTCCGGGGATAGTGTAGCTTCCTAACAGTGAAATAATTTTTAAAATCGGTTCAGTCGTTTGTGAGTTATTTTGTTACAAAAATACAAATTTTTCCTCTTTATAATATTAGTATAGATTATATAGTTTACAGACAGATACATAATAAAAGATTATTTTTTTACTTAAAATACAATAGAAATATATTTTACTTACTTCAGTGAGATACACGTTGAACCAACCGGAAACACTCATAGACTCAGTCTTGAAAGTTTCATTTGCTACGAAGATTCCAGCTTTAACCGTCAAATTTAATTTCGATAACTCGGGATAGTCGTAAAAAATATCTTTGGCCACGCTAGCTAAGTCCCTGGTAGTATTGTCAAAATGACCGCAGATTCGCTGTCTTTTCTGACCCTTTTTCTTAATGGTAGTCAAGTATTTACCGAGTGGGCAACATTTCATGATACATTTTGCATTAGTGCAGAGAGTGCTATTATCGCTTTTGAAATCGCTAATCGTGCTTGGTTCAACATCTTTTAAAAGCACGTACTGTAATTCACTAATCACAAAAATAAGGACAAATATTGTCCTCAGAAGCTCCATTGCACACTTGTACTTTGTATGGAGTTAGATTTATTAATAAACAAGTAAGCGAGCTTCCTGCTTAGCTATTTAATTATTATTAAGTAGACCATTTTCCCTTTAACACGGATTGCTTTAATATTTAATACTTACTAATACCGCATGGGATATAAAAACTCCCATGTTACTCATAATGTTAGCATAACGTTTTTCATTGCGGGAAGAGGGACATGTAATTCTGAGTACCTACTTATATTATGACGGAGACAAAACATACATTAATTTTCCGTTCAAAGTTTACTGAGATAAAGAATAACTGTCTAGTAACACCGCCACACTATAAGGGATAAAAAAATCTACTTGAAATAACCAGTCTATTGCTTTGATATCAAACAGATTTAACGAGATTGTATATTTTACCAATCTAATAGGTACATATAATAAAAAGTACCCACCAAAGTCAGTTCTCGAAAATGGACGTGCTTTGCTCTACTAGGTAGGACCGCTCTGTTATCACGGACAGGACTATTGTCGCCAATAAACCTAATATCGTGATAGTCAACCGGTCCCAGGCAGTGCTCGTTGACATCACCATCACCCATGAAGAGAAACTGGTGAAGGCCGAGAAGGGCAAACTCAGCAAGTACCTTGACTTGGCTCAAGAGATTACCACCATGTGGGATGTTGACTCGACGATCATTGTCCCGATAGTCGTCACGGTGAACGGCCTTATAGCAAATAGAATCCCTGATCAACATCTTAAGAGGCTCTCGTTGGACGGTTGGGTCAAGGGTCAAAAAATATCATATTTGAGCGTTGTCGGCCGCGTTCAGCGGCTAAAGATAAATCTTTCGAGTGTTTTCAACATTTTATAAGAAAAAAAACGGGGATTTGGAATAATTTTTTTTATTGAGATTGAGCAAAAAGTAATTTTGGATCGATATGTTTTATTTTGGCGGCAGAGATCAAAAATTGCTTTACATAATTTGCAATGTTAAACGCAGTGTTTTATTTACATTTTAAACATTATATTACAAACCATTTTCTTAAATTACGTACACACATACACACAAGCACAATGTAGACTCACACTTTTTGAGTTATTGAGGGAAAACTAGAAAAAGATCAAATATTCAGCAGGTAATTGAAAAATGTTGCCAAACAGTGTTCCCTTGGTAGCTTTCTTTCCAAATTTAATAATTAATGTTGTTTTAAAACATCTAAAAAAATGGCTAAGTCCACTGAGTTTCATTTGAGATTTTTGGAATATATCTACGGAACCCTTTTATTATGCGTGTCTCGACACAATTTTGAGGCTAACGCCGGGTTTTTGGCAGCGGCGTTGGCGTATGAATATGCCCGTTCGTAAAATGTTATCATATTGGAAAATGTGCCGTTCCCAATATTTTACAATTGCAAGATGTCAAGTTTGCGAGATGTTTTGTTCGCAAAATCACACTAATATTATAAATGCGAAAGTAACTCTGTATGTCTGTCTGTTTGCTACATAATCATGGGTAAGCGGCTTAACCGATCTCAATAAAACTTTGCGAATCAATTTCGCGGACGAAGTCGCGGGTACAGCTAGTTTAAAATATTATACAGAACTTTCAGGATCTCTGACTGAAAATTCCAATGAGATTTGTTTTGCGTTTTGCAAATATGTCTACGGAATCCTATTTTTATGCGTTGACATGAAGCGCACTTCACCACTTAATAGTAGTTGAAAATTTATATTGATTGGCATTTTTGGATGCGGTTTCAGTGTATTACTATTATATTTTATTGTTATATTTATCTAAAATATTTTTCTACGTTCGCACTATGTCTAAGAAGAAGCAGAAACAGGAAAAAACGTGTTAAAATTTTTAGGCATTTTTTTAAATGATTATCCATAATTAATGAAAAATATTTTGCGTCGCCTCTTTCCACAAAAGTACCTAACGAAAAGGTCGTGTCTGTATATATTTCTCAATAACTCCAAGACTTTTTCCAAGATTCTCCATCTCCGAGATTCTCCGTCGTCCCCTTACGTATGTCGGAAACACGTCATTAAAATGATTGGCTTATAATGATAACATTATAAAGACGAATAAATGACGACATTATAAAGTGTTTCGAGCTTGTTCTAAGATTTTTCACTATCAAAGCATGGGAAAGATATAATTATAGCTATAGACGCTCAGAAAAGAAATTTTTCCCTTCTCTTTTCTTTGAACAGAGGAGACTTTTTAAAACATTATGAGACAGAATTGGGTTTTGTTTCTTACTTTCTTTTTAATATGTGAAAAAACTCAAAAATCTAAGTTTGAAGCGGCGTGACCTTGCGGAACCGCGCATATTTGTGCTCCACTAAATACGACCCTATTTTGATACTATTATAGGCCTAATGATCAACAGCGGTAACAGACGTACAGGAAAAGGTCGCTTTATGTAGAACTCCTCTTGACGCAGGAAAGAAAAGTTATTTATATCAATGACAACCGTTCCGTTTCGAATTAAAGTCAGACTTCTAAGAGGATTTTCACGGTACTCGTGCTCTCTTGATCATGGATCCAATAATCTGAATTCACGTCTTTTGCGTAATACTTAGTTTTTGTTTGGCCTTAGTTTTTATGTCTGGGTGTAAGTATCTATTTAAGTATGTATTTAAAAATATATTTGTATGTATATCAGTCTCTGGCTGCCATTATACAAGCATTGCTTAGTTTGGGGTCAGATGACCATGTGTGCAATAATGTCCCAGATATTTATTTATTTATTTTATTTAGATAGTTATGTTATTAAAATTTCAGTAGATATTAAAACGTAAGTACTACATATTCGGAGAAGAGCTCATCACTTCTTTATCGCTTGGCACATACATAGCTAAAACCCACCAAAATATAGAAAAAAATAACTCATTAAAACGGTTTAGAAGTTTGAACAAAAATGGTAACAGACATCATCATCAGCCAGAAGACGTCCACTGCTGAACATAGGCCTCCCCTATAACCTCCACACTGACCAATATCCTGCCATTTGCAACCACTAGATGCCCGTGACTCTCACAATTTCGTCGGTCCATCTAGTGGGAGGCCTGCCTACGCTGCGTCTTCCAGTTCTAGGACTCCACTAATTCCATGGTTAGCTTAAAATACAAAATAAAATGGTGACATCAATATTGAATGTTTTATCTAGGAAACCGCAAACACCGAAATACGATAAAGCTAAGAACATTTCGCTCGATAGAAAAATATATATGAATGTAACACTCATATGAGCTTTACTCTCTGTTTTTTATATTTTTTTTCAAATAACTATGTATTAAAAGATGTCTATGATATCCAAAGATACGCTTTACATAACAGCTACTTTTAAAAAAATATGAGAAAAACTTTAAAAATATAAGTAGCGAAACGCATGGCTGTGCGTAAGCAAGAACGAATATGGATCCTTGGTGTAAGCGGCATGGTTTCGCTCCACTAAATGTGACTTTAATACAATATTTTAAGCCTAATGGTTATCTGTAGTAATAAGCATTGCTTGTTACCCTACTTTTAAGTAGGGTAACCTCGCCTCAATTTAAGAAAACGTAATGAAAAAAAACACTACAAGAGTACTGAGTGTAGCAAACTGCGAAGTGGTACAAAAATACATCTACCTCGGCACTACCATTTCCAACTCTGGAGGATGCGAAGACGAGATCAAGCGACGTTGTGCTATCACTAGGTCGGCAGTAGAACGACTGGGAAAATTTTGGAAGGACAGGCGTATAACCAAGAAAACAAAGGTTCGTCTAATGAAGTGTCTCGTCTTTCCAATCTTTCTCTACGGAGCCGAAACATGGTCTCTGAAGCAGCAAGATCGCCGAAAAATCGATGCACTGGAGATGAGGTGTTGGAGAAGGCTATTAAAAATACCTTGGACAGCGTTCCGCACCAATAATTATATCCTCAAAGAGTTTCTATATACTATACTATATTTCTATATACAAGATAGACTATCGTCGATTGTGCAGTTGCGAATACTGAAGTTCTTTGGGCATATATCCAGAAACATGAACTCGATGGAGAGGCTTGTGGTACAGGGCCCGGTATAAGGCAAGCGTAGCCCTGGTCGGTCACCAACTCGCTGGACCGACTCCATCAAGTGCCACGCAGTCTACCATGGTGCAGTGTGATCGAAATGCAATCAGCCGCCAGAAATGGAGAAGCATTGCTAGACAAGCGGCACCCCTGGGAAACGTCGCCGACAGTGACCAGCCTTTTTGTACCATCAACGCAATCACGACCACTCTGCCAAGAGTGCACAACTAAGAAGAAGAATGAAAAAAAAAGCTCAGGATTAAAAACTTTACCTACTTACTTTACTTTAAAAAAAACCGGAAAATCTTTAAATTTTAATATTGATATTATATATAGATTAACCCCTGACTCAAAAAGAGGGTTTTATACATTTAAAATGTGTAACTGTGTGTATGTGTAACTGGCTGTGGTATCGTAGCTCCCAAACGGCTGAACCGATTTTCATTTAGTTTTTTTTGTTTGAAAGATATCTTATACGAGAGTATTCTTAGCTATGATTCAATAAATTTTTATTCAACCGTTTAAATATTGAGAGACCTTTTATAGGGGGTTTTAAAAATAAACTAATCAATAACACATTCGTGTATCTGTATACTGTGTATACCCTCTTCGACCAAAATAAAATGAATGGACGGGCCCTAACCATTAAACTTGATCAGTAATAACGAGTCAAAACCGTTGAACATATACTTCAACACCTAATTATAAAAATGTTAAAAATATTTGTTACAAAAAATAGATATCGGTTTTATTTGTGTATTTACACTTCGGTAAAGCATACGAATTCATAATTTTGTCAGATGTTTCGTTATCGCGTAACAATAGACTCGTGTTTCACATCCTACGGCTAGAGACCGACTGAAACGAAGTGAGCGCTGGCGCTCATTTTGTAATCTTCAAAAATGCGCTTCTACTGGGCCCGTGCATTCATTTTATTTTGGTTGAAGTATTCCTTATTAATATTGAATGTGTGATCAAGAGAGCGCCAGATCCGTGAAAACACTCTTGAACGCGAACTCACAATACTTGGTATACACGAAGTCTTTACGTATTTCGATGATGGGATTAATGCAAATAACATTACTCATAAAAGTTCAAAACAATGACGAAGAAGATTTATCTGTAACTCAGTGTTAATTAGTTATTGTTGGAACTACATCGTTCGCTACCTACGCCACGTTACCATTCTCCTCTGTTTGACTGATCTGAGGGCAAAATAGTGCCTAAATTTCACACACATTGTGAATGCTTATAGCTTGGAAAGTATACTTTTTCGTTTAATTTGTTAACGTACTTGTTTCACAAAATCAAGGACATGCCAACTAAAAATAGATATAGGTACTAAACTTAAAGAAATTCTCAAAAAAGTTTTTGGTCTTCAGTTGCAATGTTTTAGTACTTAGTCCAAAGTTGTGTAAAAATTGGGTACTGAGTTAGCCCCTTAATATTAAATAAACCAGCCAAGTTCGAGTTGAGGTCGCGCACTGAGGGTTCCGTTCCACCACAAAATAAAAAAAGTTGTGCAAAAAGACATCATCATGCCCAGGTGGTCACCCATCCAAGTACCGACCGCACCCGGCGTTGCTTAACTTGGTGGTGAACAGAAATTCGTCACCGACTCGCACTTGGCCATTATTTATCATTTCGATAGTTTGTACTGTACTATACACACTATACACACTCTAATCTAAATCATGCCTAGTTTGAAGCTTGTATATACGTATTACCGTTCTTACAATAGAGCAAATACTAAAATATGTTTAAAATACGTTTGTTGTATGGAGAAAATTAGTTTTTTACTTTCTTATTTTATTATTATTTCTTAGATAATCCGCCGTAACATAACATATTCTGTAAAAATTTCAACTGGCTATCTATTACAGATCAACAGATACAGCAGATAAAGACAGACAGAGAGAGTTGGCTTAGTAATAGGGTCCCATTTACATCCTTTTGGGTACGGAACCCTTAAAATGTGGTAGGCTTTTTTATGTCACTCACCTGATGTTAAAATTATTTGCTTGTGAGGCCTCGTCTTCTAGATAAGGCCTACGAACTTGTCTACGAAACATCTACGAGCGCTACGCGTTGCACGCGGTCTCTGTTACGAGCTTTTACTTTATCTTGCCTTGATAATGTCCAAGTATTTTAAAACAGTCATCCCCAACCACGATGTCTGTGTGGGTCTCACAGCAAATGTTGTTCATAATGATGAGTACAATGACCTCCTTTCGGCTTATTACAGGGAATATGCGTAACCCTGTATACTTGAAAGTTACAACTCGACACGACAAACTTAGATTGTGAGTTAGTTATAAGTAATAAAGCTGATTAAATAACCAGCCAAGAGCGAGTCGGACTCGAGCACGAATGGTTCCGTACCATTATCTATTCCGTACCTCCAGCCCGCTGGTCGGACGATATCAAACATCAAGGACGAATATAAAACTATTGTACAGTATAGGATAACAAAAAAACTGAGCTATTGAGGTGAACAACTATGTAGCGGTGCTTTTTGAATACGGTAGAAATAACGGAAAAGAAACAACAGAATGACCCAACGGCACAACAAGACAGGGCAACACTGTCCATAGCTCGACCCGTGGGAATTTTATATGGAAATCCAACTTATTGTCATTATTCAATTATCTGTGGAGAGGCAGAGACAAATGAAAGCCGGTAGGTTGGCAAGCTTGACAGATGAAACAAGGCGTCAACCCGGGATACCGCGCTTCGAAACGGTCGTTTGAATTCGGCGGCAAGACCCGTGATTGGCCCATCGGTCCATTGGACTCGGCGCCAAGGCCCTTGATTGGCCCATTTCAAAATTCAGAACAGGAGAAGGGCGGATTTCGGATCACAAGCGCGAACGGCGGGCAGTAGCCAAACTAGAACGGCGTCTCCGAGAGAAGCTCATTCGGGGTCTTCAGCACTTTGCCTCCAGCTGCCATCGAGATCGGACGTCGGTCCGAAGTCCAAGGTCTCCTGAGGGCCACACCCAGAGATCTGCAGAAGCTGTCCGGGGTCGAGCGGGCAGAAGGCAGTTCAGCGGTTCCCGCCCAGAAGACTTCAGGAGCCGAACAAGAAACGGATCGATAGCTAGGGTATTAGGGCTGTGTAGATAGTCGTAAGCTTAAGACAATATAGATTATATGTTTTTGGAAGATTGGTGTATGATTTCCTAGGGGTCACTGGTTAGCTCCCTTGGTAAGCTGATGTCACCGGCTAGATCAGACACACAGAGGCCTCCGAACCCACGCCCCGCCACTCAATTTAGCGGCTTCCGAGGCCGCCCTATGAGGCTCCATTGGGGCTCGACAGCCCTAAGAATAGCGATAAAAACATAGTATAGGATAGGGTGGTGACAACTAGTGGATAGGAGAACAGATCTACAGGATGAGAAACGGCACCTGCCTTATCCCGTCTCATCTCAAAATATATTTAGGCAGGTGTTGACTTGCCACCCACTAAATGGGCCCCTCATAATGGCTGCCTTATATTGACACTGGATGGGCAACATTGGTATGGGCACAGACATATAATATAAGCAGACCCAACAAGCCACAGAAATATTGATGCAAAATACACTACATAGACATTACACGCAAACATTTGCAAAACGCGGGCCGGACTCAAGGACATATTTTATAATAGTGCTAACAGACGTATATGTATGGATTTAGTTGACGGACCGACGTCCAACAAACGGGACGAAAAGAGTAATTTTTCTCTTTCTCTCCTGTTGGTCAGACGGCGGTTCGTGATTCGTGCGTCTGTTACGGATGATTTATGGATGGTCCCACTGGGTATTAATATTCAAACAAACTAGACCAAGTCAAATTTTTTTTTTTTTTCGTTTTCATTTTATTGCGTATAATATGGGTACATATGATGGAAAATGTACAGTAGAAGAGCGCCATAATCGACCTTTCGGCATGCAAACAAACTTAAAGACCTAAGGAAAAATTAACTAAACATTTAAAAATAATATCACATCACAACACATTACACAACTCTTATTATATCAAATTACACAAGTCAATTTATTAAAGTAAAGAGAATTTATTTTAATTTTATATTTTGATTTTTCTGAAATAATCACACGTTCTTCCAATATCTTGGCGGGACGCGAGACTCCAGGCGTGCTGGCTATTGCCGAAACCTGAAAAATTTATTATAAAATTATTATAATTTAAAGGTCACCTAAATAAAGACTTTTTCGTCAGCAATGAAATTATGCTTAGTCAGCAATTTAGTGGTCGGCAAAAATAATTAAATTGACAGCTAGCATTTAAATATACCTACTGCAATTTTCGCAATAAAGGAACAAATCGTGATTTAATTCCAATAATAATACAACAATAATAAATCCCTGAAATATATACAAATGAATTTTAAAAAAATATAGGCTAAAATAATTATAACTAAATGTACAAAACAGAAACACAAACATTCAACTAGTTAAAAACACAAATTTTCTGGGAGTGAAAATCACGAGTGACTCGGTTTCTTCTAGGCAAGCGTGCTACAGACATTCCGCATCATAGCTTAACATCAGGCGAGATAGTAGTCAAACGCAAACCTATAATTTAAAAAAAGTTGCACTTGAAATTTGTTTATTAAAGATATAGTTTTTATTTTACTTTTAAAGTTTAATTTGAGTTATTTTAATTAACCGTGTTTTATAAGTTTCTTTAGTAAATAAAATATGGTACCTAATGTAATCAATTTGATAGCGAGCGGTATTTACGTTTGCATGCTGTGGTGACAAATAAATATTAGACAAAAAAGTTAATTGTATGCTGAATTTTGCTGACATCACTAACTCGGCTCTGATATCATATTTAAATGTGTTGTAAAAATCGGAAATACTTCTTTTAAATAGAACTTCTGATTAATACTAGTTCAATTAGTGGCCAAGTGTCTTAAAAAATATGGCACTTTTACCCATACCTCTTTGCCAGATGTGTCATGTGGTGCAGGATCTGATGAAAATGAGGTATTCTGCAGCTCCCGCAGAACATTTTTGCCAGTAAAACTTCTTTTTATGGCTTCCTTTTCGCTTGATATGTTATCACTCTGAAAATTATAACATGCAAGTTATCATAATTTAGTAGGTACAACTTGAGATTCATGATAGTGATAGCGACTGATCATTGAAAACTGTTGTTCCAATAAGCATAAAAAATAAGAAGAATAGAATAGTGCTTACTTCTTCAAATAATGTAGGGATGGCACCTCGGGCAAGGATTGTTCGGAAACCAGTCCGGTCGAGCAAATGTGCCTCAAAATGCTTTGAGCACAACAAACTTGCTGTACTGGGTTGCCAATTTTCTCGGTTCAAATTCTTCACCCATGCTTTTCTCAACATTTCATCCTTGGGAAATCTTAAATGTAATAAAAATGTTTGTTACTTGAAATATGTCTAAATAACCCTTTAATTACACCATCTAGATCACTAGGTGTATATGACATGAACCACAATAGGTAGTTACTTTATTTACATTACTTAAGAAAAGTAGCTAGTTATTAATGAAAAAGGTTCATGTCATCATAATCACATCGAGCTGAATCATCTATTTTAATTATTATACTACTGAATACATTCCCTGGACAATGTCTAAGTACCTCAAACGCCAAACAATGATCGAATCAATATTTTTTTAAAGAAAACTACTTATCAACTTTTATTACACCCACCAAACTTGTACATTTATTAAATTGGAAGAAACACAACCTTCCCAAGCCTTCAAATTGTAAAGTTTATGAAAAATAACAAGAAAAATTTGCAATTCAAAATACGCTCTATTATGACACACGAAACTTACCTGTGAAACGTTATACCGGGTGGCATCTTATGAGATGAATTAAAACACATGAGGACACTGCACTTCACCGTAGTATTTTCGTATCTTTTAAACGAAATATGTAAAAATAACTTTTATTTTAGGTAATTATTGCAAGCCGTGGTTTTCGCTGTCTGCCTTCTGACAGCTTAGCAAAATGGCAACTTGGAACACCGTACCACATGCTCATTTTTTTCTATTATGTTGCAACGTTACGACAAAAAGAGATACGAATATATGATTTTTGTGTAATCGAGAGAGATGCAAACATAACTGTTTTTGCGAATGTAGTTGTAAAAAACATGTTCAGTCTGCTTGGTATTAAATGTCTGTGGGTATGGGTAGCTCGTCGTAGGTGTCGAGAGGTGTGCTGCACTTTCACTAAACGCTACTCGCGGCGTTGTGCCCTTGACCACTTCCACTCTGGAGTTTAGTTCTTAGCTCTTGCGGTTTCCACCCCCAGACGGCCGGTTAAAGCAAGCCAGGGATCGGGGTCTCATTTGTTCCATGGAATCGGGGTACACGGTGTTGCTACTCACTCACTGACCGACGGCTTGCCACAAAGCCGACCCTGCGTATTTTTAAAATAAATGAATCATCACAAATGCATCAGTCGCTGGTATGTTTAATTATTATTATTCTAAGGAAAATAACATAAATTTTGCTTGTGACTGATTTTCTTATTACCCAATTGAAGCGCTTTGATTCCACTTTTATTATGCGAACTGCTAGTCTGTGGAATGCGCTACCTGAATAGGTGTTCCCCTGTATATAGTTACAATCTGGGTGTCTTCAAATCACGAGTGAATCGGTTCCTCCTAGGCAAGCGTGCCCCATCGTAGACCGCATCATCGCTTAACATCAGGCGAGCTGGCGGTTAAACGCAAGCCTTTTTTTAACAAAAAATATTTAAGTCAATATCATTTATTAAACATTATGTTTACAGGTTAGGCAATTGTAATATAATTATATAGGAGATGTATGACAGATAATGTACAACATTTAAAAATTCATAACATAAAAATAAATCTTAGCAAATAATCATTAAAAAAATATATAAAAACCACGTACATAACCGTGTTATATTAGATTTTTCTACCGTCGGTTTTCACAAATTCGTCAAAATTATAAAACGCTTGGTCGATAAGCCCACTGAAGTGAGAATTTTTTTCGTTTAGATTAGAAGGGCTGTCAAGGCATTTTTGTAAGAATTCCGTTGTAGCCAGTTGAACACATGCACACGATACGTCAAAATATAAATACGTAGGAAGGACTGCAGTAATTCGTCAAGATTAGTATTATTTCAAAAGGTTATGAACACCGTTTTAATAAAGTTTAAAATTGACCTTCTCGTGGTGCAATACGGTTCAGTTCCCCTTGAATTTTGTGCAATTATTTTGGTAAATGTTGCTAGTGCAAAAAAACTGCACGATTATTGTGCGGTTTATAATACTAGTAGAGAAATATAGACCGTATCGTAAATTAACGTACCTCATTATTAAAACAGTTCTACCTTAAACTGCACGAAAAGTGGTTGGTAAAAAATTTGAGTTAAAGAGTTTTTCAACAATTTTGTTTATTTTAATTAACAAAAGTTGTGTATTAACGCATGTAATTGTGTTATACTAGTGAATTATTATCCTTTAAATACTATTAAGGTAAGTTCGTAGGTTTGCATGAGTGTGGGCAAACAATAGGAAGTAAAAAAAAATATTTTCGGTTTTGCCCCAAAACTCCGCACAAACTTAGCTAGATAAGTTTCCATTACCTTAATAGGTCATGCTTTGACCATGATATCGATTTAGGCTATGTTTAGAGCTCGTTTTATGTGAATTTAAATAGGTAGAAAAATAAATATTATTTGATAAGGTTAAATGCAATATCCATGCGAAGCCATTGAAAATAAAATGATATTATAAAATTTAGAATGTGGTATCACAGCTAGTGATGGGACAGTTTTGTGTGCAGTTTTGATTTTATCGATAACCTGTTATTGTATACCTTATAAAATATTTTATGGTAAAACTTGCCCTAGTCGTTTAAAAAAAATTACAAACTCTTATTTAACTTGCATCGTTGGTATGTCTGTCAGCTTCCCGATTCAAAATTTGTAATCCATTTTTCTAAGCAAGTTTCAGTTGCACTAAGTAAATTTGATTTTTGTAAAATAATATGGTGGTACTTAACTGGCCTGATGATGGAGCCAGAAAAGTAGGCCATAGGAACCTCTCTACTACATACTTTTACTTATTACTCCGTCGTGTTTGGACTCGTTGAATTCATTTTGATAAGGACTATTAGACCAAAACAATATTTCACATCACATCATCAGCCAATTAACGTCCACTGTTGGACAAGGCCTCCCTCATAGAGAGGGGTGTTGCCATAATCCCCACGCTTGGCAGGCGGCTTGGGGATCGCAGTACGTTCACCGTGTACTATTAGGACGCTGCTGCCCATCCTCCGGTGGTTCTGGTCGCAGTTTTAGGACACCCGGGTCCAAAACAATATTTATTGTCTGTCTAATAATTCATAGATTTACGGACGACTTGCAGCGCCCCGTGGTTTCACCCGCTATCCTATAGGAACTGCTATTTTTTCAGGGTAAAAACTATGAGTCAATTCAGAATATAACCTACCTCCATACCAAATTTTATTTTAATCCATTCACTTATTACAGAATTCAGTGAAAACAAACATATTAATACGCAGACTTTCTTATTTATAATAATAGTGTGATAATGTTGTTGTCTACATCTACATAATAAGACAAATGAATAATAACACAATAAAGTTTAATCTTCAAAAAATACTCCTTAAGTAGGTATTGTAGGAAATGTTGTAAGAAAAATAAAAAAATATCGATATCGATAAAATTATGGTAACCACTATTATTGTCAACGGCTTGTCAAGGGCTTATAATTTAAACACGGTGAAATCACAAAATTATCAACAATTTAGACTATACCGGAGATAGGAAATTCCTCCTTTTTAAAAAATTAAAATCCATTCTAGCTCTACCACACGTAATTACAGCGCATGACGGCATTGTGAATAAATCCGATGGAGCAGCATACGAATTCGAATTCAGTTAGCAACTGCGATGCGGAGTTTGACGCGTTGACGTGCATACTCATGTTCACTCGTATGCCTCGTAACAAATGTTCCATCTCTCTTCCGTTCTATACCCTTCTCTTTTCTGTGGATAAGCCAGCGTTTTATTCTAAATTTAAAACAGCTTAAACTCAGCGCATCTGTCATTGTCTTGGCAACCGATTGTAGACCATCGAAACCACAGTTTTTTTTATTTTATTAGAACAGCTGTCAAGTAAGTTTTGTAAGAAATTTGTTGTAGCCAGTTGCACCCATATAAACGAAACGTTAGTCATTCGAAATCAGTTTGCAACTGTGACGCGGAGTTCGACGTGTTGATCTAAATAAGAATGTTCAGTCAAGGTTCTGTCATAATGCCTGGCGAAAGATTTTCTTTCTTATTTCCGTTCTATTTACTTTTCTGTGATCGACCCATCTTCTTCTCTTTTCTGTGATCGACCCCACAGAAAAAAAGAACGGCCGTCAAGGCATTTTTGTAAGACATTTGTTGTAGCCAGTTGCACCCTTATAAACGAAACGTCAGTCATACGAAATCAGCGACTGTGTTGCGGAGTTCGACGCGTTGATCTAAATAAGAATGTTCAATCAAGGTTCTGTCATAATGCCTGGCGACAGATTTTCCTTCTTATTTCCGTTCTATTTACTTTTCTGTGATCGACCCCACAGAAAAAAAGAACGGCCGTCAAGGCATTAATGTAAGAAATTTGTTGTAGCCAGTTGCACCCTTATAAACGAAACGTCAGTCATACGAAATCAGCAACTGTGTTGCGGAGTTCGACGCGTTGATCTAAATAAGAATGTTCAATCAAGGTTCTGTCAGAATACCTGGCGACGGATTTTCCTTCTCATTTCCGTTCTATTTACTTTTCTGTGATCGACCCCATAACGTGCGTCGACTTGCCGGACTGCGAGGCAGTGCGTGATACTAACAAACATGTCTGCATTACGTATGTTGCAAGAGTGCATGTCGCTGAGCTTATGATGACGTGAAAGTTAGTTCTCACATAAACTGCCACCCAGGAATATCAGAATGGCAGATAATGTGAGGATTCCGAGCTTTATAATCTTTATATTTTTATGATCACTAATTAAATAAATACAGCATAAGAGTTACTACCTAATTTATTCAGCTTCTAGGTACACACAACAGTTGGATTGTCCTCATTACTCATAGACCGTTGAAGGAAGGAAGAAATATAATTGCGTACTAGAAAGTATCTACTTGGCACTTACGTAATTTAATATTGCCTGAGTTGGCAAACAAACAGACAGCGCACCTGATGGAAACGGTTATGGCCCAGTATATCATCATCATCAGCCAGAAGACGACCACTGCTAAACATAGGCCTCCACACTGAACGACAGCCTGCCATCTGCATCCACTGGATGCCCGCGATTCTCACGATGGCCCAGTTTATGGCGCGTCGATATCTCAATAGCGCATTTGGTGTTTAAAAACTGGGCAAGAGCTTGTCGAGACACGCTTATGGTAGGAAATGGGTTGTTACAGAAAAATTCGAAGTTTTATGGACAACCAATTTTCAGAGGTGCATCATGCCAACATTGCATATACTTTTTATGGTTTATTCAAAAAAAAACTACTTGAGAAATGTTCTTTAGTAAGACAATTTTAAGACAAGAAACATTTCTGTAATTTGGCTCAGTTCACAGAGCGTCGTACGTTCGAATTGTTTAAGAACCACCAATTTCTGAACATATAGGTAATGTGACCACAATTATATAATAAGCTTTGGATACGGAACTCTACCATATGTATGCTCTTAGGTACTGATTTATTATGTGGGTCATTATAGTCAAGTAAAACAATGTAGTTGATAAGCATAAATAATATTTAATTTAAACATTGAACATCTAAACGACTAGAACATACATAGTATATACTTATACTTATAATATCCTTAGAATAACATTTATTGATATATTATATGTAACATTTATTTTCCTTAACAGTATACATCCTTCCACTTATTTAGATAATTATAATGAAGTACCAAATACCTACTTGGTACTGACACTTATTTTCAAAGTGGTTCGCGACCACTTTAAAAATACATACGCCCGAAAAAACATTACCTTCCTTCATGTGACTGTATCACCTATGTATGTCTTTTTTTTTATAGTAGTTGGTTACAAAAAAAATCTTTTTTCCTTCTTTCTGTCTTGAGCAGTCGGCCCGTGCCGTTACTCTAATGGCTATTTGTAGTAAGCTATTGGACATGTTATAATTCATTATGTATTTTTAGAATCTGCTCAAGAATTATCAGACAATGATAATAAGTTCGCTACCTACTAGCGGTCGCAACACCAGACAGTTTGGGAAACGCTGATGTAACGGGCAAGTTTAACTTGATTGTTTTTTTTAACGGGGAAATTTTGAGCAAATTATTAAATGCTTCTGCCGCTCAGAATAAAGAGAAACCAGAGGGCAGGCGAAGGAAACTGGCGACAGTCGACTCGTTAAAAATTCTTGCCATCTTCGTTATCTGGGTGTCTTCAAATCGCGAGTGAATTGGTTTCTTCTAAGGTTTTTGTATATAATATATACGATACATAAAAATTGCACGCCCGCAACGGGTAAACTGTTTATACACTGCTTAAGTTATTAAGAAGATCTTTTGAACAGAATTTTTGCAATAAATATATTCTGATTCTGATTCTGCAAGCGTGCTCCATCGTAGACCGCACCATCGCTGCGAGTAGACGGTCAAACGCAAGCCTATTACTTAATAAATAAAAACAATAATGTGCAGCCAGAAATTGAATACTAACTTTTTGTTTGTAAGGACATGTTACCTAACTAAAATAAATATCAAAGAGATTTTTTTTCGCCATTATTTTTTTGGATGATTTTATCAATTTTCATTTTAAGTCTCGGCCATGTAAAACTGGCACAATAACAAAAAGGTCTATCCATAATTTGAACATACTAGGTTGTATGGAAATTATGCAATGAATTGCCATCTTAAATATCTGCAGAAAGTATGTACCTACTATTTATGGGTACATAATTATGTTCCAAACCATGAAGTGTAAATTTTTTCATCAAAATTAATCTCGTTAATAATGAGAGAGCTACCACAGTTAACGCCATGTTTGGAAATGGAATGTAATAAGTCGTGTAAAATAAATATATATTTCTCATAAATATATCTTTTAGAGGATAAAATTGTAGTGTGTAGGTAAATATTACTATGCATATGGAATGTGGGGCGAGGGATAGCGAGTCCGTAAATGCTCACTTGCCACCAAAGCTTGTCTATTAGTTTTCCCAAAGATGAAGTTTTTTTTATTGTATATATAATATAATTATAGTCACTGATATTATTATATAACCAGACAGGAAGTAACTAAAAAACAGCGGCGCGCTGCGTACATATATATATACTTATAACTTATACTCGTAGTTTATCTCGTAAACTTCTGGATATTTCATAGTAGAGTCATACATTTTTGAAATTTGCTGAGTAAGCTATACATATTAATATTATATATATTGAAAAACATATAACATTGAACTACTTAGCAAAGTTTACTCTAAAAAAATATTTTTATTCGAATTTAACTGAATTTCTTCTCTATGTCACTCCCACTTTTAAAACGATTCAACTGACACCTCACATGTCGAAACTCACTGTTATGTAGAGCGTGCCAAAGACACCATCATACATACATACATAACACTCTAAAAACATAACCCTCCTTTTCGAGCAAACGAGTAAAAATATTTCTTAAATGATTGGAGTAATTTTGACATTCCCTTAAAAAGCTAGCAAATAAACTTTGAAAAAAAACTCATTTCTTGATGACAATGGCTTGTACTATGAACCCATCAAAGTCAAACAAAAACAGTCGGAAAATGTAAATAATGTTTTTTCGGTAAATTTTATTCTAAAATAACCTAATAACTACTTTTACTTAACTTGCAATGTTTCTATATGTTTGTTTGTTTAGATCAAATATTGCAAGCTGAATTATAACCACTTCCTCTTATAAATAATAATAAATAAAACCGCAAGAGCTAAGAATCTAAGCTCCAGGGTGGAAGTGTTAAAGGGCATAACGCCGCGAGTAGCTCTTAGTGAAAGTGCAGCACACCTCTCTACACCCTAAGCCACCCACGCCGATGTTGCCCCTCCGGTGCCAAGATACGCCAGCCTTTATGGGGGGTCCATTCAGTGGGTGGCAAGTCATCACCTGCCTAAATATATTTTGAGATGAGACAGGATAAGGCAGGTGCCGTTTCTCATTCTATATATCTGTTATTCCATCCACAAGTTGTTCACCTCAATAGCCAAGACTTTTTTAATCCTATACTGTACAATAGTTTCATATTCCTTTTTATACATATTCCATAATTGTATTTTTCATATTCAACAGGGCCTCTTGGTGTTGGCTTCGGCTCCACCAATGCCTACTAAATGTCCGGGCTAGACCCGAGAATTTCATTAAATAAAATAAAAAATCTTATCCTACGGAGTTTAATTTTTACATGTCGTTTCAGTTCCGATGACAATGCATTTTATGGTAAGCATGACCTAAATCGACATCCAGGATTAGTTCAACATACGAAATTTTGTGTATATACTCATTTTATTATGATAGCTGCAGGGCTAGCATACCATGTTTAATCAATAACAAAAATAATTGACCTAATTGTTTGTTGACTTTGTGGTTTATACACTATCTCACCATTACCTACCGCTATGTATAGTATACACCACAAATCATGACAGTGTTTAATTGTATACCTACTTCATCTCTCAATTTACCTCCTTCCAACATTGCTTATATGAAAACAAGCTGATACTAAATAACATCTAATTCTTATAAAACATTGATTATACTACATATTCTAGAGATACGCTTCACATATTCTAGAGATACGCTTCAGCTTCTGCTGAAGCGTATCTCTAGAATGAATGCTATCATATCTCTAGAATATCATATCGCTAGAATGATATCTCTATGCAGAATGATGTTGCATGCTTTTGCTTTAAAGGCATCTAAAGAGTTTATGGGCTCTACTATTAGTACAGAGAAAGTTTATAGTTAGCCAGATATTACACATTTACGAAAATTCGAATGTTTCCCCACATTGACTTAAAATGAGTGTTTAAAAAAATACATAGTGCAAACTTACTGATTATTGGCTTTTATTACACTATATTATACACGACTAATAAAGCATAAAACACAGACCTATTTTTTTTTAATCTATGGCATAAACGCTGTCCTGTTTACCAGCTATTTTAAAACAAAAACTACCTGGAAATGTATAATCATGTTGTATACATATTATATTAAGGAATATGGTTTAGTTCAAAATTATACTTTCCTGGATTTAAATTGTTTTAACCATATTTTGATTTGTGTGCCAATAAACTACATAAATAAATAATTATGCACCAATTTTCTTTTTCAATTTGTAGATCATGATGAGATTCCTTTTTCTCTAAAAATTTACATACATTTATGATTTTCTTTCTGGAGAGCATATCAAAATCATATCTGTCTCATTTAGTGGCTTTCTCGTGGCATATTAATTTTGGAAAAATATTAACGCGTTCTTAATATGCAAAACCCATATTATCATATCCACGTGTCCGTCGTTTAATCACGCTGTATAAAAGTTGCTTATATAAGGTATCGCCCACTCTCCGTGCGATCCCCGCTTATACCTTTCCTCATCTTTCCCCGCACCCCTGTAGCGTCGCAGGTGATATCTGAGAACGGCCGACCTATATAATAATATGTTACTTGTGAATATTATATCCAGTGGCGTACCTATCGAAGGGCTAGGTGGTGCCGTGCACCCGGGCCCTCATGCTCAGGGGGCCCTCAGACCAGCAAACCTCAACTGAAATTATGAAAAAAAACCCTTCATACACATCATGTCATGTAGTAAGTAGCTTAGAGAATAATAAAGTGCTAATGATAAAGTAGCTTTGTACCTAGTATTTATATTTCTACTTGATAAAACCTAACCCAGTGTAGATAAGGCCCCATTTTTTTGCACCAGGGCCTTTGGTTGCCTAGCTACGCCACTTATTATATCAAGAAATTATAAATGCGTAAAAATTGGTTTCGAGAAGCTACAAGTATATAATATTTAAAAATTAAATGCCGTATACCTATGCTTTCTATTCTTAACTTACTTTCTTAATGACTGAGGTAGATTATTAAATACCTACCTACTTATATGACATAATTATACCTAACCGATTAAGAGTTGATAGGTCGTCAATTTGAGTTGTGTTACAACAATGTACCAAATTCATATATAGTAGCAGATATAAATAAATTTAATGTAGTTTTTAAAACATGATTGGTGAAACACTTCTTGATAAAATAATTCGGCGAAAACAGGCTTTTAAAAATACGTTTTTAGTTTTTTCTTCGAATTTACCTACCTATATGTTTCTGACAATTAGTTTTTCATATTCTAATGGCCATTTATGAAATGTAATTTAATGTTAATTTGGTTTATTTTAAATTTAAATGGTTCTTGAGTAATCTTAAGTTTTATCATTTGTCGCTTACTTTGATTTTAAGCTTGCAGCTCCTCGCGGTTTCACCTGCAATCCTACATAAATATTTTATTTTTCGAAATAAAAATTAGTCAAAATTCAGGTATTAAGCTCGATTTACACCGGTAGATGTGGCGAGTAAGTACAGTCATACAGTGGCGAACGTCTGGACAGTGACAGTGAAATGCCACTTAACCTACTGGTTGTAGTGTACTAGAACCAGTAGGTAAAGTGGCATTATCAAATACATTGACATTTCAGTTACTGTCGCCACTCACCAATACTGTAGTAAACTGCCACTGCTGCTAAATGCCACTGTATCCGTTATGTTCTGGCCCGTTCCGTTGTCTTTACAGAGTTGAGCACGGAAAGATATACACACTTGCACGCTTACACACAAACTTTCGCGCTTATAATATAAATGTGATCATAGTAGCAACATTTTACTAAAATCAAATAAAAACAATTGTGTCCGAAACAAAACTGAAAATCTATGACATTATAATTAATGATTATTTGCAAACGTAAAAACTTGTTTGGATCAATACTAAATTTTTTTATTTAAATATGTTTAAAGTGCTATAAAAAATCTCAGCTGTATTTATAAATACCTACCTTAGTAATCTTATAACTTTATAAAGAAATATCTATTGATTGTGCGAGAGGGAACTAACGCCTGTAAGAATGCTCTTATTATCCCATCGTGATTATAACTTTCAACATTATTCAATTCGACAACGTGTAACAGAAATGTGTTGAAATAATTAGAAGGGTTTAATACAGTTATATGATTATTAACGAAATATTTACCGTGATAAATTTGTGGTTACGTTAATAAAATCATAAAACTGTAGTTGACAACCGTGATAATTTAAAACAGTGTTCTAGGTAGGTACTTAAGGTGTTGATCTAAGGAAAAAGCGAATCCTCATGCAAAATAGAAAACGTGATCGATCATTTGTATGAGGACTCATTTTTTTCCTCGAATTTAGCAAACTTGTATGCTACAAGTTGTCACTTCATGTGTAGATAGTTCAACACACTAAATTATAAACTACACTTTTCTGTTACACCCCGTAAATAGCTTTAATTTGGATCCGATGACTATAACAAATAAAATTTTGCTTAGATATTTAACTGTACGTAATTACTACATAAGTAATAATATTAAAATTACAATAGATAAGTACATATTTTACACTTAAACTTACCCTTAAAATTTATAAAACTTATTGAGGTCATTTTGAGCTCTAGATAATGGATTGTCATCATTATTCCTATTTTTTTTTTTTTACAGTCTATTATAGAATAACTAACTTATACAAGGTTAGACTGAACTGATACTAAGCCGAACGGTTGCAATTTTCAGCCGTTCCATAGAAAAATATCATCCACACTCAAGAAAATTCTTGGAGCAGCTCATATTGTCTTTGTCTCATAGTAAAATTTGTTCAAAATTATTAATACAATGATCTACTTTCGGCTTGGTATCTCCCTCCCGTATAACCTTGTATAATGTAGAGTTGATCAAATGAGGACATTAAAATTATACAGTTTATTTAAGAGTATAATACGACGGTGTCTCCCTCTCTCAACTCCACAAATAAGATGGCATTATAGCTGTAGTTTTAAATACCAGCTTCTGATAAACTTGTTTTGATATTCTCAATGTATTTTACAAGCATTTCAATTCGATAAAACATTGTTTTAAATTATCGCGGTTGTTCACCACATCAATGGTGATATAACCACAGTTATATGATTAGGTATTAACGGGATATTAACCGTGATAAGGTTGTGGATAGAGCTCCCAATATTATGGTGTTATATACTATATAATATTACATAATCATATAACTATTGGCAATTCTATGATCAGACGTGTACTATAGCTAGGTACTTATAGATATAACAATTTTATGACCAAACGTTCTTAGTTGCCCCTTTGATCATGCTTAAGCGCCAAAGAAAGCTAGTTCCTATATTTGAACAAAAGTTCTTGTAAGAAAAAAGAAGATATAATTATAAAAAGTTTCTTATGTTTTCGCGATAATTCCACATGGTAAAATACACGCGTTAAAAACCGTTAAAATCATCGAGTTATCAATATGTCAAAAAAAAACTAGTTTTATTCTATACATATAAAAATTCGCGATCAAAATATCTGCTGTTTCATACATTTTGTCGGAGTTAATGTATTTTTTTTATGATTCTGAGTGACGAGACGAGCAAAGTCGCTCGCCTGATGGCTCTTCACGCTTGCCCATTATCTACTAACGTCAAAATTACTAATCTGTTGACAGACAATAGAATCAGTTGTTGAAATATGGGAACCAGAAAAATGTGGCATTTGGTTTTTATACGGCCATATTGTTCCTTGGATTTGGTTCTATTGGATGTGGAATGGTTGACAATTAGTTGTTAGATGTTAGCGGCTTTGTTCTTGATAGAGCCCATCTGCACCTCGTCGCGGCTGGAGAGTGTGCGAGAAGAGATCGTGGTCTGCGTCCTCAACATGGGTTCACCCCTGAGCTGCTTGTATCTGCACATACATTAATGGTTGGTTACGACCGGCGAAGCAACAAAGCAAGCAGTAGCTACATACTTGTAAGACGATTTCAAATAAATAGTTTTTTACTAAATGTATGAGGTATGAGCCCAAATTAAAGATAATATAAACGATGCATGAGTCATAATTTGCTTAAGACATATGCTACGTAAAAAAAAATATGCTGAAAATTTTGTAACTTTTTCTCACGGCCGGGTAAAGGATGAGGTGTCAAGCAGAGGGAAACAAATAATCCATCTATCACTCCAAGAGGTCTAGGTGGATCATTTTCCATTATTTACCCCTAGGTGAAAAAACTTAATGGATAATCTATCCAAGACAAACAGGCAAAAAAATACGCGTCGAATAAAATTTCAACATGAGTGAAGCCCATTGCAATACTCGAAATTAGTCACATCATAAGCCACATTTTAATTCACAGGGTAAAGAAAAGCTTTGCGCCAATATTATTCAAAACAATGTAGCACGGGTATGTGTTAAAATTTTCAAAACAAAACCAATCCAATTTCCTGCACAACTACTTTCTCGACATTCCTGCATAATTTTAATTGAATTCCAATTGTTACAAATCAATAGCCAATCATATTTCTTTTAACACAAGTTTCAATTTGTCACAGTATTGAAGTTTTTTTAGAACATTATAATACCCTGGTTGGTTAGCCTTCAAGATACATACATTTTCACAGACCCTGAAGCAAGCATTAACAAACACATAAGTTAACACATGGCATTTTCAGACAGATTTTAATTTTATTGTAAGACGGACCAACATAGAATCTCCCAATCCCTTATAACATACTTTAGGCATGGTCGAGACACTTCAGAATTTTCCCTTGAAGCCATAGATGTCTGCTCAGTTTGACGTCCCATTCTATAAATATATTAATTGGGTTATTTTGATAATTATAAGTATAATGGATTCCTTCACACCTGAAACCACCACAGCATGCATATGACAATAGTTGTAAAATATCTCTCAATAAGTCTCAAGTTCTCAACCATTAACAAAATAACTTTCATAATACTAAAATTAAGTTCAATATTAATTTGTTTAATAATTATTACAATGTTATTGTCATTTAGTGTTTACACACACACACACAGTTAAAGTAACTAAAAAGTAATTTTACTGGTGTAAAAAAGAAAACTCTGTACAGTTTGTAGACAAAAAAATAGGTAATGATGGTAACCACCACAGATCTGTATCAGGATTCAGGTTGGATGCCGCGAGTTCACCTACTTTAGGTGTCTGTTTCCAGTCTTAAGTTGGATCAGTGCTGGAACTGAATTCAGTTCAATCTCCATTGTTTTGGCAGTAGCTCGTCAGACGTCAATACGAAAAAGACTAATTGCACCGTAGTTAACTGTAAAAACACTTCGAAATCAGGTGGCCATTACACTACTATTAAATATACTCTCACAACGTACAAAACATTAGTTTTCATGAGGCTTCTGGCATGATATAGATATGTGGTAACAACCATAAGGTACCTAATTAAACCACAAAATATTGCAACACCCGTATTCTTATAACTTAAATTGAGCAGGTATTGACTATTTACATATAGTGTGCAATAAATATGTGCATAACGTGCATGTAAAACACCAAAAATAATTAGCCCCAATGTTAATATCCAAATAAAACACTATCCACAGTTCCCAATGGGTAAATGCATTTATGACACCTTATGATACAAAGATTTCAAACTACTGTAAGTTATTCAGCCAACTCAATGTTAGTTTCAGCACCATTACGGAATGATACTAAGCATTTTGTACGCGTACCTTTTCTTGTATTATCTTGAATGATATCAGCATTGATATTGGTTTGTATTAATTAAAAACTATTATCTTAGTTTTTAAGTTTCTTTTAGAACCAAATAAACTTCATTTTTCAGTGTTTTTCTTCGGTTTTGGTCGAGTTGTTTTTTAGTTTTTCAAAGTCATAACTTTGATTGTAATGTTATGTTACATTTACAAATTCCTTAAATTTCCTTATTACTTTTCCTTTTTTGTTCTCCCACAATTTCATTTTGAACTTTCTTGTAAATTATATATAGTTCGACATCAGTAGTACAATTAAGAAAGAGTATATTTTATTGTTTATTAGATAGGTGGGTATAGACATCTTTGATTGTATAATTTTCTTTTGCTTAGTGAGATACAGCTCCGTTCAAGATGCTGTCATTATCGTAGATTGTGGTCCTGATGGTTTCTTGACTGGATCTTTGTTGTTGGTTCTGCCATCTACTCACACTCCTGTTTCTCATATCCGTCATTTCTCCAATATCAGTTTGAGGCTGGTGAAATTTGTCTTTGATCCTAGACATATAATTTATAAGCGTAAACTTAACATTCTTTTAAACTTAGATTCTATGTACAACCTAATTAATATTTATTTTAATAAATGCATTATGTGAGCGTTAATTTAGACTACATCTTCTTCAATCCTTTTCCCACTTATACGGGGTTTATACAGTATGTACGTTACAATGTCCATGCTGTTACAGATTTAGCTTGAGTTTCACTGCTGGTCACTTACTTGACGCAACCCTCTTTAGGAATATGTTAGTTGGTAGATATCCGCCACAAGAAAATACACGAAATGGTATACACTCTCTGATGTTTCAGTTGTTCAGTATCAGTAGGTACACCCCCAGTGGCAGTTGGTACTAGAAGAACTGGTACCCACTTGCGATTTTAGGAACATAATCTATGATTATTGCTTTTATGTATTTATACTTATCTAATCAAAAATTCTTATTGTTCACCTACTCATTTCTACTTTTACAATCAACATTATTTCTTTGACCATTTTAAACTAGTTTGCAATTTAATATAAATAAAACTTTCATCTAAATTAGAGACGAGTAATCTCAATGTTTTTAACGAACCTCTTCTTGATAAGCCTGAAGATCTTGCGCTTGCAGACGAAGATGATGAAAATGATGAGGCCAATGAGGACGTTGTAGGCATCAGTGATCTTCCATAAGTCGTCAATATCTGGATACAGGGCGCTTACTACTTCCATAATCCAGTTTACACCCATGACAGCGAACAGTTTTAAGTAGAGTAATAATCTGGAATATAATAAGGGATTGTTATAATAAGTAAATTTGTATGGGTTTATATCTATCTCTGATGTTAGAGTTCTAGGTCGCCTGTATAATATTTTTTAAGACTGGCTGCCTCTAGTTGCCCTTCCTCAGGAAGCGTAATTTTTTCCGAGATAAAAAGGATCTTAATAGTTAAAAAAAAAAAAAAAAATAATTGCGGTACAGCACCACAATTCTGAATTATTTAAATACTATATACTCATACATTTAAAACTAAGAAATAAATATATAAAATAGCTTAAAATAAAAATATGATCCTATGTTACTTTCCGACCCTTAAACAATTTCTACGAGTATGCAAAAAATCATGTCGATCCGTAACAGATGATGCTATAAAAAGATACATAACAAAAAAAACTGTTCGCACGGACTTGAATGCAAAAAATATATTTACATTTATTTATTTATTTCTTTTGAAGTTGAGTGGTCGAGGCAATGAGTTTCTGGTATTATTTCGTCATTGGGACGACGTTATGGACAAAAAGTCAATATTCTTTATGTATTCTGTGTCCGAGGTCGCGCGATTTAATATGTTGCTGCGTGGAAGACAAAATAACAAAACACGTTTGCATTAGTATGCCCTAAAAAAACTACGTGTAAACTGCTCATGATGACAGAACAAATTAACCCAAACTCGACAGGTCGATCAGTCGTAAGGACATGCAGTGGTGATGCGGTCTACGAAGGAGCACGCTTGCCCAGAAGGAACCGATTCACTCGCGATTTGAAGACAACCAGATTGTAACTATCAAGGAACACCCATTCAGGCAGGACAGATTCCACAGATTAGCAGCTCGCATAATAAAATTGAAATCAAAACGTTTCGTACAGATTTTCAGAATATCAACCATAAAATAGTGTCGCCTTATCGTGCCCACTCTGGCAGTCCGATAGAAAAATGATCAGGAGAGAATTAGATCATGCAGATCCGTTTCAAAAATAGCATAAAAGAAAACAAAAATTAAATACTGAAAAATGGTAACAGCAAACACACCAAATTTTTTATTATTTTCCAGCTAGCCCAACATCATGATACGTTATTATTGTAAGAAATTGTTTCTAGTGAAGTGATTACTATTTATAAAGTAAATTATAGGTATACTAACACACAACTTCTTACCCTAAGCACATAAATAGAAATACCTTCGCCATTCCGCCGTGGGTAGAAATAGGTGAATTAGTCTCAAAGATGTTACAGATACTATAGTATGATTGAAATTAACAAAGCGGTTAGGATTACCTTTGCTTATCATTCCTGTGCTGGTCATGCATACTGCTCTCTTTTGACTTGAGCACAGAGGTCTGCTTCCTGATCTGAGCTATCTTCATTGCAGTGAGCACAAAGAACGTCATGTTGGCTATACACAGGATTAGTATAGGCCCGTAAAAGTATATCAGCTTGCTTGTGCCTGGAATAAAGAGATTTGAAATAACAAATTTAATATATTTCTTAACTTCTTCATTAATTTACCGGAAGAGCTAACGATAGCCATGAGTCAAAGGAATTTGAGGAATTTGAATTTTACAAATTCCATGAATTCTGTCAACTAATATCTAACTTATAAGCTATACGATAATTATGTAATTGTTTGATATTCTATTTGAAACTATCACAGTTGTTCATACATTATATGTTTATTTGAGGGATATTTAACCGTAAGGTTACCACGGTAAATATTATGGGCTTATTGAATCCAGATTCAAGCCCGTATGGTAACGATATCGTCGAATTATCCTGCAGCTGGATGAACAAGGCCTAAACTCAGTTTGTGTTGCTTATAAAAAGTAATCACCATAAATGAAGCATCCGTTATGTCGCAGCATTGGCAGCAGCGGGTGTGGTGGTAGTCCGGAGAATTCCAACGAAGTCAGAAGGATGGTCATGAATGAAGGAACTCCGAACGCATAGATAGAGTAGGCGATGAAGCGGGCTCGTGTAGACATTTTGCCGGACGGACCGCGTTTGCCACTGAAATAATATACAATATAAAAAAATATTTGAATGCCTGGATTGCCAAAATTTAGTACCTCATAATTATATAGATTTCAAATGTACTCTTGAAAATGTTTATGATGGGAACTGCAAAAAAACCCTTAAAGACATATTGCTCGCAAAATGTTACTATAGCCAAGACGGGTTTATAGAAAACATCTCAATAATAATTATGAATAAATAGATCCGCTCCGAACTTTATTTCCATATACAATCAGGGTCATAATGTGATACCTACTTTAAACATGCTATATCTGAGATCTGTATGTAAATTTCATAATGTGCAATAAATTATTGAGTATGTTATAAGAAGATGTACTTAGAATAATTTTCAATTTAACCCTGCCCTACTCTTAGTGACTTTTCTTATAAATAATATTAGTTAAATTAGCGTATTTAACTAGGTACATTAAAATGGCGAGAAACTTGATCATTCTTTCTTTATCTACACTATATATTATATATATAATATTATAAAGAGGAAAGATTTGTACCTATTTTTGTATGTTTGTAATGAATAGGCTCCCAAACTACTGAACCGATTTGAAAAATTCTTTCACTGTTGGGAAGCTACACTATCCCCGGGTGACATAGGCTATATTATATTTTGTAGCGAGGCCGAAGGCCGAGCTTACACTCGTGCGAAGCCGGGGCGGACGGCTAGTTTATAATAATATGACAACACTGATTGTAGGCAGCAAAATATTTTTGAGTTTTTGCCGCTTGGTTTGTTTAACAAAAATATGGAAATCATATTGCCATTATAATACACTGTTATGAACGCGAAAGTTATTTTACCCAGTAACAGTGAAACGGATCGACGTTTTTTTTTGCATATATATTTGGTGGACCGCAGATTTCCATATACTTTTATTGTACCGTTAATCCCGAAAAAATTACGGTTCCTGAAAAATGACCACGCCGGTAAAACCGCGAGATAAAGCAATATATTTATAAAGGAATTCATGTTAAAAATATACTGGTTTGACTATATTTATCTAGATATAAGTTTCTTGATCTTATTTATTTAGTCGGACGTCCTAATATGACTAATTTTATTATTGTGATCTTCATATCATAATGACATTCATGGGTTATGAATATATAAACAATCTCGTTTACCTATCGACACTTTACCATGTGGGAATTCCCATTTTTTTTACTGGGCCTACCAAGTGTGTCATATAAGCTGGGAAAAGTTTTTTCCTTGTCTTATGCCTTGTTTTGATTTCATCTTGTAAATGTTGCAATTTTTTGTCCGATTACGTTAATCCAAAAGGGTTTTGTGTTTATGTGATATGTATCTAAAAAATAATAATAAATAATATGTACGTAAAAGCTTCAGCCGATTTCAATATATGGGGTGTAGAGTCTACAAATCAGGCTGACTATACTTGTGTATGCGATATTATTTCTGTCCACGTCGCACTTATGTCAATCGAAATGAGAATGATGGAGACAAAACTGACATTTCAAGTCCTGGAATCTACCAGAGATCGTCACTATATCGTCATCATAAATACAAGGTAATTACTAGCTCCCGTACAAATAAAGCGGGGATGTTTTTTTTTTTTTGCATCAATATGAGGTAGGTTTATTAAATAGGGATTTCAATATGAACATAAGTTTAAGTGTAAATATTTAAGGGTGTTGTACCTGTAGTACTACAAGGAATCCTTATAAGTTCGTTCTGTCCACACGTGTGTCCGTCCTAATAGTATGCAATTGTAGTTTTTTTATACCTCAATTTTTTTAATATAAAATATTGCATTTAACAATGGTTCTGGTACAGGTGATAACAAACTCTCTTCAATTTTAATAGTTTTTAAAATTTAAATAAAGGTTAATCCTTACATCTATTTATATGTGCACAAAGTACATATAACTTAATCTTAATCACTTAGGTATGCTTTTTAAAATATGTCCCGCGAAAGTGGTAAGACGTTGCCCCGCCCTGCATTTCTGAACTATTATAGGTACATAGAAACTTGTGACTTACTACGATGATAGGTAATATTGAAAACCTTTATTCAAAAATAAATCAATTTTTTTTTTAGTTATAGCGATGAAACTGCAATTAATTCAAGACGTTTTTATAGCTCACAGGTTATTGACCCTTTCGTAAAATGATCTGAACAAATATTGTTTCCCTAAAGGTACTAGTTTAATCTTAGGCTAAAATTAATAAAAATATCTTGTCGGGATGATTTATATCTAAAATTTGATTAAGCCCATCAAGCTTCGTTCGTTCGACTTCTATACCCAATAATTTATTGACTAAGAATATGGCCACAAATGAATATTATTACGTTGGCTATGGAATATGGCATATGCGTGTGTCGACATACTCGTGGTCAAAAGTGTGTGAAAATTTGTTGCTGAATTGCCACCTTAAGTACTTATCTACATATAGGTACAATAATAATAAAAGTAGAGCCCACATAAATAACTGAGTCAATTTAACTAATTGTAGCACGCACGCCTTTCACTACTGTGCAGGATAAGCTTTTTCTTTATTTTAATTAATAAATAGCATCAGTGGCGTAGCTGCGTGCTAAGAGCCGTGAATAAAAAACTTTATTATGTATTGCAAAAAACAACAACGGTTTCTTCACAAGCCAACAACACAAAAAAATCACATTAAATTACATTATATAAATTAGCATTAGAATATGAAAAAGAAATTGTCCAGAACTTCTAGATTCGGAGTAATAACTAAAAACACATTTTAGAAGAAAAAAGAACAAGGAAAATTCCATAAATCATGTTTCTAAAATTACATGAAACTTCTTTATTTTCTCAATTGATTATAACTAAAATATGAATTTAGTACTGTTTGCCAAACCGCACATAATTGATGCAACGCAATCCAAGTGGACGACATATCAACTCAGAAATGAATAGTGTATGAGATACAATTTTGAACCTAGCGTACACTAAAGAGAGTTGACTTTTCCACGGGCGCTACGCATCTCGAATCATCAATCAACTTTGGTTCTTAGGTGTATCGTCAATTCGAGGAAATTTCCTAAGGAAAGAGGAACTGAACAGGTATTTGTAACTTCATAACTATTAAGATTCACACAGAGCAATAGAATGCCTACATTAATTTGTTTAGGGTTTTAACCTCAAATTTTAGTTCATTGATGTCGCTACAAGTTTCTTAGTGTGCGTATTAAGCGTATTCTTAGTAATGTAACGTGTTTCTAATATTTCTTTGTTTTTTTACTATTACCAAAATCTATAAATAAAAAGCTAAATATATACCACTTATTCACTCACGGACTCATCAAGAAATCTCGAAAATCACTCGACCTACGAAACTGAAATTTGGCAGGTAGATTCCTTATGGGGTGGTGGTATGGGGTGTAGAGCTCTGCTGGAGTTTGCGAAGGCCGAATTAATGGGGGCAAAAGATGGTTGAAAGTTTAATATGAAAGTTTACGTGTACGAAGGTGTGTAGAGCTCTATTAAGGAGTTTGTGAAGGTCGAATTAATGGGGGCAAAAGATGGTTGAAAGTTTAATATGAAAGTTTACGTGTACGAAGGTGTGTAGAGCTCTATTAAGGAGTTTGTGAAGGTCGAATTAATGGGGGCAAAAGATGGTTGAAAGTTTACGCGTAGGAAGGTGTGTAGAGAACTGCTAAGGAGTTTCTTAAGACTGAATTAATGAAGGCAAAAGTTGGTTGAAAGTTTATTATGAAAGTTTACGCGTAAGAAGAGGGTAGAGCTATGCTAAGGAGTTTGTGAAGGCCGAATTAATGGGTGCAAAAGATTTTTGAAAGTTTATTCTGAAAGTTTCCGCGTAAAAAGGGGGTAGTGCTCTGCTAAGGAGTCTCTGAAGGCCGAATTAATGGGGGCAAAGGATGATTGAATGTTATTATGAAAGTTACGCGTACCTACGTAGTCGCGGGCAACAGCTTGTCTATTCTAACGGCAATAACAGTTACTTATGTAGCTGTGAAACATTAATCAATTGATTGCTAATAAAGCCTAAAGTAATTAACGGTTCGAAACCGTGTACCAAAGTTAGGTACATACTTTGGTAACAGGTTTCGGACTGTGGTGAATCTACATACAAAGGAAAAAAATCTCTACCGCGCCAGTTCCCTGTCCAAAGTTTAACAAAATAAAAAACTAAGGTAAATGTATAATGTAAAACTTTTTAAGTGTCAATACAAAGAGGAATAATAATTCCACCGCGCCGTGTCTGTCCAAAGTTAAACAAAAAAAAAAAAACCAAAACTATATGTTCAATGTTAAACATTCATTTATCATTACAGCACTTAATATAAAAATAATATTAAAAAAAAATCTTCTTATACGCATATACCCTGTATTAAGCCGAAAGGAGGTCATTGTACTCATCACTATAAATAACGTTCCATCATTTCATTTAAAATCAAATTATTTTTTCTCGCGATTTCGGGGTTCGTCTTATAGTAAAAGTAGTTCATAATGATGAGTACACCGACCTCCTTCCGACTTAGTATATGGTGTATGCGTAACCCTGTATGGTATAAAAGGTGATGTGTGTATGTAATAATGTATTTACTACAAAACGGCTGGACCTATTTTGACGGGATTTTAACTGGAAGATAGCTGATGTTATAAGGAATTGAATGATCACGGGGGTGAAAACCGCGGGAACACAGTATAGTGAATATTTCATTACCTGCATAAATATGAGTGCTCCATAGTATTTAAATCGTATCACACACGAGCAGATAATGTAAACTGTATAATCTGCAGATGCGCGCTTGTACAATTACATAATGATATTAACAGATTATATATCTTCAAAAATATAAAAATAACATTGGCGAGATAGCGGACCCACGAAGCAAGTATCACATACAGCAATATATCAAAATATAAATTCGATGTTCACTCTCTTAGCTAGTGTCTTGTCATCTTCACGGCACTGAAACCTCCGTTTTTTTTTTATGATACTGGGTGACGAGACGAGCGAAGTCGCTCGCCTGATGGCTCTTCACGCTTACCCATAACAGCTCAACGCCACTCAGAATGTTGAACTTTAACAGTTCATAACCCTGGATGGCAATGCACTGCGCTCGTCACCCCGATATATAAGATGTCAAAACTCTGTGCCCTGTAATTTCGCTGGAAACATTGCCCTTCAATCCGGAACACAGTAGTGTTTGCACACTACTGTGTTGCTTGGCGGTTGAAAAACTGGCAAAAGTGTGGTACTTCCCCAAGCGGACCCCTGCAAAAGAGTCCTACCACTACAAAATGGAATTGTGCACATGATATAATATTTGAATGACACATGATGTATCTAATCTATGAACGCCATCCGCAGATATGACATAAGTATATCTCGTCTATTTTATCTAGTCTATTTTCGCGTCGCAGAAATTAGCTTGATCTAAAGATCAAACTTTACAATGTTGCTAGTTGCCAGGTAACAACTGCTCCAAGTTTGAGCTGTTTTAATGCAAATAAGCACTGGCTCATCAAGCTAACATTATATGACTTCAATGAGTTCAGGGGCCTTACCCCTAGCTCGAAAAGTTGACCCGCATAGGTGTTATTTGTCTAAACGGTACCATCAACTACGATAAGCGGCAGTTATTTGATAGCCGCCAAGCTTTGTTATTTTCACGCACACTCGCATAGTAAAACGGATTTTCGTTCATTCAAGTTAGACGCTTTTAAACGATGCAGCTTAAATGAGTTACCAGCAGCTTAGTTGAGGTACCTACTAAAAGTTGGCTCGCAAAAGTGAAGCTAGGGGTAAGGCCCCAGGACGATTGATAGCCAAATAAAATAATCATACATACGTGAAAAAAAATATACCAATGACATTTGATAATATTATTTATATTTTGTTTTGTGCATAATTTTTATGTACAATTTATTGTAATTATTAGATATTCATTTCAATTAACGTGTAAATTTATATTCAGATATGAATAAATGACTTTGAATTAATTTGCTTGTAAGTAATGCTTCATAAGATATGAATGATAGGATTTTATAATATATTTTTGATATAATCTAATCGTATCGTGTGTGATGCGCTTATACATTGATATTTTTCTCTGTGACTATCATATCACTCAATAGTTTGAATTTGAATAGGTGAATATTACCATGATACATAAAGTTTAATTTCCTTCATTCAAATAACACATAATATAAGTATATTTTATTAAAAATTGGTAACAGGAAACATCAAAGCCGCAATACCAAAGTAGGTAGGAAAACAAAAGCCACAAAATAGGTACATCATTCACTTGGAATAATATCATGGTTATATCGATTTTCTTTCAAACTGCGAGAGAATGTAAACTTTTACACCACAGCCCATAACCATAGTTTTTATGGTCTGTGCCAATAATGCAATAGGTACCAACCTGAAAGTCCACCAAATGTCAAAGCTCATCACGTTTAGCCAGAAGAACGCCGACAATAATGAGAAGTAGATTATGATAGCTGAAATAGAAAAAAGTATAATATTAGATCAAAAATGAGAGATATCGGAGATGCAGAAACGGGATGAAAGCTACGGGGAGAAGTCAGAGTAAACAGATGCTTTCAGAATTCATATTTCGAACCTCAACTGTACTCCTACTACTGTGGACAGTGTCTCCTTTAAGAACTTTTCATATTATTGATGCATATATACATATATATTTGACTGTCCCGGTGGCTCAGTTGGTAGTAAACCTAACTTCTGTGCTTGGGGGCGTGGGTTCGATTCCCATCTAGGACAAACATTTGTGTGATGAACATTTGTGTTTGTTCTATGTCTGGGTGTTAATATCTATTGAAGTATGTATTTAAAAATATATATGTACGTATATCAGTCTCTGGCAGCCATATTACAAGCTTTGCTTAGTTTGGGGTCAGATGACCGTGTGTGCAAAAATGTCCCGAATGTCCCAAAATATAAATATACGAGTATATATATATATAACTCAGTGTGAAATAACTCAGTTATTAGAACACTATATATATAGTGTTCTATATATATGTGTGTGTTATATATAGTGTTCTAATCACTGAGTTATTTCTCGCCTTTTTTTAATCCGATCAGAGCTCATTTGTTTAATCGTGAACCATTTTGTCTCTCGAACGTTTCGTATTTTGGCAGTACTGTGTTTACTTTGTCAATTTTTGTTTGCTTTTAAGAAAACTTTTAGAACTATTAGAGACTAGCCGCCCGCCCTGGCTTCGCACGGGTGTAAGCTCGGCTTTCGGCCTCGCTACAAAACATAATATTGCCTGTCACCCGGAGATAGTGTAGCTTCCCTACCGTGAAATAATTTTTAAATCGGTTTAGTAGTTTTTGAGTTATTTCGTTAAAAACATCCAAAAATACAAATCTTTCCTCTTTATAATATTAGGTATAGATAGTATAGATAATGTTGAAAATGAAATAAACTCAAAGCGGCTTTCGAGTGGAACACTTGGGTTGCGTTTGTAGTCTAAACGATGTGTTAGTCACTTTAGTATTTAGTTAGTCATTGAATAACTATATTAGTTAATCATCTATGTAAATAGTTGGTAATATGCACAACACACTATTTGCCTGTCTTAGAATTAAATGGACACCATTTAAATTATTGATGCGAGTATACAATCTGCATATAAATTTGTAGATAAATCTATCTTGCGGCTTACAACGTCTTGCTGATTCACAGAAAAATAATGATGGAAAATCCAGACGAACACAAATAAAGTCTTTATTTTTATAAAGTCTGTTTTTTTGTAGCTTTATGGCTCCATTTAGGCATAGGGTCGCATTTAGCGGAGCAAAAATATGGTGGTTACGCGAGTTCGCGCGTGTGAAAATTCGTTATTTTTTTTTTTTGTTTTTCTTATAATTATCGAAAAATATGAAACGAAGTCAAATTCTGTTCCATAAATGTTTTAAAATAAAAAGTCATATCTATTATTTAGCTTTCACTTATCAGGTACGCATAATTTCATAATGAAATCTCATAAAGCATTTTTAAATCATCTTTGATTAAAAATAATTTTACTTTGATAATATTTGAGTGTATGTATTCTATTTTAAATAAATATATGAGCTTTATTTAAATACATTCAATCATCTTCAAATGTAGACAAACCTGGCCTTAATTGTGCATTTGGATTTTAAGAGTTAAAAATAAAACATTCTTGATCGTTGACAATAATTTCCCTGTCTACATCTGCTGCCAGTTATCAAAGACGTTTAGTCCCAAAATAATTGTGTTATTAGGCCAAATGACGCAACACAAACTTTCATTTGCAGCACAAATATTTGTTGTTGTTCTGATACTTTTTTTACAGCCGTTAACACAATAGTCATGAATTAAGATAAATAAAGTAAATTTTGTATCGATTTGTAAGCATAGGTAACACACAAATGTTTTGATTTGGTATTCATTGACGCTCGTCAAAGCCTGATTTAACAACTCTGAAATCGCAAAAAAACTGCTTTTCCATAGAAAACGGTCATTGAAATGTATGGAACAACTGATATATATTTCACGATTTCAGGGTTGGTCCCATAGTAAAACTTGTTCATAATGATGAGTATTAACGGACCCCTTTCGGCTTAGTACACCCTTTCCGGGTAACCCCGTAGATCTTTATTTTTAACAGACTTCTAAAAAGGAGGAGGTTATCAATTCTACTGTTTTTTTAATGTTGTTACCTCAGAACTATCGACTGGGTGAACCGATTTTGATGATTCTTTTTTTATTTGAAAGCTGGTGCTTTCCGTTAGCTCCAGTTCTACTATACTTTATTTTTTACAATGTTACAATTAAAAAGTCATTTCCACACAAAAATTATTATAAGAGACATCTGTCGGAACACCTCAGTACTAAATCAGGCATGTGCTCTCTAAAACCGATAGTGCCTAATTAATGCACGCGCTATGGGATAGAAGACGCATATTTGGTCCAGTTCTAAAAAAATTATGAATTCGGTTTTTTTATTGATAATTATATTCTAATCATGTAGGTACAACAAATCATCACAGATCATGTGTAAACAAGATGAGCTCGAAACAGAAATCAATAGCATAACTGAAAGGAGAGCCAACAGTGATACAGGCTGATGATGATGATTAAATAATGACATGTACACTTATACGAATTATATACTTATACACTTACAGTACATAATATATCATTGGGTATAATATATTTATATATGTTTGAAAAAAATATGTCTATGTTAGAACATGGTAAAAATAGTTTATTTAATCTTATGTCAATTATTTGGTCTAGATAACTTATCAGAACATTTTTAATACTAAGAAATTTTGAAGTTTTATGTTAGAATTTTTGTGCATTTTTTAGGTCCCTGATAACGAAGTCAGATAGTGAAGTCTAAAAATCATGTCACTGACAGAAATATTTATTAAGTAGGTACCTATAGATAATAATCTTAGAATCAACAATTACAAAATAATGAATGGTTTATAGAATACAGAAACAAGCACATTTTATGTACAATGTTTGACGTCAGTCATCATTATAAAGCTATTAGTATCATTGTATCAACTAAATACCTATAAACCTTATGAGAAATTCATAAACACCTATGTGCATTCAACTACACTTAGTCCATTATTTTAGCTCTTAACATCTGCAGTTGTTATGGGCTACTGGTAATCAGTTAGCGTCCTTATAAGGGCTGCCTTAGTCCATCAAATCAAACATCTTTTGTTGCACGACATTTAGGAAATACCGAAAAAAAATATCGGCATTTCCATATATTTTTTTACTGATCAAGCGTTACTTCGCGGAAATCCATCTTCAAAACCACACACACACAAACACACAATAAAACAACGCGAAAACACATACACGCAAACACCCACACACGCAAACACCCACACACACGCACGCGTTGCGGAATTCATGAGATATACCTAGATATTCATGAGAAAACAGTATAAAAAAAAACTAAAAAACATACTTTAAAATCGCTTATCCTTTATTATATGAAGATCCTGGTAAGGATAATGGGAAAAACTATTTTTCTTCCACAAGCTTATCAAGTAAATATCCCGTAAATAATCATGTAACTGTAGTGAACAACCGTGATAAAAGCAGTGTTAAAACTATTTAAATTATTGCATTGTCATCGGTCCTTGATAATGAGCAAGTTTCAAATCAATCCCCCGTTTAGAAAGGGGTAAAAATCACGTTCAATCAGATTCCGTTACATAGATACATACGGAGCTAATAAAAGCGTGTAATTAAAAAAAAAATTTGCAGTTGTTTTAACACGGTATAGGTTCATTTATTGTAATTGATTTTGATTCGTTTGTTTGTGAAATAAATAATGACAGTGGGGTTCACGCTCATTCAGCCTTCAAACAAGGAAACCACTAGTTTCTTCTACCTACCTACAATATGTATTTATATGGGAAAAACTGTTTAACCCATTTTTGTGGTTATTGAATAAATTATTCGGTAAAACAAGTTTTGTTCTACATATTTGTAGTGGTAGGACTCTATTGCAGGGGTCCGCCTGGGGAAGTACCACACCTTTGCCAGTTGTTCAACTGCCAAGCAGTAGCGTTCAAACACTACTGTGTTCCGGATTAAAGGGCAATGTTTCCAGCGAAATTACAGGGCACACAGAGATTTGACATCTTATATCTCGGGGTGACGAGCGCAGTGCATTGCCATCCAGGGTTTTGAACTGTTGAAGTTCAAAATTCTGAATGGCGTTGTGCTGTTATGGGCAAGCGTGAAGAGCCATCAGGCGAGCGACTTCGCTCGTCTCGTCACCCAGTATCATAAAAAAATAAAATATTAAATGTGAACCTCCCAAAATGACCGATGCATATTATTCAAAAGTAAACACAGTCATTTTATATCCTTAAAAAACATATAATGTGCGAGCGAAGTCACTGCTCCCGGTATTAAGGACCTTTTTTGGCGAGCACTATAATATCTCAGGTCTACCACAACCTCAACTTTGTCTTGCTCTGTCTCATTAGCAGAGAGAGCGAGACAAAGCTCAATGTAAGATCATTATAAGAATATTTTTGATATTGTGGTAGCCCCCCAGATCAGACAAACATGGAAGATGTGGCAAGGTGGCGTGGCGAGGACGAACGCATCTGATTAGGCTTGATGCCTTGAGTCGAACTCACCTGCACACGACATTAGGCCCTTTTTAGGGTTCCGTAGCCAAAGGGTAAAACGAGACCCTATTACTAAGACTCCGCAGTCCGTCCATCTGTCTGTCTGTCTGTCCGTCTGTCACCAGGCTCTCATGTATCTCATGAACCGTGATAGTTAGACAAATAAAATTTTCACAGATGATGTATTTCTGTTGCCGCTATAACGACAAATACTAAAATACAGAAATATTTAAGGGGGCTCCCATACAACAAACGTGATTTATTTTGCTCGTTTTTACTCTATATTGATAACGACAACAAACGCTTTAAATATTCACAGAATATTTTGTTATATATTCACTTTAAATATAAATAATAAAATTAAAATATAACAATTATTAAGGGGGCTCCCATACAACAAACGTAACTTTTTTGCCGTTTTTGCAGATAATGATACGGAACCCTTCGTGCGCGAGTCCGACTCGCACTTGACCGGTTTTTTTACTTTTACATGTGGACTTATTAGTTAGTTCATTGGTATCGCTACAAGTTACTTAGGGCCTTACTTAAAAACGTTACTCAAGTTGATATACGCTTAAATATGCTCCGTCTTGTTTTCGCGTGTGACGATTGCCGTCAGCGAGAAGTTAAGTTGAAAGAGCATTTTAAAACATAGATCAACTTGAGTAACGTTTTTAAGTACGGCCCTTAGTGTTCGTAAATAATTAAGTAAGTAAGCCGTACTTACAGTTTTTGCGTTATACAGTGGATATACCGTTTTTTTTTTAAATGAAAAATGGAGACATTTGAATTCCAACGATTTATTGTACCAAGACGTATCGCCTTTTTTCGTCTGATCTAAGGAAAATACCATGTTTTCCGATTTAGATTTTAGTGTAGGTGTTAACTGTTAAGCCACGGCCAGATCGCAGTCTTTATTATCACGCAAAATGTCATAAGTTATCTAGATAATAGTATTTTATTATACAAAATATCTATACCTAGGTCTTAGTCTTTTATTTATGTTACACGGGAATTACTCACGTAAGATTAAGCCGGTTACTGTGACTATATAGTTTCAACCGCATTCGGCGGTCTTCTTCAAGGTGAATGCGCGCGCGCGGCTGCGTCTCGATTTTTGAATGCGGTTAAAACTATAGTCGGAGTAACCAGCTTTAATCTTACGTGAGTAATTCCAGTGTAATATAAATAAATTGTGTGAAAACCATGTCAGTTTCCATAATAGATCTTAATATCTTCTAGGAATTTTCTTCGAACATTTTAAAAGATTCTCAAAATACGCAGATGATCATAAAGTTATGTCTCTACAGAAACAACATTATTTTCAAATTATTTACCTTAAAAAATCAAACCACAGAACATGAAATTAGAAGATATATATTAGACTAATAATGTGGTAAATTCAAGAGAACCAGAAAAACAATCATCATGACATGTGTAAAGGTTAACGATGCGATTGTAAAAACCGAGAACATAAAGAAGAAATAATTAAAAAGGTAGGAATAATAATTATCAATACAAAAAACCGACTTCATAAAAATGTCAGAACTGGACCAAATTGAAATGGGACCACACGGGAAGCATCAACTTTCAAATAAAAAAGAATCATCAAAATCGGTTCACCCAGTCGAAAGTTCTGAATAAAAAACAAAAAAAAACAGTCGAATTGATAACCTTCTTCTTTTTGGAAGTCGGTTAAAAGTCTTTGAAATGGTATGGGTAAAAATTTCACAAATTAAAAGTTCATCATACTTTTCGATGCTTCATGCATTCTCTATCTTGCTGATCTTGCTAGTGAATTTCAACAATTTTAAAAAGAGATTTTGCTTTGATTAACCGCCAAGCAGTAGTGTGCAAACACTACTGTGTTCCGGATTGAAGGGCAATGTTTCCAGCTAAATTACAGGGCACACAGAGATTTGACATCTTATATCTCGGAGTAACGAGCGCAGTGTATTGTCCATCCAGGGTTTTGAACTGTTGAAGTTCAAAATTCTGAGTGGCGATGTGCTGTTATGGGCAAGCGTGAAGAGCCATCAGGCGAGCGACTTCGCTCGTCTCGTCACCCAGTATAATAAAAAAATTCGCCGTTTTTTGTTACTAAATACGTACAGATTACTATTATAAGAATTATATTTATAAAGTAATTCAATGTAGCGACTGTAAGGGTAGGTTTGGGTGTATTGCACCTTCTTACTTTAGCATTAACATCGAAATTTCAGTTAAAGTACAGGTTTTAGGCAAAAAAATTGTTGTACCACCTGACAATTTTATATTTACTATCATTTATATTTACTAATACATATTTCATACAATACATACATACACATATCGCCTTTTTATATAATATAGATAGATATTTAGTAAAACTAATTCACATACAGCGTACCTACACCAAATAATCTCACGGTTACATGATACCTACCACAAAAGAGATTTTTTTGTCATTCCCTTCTCTTTTCTCTGATACCTACCAAGTGAAACGCCCCTTTCCGGCTATTTGGACATCAGTAGTTTCGAGAATAAACAAAATATGATTAATGTCAACGCGTCCGTTCAATTTCATCTCACCTACTCTACTTTCTCTTAAGCAAGGTCACTCAGTGTCTCATCAAAATAATTAACTTGACCCAGGCTAATGTAAACCAAAGCCTACACACCAAATAATTATAAAGTAAACTCGATGCTGGTCACTGTGACCGAGTCAGTTTTATGTGGATTGGAAAATATGACAATCTAGTCAAGTCAGAACCAATACACAGTTGTTACACTAGTAGTTACAGAAGTTTTTTATTTTTTTATTCAACAATACGCTTGCGTTTGACCGCTTATTTGCCTGATGTTAAGATATGATGCGATACGATGGAGCACGCCTGCCTAGAAGAAACCGAATCACTTGTGACTTGAAGACATCCAAATTGTAACTACCTATAGATAGTTACAATCTCGGTGTAACTATACCCAACTATACCCCTATAGTTACAATCTGGGTGTCTTTACTTTTCGTTATCAAACGGTATTCAGGCAACGCATTCCACGTTACATACCAGCAATTAGCACAATGAAAGTCAAAATAAATAAAAATTTGGACGAATCTATTGTGTATTTTAGCTACGAAATTGTTTTTGTTTTTCAAATGAAATTCGTCCAAGAAACGGTTTTGAAGTATGACGCGTATGATTAAATAAATAACTAATTATATTAATACTTTGTTTTTAATGTTTTCCGTTACTGCCGTTATTAGAAAGCCTATTTAATCATAAACAGAATTTCATAACGTTATGTATTCAAATTCTTTATTTATATCACAGTTATCAGTGCCTCTTTTCTTCTTCTAAAAATACAAATATAAATTTTTAGAAACCCTCAATAAAAGAGCTGATAGTCTTCAAACAACAGATTTTCTTGAATCATAGATCATAGAACACTCTCGATTAAGTCACATGTCAAACTCAAATTCATAAAGAAATATCAAATTGCTTACTTAAACTGGTGCATGTGACAGTGTTGATGTTGTCTATGATGAGGAGGACTTGCATGGTGGAGAGGCACGAGAAGCCCACGAACAGGCACATGAGGTAGACCATCAGCACCTTGCCGTGCAGGTTCCGTAGCTCCGGCAGCCATGCGTACACGGCGACGGTCGCCAGGAGGAATACGCACGAGATTATCATACCTGGGGAAAAACCCTATTTTGAATTCGGATATAATCAATTTTTTTTAGGTCTGTGGATATAATAGTTGATTATGCACTAAGGGAATAAAGCACTGTCTTACGCCGCGGGTGGCATATTGAACCCTGGACGTAACGAGGGACTGTAGAGTTATATAAAGTCCTGACTCTTGAGTGAAGCGAGGGGTTCAAGCCGCCCAAGACAGGCTTTATTCCAGAGGAGCATACTCTACTTTTCACAGCTTCTGCGACACAATAACAAGCCAGGTTTCACTGAAAATCGCAGCCCCAAAAACCGTCTTTTGTTTCACATTCTTTGTAAATGCACCTTTTTTGAGTTCTGCTTATGGTGGCTAGTTCGATTTTCGAACAAACTTTTTTATAATACCATTTGGGCATTTTTTAACTTTAGTTTTCCACGAGTTTCCACACAAATATGACGTTCCAAATCCAAATCACTTTATTCCCTAGGGAGTTTCATACAAATTTATATCCCTTAAGAGATAATGCTTTACTTTACGTTGAGGTTGTATGATATATAATTGGACATTCTCGAACAGGTGGTGTGAAAAAAATATAATCATACTAGTTTGTGTATTTACTAATATGAACTTTATATCGTAGATGATGTTTACAAGTATTGTGCATTTAATTTGTTAACTCTATGTTATTAAGTCAGTTCTATACTATTTTAATTTATGCATTGAATATAATTTGATCTGAGTTGAATATTTACATAAACAAATGCGCTGTAGATGGACGACAGCCGGCTATGTAGGCAGCACAAACTTAGATAAAGGTCTGTGGTTTGGTGTATTTTCTTTGCGATGCTGACTGAACAAATAAATATCTATTGTTAAATAGTTTTTTTTTTTGGTCGAACGTCATCGCCGTGTCACCATTGGAAAAAATTTCTCCGGTTATATTTTTCTATTTAAATCCATTTATCATAGTTAATTGACCAGTTTTCCTAGTAAATAGCTATCATTTAATTTTTAGTTTCATTTCTAGTATAATTAGCATCATTGTAGTTATATATCTTGATTTTTGTCAGTAGCCCCTTTTCTAAGACATTAGTATGACCGACGAAGAGCCTCCTGATCCTGGCGGTGGAATAATGGCGTCCGATTATAATATTCCTCCCTCTCCTGGTGCTTTTACAGCAATATCCACGTCAGAGGATCTCCAAAAAACCCATAAACGCTCTAAGCGTAGAGCTTTGAAACGGGATGTAAGAGCATGTTCTCCCATTGACTCTTCTGGTGAAGAATTTAAAATTGCTGATGACGTAATTCTTACTTCAGGACAAAACACACCCCCAAATTATTTTTCGACTATGAGCAGTGAGCTTCCCCTTGCCACTCTTCCAACCCCCGTATCTGCGTCTCTGCCCTTAGGTCAGAAGACAATTGCTTCAACAAGTTCCTCCTCATTTTTGCCCCCGGGCCAAAAAATCGCTCCAACTCCGGTTGCACGTCAGTGCTATGTTTCATCCGATCGTGGGCCGTATGTTATTCACGTACAAAAAATCGCGGTTGTATCTTCTGATAGCACTTCTTTGCACCCTGTTACTTTCGGGCGATTCCTTTTTGAGCGCTCGAGAGAATTTGTAGGCATTGTTGATGGATCAATTAAAAGCGTGGGCCGAAATAGAATCTCGCTGTGTTTCCACTCATTTAAGACCGCTAATGCCTTCATAGACTCGAGCTCCCTCGCTAATAAGGGGTATAAAGCATTTATTCCCTCATATAATGTAACTCGTCTGGGTCTGGTACGGGGCATCCCCGTCGATTTATCCGACGAAGAAATAATAAAGGAAGTACGGGTGCCCCAAGAGTGCGGCCCGATAATCAAAGTTCGTAGATTGAACTTCAAATTGGTGATTGATGGGTCAGTGTCATGGAAACCTTCTCAAACGGTTGTTTTAACTTTTGATGGCCAACTCCTACCCCCAAGAGTTTTTTTGTGCTATAACTCTTTTCAAGTGGAGCAGTATGTTTTACCTACTATCCAGTGTTTTTCTTGTTGTAGGTACGGACATACCAAGATCCAATGCAGGTCGAAGCCAGTATGCTTCAAATGCTCTTTAGCCCACACTGGAGACTCGTGCAATGTAGATGCGGAGGGCGCCAAATGTGTTTGGTGTCGTGGTAGTCACTTCGCAACCAATAAAATCTGCCCCGAAATGTCTCGCCAGATTTCTATTAAAAAAACAATGTCGCAAAATGTTTTATCATACGCAGAGGCATCGAAACTTCACCCCTCATCAAGAATTACTTATGCAGAAGTGACTTCTTCTTCTTTGGCACCTTCTCCTCCTTTTCCCTCTCAGCTTTCGGGTTCAACTAATCACGTTACTGTGGAGCCTGCCAGAGTGCACTACAGGGGTAAAAAAAACAGGCCTGTTGGTTCAACTTCTCCCTCTTCTGGCTATGACCATTTGGCTCACTCAAACATTGTTAGGGGTGACTTTGCGGAAGCCGCTCCTAATGGATGTGCCCTTAACCCTAATAAAACCCCCGAGTCTCCATCTGTTCAATCGGTTATCTCTGAACTTCTCAAACTTTTAAATCTTTTGTCCTCTCTTCTCAACCCTCCCCGTGCTCATCACTCCCCTTCCCATCCTTTACCGTCCAACGCTGCATTTAATTTAAATTCACTCATTTCCCTTCTATCTAATGGATCTCAAGTTCCTTCAATGGAATAGTAGATCACTATATAATAAATTATCTGATCTTATATATTTAGTTAATAAATATAATATTACTGCCTTGTCTATTTCTGAGACATGGTTAAAGTCTGGTTCTCATTTTAGAGTTTCTGGCTTTGATGTCATCAGAAGTGACAGACAAGATGGTTTTGGAGGTGTTGCCCTCCTGATAAAAAATAATATTCCTTTCTCTCCTATTATTATTCCTGTTCATAGTGGTTTTCAAGCAATTGCTGTGCGTGTCAAGAATTATTCTGTTGTCTCACTTTATATTCCTGACCCTTCTAAGTTAATTCTTCGTAAATTAGTTTCGGTTTTGAGTTCCCTACCAAAGCCGCTTTTGGTCCTTGGTGATCTGAATTGTCATCATTCTGTATGGGGTTGTGGTAAGTCCGATGAATGTGGTGAGTTTTTGTTGGACTCTCTTGATACTCTTAATCTCTGCATTCTTAATGATGGCTCCCCTACTAGAAGGACTCGTCCTCATGAATTTCGCAGTGCTGTTGATCTTTCATTATGTTCTCCTGAGCTTGCTTCTCTTCTGTCGTGGCATGTCCTTCCTTCTTCTCATGGCAGTGATCATTTTCCTATTCTTCTTGAATTTCCTCAACGTAATTCTAGTCGTGTTTCTGTTAATCCTCCTCTTCTTAAATATATTTTAAATTATAATGATTGTCCTAACTGGGAAAAATTTCACGACCTCTCTGTTTCTGTTTCTGCTAATTTACCTCCTGTTAATTCTTTTAATATCTCTTCCTCCTCTGATAATCTGGTCCGTATGCTCCATGAGTGTGCTAGCCAATCGTTCCCTGTTAAAAAGCCTTCGTCTGGAAAATTGCCTCCTCCTCCGTGGTGGGATAAGGACTGCAGTAACGCTATTAAAGCCCGTAAGGTGGCTGAAGCTAATTTCCGCCGCTCTATGACTCTAGAGAACTTCTCTGAAGTGAATAGGTCCATTGCTAGTTCTAAGCGCCTTTTCCGCTTGAAGAAGCTGGATAGTTGGAGGGCTTATTGCTCTAGCTTAAGTCCTAGTACTCCTGCTTCAGTTATTTGGTCGAAAATTCGCCGATATAGACGCTCCTGGTGTCCTTCTCTTCGTTGCTGTAGCCCTTCTCAGTCTTGGGCTGAGGCATTTATGGATAAGTTAGCTCCTCAGTATTGTCCACTCCCTTCGGAATTACCCTCCTTAGCTGTTACTTCGTCAAACGATCCCCTAGATCAGCCATTCTCATTAATTGAATTGAAAAATATATTAAAGTCCGTCAAAGATTCTGCTCCTGGTATGGATGGCATACCTTATTCATTTTTCACGAAGGCGAGTGACAGTTTACTTCTCTTTTTCTTATCTTTGGTTAACTCTATTTTTGAGTCTGGTTTTGTTCCCGCTAGTTGGAAATCTCAGTATATTATCCCAATTCTTAAACCCGATAAGGACCCGGAGGATCATAATTCGTATCGTCCTATTGCTCTTTCTTCTGTCCTGGCGAAACTTGCTGAGCGCCTGATCAAGAACCGCCTTGAATGGTTTCTTGAAAGTAAGGGCCTTTTTGCCAAATCTCAGTATGGTTTTAGAAAAGGCAAGAGCACTATGGATAGCCTAAGTGTTTTTACAACTGATATTAGACTTGCCTTTACTCGAAATGAATCAGTTATTGGTGCTTTTCTAGATATTTCTGCCGCTTATAACTCCGTCCAGCTTTCTATTCTCGGAAATAAACTTTCTTTGTTGAAGGTTCCTCCTAAGTTATGTAATTTTGTCATGAATCTTCTAACTGAAAGGTATATTTATCTTCGTTGCAGTGATTCTTCAATTTCTCCTCACAGAATCATTTGGCGTGGTCTTCCTCAGGGGTCTGTTCTTAGTCCTCCTCTATATAATGTGTATACTTTTGATTTAGAGGTATCTATTGGTCTCTGCCGTATTCTTCAATATGCGGATGATATCCTTTTATATACTTCTCACCATAAAATTGACATTGCCAGTCACTGTATTTCTCAATCCCTTCAGTGCTTAAACTCGTGGCTACATTTAAATGGTCTAGATCTTTCACCATCAAAAAGTAGCATTGTTCTCTTTTCTCGAAAGCGCAATCCCCCTGAAATAGATATCTTAGTTAAAGGGTCCAGGATTCCAGTTAAGGAGTCAGTGAAATTTCTTGGTCTTATTTTGGACAATAAGCTTAGTGGAAAGTTGCATTGTGATTATATTGCTGATCGGTGTCGGAAAAATATTAACATTCTAAGGTGTTTATCAGGTGTTTGGTGGGGTTCTCATCCTTTTACACTGAAACTTTTGTATAACGCCATTATTCGTAGCATTTTAGATTATGGCTCCTTCTTGCTGGAGCCAGCTAACAAGGGTGGTATCAAGAAACTGGATTTGATTCAATCGAAAGCCCTTCGCATTGTTTCTGGTGCTATGCTATCCTCTCCTATCAATGCACTTCAGGTTGAATGTGTTGATGCTCCCCTTCATCTTCGCCGTCAGTTTCTATCTAATAGGTTTTTTTTTCGCTGTGTGCAGTTTTCTAATCATCCTCTTGTCCCTAAACTTCAGCTTCTCCATAGTTTCTCGTTTTCTTCTCGGTTTTGGCTCCATAAGCAGCTTCCTCTTCTAGTGAAGAGTTTTGTTACCTATAAGTCTTTAAAAGATCCTGTTCTCCGTTCTCATTTGCTTCTTCTTTTCTCGTTTAGCTATGATGTCATTGTCTCTCGTCCAAATGTAATTTTAGACTTTGACATTTGTGCTGGTGACCCCCATGCTGATGAATATTTCCGTGATCTTCTGCGGAGGGATTGGCATGGGTGGCACTATATCTTTACTGATGCTTCAAAACTCTCCCCTATAGGCTGTGTTGGTTGTGGTATCTTCCATGAACAATTTAACATTGTACAAAAGGTTAAGTTTCCCCCTGAAACCTCAGTTTTTTCGGGTGAGTGTTGGGCGCTCCTTGAATCTATTCGATATATTCTTATTTTCAATCTCCGCCGTTCTCTCGTCTTTACTGACTGTCGGAGTGCCCTTCAGTCTCTTCTTTCAAACCCTTTTTCCCCCAATTCCCACAACTCTATTCTTTTTCTCCTTAAGGAATCCTTATCTATCTGCAATTCCAAAGGTCTAGAAGTTGTTTTTGTTTGGATTCCTGGTCATGCTGGTATCTCTGGAAATGAACGGGCTGACAGAGTGGCAAAGGATGCCGTTGTCTGCGGAGACAAAATTCCCTTCTGTATCTTTCCCCATGATCTTGCATCCCTACCTAAGTCTCTTTTACTTAAGTCATGGTCATTCTGCTGGCGTGGCTCTGCCAGGTCTAGGGGTTCCGCTTATGCGGCTCTCCAGCCCGTAATCCCTCGGAGGCCGTGGTTTGCCAGAATGCACTTTAGTAAAAAAATTACAAGTTGCATAATTCGAATGAGGTTGGGACACTGTTGTGTTCCCACATATTTTAAAAAGTTACGTATCAGGGACTCTTCTTTGTGTGAGTGTGGCCTTGATGACGGCCACCTCAATCATATTTTCTTCTCCTGTCCGCTGCTTGATCACTCAGCTTTTTTTCTTTCTCTTAGTCTTGTAGTTCCTTTTCCAACTTCTATGTCTGTTCTTCTCTCATCAAATGATATTTACATTTTCCGTATTATAAGTAATTTTCTTTCTGACAATAATGTTAGTGTATAAAGTGCTTTATAGTGTATTTTTGTGTTTGTAAGCATTTATATGTATTGTATTACTTATTTATTTTGTTTTAGGATTGCTGGTCATATATTGTTTTATTTTAAATCGCGTTCGTTTTTTGTTAACGTGACGTTGGCCAAAGTGCCCTAAATGTGGGCGATAGCCATTAATTTAAAAAAAAAAAAAAAAAAAAAAAAGGTCTGTGGTAGGCAGGATCTTGTGTTATTACTGCAACTTCGTTCCGAACACCGAACATGTTTGCCCACCTCATGCGCAAAGTCAATTTGCAGCTTTGAGCTGACTTCTTGAGAGTGGAGGATGCCTACCATAATTATTTTGATTGAATGTGTTCGAAATGCAGCCCTAAGACGCCTTTTATTTCACGGCAGTTCCATTGGATTAGACAACTTTTATTTGGCCCACCCTACGGCAGACCCGACAAAAAGAGTGCAAAAGTGCGGCCGTTTAAGAATGCGTTTGACAGCCGTCGAGTTGAACAGTATATCAGTAAATTCTGATCATGCACTTTTAGTAGTTTTTTGAACTTAAGATTGTAGCTGATTGCCAATATTCCTAGTACAGTAAAATAATGAAATAAAATGTTTTCATTCAATTTTTTTCCAATGTTATCGCAGTTGTCTGGTGCATTCTCGCAGCGGTCGGGCTGTAGACATGGTTAAATGCAGTTTGGCTTGTATCAAGCCTCGATTTACATTGGGATAGTAAATATTCCAGTGTCAAAATGACGTTCGTAAGATGTATAGATAGATAGATATAGATTGGTGTAAATATTAGTGCGACATTTTCGCTGTGCTCTTTTAGATGTTTTGGCACATTTGTCCTTAGCAAGAAAATAATGTAAGTAATTTTGAAATCGAAAAAAATCATTAAGTACGACGTATAAGTATAATCCATTATCTAGGAAGGTAAACATAAATAACAAACTTCCGAAAATCATACCTGAATTGATATCTAGTAAACATAGCGGATACACCTTTCAGATAACGGTGATTGAAGCACCGTTCGCCGAAACTGATACAGAAAGACCTAAGCCTGCTAATTCTCGGAAATTTGTTTCACGCCAAAAGTGGTTTGCTCTGTAATTTGTATTGAAAAACTTACAAGTGCTGCTCAAAGTGTAGTGGTGCTCATCCTGCTTTTCAGCGAAGCAGATGAGAGCGTCAAGGCGGGAGGTCCTCTCTCCAGTCGAAGGGTCTTCCGTAACAAAGGTGTCGATGCAGTACTTGTCGGGCCCGCGGAGTGTCCATGGCGGAATGGCGTTTGGCAGGTCAATATATAACTTCCCGTCCTAAGAACAAGGTAAACATTTCAACAATAAATTAAATGTATTTAAAATATATTGTTTAATTTCAAGGATAACGGCTCAAACTTGGGAATGAAAGGTAAAGAAACCAGATCATGTCACGCATATACCACTGGCATAATTCTACATATTATTAGCTGCGCCTCGCGGATTCACTCACGTGGACATCACGGTTTCCTTCAGAAAAGTCATTTTCCAGGATAAACAGTATTATTATGTCTTTATCCGGCCCTCCAATTAGCTTTATGCAAAAATTGCTTTGTAGCTTAAAAGAACACAGTCATATTAAATAATATACCTACAGTAAATTGTCTTAATTTCAGGCATGAATCCCATATTAAGTTCAATAAAAAAAAAAAACATTAACAGATAATATTAGTAAAATGAGAAAGCGAATGTCAAAGATTGTGGTTAAAATGATCATGAACATTAAGTGGATATTTGAGATAGTCAAAAGGGAAGAGAGACGGTGAAGAAAAGCAGTCACAGAATAGTGGCCACGGAAGGAACTACATCCAGCTCGCTAGTCAAACAAGGAAAGCAGTGAACGAGACTGGCACAGAAATGAAAAGATTGCGCGCAAAGAAAACCGTAGAAAGTCAGAACTGGAAAATGGTAAATGATGAAAAAATATTACATGTATCACACTTCATTATATTAATGTAAGCCACTAAATAAACATAATAGATATACAAAAAATACGTATAAGTAATTAAATAATAATTAGAAGTAGTGATAATATATGTTGCTATAATAAAAACTAGTGCTCAGACAATACTTTCGTTAACAAAAACCATGACTAAGTTCATTAGACTACGTATTTACAACGAAGAATATGAGAACAATGAATCAAAGTTAAATGAATTAAGTAGGTCAAACCTCGTAATTAACACTGAATCATGTTTATGCGAAAACTACAACGCCAATACGATCTTTTAAGAACTCTTAAAATTCTAATAATGCATATTGTGCGACTTTCCTTAAAAAGTATTAATTGAAAATTGTACTTCACATCTTCACATAATGCACTTCGCCCGTTACGACTCAGCAGCAGCACAGGATACACGGATCAGTGGTAATAAACCATAGAAAAAAAACATATTTCTTATCACTATGAATAAGTTTTCCAATTTCCTGTCTTTTACCATTCTGGTGTGTAGGACCAACCTTGAAATCGCGAAAAATACTCGTACATCTGCTGTTCCATACATTTTGTTGAGTGTGATCAGATTTTTCTATGCTGCTGATATCTTACTTGTGACGTTTGGTCTCATCGTAAACGATGATTACAATGGCCTCCTTTCGGCGTAGTACTACGTGTGTGTATATTAGGGCACACATATGTCGTGGGTGGGAAATATTCACGTATAAATCCTGAATTGTTAATTGTTGTTGCTTGATAATCTTGTTTTTCCGGAAAACAATAAAAATCGTTTTTTTTCCACTAATTTATATTGGGTTACGTGGAAAGGGTGTACTAAGCCGAAAGGGGTTCGTTATACTCATCATTAAAAAAATATTGATTATTTACTGAAAATATAAATACCATACATACTATAAGAGAGAAAAATACGTAGTTATAACTTAAATATTATTCATCGCTAATACGATCATGATAAAGACGGCAAAACCAGTCACGTCTCACATAATGAATATATAAGTAAATATACTGGTTTCTTTGTAACTATAGTTAAGTAATATTGTTTAAACAATACACACAAACATAAATATTTACATGTTTATAATATATGGCATCCATGATCTTGTTTTATACTTGCCTACTACCAGAACATTAATAAACAACCGGTAGGCCACTCAGCAGTATTTTCTATCATCATCTACAGACTTCCTTAACCTAATTGCTAAAATAAGCCTAGGTTGGCATCTCACTTGCCATGCCATCTGCCACAGTCCTGTGCTAATCGAGTTCAGGTTCGACCCCCGGTGGTGACAATATCGTCGACCCATATTGCAGCTGGACAACCAATGCTCCACTTACCTTGCAGCCACCACTCTGTCACAACTTTACTCCACCTGTCATCACTGCGCCTAGCAATGCCCAGCTCCATAATCATAAGTTTCATTATTGCGATTCCAACGTCTCGAACCTTTGTTTTTCACCAGATTTCCCTCGATCTTGGAGTTTGATGGATCTCTCCATGGCTCTCAGTGCTTCCCTGATTTTGTGCATAGACTCATGTGTACGGTTGCGGCACCATAATTCATGGTGGGCAGAGCATATTGATTGAAGAGGCGAGTTTTCGAACATTTTGGGATATGCCCCGTGACTTGAGAATGTCGTCTAGCTCGTTTGAACCCGTCTTGTTGGACAGGCTGGCATTTGTCCAGTTGGTGCTTTAGTCTATTGTAAATAATTTTAGAGAAAAGTTTGTAAATTGGAGAAGTTATTATCCTACGTCCGTCGTTCCATTTCTGGACAAAGACTGTCATGTCCCCATTAATTATTTTCTTGTGCGATGTTCTGTTGGTCTTTATTGAATCATCATCATCATTTCAGCCATAGGACGTCCACTGCTGGACATAGAATAGCATAGCTTTATTAAATGCATCCAAATAATTGTGCCTTCATATAATTATACTCGATAATAAGCGATAGCATCTACAGCGTATTTTTTATTGATGATGGAACTAAGTGTAAATGCGTTTGAGGTAAAAGCTTTCGTGTAAAGTCTGTTAAATTTTTTCTTTAAAACACCAAAAACCGATTTTAATATGTTTTTTTGTTTATTTTACACGAAAATTACACACGTAAAATTAAAACGGTAGTCTCTACTACAGTTTCAACACAAATAAAAAACAACAATACAATAAACAAATTTTGTAGACACTAGGTTAGTTTCCATAATAGGATACAGTTTTTAATTTAAAAGCGAGTTGATTTGCGGTAGTTATCTTTGATTAAAATCTATTTAGCGGTTTAAACGTTTAGAGCTCTTTTCGGAATTGGTTGTGGGTTTTTTATTTAAATTTTACTTGCTTAAAGTTGTGACAAGTATAAAACGAATTTATTCAATCGAGAGAGGTTTTTTTTTCATTATTCTTTATAAAAATTACAATAAAGGCAAAAAACGAAGCTGTATGTCAAACCTTTAGTTTTTTTTTTCTGATTGTGGCTCAGTCAGTCAGGATTTTATCCAATACAATGCGTAATAAATGACAATGAGTAATTATAAAATTATTATTTTTACTCTCGCCATGATCTTCAATGTTCGGCCTTTATGGCCCATTGCATACTTCTTTGGTAGACGACCTTCGATTCATCACCCGGCAGTAACCAGTGAGGTCAATTATTTCATCTTTGATTGTAAAACTAAAATAATCAGAACTTTATTGTTAGGATAGTTAGTAGAATTAACGAATGGTTAGGTATAATTTAGATGAACAAATAATTTTTTTTTACTTTAGACATGACCAAAACAACTAAAAACTAGTTACTAAAATATTATAAGAATTGTAGCAAATTTTTCGAATTTAAATGCATAGGTACTGAAAAGATTTTTGTGTAAGTATTATTTTATAAAAAAATAATTTGAATATATAAAACCTTTTTTTGTAATAGGCTTGCGTTTGGCCGCTAACTCTCCTGATGCCAGCAAACTATTATCAGCTGTAACCCACCGTGTCAGCCTCGTGGATATTTTTTCAGGAGCCATACATTTTACCGGGATAAATCCTATGATTATTCAGCCCTTGAACTATATCCATGCAAAAAAACAAGTCCTTCAAGATATTGCATTTAGAATGACGTCACTTAGTTTACCATTCATTGTCATCCAAACTAATATGTATGCAAAATTTAAGCTCAATCGGCTTAGGATTAGGTCTAAAACTCAGTTGCAAGATTTTTCCTCAACATACTAACACTGCAAGTTAGTAAAAAGCTTGCAAAAACAAATCGAAATGTTTGACCTTGGGCATGAAATGGAATCCGGAAATGGCAAGAGAAATGCAGAACACGGAAAGAGAAACTTTCCGACTAGTTATAAGCCAACGAACTTTTAAACAAGGAAGTAATTATAGCAGCTACTATATATTATTAAAAGAAATAACCGACAACAAATTTCGACAACGGACTCGACATTCCGGACAATAAAGTGCAAGATGGACTTCAACTTCTGTCAAACAATTTAGACTAGGAGGAGGTAATACATAAATATAAAAAACGACTACTACGAGTATAAATAATAGTAGTCCTTGGTACCTAATATTGAGACATACAAACACAATTACTAAATATATATATTTAGTGTTTACATACGCTACTCCTAGATAAGTATAAACTATTTAAAAATATAGTTTTTTTCTCTCTTACAAATTATTGTCATTATTTAGCTGCGCCTAACGGGGTCCACAATTGTGACCAAAATTTAATACTTTACCACCTAAGAGTGTGGAATAGTGTGGAGTGTAAAGAACCACCATTGTAGAATGGACAAATAAGTATGAATACTTTCATTGCTTATATACACCTGAAAAGCCTAACCTTCTAGGTAGTTGCTTAGATCATTTATTATCTTGTTTCCTTTTAGCGTATGGAATAATATTTTGATTGAGGATTGACTTTAAACATTAAATATGCTTGAATGGAAAATTACCTTCAATCTATTAAAATAAGTTAATAGTGATTATGTTACTATTTTGGGATTACCAAAACCAGTAACGTTTGTTGTTATATAGTAGGTAGGTAATTATGTTAATTAAAGCAATTAATGTCTGATATTTTTATTACATATCATCAAACTCGGTCCTAGCACTTATTTGCTCTGACAGGTCCAATAACATTGTAAAGAGCTGAATGAAAACTACGAATTCTGATCACTTTCTCTAGGGTTATGAACATAATACTGTAGCAGGTATCCGATATAATACTATGAAATATTATTATATTATATATATAATATATGTTTCTATTCAGCTTTTTACAATGTTACTGTAGTTATCAGAGCAAATAAACGCTTAGACCATGTTTAATGTTCTGTATTGAAATATATTACTCATATTATACGTTTATACAAGTATTCTTCCCAATTTTAATATATATTACCTAATATATTTCAGATTCATCTACAACCTTCCTTATCCCACTGCTAGACATGATCTCTCTTTAACTATTTTGGATTACTTACATACGATTTTTTCATAACTGGTTGGTCCAAAAGTTGCTATGTTGGTACGTATTTAGTCAATCATGGCATAAAAACCATAAAAGTCTCACAAGAAACATCAGTTACGATTATGATCATAGGAAACACTGGTAGATAATTTTATAATAAGCTATTTGTAATGCTGGTATAATTTATAGTTACGCAAGTAATCTTACTATTCTGAGGTGGTAGTTCTTCGTCGCCTGTCCAACTCTCAGTCGAACTTCTTTCAACTCCGACGAGCAAGATCTCTTTCCAAACAGGAAATGGAAAGTCTCCGTCGCTTTTCGTCCCTGCAGTATATTATATTCGTCCCACACTGGAGGGTCGAAGACATCTGTTGTGTTTTCACATGTCTTTTTCTTAGCATCGTATCCAAAACCAAAAGGGCAGCACTTTGATACACACTGTCGCTTTAAACACACACAACCTCTTTCAACTCCATTATCATCAACAAAATATTCTGTCTTATCGTATCTAACACCGTCAAAGTACACTGCACTATCAGAAAGGTGAGTACCTTTCGATATGTCCACTGTTTTTGTATCGTTTTGTAAACATTCTTGATATTCCAAAGTTGTTGATACTAGTAGTAAGATAACGATCACTTGTGTTAACATTTTATCTGTAGTGATTGTCCAGTCATCGAGCCGAGTTGGTTGGGTCCGTCATGTTTTGGAAGGTGACTGGTGTTCGCGGCGTGCGGTGTTCAACTGGTTGTTGCTAATGAAAGGAGTATACAGTTGATGATTACTCAATGAGGGAATTCCGCAACTTAAAGCGACATTGATATTTTTGAACTGCCGAGACCAGACCGGTTTCTGTGTATACACTTCATAATTAGGAATTTTATGGATTTTCCATCCAGTTTTTCAATATTGTTAGTGTGAGTGATCATTAAAGTTGTTAAACTACACGTCAGATGGTTAAACGATGAGGTAAACATCAAAATTATATAAAAAAAATGTTCTGTTACATCCATCCGTACATTTTTTTACCTCTATACAGGTTCATCAACTCATGAGTAAACAGACTGGTTTCCTACATAGTTATGTCCGACTTCTATATGAATTTCGTGTTATTTATAGGGTACCAGTGTGATTTGGGGAAATCGTATTCTATTAATAAGTTTAGTTTTACAAAAAACTAGTATTCTAGGTCTGGTCTTATAATGCAAATGAAATACAAATATGATATCGTTTCCAAAGCCAATATCTGTCGATTTAAATACCGAAGAATTTGGTTAAGTTCACGTAGGAGCGGCCACTAATGTTAGAATAATGGCAGTTTCAATTCAAAAATAGATTACAGACTCTATCAAATTGCAATTAAATAGATACGAGGAATTTAATGTTTACACCGTTCGTACACTCAGAATGAGTAGGAATTATCCAAAAAAGTTACGTAGGATAAAGATTGATGGATAGATAGATAAACTCTTTATTGTTCACAACACAAACCACTTAATACACGATAAAACAGCTTAAAAAAATGTCGTCGGAAAAATCATGAAGATATTGAAAATAAATCAATAGTTCTATGTACATGTTGAATTTATTTTTGGCTGTCATATAAAAAAATACTAGTTATAACTAATAATTAAACACGTCATTTTAGCTATATGTATTTACTATTTGCATAGTAATTTGTCTGTTGGTCTCAGTTACTTTTGTTTGTATCTTTATTTTAAGTAGGTATCTTCATTTTACAATATTGTACTTAAACTGGCTTTATTTGTTTGCAATAATAACATTTTATTGTTATTATACTCCGTTCAAGTCTTTTTTTTTACTTTGACAGCTGCAATATTCTAAAGTGCTGAATATTCCTTTCAACATTTCACCATCTATACCAGCTACCGTAGTATACCAGCTATCAATTCTTGCGTTCCAAACAGTACATATCAAAAATGAAAATTTTAAATCATATCGCGCTTTCAGAGATTCTCTGTATCTTGATACACGTCTATCAAGGCTGAGATCTCAGGAACAACTGACTTGGTTGCGGTATATTTCCAACGTGTTGTTCATTTAATAATAGAACATTAATTACCCATTTAATAACCCTAATTTTTTAAGGCTTGGCAAATGCGTGGTAGTTTACCTAGAAAGCTGAAATGACAAGCAATTAGGACTGAAGCTCTTACTAATTCAATATGGCGCACACGCCACGATGGCGGACACAATTTTCTTATCTACCGTCATGATATGGGTATCAAATAAAAGGGTTTACTTAGAAGAATACGAAAAGCTTGTAATTAAAAAGTATTTATTTTAATTTTTAATTAATAATTTTATTATCCTTGCTTATGACGCAACAAAGCTAGCAATATGGCTCTGTCTTTTTCTCACGAGAGAAAAAGAGTGGACAAAATTATTGCCATGCTAGACCTGCAGGTAGCATTTATGTATCGGCTACTGATAAAAGATAACTGACCTTAATAATGTATTGAAATACACATAGGATTCCATAGCCAAAGCTACCGAAGACATATAATTGTGGTCACATTCATAGTTCAGAAATTGACGGTTATTAAAGAAATATTAGAACGAACGAAGCTCGGAGTAGTTATCTAAACTTCAGAGATGTATCATCAAAAGTTTTAATCCCAAAATTTTCTTAATAATGTTGAGTTAAGGTTTTTATTGTAACCTATAATTATATCAGCATGGCAAATCACACATGTTTAATAGTTTAATAATGCAGGATGACATCAACTTTTTGCCACTTTGGCGGGCTATTGGTAATTATTTGTTGATTAATTATGTATTCTCAAATAGCAAATAAAATTAATATTAATGCCAATAAAGAAATATAAGATCCTAAAGATGAGACAATATTTCATGAAATTTATGAATACCAGAAGATAATCAGAGTATAACCGAGGAATATTTCCGCAGGATGCACTTAGTCAAAAATATATTATTTATAAAAGATGGGGAGACATTTTTACAAAATCATTGAGACCACATTGGATGCAGAAGGCGAGGGAGAGAGACGATTGGAAATGGCTAGGGGAGGCCTATGCCGCAGAAGCCACTTCTGATACACATTTTTTTTAAATCATACTTTAGTAGAACCTTTACCTTTAAAAGACTTATACGACGAAACACAAACGAGGAGGTACAGCGGAAAAAAATGTTATCACACACATCTATGTCACAAAGCCGTCCCTAAAATACAAGACTAATTTGTTTATACTTTTGAAATTTAGATCTGTGCTAAAACTTCAATTGTGCAGTTTCATGCACTTATTTTAATCTATACTAATATTATAAAGAAGAAAGATTTGTATTTTTGGAGTTTTGGATGTTTGTAACGAAATAACTCAAAAACTACTGAACCGATTTTAAAAATTATTTCACTGTTAAAATGCTTCACTATCCCCGGGTGACATAGACTATATTACATTTTGTAGCGAGGCCGAAGGCCGAGCTTACACCCGTGCGAATCCGGGACTGGCGGCTAGTAAATTATTTAGAAGACGTTTCTAAAGAATCAGGATGGATGGATAGACGGACAGACGGACGACGGAGAGATATTGTTATGTTGTGTTGTTGATGTTCTCTTGTAAAAGGGTTTATTTTAGTACTACTCAGAACCCCAAAAATATCCGGAATAACTTGTAATATCGTCAGTCAGTCGCCAAACTTGATAATGTACAAAAAACTGATAATGGGAATTCAGAGACGTGACGAAACTTTAAAAGAGTATTGGCATTTTATTCATATCAAAGTTTGTTCATAATAAATTCAGTGCGCAACCGCACCGTGAGTTAAATTCGAGCCGATATGTTGCGCGTAATCACTACAACCGCACATTATACTCTCTAATTAGACTTGAGAATAGATCCGAGTAACTCAGTAACGACATAGTAGTTTTTTTAACCAACTTCAAATAGGAAGAGGGTCTCAATTCGATTGTACTTTTTTACTTTTTTGTGTGAATGTTACGCGATGTTTTCGCCAATTCTTGTGTCTTGATCTCCGTGGGTTTTTTTAATTAAATAAGTTAAGTTTGTCTGTACATCTGTCTGTCTGTAGGTCTGTTTTAGATGTTCTAGCTCAAATGTCCTTAACCTTTTTGTAAGATGATCGATGATACGAGATGATGAACAAAGGTCATTCCAAAGTAGTTTTTTCTTTGACTAATCCATAAAAAGTAAAATGTTATGTCGGGATGATACACCTTCAAAATTTGGCTGGGTCCACAGATCTTCATTCGTTCGTATTTCTACGGTTCGTTCGTATTCTTTATAAACCACACATTTCTGAACTATGAATGTCACCTACGTCTGTCTATGAACTGTTTTCTGTATTTTAACTTGTGCAAAATAAATATATTTAAGTATGTCCCGTAAGAATGAACTCTATTATATATGCGTGTCTTGACACGCTCTTAGCCAGCTATTTTAGCAATTTCAGTGTTGATATCAAGGTAAAAGTTTTTCACATTTTATGAGTACAATCCTTTTGGCTTATTATAATGCTCTTTATAACTCTATATATCTCAGGGAACAAGGCTGACGTCAGGCGATGCTGTTCTTTAGCACTAATTAAAACACCTATAAATAAAAAATAAAAATAAAAGATATGATAATACCTGTGAACGGCTGAACAGAATTTCAGGAATCATAGCTAAGATAAGAACACTCTCGATCAAGTCCACTTCAAACAAACAAAAAAACTAAATCAATATTGGTTCATCTTTATGGGAGCTACGATGCCACTAAGACAGTCAGATATACAAATACGTTAAGGTGAAACGTTTCACTTTGGCGGGAAATTCAAATTTCAAACAGTTTTTTGTTCTTGTAGCTAGGCCGAGTAATTATTGTAAATGATCACGATGTTTGCGAAAATTGATTATTATTCTCTACAAACTCGCGTAAAGTTATTTATCTCCAATGCACATTATTACATACATTTGTCAATAAACAAATTTTTGCTCTTTCAAACGGTTTATTGCCAAATGTAAGTAATATGGTGAGTAACTGATTAATAGCTGTACATGATAATGTAAAGAACGACCAACAATTTTCGCAAAACACTATGGCATTTCACAATAATTACCCGGTCTAGCTACAAGGACAAAAAACTGTTTGAAATTTGAATTTCCCGCCAAAGTGAAACGTTTCACCTTAACATCCGTTTGCAAGAAATCATCTTGTATGAAAAAAGGTTTTGTTTGATAAAGATAGACTTCCGTGCATCGCAAATAATTTACCTACTGATAAATTATTTGAAAGATAAAATTGTATGAAAATGACATAAGCAATCACGTGACATCTCTCACGCTAATGTCATTTTCGTACAGTTTTATCTTTCCGCAGGTGTCAACGCTAACAGAAAATGGTTCTTGTCTAGACCCCGATGTGTTTGCACATGGTTTGCACACGCCGCGCCTCATTATCATATCTGCCTTGTTCGTCTGATCTAAGATGACAATGATGTTGTGGCGCTAACGATGTGTGAAGTTTTAATTGATTTGTGCTTGTACTTGTGCCTTGTTGTTGACGGTCTCACCACAATAACAGATAATCAAGGTTTCAACGTTTGTGATATAGACACCGTTTCCATGAATTTTGACACTAGACAAGTGATTTCATTTCCGTGAATTTAAACCCATACATTGTCAACGGGACCCACCAACTAAGCATGCACTAAGTCTACTCTGTCCTTCTTTTAACGGGTGTATCTTTTGAACCGCAAAAGAGTATTTCACATAATAATATATACCTAATACTACGGCGCGGCGTATAAAAAAGTTGAAAAGGGTTGACAACATACGTATTTTTGTCTTTTAAATCGGTATTACCAAGATATGTACTATATGTATTTGTCTATGGTAATACGTACAAGCGTCAAACTTGGCAAGATTATTAGTAAGCACTCGGAATGTAAAAAAAAGTTGCCCGTCACGGGACGCCCGGCAGATGTGAAACATGACGGCATCCAAGAGAATGTAATTGGACTCCACTCCTATGGACGGCATAAATGAATTCACGTTCGTCACGGCATAATTACGATTCGCTTTTACTGCACCGCCAAGGCGCGCCAATAGATGTTTCACATCAAAAGGTTGGCGTCATGGGACGCCCGGCAGATGTAAAAACTGACGGCATAAGAGAGCGTCATGCCTTTTGCCATCACGAACACGAGTCGGTTTTACTGTCAAGGCGCGCCAATAGATGTTTCACATCAAAAGGTTGGCTGTCATGGGACGCGTGGCAGATGTGAAACATGACGAAAGACAGCATCATGCCGTTTGCCGTCACGGCTTAAGAGTCAGTTTCACTGGCAATGTGCACCAATACCTCGCCACATCGCTCGAAGAACTGATAACCGATGGGGAAGAAAGGTTTTTATGTGGAGACCACGAATCGGAAGACGCAGCGTAGGTAGGCCTCCCACTAGATGGACCGACGACATTGTGAGAGTCGCGGGCATCCAGTGGATGCAGATGGCAGGATGTCGTTCATTGTGGAGGTTAAAGGGGGAGGCCTATGTTCAACAGTGGACGTCTTCTGGCTGATGATGATGAAAGTAATACAGTGAGTTGTTTTATATGATCACTATTTTAATTATTATTATGTACTTGTGTTGAGAATAGGTACCTACCTTACTATTCTCAAAACAAGCTCCAGTACTTGTTTTGTATCAAAACAAGTACTAGTCACCTTTAGTTATTTTTTTAAAATATAAACTTGCCTGTCTCAATGCACTATTTTGAAGGGGTACTGTCTTGCCGTCCATTATACAATAGGGTTGCGCGAAAAGGGTGTACCTACTCAGGCAGAAGGGGTCTGTTATACCAAGGAAGATACTATGATTGTCTATGGTTATACGCAAAGAACAACTTGATCGCGCATGAGTCATAATTTGGTTATATGTTTTGTAAGCCACGTCGGTCGCGCTTGTGATTGGAGAAAACATAAGTCATTCATTCAATTCGCACCTAGGATTGGCCCGCCCGAAAAAGATCCTGCTGAAAATTCAGTACCTTTTCATCACGGCTGGGTAAAGGATGAGCTGTCATGATGAACAACTTTTACCATGAAATCGCGTTTTTTTTTATTGTTCTATACAATATTATGTTATCGAGTGTGGAGTTGTTTTCTATGAAACTGCAGATTTATCCTCCTTCGCGATTTCAGAGCTGGGGGGTTACTATAATCTCAAAAACATTCTTATAATAAACAGTGGCGTAGCTAGGTAACCAAAGGCCCTGGTGCAAAAAATGGGGCCCTACCTAAACTGGGTTAGGATTTATTAAGTAAAAATATAAATAATTTAAAGGTACAAAGCTACTTTATTATCGGCTCTTTATTGTGCTCAAAGCTACTTACTACATGTATGTGTATGAAGGGAAAAAAAATTGCAAGTTCAGTTTGAGGCTTGCTGATGAGGCCCAGAGCCCCTGAGATTGGGGGCCTCGGTGCACGGCACCGCCTAGCCCTACGATAATATCTTCGCCACTGATAATAACTTTACATTGCCTCTCATTAGCCCCGGGAGCGAGATAAAATTCAATGTAAGGTATAATCACCTGCCGGTCTATTCTGCAAGCTAAGTGAACGCGCAAGTGAAGTGATAAGCTAAGTGAATGTGATTTGTTCTTGCCAATTTCTGCAGATAAATGTCAAAACATCGAATTATAAAGGCAAGGGACTACAGTCAAGGATGATCACTCGACATTTTGACATTTCTCTATAGTAATCGACAAGAAAAATACACGTTCACTTAGCTTATCACCTCACTTGCGCGTTGACTTAGCTTGCAGAATAGACCGGCTGATCCCATAATAAAAGTTGTTTAGAACTATGAGTACCCACTTTCCGCATAACCCTGTTCATGAAATTTTTAAGGAAATAAACACGTTGAGTCTAAAGTTCGCAATAATAAAAGTTAGCATTATTCAGATGGGCTCTAGTATACCTACATAAATGACGCAGATTAATCCTATAAGTAGGTACTGAATGGCCCATAATATTGTTTCAATGAATATTGACGTCAATTCTGATATACCATTCTCTAAACTAAACTAAATTCGACAGCTATAAAATTGTTGCCATCCTTTTCTGACATATTTAAATGAAAGAAGACGCCGACAACTTCTCAACGCCGACAAGTCCTGTCAAATTAATCTCAGTCAATTAGTTTAGAGAATAGTCCAACAGAATTTACGCCTATGGCGTCTTCATTTATTTGAGTAGAATCATCTGAAACGTGCTGCATGTCAACTGGACCCTAGGGCACCCAGGGCTAAATCTAGCCTATAAGATGTTATAAGACTAGTTATTTTGGACATAGTTTGTCATGTCATTAATTTCTTTGCTTTTTTATATGTATTAGTTTAGACAAGCGTGCTTCATCGTAGATCGTATAGGCGGTCAAGCAGAAATCAAATAAAAAAATATTTAAACTTTATTTAAAATTACCGGCAGTGGTTACATATTTGAGGCGTTTGGGGTCGAGACATTGGGCCCTTGGGGACCGGGATTTCACCTCATTTTCAAAAACCTTTCAGAGCCCCGACTAACCAGAGTGGTTAGTGCGACGCGTGACCAAAATACCGGCATGTATTTGGCTCTACGCATAAGCATTGCCATTAAGCGTGGTAATGTCACCAGCATGCTGGGTACGCTGCCAACTGATAGTGGGCTTGAGCGTTTGGATTTTCTTTAAACCTTCAACGGTCTATGGGCAGTCTAATTTTTTTGTAGTGTTACTTTTAGGTTAGTTAATAAAGGCACTTGCCCTAAATGTTTATTAATAAATATATTTTTATATTTATTTTTAGTCCAGTTATTTTTTATGTTACAAAAAACTATCGAATAAAAAACAAAAAAAAATTGTTAACGGCTTTAACCAATACCATTTATTAGAGTCGAGTGCAAGGCTTCCGAAGACGATGTCGAGAATAGAGCGAAGTGGAAGAGAAAAGTAAGGAAGGCTGACCCCACCACCATGTGGGATTCATAGTCGGGAAGAGAGAGAGTTTGGATGGTTGGGACTACATTTAGTAACTATTTTTTGTCTCTCATTTCAAGTCCTATTTACAAGACAGCAAAAAAAATGCTGCCTGATGTGACAGTTAACGTTATCTAGAATTCGTTAAATTTAAAATTGATAACTTTTATAGTTCCTTATGAAATCCTGTGACATACGATAGACAGAGACGGCAAGACTCCGATCTCTGTCACATCGGAGTCTCGGCGTAAAGGTTCATTTTCCCATTTTGGTACGGAACCGTCAACATATTTTTTTTAACAGGAAATACTTGTGTATATAAATTTACATTGCTAATTGAAAATATATACAATACTAATTGTTTATAAAAACAATATTAAACTCTCATCCTCAAATAAAGCGAAATTTACACTTTTAAACCCCGACGCAAAAAGAGGGGTGTTATATGTTTAACGTGTGTATATCTGTGGCATCGCAGCTCCCAAACGGCTGAACTGATTCAGTTTTTTTTTGTTTCAAAGATTATTTTATCAAGAGTGTTCTTAGCTATGATTCAAGAAAATATAATTATAGGTACATAAGTACTTGTAAAAACACATCGCACATATCACCTACATCTAAGTATAAGTACAAAGGCCTACAGCTTAATTCTAGCAAAGCCACTTTACACATTGCTCTTAAAATAAATGTAGGCGTCTAAAATAATTACAATAAAAATAAACTTGATGTTGGTACGTTCAATTAGTATTATACTATGCAGGGTTATTCAGAACCATCAGAACGGTGGCACTTAGCCGAAAGGAGGACATCATAATACTCATTCTTTTGAACCACTTTTACTATGGGACCAGATCCAAAAAAAAATAGCGAAAAATTCAATTATTGATATTTTTCCGCGGTTTTAGGGTTGATCCCTAACGCCAACATAAAAAAACATGTCGCCTCATTAAATTATTTTCTTAAAATCAAGTGTTTTCATGTGTTAATGAGTAATAATGGTAGAGTATTAATTAATGGAGCGTGCTCGAGTGTAGGGATGTGATACAACGGGATGAAACATCAGTCTTTTCGTGTTGTTTCCAAAATACCATAGCAGCCTAAAAGTCATGTCCCAGTAAACTCCGTCGTTCGTCGGTCAAGTTTGACTTGACCGTGACTTATACTTTGATTGACTCTAACTTATTGTTGACAGCCCCGTTAGCTTAGTTGTTAGTGAACCTGCCTTCTGCGCTTGGGGGGTTCGAGATAAGCACTATCTTGATTCAATAAAATATCAGATTATGAACTAAGGGAATAAAGCAGTGTCTTACGTCGTGGGCGGCATATTGAACCCTGAGCGTAACGAGGGAGTTATACTTAAAAGAGTCCTGAGTGAAGAAAGAGGTTCAAGCTGCCCATGACGAAGACAGCTTTATTCCAGAGGAGCATACTCTACTTTTCACACCTTCTAATACACAATAAAAAGCCATCAACATGAATATTGCAATAAAATCTCTGATCTGACTGCCTCGGTGGCTCAGTTGGTAGTGATCCTACTTTCTGTGCTTGGGGGCGTGGGTTCGATTCCCATCTAGGACAAACATTTGTGTGATGAACATTTGTGTTTGTTCTATGTCTGGGTGTTAATATCTATTTAAGTATGCATTTAAAAATATATATGTATGTATATCAGTCTCTGGCAGCCATATTACAAGCTTTGCTTAGTTTGGGGTCAGATGACCATGTGTGCAATAATGTCCCAGATATTTATTATTTATTTATTTAATTCACTGAAAATCACGGGTCCAAACACCGTATTTTGTTTCACATTCTTTGTAAACGCACCTTTTTTTGAGTTCTGCTTATGGTGGCCAGTTCGATTTTCGAACAAACCTCTTTACAATGCCATATGGGCATTTTTTACTTAAGGTGGAACGTTTCACGTATGGCGGGAAATTCAAATTTCAAACAGTTTTTTTGTTCTTGTAGCTAGGCCTTGTAATTATTGTAAACGATCATGATGTTTGCGAAAATTTATTATTATTCTTTACAAACTCACGTAAAGCTATTTATCTTTAATGCACATTATTACATACATTTGTCAATAAACAAATTTTTGCTGTTTCAAACGGTTTATTGACAAATGTAAGTAATATGGTGAGTTACTGATTAATAACTGTCGGTCTATTCTGCAAGCCAAGTAAACGCGCAAGTGAAGTGATAAGCTAAGTGACCGTGTATTTTTATGATTACTATAGAGAAATGTCAAAATGTCGAGTGATCACCCTTGACTGTAGTCCTTTACCCTTATAATTCGATGTTTTGACATTTATCTGCAGAAATAGGCAAGAAAAAATCACATTCACTTAGCTTATCACTTCACTTGCGCGTTCACTTAGCTTGCAGAATAGATATGATGTACATTATAATGTTAAGAACAACCAACAATTTTCGCAAACACTGTGTCATTTCACAATAATTACCCGGCCTAGCTACAAGGACAAAAAAACTGTTTGGAATTTGAATTTCCCGCCAAACATGAAACGTATCACTTTAAAGTTTTCCACGAGTTTTACGCGAATTTGATGTTCCAAATTCAAATCACTTTATTCCCTACGGACTTTCATACAACTTTATATCCCTCAACAGATAATGCTTTACTTTACTTTGAGGTTGCATGGTTACATACCATTTTGGACAATTTTGACAATTGCACAATTATTATATCACGAGCAGTGGTCTTCTTTCGTCCTAGTACCACACCGTGTACTTACACCTGTACAATAAGATTAGATTATTTCGTCCCTAGAGCTAGAATCTACACACTCTTGTCAATTTATATAACAAATAATTAATTGCCAAGTGTGAATCCGATGTGACATGTTCATGTCAGATTTCCGTAGCAAAGATAAAATTTATAACAGTAACAATGTTATCATTATTATTATTTAAGTCTTATCGAAGTCATGCGTGCAATGCAAAGCAATCAGTACCTACCAGCCAGTGGTTTGGCCAACCGGGCTTTTTGATTCTAATTCTCTTGTAGCTGTAATCGACATCGGTAGGGCAGGATTAGTCCTATTGTTTTCATCGTCTCATGGTGATATCAAATGACTCTGTACCTCAGGAAAATTATAATAAGACGAAAAATATGTTCACTTCGTTGGTTTTTTTAATGTGATCGACACAAATAAAGGCTGAGCTAATACGTTCTATAATCAAAATTTTAAAATAACCTTTGGCCTTAGTACGAGAACTTCCGAAAAAGTTATCGTTACGTAAACGACAGCAAATGTATGAAAAATTCAGTTTCCTTTCACGTCCGATAGAGGCGCTGTTCAATTTTTCGTACATTATGCGATCTCGATCGATCATCTTACACTCGTGCGAAGCCAGGGCGGACGGCTAGTAGTTCATATAATTATCAATATAAAAAAAACCGACTTCACAAAAATGTCACTACTGGACCTAAGGGACCACACTGGAAGCACCAGCTTTCAAAAAAAAAAAAAAAAAAACTGTTCACCCAGTCGTAAGTTCTGAGGTAACAAACATAAAAAAGTCGAATTGAGAACCTCCTCCTTTTTGAAAATCGGTAAAAAATAAGAGATTGATGTGATTTGTTTCCTTTCCCTCTTACGTAATCAAGATTGACGTCCATCGTCTCAAAATGCCAAACTTTTGTGAAATGTACCAAAACCATTCAGCCGCTACATGGTTTTCATACCTACAACGCCAGAACGCTGTGCCGCAGCGTGGCAATGCCAGCAAGTAGTACTTTTATTTCCAATGACATAAAACAACCACGATAACAGAAAGGAAACTAACTAAAATAAGCGGGATATTTTTTATAGCTCCATTCACCCAGTCAGTAGGTCTACGTACGTTCAGTACGATTCATTTATTTTTGTACATAATTCGTCATCCTTGTTCCAAATTCAAAATGTTTTTATTCACTCAGTGAATATGAGAGTTTTATTCACTGTTATCGATGAATCAAACAAGTGGATCACATTAAAAATCTACTTCAACAATATATGTAAAACGTAATAAGTGCCTAATTTTTTTTAGGGTTGCCTCTTGATTGCCTTGAGATCCCATTATCAGATCCTGATTTGGTGACAATGGGACCAAATTGGAAGTATACCGACCAAAAGTTTTTGAATAAATCGGTGATCATACATAAAAATATATATACATTATACAGTGGAACATAAAACCATCCTCCCTTTTCGCCGGTTAAAAAAAGAAACTAATTGTATAAGCCTAGATGAAAATCCAATGACTGTTACAAAAAGGGGGAAGACATCCAAACATTGTACCCATTAAATATGGTTCGGTTCAAACAAAATTTTGGCAAGTACTTCACGTGCTATCACAAACGCCAGTTCGATTGTGACTGAAGTCGATTAGGCCCGTGGGCCTAATTTGTGCGGTCCACGTCAAGGAGATCGTCCCGTATCTTCGCACTATTTCCTTACATCAATGTTAAAATCTTCCAACAAAATATAGTACACAACTGAACTTTTCCGCTATAGCCCCTTGTGTTTGCTGTTTTGAATGTGTGCTTTTGCGTGGTTTAGGATTTGTTTCTTCGTGATGATTTAGGGTGTTTGCGGTTATTTTAAGAAGATAATTCATAATTTTAGATGACTAGCATTTCTTCATTGAGATTCCGCGTTTTGCATAGACTAGTACGAAAGCTCTTGAACAACATAGTCAGCATGTAGGTTAAGGGCACCTATGTTAAACTCAAAACAAACTAGTAATGTAGCAGAAAATTACTGGGTTTATTTTGGGATAGGAGATTCCCAAGAAATCTTGAGAAAATTACTAACGTATACAAAAAGCTGCGCGAATATTGTTGGCGTGGTGACAAAGCTTTTAATAAAAAAATAACTGCTTCTTCACTAGTTGATTAGCAGTTTGCATCAGTTTTTTTTTTTTTTTGGGTAGAACTTAGAAGTATAATTTCAGTATGTGTTGCACTGTTTTTAGGCCTTTCGTGACTACGCTGAATGGCTTCAATGGAAGATCAGCGCTGTGTGGTAAACAGCATTATGCTGAGTTGAGGCCATTTTTGTGACACAAGGCATGTATAGTTCTTTGATTATGAATACATATACATAATCAAAAGTATAGTTATAGAATAGCTAGAGTATTATTATGTAATATTGCTCACCTGCCATCACCTAACGGAAGCAAGCATACCTATAACTAGTGTAGGTAATTATCTAGAGGGTACCTCAGGGATCGACCTCAGGGATCGATTGCATGTGAGCCCGATACTATTTTCTTTTTTAACTGCAAATATGACGACCATCTGTATGCAGACGACACTCAAATTTACTATTCTTTCAATCTTGATACATAAGAAGCAATGTCTCTAATTAATAATTACTTTAATTGGGATTTAGAAATGGTATCACTCAACGTAACTCACTTATTCTAAATTCTTCAAAAACCAAACTTCTTATATTGGGAACAAAATCTCAAACTCATTAACGCCCGGTTTCTGAAACGCATTTCAAATATTGAATTGGTCAAAAGCTTGTCGCCATTAACAATCTGTCAAACATCTGTGGGTTTCTGAAAAGCTAGTTACCGTAAAATTAACTAATTATCCGTTGACAAGAGATTAATTATTTCGTATGGCCACCCTTGCTACTGGTTTGTATGGCGGCCATGTTTTTTGTATGGGAGGCCTCTTTTTTTTCATGTCTCCAAAAAGGTCCGAGGTTTTGAGGAACTTTTTGTTAAACCGCTTTAGTAAAAATGTTTACCGTTTCCGAGATCCCTGGAGGGTCTACTACCAGGAGCTGGTCTTCTGAAGATCACGTATTTTTCCCTTTGCCTCTGATGTTTAATTCTATTACGCCAGTCACCTTCATTCACTCACTTATGTTTTGTGGCTGTCTCTACCTATTGAAGTTTTGACATAGTATGACAAAAAATGTCAATTCAACTTTTTTAACTTATTAAATATATAAGATTGGCAGAATTGTCACACTATAGTCGCAGAGACCATAAATCCAAGAAGTGAAGTTAAAATATAAGATTGTAAATAGAATCTTGCGGTTTCTGAAACGCAAATTAATGAAAAAATTACTCAACAGTTTGTTAATCCAATGTCAAACGTATTTTGGGTTGCTCAAAATCTCATGTGACAGTGTGTTAACGCAAATGTCAAATCTACAATAAAACTCAAATTAAAACAATTTTGGGTTTCCGAAAAGGTTTTTCGCATGTTAAAGGCTTGTTATTACTCAATTAGCTAATTAGCGAAAATCTACCAATTAACAGAGTGTCAGAAGAAATTATAAGCAAATATTGCTAACTGAAAGAAAACCAAACAAGTTTCTTATTTCCGCACTGGCGATTACTGATGAGCTGGTGTTCCTCCAGGTACCCGAGGAGCTGGTGGGTGTTTACCACTTCACTCAATCACCTTGCAATAAGCGTGTATATTTTTAGGGATCGGTTGGACTAGAGCCTTCCAGTTGAATAAAAAAGCTGGAAAAGACGTGTTCAGACTGGAGTCAATTCGGGAGCTTAATTAAGTTTTAAGGACGATTGACCGGAATGCCATCCAACTCACTCAACTTTCGTACATCAAGGAACATTGGTTTCCTCCGTACCGACCTCTGAGAAAAACGTACTTCAGGCATAGAACTAGTACACTGCGGAATGATGGGTGGTGTGGTGATATCGTCGAGAGTTGAGTTTGAGGCCGAATAGCCAGAATGTTGGGTTTCTCCTTTACACGTTCCAGATTTTGTCGCGCAATGAAAATCCGACCATAATTTCCAAACCAGTTTCCGACCAGTTTTTCCAAAAAGCCAACAGATAAGGACCACGTCTCAGTACCATATTATGTTATCACTGGCAACATACCCTTGTCTTTAGGCATTGTGGTATCTTGGACGAGATGTCACGCAATTTTCCGAATGCTGCCCATCCGAGTTGGATTCTTCGGGTGACCTCTTTGCCTAAGTTGGACTTATCTAACTGAACAATCTTGACACAAAAGCTAGGCGTAATGACCGATTATAATCCTCAGTCTTCTGTATAATCTGGCGGAGCGTGTGTATGTGGTCTATGGTGCTCCAGCCGGTTGTAATACCCGCCATCGCCTATGCCAGTTTTTTTCTGAGCAAAAGGGTCATCAAAAAACAAGTTCTGCGTAACCCTTCGGAACATCGTAGCACAGCGCTGAACGTACCCCTATTGCCAAACATTATTTTTCCTTGTCTCTCTGTCCATTGTTTTTGTTTGTTTTTGGCAATAGATATATCTTATCTATCTATACATCTTATAAAAACGTGGAGATAAAATGTAATTGCGAGATATCAAAAAAAACACAGGACAGTTTTTAGAATTTTTGTCTGTTTATTTGTTTGTCCACGCACATCTCCTAAACCACAGGACGGATTTAAATGCGGTTTTCACGAATATCTCATCTATGACCAGATTAATGTATAGGCTATGTTATTTTGCGCAAAGGCCGGATTAAGGGAGGGAAAAAGGGTTAAAAGTTTATATTGAACCCTGAGCGTAACGAGGGACTGAAGAGTTATATAGAGTCCTGAGTGAAGCGATGGGTTCAAGCTGCCCAAGACGAAGACAGGCTTTATTCCAGAGGAGCATACTCTACTTTACACACCTTCTGCGATATAATAAAAAGCCAGGGTATATGTGTTTTGATTTTTCCGGTAGTAGATGATTAATAATCTCTGAAGCGTCTGCAAAAGTTCAAAGACACATGACATTCACTAATGCACTAGGCCAGCAAGGATATATTAGGGCCCATCCTCCCTCTCTGAGAGGAGAACTGTGGCCGGGTCTCTTGGCCGTTATATACAAAGTAAAGTTGCCAGAGTCAGAGCTAAAAAAAAAAGTTGACTGAGGTAGGTTCACCGTCTGGATATATTTATTTATAGATTGTTATTATTGTAAATAACTCAATAAATACATTGTACAATTATACAATCTGTATCGAGGTATTAAATTTATAATATAATACATAATTATAGACTGACCTCTGTATCCTGTTGCCATTATCCGCATTTTTTATTGTTGGGATAAGTATATCAAGGACAATATTAATTTTATTGCTTATCTAAGTCAGTGTATACTACTACTATACTACTATATGGATAAATTATCTGGCAGTTGTCGTTATGTGAAAATGTCGCTGATATTGATGGCTCCAGCTCGAATTGATCCCGCGGGATAATTGACATAAAATGTCCAGTCGGTTTTTACTCAATGATTTTTTATATTCGATAATGTTGAAAATGTGAAAAAGAGAAAGCTCAAATCGTGACAGATGACCGTGTGTGCAAAAATGTCCCAGATATTTATTTATTTATTTTTATCAAATCAAATTATTTATTTGTCAAACATGGTAGGTACACATATTACATACAAATTAGCATACAGGGTCGTACAAATGGAAACATATGTATCTCATGTCCTTGCCAGGAGCGGCGTACAAATGTAAGTTTTTTTCATATATTTATTTATTTTTTATTAGTTAGTTTTTAAAAGTTAAAAAAACGGTTAGGATTTTGTCTACTTATTTTTTTTTTTAGATTTAGCTCTGGCTGAAAAGCGAGCTCTTGATGCCTTTGATAAAAGCCGTTAAGCTGCAGTCCTTTTCAGCGAGCAGGTGGGACCTGCTTTTGTATCACCAAGACAAGTCACTTACCTCTTGTAAATACCATTTGTTATCTTCGAAATACACAGACACGCACGGTTTGCCATACACAAACGCAGAGTATGAGCGAATGTCCACAGTCCTCTTGAAGGAGTCGAGATAATGCTGGTTAGCTCCATTATTGAACAGCAAGTCGATTGCAAAGTCCTCAATACACTTTTTCGACAAAAGATCTAAGTAGGAACCGACTGGGCAGCATTTCCGGAAGCAATTCTTCACACCGCAAGTGCAATTTGAAAGGATCAAATCACCGATCTCTGTGTTATTAGATAAGTGTTCTAACGAAGTCTCATTTCGTAAAAGTTTCTCATCACTGATTACTACCACGTCGGGACATCGCTCGGCACCGGCAAACGTCGAGAGTACAAACAAAGTAAATATTGATAATGAAAATTCGCGCATTTTGTTTTGCGAATGCCGCGCGTGGTGCGCGCCCGACTTCTAAATTACTAGTGTGCAAATACGAAGTGGTTGGTCAGTCTGTGTCATCGTGCTTGAAATGTTAAGGTTAGTAGGTATATTTATTTAAACGCAATGTGATTAAAGACCGTATTGAGAGTCAACATCGTGGCAGCGTCGCGGCGATAAAAATCAGTCAGACAGGTACCCGTCAGAGGTATGACGTGGTAGCTACCACTATAATATATGTTGAAGTAGGGTATTCCTCAATTATTACAAACAGGTTTAAAAATGACTTTATGTTACAGAAATGGTGTCTGATTAGAAACGGGGCTGTTTCAAAGTGCTCAGATTAATGAACTTTGACCTACTTGTTGTAGTTCGTGGACGAATTTGAAAAACTCCTCTAGAGGTCTGGTAATTTTTAACCGATTTCCAAAAAGGAGGAGATTCTCAAATCGACTGTTTTTTTTGTAATGTTTTTTACCTCAGAACTTTCGACTGTGTGAACCGATTTTGATGATTCTTTTTAACCGACTTCCAAAAAGGAGGAGGTTCTCAAATGGACTGTTTTTTTTTAAATGTTTGTTACCTCAGAACTTTCGACTGGGTGAACCAATTTAGATGATTATTTTTTTATTTGAAAGCTGGTGCTTCCCGTGTGGTCCCATTTCATTTGGTCCAGTTATGTAATTGTTTATGAAGTCGGTTTTTTCAAGCTTTTATTCAACGTATGTATGTAAGTACATGTGTGACAAATCTTGCAACATTATTTTAGACCAGTTATCCTTAAGCGATTGAGCTTCATGGTACCATCGAGCTGGTCTGATACCTCAGACCACTGACAGGCTGGTCTGAGACAGAAGGTGGCCAATGGAACTCCTAAACGAAACAACGTAACCCCGTCGTGTTTGAGCTAGTTGGAATTGTCTTCCCAAGCACTTTGGTCCTAGATGATAAATTCAATATGGCAGACCTATGGCACCTCATTTGTAAAATCTTTCAGAGCGCCTTGTTAGTGCGACGCTTGACCAAAATGCTGGCGTGTTTCTGGCTCAACGCATAAGCATTGCCATTGAGCGTGGTACTGCCGCCAGCATGCACGGTACGCTGTCAACTGATAGTGAGCTTGAGCATTTGAATTGTCCTTAGATCTTCAACGGTCTATGGGTAGTCTAGCTATTTTTATAAAGTTAGCTTGTATTTTGTGTAGTTAATAAAAGCATATGCGATTAAAAAAAAGTTAGTTATAATTTGACTGCGATAGTCTGTCGAGAATGTAATGAAGTTCGAAGCTCAAAGGTCAAAGATCTTTTTGTATAATGATTTTAGCAAAGAATGTTTCCAAAGTAGTTTTCTCTATGACTTAACCATATAAAAGTACATAAGTATATGTTATGTCGTGATGATACATCTTAGACATTTGGCAAGTCCATAGAACTTCGTTTGTTCGTTATTTTTTGTATAACTAACAATTTCTGACGTTTGAATGTGACAACAATTATACGACTTCGGCTACGGAACCCTACTATATTGCGTGTGTCAGTTTACTACAGTTATATGATTATTTACGGGATATTTACCGTGGTAAGGTTGTGGAAGGAGCTCCCGATATTTCAGCGCAGTTACATGCACCATGTTCACGGGAAGACTGAAAAATGCGGGTGGTTGGTCTGACAGTTCAAAGTTAGGTGCCGACAAAACGATCTATCCTCTTTCTTAGTCTTTTACTACGGTTATCACTGGAACTCGAAGTCGAACCTAAGTCCCGACAAAACACACTCACTGTATCACTGCGTATAGTATTTTGAACACATTTTGAACGCGGACTTTTATTTTTTAGGGATTAATACTGGATTCCAAGTGCACTGGCGAGTTGAAAACCATCACCTCGATTGAAATTCTGGCATTTCGAAATTTCAATAATTTTCTTTACCAGCCTTGGTATGGACTGTGTGTCAGTTTATATTTAAATATTAAATAAACCACTACCTATACAATTACCGTAGGTATATTACCTAGCGTATCACATAGATTTACAAAATGTGTTTTTGTGTTAGGTAGGGCACAATTTATTTACTTTTTTGGGAATTTCCAGTTGTAATTTGTTAACCAAACTAAAGAACTCCTTTGAGACTAAAGTCATGTCCACATAAAGGTTGGTCTGGCCTCTACTCGTAATTTGGGTTATTAAATTCCCTTGAAAAGAGTGTCACATTAAGCTACGTCCTCACTACACTATTTCTAATCGTTTATTTGCTCTACATTGTAAAAAAAGCTGATTTAAAGCTTTTTTGTATTTCACTGAAGTATCCGAGAAATATGCCCTTACTCGCGCTATGCTTGGAGTTTCTTTGCGCGGTAGAATCCGGAACGTGAATATTCAAAGAACCAGAGTCACCGACATAGCTATTAAATATTGCAAGTTGAAGTGGCAATGGGCAGGCCACATCGCTCGAAGAATCGATAACCTATGGGGAAGAAAGTTTCTTAAGTGGTGACCACGAACCGGAAGACGCAGCGCAGGTAGGCCGCCACTAAATGGGCTGACGACATCGTAAGAGTCGCGGGCATCCAGTGAATGCAGATGGCAGGCTGTCGTTCCATGTGAAAGTCAAAGGAGAAGCCTATGTTTAGCAGTGGACGTCTTCTGGCTAATGATGATGATGATATCGGGTATTACCAGTCTTTCATTCAAAAAACTAGCGAAACTGATCAAAATTCGTATTTTCATTTATCTTTTTACAATGTTATTGCAGCTGTCAAAGTAAATAAATATTTGGACGAAGTTTAGTGGGTTTTCTTTAATAACGTCACACCTCGGGAAATTCTATAATACTCCGATATTTATAGTACTCCGATACTATAAGTAGCCTCCGGCTGTGACGGCCGGTATGGTATGGCTCAGTGATAGCATAGTCTGCCTCCGAGGCTCCGGGTTAGATTCCCGGCCAGGCCGGCAAATCGAGGCCATATTATTATTATTGTTATGTTAAATTTTTAATTTTTACCTGCATGTGCAGTGGTGAGACCATCAAGCCAAGCCACGGTACTTGCGAGTTCATATATTACCTTAGCGATGCCGAAAAAAGAAAGAAAGAAAATACATTTTATTCGTCATTACTTCAATTTTTTTATCTAAATCTAAAGGAAAGCTAATCCTGACACGAGGTCATAGTTGAAACTCTATGCGAGGCCGAAAGCCGAGCTTTACACGTGGTATAAATCGATAAAAATGCTTTATTTCAGGTCTTAATATATGACACGAGAATTACTCACGTATGATTAAGCCGGTTACTCCGAATATAGTTTCAACCGCAATTATAAGCAGTCTTTTTCAAGGTGAATGCAAAGATAGGCGCGGCTGCGTCTCTCTTTGCACTCAAATTATTTAATAAATTGGCCAAGTGCGAGATGGGCTCGCTCACTGACAGTAACGTAACACCTCGAAATACAACGGACTTCAAAATTAGTAACGTATGCAATTTCGATTCGGTGAAAGAAATGATAAGGACGTCTAAGTAACCGAATAATGAACATAAATTTGTGACGGACTCGCACTTGGCCTTTATTATATTATTATTATAATGTGTACTATAATCATGCCAAGTTTGACGCTTGTACGTAGATATTACCGTTTTTACACTAGAGCCAATAGAGTTAGAGTCTTGCTTTTGACCGCCAACTCGCCTGATGTTGAGCGATGATGCGGTCTACTTGGAGCACGCTTGCTTAGAAAAAACCTGATTCACTCGTAATTTGAAGACACCCAGATTGTAACTATCGGGAAATACCCATTATTTAATTCACTAACACACGTTTCCGCAACTGTTAAAAATAAGCTAACTTTCGGTACATTTCCCGACCATTCCAAAAAACTCAGTCAAATGTATTATTATCTAAAGATAGAAAGCTCTTTTTCCGCACATTCTATGGGATTATTAACCTCTAAAAGTTATATTAAGTTAACCTCAAAAAAATGCCTAATAGAGGCATTGGAAGAGAATAGCTCTTAGGAAATAAAAGCCAACTGTTAGAGCTTAACAGGCGCCGCGTTACAGGCGGTGCTGTAGCTAGTGTATGAGGACCCAGGCAGCGCATTTCAAAGTCTAGCAGTACGCATAATAAAAGCGGAATCAAAGCGCTTCGTATTTTTGGTCTGAACAAAAAATCTTGATCATTACGAATTTACGAAGCTTATGAAAGTTTACGTTTCTATTTGGGGCTTACCTTATCTATTTAGTTTACTCACCCATGGCGTGAATACATATATATACTATACCATTACCATAAACACCTTTTACTTAATTAATTTGTCGTTTTGTGCCTTTCCGCCCTGTCTCGTTAAAGTCTCAGTACCTATATATACTAGGCTTGTACTTTGAGCTGTGTAAATATATTGTTTCAATTGGTTTAACACTGTTTGTACACCAATAAATGTGATGAACTTTTTGACCTTATCCCTCGATCCCGGATTTACCACCAAACTGGTCGCCATCGTCAGAAATGCCATCCACACTTTATACATACGTGAAAGTCACGCACTTTTTTCTACCACGTACCAGTAAGTTGTGAAATGGCTTACCACTTTCAGTTTTTGACAAAAAGTTCACTATAGCACGTGATGACGTCAAGCCATGCGTGCGCCATGCAAATGCTATACTAACACACGCTTTGCGAGAAAGGGACAGAGCATCCGCTTTCTATCCTCACCAAAAACTTTAAAAGCCCAATATCTCAGAGATTTAATTATATTTAAAAATATTAAATAAGCCAATTAATATATTTTTTCAGTATGTGTAATGTATTTAGTTATATTCTTCGCTAAGCCTGTTATTTTTAAGAACTGAAATATTAGGAGACATGCCTGTATTATACCATCGACAAATTATACAAAGAAAAAACAACCTTTTTTTCTTACCTCATCAGTATTTCTGTTCGCCTGCTACTTAGTACCAAGGATTCATTATATGATCGTTCTTGTTAGTACCTATAACTGAAACATAATATCTATTGTAATAACATTAAGCGAGCAGTTCTTGTAAATAAAATTATTTCACGTATCTCGGAAAAGGCTCTAATGATGCTCGATTTGAATGAAATTTTGTATTTAAATAAGGTTTTGCTTACTAAGTTTACCTATAAACATGATTCAAGAGTGCCCAACCACCATGCTATGTTTCCTGACGATGTTTTCCTTCAGTGGCAGCCAGGCGCGGATATACCGTTGTGGGCACGATGGGCATGCCCACAACCCTAATACGTGACTTTTGACGTCCCACAGCTTTACCCGCGTGAAACTAGGATACACTGTACAAAATCTTGGTTAGGCCGTCATATAATTTTGTAGAAACATTTCCTTTGTAGGAATGCACTATATCGATTATGCACGAGCAAGGTTCATACGCTGACTCGCACTTGCCCGATATTCGGGTGGCTGTGACCACAATCTTTATTGAGGGCTGGATCCGCCCTTGGTGGCAGCTCAAGATAATTGTTGAGATTTGAACCTTAGGAATAATATTCGAACGCGTCAGCCACTGAGCTATAACTGCTGTGTAACTACCATGAAAATTACTTTAGATTCACGTTACGTTAGTTAGGTAATTTTTCCGACGCGTTCGTTATCAGACGTTGTAGTAGCTTTACCTAGTTTGTGGTTATCAGTTATCGCAGTTTGCGGTAGTTTATCAATAACACATGTTATCTACAAAGCTTTGTCGACATGCATAAGTGCACTATGATTGATACGCTTTTTGGAAACACGCAATTTGGTAATGCCATGGTTCTCTAACCACGCAATTTGATAATGGCATGGTTCCACAACCACGCAACTTGGTAATGGCGTAGTTCCTCAATCACGCTTTTATGGATCTTTTAAGTATCCATCAAGCCATCTGCCTTGGCTCTAGATTGAATTGATTCTTTCTCGGCGATTGATTCTAGAGCATTTCGGCAAATTTATCGATCCCAACGAATATGCGATCCGATCCTAGTTGCATAACGATAACAACGGGAGGCAGTTAGTTTCCAAATCAAATATTACACCACTTGCTGACGCATGGTTTCGCGTGAAATTTTTATGTCATAGGCGGCAAACAAGCCTACTGGCCGCCTAAACGATCACCGTCTCTTATATAACCTGTAACCAGATATTGCAGATGTGAGGCAAAAAAGATTGCGTAAATCGTACAGTGCGTACAGATCGAATGATATGTGGATGAGCTAACATTTCCACAGAAACGGTTTTTTCTTTCAGGCTTAAAAGTATTATAGGTCACTTTTCGGCCTTTCAACTATCTCATGCAAAAATCACGTCTATTTTGTTGCTCTGTTACTGCGAAAAATTAGGAATAAGTATACACACTATGGCATTGATAGAAAGAAAGGGGAAGAAAGGTTCTTGAGTGGAGACCGCGAACCGGAAGACGCAGCTTAGGTAGGCCTCCCACTAGATGGACCGACGACATTGTGAGAGTTGCTGGCATCCAGTGGATGCAGATGGCAGGATGTCGTTCAGTGTGGAGGTTAAAGGGGGAGGCCGATGTTCGGTAGTGGACGTCTGCTGGCTGATGATGATGATACTTTCTGAATCGGCTCTAAAATTCTTCGAGCCAGTGGAGCCAGCCTCTTGAGTGGAGATCACGAACTGCAAGACACAGCGTAGATAGGCATACCACTAGATGGACATCGTGACATCGTGAGGATCACGTGTATTCAGTGGATGCAGATGGCAGGCTGTCAATCAGTGTGGGGTTTTAAGGAAGAGGCCTATGTTCAGCAGTGGATGTCTTCTGGCTGATGATGATGGTACTATTTAACTAAATATATAACTGTTCAGTAAAGAGTAAGGTAAGATGGTGTGATGATGCATGCTTCCCGTTCCTAATAATAAACATGCTCAGTGCTCAATAAAATTATAAATATTATATATCTAACGCCATTACGATTAACGATTACCGGTACTCGTTTACAGATGTAATGTATTCATACATATAGATCAAATTTTATAGATTCAGTGCAACATTTCGAGGACATCAGTGAGCGTTAAGAAGGCATGAACTAATTCGCGTATTTTTATCCGGTTCTAAAAGTAGATGAAAAACACTAGAATTGGTTCATAGATTTTTTTGCGATATCTCTGTTATTGGCGCGATCAAATTCTACGTCGCTCCGCGGCAATGTGCTTGAGTAACCTCCTCCAATTTAGGCTCAATTGGGTTCTTTTAACAGGTATCAAGAGTTCCGCTATCCATCTCCCTGCTTCATCATCAGACACTCTTCACCAAGTATAGTGACCCCTCGTGTTTGAACAACTTTTCTTTGTTTTATCGAGGTACATAAGTGTGTTTGTTATAGCTTACTAATTATTTGAATCTATCTCAGTTTTAGGTTATAGACGATTGTGGCTCACCTAAGGTTTCCTTTTTATACAGGGCATCGTTCCATCCTTGCTCGTATGGTATTTTTATTGGCTTTCAAGGCTTTGTTTATAAGAACGAGAATTGTCGACGTCGTTCAATTTGTAAGACGTAAAGCCATCGCCGTTTTACTTGGCCACACAGGATCAGGAAGGAAGCAGGAACTTATATTACGCTACGGGGTCTTGCTCCTAGTTAACAAAACAACAAACTCATTCAAGAAGATCATTGTCTGCCAGGAGTGGCCTAGTCAGATTTACCTACGCATTTGTCTGGGTATAGTCCCGAGGGAGTAAAGAGATTTTGGTAGCTGGGCAATCAGCATCACTTCTTTTGTTATTGGATGCTTATATGCGTCTCGTGTCTACTCTACCGAATACAAGGGTGTTGTGAAAAGATAATTATCTTTAACCTTGCCACATAAAGATGCACGACTTACGATAATTATAAAAACCATCAAAATAAATGCAGTCATAAAAAGTTTTTCAATTTCTTATATTGACTAAAAGAATATCAGTTCTTCTATTCTTATAGGTATTGAGTGAGCTACATTACCTTGTACCCTTTTGTTTTCAATGATAAATATTTTACAAATATTTAATTAATTCAGTTGCATCGCCATCTAAATTACTAATCAAACGATTTTCGTGCTACGTAATAAAAAGGCTACCCCAAAATAGGAGTAGTAACCAGCTGCGAGTAATTAATTACTAGTAAATGGACCGTTATCGAAAGTCTTATTATGTAACTCTAGCGGCTATAGATAGCTAGTAATAACTTACATATCAAACACGTATAGGTACCAATACGTATTACGTACGGCGAGTGTGCACTAGAACTGCATGACCTAATGCCTTAACCATTATTCCATAAAAGTACCATACATACGACATGGAGACACTCTTATGGTGGAAATTCCATTCAGAGCACTAAGCTTTTCTAAACAGAACAGCAGAGGTGTGAAACTCCTTAATACCTGCGTCTGTTTTTCCGAACATTATAATCCGGGGTTGTTCAAGAAGTGAATAGGTACATATATGTGTGCGACATCTTTGACCACATTATCGCTTCCAATCAGGTGAGATTGTGGTCAAACACATACCTAGTCTGTTGTAAAAAAACTATTTGTATGTCCAAACTAAAAACTTCTCAATGCAAACTTTCGTGGAGGTGGAACTGTCTTAATCTAAATTACTAATCTTAATCTCACTGCATGTTAAAAACGCATTTCTTTCAACCACTAAATAAATACATAGCTCTACTTTTAACTATTGAATATACTTAGAGTAAATTTTCACTAACCTTCTGTATATAAAATGGTGTATTCGACTTTCCAAAATATCTCGGCGCCTTCCCACAGTTGATTCCCGACAAAATTTTAAACTCTTCCGCATACTTGACCTTCTTTGTTTCAGATACAGTGAAGTACAAAGGCAGTTCTTTATCGATAATTAAGTTTGTAACTTCAAGAAGAGAGACACATCTTCCCTTATCACCAATCCTCCGGTATACCATACCCAAAGGACAACACTTGCTGACGCACTTACGATTTTTACACTGATTTTGTTCACGCACTTGTACTTTGGATTCAGTATAATTAACAGCACTAAAGATTGGGACAAATGATAGCGTTAACAGTCCAAACATTGTAAGCAACATGGTTTGTTTAGTAGCTTATCTCACGCACGATGTTTTTTGGCAGCGTCTATAGATCGAATGACAAAAATAATATCGTATAGAGTTATCAACATTGCGAGAGGTGGTCTGTTTTCACATGTTGGAACCAATTGACTTTGAAAGGATACATTTTCGTAACACCGTGTACTTAGTGCGATGCTCGAATTCTCTTTCAAAATGAAAGACCAGCCAATAACATTAACTGGCATTTCAAATAGCCTCATAATTAAGCTGAAACTTTATTATAATAGCCTCCGTTGGACTTGTATTGTAATCGATAGCATACCATATTATGTTTGGTGGGAATAATAGCATCATTGTTAGCTGAAACTATTATAATGCTAATTAAATACTGATAGAAGCAAAATAATATATTATGTAGATAAGTTTGAGGAAAATACTTTGGTAATCTTAATTTGGTATGTAATATTTTTTACAAAGTAATTGTTTAAAATAGTAGGTGAATTTGTAACAATTCTGATACTTCTTATGCAGCTGCTCTGCCCGGTCACGTAGTCTATTTATTACGTTTGACTACAAAATATAAATTAAAAAACACACGAACATTACAGAAAAACCTTCGTACCTTTATACCGATGGACAGATTTTCCACATCTGCAAAATGTGGAATGAGCTAACTTCCGCGGTGTTTCCAAGAAGCTACAACATAATGTGTTTTTTAAAAGGAATTCGGCACTTTGTTGTTAAGTCTATGTTGTTACAGTATCCATAGGCTATGGCGACTGCTTACCATCAGGCAGCTCGTCCGCTTGTTTGTCATCTATGGCACAAAAATAAAACTTTTATATGTAAAAAAGCTTCTTAAAATAGATCGACAGCTATTTTGATAATTTTTTTAACCCTTACCCAAAATGCATAAACTTTCTCCGTTCCGTCGTTTGAAAAGGTAATATTATTAAAGAAAATGCTATGTTTGTAGGTACTTTTAATACTGTTAAAATTCAACAATATGAAACAAATATAGAAAAACTATACACAAAAGAAAATTAACACTAACGAACAATAGTTACAACTATTGACACAGTACGAACTTAAAATCAGAACAATTGAACTTAACTGGCCTCTGTCACTGAATATCATAAAGAAAATCTTTGATAATATTGAGCTCAATATCAAACTTAAAATTATATTTATAAATGCAATTATTAAGTATAAAATCATTTACAAAAGGATATAAAATCTTAAAAATCTATTTAAAAGTCGTCAAAATCGTTTTAGGTGTTATAGCAGAAAATTGGTTTTATTTATATACAAATGAATTCAACATGCAATTTGTGATTTTGAATAATTCAAATGTAGATTAGCCATGACCTTGATACAGCCTATTCTAGGAGCCAAACAGGCGACTTAACGGCGGCTGAGTGGCGCCGATATTTATTATACTTCGTCCTTCCGCCCTTGGTTGTTTCTTGGATCTATGCCAACGTAGGCTTTATTATTCACGTGAAAAACTTTTCCTCCCACTTTAAATAGCGCCATATGCGCTATATATTCAAGCGCCTATCTAGGTATATTGGTATAAATGAATCATTTTAGTAAGTACATTATCGGCGGATTGGTTTCACATAAAATGAAACAATTGCCTTCTATCGAGAATAATATTCTTAAAAATTAGGTGACTATTTCAGGCCTTTCTACAAAATTTATCACTCTACCGTTGCACTTTGCGTGCATAAGCTATCTAATAGCAATGTACTTTTTACAATGAAAATTTGACGTATCCCTTTATGAGGACATACATTTTCACATAAACTACATGACATGTGAATATGGCGTAGACTACATTAATAAATAGCTAAAATTAATCATTTAATAAGTACGATAACACTCATTTACACTAATTTAGAGATCGCAATTGTCATGTCATTTATACTCATTAGTCTTTTTATACACTATACTTCTACAGCATCAGGGAACACGTGGTCGAGATAAGCTTGGTTTCCATACGTTTGCAAAGGCTTTGGCCTTCCTTTCTTGAAATTTGCCGATTGGTTGCTACTGTTTCGATTAAATCTTGATGCTATTTCTTTTACTTTACCCGGGCGTGGTTTAAACTCTTCACTGTTGTACATTTCTTTTGTTTTTTCAACTTCTTCAAAGGCAGCTTCTTTTATATTTTTTGTATCTGTTAGTTTATCTCTCCAACTGCGATTTGACGCTCTATTATTATTGACATAATCAGATTTCAATTGCTCGTTTCTTCTCCCAGAATTGTTTCTCTCATACATTCGTGAGTAATTTCTAGAACTTCTGTTTACATTGTGCCCCGAAATTTGTGCGTTGAATTCTGTACGTTTACTTTCTGTTTTATCCAATCCAAATTTAGGATCTCTTGAATATTCGATATCGTTATTAGTTTTGCAAGTATAAGACTGATTGATAGTATTTTTGCTTTGATTGCTTTTGTTTGATCGCCTGATCATAGGTGGTCCTGATTTAAATGTTGAGAATCTATTATTGTTGACTTCGTTGACTACGTTCAGTGGGTTGAATGCGTGAGTTCTTTGGTGCGTTAAAGGTTTAGAGAGTGATAAGTATTTAGGCGGCTCTCCGTGCTTGTTAATAGTAATATCGTATTGTATATGGGGGTCTAGAACCGCATATACATTCTCTTTGGCTTCTCTCTCCAGCGACGACAAAGCTGCCTGGAAAAATACATTCCATTTAAGTATACAGGGAAATACAAATACAGTATCCACATTATATCTAACATTTTCGTAAAATCGGGATTAATTTAAGCTGCTTTCATTATAATAAAAACTAACATAAACATATGTTTTTATTTTGCATTTTTAGGGAAACTTACAGCCTAATAGTATTGTAACTTAAAAAATAGATTAGGTGACTGGGCCAATTACAAGTTTCCGCCTATGGAAAATGCTGTTTGATGAGGAATGGTGATAGTTTACTACTGTTACTGTAAAAATTAGTTAACCAAGGGCCAATTTACCAGAACCAATACTTTTTTAGAGTCACCTGATCAGAGTTACAGAGCTGACACATGCAATACCCTAACCTTCGAGCAACTATCCGAAAGAGAAGCAATGATATTTGGATAAAAAAAAAATAGTGCGCGATTGGCAATGTTCCAAAAACCAGGGTACTTTCCCGTGTTTTTACTAACTTATTTATTTATACTAAACTAGCCGTCCGCCCCGGCTTCGCACGGGTGTAAGCTCGGCCTTCGGCCTCGCTACAAAATATAATATAGCCTATGTCACACGGGGATAGTGTAGCTTCCCAACAGTGAAAGAATTTTTCAAATCGGTTCAGTAGTTTCGGAGCCTATTCATTACAAACATACAAACATACAAAAATAGGTACAAATCTTTCCTCTTTATAATATTAGTGTAGATTAAAAACTATTTTATAGGTAGTTAAATGGTCTTGACCATAAAATAATTTATTTGGATAAGGATTAATATAAACACATAAATAGCATGATTTGAATTTGGTTAGCATTTTCATTAATGTTTAAAATGAAAAAAGTTGTTGTAGTGACATAACTACAATAGTTGGACATATGCTACCGCGGAGTTTTTTGTAGACATTATGATGTTCTTCAATATTGTTGTACATTATTTTGTTCTATCGCTAATAGTTTCGGCAGCGCATTCGACGAAAGACATTTTAAGACTCATTTTTCTACACCTTCGGTTACATTGTTCAAATTTTACCAAGGATCCCTAATTTTTTTCAAAATGAAATGTAGCCTATGTCAAATTGGAAGAATGTAGCATTCTATTGGTGAAAGAATTTTTTAAATCGGCCCAGTACTTTTTGAGCCTATTCATTACAAACATACAAACATACAAAAATAGGTACAAATCTTTCCTCTTTATAATATTAGTGTAGATAATCGACAGGGTTACGCAGGATGGGTGTACTAAGCCGAAAGAAGATCGGCGTACTCATCATTATGAACAACTTTTACTATGTGACCATCGTATTGTCCAGAGTCAATGACCATTTCCTATAGAACAGCGGACAATTTTTCTCGATTTCAGAGTGGTTCTCATAGTAAAAGATGGGCATATTGATAGGCACTATATGGACCCCTTAAGGCTTATCACACCTTTTCCGCCTAACCCAGTGTTATCTCAATTAAATATCTGACTTACTATGTATAAGTACTTGTTTATATTGTGTTTCATGCTATAACATTGTGTCACCTTGATGACCTTCCCAATCAAGTTTGTTATAATATAAATATAGGTTCCGCCCCACTTCACCCAATACTTAATTGACTTTTATTATCATTCTATATAGATAGAAACGGTCGATTCGGGAACTTTCTTATCGTACACTAGCTGTGCCCCGCGGTTGCACCCGCGTGGTGATGAAAAATTGTGACGATGATGATGTCTAAAACTACTTCACTACATATTCTTACACCTACCAAATATACATTTAAAAAACCATAAAATTCGGTCGAGCCGATTCGGAGGAGTGCGACCACAAACACCGTGACACGAAATTTTCATATAAATAAAATAAATAAATATCTGGGACATTATTGCACACATGGTCATCTGACCCCAAACTAAGCAAAGCTTGTAATATGGCTGCCAGAGTTTGATATACGGACATATATATTTTTAAATACATACTTAAATAGATATTAACACCCAGAAATAGAACAAACACAAATGCTTGTCCTAGGTGGGAATCGAACCCACTCCACCAGCGCAGAAGGATAATATAGATTTATGTAAAAATTAAGTATAAAATAACTACGTTTATTCAAACGTCACGTAGCTACCTAATAAATATTATCAGTAATTTTATTAATGTTTGTTCATTATTATGTAAGAAATGACTAAGAGATAGCACAGTTTCATAAGTGTAAATATTGGTAATGTAAATATCTATTTGCTAAATAAATTAATATTATCTCATAATTACATTATTTTAAAGTAACTATATTTAAAATTCACATATCAAATGTCATCGGTGGTAATTTTATGAATGTTTTTATATTATGTAAAAAATTGACCTACAGATTCTGATGACGCGAGTACCTATTTATAGTTATAAGGCTTCGTCAAATAGGACGCGTACCTACTTGGCGCGCCGTCAATTCATATCAGCGACGCGTGTTTAAAGTGACGCGTTCTATCAATTTCACAATCATGACGACAACAATTTGAATAAACGCGCTATAAATAGTCGTAAAATAATACGTAGCGTCATGACGTCGCGACAGAACGTCGCATACTGCTAGCGCGCGCATTCTGTTTGATATCAACATGATAGTACAAGACAAAGTAGTCAAGATTCAGGGAGCGTCGCGATGGTGATATTAAAATTATGATTAAATTTAAAACCGATGTAGAGGTCCGCTCAGAAGGACATGAGCTTATTTAATGCCTTTTAAAATCTTAACCTACTTAGATGTAACATACTTAAAATAGATGAGGGGTCGAAACAATCTCGAGTGGTTGCAAGCCCACGCCGCGTCTACCTGCTTGGGCTGCTAACATAAGTAAGTAGTGCTGTAACGCTGCGTTAGTACGGGACGTTTAACGCCTTGACGCGCGCCAGATACACGTTCTATTTGACGAAGCCTTTACCATAAACAACAGAACTTATCAGCAGACACCCACGCGAAATTTGAGCGCACATGTTTCAGACAATGACTGATATGTTTTATACTAATCATTAAAGTACACTTGCAATATTAACTATAATTTATTGTCATAAATTTGTACCAAAAATATCTTGAACATATTTAACCATTTTTATTCCGTGACTTTGCACATGACTTAATACTTGTATTCATGAAATATTAGCTGTTGCCCGCGACAACGCGTAGATTTCATATAAGTTGGAACCTTTTTTGACCCCCTTAATTATTATCTGTCATAAAATCATTTCTCAGGATATTTGTACTCCTTAAGTAATCTGCTTGCAAGTAGTTATCGAAATTTCGCGATAAGTCAGTCAGTGAATTAGTGGGTTTCATACCCGACTTCGGCAAAAGGCGGGTTATTTTATTCTATAGAAACCTTCCAGTAACTTTGTATGAATTAAGTTTTAAGTTTGTATAATAATTATGTAGTAAAATAGTATTTATTGTATAATTGTGTATAGATATAGCTTTTATTTAAGTTGGATTTATTTTGGATGTATCTGGTTAAGTATCTATTTCTTGTAAAAGTTTTGTTCTTTTTTTTTTTTTTGTTAACCAGTTTTTTGTTTCTTAAATTATAAGTTTTTTTTTCATGCACGCCTACATACCATTTGTTCAACCCGGTGGATGACTGGTAGAAAATGTTTAGCATTAAGTCCTCCATTTGTGCATTGTACTTAGTTTGTAAGTGTGCAATAAAATATTAAATAAATAAATTAATTAAGCTTTATATTTTGTTTGCGCGATTGTGCATGAGTGGAATTCTAAGCTTCGCGCAGATTTCTGCTACATTTCTTCTCATTTGAGATCGTAAAAAGTTATTTTCAGGGCCCTAATAGGTATATTTTATTTGCATAGAAGAAAAAGACTGATTATTAAAATTCATGGAACCAGAGATGTGTATGTACTTGTATGAAGTAAGGAAGTGGCTTGCGAAAATTTATTGGTAAGTATATTTTTTATTTATTTTAAGGCCCAGAATATGGCGCACCTCCATATCACTCGCGCATATATTTTTTAAATATAAAATGACTGTCTACTTTTGAAAAATATGATACGGCAATATTGCGTTTTTTTTTTTTATATAACCACAAAAAATTGGGCAAACAGTTTTTCCCATTTATCAGGTCATTACAAAAAATATTTAAAAAAAAATGTTCTAGATATTTTGAAATATTAACCTCGTAAAATTACTGAAACATATTTTTCAGAAATACACAGTAATTTTATTTCTTAAAAAAATATCAAATACGCTAGCCAGATCACTGCACTCGGTATTCTGGCCCGTCAATAATAAATAGGCTTGTGACGACGCGGTCTATGATGGAGCACGCTTGCCTCGAAGAAACTGATTCACCCGCGATTTGCAACTTTCAGGCTGCGCATTCCACAGACTAGCAGCATATCGTCGCTTGTCTAGGTAAGTGATGTAACTGATATGATGGTAATTTTTCAGGACAAGCTTTTTAATTTTTGGAGTGACTACGATTGACAGTAGCTCTCGTGTAAAGAGCTCGATTAAAATTAAACTTCACACCTATATTCTTAAGTTTTGACCTTTCTGCAGATATCCTTTTTATCTATTATTAATAACTAATTATTGAATAAATTAATTTAAAACAGATACGACACTCTGTGAGAACAATTTTCTAATATTAGGTGTAGGTGTAAGTCTAATAAATATGTGTAATAAAACATATGCTAGCAGTTCGCACAATAAAAGAGGAATCAAAGCGCTTCATACGGGTTTTCGGTTTTCGACATGAACCGGTATTGCCTTTAATTACCTTTAACTGCCTATATGATATTTTTTTTAAACCAGTTTTTTTTTGTATTCTTACCAGCAAACCCTCTCATGTGATACCTACCCATATCATTAAGTATATAAGAATATTGTGTCCGCCATCTTGAATTTAGTGTGACGTCATTTTATTTTTCGTATTTTTCTCTTATTTTTCGTATTTTTATAATTTCATTTGTTATCCATATCATGGCATAAAAATAACTGATCCGCCATCTTTGGGGGTCCACCATATTGGATTTAGAATGACGTCACTTAGCTAATAATGCATTGCCATTCAAACAAAGTTTATGCAAAATTTCAGCTCAGTCGGTAATAACTGTTTGAATATTCAGTTACAAAATTTTACTCTAACAAGGTTAGTTAAATTAAAGCTTCTAATAAGCCATACCTAATTACGATGACCTTCAAACCTTCATTCAACTCCTAGCAGCAGAGCCCACGACACTAAACCTACATCGCATCACTAAACCTTCATCTGCAGCATCGCCATTTCGTGTTCCCCCATTAATGACGTGACTAATTATATATATTTAATCTGGTAGCCTTATCGAACTAGGTTTAGTGTCATGGGCTCTTAGACTATTCAATAATACATCTCATACTATCTATTCTTTTATAATCTTCATACTATGTATTGGATGCAAACGATTGCAGTTATAGCCCCCAAGTCCTAAGTAGATAGATACTTCTAAGAAATATATCAAGTGGTGAGTGTTACTTATTGGTATTAGTTATTGTGCACAGAAAAATAATTAGTAGAGTTGTGTCCTGTATACAGGGTTATTTTTTATTCACGTAAACCTCTCTTAGGCAGCTTCCCTACATCATATCGGAAAACTAATTGTTCCATGACATTTGAATGAATTCTGTTTTAAACTATCACGGTTGTTGACTACACTTATATAATTAGTAACGAGATAATTACCGTGTGTTATGGATGGAACTCCCTATATTTCGGCGCAGTTACATGCACCATGTTCACAGGATATAATTCATAAATTTATGACCAAAAATAATAACATAAATTTAAGTTAGGCGGGCTAGGCCTCTAAATGTCAATAACTTTACGATGAAGTTTATTTTTTTGGGAATGGAAAGTCATTGAACAAAAGTCGACAGGTATTATGTAGGGAAAACAGACTGCGGGAAGTTTTAGGTGAATTAAAAATAACCCTGTTTATGTTATAGTGTTTTTATACCTACTTAGCGATAGTTTAAGTGCTAGTGAAGACGAAAGAAAAAAGATGGACGCTGTCCCCGAAACTATGCAAACTGAAAACAAACGGGCTGATTCTATGATAGTAAGCTAATTGTCCGTGACTGCCGTGAATAGATATGTGTCGCTGCTCAGTGTTTACTAATGCGGGTGTTATTTTGGTGCTTCAGTGTGTATACAACTTGTAACAAAAAGGTGTAGCACTCTCTCCGCAATGTATACTGGTAATATTGAAGGGTATCTACTAAGCTAAAGGGTATGTACTCGTAGGTATATCCTAATCATTATGAACAGCTTTTACTATGGGAGTTATGGGACCAAACCTCAATTTGCGAGGGAAAAAAACAGCTGTTTCATAGAAAATGGTCATTGTCTATAAAAATGTATGGAACAGCAGATTTTTATTATATTTTAGGTTTGGTCCCTTCGTAAAAGTTGTTCGTAATGATGAGTACATACGATACATACCCTTCAGTATTTTTACCGACTTCCAAAAAAGGAGAAGTTACTATGTTCGTCTATATGTATTTTTTTGTGTATGTTCATCTATATTTTCGCCAATTGTGAAACGATTAAAAAAAAACTCCTGAGGTGGTCTCATTATCGTCAAGTCAGGATCTGATGATGGAATCTCAAGGAAATCGAGGAAACACTATCAATCGGAATGTCAAGTAGGAATTACTATACCTACTACACGGTGCCAGCCAAGCCAAGTAGGTAGTATCTATCTACTGCCTACTTGGCTGGCACCGACTTCACATAGATGAGTGGGTAGCGCTAATAATAATTATATTAATTTCATTTTCGCTTTTTGTTTTGGTTTTGAAATCGGGTTTTTTTGTTAAATATAATTTATGTTACACTTTTTTGTTACACGTTGTATAAGAACCCACTTCCCGGTATAAGATAATATTTTATTAGACGGGAGAGGGCATCGAAAAAAATCCAGCAAAAAAAAACACCTCCGTCAAAATGTTACATATCAAATTGTAAATTGCTTTAAAACATTTGCAATGTTATTTTAAAACTTTATTTTTTATAAAATCTTCAAAATGTTTTAAACGCGAGACCAGAGATAGCTTTGTTTTAACCAATTTCCAAAAAGGAAGAGGTTATCAAACCGACTAATTTTTTAAATGTTTATTACCTCAGAACTTTCGACTGGGTGAACCGATTTTGACGAATCTTTTTTTTTAAAGTTGGTGCTTTTCGTGTGGTCCCATTAAAATTTGGTCCAGTTCTACTAGTTTTATTTTTTTACAATGTAACAATTAAAAAGTCATTTCCACACAAAAATGTTATAAGAGACATCTGTCGGGACACCTCAGTACTAAATCATGCATGCGCTGTCTAAAACCGATAGTGCCTAATTAATGCACGCGCTATGGGATAGAGGGCGCATATTTGGTCCAGTTCTGACATTTTTATGAAATCGTTTTTTTTTATATTGATAATTATTATTTTGTATCATCATTGAAGAGTAAGTGTCGTAGAGTTAGTTGGTGAGGTTAGTGTTAGAGTCACACCTGTGCTAGAAGGCACACGTCACACGGTGGTGGGGGGCTGCAGCACGACGGCGGCGCGGCGCACCTGCAGCGCGCCTGGCGAGTACCGTGACGTCATCGTGCCCGCTCCCCCGCCCGCCCCGCTCACGCCTCCACTCACGCCCATCACGCTGCCCGTCGCGCGCGTGGGCGGCGGCGGCGGGCGCTGCTGATCGCGTGGAGAATATACCGCGTCCGCAGGGAGGACAGTCTTCTCGCTGCGTAGAAGGGACAGAGGTTACATTGGTCTTGTTGAGCAATCAACAGAACTTCTTGCATACTTCTTGTCATATTGAAAGCCAAGACAAAAGAATACAACTGAATTAGTACAGAGTTTGAACTTACCTATCTAAATCGTCAGTCTTGTATTCAACGCTTTCTGTAAAGAAAAATACATGTGTTAACTTTAACTTCACTAATCACACGCGCTAATTATACGCGTTGTAACTTTAACTTTTAAAATCACAGTAAAGAGAGATTATACGCGGCGGACTTATCAGCGAGTTACCAACGATAAAAACGAGTTACAAACGCCCGCAGCAAACATTTTGTTTATTCAATTACCAAACAAACATCACTGCTAATAATTGCCGTACCTATAAATGTGATCTAACCGATATAGGGAAAATTTATGTACGTTTATGACTTATTTGTCTATATATACACTAGCAGCGACCTATGATTTCACCCGAGATCAAGAGTGTTGTTAGCTGATTTATGATCTGTTCAGTCTTTTGAGGATCATCAGCTCTTTTGTCGGGTTTTCTTAATTTTTTATTTATACTTTTTGTAACAACTGTTGTTGAAGGGGGAATAATATGGGGAAAGTGTTGTCCTCACCTCTTCTACGTCGGCAGCGAATTACGAGGCAGAGTACGACGACAAGTAGCGCCGCTATAAGCAGCGCAGCCGCGATCAGCGGAGCCACGTGCGCTGTCTCTGTTAGCGAAAAATTATCTGGTGAAGAAACGGTACACGGGTCAGACATGCAGGTTTGATGGTGAGGCAGCTGTGAGGGGAGTATGAGCAAGCTTTAGTAGCGTGTAATTTTAGTAGTTTAGTTTTTTCGTAATAGCCGGGCAGTATGATACTCTCTGTTGATCTTGGTACGTTTTTCAAACAATCAAGTGACCAAATTTTTCATCGTCATCATAAGCAAGAAGACGTCCTCTGTTGAACATAGGCCTCTCCCTTATGTTTTCACCCTGAACAACAGCCTGCCATCTGCATCCACTGGATGCTCGCGACTCTCACGATGTCGTCGGTCCATCAAATGGGAAGCACACCTACGCTGCGTCTTCCGGTTCGTGATTTCCATTCAGAAACCTTTCTTCTCCATCGGATATCGGGTGTTCGAGCGATGTGGCTTGGCCATTGCCACTTCAACTTGCAAACCTATGCAGCTATTTCGGTGCCTGTGGTTTTTCGGCGAATATCCACATTGAAAATTTTATCGCGGAATGAAACCAAATAAAAAAGAGACCAAATTTTTAGTATTGTAGTGAAGCATTATTAAAAATATATTTAAACACGTAAAACTAATACTGACCATGCACAGTGAGTGAGACGGCATGAGAATAGGATCCTCTCTCGTTCTCGACGTGTAACACGTAGACCCTCGCGTCTGATACGTCGGTGTTGGAGATCAGCAGCGTGTAGCGGTAGCAGTCGCTGTCAGCCACCGGCTCGATCGCTTGGTAACGACCTGGCAACGAGGAAAATGTTAATTATGCCCCTTTGCGTACATACGTTCATCTGTACGCATCTGTACTAGTAATACCACGAACAGTGATGTTGCCGAATACCGAATATTCGGTGACGTTCTTGGCCGATGGTGGCCAAATGTTCGGCAAAATATGTGTACCTACATTTCGTAAGTGTTACGACATGTGTCATAGTGATGCGTGCAGTATAGCGACACCACGGGCGTATTTTTTTTTATGTATTAATAGGCTAGCGTTTGACCGCCAACTCGCCTGATAATAAGCGTTGATGCGGTCTACGATGTAGCACGCTTGCCTATAAGAAAGCAATTCACTCGTGATTTGAAGACACTCAGATCTTTCTTTGTATCGCGCCAAAGCGAGACAGGCGTATATGAAACTGTAAGCACCTTGTCGCGTTCTCGCTCGACTACGAGACGTCAAGATTTTGTCACGGTGCGCATGCTAGCCATGCAGGACGCTTAAAAAAATCCGGACATTTCCTTCATAGTTCGGACAAAAGCCTGAATTTCCAGACATATCCGGTGAATTCCAGACGTATGGCAACCCATGTCACGATATTGTTGTTGCATGTTATTCGCCAAAAGCTTTACAAAATGGCATCATTAAATAAAAATTCGCCTATATGGGGTAATTATGAGATTTGTAGTGAAAATTTGGTGTTCAATATTGGGCCGAATAGTATGCAACATTCGGCCGAATACAGGATCTAGCACATTTTAAAGTCCCCTTACCGATACGGTTAGGCGTGTCGAGCCTCAAACTTCCCCACAGCCATGTGGCCTTCCTTGGTGGAGGGTCAGCGCAGACAGTAGCCTGTAACCTGGCCTCTGCTCCGCTCCACCCGTGAGCTACTCCCGTCTCCGCGCCCACTGGCGGGCCCAATACATTTAGGGTTATGGCTTCCGATTGGTGCGTCCTAAAAAACAAAGAGTCTAATTAAATTATATGAGGACAAGATAACTACAAAATGAATCAGCTTTGTACGTATAAATCCGATCAGACAGGCTGGCCTATCCAGCCTTTCTGATCGTTTTCATCTAGTAATCATCGCATACGCCACTCCTGTATCCACCAATGGGTAACAGAGAAACTGGGATAATCCTTTTTTTACCAGGTCACCAGTGTTGGTCTCTGGGTGGAATTTAGTTTTGCCAAGATGTTGAGCGATGATGCGGTAGAGCACGCTTGCCTAGAATAAAGCAATTCACTCGCGACTTGAAGACACCCATATTTTAACTATCTGGGAAAACCCATTCAAACAGCGAGATTCCATATTCTAGCAGTTCGCGCAATTAAAGTGGAATCAAAGCACTTTGTTCAGGCTTTTGGAACATCAACCATGAAACGGTAACACTTTTTCAAGCCCATCCTGGCTGTCCCGTACAAAAATAGGCAGGAGGGAATTAATCATACAGATCTCAAGCTATGTATCCGATAAAAAACCGATAGACCACCGTGATATGCATAGATTAAATATGGGTGCTAGTTTCTTATAAGTTTAGTTACCTATCCTCGAGTCCGATCTGGTTGACAGCGACGCAGGTGTACCGGCCATGCTGAGAGTAGGAGACGTTGTGGAGCTGCAGCTGTGGCGTCGTGGAGATCGGGTAACCGTCCTCGTGAACCGAACGTAGACGACCTGATGACACAGGACTGGAAGGAAGAAATAGTCAAAAGGTAAACAATATTACATACAAAAACTAGGATCACCATCATCAGTCAGAAGGCGTCCACTGCTGAGCATAGGCCTTACACTTAGATCCGTGGATACAAACCCACCCTTAGAACAACACACAGAATGACAGCCTACCATCTGCATCCACTGGATGCCCGCTTCTCTCACGATGTCGTCGGTCAATAATATAGTGGGAAGCCTATCTACGCTGCGTCTTCTGGTTCGTGGTATCCACTCAAGGACCTTTCTTTCCCATCGATTATCGAACAAACGTTTTGGAGTCCATAGGAAATACACCCACATCGATTTATATATATTATAGAATAGAATTTCACATTGGCCATTTGATTTTATTGATTTTAACCATTGTTATCTGTCTACTTTATTTAAGTACTGGAATTGAAATATACCTTTTGGTTTGGTCCTTAAAATTTACTAAAAACACAGAACTTGTGTTACCTAAATTGCGACCAACAGCATTTTTTTTTGCATTATTGACAAAAAAACACGTGTTACTTACTTGTGATACCACTGGTAGGTAGGAGGAGGGTTTCCCTCCGCTTTACACTCTAAAGTTACTTGAGAGAAGAGATTAGCTTCAACAACTGTATCTGGTCCAACCCAAGTCACTCTAGGAGGATCTGAAATAAACAACGTTTCAAAATTACCTTATTTTTAGGGTTTCGTAGTCAAGGAGTGTAAACGGAACCCTATTACTAAGACTCCGCTGTCCGTCCGTCTGTCCGTCTGTAACCAGGCTGGATCTCTAGACACTATGTATTCTGTGGTGATAGTTAGACAGTTGAAATTTTTACAGATGATGTATTTCTGTTGCCGCTATAACGACAAATACTAAAAAACAGATTAAAATAAATATTTAAGGGGGCTCACATACAACAGACATTATTTTTTTGCCGTTTTTATAGATAATGGTAAGGAACCCTTCGTGCGCGAGTCTGACTCGCACTTGGCCGGTTTTTTTTTACGAAACATTTGTTAACGAATGGTAATTTGTATTAAAGCACCCTTGGTTGTCTAATCTGAGATATCCAGCATGCTGACAAACTTACCACGCTGCATGGCAGTGCATATGAAGCAGATAAGCGCCTGTAGGTACGTTCTTATATTTTTTGTCTTAAAATTAAGTAAGTAGATATATTAAATAAAATTAAACTTACACTTTACGTCTATCTCTATTTTGACAGAATCAGACGTTCCCAAGGAATTTCTTGCTTGACATCCATAAATACCTGTAATCACCAATACATAGGAATTAGATGACAGCAATCAAGCTTCTATCTTTTTTAGGGTTCCGTATCCAAAGGGTGAAAACGGAACCTTATTACTAAGCATACGCTGTCTGCCTGTCCGTCCGTCCTTCCATCCGTCCGTGATGTTGTCTTTTTTGCACTATTTTTTATAAATTGTGGAGGCATGGAACCTCAGTGTGCGATCCCGATTCGCACTTGGCTAGTTTTATATTTTATGAATCAATTTAGTGTTTGCAGAGCATTGCTCGCTAATTATCAAAACGAATCTATGATTGTCCAAGAAAATTTGCTCCCCAACAGGTTTTAGCAGAAATTCATATCTAAGAATAGATGGCAAGAGAATTGAAATCTATACATTGACATATCATCATAGAACAATAAACAATTTGTCATCTATGCTAAAGGAGGGTGCTGTCGCTACCAAGGAAGTTGGAGGTATGTAACGCAAGTGGAACCGCGGGGCGCAGCTAGTAATTTTTTGGGATTCTTCAGAAAGACTGTTAATAAAGTCTTAACGTATCTGTAATACTTCTGGTGTTACAGGTATCCATAGGCCATGGTGATCACTTACCATCAGGTAGCTTGTTAGCTTGTTTGCCACTTAGGGCATAAAAAAGGTCCAACATAGCCACTTACCCGAATGGTTCCTCGTGACCGGCGCGAGGATCAACTTAGGTCCATTGCTAGCGATGACCTGTCCGTTCCTGGTCCACCACACGTAAGGGCTGGGGTTCCCATCCGCGCGGCACTCCAGCGTCAGCGCACTGGACCCTTCCTCCAGGCTGGCTAGTGAGCTGGGATCTCCGCCGAGAATCGAGACCACTGGCACAACTGCAAATGGGAGAAACGAAACTTCATATTGGGTTTGTCTTTGGTTTTACTGATACTGCACATAACTTGCCATTGTGAATTGAGGGTTAAACAAAGAATAGTTGGATTGCGCATAGACCGTTGAAGGTCTAAAGACAATACAAATTACTTACAAGTGACATCGAGCATGGTGTAGGAGTCCCTGTAGTAAGGTGAGGGGTAAGACGGATGGTGCGCCCTGCAGGCCAGCTGCCTGCCGTGCGAAGACCTGGTAGCACCAAGTTCTAGCACGGATCGTGCCGCCCATACCCTGGGTCGCTCCACTTCTGAAGCGTTTGTCTGACTCCACGCGGTAAGACGTTCTTTCTCTGGAATTATAAAGTATAAAAAGTTATTTCTAAATCAAATGATGAGTCAATGTTGTCATAACGAGATTTATCTCAAAGTGACGACTGACTGTAGCGTGCAACGTCGCAGGATTTACAGAGTTCTGGCAGTGTCACTTTAATACATGCCTATATAAGTAAAAATTCCATTAAAGAAAAAAAAAACAGCTAAGTGTATGATCAAAGAAAAGAACGCACCTAAATACCACTCGATGTAAGCCGGTGGGTTGCCATATCTAGCCTCACAGACCACCGTGGCGCGGGAGCCGGCTGGCACTGTGATGTTCTGACCAGCCATCACGTGTGACCCGTTGAATAGGATTCTCGGAGACTGCGGCGGCACGCGGACGGCCAAAGCTGCTGGAGGGCTGGAGAGAGCATCCTAGAAAATGTTAATAAATAATAAGAAAAACAGTAATATGATTATTAACGGAATGTTTACCTCCACATCATCCACAACCTAAGGTAAGTTGTGGATGGAATTCCCGATATCTCGGTGCAGTAATATGCACTTTGTGTGAAAACGGTGCGAAATCAGCGTTTTAATAGTTCACTGCTTAGACTTAGGCCTATCCCAGAATGGGCGATTGGGCCATATCCATCCTGACCCAGTTGCGGGTTGGTGTATTCACATACGCCATTGAATTTCTCCGTACGTATGCAGGTTTCCTCACGATGTTTCCTTCACCGAAATGCTAATGGTATGAAAATCCGTACATAAACTCCAAGGACCTTGTTAGTAAAGAGTTGTACGCACGGGATTTGAACCTGCGACCTCACGCTGTCAGGTCTAGTGATCTCCTTCATAGGCTACCACAGCTTTAATAAGCTACCACGGACACGGTGCATATGCAGAAAAATGCTACATGGCAAGATGATAGTGCAACAGTGTGGTTGGCATGTTAAAACAGTCTATAATTATAAAAAAACATAAGTAAATCTATTCTGAAAGACTCATGATCATTGATTTATTACTACGTTTGATTATTTACCCACAATGATGTTATTATAATGCACCTAGGCATATATAGTTTTAGAATGAGATACAGAACTTTAAAATGTAAATGCAAATTGCTATCTGTTTTGTATGTTTATTAAATAAATTAAATTTATGGAAGTAGCCTGCGATCGAGTATTAGATAAACACAATTAAGAAAACACGCACTAGGCCCTCTGATCTTAGCACTGGCGCCGGGGCAATAGAATACGGCACTGGTACCCCCTGCCTGTAGTAAGAGGCTACTAAAGGGGACCTCCGGGCTCGGGATGGTCAAAGTTGGGAAACAGTCCAGTCCAGTTAAACGTGCCCAGGGAGAGAACAATGTTGTGTGACCAACGTTGTCGCAAGTGGAGGGGCTCAGACAGCACGCAGTTGTCTCGGGAGGAGCCGTAGCAGTGCTGAGGGCTCCGGTGCGTTACTCTGGAGATCCTTGAGCCTTCTTGTCAAGCACTAAGGCTGGTCACGAGAGGGGTTTAGTGGGTAAAATCCCACATAACCTGGCTGCACCCATTGGGCTGCATTGGCAGTCGGGTATCTTTGGAAGATTTCATCCTTGGAAAAAAAAAGCTCCTCTGATCTGAAAGTTCTTGATGGATGAAGAAGAAGCTGATAAAATGGATATACCTGAACGTCATAGTTGCTAGCGGTGACCTGGCACTGCCACTGTCCATCGTCGAGCTGGAGCGTGGCTGCGCGAACCCAGAGCGAGCAGTCCCCTCCCACTGGGCTGTTCTCATTAGCCCACTCGTACTTCCCGGGATAGATGCCCACCGGCTGGAACGAAACAAATATAGAGAGTTATCGTCACGCTAGAGAAACGAGGCCACTTTCTGTACTGTCACAGCGAGCTGTGAAAGTACCTAAAAATGGTTCAATAGGATATCAGACATGTGTCTGATTTGTTTAAAATAACATGCGCAGTGAATAATATTATAATATTATGTATAATTAAGCGTTATACGTACGCGTAGACTTTCATATATACTTTTAACCCCTTTGCCCTTTAATTCGGCCCTTTCGCAAACTACTTTCTTAGCGGATCTCTACACTTCATAAGAAAACTATACCTGCCAAATTTCAGCTTGGTAGGTCAAATAGTTTTCGAGATTTCTGTTGAGTGAATACAGTAATTCGCTCTTATTTATACGCGGAGAGAATGTAGATACGTATACTACTTAAGCTGAGAGGTGTTCATAATATAGGTACATCATTATGAATAGTAAATAATTAGTTACTCTACTGAAAACAACTGAAGTGGAAATACACTAGATAATCATCAAAGAAACCGTTTTAAAGATGATTTTTCGTAAAACGCCGTAAATCAACTATCAACACTAGATGTTAATGTGTTTAACACACCCCTCTTTTTGGCTTCTAGTAGTCGGGTAAAAATAGACAAAGTGAATGTCATAAAACACGTTATATTTCTACGCACAGCTATTTGCAAAGTTCGTTTCACATATAATTTGAGCCAAAGTGTACGATAAATCGATGCGACGGTTAACTCGGTACTTCATATTCAAAACAAGACGCCATTGAATAAGGAAGGTTTAGAATCAAAGGGCGAAATTGTATTCATAACTTTGCCCGTGACGATAACAAAAGAACGATAAATAGAATAAGTACAAAATATTAAATTAACACAAAACCAATGGTTGATTCAGAAATTAAACCCCTGTTAATGAAACAGGAAGTAAATCTATGACCTTTTTAACGTGAGGCAATTTCAATAGAGTTCGAATTCGTTTACGAAACCTTATAGTTACCTACCTATCAGCGAATTTAATTATGGTTTCAATTTCATCCTCGATAAAGGCAATACTGGGACATAATAATTAATAGGTTTGTAATAAGTAGCCAAGTTCTAATTAAAATAATTATTGGATAATATTAAGTATACCTAGTCTCTTGATCAAGATAATTATGTTAAACGCCCTGTATATATTATATAGCAATACACTTAATTGATTGTTACTAGGAAAACGTCAGGCGTTGATTCAATGCAGTGACCCGTGACCATGGACGTAATATATACCTAGAGGTATAACAAACATATTACATCCATGCCCATGACTGGCATTTGAGTACGAGATGACATTACTAGCAAATTACAATTTGGCTAGTAGACTGGTGTTTTTTTATTTTTCATTCCTCTTCAGAGGATAAATTTTAGCGTCACACCGATCACAGGCCTACCTAAAAGAGATGGCAGGGAAAAGCTGTATGCAGGCCGCTTCCAACCGACCCTTTGGAGATCGATTGGGGAGGCCTATGTCCAGAAGTGAATGTCCTATCTATGGTATAAATATGATGATGATGAATCACTAGAGTACTTTGAGAATAATCCCAACTACCCGTGGAGTGAAACATATTTACAGTCGTATTATAATAATTTTGATAAAACATACTTAAGTATGTTTATTCTTTGGTGTAGTTTGAGAATGAGTGTTTGGAATTCTTATCTTTTTTTAACAAAATAATGGAGTACTTTGAGAACAACCCAGCAGGCAAGTAGCATTCAAGAGTGACCTCTCCCATCCTGACATCATGTACATAATCGGTACAGTATCTGAAGCACCAAGATGGGATTACAAGGATGAATGGTGTACTGTCTGCCAATGCCACTCAATAGCCTAGACGGGAACCAAACGCATTATATCTCAGATTAATATTTGGAACCCAATCAGGAGTAAATCCTAAACGTCTATGGGTTGCTATTATCGTTTCTGGCATGCTATTGCTTTGAAGCGCCAAATGTGTAATTCAGCCTTCGACCAAAATAAAATGAATGGACGGGCCCTAACCATTGAACTTGATCAGTAAAAACGAGTCAAAATCGTCGGACATATACTTCAACACCTAATTATAAAAATGTACAGTATATTTGTTACAAAAAATAGATATCGGTTTTATTTGTGTATTTACACTTCGGTAAAGCATACGAATTCATAATTTTGTCAGATGTTTCGTTATCGCGTATCAATAGACTCGTGTTTCACTTCCTACGGCTAGAGACCGACTGAAACGAAATGAGAGCTGGCGCTCATTTTGTAATCTTCAAAAATGCGCTTCTACTGGGCCCGTCCATTCATTTTATTTTGGTCGAAGAATTCAGCGATTAATCAGGGTTGCAAGACGTTCCGTTTTTGGCGGTTATCTATATATTTCCGTTTTTAGGTACAATGGTACTGATGTACTGATGGGATCAGACAAAATCACGCTATATTGCAATATTTCTGAAATATTACAAAAGGTTTTGTATGTTCTCACGTTGTCTACTAATTCTGATTCATATATAACCCAGTCATAATAAATCTCTCCCAAATGGAGCAATGTAGATAAATTTTTATTTGGTATACCTACGAGTATTGTTACACAAAAATCCTACACCGATACAATTTCTGTTCAACATTGGATGCCATGATTTCTTAAAAACTAAACTTTTCATCATTGTCTCGCTTTTATTTAACAGGTTAGTAATTTTTGACTATTATTTTTTTATTTTCAACTTTCTTATTTCTTTTTTAATTATGCATTCAAAAAGTGTTTTAAACTAGTTTACTTACGTAACTAATCCTAGTTTACAACAATATGATAATTTTTATTTTGTTTAGCAAATTTTTTTTTCTTAACCTATATTGTCCCACTGTTGGGCAAAGATCTCCCCCATTTCCTTCCATAAATCTCGGTCCTCCGCCACCTCTTGCCAACCTCTCCGGAATGTGCCAAGATCGTCACGCCAGCGTTTCTTAGGCCTTCCTTGACTGCGTCGTCCATCAGGCCCACTGTGTGACGATCCTGGCCCATCGGTCGGGGTTCATACGCGCCACATGTCCCGCCCAATCCAATTTCAATCTGGCAGCCTTTTGGCCGACGTCGAACACACTAGTTATGGAGCGCAGTGTGCTATTGCGAACTCTGTCTATTCTTTTAATACTCGTACCAATCACGCTGCGCTCCGCAATAATATATATCTTTTATAAAAACTTACAACTTGTGAATTAATAAATAAATAAACTTTTCTTTACGGCAGTAAAAAACATTACAAATATGCATCTTAAATTATGTAAAACTTAAGTGTAAATAGTAGGTATTACATTTTATTTTTTTATGTGATGGGAGAGAATCATTTTTGACTAAAATTGGTTTAGAATCCCGCTTTGGCTGCATAAAAACGGGCAACCCTGGCATTGATATAATCCTTAGATAGGTCCTAGAATGCCGAGTTCGTTTAGGCTCACGTAAATCAACTAAATAGCCTTAGCGTGTGAAGCCGATCTAACTAGAAGCATACCGTAGAATTCGAATACCCAAACGCAGGGCCAAAGCTGAGGGTCAAAATGAAACCTATTAACAGTGAATAAGTTAGACAGTAAGCCAGTTCGCCCTAAAATAGAATTGATAACGAAGCCACAACTGAAATATTTCTACGACAAGCTATATACAGACCGGAAATTAAGCGATGATAGGCTATAATCCACTGGGTTAGAGTTACGGCGCTGAGGTCACGGGAACACAGCTCGGGGCAGATAAACTATCGACAGTTCGGGACCTATCTTAATACAAACCTTTGATACGGGCACAAAGCTCTCAATTTATTACCAGCTTTTATTTAACTTCACATGTTTATATGTAAGTATTTTGTTCGTATGTTAAGTACAAATCTTGCAAGCCTAATTTGAGCCACTTCCCGGCGTTCGATTGAGTTGATATGTAACTTGGATGATATGGATGGTTAGCTAAATGACTCACTCTAAATCCAATATGGTGGACTCTTAAAGATGGCGGAACAGTAATTTTTATGCATGCCCATGTAAATAGGTATCAAATGAAAGGGTTTGCTGAGAAGAATACAAAAACCTTTTTTTTACAGACTTCTAAAAAGGAGGAGGTACGCAATTCAACTGTTTTTTTTAATGTTTGTTAGCTCAGAACTTTCGACTGGGTGATCCGATTTTGATGATTCTTTTTTTATTTGTAACCTGGTGCTTCCCGTGCGGTTTCATTTCAATTTGATTCAGTTCTGACATTTGTATGAATTCGGTTTTTTATATTAATAATTATTTATTGATTTTTTTGACAATCCTGCATGTTACTATGGGTACAAATTATTATTAAAAGACCTTGGAAAGCAGGAAACGATAAAGTTACATGACAATATATTTTTGCGGATAAAATTTTCTTTGCTAAGGCTAAAAGCTCGTTTAAAAAATGTTATTACTTTAAACTATTTTTAAACTGATGTTATCTTAGGTGAGTAAATATTTCAAACGGACCGTAAATTAACTTGATTCGGCATAGATAACAGAACGAAGTTCAAACTATGGCAAAGTTTAGTGGGAAGTAACAAAGCTTTTGTAGGCGATATACATCTCGTTTATTGCAAGATTTTAAAATAGAACAGTAACTACCACGACTCACCACGTGCGTGCACCATTTCAGCACGAAGTCATAATAACATCACAGTTTTACAATCCATAATATAATATTTGTATAAAACTATGCTTACCAGAATAAAGTTCAAAATAGTTTCGGACAAGTGTGTAGCTCTCTGAATTTGTGCGAATTTTTATTTCTGAGAATACTTTTTCGGCCCTAAGCGGAGATAGTGGCTGAAATAATGCCATTCTTTGCCTATTATCTTTCCATTATTCGCAAACACCGGGCTTAGCGGTGATTATCTACGAACCCCTAGAAACTTATCTTCTTTGTATTCTACGTATCGAATATGAGAGGTTTTTACGGTGTCAACTGACTTTTATTTAAAACTAGCCGCCCGCCCCGGCTTCGCGAGCGTGTAAGCTCGGCCTTCGGCCTCGCTACAAAATATTATATAGCATATGTCACCCGGGGATAGTGTAGCTTCTCAACAGTGAAAGAATTTTTAGAATCGGTTCAGTGGTTTTTGAATTATTTCGTTACAAACATTCAAAAATACAAATCTTTCCTCGTTATAATAGTATAGATAACAGAAAAAGTATGTATTGGGAAAAAAATTAACTCCCAACTACAAAAAAAACACATCATTCATAGGACTGCACGTCAGAAGTGAAAACTCGTGAAAACTTGCTGTTGGCGCTGTTTTAAAATACACGGTATAGCGTGACGATAACGCGAGTTCCATTATTTTTATTCACCCAAAAGGTGCCAACGCGCCTAAAGAAGTTTTCACTCCAAAAATCATCTGTTAAACCGCTTGGACAACAATGGGAATTGTTCCCAAAATGCAGGCCTCATAAATTAATTATCTTTTTTTTTGTTGCTTATTACTTTAAATTGTTGACATGTAATGTGTAGGTATGTGACATCTAATTATAAATAGAATTATCATTATTACATATACTACGTTGTTTAGCAATGCTCACCCTCAAAGCAGAGACCTGCATTTCGGTAATGTCTTGTCGATACAGACGTGACGGCAAAGTTTTGGCTCCCAATCCCCACGGACCCATGGTTAAAGGCTCAATAATGTACCCACTGTCCAGATACGTCCAATAATAATGTCCGATAATGTACACATTTGCGCCTTCCTATACCTACCTAAATTCCTTTACTATTATGCTCTACATTATGTAGCCACTTAGAACTAAGTAGGTATGTTTAATTGTTTAGCAATGCTTACTCTCAAAGTAGAGTAGAGGCCAGCATTTCGGTAATGTCTGTTCGACGGACATAGCTATTAAATTTAGAAATTGAAATGGCAAAGGGCAGGCCACATCGCTCGAAGAACCTATAACCGATGGGGAAGAAAGGTTCTTGAGTGGAGACCACGAACCGGAAGACGCAGCGTAGGTAGGCCTCCCACTATAGATGGACCGACGACATCGTGAGAGTCGCGGGCATCCAGTACATGTTGATGGCAGGTTATCGTTTAGTGTGGAGGTTAAAGGGGGATGCCTATGTTCAGCAGTGTGCGTCTTCTGGATGATGATGATAGCGATGTTTAATTACATAACAGTAGGTAAACGTTCTCAAAAGATAATGTTTTGAATAAGATTCTTGTCTCTCAAAGTTGCATTAATCCTAGCATTAATAATGTTGAAACTATCATGGTTGAGTGCTCCCTCTATCTGTGCCAACTGGTAAAAAACAAAGGTCGGCAATTTACCAAATTGCGAATCCAGCAGCGAATGCGTACAGTCAAATCCATCAGGCTCAGCGTTTGCAACGAGAGAGCTTAAAATACAGATGTAGGTACTTTACTTAGTGCACTGCAGCATAAACTGGCTCCAGCCTGTCATAGGGACTGCTGGCATTACTGTGTTGACTGAGAATATAGATATAACACGAGTTTTTTAACTTGATCAATTTAGCTGTCAAAATCTCAGCTGCCCGTCACTTTTTCAGCTATGACCACGATGGCACAGTAGAAATACCTACTGATTTATGCGGAAATGGTGTACCTACCTACTAAACTCTTACTGGGTCTATCTTAGAATAAGGACTAAAGGGTCTATAGTACCCATCATTATAAATAAATTTTACAATGGAAACTTTTCGGAAATCAATATACTTATAACTATTTTTCGTCCTAATTTAAGTAACACATTACCCAATTTAAGATTACCAATTGCGAGTTTCAGAATAGAACAGACAAATCTACCCACTTTCTTGTACTTAAGTATGTAGATTACCATCGAAATCGTAGCAAATTGTTTCAAAACTTTACAACTATGATGTGCTAGATTAGATCGGTACGTCTGCAAACTCCGGCTGCCTCTGAATCAACTAGCCATGACGGTAATTGGTAAGTAGTATTTTCGGCAATGCAAACAGTACAGCGACAGTTTGACGGATAATGAAGAAGAACAATACCGTGTTTGGTTCGCGCAATATCCGCTAGAGGGCGTGTCGGGTTTATGGAGCGGAGTCGAACATCTGTTTGGTTTTACTTTCAATGGCAACTTACAGCTTACCGTCAAACTCAATTACTAAGAGGCAGCATCGCTGTTATTACCGACAGAAAAAACTATGATAATGTTATAACATTAGAATAATAATTTATCGCTGCTTATCGCTTTGTTTTAAACTAAATAATAATCTAGCGCTTGACCGCCAACTCGCCTGATGCGGTCTTGCTTGCCTAGAAGAAACCGATTCACTCTTGATTTCAAGACACCCAGATTATCTGGGAACACACACTTAGACATTGACAGTGCAGGCAGGCTTTTAATTCACTGAAGTAAATTGTCAGACGCGAAAACGAGACAAAGCAAATTAACACATGCTTAATTGACGTTTTAACCTACGAATAAGTTATCCAACTTCGCTGGTTTTAACTGTGAGAATAATTTCTAATCAGACCAAATTGTTTGGTGTAATCAGTAACGATTTTAGCAACACTTCTTTTTTCTTGAGAATCTTCTGACGTTGCACGTCTTGTGGATTTTCCAGAGTCAAGTATTGAGATTAGAAGATTTCCATGTTATATTATTATCATCAGAGTCGTCAAACAAGTCAGAGTCAAGCAAAGTAAGTCACGGTCAAATCAAAGTCATGCCCTAGTAAAGTGGTAGAGGATTTACTAGAGACTTGTAGTTTTGGAAACCATACATAAATACATGTTTTACTGTGTTATACGAGTATAATTCCGACACTCGAACACGTCCACGAATACTTAATAAACAATAATCCACCATTTTTAACTGACTTCCAAAAAGGAGGAGGTTATAATTTTTTTTATTTTTTATTTATTTTTGGTAACGCAGAACTTTTGATTGGGTGAACCGATTTTGATGATTCTTTTTTTATTTGCAAGCTGGTGCTTCCAATTTGGTCCAGTTCTGATGAAGTCGGTTTTTTATATTAAGAATTATATACATTAACACTCGAAAATAAACAAGTTTAGGGAAATAATACAATGAAGCTAGTTATTCTGTCGCTAAATGATTAATTTTTTTCTCACGTTATCGCCAAATCTCTGCAAATCAATTTTTGCAGTTTTATCAAACTAAAACAGTGATTTACGCTCTCACACTAAGTACCTACTGGAACCCATGTTACCTACCTGTCTAAGTGTCTGCCCATTTATAGAATTGATTTTGAGTTTGAAATCCAAAAGGGAGTAGACAGTAAAACATTCAACGACTCTTTTATAAACGATTCAACGGTGTCAAACGTTTCGAATGTGATTGTTATTGAAAAGTGCGCTCCAGTGAATTCAACGAGGTGTCAACTAACGATTCTATATTGAATATTATGAAATATCTACCTGAAAAGAACTACGTTAGTGAGCTCCACATTCCCCAGTCAGAGCTATCTCTATATTGACTCTACTCTGATTTTTTACATAATTATTATATTTGAAGATAAAAAGTAAGTACCTAGTGAGTAGAATAAAAAAACGGCTAAACTATTGAGTATTAAAATTATTCCTCATTGATTTTTCTCTATATATTGGGCGGAGATAGAAAAAAAATACACAGTAGGTATTTTTTATATTTTATATTTGACAAGCGACCCGGCTTCGCACAGGTGTACCTAATTTAGAAACAGTGGTAAAATTTGTGAAAGTATGCCATGTACTAAATTTATTTTTAGGCGACTTGATTACAAATTATTGTTTTTTTTTCTACTTTCACAAAAACTTTATTAGGTGTTATTATATATATTATATAAACCTTTTGTGTAAAATTATGTAACTGATGGTGAAAACCGCATCAAAATCCGTTGCGAGGTGTAGGAGGAGTTAGCGGGTATACATACGAGTACAGATGCAGAAACCGACTTTATTTTATACTATGTAGACTTCGATCAATTTTCGAAGTATGCAGAGAAGAGATAACACTTATTTTGCATGCGATTTCAAAAGTGTGTATGATTTATTCGTGTTTTGTGTATATAAATTATCTTTATGTTCAAAAGCAAAAATGTACGAGCTAGACAGATTTTGCGGGTTTGCTGATTTGACGGAAACCAAGCTCTAGCTTTTCATCGCGAATAGCTAAATGCTTTAGCTATTCGCGTTTGGCTGTCTTTGCGTTGCATCCGACGACTGCTAAACGGTTTAGATGCTGTCTCGTCTATTCTGATTCATTTATGAGACAAAGTACAAATCGGTTACCTTTTAAATCCAAATACCTATGAGAAACGCACTCAGGTACCTATAAAAACATCATCAACATCATAAAGTTGCTATGGTCAATTATAATATTTGCGGTAGGCTAAAATATAAGTCATTATTAAAAAAAAAAACAAGCTTTTGGCTTTAGCGAAAAAAATGTAATAATCAAGGAAGACAAATCCAACGAACCTAAACTCGACGGGGTTACGTCGTTTCGTTTAGGAGTTCTCATTGCCACCTTGCGTCTCCATCATCAGACTGGCTCGATGGTGCCATAACTTTGCATTGTCACCTAACTTACATAAGAATGCCAAATTTCAGCTCAATCGGTTGAGGATAACTGCTCTAAAATTGAGTTGCAAGTTTCCACCCGAACAAACACATTGAAAGTTAAATAAAAGTAAATAACGGGGTATCCCCAGTATCCATACTAATATTATAAATGCGAAAGTAACTCTGTTTGCTAAATAATCACGGCTAAACCGATTAACCGATTTAACCGATCTCCATAAAAAATTCCGAGGTAATAGTATGTATCATGAGGACGGACATATGCTATTTTTTTCTGAAGAAATCGCGGACGAAGCCGCGTGTACAGATAGTTATCTATAAACGTTGAGACGAGTGGCAAGTTACGTGTCTAATAACTTGTCATATCATATTTCAAGTTACTTTGATGGACACAGAGTCTAAGTTTACTTTCGCGTTCACACGACCCATCAATGTCCATTCCAAATAACATTTGGATTACAAAATTTCACCTTGACATATTCGTAGGTTAAATAATAGTAAGGTCGTAGTACCGCTAAAGACCTGCCATATAATTACAATAACTCACGCGGAGGCTCATCTTTCATCCGAGTTACATCATGTGCGGGATAACGTTTTAGTTTGAGAGGTGACGGTTGGTTTTTTTAGGTGTTTATAAAGCGAATACGATTTTTTATATTGCATAAAAATTTGTACAGTACCCTTAGTACAAGATTTGATAGTTTTCGAAAACTTTTTTCGTTTTCGTTTTGTTCCATACATTGCTGGGCTGAGCTAGTCGAAACCTTTTTTCGTATTTGAGTGAAGCAACCTATACTGCCGATTAATACCGATTTTAGTTCCTCCGTGTTTCCGCTAGAGGCGCTATGTTAAAATGTATGGAACAATACAAAAACGAAAAAAGTTTTAGAAAACTATCAAATCTTGTACTAAGGGTAAAGATTATTAAGCACTGCTTTTTTTCTTCAAAATTAACTTTTTTTGGGATCCTTATCTACACATACTCATTAAGTAGGTAAGTAAGTAAGCGACGGTGACTGCTTACAATCAGGTGGCTCATCTTTTTGTTTGCCACCTATGGCACAAATAAAAAATACATCACTTTCAGCGTCATCAAAGGGTAAACTGTAACCACCATTGCTAACTAGAAATGAAACGGTCCTTTTTGATGTGAAACATGTATTGGTGCACCTAGACAGTAAAACCGATTCGTACGTCGTGACGGAAAATGCAATGACGCTCTTTATGCCCTCATGTTTTGCATCTGCTAGTGGTCCGAAGATGGCCGATGTTTTTTTTTAAGTTTTTTGGTACTTCAATACAGTATCTTAAGTTTTTTCTTAGTTTACAACACTAACAATTTTTAAAGATCTTCATACCATTAAATCTACATTTAACTGATTTGTCTGATAAAATAAAAATATTTCTGACATAGACACATTTTTTTACAGTTCTTTAATAAAATAATAAGCAAGGGGATCATTCGCATCTTACCTTGTCTATCTACCCGGGTTGGTCAAGGGCATCTTAGTTAAAGCGTGTGTCGGCTCCCTTCCCACAATATACAGCATTCATGCGAACACATCGAATTATCTCTCGCACGCATTCGAGCGCAAATCATCGCTTTCATCATTATTAATTGCTCACGAATATCGCGGGGAGGTACTGCCTTCGGTCCTGCACGACAGTGACGAATGCCTAGGACGACTGTTTATTTTAAACAAGCTTTTGCTCGCAGCTTTGTCAGAGTTGTAAACGCTTATGTTACTCAGTGATAAAGTAGCTTTCTTTTGATATCAGAATTTTTTAATAGGATCAGTAGCCCCGATTCTACTAAACCAATTGTTTTTAAATGGTAATGAATTGCCTCAAAAATTACCCTTTTGACACTTTTGGTATAGATAAAGAGTCAAAAGTAAAAAATTGAGGCAATTCATTGACAATTGAAAAATAATTGGTTTAGTAGAATCGGGGCCCAGGAGATTACCCCGTACAAACAAACAGTCACAAACGATACCTTTTTAACCCTCGTCGCAAAAAGAGGGGCGTTATAAGTATCTGTGTCTGTCTGTGGCATCGTAAGCAGCTGAATCGTTTTTTTTTTTTTGTTGGAATGTTAACTTGATCGAGAGTGTTCTTATTTACGATTCGTTTTTTTTCCATCCCTTAGAATATTATCAGCTCATAAATAAAGCCGTAACTTAAAACGTAAAAGAGAAAGTGAAAATTAATATCTCTTTCTCTCCCGTTGGTAAGACGGCGGTTCATCTGCCAAGTTGACATGTCTGTTACGGCTTTTATAATGGGGTTTAAAAAAAAAACAATAATTTATACTTTTTTTAAAATATATATAAAATAGATCTACGCTTGGCCACCAACTCGCCTGTTGGTAAGCGACGATGTGGCCGAAGATGGAACAGGTTGATGTAGAAGAAATATATTTACTCTAGCCTTGGAGATGTCTATTTCTTATAATATATTATTAATGAAATAGTGTGTAACTGTATACATGTAAATGAATAATTTATGTTGTGTTTCGACTTAGCTAAACACAACAAAAATTACTCGTACAAAAGCGAAAAATCAAAGGTTAAGAGTAGCGTGCTTTGTAGAGGCAAGAGGATAATGCCTCGGTGGCTCAGTTGGTGGTAGTGAACCTACCTTCTGCGCTTGGGGGCGTGGGTTTGATTCCCACCTAGGACAAACATTCTTGTGATGAACATTTGTGTTTGTTCTATGTCTGGGTGTTAATATCTATTTAAGTATGTATTTATAAATTATATGTACACATCTCAAACTCTGGCAGCCATACATTACAAGCAGCTTTGATTAGTTTGGGCATATGTGTAATAATGGGGTCAGATGACCGTGTGTGCAAAAATATCCCAGATAATTATTTAATAATTATCTGTTTTTAACAACCAATAGTTGATTGGTATAGGCTGATAAAACGGGCTGTAATAGACAAGCATGTCACTCGCCTGAACGTAAGTGTTCAGCCCATAACAGTTTATCATAACCAGCCTATTTAGGCCAGTACTGCACTTTAGGTCTTTCCCGAGGCTCACCACACAGCCATATCTTCATTTTTAAGCTCCCAACCAGCTGCCAGCTACCTTACTTTTTATCTTCGTTGCCAGAGTCAGTAAAGTTTATTATTCTAAAATACAGTCTGCAGACAGCGTGTCTGCAAACTTCAGGTTTATAGAACGCCCTCTAGCCAAGAGCTGTGACGGTTTGTATAAAGATGGAAGGTCGGCAAAAGCGGGATATAAAATGGAGCTATTAACATGAATGGCATTCATTATGAAAGGCCTATTTTACCAGTAGACAAGCACAGGCCTAATGAATAAATATTATGAATTATTTTTCTTAGAAATAAATGTAAGGAAAATCGTTTTCGACTTGGCCATCTAGTGTTTTGAATAGCTTTCAAAACATCAAGATTTATTCATATTGAAATTCAAAAATTGTAATGAATTCAATATTATATGAATATTCCTCTGTGAGAAGTTTGGCGTCGAACTCCTCTGCATTTGCCAGTTTCAAGTATTAAATTACTATCAAGTTTCTTGAAATTTAATCAAACAAGTCAGTCACAGTCAGTGTCAAGCAAAGTAAGTCACGGTCAAGTCAAAGTCATGTCCTAGTAAAATGGTGGAGACTTTACAAGAGGCTTCTATAGAGCTTTGGAAATAACACTATTCACTATTTCACCTCGTTATATCACCCACACTCGAGCACGTTCACAAACAATAAATATAATAATCCATCATTATTAGATACGCCATTATTAGATACATATTACATTAACACTCAAAAATACACAAGTTTAAGAAAATAATACAACGAGACGACATGTTTTTAACCGACTTCCAAAAAGGAGGAGGTTCTCAATTCGACTGTTTTTTTTTAAATGTTACCTCAGAACTTTCGACTGGGTGAACCGTTTTTATGATTCTTTTTTTATTTGAAAGCTGGTGCTTCCCTTGTGGTCAAATTGGTCCAGTTCTGACACTTTTATGAAATGAGGTTTTCTATATTGAAAATTATTTCAGGTTGGCTCCAAAAAAAATATTGAAAAGAAAATTGAAGGTCAGTCTAACTCTGACATCAGTCTAGCCCAAATTGGGGTTACTAACCAATCTGGGTTCCGTGAAGCCGCAGACTTCACCAGTAAATTAGACAACCAAAATCTAGTTAAAATGGTAATACCGGAAGCAATAAGGCTTCTATCCAAATATTAGGCAATACTTGAGCAAACATAATCAAACCACAGTGTAAACGATGAATGGCGAATGGCGATACAGCCGCAATCTAATGCAAATGGGTAATCAGCCAAAATGAGTACATGTCTTGTATAAGTAGCATAGTATATAGGTACTATGTAAGTAGGGTCCTCCTACGACTCCTACGAGGCTATTTGAATTCCTTGAACGGTGCATAATTGCACTGGCTGGTTTAGTTGATCGGCATTGATAGGGCCTTACTTAAAAACGTTACTAAAGTTGATCTAAGTTTTAAAATGCTCTCTCAACTTCTCGCTGACGGCAATCGTCACACGCGAAAACAAGACGGAGCATATTTAAGCGTATGTCAATTTGAGTAACGTTTTTAAGTAAGACCCTTTTTTAAGTAATTGTTTAAAGCAGCGCTAACCTGTCAGATTTTAACCGATATCAACAAAGGAGGAGGTTCTCAATTCGAATGTATATTTTAGGGTTCCGTACCTAACGCGTAAAAACGGGACCCTATTCCTAAGCCTACGCTTGTCTGTCTATCCGTCTGTCCGTCCAACCTTTAAACGGCTGTATCTTTCGAACCGTAATAGATAGACAGTTGAAATTTTCACAGAATATGTAATATTACGGCGGATTAACTAAGAAATAATAATAAAGTCAAAAATTTTAATCTACAGAGGGGGTCCCAATACAACAAATATATATATTTTTTTACGTATTTTGTATTTGCTCAAGTGTAAAAACGGTAATACGTACAAGCGTCAAATTTAGCATGATGATAATACACACTCTCAAGTATAACAAAAAATAATAAATAATGGCAAAGTGTGAGTCTGTGACAAAATAATGTGTGTTCATCACCAAGTTAAGAAATAAATGTCGCGTATGTATAACGGTTGGATGGATTTGGATGAAATTTGGAAGATACATTGCTTATGTCCTGTACCCTTAGTACAAGATTTGATAGTTTTCGAAAACTTTTTTCGTTTTCGTTTTGATGCATACATTGCTGGGCTGAAAGCTATTCGAAACTATTTTTCGTATTTGAGTGAAGCAACCTATACTGCCGATTACTACCGATTTTAGTTCATCCGCGTTTCCGCTAGAGGCGCTTTACTAAAATGTATGGGACAATACGGAAACGAAAAAAGTTTTCGAAAACTGTCAAATCTTGTACTAAGGGTACTGGATTGACATATAGGCTACTTTTCATCATCATTATCATCACTGATTTTCATCACCATGCGGGTGAAACCGCGAGGCACAGCTAGTATCATATATGTGAAAGTTTAATGGATGGATGGATGGATGTTTGTTACTCAATCACGCAGAAACGGCTGGATGGATTTGGATGAAATTTGTAACATACATTGCTTATGTATTGGATTAACACATAGGCTACTTTTCATCACCACGTGGGGGAAACCAGGGGACGCAGCTAGTTATTTACAAAAAAACTAACTGTGAAGTATCGTATAAGCACAGAATACATAATGTATAAGTGATAAATCTTTACCAACGTAAGGCTAAGAATACAACTACAAGGTACAATCTAACCTAACCAACCTAAGGTTAGGCTAGGAATACAAGGCACAAAGTTCTCAAACAAAGACGATGTATGAACAACAATCTGCGGTGAGCGGTATTGAAGGTAGTACATACGGTAACGGCGTAGGTGGTATTGAATAACAATGCGCCATTAAGGTCGCGTTTTATATTCAAAATAATCGGGCCTCTACTGTTTGGTTCGACTTATTATGTTAATAGTTACGAAGGCTTAATCGATGTTGCCAAGTTGAAAGGTATAGGACTTGACGATGTACTTATAGATACGGCATTTAAAAGAAGCAGGTGAAAAGATCACTTCAGCATAAAAGTTTAGCGATGGCCTTGTAGATATGGCTATTGAAAAAGATCCTATTGAAAGATTCACTTAAACATAAGGTAAGTAAAACATTGATAACAATGCAAAATGAGAAAACCTTTTTTTTGATGTTACTGAGTGACGAGACGAGTGTAGTCGCTCGCCTGATGGCTCTTCACGCTTGTCCATAACAGCTCAACGCCACTCAGAATTTTGAACTTCAACAGCTCAAAACCCTGGATGGCAATGCACTGCGCTCGTCACCCCGAGATAAGATGTCAAATCTCTGTGTGCCCTGTAATTTCGCTGGAAACATTGCCCCTCAATCCGGAACACAGTAGTGTTTGCACACTACTGCTTGGCTGTTGAATAACTGGCAAAGGTATGGTACTTCCCCAGGCGGACCCCTGCAAAAGAGTCCTACCACTACAACTATTTTTACTACCTTTTATAATACATTCCAAAATTTTCCGAATTGTATGGTAAAATCAATAATATAAGATAGCAACGCTGATAAATCCAGTTTCTCAAAGTACTTCGAGACTCCAATTTGGTGTACAAACTCATCTCAAACTTATGAGGGTTCCGGCAGCTTGCTTACGCAATTATTTATTGTTTATTTTTGTTTTTGGTCTTAATAATTGTTTTTTAAATGGCACTTAAACATATTTTTTATAGAAACCTAATCATTGTGTATTTCCGTTCGCATAAAACCCTTTTAAAATAAAGGCCAATGTGTGTATTTGTATAATATAATTAAATATATGTTAGTCTAATTATAATAGTTTAAGGTGAAAATCGCCGAGAATTATAAAAAAAAAGATTAAACTGCTATGCAATATGTTTAGAGTCTAACAATGTCTCCGGCATGTGTCGGAGAAAAAATAGACAGAACAACAAAAAAAAAAAAAAAAAAAAAAAACAAGGCTAAATCTATATGTGTTTCCTTTCAGAAAACAGTGCTATAATATGTCTTCTGTGCCATAAACAAAACATTTAATATGCTCAAATTGATTTACTGCGAGTTCAAAAATTACATTGAATTTTGATCTTATGGCAGGAAGAGAAGAATTATTCGCCTACAGATTTGATTTTAAGGAAGCACTGTTTTCCAGTGTTTACTGTAATAGAGTTTACCACCATAGATAAAAAAATAATTATTTATGCCATAGGTGGCAAACAAGCAAACGGGCCGCCTGATGGTAAGCGATCACCGTCGCCTATGGATACCTGCAACACCAGGGGCATCACAGATACGTTGCCGACCCTTAAAGACTCTATTAACAGACCTTTTAACCAACTTCAAAAAAGGCGGAGATTGTATGAACCACTGTTTTTTTTTATGTATGTTCAGGTTCACCGACATCTCCGCCAACTGTGTACCGATTTTTAAAAAACTTTTGTTCTGTAGGGTATATTTCAAATTTGGTCCCATTGTCACGCATGTCAGGATCTGATGATGGCATCTCAGGGACATCGAGGGCAACCCTTAAATTTTATAGGCACTTATTACGTTTTTCATATATTTTCTAAAGCTATTCAAGTATTTGCGTCTGATAATCATCATTTCATATGGATGAGCTGATGATTAAAAGTACAACTTCTCAACGGTTAGGAGTTGAAAGAAGATTCTTTCATAACAACTATTTGCTACTGATACTTAATCATCATCTCATATGAATGAGCTGATGATGAAGGGTATAACTCCTCAACGGTTAGGAGTTGAAAGAAGATTCTTTCAAAACAACTATTTGCTGCTGATACTTAATCATCATCTCATATGGATGAGCTGATGATGAAGGGTATAACTCCTCAACGGTTAGGAGTTGAAAGAAGATTCTTTCAAAACAACTATTTGCTGCTGATACTTAATAATCATCTCATATGGATGAGCTGATGATGAAGGGTATAACTCCTCAACGGTTAGGAGTTAAATGAAAATTCTTTCAGAACTATATGTTCATATGGACCGATAGTTGTATTCTTTCAGGCTATTAGAACCGACTTCAGAAAAGGTGAAGGTTTTATGTTAAGTCAGTTTTTAATCTGATACACTTGTATACTCTACACTTATATAGTTATACGAAGTAAATGATCAACTTTCTATCGAATACGTCACAGAAAAGAGAAGGGGAAAAAAATTCTCACTTCAGTGGAATACGTTGACGGACCTGAGGCTACCACATTACCTTTTGACAACCGTACCCTTAGTACAAGATTTGATAGTTTTCGAAAACTTTTTTCGTTTTCGTTTTGATGCATACATTGCTGGGCTGAAAGCTATTCGAAACTATGTTTCGTATTTGAGTGAAGCAACCTATACTGCCGATTACTACCGATTTTAGTTCATCCGCGTTTCCGCTAGAGGCGCTTTACTAAAATGTATGGGACAATACGGAAACGAAAAAAGTTTTCGAAAACTGTCAAATCTTGTACTAAGGGTTACTGTTCATAATAATTAACATGTTAGTTTAGGCGCCAACGTAAAAATGAAATGTCGCCTCATTGTACTATTTTCCTAAACATGTGATATTTCAAGTGTTAATAGGTAATTGTGGATTATTGCTAACCGATTTCTAAAAAGGAGGAGGTTCTCAATTCGAATGTATATATTTATTTTATTTGTTTGTTACCTCAGAACTTTCGACTGGATGAACCCGATTTTTTATGATTCTTTATTTATTAGAAAACTGGCGCTTCCCACTTGGTCCCATATCAATTTGGTCCAGTTCTGACATTTTATGAAGTCAGTTTATTATATTGATAATTATTTGTGAACGTATTTCCGTGATGTTTCTTATACTCGACAGAAGCCTCTAGTAGTCTCCACGACTTTACTCGTATTAGGCCATGGCTTGGACTTGAATCTAACTTACTTTGCTTGACTCTGAATTTAACTATGACTAATAATTTAACTTTGACAATGTTAAAATTTTATAAAAATGTCAATACTTGACACAAAATGGAATTGGAAAATCCACAAGACGTGGGACGCCACAATCCGATCAAGAAGAAAGAAGGAAAAAAAAACATTTACTTATTTACCCAGCGACGCTAAGGAGAGTCGTATAGTGTGTTTTAACGTCTCAGCCAATGTTAATGAAAGATGTGTTGATAGATTCTTCTGGGTTGGCATCATCATAATGATGAAATGGATAAACTGGAGATAGATTTAACGTATCAATTAATATGTCTTTTAAAATTTAAGTAAGATTTGATACACTTTTTTTTTGTTGGTCAGGTTAGTCATGTATGTACCTATGCAAAATATTCACAAAAAACCTCTGTGGCTATGTTTGTTGTTTTAAATTATTTTGCTTTTGTCAGTTCGTTTCAACATCAGCTTAGAATAACTCGATTCCCTTTGTTCATGCCATTCTTTTCGATCCTTTTCAAAGCATGTTCTGCTGCCCTTTAAACCTCCGACACAAAAAGAGGGATGTTATAAGCTTAACGTGTGTACCTTTGTATCTGTGTGTCTGTCTCTAGCATCGTAACTCCCTAACAGCTGAACCAATTTTCATTTAGTTTTGTTTTCTAGGTGACTAGATCGAAAGATTTCTTAGCTATGATTCTAAAAAATATTATCTGTCCAGCAATTTAAAGATTATCATCTCTTTTATCAGGCATAAAAAACTGTTTACATATGTCCTTGTAATCTTATAAGACCTTTTCATTGACTGTTTGTGTCATTTTGGTCTGACTCCATCAATCAAAGATCTTGTTTCTCCGTTCCGTTCTAGTTCAATTTCATTTCATTTGTCATTTGCTCCTCAAACGGCTACCACAAACGTATCGATGACCCAAATCTGCGTCATTGCCTTTTTATTTTATGACTTCCTGCTGAAGTCCTTGGTACAGCTCAAACCAGTCATGGAGTCGCATTGCCAACAATCATGGGAGAGGCTCTGGTAGAACGTACCTACTCAGGTGTAGCATTCAATGATTTGCTGATGTACGATGGAGTAAGGTATGCCAAGGGCGTGGGTGCAGAATAGGCATATTGTGTGTCTAAATTTTTCATTTATTACAAACTAGCGAGCGAAAATAAAATCTATGGAACAGCGGGTATTTTTTTTTCGCAATTTCAGTTGTGTTGGTCCATTAGTAAAAGTTTTTAATGATTAGTAGATACCCCAGATATTAGAAGTAAATAGAACGAAAATGAGAAACAAAATCTGACGCCAGTATTGTGACAGATTCCTAAGGTGATAAGAAACGTTTGATAACAAATATCGGTTTAAATTCAAAGATTTTTGAACCGTTACTAATCAACTGCTGGCGTCTACCTAATTCCAAGTAAATTAATAGTTATTTTAACAAGGTATGCCTATTTGTTCAGCGGTTTGATATACCTACTTAGAAAAGATACGTCGAATTTCAAAGACTCAGACAAGTCTGCAAAATTCCCAGTAACTATTAAATTCTTTTGAGGACTGATATGGGGCAACCATTATGCCTCTCTAGATTCAATAAGTTTTTGTGACGGTTGTGGGAAACCGTTCAATATTTTGTGCGACCTGAATCTATGGCAGGGAGCAATTTGATAGAACAATTGGTTCCAACTCTTTGAATGGTATTAAAACGTTTCCATGTCAATCAAATATTCAATGAACTCCCTAGAGCATTTCCAAAAATATTCCCGACTATCCCCTCTATATTTCGCCACCCTTTATGCGAATATTTCAAATAAGCAGTAAATTCAGTACACATGAAACCAAACACGAACAAATTGAAATTCGACCGACGTTTTTTGACGTGAAAATAAAGAAAATACTCGACGTTAGCGGCACCCGCATGCGATCTTTCATCTGGATGTACACCCACTCACCTATCTTGCAGGCCTATATGGTAATGACAAACGAATAAACCTGTATTCATTATTCAGCTCGAATCCCATCGTGAACGTCTCTGAGCACTTTGATGTCTCCCCCATTCATACAAGACGCTCAATTCGAAAGGATCGATTATGAACACGACTATCGTATATTAACATCGCTAATGTACTCGAGAACCGAGGAACAGAAAGGCCCTTTATTCATAACCGGGGGAGCAATGAAAGCAATAAGCAGAGCTTAAAATAAAGGGAACGACACACGAGTAGGGGACGACTGAGAACGGGACGGGAGCCGCCGCGCCGTTGAAAAGGTACTCGTATGCTGCGTCACGGCCGATTGCACTTTTGTGTAGTGTTTGGATTAAGAGCAAATTGTGAGCAATAAAACGATGCAGACAGGGATTTTAATATGGCAGGCAAATAGGATTATGTCTCTTCCATGAATGATTGAAACGAGGGTTGAATGGTGAAGGGTCTGCCTTAGCCTGTGCGGGCACAAAGCGACCCGAGTGAATCATACACATACCCGTCTCTGATGTTCCAAAGCCGCGACTGTGCAATATCGATGTATCAGCGCATCGCATAGCAACGCGTCGTGAATACGACTTGAGAATATTAAAATGTATAAGTCACGAAAGCCTAACTATCGTGACTGTGTATGAGACATCGCCACTACAAATGTGTGGTCTCGGACACCTATAATTTGCGCTTGCGAATTTGGACTTAATTTAACTTTATTACGAGATCGCTGGTTTAGTTCTGGCTATTTAATTGGTATAATTTTATAAATTATCGAATAAAACGAATTAGTTTTAAATGAATACATGATTGCATTCCCATTAAATTGATCATCTTAATAGATTTCGGATTAATGACTATCATTCCTCATTCCTATCAAATTTTTTAGACCTAGTCGCCGAGTTCTCGTGTAGTACGTTCGAGATAATTGAGTCTTTAAAGTTAAGTGTTATAGACGAAAATATACCGTTCGTTCCGTTGTACTGTAGCAAGTCGTAATTTTACAATATTGCTCATACATCATCATCAGAATAAATATGGAAAATAACAAGACGTTTCACCGTAGCATAAATCACAAATATTGCACGCAAATTACAATCCATGTCGCTGCCAATCTCCATAACTTTAACAAGGCTAATTCTCGATCGTTATGTGGTTGTTACCACCTGATACCGGGATTGAGACATCGGCGATTATACCCAGAAATGTGGTAAACTAGCATCCAACTCCGAAAATATATCAATAAGTTTTGACAACAACTTTAATGGGAAAAGTTTGGAAAAGTAACGCTATTTTGTTAAGTGAAAATAAGCTCGGATACGCTTAGCAAGTTTAGGCAGCCTTAGTAGATGATTGATGAATTGCTGATACAATAAGAAGCTAGATAGAAAATTATATTTCACATCCACTTACATCACAAAAACTACAGTTACTTCTTTTTATTGATTTATGATTAGATCATACCCTACTCATATCAATTAGAGCAAAACATTCTTGATCTTCAAACGTCAAGATGTCCAGATCGGTATCTATGACTTGCGTTTTCCCGTACTCATCGACTCGGCTTTATCAAGCGCATCTACCGATAGCTTTTCCAGGAGAATATGCAAAAAGACAGGTGAGTCAGCAAAGATGCGGCCCTATCAGATCGTAATGACTAATGGGTCAGTAATATATGGGAATGCAATGACCACGCAATACTCTATTGTGAGTCTAATTGGCTAAGGTTCCGTCCCTACGAGATTTTAGATAAGGTAAAAAAGCTTTTTGTTCGTTTTTTATTGGCGAGTACACGTCATGTTCGAGTTGTCGACATAATGGCTCGCACGCTCCGTGTGTTTGGGATAAAGAGGGATGAAGGGGATGAAGCAAAGCGCCTGTGCCTTCAAGCGTTTGAGGCATTGTTGAGACTGCGGCAAAGAGTCCTTTGTTGATTCAAGTATTCGCTTTAAAATGTCAAATATTCCTTGCAATATCTTTGAATGCGCCTTTTTACTGAAGGTTCGTTTATCTGCCTACCTTGAAATATTCTGCAACTCTTTGTAGCTACCAAATAAACTTCTATTTTATGAAACTCTATTGGACCAATTTGAAAGTATATCCTTACATATAAAGAATTCTCCAAATCGATTTATAAATGACGTTATGAGTTCCGATTTAACAATAAAATATAATACAACCGAATTGTGAACCCACACCTTTTTTTAACCGACTTCCAAAAAGGAGGAGGTTATCAATTCGACTGTTTTTTTAATGTTTGTTACTTTCGATCGTGTGAACCAATTTTGATGATTCTTTTTTTATTTGAAAGCTAGTACTTCCCGTGTGGTCCCATTTCAATTTGGTCCAGTTCTGTAATTATTATAAAGTCGTTTTTTTTGTATTAATAATTATTTGAAGTTGGTTAATAAAATACTATTGTGCTGTTATAAAATTAAAATAATAAATATATTTAAATAAATGGTAACAAAGCTATATTTAATGAATTTTATTCATGATTCAATCAAAAACTATACGCCTACTTTTTATGCCGCAATAAGCTTTCGTTTGAATGCGTTCAAAATTATACGGTAGGCACTCAAATGCACTAACGGGTAAATGTTTTCCCATGCCAAATAAAGCCATCAACTTTAATATTCGCAATTCGCAGTTCACATCGCAAGTACGGCAAAAAATACCGCAGCGGCACGCCAGTTGATTTTGGCAGGTAGAGCATTTAATCTCAGTAAAAAGCACAGGATGTAGGAACGTAGTCAACGTAGCTAGAAATGTGAGTAAAATGTGAGTTTTTTTTGACTGCGGTATAGTGTCACACGCGAGAGGACGTGAGGCCAGAAATGTCAGGTGCTCGAAACGCTTTCTGGCGTGCCCTGATTCAAGTACTAATGGCGGGATGGATATTAAATAGACTAGATGACTGTTTTTTTTTAAATGTCCTATTGAAATGTAAATCTGATTAAAAATAAGCAACTTATAAGCATTTTAATAATATGCTAGACAGCGAGCGTGAAACAGCAAATTATGACGTCACTTCTCTGTACGCCATATACATAAATTCTGCTTTGACAAGTAAGGCGTGACGTCATTTTTTGTTTTGTGGGAAAGGGAGTTTTCTCTACCAAAAACTTTAAACGCTTATAATTATATCAGAACATTAATAACCGACTTAAATTATTTTTTCAATAAACATATTATATTTTACTTAAATTCTTCATCAAAGCTTCAGCTATATAAACATCAGTCATTGAATTCACGTAAAAACTCCATAAACATTTCATTTGAGCCAAAAGCCGACTACGACTTGTCATCGATTATTTTACTTTATTTCGAGTTATTCTTCGATTTGTGATTAATTATGCATATCCCATACCAATTATCTCGACGTCATTAATCGACAATAATACGTAACTGAACAATGAATTGATTTTAATATATTTGTTTTATATTTTTTTGACTGGAAAGTGAGTTTATGTTAACTAATCATTTTCATCCTATTACTTGTATATTTTGACATACGTTTTAGTAGTTTTCATAGTAGCTTATATGTTTTCGCCGCAAAAAGTTAATCTTTAATTTAGTTGTTTTTAGTTTCATTTGTGTTTGTTCTATGTCTGGGTGTTAATATATATTTAAGTATGTATTTAAAAATATATATCTATGTATATCAGTCTCTGGCTGCCATATTACAAGCTTTGCTTAGTTTGGGGTCAGATGACCATGTGTGCAATAATGTCCCAGATATTTATTTATTAGTTATGTGACGCCACATTAAATATTTACGACTCGCGTTACATTCTATTGCACTGTCAAACTACCTGTCGTGTGCCATGCTATTTGAAAAGGACTATAGTAAAATTTTACAACGGGCACGGACACGTTGTAGCAACCTCCAGTTAAATGATAGTAAGTTATTGAGAACGGCCGTTAGTAGATATCTGCGACGAACACCAGAGTCCATAGAGCTGAACCACAAATTAAGGGGGCTCATCGCGTCTGCAGCTCTCTCGCATAAAATTAGTAATTTACTAATGACCGCATTTAGAGGCATCTATTTAAGGCTCTTTTTTCCAACTTTTAGCAATTTTGGTCATTCTAGTTTTAGTCTGTCAACATCAACATTGCAACGTTGCTTAAAAGCAACGCTTGTTACTGGTACTACAGATGAGATGTTGATGTGTGTGACTTTTTGTTTTGCTACTTTTGAGTAGCAAAACAGAAAGTCACACCGTCGCTTCGCTTACCATCAGGCGAGTTGGTAGCCAAACGTAGATCTAGTTTTTACCGTTTTCCAAAAAGGAGGAGGTAATCATTCGTTTTTTTCATGTTTGTTACCTCAAATCTTTCGACTGGGTTTTTTAAATGCCTTATTAGCATTGTCGCTCGAAAAAAGGAGGAGGTAATCATTCGTTTTTTTCATGTTTGTTACCTCAAATCTTTCGACTGGGTTTTGTAAATGCCTTATTAGCATTGTCGCTCGAAACAAAGTTTTGGAGCCTTCTTACCTGAAGCAGAAAGCTCGTTAAGCGGGGGCAATAGAACTAAAGTTCGGAATTAAACGACGGAACCAACTGCAAGTTTCCAGGAATTTCCTGACTTCTTTCCTTGTCTTGGGAATAGGGTATTCTAAAATAGCGCTATATTTTGATGATTCTTTTTTTTATTTAAAAACTGGTGCTTCCCGTGTGGTCACATCACACTAATATCATATATGTGAAAGTTTGGATGGATGTATAGATGGATGGATGGATGGATGTTTGTTACTCAATCACGCAGAAACGACTAAATGGATTTGGATGAAATTTGGAATATACATTACTTATGTCCTGGATTAACACATAGGCTACTTTTAATCATCATCGTCATCACCGATTTTCATCACCACGCGGGTGAAACCGCGGGGTGCAGCTAGTATCATATATCGTATGTGAAAGATTGAATGGATGGATGGATGTTTATTACTCAATCACGCAGAAACGGCTAGACGGATTTAGATGAAATTTGGAATATACATTGCTTATGTCCTGGATTAAAACATAGGCTACTTTTCATGATGATCAGATCATCATCACTGATTTTCATCACCACGCGGGTAAAACCGCGGAGCGCAGCTAGTTTGGTCCAGTTCTGACAATTTTATGAATTTGGTGGTTGGCGCAATTTGGTCCAGTTCTGACATGTTTATGAAGTCGGTTTTTTATATTGATAATTATATAGAAAAAAACCTCGCCTTAACCAAAGTGTGCATTTCATGCGATAGATGTTAACAGATCTATGAGGATGACTAACAAAGGAAGTAGGAAAGGCTCCGTCTCTCCCCACTTGTCCCGCACCACACAGCATAGAACAATGCAGTGCATTGCCGGCGTGACCGCGAGGCGTGACTGCGACCGTCCGTGCCCCGTTGTTAGTGCGATATGCCAGTAATTACGTCACCTATACCACTCCAACTACACGAATACAATGATATTTTTAGTCGGTAACAACAAAACCGTTGGTTCCCGCCACAGGCTATTTTGCGCGCACATTTTTAGGGTTCCGTACCCAAAGGGTCGTTGGCACCCTTATGCTACACTGTCTGTCCTACCTTTATAGAACTTATCTTTGGAACTGTAATAGATACAAATAAATTTATTAAATTTTTTTTAAAATAACTTTTGTTTTACCTACTTATTACACAAAATATATTATACTAGCGACCCGCTCCGGCTTCGCACGGGTATATGTTTTATCATATAATTATATAAACCTTCCGTGAAAAATTATCTAACTGATAGTGAAAACCGCATCAAAATCCGTTGCGTAGTTTTAAAGATCTAAGTATATACACATACAGCGACAGACAGAGGGAAGCGACTTTGTTTTATACTATGTAGTGATAGTGATACATACCTATTATATAAAAAAATATCACAATTATATTTGAAAAGGCTTGTCATCAATGAACAAATATTGCAGCGGAATTGCTAGACTGCACTGCATGATTTCCTACAGCCAAATCTTTTGAAACTTAATTCGAATTCAAACTTAATTTGTCTGATTTTTAACGGACTTTAAGGACGGAGTTCTCTATCCGGTTTAATGTTTGTTACCCCAGAACTTCACCATTTCTGAATTACATTGGAAATTATTAGTTTATTAGAAAGTATGCATTTACAGGTACCTATTTTCAGATGGTTCCATAGAAATTTTATCAAAATCGGTTTTGTAGTTTGAGATTTGAATCAAAATAACTATAAAAATATGTTATCCTAGTATGTTTTAATATTTATCGGGACTTATCGCGCACTATTAAATATAGGTAAAAATAGATACCTTTCGCTCGACGTTTCACGAGCTGACTGAAAACTGCGGGTGAGTCCGGCGAGACGAGCGGGTATTTTGTTCTCCTACCCTCACTTGATCTTGAAAAATTTCAGGGTTGTCACTACGACTAAGGTTGCCTGAAAGAGATCGCTTATAGCGATAAGGCCGCCAATTGTTTCACTAGTTTTTTAAGTTGTTTTTATGTACGTGTATAATTTTTGGTGTGAACAATAAAGAGTTTTCTATCTATCTATCTACGACACACAACACTGACTGTATCGGTAAAAGTCCTAGTACCTACACCACGGTTTGAACATTTGCTTACTATGGGATTCCACGACACCGCTAACTTAAATGCATCCTCCCGGTTGAAATTGCGATGTTTTCTAATAAACCTATATACCTATATGTTTTCTTTATCCTAGTAAACGAATTACGTATTTATTAATTATGAGGTCGTTTTTTTTATTGATAACTATTAATATTACATTTAAGTTTGGCACCTATAAGGAAAGACTACGCTCTTTGGTATTACATAATATTTTCAGTCATTTGTAAGCGTAGGTATAGATAGTAGGTAGTCCTAATTTAAAGTGGACAGTTTATATGCGTGTTTGTATCCATGTCATGACTGAGTAAACGCTCTATTTGCTCGTAATCAAGTTGTTTTAGCCATGATAATACTATTATACTTTTTTACTTTGACGAAATGACATTTCAGATGATGAGTAACATGAACTCCATTCGGGTTAGATCTGTGTCATCATCGTCATCATAATTATTGGTATGATTCCATCTACAAAAGATTATTCAAGTAGCGTCTAAAATATATCTAAATATATAGCGTACGTGCATTTCTGACGTTCTGTCTGTGTACCCCAGTAAAAAAAAACTATTCTATGATTGAGAAAGAAGCAATCATGCTATCTTATACATTATTATAATATTGAAACCAACCTTAGACCTACTATATAGAAGCATTTAATAATCTAAATTTGAGTCGCTTTGAAATATGTAATGAACCTAAAATCTACCAACAAAATCACGCGACTGAAAACCACTGGTGTACTTACTCAAGCTCCAATTTAAGCGTGTATTCGTAATGAAATCCGGTTTCGATTGCTCGCTAAAGCCTGCCTGCGTTAATTAAAAGTTGGAGTTGGAAGATATACGTTAATTTAATAATGCTACTTTGTGAGGCTCCGTTCATGCGTGCTGGTACCATGCCAGTTGTTATTCAGAACGCTTTTGATGACGTGCACTTTAACGGGATTCGCTATTCAGCGACTCTGGCACTGAAATGGATTCATTTCTCGTGTTCAGAAAGTTGCAAGTTCCGTCAAAATCTCGATTGAAAGTGCCACTCTTTAAGTATAGTTATATTAGAATAAGGTTCATTAAGCGGGAAATGTTCTTCCCTAAAGAATCAACGTTGTTTATTCCAACAGTCTAACAGGGTCTCAGATAATAATCGCATTGCAGCCAAAAGTCCCTAAAATAAACAAAACAACCAAGCAATCGGTAAGTCCAATCGTTTACATTTCACCACAATGTTGAATTTATACCTTCCGGACAGTTCCCACAGGAAGGAAATAAACCTAATTGCCGGTCAGTAACCAGTACTCGATTTAAATATTAACCCAATGATTGGTAGCGAAGTCTGCCGATCAAAAGGCCAACTCTGCCGTACTACGGTGCATAATTTGTCATAAGTATCCATTATTTGCCGTTTGATCGCCATCAGTTGTCACTATGCCATGGGTTCTCCATAATTCCTAAGGCGTCGAACCCACGAATGCTCGGGGGCATTACTAGGCGCGATGCCAACTTTCCCAGGGTTAGGGTTACAATGTTTTATCGAAATTGTAGCCATATTTTTATAAAGATTTTTGGGAAAAATATGTTTGTTGTTCTACGTAATTATAAAAAAACTAGTACTTACCTCATAGCAATTTTTAGATGATTTAATGCAACAATTTACGAACTGTTGCAACGTATAATACGTCGAACACCCTTACACTTGACGAAGTAACGATGTAAGATAGCTAAAAACTAAGATAATAACAGAGCACTAAATGGCATGCCGTGGGAGAAGCGTTATGTCCAGCAGTGCACTAAAATAGGCAAATTAAGAGATGTTGCAATTAGGTAAGTACTACTTTTGAAATAGACCCGGGGCCTTACCCCTAGCTCAAAAAGTTGACCCGCATAGGTGTTATTTGTCTAAACGGTACCATCAACTACTATAAGCGGTAGTTGTTTGATAGCCGCCAAGCTTTGCGATTCTCACGCACACACGCATAGTAAAACGGATTTTCTTTCATTCAATCTGTAGGACTCGGTACCCCGGGCGTGATATACACAACACACCAAGATTCCACAGATAAAGTAAAGATTTTAAACCGCCGTGCATCCAGTCAGAGACAAGTTAGACGCTTTTAAACGGTGCAGCTTAAATGAGTTGGTTGTCGCAATAATCGTAGGTACCTATCAGGTACCTACCAAAAGTTGGCTCGCAAAAATAGAGTTAGGGGTAAGGCCCCCCGCTCACTAACAATATGCACTGTTGCTAATAATTGTATATGAATAAATATTATTTTCTTATGAAATCTGACATGGTTTTCACACATTTACGGTTGTTCACTACAGTTATATGATTGTTTACGTGACATTTACCGTGGTAAAGTTGTGGAAGGAGCACCCGATATGTCGGTGCAGATACATGCACTATTTCACGGGAAGACTGAAGAATGCGGGTGGTTGGTCAAACACGTTGTTTTTATTAACGAAAACTCTTACGTAAAATTAAGCCAGTACTCCGACTGTAGTTTCAACCACATTAGACAGCCTTTAACCGGCTTGATAATTGTACTGTTTAACCGAATGCACGAGGGGTTCTCTTTTAAGCCAGTTTTTAAATGTATGTTCATCAATTTGTACAAATGTTGGTGATTATTTTTCTATTATGTACCATAAGCTCTCGTCTCGAGGTAGTCTCACAAAAACTTCATTAACTTAGGCTTAGAAGTTTCTGTACCAGCTCTAATACATAATACGAATAATATTGTTGCAGCGTCTGTTGATTTGGGAATAGCAACAATTTGGCTAAAACGCTTACTAGTTTTGAAGTAGGTTTTTTTATACTGAGTATTAATTATCTCAACAAAATCCAAAGCATAGTAACCGTACATAGGAGTCACATCAAGACACATAGAAAATGAATCACGAGCGCTAGGCTCGTGACTCGCCTGACAAGTGGCAAGTGGCAATGCCAAGCGGCAATACCAAGCTTAGTCCTGGGATTTGTCTCGTATCGACAAATAAATCCCGACAATAGAATACAATGAATCCATGTCAAACGTCGTAAAGATTGTGATCGGTTTACAACACGAGGGGACGAATTTCAATTAGTGGGACAATGTATACGGTGCCAGTGGGACAATTTGTACGGTGCCGTATTATACAAATGGGACAGAGGTTCAAAGGGAGAGAAAAACAAAGAAAATATTAGAAAAATGTTAAGTAGAGCGTAGGAGAGTTTCTCGGAATGACGATTCTAAACCGAAAGGAGGTCATTCATTGTACTCATTTAAATAAATAAATAAATATCTGGGACATTTTTGCTCACTCGGTCATCTGACCCCAAACTAAGCAAAGCTTGTAATATGGCTGCCAGAGACTGATATACGTACATATATATTTTTAAATACATACTTAAATAGATATTAACACCCAGACATAGAACAAACACAAATGTTCATCACACAAATGTTTGTCCTAGATGGGAATCGAACCCACGCCCCCAAGCACAGAAGTTAGGTTCACTACCAACTGAGCCACCGGGGCAGTATTTTTATAAACAACTTTTACTACAATAACAATTATACAATCTATAGACCTATATATATAATAAAAACGTGGTGATAAAAAATATGTAACTGCGAGATATAAAAAAACACAGGGCGTCTTATCTTAAAATAAGCAGCTGGACACGCATATGAAAAATAAGCAGCTGAACAGTTTTTTATAATATTTGTCTGTTTGTTTGTGCACGCACATCTCCTAAACCACTGGACGGATTTAAATGCGGTTTTCACGAACATGCTTAGCTATGACCAAATTGTATAGGCTATGTTATTTTGTGAAAGGGCCGGATTAAGGGAGCAACAAATAGGGTTGAATTTATATGAAAATCTACGCGTACGAAGTCGCGGGCAACAGCATTAGTTTTATATAAAACAGTTCAAAATGTACCTTTTAATATAGTGACCAAAGTACCAAAAAGAAAAAAATATATGGTAAGGTATGTTTGTACAATTATTCATATAATCTGATTGCTTACCTAACCTACAGGACTAGTCAATTTAGATAAGTGAATAATTATTGGACTTAAAATAAATTAATGTAGGACTCATTCATAATGTAAGCGTAGAAATATTTGTATGTAAATAGATTTTATTATCATCATTTTAAATTTGTGTTCCTTTTAACTCAAAATTTGAATTTCTAATGTTTCTATTTTGTCGTAACATCAGATAGCCATTAAAATCTGAGAGATAGAGGCATTTTAAATGTTTAAATCTATATGGAAATGAAACCATTTTAGACCCACCACGTAGCGACAATGGCTGGCCTTAAACAAATGCAGAGGCCGAATAAGGACTTCATTACCATAATTAGAGACACGGCTAAAGACTAAATTGTGGTATCTATATTTAGATGGTCAGTGGTAAAAGTCGAGCTATTTCAAACAAAGACTAAACAGTACATTATTTAATAGGATTCCGTAGTTTATTTTGAGATTCTACTAGTTTCACATAATAAAGTAAAAGCCGCCCCAAACAATAATTATTATCATTTAAGAAAACTTAACAACACATGTAACTTTTAACGAGTTACTGACTGACACACCAAAGAATAATATGTAGATATTCGCCAGAGAACCAGAGTCACCGACATAGCTATTAAAATTTGCAAGTTGAAGTGGCAATGGGCAGGCCACATCGCTCGAAGAACTGAAGACCGATAGGGAAGAAAGGTTCTTGAGTCCACGAACCGGAAGACGCAGCGTAGGTAGGCCTCCCACTGATGAGATGGACCGACGACATTGTGAGAGTCGCGGGCATCCAGTGGATGCAAATGGCAGGTTGTCGTTCAGTGTGGAGGTTAAAGGGGGAGGCCTATGTTCAGCAGTGGACGTCTTCTGGCTGATGATGATGATGACACCAAAGAAGCCCCAAACTAGGGGTTTACTGGTAACTATTGAAGTGATCCACTATCCACATTTTGGCTCCGTTATTATATCAATCTAATGCGAAAAAAATATTGTATTGTCATATTACATATATAGATATAGATACTTGCAAAGTATCAAATTGCTACGTCAATTAAGATGGAAATTAAAATCGACATTCAAGATTTTTTACTAGTATGGGTGCAAGCCAATTCAATAACAATCAATTTTTTTACTACAGTAAGTTCTATGCTTAGATATACAATTAATGTTATTGTCTACTTATAAAAACTTGTAATCAATAAAAATATTATTTTATCTTATCTTACTCATAATTACGTATGGTGCATGGTGATTGGACTTTATTTTTGCATTTTTGATAGTTAAAGGGAAAGGCATGCTTAAATTGATACAAAAATATGAAGTTCAAACACTGCGCTATAGGTACGGAACCTCGACGAATATAAAACGAGTAAGTACTTGGTCCAAGCATTTTTACTTTTGACCCCACACCGTTATCGTAAACCGAGACATAAAGATAACGACAACGTAATCGCGATAAAGTTTCCAAAATAATTTCTCGTAATTTTCACAAAGTTTTAGCACAATCACGCTGCGGTCATTTAGACGTGTACGAATGGCAATATGACGATCATTTATATTTTATGAGAGTTTCTTCGTGTGAAATGTGGTTAGTTATGCGTGATGATTGCCGCTTTTACCTGTACTAGATTTTACTATTATAATTTTTGTTGTTATAAATCTTTAGTTGTTATGTATTAAGGACGGTTTAACAAAAAAAATATGCTAAATGCCTCGAAGCCATCGTGGACGCCAAGAAAATGGAATATTTTAAACCGGCATAATGTTTCCGCCTCGTTTTAATAAAACAAAAAAGTTTACCAAAATCATTATGCTCCACATATTTATTTATTTTCTTACATTTAAGTTTTTAATTATATATGTATATAACTTTTATATTTTTATTTATCTGAGTGAATAACGTACATATGCTATGTATACACAACTCTGCCAAACTGTGTACAAGGTACATGGTATTATTAAAAAAAACTTAATCTAGAGTGCCGCCGTCAGCGGAGCAGGGCCAAGCTACGAGTACCGGTGGTCAGGGTTGCAGAGTGAGGAACCCCCTGAAGATGCGTGCCTTGTCCAGGATGACTACCTTCTGTAGCTGACCCTTGACCCGACTGTCTAGCGAAAGCCTTCATATATTTGTTAAACGCAGAAAATTTGCTATTAAATCCAAGTGAATCACGCGTTACGTGGCACGTGGTACTACACTTTTACTATGTAACTAACCCTAGAACCTTGAAAAATATATCATTTGATCAATGTGAATTTAAAAAAAAAACGATTTCAGGGTAGGTCCTTGTGCAAAAAAAAATTATCTCCATTCGGCTTACTACCACCATTCTGTGTAATCCTGTAATGTGTATGGTTATCAAGCTTATTAGACTTTACGTACAATAAAATAAACAAATATGCATGTTCTCACTAAATGTATAAATGTTATTGTTGATATCTATTTAAGTATGTATTTAAAATTATATATGTACGTATATCAGTCTCTGGCAGCCATATTACAAGCTTTGCTTAGTTTGGGGTCAGATGACCGTGTGTGGAAAGTGTCCCAGATATTTATTTATTTATTATTTCCTCCTACTATAATAGCATGTACAGAATAATTTTAGGTATAAAGTTTATGCCTAAACCACTTTTAAATTACCTCTGTCTTTATTCCATTTTTCCATTAAAATTTGAACTCAGTTTCAAAACATTTGGAACTATATTCGTGACTGAATAATTCGATCCAAGCCTAAGTATGTTTGCTCATGACTTGCAATAGAAACTTTCTGGTGTTACCCCAACATAAATGGCTTGGTTTCAACGAACCGCGAAGACATACAAACTTAAACTTCGTATCAAAGGTATTTGAAACTATGGGAGTGTTCTAGATTTTTTTAGAATCAATGATTGACTTTCCTTGGTTGTAATTGGTGCATTTTGGCCACAATTGTTGGAAGCTAAATTTGATTCTTATGTTATCATAGGATTCAATATAGCCTGTATTCTAAAATGTATCTAAAAGGTCAATAGAGAACACCAAGTTCAGAAGAAAACACTTAAACGCGGACATTTAGGTACCTAACCGCGCGGGCCCAAAACATCACTATGGGACCAACTCTGAAATCAAGAGAAAAATATTTCAGCGGTTCCATATATTTTGTTGATTGTGAATGTAATTTTTATATGGAAAAAACTGTTTTTATTTTTATAATCCAGCTTTGTTCCATGATAAAAAAAATAGTAATGATAAGTCCAATGACCTCCTTTCGCCTTAATACCACCGTTCTATGACTATGTAACCCTGTACCTATAGGTAAATTCTTGATATATTGTGAATTTTATACTAGACTCACCTAACATCCATGTATTTGTAAATCTATGTTTTGTCACGATAAAATTATACTGCGGAGTTAGAAACACGTAAAGCTTGCTTTTTATTAACACAGCGCCAAATAGGTGCATAATTTTGTGCCGCATGGGGAAAGAAAACAAAGTTGGTTATGTTAGTGTTAAAATCAGAACACGACTAGACTCGGTTTTAACTTAACGTTAATCGTGACTAAGCCTATTTAAGATTCAAATCTCGTTCCGAACCGCGATTGTTCATACTAACTGCAGCGTAGCGGTCAACAGACAAACAGAAATGTGAACGGGAAAGTTTGCATTTAGATTTCGTAAACGGACGCGATTGCGTTTTGTTTTCTGTAAACGGACTTTAGCGTTTGATTTTTATTCGGGACTCATATTTGGTTTCGGTATATGTGGATATAGCCTCCTACCGATTAAGTTTTCACCTAGAAGTGACATTTACGTTTTTATGGAATTGAAACAATATTTCTTCGGTTGACTAAAACGGATGCCGAATATCAATCAATCAGGGAGGTTTAGTCATCATTATAACTACTAATTTAACACAATATAGACCCGTAAATTGTCATCTTGTTGTTATAAAAACCTTAAGATTAATACAATTATTTGAATAGTTGTAGTAATAGTGTACCTTTTTGTTTTGTCATCCTTCTAATTTTACAACATTTAGTACATCCCGTTAACTTACCAGAGTTACCAGAGAACATTCTTTTTTCATCAGTTAAAAATTAAAATTACAGATTTGGCGATTTTTTACTCATGTCCTAGCTTAAGTGAAACTAGAAGAACGTAAAAACATAACAAACAATACAAATGTTTACTATTCAAATGCTAAAATTAGGCATTACCTGTAACAGAAAAGTGTAATAATATTTATAAGGTGTTGATCTATATATTCACCAAAGTGAACGACTAATCAAACACAAGTTTTCTAAATTAAAGAATAATCACGTCATCTGTTATGTATGAGGACTAAATTTAATTTTAAACACTGTTTTAAACTATCACGGTTGTTCACTAAAGTTATATGATTATTTACGGGATTATCTTCCCGTGAACATGGTGCATGTAACTGCGCCGAAATATCGGGATCTCCTTCCACAACCTTACCACGGTAAATATCCCGTAAATAATCATATAACTTTAAATTTAATTTTCTTTAACATAAAAAACTTATGTCCTGTCTTGTTCACTTTGGTAGGTAGGTAATACAAAACCCTTATAAAAAAAAATACCTTTGCATTATTGCACACATGGTCATCTGACCTAAACTAAGCAAAGCTTGTAATATGGCTGCCAGAGACTGACATACATAAATATATAATTTTAAATATATACTTAAATAGATATTAACACCCAGACATAGAACAAACACAAATGTTCATCACACAAATGTTTGTCATAGGTGGGGATCGAACCCACCCTTAAGTATTACTGCATCCTTCTGTTATTCCTTGTATATTACTACGTAGATATGTACAAACGAATAAACTGTATTCCCCAAATTCAGCTAAGCTCCGAAATAACCTCGGTTGTCCAAAGTGTCCAATCCCGTCAATGGAATTCCGATGGGTCTGATAAATAATAATAAATCAATATCCGGGAAAGTCACGGAGAAGGAACTTACATTTGGCGGATATCTAGATAGGGACTTATATTTCCGACCCGGCGGCGATATGATTGTTTTCAGCAAGACGTGTCATAAAATATTCAAGGATTGATACCGGTTAAACGGGGTGAATAGAAACTACGGGTAGAGAGACAAATCAGGCTAGTTGGCGGTCAAACGCATGACTATACCAAAATAAATTAAATAAATAAATGGAAGTATTTTTTTTATCGTACAATTTCCAGACCTCCAGTTTGTACCATATTCTTGGATGTTAAAAGTAATTTTACAGTTTGCTTAGTAATATAAAATTTCAAATGAACGAAAACTACTTAAAAATAAATAAAATATACACACCCTAAGCATACTGGTTAGTAGATATAAGTACTGGCAGAATTGCAACGTTGAATTTTTACTTTAGGGTGTGTATTATAATTATTCCAGTTTGACACTTGCACGTATTACCGTTTTTACATTGGAGCAAATACAAAAATACGTTAAAAAATCGTTTGTTGTATTGGGACCCCTTCATTTAAAATTTTTTGACGTTATTATTTCTTAGTTAATCCGTAACATTAACATATTCTCTGAAAATTTCACCTTGCATCTATTACGGTTCGTAAGATACAGGCGTTAAAATGTAGGAAGGACGGACGGACGGACAGACATACAGCGTAGCTTTAGCAATAGAGTCCCGTTTACACAACGTTGTAAGGTTGTTCGTAGATGGAGACTTTCGCCTTGCTCGGTCATTTAAGAACCCAAACTGTAACCAAAGATAAGTAATTGGCTGTAACATACATAACGCATTCATACTCCATGCCCAGCCAATGACTTCCACGAAAGATAAACAGAACAAACGACAAACCTAATGAGGTCATTATACCTGCATGTCTTTAGGATAAGATGAATGCGTCTTAGAACAAACCATACCGTTCTATCTTGACCGTGGCGGCTTTCGGAACTAACTTAATTTGTACACAAGTGACATAGAATTAGTGTCAGTTACTAGGTAATAACGAGCACAGTGGCGCTCAGAGCGATCTAAATAAAGTTGTCGTACACGCATTAGATAATAGTTACCACATGGTAATATAGATAATGTTTCTTCTACCTCGAATTATTCATTATCATCATCAGCCAGAAGACGTCCACTACTGAACATAGGCCTCCCCATTTAACCTCCATACTGAACGACATCCTGCCATCTCCATCCACTGGATTCCCGCGACTCTCACAATGTCGTCAGTCTATCTAGTGGGAGGCCTACCTACATCACGTCTCCCGATTCGTGGTCTCCACTCAAGAACCTTTCTTCCCCATCGGTTATTGGTTCTTCGAGCGATGTGCCCCTCTATCCCGATGTGTGCGATGTTACCCCGAATTATTCATTGCAAAATAATGACTTATTCCGGTTATATAGATAACGGTTCAAAATATTTTAAGTAGTTTAGTAAGATTAGTATACTACATGTGTAAAGAAAAAAAAAACTTTTAAGTTTTCTACCATGAGAAGTTGGATTTTGATACGGGATATTGAATAAACTTTATATCGGTGCAGTTAGGTTTAAAATCACGTTTACAAAGTGTAGTAATACATAGGGTATTTATTATATTATTGTTTTAGGTAGTTCTCGGCGTTGAATGTCCTATCTGGATGCATAACGTTTAGGCAGTTAGAAACTTGACATGAAAAATAGATTTTGAATTTATTCTTATATTTTATTTCAAACACACAATTTGTCGCTTGTTTTTGTTTAACGAAAAAAAAAGCTTTATAAAAACCATGTTTTTATACCTACTTTAAATTCACGGTGATTATGAGATAACGAAAATTTTAACAACAGGGTCATTGACACTCGACAAAATGTATGAAACAGCTGCTTTTCCGCGATTTCAAGGCTAAAAGTTGTTCATAATGATGAGTACAATGACCTCCTTTAGGGTTAGTACATTCTATATGCGTAACCCTTAGATAGATAGAAAGGTTTGTTAATGTACACAAAAGATGTGTCTGTGAAGGTTTGGCCTATGACAAACCAGTTTGGCCTGAATCTATGAATTTGGCCAGCAACATAGATTTAGATAGATACCTTATTGTCTTTCTGCCATGAACAGCCTCCTTTCTTGTCTGATATCCTGCACTTAAGCAGCGCATCTTCCCCGGGGTTCACCTCCGTGTACGTTGGCATCTCTAAGAACCTCTGTACGGCACCTGGAGAAGAAATAAGTAAGTTATCTACATGATTCGTGACAATTTAGGTACCTGTACTTTAGACATTTAGATGTGACCCCTGAAAGTAATTCTAGAGAATAAACCAAAAAAAAACTGGGCTATTGAGGTGAACAACTTGTGGATTGGACAACAGATATATTTGATAAGAAACGGCACCTTGTCCTGTCTCATCTCAAAATACATTTATGATGACTTGCCACCCATCAAAATTGGCCCCATAAAGACTGCCGTATATTGGCGCCGGAGGGGCAGCATTGGCTTGGGTGGCATAGGGTGTGAGAGGTGTGCTAAACACTACTCGTGGCGTTATGCAGGTTCTTAGCTCTTGCTGTTTCCACCCCCTGAAGGCTACTTAAGAGCGGGCCTAATGGCAGGATAAATTCTGATTTCCCCCGCGCATCTCGCCACACCCAGCGCATGTACGGATAACAAACATGGGCGGCGCGACGACGCGCGGAACCAAGCTTGCGTACTCGACGTCTGAACTGACATGGACTACCCGTCTCAACAGAGCGATGGTAACTGATCGGTGCAACAAACCGATGCCTCAAGCTTGTGTCACGCGAGACGAAAGACAGCGTATTGCGCGGATTAAAAATGTTGTAAGCGCCAAGTGCTTTCTACTCTCATAGCTTATAGAATAGACAATATTTTTAAAAATTGCTAGGGTCAGCTCTAGGTTATACATGAGTGATAATATTTACATAATTTATTGTTCAATAATATGTACCAAAACAGAATGCAAACCAAAAATGTTGAAAATTAGAGGTAACTTTGTGATGGTTTTCTATCGAGAAAATTTTATCCTACCATGTTTTCGTCAGGGTCGACCTTTACTTATATATTGAAGTTTCCTAACGTATTTTTTTTTCGATTTTGGACATGATTTACTACTGTGAAAATCTAATCAAAGATTGAAGATTTTGCTTTAGGCCCAATCTTAAGGCAAGCCAGGGTCGGGATCTCATTTAGCCCCATTTTTCTCATTATTACGTAAGCTATTACAAAGCATATCTAACCTACTTAAATTAAGAAGTTGTACTGTGCTTTAATCTGAATTTAACCGCCAACAGCAAAAGAATTGCTTAACAGTTCCTTTATAACACCCGAGGCCAAGATCACAAACAAACTTTAATCTTTAAAGTAAAGTAGAAAGTAGACTACGCGAAAATTATTATACATTTTCGAGGTGCAGCTAAATTTTTAAAACCATTGTGCTGCAACACCTTCAAAACACTAAATGGTTTCCTGGAGAGCACCCAATAACTAGTAGCAGAAAGAAAATTGTATTTCTTGCCAGCCAGCTAGTTGGTAAGTAATCACGACTAAAATTATAGAACTGCAGTGCTTCTGCGTGCATATTTCAAGATTTCATTACTGATAACTTGTAGGTATTCCGAACGGTTTAGATCTTACCTATGTGTTATGGCGAAGCTGACTTTCATTATGTAGATTGCTTTTTACCCTCCTGTGTTTGTGTATCTCTTTTAACTTTTTACGAGCTTTTACGTTTATTAGTTTGTTAAGGTCAAATCTTGCAAACTGAATTAGAAACAGTTCCTCCTAACATATTTTATTGATATTTGCATACACATTTCGTTGTGATGCCAATACAATTTATGTAATACCCAATATTGTAATAATATATGGTTAAAACACCATTGCTATAAAATATTGGCATCGGTAAAAAATTGAGATAGCTCTCATAGTGCGACTCTAAGTTAAATTTTAATGTGTTGAAATATGAGTGATAGTGGCTGGGCAGTAGCATAATATGCGCTGTACAATCTGACGGCTTTTCATACTTTTTTGTTTCCTTATTGAATACTAGCCGTCCGCCCCGGCTTCGCACGAGTGTAAGCTCGGCCTTCGGCCTCGCTACAAAATATAATATAGCCTATGTCACCCGGGGATAGTGTAGCTTCCCAACAGTGAAAGAATTTTTCAAATCGGTTCAGTAATTCGGAGCCTATTCATTACAAACATACAAAAATAGGTACAAAACCTTTCCTCTTTATAATATTAGTGTAGATATATCTTCTTTAGTAAACTTGCGTTAGTTTAATCAACAAGTAGGCAAGTTTACATAAGTTAAAAGTTATTAAAGAGAAGAAGCCATCAAAAGTACCTAAACGTTAGAAAACTTATATATTTTGATCAGATATTTTTCCGTTAGTTTCTAAAGTTCAACTTTAACGGCAACATCAAAAGAAAATTGTTATTTTAAAATAGAAAAACACATATTTACTTTCCCATTATTCCTATTTATAGATTACAATTATTTTTTTATTTTAATGATGAAATGACGCACATGACGCACAAATGTTCATCTTGTGCTCACCATAAGTTGGCAAGTTTCCTTAGCGCAGTTTAGTTTTCTATTCGGGACAGTTAGTTCTTTTATTAGTGAGCATTACTCTTAAACGAGGTACATTTTACGGATACCTACTAAAAGAGGTGCTATAAGTGAAGAGAGGAAACTTATGCTTCTCTACAGTCACACCATATATGTCGCGAGGCATTTTTTTTTTTAATGGTTTTTAGGCTTTTTAACAACTGATTGGGCATTTTCTTAAAATACCCTGTAAAGCCAGGTGCCCTGACGATTTTAAATAATAATAAGGTGAGCTCCCGGTCCCCAACTCAGTAGGCAGCCACCTCCCGTGGCCCACGTAGCCAGGGCGAGTACACATTCTATAAAATGTATATTCAAAGTCGTGGGCCCAAGTGGGCAGCTGCAGGGATAACAGTCAATACTCCATTATCGTTTACACCACTGCCCCAACCATTGTACAATACATCACCTGTACAAGGCTTCCCCCTCCGAGGTAACTGTGACCAAAAACTGGGAGTAGACCTTGTAAAATTTTGGATCATCACCACAACGAAGTTGTTTAAATAAACTCTCAATGATTTTTATTTTCAAAAATGTTTAAATACTCCGGCTACAGACTCAAATTCCGAACCGCTGAACCTGAAAAAGCGAGGTTCTTTGCTTATTCTCGCGCAAAACTTTACTCAATATTAAACCACGGTAAAGTGTACATTGCTTAGTTGTGTATATGAATCGACAAAGTACTAGAACATGAAAAAAATATAGTGATTGTCTCCTCGGTGGAAGGAATAACCACAGACCTAAAAAAAATATTTGCAATGGGAATAACTCGACAAACCGGGGTAAAGTTGTGTATTATGTATTCTGTGGTAAAGTTCAAAACTAATTCTAAAACAATAAAAATAAAATGGTTTATTTTGTTTTTTTCTTTGTAATTTCAAATTCATTTGTCCCCTGTACTGTCACATCTAATGATATTTTATGTGTATTTTATAGTAAGTAAATTAATACAAGATTTTGATGAATATTTTTCAATTAACATTATTATTTTGAAATCGTTCCCTGCCAATCAAACTGCAGATCAAAGTCTTATGACATTGAATCTCAAAAAGATTGTTTTTAACAGCTTTGGCGTTGCACTTTATGATTCTGTGCCGATGCTGACATCACTGCGTATAAAAGTTTCGAAATCTTAAATATTTATTTATTTATAATAATAATTATGACTACTTACTTACTGCGAGAAAATCTACATTTGTAAAAATACCCGATTAAGAAAATATGAGCTATTCCGTTGCCATTGTTCCCGTCACTCGAACATCTCAGTCAATAGACCAGTGACAGAAAATAAGCTTGAGCTAATGTAATGACAGACACATTGCGTATACAGGGTTTAGTTTAACTTCAATTTTCACGGTTTCAGAGTTGGTTCCATGCTAAAAGCTGTTCATAATGATGAGTACAATGACCCTTTTAGGCTTAGAAACTAAACCCTGTATTGTATAGGTTATAGGGATTAAACTATTTGAATAGGTGAAAACTTGAACACAGACAAAAGCCGCGCGGGATCTTGAATTGCAAGGGCTATATTTGCGAGTAGGTACCTAACTCTTCCTAAGTAGTCGTGCAAAGTAAATCCGCACAATGTCGCAATGCTATCGCACATGTCCCGGACAGATTCGGGTGGGCATGTCAGCTCTTTGAGCCATCAGAACCCTTTGAACTCCACCTTTGAAGTGATGCAATTGCCGCTTTTGATCTACGGTTACTGAGAGGCATTAATTCGGAGCAAGCTGCCTATAAACGGTATTTATTTTGTCCATTAATTGGGCGTTTGTAGTGATTGCTTGTGAGTCGGGTTCTTGGATGCTCAGCGATCTCGGTATCATTTAGATCTATCCCTATGCTATCCATGTTTCAATCAGAGTTGGACATGAATTGATCACTATTGTTTTGTTCTGAGTAATAGGCTAGTCAGTAATCATTAATTTATAATAAAAGTACGTTTATATTGAAGTGTTTCATACTTTACGATTTGCTATTACTATTTTTTTTTTTACTACCTATACAAAACTTTTATGTTATAGACAATTCAAAAAAATTCACGACCTGCGCTTATTGTACTTATTCTCTTTGATCTGCGCAACGATCCGGATACAGGCCCCTCTTTCCCACTGGGCACTCTGGGCACATGCCCAGAGCCTCCTAGTTCCTGCCAGATCACCAAACGATAACCGATATTTATTTCGAAAAAAATCAAAGGATAATGATTGACTACAATACCTACTTGCTAATTAGCTTTTGTATGCGCGAAGCTACTCTACTCTCGCCTAAAAATAGTGGCCTGTCAAGGTCATAGAGGCCCCGGGCCCCCATTATCCTAATGTACCCAGGGCCTCCAATAAATTAAAGACGGCCCTGTCCAGATAAACGCCCCCATAGCTCTAGAGTTCTAGAGTCTATATAGCCCTTAAACAAAGGTCGCTTTCCTGTCGGCCTCAAAACTCTTGAACTATATTTAATGTATGTGCAAAGATGTTTTAAAATGTCCTTGTCTAGGTGCTAGTAGCACCACAAATACAAAAATTCAAGAATACTTCAATATAAAATTACTTTTGAGTTAGCTAAAAAAAAAAGCTTTTGTTTGAATTTTTATTTTTTAAGTTTTACCTCCAGGCTCCAGAGATTGCGTCTATTTTTGCCAGTGTCAAGTATAACATATAGTGGTAACGTCAGGAAAACATTGTGAAATTTGTCATAATTGCATGTGACATTTTCCAAATACAAAAAAATAAAAACATGATGTCTGGAGCATGATACCTACTACCAAGTCTGGAGGCAAAAAAAACCTACGCTAGCGCCACTTCACCCGTTGCCAACATTAATAATAAGTCACCATATTTTATTACAATTCGACAATTAAGCGTCATACAAAGATCTAACCTTCAAAAATAAGTGACCTCGACCCTCAGAAATAAGGACTACTAAGGTAGATACAAATTAGCCAAAGCACTCTCCCCTTCTGGGACCGCAGTCAGATCCATATCGCAGAATACAAAGCGACCTAAACATTTAGATTAATAGGAAAACTTTCTGTTCACGTGAAAATGGGAATGTTAGTAAAAGTAATGCCCTGTACAGACCTACCGAACGTACGCGAACCAAGGCATCCGGGCGAACACCTCACTAGACTAACGCTCTTTCGCCAACGCTATAATGTTGATTCAAGGATTCTTTTATGGGTATGGGAAACAAACTCACATAATGTGCGAAACGTTGATTAGGTACTCAAAATGGCGTCATTCACTAGGAACTAAACTTATAAATGGACTCTCTCTTTGATAAAAAAAGAACAAGATTAATTCACCTTCATTGGTTTCGCTTAAAGTAGTAAAAATTTCGTAATCTCTTTAGGCATTCTGACATATCAATGTCATTTTTTTAATCTTTTGTATGAACTTCATAAATGCGTCAAAATTAGGTTTATCTATATTTTTTGCCTTATTGTACATTGTACAAATGCGTCGGACGAATTAGGAAATACGAAATATAGCAAGAAATTGACTAGATGCACAAAGTGGCGTACTTTTTGAATGTGATCTATAGGGATAGCGATGAAATATTTTTGACAGCTAATGTAGGTACTGCTTGGCAGATATGCGAACATAGCGGATGTACCGCAAGAAGATCCCAGATAATGTTATTTTGTGGCGTGTCAACTCTAAGGAGCGTCTTTATGTTGTGTCCACATTCCACACACAGCCGATTGCCCATACCGTCATTCGGCGAACATACTCGTACTAACTCGTTCGTTCGCAAGGTCTGTACACAGCATTAGGGGTCTCAACAGTTGTAGTGTGTCTTAGAATGTCCGGCCATAAAGAACATGTGAACTTGAAAAAGCCATGTCGTCTTATTTTGTTATTTTCCTGTGCATGTGTATTTTCGAGTGTTAACGTGAAATTGATGGTGGATTATTATTTTCTTGAACGTTCTCGAGTGGAAGCATATAAAAGATGAAGTGATATAAAAAGGGGAAACATTACTTTCGTATTGTTTCCAAAACTCCGTAATCTTCTTTGAGAAAAGTCTCCACCAGGGCATGACTTGGAATTGGCCTCATCTTACTTTGCCGGACTTTGACTGTGACTATGACTTGCGACGCTAAAATTCTCTCAAGAGGAAAGAAGAAGAAAATTCAAGCCATTTGTCTTTTACTTTTTTTTTTGAAGATTTTGGCGTCTTATGTTTTTGAATCTTTATTACACGTTGCTGATATTGCAAGCCTAGTTTAATCTCAAGGAATATATGATATTTCTGTCACCTGTCATCCTTACTGCGATGGACATGGCAGGGACGGGGATAGAAATATGTCGATTGCTGTAAAATCAGCCGCAATAAGCATTTTCCATTTAATTCCTGCTTCAAAGTATAGCCTAAATTAATGGGCTCATGTCTTAGCTCAAACATTAGAACAAATTACTATAATTATGGTTAATTAGGAACAAATGTTACGCCTATTAATAAATCATTGAGGGTGTTGTTTACCTAAATGAGGCTAGAAGATGGACATATGTCTAGGTAATTAAAGCCTTTAACGGAAGCTATAGTAGTGTAGCATCGATATACAGGGTTATAATATAAGGAAGGGATATGCTAAACCGAAAGGGGTCAATCATCATTATATACAACTTTTGCTATGAGAATTAATTATCAATATAAAAAACCGACTTCATAAAAATGACAAAACTGGATCAAATTGAAATGGGACCACACGGGAAGCACCAGCTTTCATATAAAAAAGAATCATCAAAATCGGGTTACCCAGTCGAAAGTTCGGAGGTAACAAACATAAAATAAAAAAGAGTCCAATTGAGAACCTCCTCCTTTTTGGAAGTCGGTAAAAAACGGATCCAAGTCCAGTAGATTCCGACCTAAGTGCATGGCCGGAATTTGCTCATCTCTATTAGTTTCAGGAGAAAGTGTACCGTCCCAAGGGGCTGCCAACTTTAAGATGTTGATCAAACACCGCAACTATTTGATTTTATTTGATGTTCAGAGGATTTAGGCTGGAAACTCAAGTAACTTTATGATCTTCGTGTTCTAATATACGGTAAGTACCAAGAGGAGTGTATTGTTATCCGACTGCCCGACGAGGTAATATTTTTTCGGGGTAAGCATGTCTATGAAAGAAGATTGACGAAAGAAATTTATGTGGCGAGCGTGAATGGGCAAGCCGGGGGTCGACGTAGGCGAACATATCACGATCAAATTGAAGGCCTGTTGAGAAAAGGCCTTATCAAAAGTAAAAGATGTTTGTCAAGATCGTAGCAAGTGGAGAGATGTAGTCTCTGCCTACCCCAAGGACGTTATATAACCCATTAGACCTTATAACGTCCTAGGCCTACCTTTCCCGATATATACTCTGATCTATGAGCCTACCACAATGGGAAAGAAGCGTCACTGTCTGTATGTCAGCATGTCTGTCTCATTCTCTCCTGTCGTCTATTGTTTCGTTGAATTTCGATAACTTTGGCTATATATGAAGCTAAAGAAACTGTTTTTCTGATGAATTTCTAGTGTAATTCCGCTTCTACGTCGCTTCAAGTACAATAAGGAATATGGGATAACTGTTCCCTGTGGGTATTAGTTGTTGAAGTTAATTCAATCGAGTTTAATTTTGCCAAAAATAAAACATTAATTACATAAAAAGAAAACTAACCTAGGTTAGGTTAGTTTAAACAAAAATTAATTAATTCTGAAATATTATTAATGAAGTTAATTTTACCTAATCTGAAACAAAAATTAATTAATTCTGAAATATTATTTAATATAATAATAATGAAGTTAAAAACAGTTTTGAAAATGGACTTTCGCACATTTGCAGTAACGCCTGATTCAATCAAGTATATATGAAGCTGTCAAAAAATGCGAGTAAACCCAGCGTGGATAATTACTATTTTGGCAATTCTGCCGTAAAACCGGTCGTCTAATAGGACCAAAGGACGTACCAGATTTGCGGGTCTTGTTTGCGGTGATTTAGCATAGCTGGTTAAATTGAAGTTAAACGCTTTCCTACATAAATCATCCCTAAATAGTAATAGAGTGCGAAAAATGGCAGCTGGCCCACCTGATGGAAAACGCCTAGGCACTTCTAGGGCTGTCAATGACTGTCAAACACGAATTGTGTTTTATTCGCATAAATATATCCCAGGGCATGTGCCTGCTACAAAATACCCCGGACATTATTTTCTTAATATTTAAATGTAATGTTATGTGTTTTAATATAAAATTACACAGCTATTTCCTTAATTTTCTAATTTTTAATCACCTAAATAATAAATATCTTTGTTTCGAGTCAGACTGTGGAACTAAGCAGCCACAGAATGGTCGCCGCACAACGGAAAGCGACCACTGTGCAGACCTCCAGCCCGATTGTCGGAGAATCGTTAGAGGTCACGGTCCATTTATCGCCTTAATATCATAGGTGTTCGCGATTATAACAACAAAAATAAGTTGCAAAATATTGGTCACGTCAGGAATTAAAATTACATTAAATACACCCGATGATTTCCGTTAACACGTTAGCTGCGGCACCAATTTTTGCATACTTTCCGTTCCTGCGGCACGAGGTTTAATCGGCCCGTACCGTGACCAGACGTTAGGGCGACACGCGGTCTATTAGACCCCACCTCCTTTTACAGACTAAAATCCATTTTCTGGCGCGAAATCAAAGATAAATGAGAATTTTGGTCCTTATTGATATAGACAGTGAATTGATGAACCCTAATCCGCCGTCGCCCCGGGATCTGATGGCTAGTTTAGGAATTATTAGCAAAACAAAATATGGGATCTTATACACCTCGTAACGCACTGAAATAGGGCAAATTTTCGCTGCGATTAGTGATGGGAAAAATAATATCGACGTTTTTAAACTGTCTTAACTACGCAACGACTTGACCGATTTTGATCAATTATATCTCATTAGATCGTTTTAAGGGCAAAACCTGGCAAAACAACACAAAGCTATCAAAGGATACATTTTTTTTTAAATAATCTAAATTGTGCTTGAAGGTGCCATAAAGAAAAAAAAAACGGCCAAGTGCGAGTCGGACTCGCGCACGAAGCGTTCCATTCTATACCATTAAGAGGCACCTATTACAGACTTATTATTGGAAAATAATGGATTACGGTTTATGCATAAGGTTTATCTTTCTATTTGTATATGAAAATCTTAATGCGGTTCACAGAATAGAAAAAAAAGGCAACCAGAAGTAGAAAAGAAACTGTCCTATTTATTCTGCCTCGGGCTTTAAAAATACAATTATTAGAACTTGAATTAACATTAAAAAATCAGTATCAATATACTTTTTTTATAAAAATCTCAATATATATGTTGTACTTATTTATGAGTGTTTTTCATTGAAACAGGGTAGACAATAAGATTTTTTGCACTGAGTGCACTGAGTCACAATCTTTTTGGATTTTTTATCAGCTTCACGAGATGGTAAAAATGTGCGTAGTTTTTGGGAACAACCAACACATCTTCTCCTTTTTTCACCCTCTTCGAGGCAATGGCGTGCGCTTTCAGGTGCTGAAAAACAATCAATCGACGTGATGCACAACACTGGTCGCGGGAAGCTCGCGTTGAGTGCGGTACGAGGTCAGGGGGGATATGGGACGTTTTAGCCTCGTTTCGCACTGCATTAAAATTATATTAATTCAGTGCGGCACGAGGCCTAAGACATCCGGTACCAAGGTAGGTACACCACCGAGTCCGGAACCATTAGTGATCTCAAATATATATTTATCTCTTTCCTACACTGGACCAAACCAAAGCTATGCCATTCGCACGACAGAGAAATTAACTTTTTTGCTTGCCGCACCACAGGGAAGTTGCATCAGGGGTGATTTAGGCCTCGCTTCGCACTTAACGTGTTAAAGGTGGGTATTTAATTTCAACTTCAATTATTTGATTAAAATCTTTCTCAATCATACCCAACTTTTGAGTTGGAGGTTTACCAAATGCACAGATATACACAACAGATCTGTGACCAAATGGGATACTTACCAAACGGGATGTAGCCAAAATAAAGAATGTGTATTTATGCGTTTTTTTTTCTTTCTAGCAAGTGAAGTGAAGTGTGTTGCAGTGGCCACAATAAAATGGTACCTCGCAATGTAGTGCACTGTCACCTTACGTAGTCCATTTATTTAACTAACACGGTACATCCAATTACATTAGATAAATTATTTAAATATTACAAAATTATATAATTCGTCATTACAATAACCAAAATTCAATGCAAAATATATTAACAAACAATACAAAATTAAAAACAATAGTAAAATTAGTGACAAATTACAGATAATCAAATTACGGATGATAAATTACAGATAATCAATTAATGTCACGAAAAGTCAAAATGCATATAAAATTAAATAAAATGTCAAAAAATCAATAATAAAACGTAAGTAATGTATACCTATTCCATAATGGTTTTATTTAATGTGTAGAGACAAAGATGTGGTTATATTGTCATTATGTAGAGGCAACCCTATCCCAGTCTATTACACCTGGAATAGTGCCCAAAACATCAGCAATTCAGTACCTTAATAAAAGATATTCTGAAAACGGTACACGTTTCCAGAATTTCTTGCTAGTGCGTGCTTTTTGATGAAAGCTCTATTATTTCTAACAAAGGTTGTCTGTTGAACCGATACGAGTAGAATTGAGACAATTCTGAAAATTCTTAACTGATTTGTTATTAACCTCATTTTATGTAAAGGAGTTTATTTTAGTAAAAAGTTAGCGGTAAATGAAAATTTGGATATAGATATTCTTTTTAAAACGCTGGAAGTTTAAAACTTTAGGCGGCACAGCTTCCTTTAGGTATTAGGCGAGTCTAGTGCTTTCGCTCAGTCGAATGAAAAAAGTTAAAAACTACTACTACTAAAAAACACTCGACAAAACAGCTAAAAAATGGCTTAGTCCGAGCAACCTAAGGATGGCGAGGATCGGAGGTAGAAGGCATTACATCAGTGAATAAATTATGTTAATCTTATGTAAACCGTATATTCTAATAATAATACATACTAAGAAAGTGCAGCACACCTCTCGACACCCTAAGCCACCCACGCCAATGTTGCCTCTGCGGTTTCAATATAGGGCAGCCTTTATCGCCCATTTAGTGGATAGCAAGCAAACGATAGCTACGAGTAAGGTATCCCGCCACAATATTTTGACATGAGGCTTTTAATTGGCGGCTGCCGTACCTCATACCATAGACTAGCTAAACACACTCAAGAATTCACCAAAATAGCCCAGAAGTTTTTTAATCCTTTACTGTACAATAGTTTTATATCTATTACCCCCCCCCCCCTTTCACACTTTTTTCAGACATTCCATAAATGTTTAAACAGGGCCTGTTGGTGTTGGCTACGGCCCCACCAATGCCTCTCAACAATCCAGGCTAGACCCGTGAATAAAAATATATTATGCATGCATACATTGAAAAAAACAGACAAGTGCGAGGCCATAAATAAAGGTTGAAATATTAAAGACAAACTTAACAGACAAAGAAGGTGACTCTATAACGGTTTGTTTTTCTTTTTGAGGTACGGAACCCTAAAAAATCGATCTAGTTATTATGATGACTGATGACAACCCAACCACTTTGTTTACGACTGTTCTGAATCAAGTTTAGTATTTAAAAAAACAGCGAACCATAGATTAGATATATTTATTGATAATTATAGGAATTATAAGTCAGGTAAAATAAAAACATAAAAATGGTAATTAAAACGGGCATATAAATCGTAATTAATTTTGAGAGGCGCGAAGTCCCGGCTGGCACACAATTTGAAACGATCCATTCCGGGAATAACTCTTTCCTAAGTAGGTACCCAACTAAAAGTCAATTGATAAGTAAGTAAAATACGTACGCTACTTTTGCGCAAAAATCACTGAAGCAATACCTCAAGTCTTTGTTTTGGCTTTGGTTTGATAAACAATTCCAAATCTTATCATATCCTAGCAAGGTCTAATATGGAAAATTGTCGCTGGTTTTCCTGGAAAGTACTGTATTCATAGCGTGAAGATCCGGTGATAAAGGCTCGCTGGTGTATGCTGTGACATACATGTGACCAAGGACCTTATAAAACCCAAGTTTGTATAAAGTCCTTGACTGTAACTAATTGGACTTAAGCAAATGTCTCATTGGATACGCGAAATACCTATATATGGGACGTGTAAAGAGGTATGATGCGTTTTAAAGATATTTCAAGATAACGTTTTTTTTCACACATCTTTCTATTTTTAGGGTTACGTACCGAAAGAGTGCAATTGGGACCCTATAACTAAGCGTACGCTGTCTTTCTGCCTGTCCTATCTTTTAACGTCTGTTATATCGAAGTCCGTTACTTTCGAACCATAATATATAGCCTAGCCAGTTGAAATTTTCACAGAATGCGGGTTTTTTTGTGATGCGGATTAAGTAATAAATAATAATAAAGTCAAAAAGTAAAAACTAAAGGGGGTCGAAGTACGAATCGGTGATAAATTTCTGCTCACCACCAAGTTAAGCAACGGTGGGGCTTGACGGGAAATATCATATACTATACAATATTACCATCAAAAAGCTAGTGAAAGTGATCAAGTCTAACCTACTGTATTCGTTCAGCTTTTTATAACGTTAGGGAACTGTCCGACGCATGTTTTTTTCATATTAATCGTGTAAACTCAAGTATTACTTAGGTAATTACCCATTCACTTAGGCAACTTAGATATATTAAAATTTCTCATTCAAAGCCACAAGCGACATGTCGTGGTCACATGCCTCATTCTGCGGTCGCTTTACTCTTAATTACCTCCATTACCCAGTAAAAGTTTGCAAAACGAAGTAAGATACGAATTATGCAGAAATTACTCAAGACAAGGTAATTTCAGATCGTAATTATGACTATTTAAATTACATCAACTGAAAAATACGAAGCGTGACGTTTTGCAGTTAGATCAACACTAATCAGCAGCCATCGCACTCACACATTTCTAACATTTTAAAGATAAAAATTACTAAGAGTTAAAATAAAACCGATGGACCGAAGAAAAGTTCTTGAGTGGAGACCACGAACAAGAAGACGCAGCGTAGGTAGGCCTCCCACTAGATGGACCGACGACATATTGAGAGTCGCGGGCATCCAGTGGATGTAGATGGCAGACTATCTTTCAGTGTGGAGGTTAAAGGGAGAGGCCTACGTTCAGCAGTGGACGTCTTCAGACTGATGATGATTTATCCTTATCAGTATGGATGAGTATCACAGTACACAGTCATCCTCAACCGATGGAGCCCAAATTTTGCACTATTTTGTGCCGGACACAAAAAGAGGGGTGTTATAAGTTTAACTGGTGTATCTGTCTGTCTGCACCGTATAGCTTCCAATCGGCTGAACCAATTTGGACTTAGTTATTTTTTGTTTGAAAGGTGAGTGATCGAGTGTTCTAGGCTATGAATCAGCCGTTTGAAGCTCTTTTGTCGGTGTTTTTATTTATTAAAATTTTATAGTGTATCTTCAGAAATGTAGAAAATGTGCATAAGAGTTAGCTTTGGCCGATGAGCGCGGCCGCGGACCTTTTTTTACAAACTCTACAAAATCGCCAGCAACACGCAAAACGCGAACGTTAATTCAACCATTAGCACTAGATAAGATAGGTACGCTAATTGTAAAGGGAAAGCACAACATGTTCTTTTTGTGAAATGCAACAAACCTACATTCTAAAACCTATGCACAAAGGAGTTCAGTCCTACATACTTAAATGTTGATACTCAGTGGTCATGCCACCCGCATTGCTCAGAGTATGCAGCGTTAGAACTTGATAACTAACTGGGTTTGTACGCAATGGTGTTAAATATAAGTTGAGGTAGATATGTGGATATTATTATATTCATGCTGCCACCCATTTTACCCCAGTTCACTCTAGCTGCTAGCCGATGCGACGTCACACTGACATTAGCACATGACATCTGACTGCAAATTTAGCAGTCAGACCTGCATGAGCGGACATCCGGTCCGCTCAGGTCTGACAGTATGTTTATCTCTTTCTGACAACGGGGTTCTATATATATATATCTGTGATCTTTTAACCTACATAGTGACATAAATAAAGTTCCGTAAGTTCTATGATGTCTCTATTGGTTAAATGTCATTGCTTGTACGGTAACGACTGAGCCAAATGGCCATTGTAATCATTATAAACTACTCTGACTATGGCCCTGAAATCGCGAAAAAACAACAAATTACAAACGACATGACATTTTATGTATGAAATCCTCAATTTCATAGAATCATTCCTTTAATTACCAATCACTTCCTCAACTGTGTACAAAAACGCCTATACGTAAGAGAGACCTTCTCCTGAAAGATAATTTAATATTAGAGCTAAGTTATACTAAACTAGCTGTACGCGCGACTTCATCCGCGATTTCTTCAGAAAAAAATAGCCTATGCCGTCCTCATGATACATACTAATACTTCGCAAAATTTTATCGAGATCGGTTAAGCCGTTTAGCCGTGATTATGTAGCAAACAGACAGAGTTACTTTCGCAATTATAATATTAGTTTGATTTTCATCAGTACTAAATATATTTGCCCCAACAACGAAATCCTGCATCCGCACCTGTCGTTGTGGAGATTATAATGATGTAGACGTGAGGTATCGACGCATGCAGCATGATCAGATTTCGGAATTAATTTAGGCCTAGGGCAATATTAGATCATCGTGCAGTATAGGGTATATGAGCTTCATTAGCATTATAAGCAGTGCAGTACCTACTCTATTTGTATTCTGGGGCCTTACCCTTAGCTCGAAAAGTTTTATCCGCATAGGTGTTATTTCTCTAAACGGTACCATTAACTACGATAAGCGGTAGTTAACAGTAGTTTTATATGATAGCCGCGGCTATCAAACAACTACCTACCTGCTTATCGTAGTTGATGGTACCGTTTAGACAAATAACACCTATGCGGGTCAACTTTTCGAGCTAAGGGTAAGGCCCCTGTACTCACAACATGAGATTCAATTATTTTTAACAGAATTAAAAATTCCTCAATTCAGTTATATAATTTTAAAAAAAAATTGAAAGAAATATACTTTCGGATTGGTCCCGTAGAAATTTCATCAATCGTTCAAGAAAATGAAATTGCGTATTTACTGATTTCGAAGTCGAATCCGGAAAAATCGGGTTTTTCTAGGCAAGCGTGCTCCAACGTAGACCGCATCATCGCAGTAAAACCGCGGGGTTTACCTAGTAATATAATAAAGGAATCTTGTGACTTAATCCTCATAATTTTCAGTATTTGTATTATATACTAGTCGTCCGGCCCAGCTTCGCATGGGTGTAAGCTCGGCCTTCGGCCTCGCTACAAAATATAATAAAAATAGCCTATGTCACCCGGGGATAGTGAAGCTTCCCAACAGTGAAAGAATTTTTCAAATCGGTTCAGTAGTTTCGGAGCCTATTCAGTGCAAACTAACAAACAAACAAACAATCAAATCTTTCCTCTTTATAATATTAGTATAGATAAATAGAGAATCAAAATTTTAAATTAGTGCTATCGCGTAGCGTAGAGGTTTCAGTGACACCACAAGCAAGCAAACAAGTTCTTAATCGCCATACAATCGTTGCCTCTTTTACTTGCCTGTGACGTTGCATTCGAGTTCAATAGACCGTTTGTAGTCAAGCCACGTGTACAAGAACTTTTTTTTTCTGTAGCTCAGGACATCATTTTGTAGTACAAATACACACACACCTTTAAAATACACTATAAATTTGTCTATAAAACAGTTTTTATCCCAGATAATGTCACTTTGTGTCATTTCTTGTCTATAGAGCGCCCTTCATTTCCACGCTATCTTTAGAAAATTTTGCAGAAGACCAACACATACTGCATACTAAAACTTCAAAGATACGTGCTCTATTTCTAAAATTATGCAAAGTGCAAAACATTTCATAGAAAGTCCGGTGTCCTATGTTTGCTCCATCACGCGAGCCTGATAGCTAGCTCCTGCAAGCAGGTAGCTGATAGCAGCTATCTGCTTTGGCTGCCAGCATCGTTTCTACAAAGTATTAACTTTCCCCAGCACTCTACAATCATTCGTATGCTAAATAACCGTAGTTGTACTCAGACGCAGTACACGTAGTATGCAGTATGAGAGGTCACGTTTGAAAAAACATGAGAAATGATGCGGACGTCACATGGTAGGAATACCTTAAATGTACTTAGATACGCTGACCATGCTTTATATCTATACTTCTAGACTTTCTACACTTTTTTATTATAAATAGGTAACGTTTGTGTGTCGAACGAGGGAATCTCTAAGAGCCGTAACAGACACGTCAACATGACTGATGAACAGCCGTCCAATTAACGGAAGAGAAAGAGTTTTTTTTTTTCTTTTCTTTCTCTCCCGTTGGTCAGACGGCGGTTCGTCAGCCAAGTTCGATACGTCTGTTACGGCTATAAAACTACAGAACCGATTCAAAAAATTTGCCATTGATAGAAAGCTACACTATTCCTGAGTGACATACGAGTAGGCTTTATTTAAAATGCAAGGGTGGCAATCGTTTATTCAACCATTAAACCAATGGAGCGGTGTATAAGTAATTTTACTAAAAAGTTTTTTATTTAAAAAAAATATGCTACCAGTCTCTTCCTCAGATTTTGTCGCTGTATTTATTTCCCTCAGATTTAAGGGCTGTTGGACGAAATAAGATAAATATTACGAGAGGACAAAACAAGATTTTATGGATTGTGAACCGAAACATTGGCCCGCATAATATGAATAAATTATCTATTCAATATGTTTTATTATATCATGCATTTCCCGATACTAATTCCTTATTTCATTTACTCAAAATATTAAAGTTATGCTTGATACCTATCAATCATAACTTTAATATGCAAAAAATGTCTCATGCATAAATCCATTTTTAAAATCAGAAATCCATTAGAATAATTATGCAAAACGAATCTATCTCATATAGCAATCAATTCATTCTGGCTATTATCATCGTTTTATACACCTCACCCCAAAAAATCTGTCTAATCTAAGAGTTTAACAATGAGCCAAAAACCCAATGGGTCAGAACTTTATCACAAAACATAATCTATACTAATATTATAAAGAGGAGAGATTTGTATTTTTGGATGTTTCTAACGAAATAACTCAAAAACTACTGAACTGATTTCAAAAATTATTTCACTGTTGGGAAGTTGCAGTATCCCAGGGTGACATAGGATATATTATATTTTGTAGCGAGCTTACACCCGAGCGAAGCCGGGGCGGGTGGCTAGTATTAACTAAACCGAGAAAACAATTATGAAACTCTAGTTTTAAATGTTTTTTTTAACGTAGTACTTATTAATATTAGAAATTTAAATAAAACACTTTTAACGGATTTTACCGCGTATATTTTACAATATTTTAATTTTGTGTTCACAAGAAATCATTATTTGATTAAGTTCTTTATTATTCCAAATGTGAACATAGTTTTCTCATGAAACAGGTAGATAATAATTCAGTTTGTCTTAGATTCCCTACTGACGTCTTCCTGTAAGGTAACCATTTCCATACGAATCAAGCCGACCCACATGTGTGCCGGTGCTTTACCGAACGCTATTGCGACTCCGAAATGGTATCGAGACGTAAATCTGAAGCGTACTTAGATACGGAGGCGCAATTACCTGCAGTCACAATAAATTCTTTGGCAAACATTATGCTGAAGCTAGAGTGGTGCTTCTTTAGGTGAGGTTCTTGTTTACCTTATCAGTTATTTATGGAGAACGCAATTAGGCTTAGGTGCGGATAACGGGTGAGAGTAAGCCACTTTGTTTTAAACTAAGATTATGACTTAGACTTGTCTTGTTTTTAGTATAAAGAAACGAAGAACCTCCACTGTGGTGATCGGTATGAGGTGAGTTGATACGTAGCGTAATGTGTCTTTTAAGCTGAAAGTCCCTGGTTTGGTTACGGGCTGGGTAGAATGTGGTTAATATTGGTTATGGGTCGTTGTCTTAGTTGTCCGTGTTATATTTGTACTGTTTTTTTATATATAATTTCTCATTAATTATTTTTTCTGTTTTTTTTATAATTTACTTTTTTTTTCTTTTACCGAGACTTCGCTACCCTCGCGACCTTATAAAGGCATGGCGACACCCCAGGGGTTCGCGACCCACAGTTTGAAAAACACTGTTCTACGGCACAGGAAAACATGGGTCGTTGTCTTAGGTGTATTATCTATTCTGTGGTTGTGCGTGTTATGTTTCATTTAACCTACGGCACAGGAAAACTTTAGAGTCCCTTCTTACTTTAGAATTTTTACCTGTAGTGACCTGTGATCGAAGTACCTACGAATTTTCGTTACGTATCGAATTCCATGCAAATTTCTAATTTAAAATTTGTATGAAATTCAATAGGTATTTTACGTATCGAATATTCGTACTTGGCCCACTGTACTAGGGAGAAATGAGTGTATTTTTTTAAGGCATCTCTAGAACCGATTTACTCGCAATTTGAAGACACCCCAGAATATAAACATCCATTCAGAAAACGCATTCTTAAGATTAGCAGTTTGCACAATAAAAGTAAAATCAAAGCGCTACGTTTATATAGAGAACCCACATAAATACTTATTTCTAACATACCAAAATGGAAAAGGTCTTGCTTGAGCAAAGCCTCGCTTTCCCATATCACCCGTATCAAGACAAACTTTTATTAAATGACCCTAAACTAGGCACCCGTGTGCCGAGGGACCCGTAAACCACGACCCAGAAACACGCAACAAATTTACCCTAAGTAACTGAATTACAAATATTTACTCCGCTGCTTGATATTGAAAATTTGAAACCCTTCGGCACAGTGACTCGGATCTCTATATGACTACACTTTGCGATCTTCCTCCCAAATATTTGTTCAAGCAGTCTGTATAAATATTTGTTGCTTCGAAGGCTCGCAACCAACCTCCTTTCCTCGCACTCGAAGTAATAAAAGCAAAGCATCCACATTCAATTATGGAAGAACGGTTCAGGAAAGCCTCAAAATGGCAATATGGACAATATGGGCAATCATAAACACAAACAATGTTCATTTTATGATCATTTTTCTAAACGCGACAGACAATGAGACTTCCATCAATCACTTGCAACAATAGGCATAGACAACTGCCCATAGACGTAGTCGCTGGTGTATAATCTGTGCCAGAGGCCTGATTACTTTTTCTATTTGGTTACCGCGGCAAACTTAGCCGTGCAGTCGAGGTTTGGCGCCGGCCGGCACCGGCATTCTGTTCTTTCTTTCCTTTTTTGTTTTCCGCGTGGTTGGCGCATTCAGCCTGCTGCCTGTCTAATAATTAATTAAAGCCGCTATTTTTAATGTTTCTAGAATTAAAATTGTATTTTTCGTTGCAATAATGTCTGCTTCAAGAGGGTAAAGCAGATTTAGACTAGGTATAGTTGCTTTTTATGTCTTTAAAATAGCCGTTTAAAGCCAGACTAATGACACGACAAGTCTGACCAAAATTTAACCAGCCAATTTTGTCTCAAGCAAACGGTGAGAAGAAGGTGTCTCTAGATAGGACAACACTGAATGTTTTTTTTTTTTCGGCCAGTTCTGGGCTAAACCCATCAAGGCTATCCGCCTCGTCTTCGTACTTTATGCCCCAATAAAGTAGTAGAGACTACTTCTGCTAGACCTAGAGGCTTCTGCTGAGATTTAGAAACAACATGAAAATATACATTCCACCACATTATATCACTTATCCACACTCGAGCACGTTTACGGACACGTAATCAATCCACCATTATTGCAAATTAACTCTCAAAAACATACAAGTATAGGAAAATAATAAAATGAGGCGACATGTTTTTTCTTTTTTCACGTTGACGCCAAAACTTCTGGCATTACCAAAAGCTATAATGTGGCCATTATAAAGAAATGATTAATGAAAAAAAATTTGTCTATGGAAACAATTTTTCCGTTCGCATTCCTAACGTGGTATAAAGAACTCTAGCTAGATAATAGACTTCGTGGGAAGTGTACCGAGTGTATTGAATGATCATTTTTTGGGCCGCTAATGGTTTTTCATAGGTTTTTAGTTGCATCATGTGTTAATGGCGGCCATGCGAATGGTTTGTAATGGATTTACTTATCTCCAGATTGAAGCTTTAGATCTTGTAACTTGTTAACCGATCTGTGGGCGGAGTCTTCGACCAAAATAAAATGAATGGACGGGCCCAGTAGAAGCGCATTTTTGAAGATTACAAAATGAGCGCCAGCGCTCACTTCGTTTCAGTCGGTCTCTAGCCGTAGGAAGTGAAACACGAGTCTTTTGTTACGCGATAACGAAACATCTCACAAAATTATGAATTCGTATGCTTTACCGAAGTGTAAATACACAAATAAAACCTATATCTATTTTTTGTAACAAATATACTGTACAACGAGCCTACATGTTCTTTATCGCATTTTCGTTGGCACACAAAAAAAATTGTCATAAAAATGTTCGTTGATAAATTGCCAAAAATAATTGATAGAAGATTGGCTGGTAGGCACACAACATTTAGCTGCTGTAATTTGTCATAAGGGGGAGGCCTTATGACAAATTACAGCAGCCGAACTTTCCAACTAAACCACAATAAGTAACCAAACAATAGAATTACAAAAAAATATCAGAGCAATAAAAATGTAAATACCCCAATTGAGTTCTACGCCGGCGGAATCTATGTAAAAACATGCATCGGGTCTTACAATAAATATATAGACATGTTTTATTCAAAGGAGCTCCGAAACAATATACCAGAGCTTATTGAATAGGATGAAACGTGAAACTTTTATACTGAAATAAAAATTCATAAAGCCAATGGAACATATCCATTCATTCTGGCTGTTTACCATGACACTCAGTAGAACATGCGTCAGAGTTACGACTTACTATGTCACTGCGGAAATAGAAGATTTTTACTTTACTTATAGTGTTTTACTTTACTGCTTCTGCAGTAAAAATAAACTATTTTGCAGTATCTTTAACTTTCTCTTCTTTCGATAGTAGTTGCCTTGATATCAACCTTTCTTTCAATTTCAAACGCTGCTTTGCACCTTTCCTGGTATATGGTTTTTTTCCTCCGTCGGGGTCGCACGTTTTGTTTAGGTATAATCATCAGCTTTTGATTCGGAGCTCCTCAGATACGTAGGCGCGTAGGCTTCTGTGTAGTTTCGGAAACAATACGTTTACCTCGTTACATCACTTTCCCACACTCGAGCTCATATACAAACACTTAAATAAGATTAGGAACATAACACAAAAAGCCGACATGACATCTTTTTTCCACATTTGCGCCAAAACCAGCGAAGTTGGATAACTACTTCGCTGGCCAAAACTGCACTTGTAGAAATTGTAGTATATTTTCATGGTAAGATAATTTCTTAGGGGCCACTTTAATAACTAAAGAGTTTATATATCTTCCACAAAATAGGTTTTTTTCACAGACATATAATATGTCTGTGGTTTTTTTAAACAATTTCGAAAACAGGTTTCTTTGTTTTATGTAAAATTTGGCCGATGACGGCATATCATCTGGAACCACAGATCTACTTATACTCGTATGTATCTGGAACAAATGTGTCATCCGCCTTTGGTATATGAAAGGTGCATTGATAAATTATACCATCTCTTGTTCTCTCATTATAGACGAAACTATGAATTTGCTGCACAGATATAAACATGACTCCGACCCGTTGGAGTTCAGCTATTCTAAACTGAGCTCCGCTTCACTTACTTCCATTTCATTGGAATTTGTACTAGGTAGGTATTATATGAATTTTGTACTAAATATCTGGGACATTATTGCACGCATGGTCATCTGACCCCAAACTAAGCAAAGCTTGTAATATGGCTGCCAGAGACTGATATACGTAGGTAATATAATATTTTTAAATACATACTTAAATAGATATTAACACCCTGATATATGACAAACATAAATGTTCATCACACAAATGTTTGTCCTAGGTGGGAATCGAACCCACGCCCCCAAGCGCAAAAGGCAGGTACACTACCAGCTGAGTTAACGGGGCTGTAAATATTAATAAATTTCAAATAACTATAACAACTTTCCTTTAGACATTACAAGTACCCAAATCGAGCACAAGTAAACATGGACAAATTAGTTTCAAAGTAAAATAACCACATCGATCTTTCTCGATCACTTGCCCTAATTTCACAACTTCAATAGCGTTATTAGAAACCTGAAGAGTTTCATCAAATTAAGTACACTCGAAGTACCCTGAAGTCCAATTAAAGCTATATATTATGTTACTAAAGTTTACCCGCGTGGGTAATTACTTTGAAAATAAAAACCTTATGAATATTGAGTCGTTAGTATAGGAAGACTACTCGAGTCATGTCTAAAAGAAGTAAAATAACTCGGGACTAACTTCTATAAGTCCTTAGCTGGATGTTAGCTGGAGTTATAAGTGAATGAAGGTGAAAATAAAAATGGGGTAAGTAGAAATTGGTATAATAAAATCAATTATTTATTTATTAAACTTGTTATGTTGACCATGTACTGATAATGATGTGATACAATAATATTAAAAATTCAAACTTTTGGAAGAACTCGCGAGTCACACAACGGGCAATGGAGAGAGCTACGTTCGGAGTTTCTTTGCGCGATAAAATCTGGAACGTAAATATTCGCCTAAGAACCAGAGTCACCGACATAGCTATTAAAATCTGCAAGTTGAAGTGGGAATGGGCAGGCCACATTGCTCGAAGAACTGATTACCGATGGGGAAGAAAGGTTTTTAAGTGGAGAACACGAACCGGAAGACCTCCAGGTAGGCCTCCCACTGGATGGACCGACGACATTGTGAGAGTCGCGGGCATTCAGTGGATGCAGATAGCAGGATGTCGTTCAGTGTGGAGGTTAAAGGGGAGGCCTATGTTCAGCAGTGGACGTCTTCTGGCTGATGATGATGATGAGGACAATAATATTATTCAGAATAATTTCTGACTAGTTTTTTTTTACAAGTAGATATGTTATGCCTACCTACATGTTATGTCGTGTACACATGTTATGTTACATTTTTTTTAACTGCATTGATTATTTATATAAATAAACTGATTTTATAATTTTATTCCTTAAACTTTGATAATATACATCAAGTATAAAACTCATGACTCAGTTTAGGTCAAAGAACTAATAGGATTCAAACGACCCTTCGAAATAATTCAAAAGACTCGTGATTCGCGAGCTAATTAGTTAAGAGTCTTGCGAAAAGATTCTAGTCTCGAAATTAAGACTAAAAGACTCGTGTTACAACTCACAACACTAAACCCAATCCCAGTCTTAAGATAGGTATATGCCTACTGTAGATCGGTATCATATTTCCGTAGTAATCGATTTGTATTCAATGCAGTGACTCCCGTCGCTAAACGGTGAAAGTATTAGAAAACGTCAGGAAAAAAGGCAGTTTTTTGATATCGTCGGAATATAAGAACATCAATGGTAACGTTCTAATGTGTTTTTAATAGCTAACCACCAAACAAAATCAATTACGGGCAAAGATGCGCACCGCCAGCCTATTTCGGCCACAGTTTCGTAAAATGTTACCCGCTGGCTATCGCGCAAAAAAATGCCGCAAAACTGTTTATAATTGCCATGAAATCACACAGCAATGCAATCGCACAGAGTTAAAATTTAAATATGAAATCTCGCTGTGACTAAATCGCCAATACGAGAACGAAAGAATTTACTTGGAATCGGCAGTCGGGCTGACCTGCAGAAAACAATAAAAGCAACATGTGTGAGACATTATTTGAAACTTCGCTCGAATACTGCATTGTCAGAGTCACGTCGGAACCGACGTCTGCATAGCTACGATACTCAAAAGTACTCACAGCTCAATATTAGCCTTACAAAAGCAATAAGAAAAAATGTACAACAAAAAGAGTCCGATGTCACGCCCATGCAGTTCCGAAGGTTCTCACGCGATCCCGAGCAAACAAAGCTCTCACCGTGTCATTGCAACCTCGCCCTTAGCGATTACTTTCTTTGACACACGATCCATCTCCTTTTCAGAGCGAAACCTATCATCACGGGTTCGTGAGATGCAGCAATGGATGGAAGTTTAGATGGGCAAGGATGCGCCGTAAGGCTTCGTAACAAGGCTGACCACAGTACGTCTGCCTATACAATAAGAAGAGTACAAACAGCCGCGAGGTTCGACACGTTTGTATGCAAGTTACAAATTCTACCATCCCGTGGGAACTGACCGCGGGCGATGTGATAAATGCTCAGTTTGCCTAAAGTACTAAGCATGCCTGTGCTCGGCTAATATCGCCATAATTACAGGACCAGGGAAATATGGAGAAGGGTCATGGTTGCGACCAATCATACGCCCCGGACACGAATTATCCGAATGATAGGGATTTATGTAGGCGAGAATAATGATAGTACTGAAACATCTTAGCGGTTCGGTTCGTTTTTTTAAACAAATGATTTATTAAAGAGGGATATTGGGGTGGATTGGATACCCCAAATTATGTGTCAAAACTTTACAAACGAATGATTTAGAAATTGTAATGAAGAAGAGTGGAATTATATAAAACGGTTGTTTATTGATTTATTATTAAAATAGGCCACATACATCAAATATCTGTGTGTATCACTGAAGTGATATTTTTTTTTCGTTTTTACCGTGTGTATCTGTGGCATTGTAGCTCCCAAACGGCTGATTCGATTTAGATTAAGTTTTTTTTTGTTTGATTGGTGACGTTCTTCTTAGCTATACTTCAAAAAAAAATTCGGCCATTCGAAGACTATCAGCTCTTTAAAGTTATATGATTATTTACGGGATATTTACCGTGGTAAGGTTGTGGAAGGAGCTCCCGATATTTCGGTGCAGTTACATGCACCATGTTCACGGGAAGACCCGGGTGCATGTAACTGCACCGAAATATCGGGAGCTCCTTCCACAACCTTACCACGGTAAATATCCCGTAAATAATCATATAACTTTAGTGAACAACCGTGATAGTTTAAAACAGTGTTTATCAGCTCTTTTATCGGGGTTTTTAATTTTTTTATAATACCTGTATACTTGGTTGCATAGATACTTACTCGTATATACCCTTGGCTTGATATATTGACAGGATTTTTATCCCGAATTGATTTAAAGTTTCGAAGGGAATATTCACACGACTGAAACCGCTGCTGGTAAGTATACCTCAATACTTAAATTAGTATTTATGCAGTAATAGGAAGATGACCAGAACTCAATAAAATTTGTTTTCATAACTACAGCTCTTCTTGCGTCGTGATGACAGGATATGAAAGGGTAATTGTTAATAACAGTGCTCCCTAACAAGGAAATTAATCCGGAAGCCAAACAATCGAGCGAGTGTTTAGCTAATACAAAATTGGATCGGTTTCCTGCGCCCGCGCCGCCGTCCCGCGCACTGAAGTAAGCGATTAAAAATCTGATAAAGGCGAAATGGACGCTCAGTCTCTCAGAAAAATTACTTGTATGGCGACCATAGTAAAAAATTAAATAAAATACTTGAAAAATTAAATCAGAGACCCCAAGAAAAAAAATATGCGAAAATCTATCATTAATATATTGTTTTTTATGTCAAACTAGCTAACGGATAAATGGTAAGCGATCACCGTCGCCTATGGACAATTACAGTCCTATCAAAGCCTGCTATCATGAAGTATGGCGCTTACCACCAAGCCAACGACTTCGTCGAGTTTTACAACAAAGCCAAAGTTGTGTGCTTTCAACGTGCAGCGTTCGGTCACCTAACGATACTTAAGTATCTAAAATGATGTCACAATATAAATATTTTTGCCACTGCTGGTCAAGCACGCATACCGCGATTAAATTTTATCCACTCTTTTTCCCGCGAGAATGAGACAGACGTATCAATATTCAAGCTTTGTCACGTTTACGCACGAATAAAAGAAGTTGACAATATTATATTGCGCGCGTGCTGAACCTTCTAGACAAGATATTAAAGTAATTTTATTCCGCTACCGTGAAATAAAATTATCTAAAATAGTGTAAATATTATGGTTCGTGTAATATTACACACGGTACCGCTCGAGCTTGGCTCTAGATTATAGAAACAAGCATGAAATCTTCCATATAAATAAAAAATTAATCGCCGAAATTAATGTACGCGCAAAACTACCGAACGACTGCACTAAATTGTATTTCTTTTTTTGTGTGTTCGTTATTATCAGAACAAGGTTTTTATAAAAGAAAAAAAAAACGAACAGATTTTTTTGTGCTTTACTACCCAAGCGAAACCGCGGGCAACACCTAGTTTAAAATATATTCCTACGTATATTCAGTGTTTGTCACATCACTGAAGCTTTGAACAAGATTTTGGTGACCCGATATTTCGCCTCTATTTGCTTGACTGCTGACTGCTTCCTCAAGAGGTGCACTGAAGCGAGACTCAAAGTGACAGTTGTTTATTCTGTGCCTCCACGTAGGTCCGATCTCGTTGTAAAAACAAATATTAGTTGTACGACCGACGTTTTTTGTCGCTGTGATTAGCTCCACGTTCCCTTTTGGGAATCATTGGGTTATAAGTGTGAAGGCGCTAAGTGACACCGAAAACTGGAATGCGGCTCAATGATTTGCCTTTTACACCTTTTAATTTCGAAGCTCTTGAGATGCTATATTTGATGTGAACCTGTGAATGGTGGCTAAATTATATAACCGAGTAAGCGCGACCCGGGCTCCAATACACAATAATAAGTTCGACTATGTAGAGTTAACGTGAGGTTATTCCAAATTTTAAATAGTTAAATAACAATATTTGAGCCAGAAAAAAATTACGTGTCATAGATATATCTGTGTTTGAGAAAAAACCGTGGTTCAAAACACCATAGGATAAACTTTACTCGAAAAAAAAAACGAAACAAAGTCGATTTAGTAGAATTTAAATTATTCCGTTTTATGCTCTGATGAAAGCTCATAAATGCCAGGAAATCACATGTATTGATAGGTAATTGTATTCAACCATGTTCTCTTTTGATAGTTTTGTGATTGTTCGTTCGTTTTTTATAGAAATTAAAAACTTAAAATGGTCGTGAAAAGTTGCGCGCACCGCGCTCAGACACGCGCCAGTTGGATAACCTGTCGTTAACGCACTATAATCACACCAAAGTTTGAACTCTATGTGCATCACCGTTTTTACGATAGAGACTTCGAAAAACACAACCTTTCTCGCCGAGAGAGAGAGGATGGGCGCTAAAACGATTTTTTCTTCTTTTCTGTGGTGCTAATCCACTATGCTGACCCAGTCAGTGCATGTTGGTGAATATTATTATTTCCTTGAATTTTTGAGACTACTTTGACATACTGGTTTTCTCACGAAGTTTATACGAATATATCGAGTGAACAACACCCAAGCACGGATGTGTTTATTTAAAACGTTAGGGTGAAAACACACGACGCGCGACGACGACTTAGCGAGTTCAGCGATGCGACACAAAACACGTCTCTAGAATTTTACTACATATCATAGAGGAGGTTCTGAAATCTTTATTTATTTAGTAATACACAAATAGGTACTTGTCACAGTAAAAGCAACGCCAAGGCGTGTCACGCTGACGAGTCATAAAATTCAAACTTTAATATAACTATTAAATGACAAGGTAATCACACTAATATCATATTATGTGAAAGTTTGGATGGATGGATGGCTGGATGGATATGGATGAATTTTGGAATATACATTGCTTATGTCCTGGATTAACACAAAGGCTACTTTTTATCATGATCATCACTGATTTTCATCACCACGCGGGTGAAACCGCGGGGCGCAGCTAGTAATATATATAACTTCAGAGGTGGTCCCATATAAATTCCATCAAAATCGGTTTAGTAGTTAAATTTTTAAATCAAACGAAATTGCGTATTTACTCATTTTGAAGGCGGTTTTTAACACTGAAGTGAGAATTTTTCTGTGGTTTTTTAATGTGACCCACTTTTTATAAACCCTTTTCGGGCATACATTATTTTGAATTCCGCAACTTGATCTAGATCGGCCTAAAAACCATTCAGTAAAAATATTGCTGATACAAGCAAAACGTGTCCAACCCTATTAAACTAATAGAAGGCCCCTGGGCTGATAGCACAAGACCCCTGTATTTTATATGTATTCAATAGAGGGTGAAGCAACCTTCCTTATCGATAAAACTTTCAAGTTCTATGAACATTGATACGGGTATCACACTATTGCTAGATTAGCAGTAAAAGAACTCACGAACAGTGTAAAGGTTCCTTCGCACGTACCACTTTGATATACTGGGTATACGCGGTAAGGGTGTACACTAAGCCTATAGAGGTCCGTTATACGCATCATTATGGCAACACCCCTCTCTAAGAGGTAGCCCATTGTTCAGCCGTGGACATTTAATGGCTGAGGATGATCTTATCATTATAAACATCTTTTACTGTGGAACCAATAATGAAGTTGCTGAAAAAAATATCAGGGCCCCGATTTACTTAGTCACTATATCTATACAAAAATTGTCAAAAGGGTAATTTTTTAATTTTCATTAACAGAATCGGGCCCAGCTCTTTCATAGATAATGGTCATTCACACTCGATAAAATGTCTGAAAGTATGGGTATTGTAGTTAGGCACAATACTGTCCGTGCGAAGTAGTGTGCACAATCTATTTTTTCCAATCCATCGGAGGTATCCCGATAAGAATATCTTGGTTACAATCCTGTTTGAAGTTGGATGGACCGAGGAATGTGATATGATTATCGTGGAGACAAATATTGGCCAAAAATGTCAAGATACCAAAATAGAAGCGAGAAATATTTCTTACTCGCTGACCCTCAGATAAAGCAAACAAGGGAGATATGCCTTACTACAATTACAAAACGAAACGAGCGAACGATAGTTGTTTTTTTTTTTTTTTTTTTAGAAGGTATATAACCACAGTACTTACGGGGAAGTTTTAAAGTTGCCGATTGCCGAAAAATTGACTGAAAGTAGCTTGAGATGGTATGGACATGTGATGCGCAGAGACGATGACCATGCCGTTCAAAGAGCGTTGGACCTGCCCGAAGGAAAGCGGCGCCCCCCAGCCACCTGGTGGACGAGTATGGCCCAATTAGTAAAAAAAGGCCCAATTGGACCCATTAACAACCCAGGACAGGGCATCCTGGCGCGGGCTGATTAGGAGAGCCGAACCCATCTAACGTAGGAATAGAAAAAGAAGAAGAAGAAGATATACCACTAAACCGATTAACGCACAAAAGCTCACTTATGAACTGAATAAAAGTCCACATGCAAAAGAGGGCGATGAATTCGATTAAAGCAATTTTGTCGATGATTAAAGGCATCAAGCCTGATTTAGGCCAGATGCGTTCGCACCCGCCACGCCACCTTACCATAACGCCACCTTACCATATCACCCCCTTCTCCCTTGTTTGTCTGATCTGAGAGCTGACCCGACAGACGTTCTGTCCAAATTTCAATATATTTGTTTGAGTAACATAAATCCTATAAAAGCACTTTCAGTTTTTCCTTGGTTTTTCACGAATTTTTAAGGGAAACTTTTCCAATTTTTCTTTCCTTAATAACCTTGTTCGGACTATTACGAACATTTAACAAAAAGCATTTCTCAAAAAACCTATTTGAGACGTTCTCAAGTGATGCGCTTACCATCAAACAGCAGGAGTTTTGGCGCCAATAAAATGCTGTTTTGTACAGTCAGTTTCTTTATATATTTGATACAAAAGAGCGTTAACAAAATCTGGATATTCTATGATATCTTACAGCGGCATCTTTCGGTAATAAATTGCTCTGTGGACGTGTATACGTCATCACATATCTATTAAAAAAAACATTCATTGTATTTTTTTCCTAAACTTATGTTATTTCGAGTGTTAATGTGTAATAATGGTGGGTTATTGTTTATTAATTGTTCATGATCGATTGTAGACAAGTGATATAATGAGGTGAAAAAAATGTGTCAAAACTTAGAATAATTGCAATTCTTGACACTTTGAAATGAACAAGACGTGAGACGCCAAAACCGTCTCGGTGAAAAAAAAAAGAAAGAATAACTAAGTTATACCTATTACATTATCTTATTACCTACCTATGTATACTTTACGATTATCAATGATTGATTGTAATATTTTAACCAAAAAATAAAACAATATTTTAAATACAGAGATACAGAAACATTTATTTTGTGACAATAAAAACAACAGAACAATAAAATATGAGAAAGCACTGTCACAAACATCTAACTTTACCTTCTTTAGTCTTTAAAACTTCGGTATATCCTTCGACCAAAATAAAATGAATGGACGGGCCCAGTAGAAGCGCATTTTTGAATATTACAAAATGAGCGCCAGCGCTCACTTCGTTTCAGTCGGTCTCTAGCCGTAGGAAGTGAAACACGAGTCTATTGTTACGCGATAACGAAACGTGACAAAATTATGAATTCGTATGCTTTACCGAAGTGTAAATACACAAATAAAACCGATATCTTTTTTTCTAACAAATATAACGTACATTTTTATTATTAGGTGTTGAAGTATATGTCCGACGGTTTTGACTCGTTTTTACTGATCAAGTTCAATGGTTAGGGCCCGTCCATTCATTTTATTTTGGTTGAAGGGTATATCATTATATTCTGTGGTATAAGGTGGTAGGTAAGTATGTACTCTACCACATTTGTATGTCGACGACAAATTAATAAATGATTGCCATAGTAAGTATAGGTAACATACAATTAAAAAATAACATTACAACAGCATTATAAGATTATAACAATATGTGTCTAACGGTAACCGTACTCTATTACACAAAACCCATTGAGCAAACCTCGCAACATAAATTCGATCATAATCTAAAATCCATTTGCAATGTCTTACTAATTAGCGAACTAATAATTTCCTACATTCCCTCCATACCCAAACAAATCTTCATCTAACGAGTTTTAAAGTCCAAAATAACCTCATGCGATCGTGCCATAGCCATTGGACCCGTATTTGCAAATGCGTCCCTTCTGTGTGCCAAGCCAACTTAGGTAGACAGAGCTCGCCACATGTTTTACAAGGCTGCACGGAAAGGGTGTACTAAGCGGAACAGAGCTCATTGTACTTAACGATTAACTTTTATTATGGGACCAACCATAAAAACATGAAAAAATTAACCGTCCAAGTGCGAGTCGGGCTCATGCACTGAGGGTTCCGTACCAACACAAAATACAAAAAGTTTGTGCAAAAAGACAACAGCATGCCGAGTCGGTCACATTCAAGTACTGACTGCACCCAACGTTGGTCTTGGTGGTGATCAGAAATTTGTCACTTGACTCGCACTGGGCCATTATTTAGGTATTATTTGTTGTTTTACTTTAAAGTGTGTACTATATAATCATGCCAAGTTTGACCCTTGTGTGTACATACGCGGCGGTGATCTCTTACCATTAGGCCCTTTCTGTGTAACCTTGTAACTTCATCTGTAAAGCCACATGTTACCCATTTTTTTCGACTTCCTCACGCCCCTCTCCGTGTAATCTTCGCGCCTACAACCTCCTAGCGTTCCAACTTCCAATATAAGTGTGCATCCTTCCGGTCCAATATTCCGCGTGCGTCTCGGGCTCGTCAGCGTTTTTAGGTCGACGCTCACAAAGCCAAGACTAGGCAGCTGTTATTATAACTCTTCGGTCTTGAGCTGGAGTTACTATGCTGATACGAGATTTTTTCAGGTACAATAAATAGGTACAGAAGGCCGGCTTTCGTTAAAACCTATGCGCGACCGTATATAGCGCTAGGGCTGGCAAAGCAACTACACTCAATACTCAATATTTTATTGCAAACATATGTAGGTACATGCAGGTCTTAAAGTAGGTACATGTCTTATGTTCTGTAAAAATTTAACAACTACGTCTTATGTTCTGTAATTTTTTTAGATTTGGGAGTTTCAATTAAAAATAAATTATACACTAGCAGCACCCCACGGTTTTACCCGCTTACCTACAGTAATCATGTTGTTTTTTTCTTCTTTTTTTCAGGATAATAAGTAGCCTATTATGTCAATCCAGGTTTTAGGCTACCTCTATAGCGAATTTCATTAAATTCCGGTTAATTATATATGTATATAAACCGTTTTTTTTTCAAACCAGTTTATAAATTACGGAGTTCTGAGGTAAACAACAACAACATTAAAAAAACTATTTGAGAATTCCTTCCTTTTTCGAAGTCGGTAAAAAATTTGAAAATGAGAGCCTTCAGCACCTTTCAAGAGCCTACTTAGTGTACCTACTTGTAATTTCGGTGACTTTGAAAAAGTCAGTTATTTTTCAAGATAAAGGTAGGCATATATTTGGTTTTGTCCTTTAGGAAAACATTCTACAATGATGATTTTATCTATTGGTCACCTCCTATCACACACAAGCGTGTTTGAATAGATAAGTATCTAGAAATATGTTATTTCGATGTCGTTCCATTATCACCTATGTCAACCTTCGACCAAAATAAAATGAATGGACGGGCCCAGTAGAAGCGCATTTTTGAAGATTACAAAATGAGCGCCAGCTCTCATTTCGTTTCAGTCGGTCTCTAGCCGTAGGAAGTGAAACACGAGTCTATTGATACGCGACAACGAAACATCTGACAAAATTATGAATTCGTATGCTTTACCGAAGTGTAAATACACAAATAAAACCGATATCTGTTTTTTGTAACAAATATACTGTACATTTTTATAATTAGGTGTTGAAGTATATGTCCGACGATCTTGACTCGTTTTTACTGATCAAGTTCAATGGTTAGGGCCCGTCCATTCATTTTATTTTGGTCGAAGATGTCAACAATAGAAATTCAAATAATAGATAAATGATCGACCACCAATATTGAATTTTGATGCATTTCCGGCGCATGCAATATACCTTTGTCGATAAAGTAGGTGGTCAGAGATAACAAGACATAAATAAGCATATAATATGTACATAATATCATTGTTTTCTTTTTTTGACGTGTACTTTGAAGCTATTATTAATATCACAAAATAATAAAGATCATAGAATCCGTCACATGATTTACAAAGCTTACAAGGCCGTCTGTCAAATAGTGTGCCTTTGGAGCCTTTTACAGGTCCCTATAGTAGTGTAAAACGCTGCAACTTTCAGTCCTGTCAAAAATATATCTGTTTCCTTCTGGTAACATAAAATTTTGGCATATGAGTAAAGAATGTAACATATTTAATTCGTTTATGCTACTACTATGCTTTAGTCCTTTATCTGAGATTAAAATATATGTATTTGATCAGCAGAAATGCCGTTGTCGTGGATTTAATCTCTTTAGAGAAAGAAACTTGTCATTGTTTGTTTACTTTTCCTTGTTGGGATTTTTATCATTACGCTTTTCCGGCTTGCGAATTCCAAAACACAACATTTTCGTAAACATTTCGCTGTTTCGAGATAGCTAGAATTAGAAAATTAATTCTCTGCTATCCGTCATTCTTAATCTGCTTATAAATGGAGAAACCTTGTTTATTTTATTAAGAGAAATGGCTAAATAATTTTAGGTAAGTGTTACCAGTTAAATTTGTTGCCAGGTGTCGTAGGTTCATCTGGTTCAAGAAGAAGTTTTGCGAAAAGGTATTGCAGAAATATATTCGACGTTAGTATCAATTCTATACGACTTATTCGTATACTCTTTTATCAAATTTATGAATTTACCGCCTAAATTAATGAAGCTACATGTCTTTGGCACAGTATATTATGTAACTAGCTGCGCCCCGTGGTTTCACCCGCGTGGTGATGAAAATCGGTGATGATGAAAAGTAGCCTAATTATGTGTTAATCTAGGACATAAGCAATGTATATTCCAAATTTCATCCAAATCAATGAAACCGTTTCTGCGTGATTGAGTAACAAACATCCATCCATCCGTCCATACATCCATCCATCCTTATCCTCACATATATGATATTAGTGTGATATATATATATAAGCTAAATAAAAGTTGAAACGCCCGAATCAAGTGACGTGAATCAAACGAGCGCCCCGTTACGATACTTCACGGTACGGTAAGAGCCGAGAGTGATAGTCGCGCGTGTCGGGTCATTGAGATGCGTCGTCAGAGTAGAAGACTAGGTACAATAAAATAATGAAAATATTCGGTAGCAAACGTAGCTCTGTGACTGACAGTAGGCATTGAATACCAGGGGGGTTAGTACGAGAACTTGAGCAAATGTATGAAAATGTCAGTTTCCTTTCACGTTCGATAGAGGCGCTGTTAAATTTTTCATACATTTTGATATCAAACAATAACTTCGCAAGTGCTCGTACTAAGGCCACAGAACACGTCTGATTCAAACTAGGTAAAAACCCCATAAATTAATCCCATATATTATCATAATCATATTATAATTGTAAAATATATAGTCTCTGTAGAATATCGCGTAAACCGCCGAACGCTGATTGTGCAAAATAAACAGTAAATACCTAGTAACGTGAAAACTTTTTGCCAGAAATTCCTAGGGGAGGAACGGAGCCAAGCTAAATGAGTTCTTTCGCAGATTGAAATTGGAACTGAAAAAGCTTCCAAAGCACTCTACAAGCTTTTATTTGGCTTTGCCTACTTGCAAAGTGAACTTTTATGTAACATTAATAAGTACCTAGGATATCTAGATTTAGGTAACAAGATCTAGGTATGTACAACATGGTACAACATAGTTGTAACTTGACTACGAAATAGTTCCGTTTCAGTCTACAGTTATGTAGTTTGAAATTACTTGGTTTTATACATATATGTAATAGAAAAAATCTTGAAATTGTATTTGAGGCATAGAATAACAAAAAAAAAATATTTAGCTATTCTAATTTATTTTTATAGTCATTTATAAATACTTATCTAAGTATGGAAAATTCAATTTCGGTAATAAATAGAGATCTGTGTTATTTATTGAAAATAACGGCTTCAAGTTTTGAAAAAACCTAACATCATAATCAACTTACGAGTATTACCTCCAATAATTTACATATAAGGAGTTTTTCTTAAAACTCTTGGCGGCAAAGTTTAAGAGTGGATTTCGTTAAAATATTTACATAAAATAAACAATTTTAATGCAGCTCCTCCATACCTTGTCGGTAAATGACCGTTTTCTATGAAAAAGCTGATATTTTTGCGATATAAGGGTAGGTTGTTAAGTTGTTCATCAAAAGTTATTCATAAAGATGACGGACCCCTTTCGGCTTTGTACACCCTTTCCGCGTAACCCTTTATATAACTAGACGAGATGATATTATTTTTATTTATGTATATTAGTTTGTAGTTTTCGTATAGGCTCCGTAGGTATGGGTCTAAATCAAAAGTGCCTAAAATAAATGTTTTTATTACAAAGGTAAGAAGTTATTTTTATTTATTGAAGCCGCAACCTCAAAATCAATAGAAACTAACTTTTTATGCAGCCATTATTACTTATTTTAGTGGCTATTTGCTTGCGGAATACCAAATCAGTCTCGAAACTTTTTTATTGGAATAGCACCAGCGAATTTAGATTCGCTGAATAGCACGCGACCGCTTCTGCTCGATTGTTTTACAGAGCGATATACCTAGGTATTCTGAATCTCCTCAATATGCATTACTGGCGACCCGCCCGGCTTCGCACGGGTGTTAGCTCGGCCTTCGGCCTCGCTACTACGACCCGCTCCAGGGACATAAAATTTCAGCTAAATCGGTCCAGCCGTTTTTAAAGTAGCCTATATGTTATTCCAGATTCCAGACTATAATCTATGTGCCAAATTTCATCCAGATCCGTTCAGCCGTTCTGGCGTGATTGATTAACAAACATACATCCAAACTTTCACATATAATATTAGTGGGATTGGGATTGAATTGAATTTATGAAATGAAAATTATTTTAGTCAGTATAAAATTTGCATTTGATTAGAATGATAAGTGAAATGAAACCTATTAGGTATTTTCAAATTTCCCAGAGCAATTCGTCACAATAAAACGGCGAGAAAAATTAAAATTATATAGTAAGTAAGTAAGTAAATATTTATTTCTGAAACGTTTCTACATTATCCCATCTGCGGAGGTAAACATTAAATTGTCTTAACATATTATGTTTAATTGACTTAACAGCGGGCCCCAAACTCGGCTAGGCCGGTATCTTGGTGACCCGTGAAGTGGATTTGCCTATATATGATTTAGCACGCGCGCTTAGAAGGGTTAACTTAATAGTAGTGGGTAAATTAAAATTAAAAATCAAACTAAACTTAAAATCAAAATTAAAATCTAAATCCTAATTAAAATCAAAATAATATTAAAAATAGGTGAACATAAATGAACATATGGGTAACGTCGTGGTTTAACATGACTTTTAAGACCGCTCGTTGTGCCCTCTCTACTGCTATCATGTAACTCGTGGCAGCGCCTCCCCATACACCAATACAGTACTGCATCAGAGATTGACTCAACGTGGTGTATACTAGGCTCATCCCCATTTCACATGTACCAGAGCCACCCCTAAAATGCAATATTATATATTTTTTATTCTTTTATAATTGAGATCTATATTACAACTGTTATTATGCAAAATTTCATTCGCTTATCTAAATAATTATAGAAGTTAGAAGGTTTTAAAAAATTCGGACGGACGGACAGACAGACGGACAGAACGAATTTATAAGGGTTCTTTGTCGGGCTACGGAACCCTAAAAACGGACAACGGGAGAGAAAGACAAAATGTTCTCTTTCTCTACCGTTGGTCACACAGGTTGGTCAGACGGCGGCGGCAGTCTGTCAACCAAATCTGACACGTGTTAGCTACTCAGTTTAATGTGTAATAATGGAAAATTATTGTTTATTAGACGTTCTTGGAAATGCTCGAGTGTAGGGAAGTGATATATGATATTACACGTGCACTACCTGAACTATAAACTGTACATACTTCCGTGTTACCGGAATGGCTACATTCGACAAAGCCCAATTAAGTGGGGCTATTTTAGATTTAGCCGCGGCTAGGGAGTCGGTCACGTAATTAACGCATTCCACGGCACACAGTTTCACCGTGATGCCAGAGAGTGCCACCACTCTGCCTTTCTCTAAATAATTTCCGAGGGCTGTAAGCGTTCGCAAGTGATGGCAAATATTTAAAACTAAGGCCTAGCGCGCACGGGAGACTTTTGTGCTCATCAGTTTGGTCTATGGAGATGTTGTGACCGAAGCGACCTATAAATAATCAAAGTCGAATGTGTAGCTTCATCATTCATCACCTCGGTTAGATTATCTCCAAGTCGGTTACATTCTCTCCAAATAATCATTCAGCTCAACAACCTACTAGAGCCCCTGGGCTCACCCCTTCTGGGGTGCCAGGGCAAGTCTGGTCCCCACTCCCGGCGACGGCCCAAGCCGAGGCTCGTACCTCCAAGGTGCCCTTGCGCTTGTCGCCCAAAAATCTAAACTATGTTGACCCAACAACGCCCTTTGCGTTCACCAACTAGTCCGGTCAAGCTGTAGAGGCCGCAAGGCCAACAGCACAAAGTCACTTTAGAAGAAAAAAAACGAATGCCCGAACAACAATTTTCGCTAAAACTAGCAATAATTATACAAATACAAATTTACTATTTAAATGTTATAAGCAATTCAAAAAATTGACAACCAGCAGGGTTCGAACCAGCAGCACCATCATCAGGTGTACCTCCACCCTGAGCGCTCTATCCACTAAGCTACGGCTGCTCTCCTATTCAGGTAGCAAGAATTATAGACGACGTCACCAACGATTAGATTTATCAAAATAGTCAAGAACCTAGAGGTCGTAGGTTATTAGTGGATAGAGCGCTCACGGCGTATTACCTGATGATGGTGCAGGAACGAATCTACCAAGCAATTTTTTTTTTGAATAGATTATAACATTTAAATAATAAATTCTCAAGCGTGGAACAACACTTTAAAAATAGAAATTACTTATAATTTACTAATTTATTTTTGCAAAATGTGAACGGTATGCTGTCTTGTATAATTTGTAGGGGTTGCTCCCGGGAGTTCCGAGTATATGGAACCGGGAATTTCGTAGCTAACCCTCAGTTCCGGCCGTTACAGGACTGCGATCCCTAATGATTAGTCGAAATTACAGATGACTCATTGTCAGGCTCTAATTGAACACAAAATCACACTGAAACTGAAACGCGAAATATTGAATTTTTATTCATCACTTCGCCCACACAAATTCAAAAACATATACCTAGTTACGTTTTTTTTTTTTTTAATGGCAAGTGCCTTTATTAAATAAACAAAATACTAGCTAAAACTAACACTAAATAAACAGTTAGACTGTCCATAGACCGTTGAAGATCTAAAGACAATCCAAATGCTCAAACCCACTATCAGTTGGCAGCGTACCCAGCATGCTGGCGGCATTACCACGTTGAATGGCAATGCTTATACGTTGAGCCAGATACACGCCAGCATTTTGGTCACGCGTCGCGTTAATCAGACGCTCTGAAAGATTTTTGAAAATGAGGTGAGCTCCCGGTCCCCAAGTGCCCAATGTCTCGACACCAAACGCCTCAAATATGTAACCACTGCCGAGGTTAGCATATTTGCGCCGCTTGTGCTGCTCTGCCGAATTGGCAGCTGCACCAGCCCTACCCTGTGTCTCAGGAAGATGTGACGGTGCCAAAGTATCGACACAAGTCGCGTCCCATACAAGGGGCCGCCCCAACTTCCAGGTAACAAGTGTCATACCATCAGGCCTCCTTCCATCGTCACGCGCAAGACCGCTCGGTTCGAGCACAGCTGCGACATTGGCGGTGGAAAAAGCCCTGCGTATGATGTCGTTCAGGCTGGCGTGTCGGCCAATACGACCAGCGCTTCTCGGGCAAGAGAGACCATGGTGACCGAGCCGGTCAACTGCAGTACCACACTGAGAGCGGTGAGCCTCACAGCACCTTGCACCCAAGCGTAAGCTGACAGCTAGACGAAATGCGGTTGGGAGAATATAAGAGATAGAGACGTGGTTACGTAGATAGAAAACATAAAAAACGTCTGAAAAATAGGTGTACCTCGTAAATCGCGAGTAAAACTGTGAAACGCAGCAATGTGGAAAAAGGTAAGATAAAAGTTACCTTGACCTTAAACTTTCCCATTATGTAGGAACTTCTCTAATCTCTGTTTCTAGTTAGAACTACTATCCAACAGTAAATAATTCTAAAACACTTTTAGACTAACAGCTACCTAAATCACAGGTCTAAGTGGCGCTTTGGTATTTCACGCATTTCCTCGACAAAGCGTGCCTACGCGACCAAATTAACTGGACACTTGAGTTGGGGAGCCACTTTAGTATTTTCTGTGGAGAAATGAGAGACTTTCGTGGAAATTTTGAGTTCCTTCATTTGGCCGCTTCTTCGAATAAGTTAGCTACTCGGTAGGTAGTTATAACAAAGGGGAATGAAGGATTTTCACGCAACGTGAGCTGTGATTCTGGATAGCTATTTCCCGACAACGAAGCGATGTTGCTCAATCACTTTTATCGGAAATGAGAAATATGTTGCGGCCGACTGATTGCCCAAATAACGACAGCTATCAGGATCTCTTTCTGTGATATCTGCGAAAGATCGTCAACATCCTATAATTAGGAAATAACTTATACGTCTTCCTAATCTTCTATATAAATAAAAATTTATCGCAAAAAGTATGTACGCACATAACTTCCGAACGACTGCACTAAATTGGATAATTCTTTTTTAGGATTCCGAACCCAAAGGTTAAAAACGGGACCCTATTACTGAGCCTATTCTGTTCGTCCGTACTACCTTTAAACGGCTGTATCTTTGGAACCGTATTAGACAGCCAGTTGTAATTTTCACAGAACATGTAATGTTACGGCGTATTAACCAAAAAATAGTAAAAAAAAAAAAATTGTCACTCTAAATATAAAGTATAACAACAAATAATAAATAATGGCCAAGTGCGAGTCAGTGACAAAATTTCTGTTAATTACTAAGTTATAACTGGTAATTCCGTTACTTGGATGACCTTTACCGAATCAAAATGCCACATTTTACTAATATTGATGTCGGTTTTTTATTGATAATTATTAAACATTTGTGTGGATTTTGCATCCTTAACACTCTTTAAAAGTTTGTTTTAGCATTGTGCTCCGTTAAAAAGTATGACTACAATACTGCCCTCCTTATAACAAACTAGCCGTCCGCCCCGGCTTCGCACGGGTGTAAGCTCGGCCTTCGGCCTCGCTACAAAATATAATATAGCCTATGTCACCCGGGGATAGTGTAGCTTCCCAACAGTGAAAGAATTTTTCAAATCGGTTCAGTAGTTTCGGAGCCTATTCATTACAAACATACAAACATACAAAAATAGGTACAAATCTTTCCTCTTTATAATATTAGTGTAGATACAGTAGGTACTTGCAAAATGGCGGATTCGAGAAAAACGCGGGGAACGTATTTTTGGATATAATTATAAACAACCATGTCTATGTTCTATAACTTTTTAAGTGTATCTAAAGAACAAGATTTTTTTTGTGCATAGATTATCCCCTTGGGATACCATTTTCAAAAAGTGAAAACCCAAAAATTTCGATTACTGCAAGTGGAATTAGTAGGGCAGAATTATATGGCTTTGGTTACGGAACCCTACCATATGCGTGTCTCGACACGCTCTTGTTATGTTAAATTGATTAGTTATTTTTTTATTTTAGCCAGTTATTTTAAATTGATAAAATTATATTGACTACCCCGAACGCTAACATCAATTTGACGCTGTCTGTACCTAAATGTAAGAATGCCATTGTTGTTGAAATTCGATGCCAGTAGCAGACAGTCGCTGATTAAGCTTTTAGCAGCGTGTGAAAGTTATCTGGACATACCTTGATTCCTAACAGACTTATTGGATGTGTAAATTTTTATGCATCTGAGTGATGACAAGAGCTAGTCGCGCGCCTGATGGTAAGCGCCAAGTTTTTGAAGCCCAATGCCGCCCAGAACTTTGACTCGCTCTGAGATTAAAGTACTAACTATACCTAAGTAATAAGAATACTAAGTGCAGCGACTTCGCACACGCGTTTGATGTTTTTTTACATAAAATTACTTTTTAATTACGGTCATTTAACGCCATTAATATTTCAAAATATTTAAAACAAAATTTTGTTTCAATATTATTATGTTTTTATATTTTATAATGACCAGAATAAACGGGAAAAAATGTTTAACCCATTTTATAAGGTCACAAAAAAAACTTAAATATTTTAAAATACATATTAAAAATTTAAGCTAAGTTACTTAGTCTTGAACATCGGCATAAAGTTGCTAGTCTATCGGATACATTTCGGAGTGTGTGCATCAGATCTGCATCATCTAATTCCCTTCTGCCCATTTTTCTATCGGACTGTTAGAACGGACACGAAAAATCGACACCGCTTTATGGTTGATATTCCGAAAACCCGTACGAAGTTTTGATTCCACTTTTATTGTGCGAACTGCTGGTCTGTGGAATGCGCTGTCTGAATGGGTGTTCCCGGGTAGTTCAATATTTCCTTCAAAGCACGAGTGAATCGGTTTCTTCTAAGCGAAAAGCGTGTTCCATCGTAGACCGCATCATCGTTTAACATCAGGCGAGTTGGCGGTCCTATTCCTAAAAAAATAGACCAATTTTGTACATAAAATAACTCATTAAAAGTGCATTTCAGAGTCAGACGCTCCATCTTCTTCTATCTACTCTCTATCTTCTGGGTTTTAAACTTAATTAATTTGTAACTCCCATTAAGATCCTCAACTTCGTCTAATTAAGTAGGTAGGTATTTAAGTTAGTAAGTAACCTAAACACGTAAACTAGACCCTATTTGATTTGGTTTAAGCTCATAAGTTCGTAACTCAACAAGCATTGACCTAGGGCACACAAACATAAGTTACAACTAAGTAAATTACATCTAAGTAACATAAGCTCAAGCTTAGACCTTTATTATGATAGACACCGCACGTCAAGTTGAATGAACACTCAGCGCACCGCAATATTTTCTAAGTTTCATGACTTTTTTCGCGAACATCATTGTCGTTTACAATAATTACTCGGCCTAGCTACAAGAACAAAAAAACTGTTTGAAATTTGAATTTCCCGCCAAAGTGAAACGTTTCACCTTAATGTAACATTTTTAGGCTAGAACTGTCTTACAAAGTACCTTTATTTAGTTAGAAAATTATAAAGTACTAATTAAGTCGTAAATAGAGAGTACTTAGTCAGAGAAAAAAGATGATCTTGCGATGAGACTATTTGGCTATTTTTTGGAGCATTATTCCAACTTATGACAGGCCTCAGACATGCAAAGTAGGTGAACTCAGGCGGTCTATCCTATTAAAAGTCTGTGACTACAAATTATAGTCGTACAGTAGAAGTTCAAGTTGGAACAGACTAGTTTGAGTCATCTTTACTCTATTAGCAGACCCTGAATAATTCAACACTTCAAGACGGGCTATTACCTCCGATCAGAGAAAAAAGGGAGATATGACTTCATCAAAACTCGCTTGAGGATTTATTATAAATTACTCTGAAAACGGCACATTCACGTTATGTTTATCGGTCGAGACTGGTCGAGACGATCGACCGGTTTCACTTGGCAGTACCGCAGTACCAGTAAGCGGACGACCGCGTACATTTCATGTTTTAAAATAACCAAAGCTCATTTTTTTTAAGTAGACCTAACTTTTAACTTGCAACAAGTGGATCACATTAAAACCGACTTCAAAAATATATGAAAGAAGTGAAGTGCGTATAAAATTTGAGGGTGCTTTCGATTTCCCTGGGATCCCATCATCAGATCCTGACTTGGTGACAATGGGTCCAAATTGGAAGTATACCCTACCGAACAAAAAATACATTTTGAAATCGGTGAACATACATAGATATATGTATATGTCGGGGGGACCGCTCGTCGGCCACCATCACCGTCATCAGATATCTCGTGGGCGTACAAATGGAAAATCGTGCGAAATGAGGAAACACTGTTGAGATTATCACAAATTCACAGATACTTAGATCACGAAACGGTAAGATAGTTCTTAGATATTGTCACTCCGCGGTCGTCGGGTAGTGAATGTCCAACACCGATTCGAGCGATAACACCATGGCTCTGTCGGAAGCGCACCGAACCGAAGTTGCGGGTAGTTGCCAACTGACGCGACGTTGGCGCGCTTCTCGTTTCGTTTTTTTTTTTAAAGGTGTGATTGTGTCCGGATGCGACATATATATACAGTGAAACAAAGAACCGTGCTCCTTTTATTAAGGCGGTAAAAAAATTGATCATTTTACGAGGTGAATATTTCATAATATATAATACTAGCCGCCCGCCCCGGCTTCGCACGAGTGTAATATATATATAATATAATAATATAGCCTATGTCAACCGGGGATAGTGTAGCTTCCCAACAGTGAAAGAATTTTTCAAATCGGTTCAGTAGTTTCGGAGCCTATTCATTACAAACATACAAAAATAGGTACAAATCTTTCCTCTTTATAATATTAGTGTAGATTTAGAACAAATTGTTTTTAAATGGGAAAAACTGTTTATCTTAATTATAAAAAATTATAAAACAAACAATTTGTTCTATATATTTTCAAATATTTATTTCACAAAATGACCGAAGCACATTTTTCAAAAGTAGAAGATAGAAGATAGTAGATAAATAAAAAAAAACAATCAATGCGATTGGGTTTGCGCGCGACATATTCTGGGCCACACAATAACTAAGTAGTACCTATTAATTTTTTACGCACACTGACAGACTTGCAGCGACACTAATAAACTAATAGTCCACATACAAATAATTATCAATATAAAAAACCGACTTCATAAAAATGTCAGAAGAGTGGACCTAAAGGTATCAAGCCAGGCATCTGTCAAAATTTAGGCCAGATGCGTTTTCATCCCCGGACCCGGGTATGTCCTAAAACTGCGACCAGAACCACCGAAGGATGGGCAGCAGCGTCTTAATAGTACACGGTGAACGTATTGCGATCCCCAAGCCGCCTGCCATACGTGGGGATTATGGTAACACCCCTATGAGGGAGGCCTTTGTCCAACAGTGGACGTTAATTGGCTGATTATGTGTGATGTGTGTGTGCGTTTTCATCCGCCATGCCACCTTACCATATCTCTCTTCATTGTCTGATCTCAGGTTATTACCAATCTCTACGCTTCACTTAGTACCTAGTTACCTAGGTCGTTAATAGGTACATTTCTACGTGGTTGCCTCGGTTTGGATGGAACATTGGCTTGAATGAGTAAATAGATTGTGATTTCACTGCAGTTTCACTACAAACTTATAGTTATTATTGGGACTATTATGGTTAAATCATTTAGAGAGCGATGTAGAGAGTCTAAATCTCAGTAAAGTCTACAACATTACAACTTCCAAACCTGCAAGGACGCAAAATAAGTAAAGGGTGGTACCTAAGGGCCTTACTTAAAAACGTTACTCAAGTTGATCTATTATTTAAAATGCTCTCAAATCTTCTCGCTGACGGCAATCGTCACACGCGAAAACGAGACTGAGCATATTTAAGCGTATTTCAACTTGAGTAACGTTTTTAAGTAAGGCCCCAATTGTATAACATATGTTGTGGGTAAATTGTCAATGCCGTGAAATTATAATTTCACTAGAATAGGTTAGGTTAGTGGGAGGCCTACCTACGCTACGTCTTCCGGTTCGCGGTCTGCATTCAAAAACCTTTCTTCCCCATCGGTTATCAGTTCTTCGAAGTGGATGCAGATGGCAGGATGTCGTTCAGTGTGGAGGTTAAAGGGGGAGGCCTATGTTCAGCAGTGGACGTCTTGTAGCTGATGATGATGATGATGATGAGGTTAGGTTATAAAAAACCTGAAAAAACTACTATAAAATTATAATTTCACGGCATCGAAAATTTACCTGCGAGTTGCAGGTAAATTGTCAATGCCGTAAAATTAATCGCACGCTGCGACATATAAATACATTGAAATTAAATATTTTATACTTAATTTTCATTTGGGTTTATTTTGCATTATTGCAATTCTTGGCGTTACGAACATTGTAGTGTCTGTTTTCACAGGTAGACTAGATGGCAAATGCCTATAGAAATTTTATAAAGTCAAAATGATCTTGTGGTACCTAATACGTAGTTGTTCACGATGTCGCGATTTCAGGTTTGGAATAAGTAAAAGTTATCTACCTACAATAATGAGTACTTATAATGACTTTATTTCAGCTTAGTATCATCGTACTGTAAAATCTTGTGTAACATTGTCTTTACTTGTATAATTGAGTAGGTATTCGCTTTTATCTTCACCTAACGAACTGATGCTGACTCAAGGCTGGTAAACATTTTTGTGGACATTGTATCATATTTTTTTAGGATAGGTACTTATTGACAGTATTTTTTTCGCGAATCATAAACGAATTTCAACACCGCATCTTCAGCTAACATTTTCAGCATGTAGCTGAAAACGTTCAGAATACGAACGCTTAAAAATACAGGGTTACACAAAACGCTACTCTGAAAGAAAAATCATCTTCTTTATTCTGAAAGAAGGACATAACGATTTAAATGTTATAGCCAATGAATAAAAACAGTTTTTGATGTATAAATAAATAAATAAATAAATATCTGGGACATTATTGCACACATGGTCATCTGACCCCAAACTAAGCAAAGCTTGTATTATGGCTGCCAGAGACTGATATACATACATATATATTTTTAAATACATACTTAAATAGATATTAACACCCAGACATAGAACAAACACAAATGTTCATCACATAAATGTTTGTCCTAGATGGGAATCGAACCCACGCCCCCAAGCACAGAAAGTAAGATCACTACCAACTGAGCCAGCGAGGCAGTCATCAGTATATCGGGGCTTGTCGCGCATTCTTTTCAGGCTTCGCAGGCCATTGTTTTCCTCACTATGTTTTCCACCGTTGTTGATCGATGGCGTGGAAACTGCACATAATTTATTGAAGTATAAGTATAAGTCATTGGTGCAGGGCTGAGGATCGAACCGGGTGCCGTCTGATTGGAAAGCGTACCTGTCATATAATTACTCGCGCTGCCCGAGCGGTAGTATCTATATCGGGCACCATCGCTCACAAATCTCACAATACCACTGTCGCGAAAATTGTATACACTGTTTATGACAATAAAATTATGAAATATTAATATGAATATATTCATATTTAATGAGGTCATCATTATGCACTACTATAAGAACAACCAAAAAACAGCTGTTACATAAAAATGTCACTCATTCATGTGAGTGTAGAGTCTACAACATGGTTTTTTATTTATTCCCTCTTACTTTGTTGTCTATACTATATAATATTATAAAGAGGAAAGATTTGACTGTTTGTTTGTTTGTTTGCATTGAATAGGCTCCGAAACTACTGAACCGATATGAAAAATTATTTCAGTGTTGGGAAGCTACACTATCCCCGGGTGACATAGGCTATATTATATTTTGTAGCGAGGCCGAAGGCCGAGCTTACATCCGTGCAAACGGGACGGTCGACTAGTTTGTTATATTCGTAAATAAATTAGTATCTAAATTACCTACCTAGTAATAAGTAAGACGCATTGGATAGTTATATATCTGTAATGCTATATTTAGTGAAATAAATGAATATGAATGGTTGGATCAAAATATATTTTGGTCGCGATTTCAAGGTTAGTCCCACAGTAAAAGTTGATCTTAATGATAAGTTCAATGACCTCCTTCCAGGGTACACCATTCCGTGTAATCCTGTATAGCATTGATATGAAACAGTCTGAAAATGAAATAAATTGGCTCATGTAAGCCGTAAAGTAAGAAGATGGATACGTTTGTGGCGTTTTCGCCTTTAACCATATTCTCCTTTGCACGTGTTGTTTCCCAGATTTTGTTTATTTCGTATTATAATACAAACGACATATTCCATTAGCTTTACAGAGAACAAAGGAAATATGTATTAATTAGAATAAAATAAGGACTACAAAAAATCGCTATGTTTAAAGTTTAAGACTCTTTTCACAGAAACTCGGATACATTTCGGAGAGTGTGCATCGGATCTGCATGATCTAATTCCCTCTTGCCCATTTTTCTATGGGATTGCCAGAGCGGGCACGAAAAATCGACACCACTTTATGGTTGATTTTCCGAAAACCCGTACGAAGCGCTTTAATTTCACTTTTATTATGCGAACTGCTAGTTTGTGGAATGCGCTACCTGAATGGGTGTTCCCCTGTAGTTACAATCTGGGTGTCTTCAAATCACGAGTGAATCGGTTCCTTCTAAGGCAAGAGTGATCCATCGTGGACCGCATCATTGCTTAACATCAGGCGAGCTGGCGGTCAAACGCAAGCCTATTTTTAATATTAAAAAAACTGAGAATGATTCTTATGTAAGGTGTAGGTAATGTTTCACACAACTTTGACCCGCTAAAACTACAAAAGTATAACTTTTTTGTTTTATTTTTGTACAAACTTTGCTAGGCTCTGAAAGCTGCTAAAACATTGTAAAATGTGAAAATTAAGTGCAAAGTGAAACCCTAATTGATAAATAAGTAATTATTTTTTGTTTCTATGAACTGCGGCCTAAGAAGGCATAAGTAGTAGCATTTTTAGGCCTATCTACTACTATAACCGTATATGTGTACATGTTTAACTAGCGACCCGCCCTAACTTCGCACGTGTGTAAGTTTTATTATATATGTATATACCTTTCGTGAAAAATTATCTAACTGATGGTGAAAACCGCATCAAAATCCGTCGCGGGAGTTAGCGGATTTACAGACAGACAGACAGACAGACGTGGAGTGCGACTTTCTTTTAAACATGTAGAGTTAGAAAAAGATTTGTTGTAGGTTAACTATACCTACAGTTAATTATTCCTAATTGTATTTTTTTCTACTGGAGTTTATTTTACAGCTTTTTCCGATACATATTAAGCCTATTTTATATGTCAATAGAGCCAACCTGTTTTCTGAAATGTGCTTTGTGAACTACCTACAATGGATCTTGTTATAATAAATCTGCAATAAAGATGTTATTATTATTATTCTATTACTACAAAGACTTTTATAGCGTTAATTTGGTAAGCAACGATATTGTCGAAGACGGAGCAGGCAAATTAAAGATTTTTATTAACACTGTCCTAGAAAATATCTAGGCTATAGGTATCACTCAGGGAGCAAGAAAGCCGGCAGGTTGTTTCTAGGCTAATAAAATTACAACATCTCCAAATAACGCGCATTATATATACCACATTTTTTTTTTTAAATCTTTGACGGCTGTCAAGGCATTTTTATAAGAAATTTGTTGTAGCCACTTGCACCCATAGCAACTGTGTTCGCAACCTTGACGCGGAGTTCGACGCGTTGACATAAATAAGAATGTTCAATCAAGTATCTGTCACAATACCTGGCGACAAAGTTTCCTTCTTATTTCCGTTCTATTTACTTCTCTTTTCTGTGATATATACACTATCCTGTCACGACAATTTCCAAGAGAGAGTATTCAAATAACGTTCAAATCCCCTCGGAGTTGGGCTCGACAAATTAATATTCCTCGGAAGTCTCTCGCCGGATTAGCGCGGCAGGTACGACACGGGTGTGAAAACAGCTTAAAAAGACTTACGCTCGTATTTTAAAAATAATCTACCAAATGCTACCAAATCTTACTAAGTAGGCACGTACGTGCATACGTTTACGTGGCCCCAATACTAATTCCCATGGATATCATATAGAATAAAAACTTGTCGATTCTCATAGAATTTTGTATTAGATTTTGTCGATAGCTTTTAAGCGTAATGTGAGTCGCGCAACTTTTTAGTCAATAAATATGACTAATGGTATTATTAGTGGCATTTTATCAGTATTATGTTAATACATAGATGCAAGTATTGGAAATTGAAAGTATTTTTTATTTGGGGAAATTCGGAACACATTCATATATTTCTCAAATATCTTTGCTTTAAATCCCATGGGAAAATGAACTGTTGATTTTTTCGCGATTTCAGCATTGGTCTGATAGTAAAGTTCTTTATAAGTGTTCAAGTTTAAGTGTTAAGTGTTCAAGGAGCTCTTTTTGGGTTAGTTTAGTGTTTCCACCACTGTTTTATTTACCTAAGGCTTATGAATATACCTACAAAACTAGCATAAAATTCAAAAGCCTAGTTATGTATCTCAATACTCTAAAAACTAGTAACTACTCTAGGAGCTAAATCAATTTCGCTGAAATCAATCTACAATAATCTAAACTAATATGATAAAGAGGAAAAATTTGCATTTTTGTATGTTAGTAACGAATTAACTCGAATCCCTACTGAGCCGATTAAAAAAAATATTTCACTATGAGGATGCTACATTATCTCTGAGTACCATAGGCTATATTACTAGAATGTTTAAAAAAAACTGCACCCGTGCGAAGCCGAGACGAGCGGCTAATGTAAAAATAATTTACTTAAATTGAACTCCATGGATAACGTGTATAAAAAAACAAGTTAAAATCACGTGTGAAATTACAGATCATTTATCGACTCACAAACAATTATAAAACATATTTCAAAGATGTTTTAATTATTAGGTATTTTTTAAGTTCACCGAAACAGACTAAACTACCTGTTTTGACAACTACGTCAAAAATAGATGGTTATATAAATCATAGGTACTTACGTGAACTATGGGCTTGAGTTGTTAGTAATTTAGACAAAGCCGTACAATTTTCTCAACCAATTAAGAACATTCTGTGTAACAACAGCTACCTTTTGGTTACCAATTACAAGTTTAACTATAAATAACACCTTGAAACCAAGCCTTTACAAATACAATAACAGTATTGTGTATTTATGTAACTGTACCAACTTCTAAGAATTTGAGTATAAAGGTATATAACCTACGTAATAATTCTAAAGCGCTTAATAATTCCTAAAGACAGGGGGCTTTAACCAGTGTGTGTTGCCTTTGATGACTTATGGTAGGTAGGTACCTACTGAGACGTGGTCCTTAACTGCTGGCCTTTTGGAAAAAGTTACACAGCGGGCAATGGATAGTTAAGCTCGGAATTTCTTTGCGCGAAATTTTGCGTGGATAATCGCCGAAGAACTAGAGACAAAGATTGCAAGTTGAAGTGGCAATGGGCAAGCCACATAGCTCGAAGTACCTTAGCCGATGGGGAAGATAGCCTCGAGTAGGGACCACTAACCGGAAGACGCAGCTTAGGTATGCCTCCCACTAGGTGGAACGACGACATCGTGAGAGTCGCGAGCATCCAGTGGATGCAGATGGCAGGTTGTCATTCAGTGTGGAGTTCTAAGGGGGAGGCCTATGCTCAGCAGTAGACATCCTCTGTCTGATAATTCTAATGAACCTTAAAATATGATGGTTTTATATCGTGTGTCATAGTTATATCACAATACACTGGGTATTTTAACATAAGAAAAGCTGCGAAAAAATAAAAAAATTCAGAGTAAGTATTTCAATTAAAAAGCTTTTTATGTGCACAATTTTTTTTATTTTTTTATTAAGAATCCAGACTATTTAACACATGTTTGGTTGAGATTATGTACAGGTGTTTTAACTACTTGAAATATTTTTTGTATCGCATTAATTAATTTCGTCATATCACACTGAGCGTTTAATAACACCTCTTTTGGTAGATTTTGCGATTGTACTGCGCCTTAAGATGACAACTCTGAATCATAAAATAGTTATTTTGCAATTGAATGTAGTCAGTAAAACCATTGGTATTATCACAGAATAATATAGAGCATAGAATCCGTCACTTGATATACAAAACGTAAAAGGCCCTCTGTCAAATAGCATGTAGCCTTTGGAGCCATTTACAAAACCCTAGTGTCAGTCCCTACATTAAAATAGTGTACAAACCTGCAATTTGCCGTCCTGTCAAAAATATATCTGTTTTGTTCTGGTAAAAAAAAAGGCATATAAGTAAAGAATGTAACATGTTTAATTCGTTTATGCTGAATTAACACTAGTTCTATGCTTTAGTCCTTTTTCTCAGGGTATAGTAAATACCTAGTAATAAGGTAAAATATAAATAGAGTAAAACAACAGTTTTGGCGCCAACGTGAAATAAAAGAAGTACATCGCATTTGAGCTGAGGTTTTGACGCTTGCTACAGAATAAAAACTTTATCTAGTATTAATTTATATAATTAGCCATCAACCACGTATCTAAATAACTCTGCCTCAAAGGACATAATTTGCGTGTAACATAATTAAAGCATAATTAATTAACTCGATATATCGCCTATTCAATTCAAGGCATGTAATTAAATAAACATATTCAATTAATAGTCCGATTCCTGCTTATGTTATATGGCACACATTTAAAGATTAAAAAGAAACGCCTAAATAAAATAAAAACAGGAACAAATCATTATACCTATAGAGCAAATTTGTAGAGCTAATGGAGTCAATTCTGTTGTACCATTCTCTAAACTAAACTAATTTAACAGGACTAAAGTTATCGGTGTTTCTTTTCATTCCAATACGTCAAAAAAGGATGACAACAATTTTAGAGCTGTCTAATTTAATTTAGTTTAGATAATAGTAGGTACAACAGAATTGACGTCAATGACGTCAATTCTGTTGTACTACTATTGACGTCAATTCTGTTGTACCTACTATTATCTTAACTAAATTAAATTTGACAACTTTAAAATTATTGCTATCCTTATCTTAGATATTGAAATAAAAAGAGACGCAAATTATTTTATTCCTGCCATATTAGCTTAATTTAGCGAGTAGGTATGGCAAAATAGACATCAAATGGCGTCAATTCTATTGAATCATTCTCTAAACTAAATTAATCTGACAGAACTAAAATTATCGGCGTCTCTTTTCATTTCAATACGTCAGAAAAAAATGCCAACAATTTTAGAGCTGTTAAATTTTGTTTAGAGATTGGTGCAATAGAATTGACGTCATTGTGTGCAAGTGGATAACACTTTTTAGCTACGATGAAACAGAAAGGTCACTACTACAGGTTCAATAACTTACATACTGATTCCACTAAGTAGGTTCACAACCACCCTACACATTAACATGCATACTCTTGCACCAATTGACGTGTACGCACACCCTTTCATACACTCATAATTACACTACTACAATCCCTCTCATGCACACACACTCCACACCTACACACCCTCGCTATCATACACTCATACTCGCACTTTCACAATCATACAGTCACACACCAACACACACACACACACACACACAATCACACATATGTTAAAGATGTTCTATATTAAGGAAGAGCATTCCTAATACAGGCATTTTTTTTTGTCTAAAAGGAATCTCTGATCGCTTTAAACTGTTATGTACTAATATTTACTGAATAAACGTATTCTTATTCTATTCTTATTGTAATTTTTTGATATTTCTTATTTTGGCAAAGGAGATCTATCTCCTCAACCTAAACATAAAATAGCTTTAAAACATTTGCAATGTTCATCATCATCTTTCAACATAAACCATTTTCCACCAACTGCTGGGCATAGGTATATTGTTTTCTTCAGTACGCCATTTTTCCGGTCCTGTACCAGTTTCGTCCTCTGGCTTTCCTTGCAATGTTATTGTAACAGTGTTCCGTGTCAATTTTACCTACCTTTTTTTATCTTTGATGGCGAATTTAGTTTCAAGGAAGGCGTAATTTACTTAATATTTATATCTCTTTGATTAAGGTACGTATAAATAATCAAAGGCAAGACTAATGTTTTCCCGAAATTAGGGAATGTATATTTATTACGTAAGAAAACCTAAACTCACCTCGCTCACCTCATTTTCAAAAATGTTTCAGTTGGCTAAGTACGAATATTCGCTACGTAAAATACTTACAGAATTCCATACAAATGTTGAATTGCGAAATTGAAATTTGTATGGAATTCGATACTTATTTTACGTAGCGAAAATTCGTACTTCGCCCAGAGCGCCTGGTTAATGTGATGCGTGACCAAAATGCTGGCGTATCGTGTTTCTGGCTCATCGCATAAGCATTGCCATTAAGCCTGCCAGCTCCATAGCAAAAGCCCTATAACGTGTACGTCAACATCTCAAATCTCGAAAAGTGGCTTTTATGTCAATTTCGCCAAAATGATGGTTATATACGCTCTTATAGTCCAGGGGTATCAATATGGAACCTACTCATACTTTGACCAGAGCCCTAGTGACCAGCCTTTCCAAAAAATGGTGCCGGTATATATTGATGCAAGCAGGAAATATCCAAGTATGTTCTCGGTTTCTATCGAAGGCTATCCGTCAGTACTAAGTAGGTGTGTCCAAAGAAGAATGTCCACAATAAAATATCGTGCGACCCCTCGTGTTAAATAAAAGTAGGCTCGTACGGTGCGCGACAAACTTTATGTACGCTCTGAATTTTGGTAAGATTAACAATAAAAAATAAACACATAATAATAAATGAAAGTCGGATAAAAAAATATACTGGTAGTGTCGCGGAGAATATTGAAGACAAAGAACCCATTTAAAATTTTCGATAGAACTACTAGGGAATAAAAATTCCCATATTTTTACACCTAGGGACTTATTTTTTATTTATTTTTTGTTTACACCTGTAGAAATCTTTCAAGAGTTTCAATCATAAACTGCACGCCCATAGCATCGGTAGTTTTGTTAGCACTATTTGCTATTGCGGCTTGTTCTGGGACTACATTCAAGTCAAGGATTGTAACTTTATTCTAGCCTGCCCCTAATCTGACAATGCATTTTTCTTTATAAAAGCTAGTAGATTTAGGCCTAAAACAATAATATTATTATTTGTTTTGTATTGTTATTATTAATGTAGTTGTTTGCAGGATAACAGGGCTGTTTACTTAAATTAAAAAATAAATTAAAAAAAAACAACTCAAGGTGGTCATAAAACCGCGCTTTTGAATTTAACGGGCGGCAAGGCGCTTGCAGCAGTCGAGTGCTAGCAGCGGCGATGGCGGGCGGCATATCAACCGAGCCTGCAGAAGTCGATGAGGTCTAAAATTTGGCGCGAACTGTTCCTATTTATCTCCGCTTTGAGGCCGTTTGTGGTAGCGTAGAGCACCGATTAATCTGCCCGACATACGACTCTCGCTCGGCATTCATCAATTGTCGAATACGTTCCTAAAAAAACTCCATTTCCCGAGCAAATTCTACCTAAATTTCAAGATTTTTTTGCCTTACAAAGACAAGTTGAAAAATGGATGCAGTCATTTTGAACATTTTATTTTAAGACTCCCTCAAAGGTAATAAATATCCCTGAAAAGAAAAATTACATCAGGAGTTTTACCAATTTTCGTATTTTTTTTTTTTATTGTTGGTAGGATGAACTTAGTTATTTTCGACAATACTTAAGCATCGAGAAAATATTAAGTGAATTATTACTAAAAAAACAAAATTCAACAACTTATATAATTTTCCTATATCTAAGTATTATTAAAGCGTCTCTTATCTCACACAGAAATATCTAATTTCAATTTTAATAATTAATTATCAATATAAAAAACTGACTTCATCAGAACTGGACCAAATTGAAATGAGACCAATCGGGAAGCACCAGCTTTCAAATAAAAAAGAATGATCAAAATCGGTTCACACAGTCAAAAGTTCTGAGGTAACAAACATTTAAAAAAACAGTCGAATTGATAACCTCATCCTTTTTGGATGTAGGTTAAAAACGAAAATTACCTCAAAATTACTCCACAGAAAACTTCTTGCTTACGTTTCTAGTCATGCATAACTGATTACCTAGCAAAAGTTTCAAAAGAATACACAGACAGGCAAGAGCATTAAATATTTACGTGATGGTGATACCATCTGCAAATGCACAGCCAATGTTGCAATATGCGAAAATTACAAACGCATTATCCACAGTTTCCTTCTCATTATTTTCTGTAGATCGTTATCACAAAATTATCAAACGGTAGAACAATGAATATTTACATTAGCGTTATGGACAATAACTTTATGATACTAGAAATAGTATTTGATATGTAAATTACGGTCGTCAAATTACTCGATGAATACTAAATTCGGCAAAATGGACGTACATTAGTGATGTGAATGCTTCGACCTGCATGGTCAGCCACCGGTACAAAATTAATGCACGGTACAGTATTATGCAAACTTTATTAAAACGAACCCCAGTCGAAACTTTAATCAGGTGCTAGTTTGGACGGGGCATTAAATTTATCGGGAAATGAGATACGCTTCTACCTACGTGTAATTTATGATTTAACATTTCAGTGATAATGAATTTATGGTTGATGAAATTTTAATCGAAAAACATATACCATTACGTAGAGTTCGTTTCACAAATTGCATAATTATCATTTAACGTACCTAGTGTACCTACCTACAGCTAAGTAGGTAGGTACATAAAACTATATCTATAACAAATAGATATTAAAAAAAGGATGTGTAGAAAACTTTTGCGACGTGTGTATTAAAAATTGGCAATACGTAGGCAATTATTAAAAACTAACTTAAACTCAGAATAATATTAATAAACATTTGATGACATTGTTTAGGTTCAATAAATTCATCGATAAAGTAACATAACATAATAAGACATGCGAATAGGCGACGTAAAAAAAACAATTTTCCAAACGGACGGACATAACAAATCACTCACCAACTTTCGCCGCCGAAAAGAAGAAAAATAACATAACAGTGTCCCACCGCATTTTCCTTAACATATTTATTCAGTTCACAAAACCATAAAACGTCAACTTTGCGTAAAACACATCACCATTGTTCAGTTATGCGATGCTCAATTGTTTATCAACTCATATGCAGCAAATAATAATCACATAAATTAAATTAAATCGAATAATAATCGCACTTCACTATCACTAAAAAGGTTGATTTATTATAATATCAAATTAATCGTTCGGAATAAAATGTCACTGGCAATAAACAAAAATTTGGAGAGAAAAAGTTACGAACAATTTTGGCGCGAAGCGTGCGTTCCACGTTCGGCGGTAAAGTTCGGAATGGCGCGTAAAGGCACGAATACACGATGTGATCGACCCTACCGGAACCACAGTCGGTAGGCGCGCGACTGACGACCCATGTGCACCGCACCGAAACGTGCCTCCAAAGTTACCTCCACGGCCCTGCAACCCCACCCTTATAACGAACACTTTAGAGTTTAATATCGTTTGCTGTTTGTAAGGCTTCTATTCTAATGATAATTCATAGTTTTATAGAGCGTACGCGCATTGTAAGCACGTTCCATTGAAGCCATTGTAACGGAAGGCGATCAGAAAACAATGTGTTTCGACAAAAATAATAATATGGTGATAAAGACTTTGTTACGCAGGACTTAGGAATGTGTAAACAATACGTAAATAGGGAAAGGATTAGAGAAGTAAAAAAAGTTTTGTTTTAAAACATTTATTACAAGGAATGGGCGATGTCGTCACATGACATTTCATTTATTTACAAGTTAAATAGGGCAACTATTATAATTTAATCAATACACAATAATTATAAAATAGTAAAAAATTTACTACTTATACAAAATCATTTGAAATATTATAATCCTTGTACTGAAAGAGTTAAAATACTGCATTTTGCATTAACAATTCACATCAATTTCTATACAAAACATTTCATACCTATACAGCAGTCAAGCTTGATAAAAAAAAACATATAAAACTATAATTATTTATCTACACATACACAATAAAATTATGTACAATGAATTAAAGGCAATACTAATGTACTGGTTGCGCACCAAATTCCAATTTTATTACAATAACTAACATTTACCTACGGCTTTGCTTGCGTAACGAAGAATTTTTGATAACCGTGAAAAGTCTGACATTCAACATTGACATAAGTCACACTGACATCGGTCTCACTGACATATGTCATATTGATATCTGTCACAATATCATCTACTACACTGGCATCTGGGATGCGTTTACGGCACTTATCCAGACTAAAACTTATACTAGATGAACGTCAAAACACCCGTTTTGGGACTCCACGAAGTGAAAAATTAAACCGGCGAAAATTTAAACTGCCCGTTTACGGGCGTCCGCTGGTATAAGTTTTCGCCTGACTAGATTAAATTTTATCTACCTTTTGAGGTCGCTAAATTTTCGCCTGCTGTCAGATTGACAGCTGTTGAGGAGGTTAAGCTGTTTTTGATATTATTTTGTTCGAATCTTTTTGTTGTAGATGTTTTAATATAAAATAAAATTTTATATCTATATAATGATAGATTGATATTTGATATTTTACTATTATATACCATTTTATTTTACTATATTTTACTTGATATTTATTTATTATTGAATTTGACAGCTAGTATTGACATATATAACATAAAGCTATGACGCCGTTCAGCGAACCTCCGTTAGTTTAATTTTTCACCGGTGAAAAATTCGCCGAGTCCGTAAACGCACCCCTGCTGAATAAAACTTATTAGTGTATAAGTTTTATTCTACACAGTTTAAATTTTAAAATAAATAAATAAATATCTGGGACATAATTGCGCACATGGTCATCTGGCCCCAAACTAAGCAAAGCTTGTAATATGGCTGCCAGATACTGGTATACATACATATATATTTTTAAATACATACTTAAATCGATATTACCACCCAGACATAGAACAAACACAAATGTTCATCACACAAATGTTTGTCCTAGGTGGGAATCGACCCCATGCCCCCAAGCGCAGAAGGCAGGTTCACTACCAACTAAGCTAACGGGGCTGTATATGTAAGCAGCTCAAGCTCTTTGTAGGATTTGAACCCAGACCCTGCAGTTTGGAATTCGACCGCGCCAACCACTGAGCTAATTGTTATGGTATCTCACTTTAAAGCCTCACACACTCATGTTCAAAGGTCTCAAGTTCCTATGGTTTTGAAGACATCGTACAGAACAGAACTGATAGTGGTTGTATTCGAAAGGCGCTTTTGGCAATGACCCGCCGCAGAGGAAGCAGCGTTTTTCCTCCGCTTTTACCTATAAAGAAAAACTTGTATGAGTACTTTTGACCTTTTTCTTCGTATTTTTCTTATCATTTTTTCTACTGCGAAACTTTTTTCTATAATATCTTCGGGTGAATTTGGGAAATATTAGGTCAAGGGCGAGCAAAGCGAAAACACTGTTATAGTTAGCACAGATTTATTCCGACTAAAAACCTGACAGCTGGCCGCCGGCGCCTACCCTCGGTTACAATACAAGGTGTACTTTTAATGTACTAATGTGGGTACCGCCATACACTACATTCCTCCACACTAATTATGGAACATACAATCGGTAAGGGTTAGTGAATACCTATGGAGTGAACTATTGGTTAGAACAAGTTGATCTCGGTGGCGGCCAATGGGGTTATTTACATATTACATTATAACTTAAGGAAACTCTTATACATAATACTTATACAACTTAACTACTTAAGATTACAGCTTATAATTAGGTTTTTGTAATCTACAAAGCCTTTGTGGCCTACCCTTGGGGGTACTTATAAGAGACGGGAGATCTGGTGAAGGTTCACGAGGTTCAGGCGTAACCTTTGGCTGAACGGGAGGACTAGCCGTCACCGCTCGTTCTGACCGGCTACTTCCCGCAGCGACCGTTGGGTTCTCTGGTATTGGACTTGTTACCAATCCTTTATCACCTTCAGCAGGACGGTCGGAGTTTGGGCAAACCAGCGAACTCCTGCTCCTACGTTTTAGCTGATCGACATGACGATGTATCTGATTCCCCTCCTGACCTATAACTCTGAAGTTTGAAGGACCCAACCTACTTTCCACCATGCCCGGTAACCACTTTTCCCCCTTTAAATATTGGCGGTACCAAACGTCATCCCCGGGGTCGATGACCCTGTCCGCGCCGGCCGCGTCTTGTACCTGCCGCTGCTGCGCACGCGCCACCCGCGCCTCCCGGTCCGGTCTCAAGGCGTCTAGACGAGTGCGCAGCCTTCTACCTAGCATAAGGACCGCTGGGCTCTCCCCGGTGGATGTGTGGTCTGTATTTCTATAATACATAAGGAAAGTGTTCAGTGCCCTGTTGACGTCCTCCTTCTCATGAACGGCTTTTTTGATTACCCTTTTTAACGTCTTCACCGCATTTTCTGCCGCTCCGTTTGAGGCGGGATGAAATGGAGCAGTAAAAATGTGTTCAATGCCTCTACTTTTGTTAAAAACCGCAAACATTTCGCTCGTGTATGGAGGTCCGTTGTCGCTAACTATCTGCTTTGGTAGCCCCCACCGCCCGAATAGCTCCGTTAATTTATCGATAGTCCAGTTAGCCGCCGTGCTAGGTACTTGGAACACTTCTAACCACTTAGACATCGCATCGACGACTACCAAATAAGTTTTACCAAATATAGGCCCCATAAAATCTAAATGCAGCCTCGACCAGGGCCGGGCCGGCCAGGGCCAGGGACGAGGCGCCTGCCGCGGCGGCGCGTCCGCCTGCGCCGCGCACGTCTCGCAACCCTTACATAGGGCTTCAATCGCTTCGTCCAGTCCTGCCCACCAAATGTAGCTCCTGGCCAAGGCCTTTGACTTGACTATTCCCATGTGTGGCTCATGTAACACCTTTAAGACTTTTTCCCTACACTTATCAGGGATGACCACCCTGTGCCCCCACATTAGACAGCCTAACTCCTCATATAATTCGGCCCGTCGATTAAAATAGGGCTGCATTCCGATCACCTCGCACTCCGGAGGCCAGCCGTCTCGAACAAAACTCAATATCCTACTAAGAAGTGGATCACGCGCGGTGCATTTCTTGATTTCATTGCAATCTAACAGCAAAGCATCTTGCGCGAAGTGTAAATGCGTTTGTTCCGGCACCTTAGGTAAAACCGGTTCCTTACAAGGCAGGGGCAAGCGAGACAATGCGTCGGCACTATTTTTATCGGTACGAACATATTCTATATCGTAAGTATACGCGGACAAGATAACCGCCCATCTTGACATCCGACTCGCCGTCATTATTGGAATATTGTTGTGCGGACCGAATATTGATACCAATGGCTTGTGATCCGTACGCAAGGTAAAATGCCTACCGTATAAGTATTGGTGAAATTTTCTCATACAAACTACTATCGCCAACGCTTCCCTATGTATTTGAGAATAATTTTTCTCTGCGCTCGTAAGTGTCCGCGACACGAATGCAACGGGCCGTTCCGCCCCCTGCGCGTCTGGCTGAGATAACAACCCCCCGCAGCCCGCGGGACTGGCATCGCAAGTTAATATTAAAGTTTTGTTCGGATCATAATGCGCTAACACTTGTGAACTCGCCAAACGATTTTTTATATTTTGGAAAGCGCTTTCGCATTCCTTCGTCCAAACCCAGTCTACACCTTTTTTGAGTAAATTAAAAATCGGTACTAACTGTAGACTATAGTTCTTTACGAACTTTGCAAAGAAATTAGCCAGGCCCAGAAAGGACCTAAGTTCCGGAACATTTTTCGGTCTAGGTATTTTCTCGATCGCTTCCACTTTTGCCGGATCAACTTTAATGCCGTCTTTAGACAAGATGTAACCTAGGTACGTAACTTGCTGCGCCAAAAAAACACATTTACTTTCTTTCAAACGCAAACCGCTCGATTGTAGCCGATCGAATACCGCCTCAAGCGCATCTAAATGCTCCCGTTTCGTTTTTCCCCCGATTATGACGTCATCGATAAAAATGCCTATGTTTGGTATACCCTTCAATAAATTTGTCATAATTCGTTGAAAAATTCCCGGACTCGACGATAACCCAAATACTAACCGGTTATAGCAAAATAAACCGCGATGAGTGTTTATTACCGTGTATTTCCTAGATTCATCTAATTCAATCTGGTTATAAGATTGAGATAAGTCTATTTTACTGTAATACTGCGAGCCATTTAACTCAAAAAGTAACTCCTCGATTTTCGGTAATGGATATCGGTCGACCAGCAAAACGGGATTTAGAGTTGCCTTATAATCTACACAAACCCTGAGCGCCCCGTCCGGCTTGTTGACGGGAACCAGCGGTGAGGCCCAGTCCGAGCTGTCTACCGGCTCAATGACGCCGGCGGCGAGCATCGCGTCCAGCTCAGCATCCACCCGGTCTCGGGTGGCGAATGCCATCGGCCGCGCGCGGTGGTACACCGGCACTGCCCCCTCTCGCACCCGGAGCGTCGCCTTGCCCCCCGTGAACCTCCCTAGACTGCCGTCGAACAGTTGATTATATCTGCGTAACAGAACTGATATTTCATCACTCAGGCCTCCGTGCTTATCGTTATCTATTCGACCTATGTTGTTACAATTCAGTATGGGAACTTGTATTCCTAACTCACCGAGCCACTGACGGCCCAGCAATGACGTCGTACCTCCTCTGATGACAAACAGTTCTAGCTCCTTTTCGATGTCTCCATATTTCACAACTGGTTTAATTACACCTAACGGAAGTATATTTGATCCGTCATAAAATTTAATACAAAGATTGTTAGGTATGATTTGATCACTTTTGAAATATTTAATGTAGGTAGCCTCACTTATGCAAGAAATAGGCGTTCCCGTATCAATTTCCATTATTATCTCCCGGTCGTTAATACAGATCGGCAAACTCACCGGCTTATAATCTCCCAGATTTAACTGATACAGATCCACACAGTCGTCCCAAGGTAGGTCCGGTTCATCAGACTCCTTCAAGTCAGTGCGGCCGAAATTAACACCTGCGCCTCTTCCTGGTCCGCCCGTCAGCTTGGATCCCGTGCCGGCAGTTCCCGCCAGACACACCCGTCGCAGGTGACCGGGGCGCTTGCACCGGCTGCACACGTAGTCCCGGAACTTACAATTCCCGTAGGTATGACTCGTGGCTCCGCAGGCCCTGCAGTTGGAAAGCACTGACCGTGGCTGTCCCTTCTCCGGCGCTCCAGCCGGCCCGGGCGGCCGGCGCCCATTTCCGTGCCCTCGGTGTACGCGATCTCCGTCACCGCGATTGCTCATGCGCAGCGCATGTACTGCGCTAGCTCCCGCTACCGCTTCCGGCGCCGCCCGTGCCTCCACAGCTGTCGCATCGCGCTCGGCAGCCTCCAGCGAGCTCGCCATCTTCATCGCCTCCGGAAACGTCAAAGTGTCCGCCTCCGAGAAAAGCCGTTGACGAATGACGTCACTCTCTACGCCGCACACAAATTGATCCCGCAAATTCTCGTTTAATACGTCGCCGAATTTGCAATACCGTGCTAACTTTTTCAACTCTGCTATGTACTCGCTCACGTTTTCCTCTGTCCGCTGCCTGCGCTGTCGGAACCGATACCGTTCCGCAAGCACCGATGGTGCCGGCTGTAGATGTCGACGCAGCACGTCCGTCGCCTCCAAATAGGTCAATTCCGCTGGCTTTTTGGGACTGGACAGGTTCGCCAACAGCTCATACGCTTCGTCTCCCATCAGGGATATAAGCGTCGGCAATCTTAAGCTGTCTTCTACGCCATTTACCTTGAAGTAACATTCAAGTCGGTCCGCGTACGACGACCACGCCCCGTCTTTTATATTAAACTCGCTTATTTTGCCGATAGGCATCTTGATTATATCACACGCGGTGTTGTTCAACGTTTTACAATGATAATTCTCGTCGCCACTGGGAAATATTAGGTCAAGGGCGAGCAAAGCGAAAACACTGTTATAGTTAGCACAGATTTATTCCGACTAAAAACCTGACAGCTGGCCGCCGGCGCCTACCCTCGGTTACAATACAAGGTGTACTTTTAATGTACTAATGTGGGTACCGCCATACACTACAGAATTAAACAAACAAACATAATTTATTATCAGTTTAAATAATTCTCGCAGTTTAAATAACATAAAAAAACAAGCTTTAAGGTGATACGTTTCATGTTTGGCGGGAAATTTTGTTTATTGACAAATGTATGTAATAATGTGCATTAGAGATAAATAGCTTTACGTGAGTTTGTAACGAATAATAATCAATTTTCGCGAACATCATGATCGTTTACAATAATTACCCAGTCTAGCTACAAGAACAAAAATACTGTTTGAAATTTGAATTTCCCGCGATACGTGAAACGTTTCACCTTAAAATCGCTAATCCTAAAGATCCTAGTAAGGATAATTAGACAAACTATTTAAATTGTCATCGGTCCTTGATACTCCTGGACAGATCTCTCACGATGACATCGTGAGAGTCGCGGGCATACAGTGGATGCAGAGGGCAGGTTGTCGTTCAGTGTGGAGGTTAAAGGGGGAGGCCTATGTTCAGCTGTGGACGTCTTCTGGCTGATGATGATGTGCTGCCAAGACGACGGAGATTGAACTGAAATATACGGCGTGCTAGTTGGAGCATTAACCCAACTTAAGACACCACAGACATAAAACTGATAAAAAGCTGTAGTACAAAAATATACCGTGTATAGTAATTATTAAAGTCCAAACTTGATGAACTATTCGAAATTATTGGTGTTCTAAAGTTAATCTTACTTTCTGTTGATCAGTGAGCTGTAAGAACTTGTTAGTTTTGATCTTCTCGGCTTGTTTTTCTTTCTCTCTCTGTCTTTTGGCTCGTTTCTGCTGAGCTTTCTTCTCTTTCTCTTGTTCTAGGAGCTCGGGCGTCAGCGGGCCAGGGATTTGCGACTAAAGGAAAAGTACTTTATTAACTGCTAGTATGTGGAATGCGCTGCCTGAATGGGTGTTCCCCGGTAGTTACAATCCGAGTGTCTTCAAATCATGAGTGAATCGGTTTCTTCTAGGCAAGCGTGCTCCATAGTAGACCGCTTAACATCAGGCGAATTGGCGGTCAAACGCAGGGCTATTTCTTTAGACCTTTAGACTAGAATAGGCCTTTAAGTTATATTAAGCCATAAAGTTGCTAACACAATGTTAAAATCAATTAGCCAAACTTTAACATTATGAGAAAAGAGAGAAGTCATTGGCAATTTTAATTCAATAAAAAATATTAATGATAAACCCAATAATACCAGGTGTAAGGAAAACGCCGAGATGGCAGTCGCTTTAAATTTTATCTTTATACTAGAAAAATATAAGTCCTAATGTTTAATTTATCACAGATAACAGGCTTAGCGATGGATATAATTAAATACATTACAATTTTTTTTATTTAAATTAGCAGATTTTTTTCTGTGATATGAGCGTTTAAAGTTTTCGGTGTGGATTGAGATGCTGTCCCTTTCCCGCAAAGCGTGTGTTAGTATAGCATTTGTATGGCGCGCGCACGGCTTGACGTAATAACTTGCTATAGTGCGCTTTGGGTCTAGCATGATATTATTCGTTCTACTATTGTACCTTAGCATAGTTATATTTGTCTGGAAATTGAGCCTGGAACAGCCTGAAGGCTACCCTCGTGTCCGCGTGAGGTGTTGCAGCGTACGGTGTCTGGAGGAGATGGTTCTTGACGCAAGGGTCGCCGCCCGCCGTCAACAGCTGCCTGTACAACAAATAATGAAGTATAAAATATAAGGGACATTTTTAACCGACTTCAAAAAAGGAGGACGTTATCAATTCAACTGTTTTTTTCTCAAGACCTTTGAACATGAGTGTGTGAGGCTTTAAAATGAGATACCATAAAAATAGCTCAGTGGTTGGCGCGGTCGAATTCCAAACTGCAGGGTCTGGGTTCAAATCCCACAAAGAGTTGAGCTGGTTGCATTTTCTAATGCTCGGCTGCTAGCTACCAAGTTGAAAATCTGTCAACACCTAACGGTGTGATCCATGTGTGTGAATCGTTTGAAAGCTAGTTCCCATTTCAGGCTAGGTGTGTTACCATGTTCGATCACACCTTCACGTAACACCGGCTAAGCTGAGGTTAATATGGTCATCCAAGTGATCGAAATTGATTATTTTATACTAATTTTTAGAAGTCTGTTTAAAAAAAAAAGTATGTGTATTCAAAACAGTACATTGTTAAAGTTAAATGATTATTTACGGGATATTTACCGTGGTAAGGTCGTGGAAGGAAAAAAACAGTGTTAAAACAGTGTTTAGTACATTGTTGTGTGAAAGAAGGACAAACAAACCATCAAAGGGAAGGGAACAAAGGGAATTAGGAATATCGTTTTTTAACCGACTTCCAAAAAAGAAGAGGTTCTCAATTCGACTGTTTTTTTTATGTTTGTTACCTCCTAACTTTCGACTGAGTGAACCGATTTTCATGATTATTTTTTTATTTGAAAGCTGGTGCTTCCCATTTCAATTTGGTTCAGTTCTGTCATTTTATGAAGTCGTTTTTTTGTATTTTTAATTGCACACACGGTCTTCTGACTCTAAACTAAACAAACTTTTAATATGGCTGCTAGAGACTGCTGTACGTACTTTTTTATACATACTCACGCCCCCAAGCGCAGAAGGTAGGTTCACTACCAACTGAGCCACCGGGGCAGTCAAAATACATTCATTACTAGAACAAAATCTTAGCAAATAATTTACCAATCCCTCTGTAACACTCTTAACTATCCTACCTATAAGAGGCTACGCGGGTAGGTTGCCGTACTAAGCTGAAAGAGGTCCATTACATTCATCATTATGAAAAACTTTTACTATGAGACCAACACACACACAGACAGAAACACACACACAAACCCACGCGCACACACGCACGCACACACAACCCTCACACAGTCCTCATGATACATACTAATACCTCGCAAATTTTTATCGAGATCGGTTAAGCCGTTTAGCCGTGATTATGTAGCAAACAGACTAACAGACAGAGTTACTTTCTCATTTATAATATTAGTATGGATTTGTGTGATTAGTGTGAAGTGTGATAATTGTACTCACGTGACCATGTCTGGTTTGGCGGCGATGGCGGCCTTGTGTAAGGCAGTGTTGCCATCGGCCGGGTCGGGAGTGTTGCACGCGCCTTCCAAATCGCCCTCCCATGGTTCTAGAATCGTTTCTAATGAGGTCTCTTCTTTGTTACTTATTGTTTTCCAGATCTGAAATTAGAAGTGACTACAGAAACTGCTAACAAATCCCATGTACGATTTCCTCTGGTAACAATATAATTATCAATATAAAAAAACTGGAACACATTGAAATGGGGCCACATGGGAAGCACCAGCTTTTAAATAAAAAAAGAATCATCAAATCGGTCGAGAGTTCTGAAGTAACAAACATAAAAAATAAAATAGAAAATTAAGAACCTCCTCCTTTTTTGAAGTCTGTCAAAAAATATAACGTGTATGAAAAAATTGAGACATTTGAACACAAACAATAATTGTACTAAACCATATCTCCCTTGTCTGGTTGATCTGAGTCAATACACACTAATGCGACAGAAAAGAAAACTTACATTTTTAACATTAGCTGGTACTTTAAACGCAGGAGGAGGCATTAACTTCTTATCTTGCTTCTGCTTGTCTTTATCTTCTTGCTTCTTTTCTTTACCTTCCGGCTTCTTCTCTTTTTCTTCTTTTCTATTTTTTTCTAGCTTCTGTCGTGGCAGAGATTCTTCTACATCGCTCTCTGAACAGACTGAGTTGGCTATAAGTATTTTTTTCATAATTATCAGAATACCAAAGACTAATACAATTACAGAGTAAAAGAAAGAGAGAGACATGAGTTGTGTGTGTCAGAGAGAGTACTAAGATGTCTTTCTTTACAGCAAGCGTGCCCACGCGTGCACTTTATCAAAAACAATGTGGCGCCACTTTTATTGTCGATTAGTGAAATTAGGCGCACTTGCTATTAACGCATACAATGTGGCGCCACTTTTACTGTCGAGTTACTACTCGTTTATCAGAATACCAAGGACATAGACTAATACAATGACGGAGTATAAGAACGATAGAGAAGAGATGAGTGTGTGTGAGAGAGAGAGTATTGATATGTCTTTCTTCACAGAAAGCGTGCCCACGCGTGCACTTTATCACAAACAATTTGGCGCCGCTTTTATTGTAGATAAGTAAAATTAGGCGCACTTGCTATTAACGCCATCTTTCTAGCACCATGCGCGAGAGTGGGATAAAGCGGTTGTATATACAGGGTTACGCATATAGACCACTAATCCGTTATATATCGTTATGAACGTTTACTATCGATTTTCAGGGTGAAATAAATAAAAAAAACAGCTATTCCATGTTATTGCCAATCGACACACTCTTAAAAGGTAGGCAACATAGTTGTGATGCCTCTGGTGTTACAGGTATCGGTATAGGTGACGGTGACTGCTTACTATCAGGCAGCCCGCCTGCTTATTTGCCACGTATGAAATAAAATGTGAGGGGTCGCCCTTGCATGTCCGCCCTGACCTTTATACAGTTGAAAAATCACTGTTCTGTACACTCACCGTTCACATAGTAAAATTTGTTCATAATGATGAGTACAATATATATACCTCCTTTTGGCTTATTAGTCTATATGCATTACCTTGTATTACCATTTTAGTAATACTCAAGTAATGAGAGGTTATCCCTTACCTACAGAACAGTCGTTGATTTCGTTTATCAAGTCTTTTTTCGAGTTAGTAATGTTGCCATTGCTGGCCTGTTCCAAGAGGGTCTTGATCCAGTCTTTTGGCGTTTCGCTGTCGATGTAGCAAGGGCCCTCGTCTTCGCTTGACATTTGGCTGGTTGGTAGCTCGCGGGGTGCTCGCTCTCTACAAGAATAATAACACAACACATCATCAGTAAGCGTCCACAGCTGAACAAAGGCCTCCCTCATAGAGGGGTGTTACCGCTACCGATCCTCCAGTGGTTCTGGTATCAGTTATCCATATTTTTTATATAAAAAGAGCGGCAAACAAGCATGCGGTCCGCCTGATGGTAAGCAGAAACCGCCGCCTATGGAAACCTGCAACACTAGCAGTGTTGACGGTGCTATGCCAGCCCGGAGAGGTAGTTGTAGACATGCTTTTTGGAACGCTTCATGTTGAAGCTCGGCGGGATAATAATTTTTATTTGTTTGATTTATTTTATTCAAAACAGATTTTCGATTTCTGTGTGTTGTTTTATTATGCGTGGCACTTTACCAAGTGGGCTGTACCCATCAATGAAGTACCAAATTATTTGCAGTACATTTTACCGGAAAAAATAAATAAACTTCATGGGCAAGATCTGCCAAAATCCTAAACTTGACTGTTTAGTTCCAAAACCGGTTTGGACGCCCCGCCCGGGGTGGGGCGAGCGGCCGCGGCCAGCGGAGGTCGCGCTTCAGTTAGTCACAAAGATAGCTCCGCGCATACGCACGTCTCGACCAGGGCCCGCTTGGACTCAGCGCGATTTGAAGTCCGTGTGTTTTTGAGAAGACCGCGAGTCACCGTTTCGACTCGCGAATTGTACGTCGTTAAAAGACGCGCGCGAATTTCACTCTGTTACGGCGCGATCGGATATTTTTCTTGAGTTGAAGGTATCAACGGAAACCGCGAATTCGGGTGTGTTTTGCATAGCCCGCGAGTGTTAAATTCAGTGTGTAGGACACTGAACATTATTTGTGAAGTGTTGGGATCCGAGGACGGCCACTGGACGAGGAAAGCCGCAGCTGAGGTTTGGGCCCAAACAGGTGACAGGATCATCAGCCGTCCTCTGGTAGGAATTCCAACCCTCTTTTTTTTATGAAACTCCGCGCATCGCGGATTTGCACGAGCCGCTTTGGGTTCGTTTCGTACATTGACAGATCATAGACACTCTGCTCCCGAATAGTGTTAAAAGTGTGTTTAACAGCTATTACTTCATAAAATTGTGAATTACCTTGATTTGGCCCTGTCAATAGGTTTTCCAGCGGGGCTTATTTTCTGTGGCTTTTTCTTAGGTTCTATTGTAGTATCCGAGCCTGACTTGCTGGCTGGCTTCGCGAACGAACCAATTAGAGCCTTCTGGAATAGTTCCATTGTGTCTGAAATAGAACAGAAATATTAAAGAGGCACGCTATTTCTTGGCAGGTTAGCACTAGAAGGTAATATATGTTTGTTTTGTATGTCTGTTAAGTGCAAAAGACGACGACAACGTCCAACTTTCAATAGGGAAGGAGGATGGAACCTACCACCGACTCGGAGACTTGTCTTTATGTAGTTCGTGGGAGTGACCGTGAGACTGGTGGCGACGTGGTGAGCTCTATGTGATGGACTATTCCCAATACAGGTAGATTCTAGTGGGGAAGAGCTCCATTGCGCGCCGGCGCAACATATTTCTGTACACGCCCCCACCCCCGCACCTGATCAGCATCCGTTGTCATCACGTGCGCGCGGCGCGGCGGCCCGCAATACAAAGAGAGACGCAGCAGCGCGCGCGCATTCCTTATTAGCAACTCGTATCAAATGGAGTAATAGCAGCGTTTTTTTTTTTTCAAAATTAACGGGTTCGATTCCTGGCTAGGAATATTGATTTTTCAAACCACCAATGATGCAGTTTTCATCAAAATCGGGCCTGAGACTTTTCGCTATTCCTCATAGTTTCGTATTTAGTCACCAACACCTACTTTGAAAAATTCACCTGTATAAGAAAGTCAACGTGCTCGGAAATTTTGAAAAAAAAAAATGGCGGCTGGTGGATATGCCAGCTTTCATAGAAAAATGTTTGCGCCCCTTGCACTTACAATTATTTAAGACTTACCATATACCTCCAAACTGGCTACTGTTTCGTGCACTCTTTGCACTTCTTTATAAGTAGGCTTGCGAGTCGGGAAAGGCAGCACTCGAAGCCTCAAGTCGTCTTTACTGAGCGGAGAGTTCTTTCCGAAGATAGCCGCCTGGTTCATCGACCCGACTGCCCGATAGAGAATGATGGAACACCCGAGCAAATCTTCCGTCCAGCCGGAGATTATTTCTTGAACATGCTGAAGAAAAAAAATACCTTCATATATTTGGTCCGAAAACACTCGAAGGGGAGTCCTCCTCTTCGAGTGTTTTCAGACCAAAATGGGCCCAGCGTTACTGACCTCTAGGAATTTTGCCTGGTTGTACCGTCGGAGGCTGGCGCCGGCGGAGCGCGGGGAGTTGCCATGGTTGTCGCGCGTCGCTTGCGCCTGTCCTTGGCCGCGACGGGACGTGTACGAGTGGAATGTTTTGTGTAGTACTGCTGCACCACCTGCAGAAATAACATTTTTTTACAAGCTTTTATTAAACTACGATCTATTTGATCTAATGCCAGCGACGCGATTTTATCATCGCACTAGCCGCCACCATTTGAAAGCGCATCCACATATCATAATCGCATTATGTGCGATTCACACGATCTTTCTTGCCTCACCCCTGCAAAATGTGGAATGAGCTACCTTACGCGGTATTTCCGAGAAGCTACAACATGGGGTTCTTCAAAAGGCGAGTTAATAGAGTCTTAAAGGGTCGGCAACATATTTGTGATGCCGCTGGTGTTACAAGTATCTATAGGCGACGGTGACTGCTTACCATCAGGCGGCCCGTCTGCTTGTTTGCCACCTATGGCATAAAAAAATACTTGCCTTGTTAGTATATGTGGGACAAATCTAAAATTGGGGGTTATAAGACCTGCACTGACATCCCTCAGGCTTAGGGTGTAATGTGCATTTGCCCCTGCCAGCATACACAAACCAGCCGAGCTCCTCAAAATAACGGAGCACTGCTTTAAGTCGCTGACTATGCTGTTATACCCTTATTTCGCCAGGTGTTGTGGTATTGGACACTTGTTGTAGAGTTGCTTCAAGGAGTCCAGACTTTAATCATATATTCTTCCAGACTTTGATCTTATTCCTATACACAGAAACAAGTTGCTGATTACCTGAAAAGATCGCCCCAGCGAAGTGGCCGCCGGAGACCATGATGACGGCCCAGCGCTGGGCACCAGGCGCCACGAGACGCTTGCAGCGATTCACCCAAGCACTGCCGTCGCCGTCAGTTGATAATTCCTCCTAAAAAGGCGTGTTTTTAGAATAATAAAGCTATTGGTCTAAATTGTGCAAACTGTCCAAGTACGTCAAGCTGTTTATTGGTGCTCCGAACATCGGACATTCACATGAACCTACTGGTTAAATTATTTGGAAACTATTCTGATTTTGGCAAAACTTGGTATTGGATTTGGTGGACAAATACAAGTCTAGATAGATATGGAATAGAATAGATGGATAGATAGAAACTCTTTATTATGTACACCAGAAAAAAAATTACAAGCAGAAAACACTTACGAGCTAGTGCCACAAGTGGCGGCCTTATCGCTAAAAGCGATCTCTTCCAGTCAACTATTGGATGCCAAGTCTATTAATACATTCAAAAAATTACCATAGTCATTTTGAAAATAGTCCGATGAATTTTCGATGTTTAATTATGTAACCCCAATATTCTTACACTTTACTATACCTTTTTATGATGCAGGATGCACCTGTAGATGCACATCACTTGCCCGGCTTTGTTGGTAAAGAATGCCTTGCAATGGCGGGTGGCAGCTGCGAACAGGTCTGTGGCCGGAGCATTCACATTGCTCTCTCCTTCTGAGTCACTACCGGAGACGCTCGAGTCATCATCTGAAGAATTTGGGAGACAGTATAAATGACAAAAATACACCTAATACACACTGAGTTAATCCAATTAAAATATAACTCGACAACAACAAGAGTGCGGAGTAAGTACAGAGTTCTGTATGTCGTATCCAACACATGAAGGCATAAAGATGTTGCAGTAAACGGACAACCAATATGACTAATAATGTAAATAATGTCCTGCAATATGTGGAATGAGCCTACTCTTTTTCTTTGTGGAATGACATTTTCTGTAATAAGTCTTTCATCATCATCAGCCAGAACGCGCAAGCGCGCGCCTCCGCTGCTTGCTGCCGCGCGCGCCATATACGCCTGTATTATCCTGCGATATGTGGAGCGATATGGTGCGCGCGGCTCCGGCCTGGACGGTGAGCGCTTGCGCGTCCATCATTCATAACATGCTTCGCTCGCTTGGTGCTTGCTGTTCATTTATTACCTACTTAGCGCTTAATTAATCTTATTTTACCTACCCCCTTTCGGTCAGCTTTTGTTAACTAAATTATCCAATATTATATCGTAAAAATGTAATACTATTCCTAAAGGTTACATAATAATGTGAACTTAATTGATGCAAACGTAATATTTGAAGTATAACCCATTAATTGTTTTTACCTCACCAGCTATATGTTTATATAAGTGTTGAGCTTGAAAACGTATTTATGTAGTATTTCTTTGTACCTCTTAATTAATACTAGAGATGTCCAATGTATAAAAAAAAATGTTTTATGTGAAATAAAGATATTTTAAAAACTAAAAACTAGCCAGAAAACGTCCACTGCTGAACATAGGCCTCCCCCTTTAACCTCCACACTGAACGACTTCCTGCCATCTGCATCCACTGGATGCTCGCGACTCTCACAATGTCGTCGGTCCATCTAGTGGGAGGCCTACCTACGCTGCGTCTTCCGGTTCGCGGTCTCCACTCAAGAACCTTTCTTCCCCATTGGTTATCAGTTCTTCGAGCGATGTGGCCTGCCCATTGCCACTTCAACTTGCAAATTTTACCATAATAAGTCATTACCATTTATAAATAATACATACTTATGTCTTAAATTTGGCACACCATCCGGTTGGAACATGGTGATCCTTATTATCCTACCACTATATTAGAATTATTGAAATTGTAACACCCATTCAGTGAAATAAATAATTTGAATTTGAGCTCCCCTCCTGCATTTCCGTATAACATATAACATGGGTAACAGTAACATGGGGTTTTTCAAAAAAGCAGAGGCTGTCAATAGTCTTCAAAGGTCAGCAATGTTAAGAAGTTAGTGAGTTAATATTTTCTTAAAAGGTTGCCAACGTAGTTGTGATGCCCTTGATGTTACAGATATGCATAGGGTTGAAACCCCCAAACCCTCCATGCCTACGGCCATGCCTGTTCAGTGTTGAAAACAGATTACAATGCCCGAATTAGGTCATGCATATTAAATTAGCCAACTTTGGGAATAATAATAATAACCGCAAGAACTAAGAACCTAAGCTCCAGGGGGGAAGTGTTAAAAGGTATAACGCCGCGAGTAGCTCTTAGTGAAAGTGCAGCACACCTGCACTCTACTCTACACCCTAAGCCACCCACGCCAATGTTGCCATTCCGGTGACAAGATACGGCAGCCTTTATGGGGGGCCCATTTAGTGGGTGGCAAGTCATCACCTGCCTAAATATATTTTGAGATTAGACAGGATAAGGCAGGTGCCGTTTCTCATCCAATAAATAGATCTGTTCTCTTATCCACAAGTTGTTCACCTCAATAGCCCAGGCTTTTTTAATCCTATACTGTTAAATAGTTTATATTTCATTTTATACACAATCCATAATTATTGTATATTTTAAAATTCAAGAAGGCCTCTTGGCGTTGGCTTCGGCTCCACTAATGCCCACCAAATGTCCGGGCTAGACCCGAGAATTTTATGAAATAAAGGGGTATAATAATAATACCTAGACTACTCACCTAATCTAGAGTTAAACTGTCCTATAGACAGCGGCTGCTTTCCGAATAGCTTCCGTTTCAAATTGTGGGTATGCCAGTGGTGCTTGTAGTGAGCCGTCTGTTGTGCTCTGTTTTCAAATGGGCCGATTCCGCACGCGGAGCAAGCGTTTCCATCGCTAGGACCATTCAGGGTGAGAGCACTTAAGCGTTTCATTACACTCTTCTCGTCAACTAATAAAGGTAAGTAAACAATGATTACTGGTACATTACATGTTAAAATCAGTTTCAGTACACTCTTCTCGTCAACTAAAAAATTGAAGTAAGCAATTAGTACTGGCAGGTACAATTCATGTTAATATCAGTTTCAGTACACTCTTCTCGTCAACTAATACATTTAAGTAAGCAATTAGTCATTATTTAAATCAGTTTCAGCACACTCTTTTCGTCAACTAATAAATTTAAGTGAGCAATTAGTACTGGCAGGTACATTTCATGTTAAAATCTATATCATTACACTCTTCTTATTAACTAATAAATTTAAGTAAACAATTAGTATTGGCAGATACATTTTATGTTACAATCAGTTTCATCAACATCATACTCTTCTCATCAACTAATAAATGTAAGTAATCAATTATTACTGTTTGGTACATTTATTGTTAAAATCACACTCTATGGATCTTAAATAATAGGTAATATTGTGATTTAAAAATCTTTAAATCACAATATTACCTATTTCGAGAGAGAATGGAGAAAGAAATAGAGGTTAGAATTATATTACACAATTTTTGTAACTTGATGGAGTTTATGGGTTGTTAAGAACTTACCAACATTGTGAGACTCAGAAATCATGCATGCTGCTATCTTGAGTCCAATCGTTAGCTTCTCAAATTCATCTAAATCATAAGTTTTGATTGTTTTAGGTTTGATGTTATCAGTTTTTGAAGACATGATGGATTATATGGAGCAGCTGTTATTATGTTTAATAGTTCTCGACAACGAAGAAACCACAAAAAACGCAGCATACGGGACTCGGGATTTTATTGAAAATTATTGTGCAATCAACCAACGAAATAAATTACAAAATACAAATTAATTTCTATCTAATATCTAATCAAAAAGTTAAAAAAAAAAACTGCTGTTTTTTTTTCTTTGCTGCTGAGCAGGCTTAAGATCCATAAGGCCATACCGCCTCGTCTTCTGTATTTCACTGTCTTGTGTAGTTAAGATCGTAAGTACACTGAATTTAAGAAGGGTAAGTACTCGTAGGTATAATTGCCCTTATCAAGCTAATAAGTAATGGAAAACATACTATTCGAATGACCGATAAAACTATTTACGGTAATTTGAAATCAATTAACTATGAACGTAGGTACCTCAGATCAAATAAGGAAGATATGGTAAGGTGACGTGGCACCTGCGCGAACGCATAGACCAAAGAGTACTTTTTAATATGGGAAAGCATGCAAGACAATGGGTCTATATCAGAAATTTTAGTTAGTTCATTGGTGTCGCTGCTAGTTTCTTAGTGTGCGTGAAAAGTGAGTAAGTGTGCCGTACTTTACTTAGGTACTGTGGGGTTAGCACGAGAATTTGCGAAAAAGTTATCGATACGTAAACGATAGAATAGCAAATGTATGAAAAATTCAGTTTCCTTTTACGTCCGATAGAGGCGCTGTTAAATTTTTCATACATTTTGCTATCGTTTACGGAACGAATACTTTTTCGCAAGTGCTCGTACTAGGGCCACTGTTAACCGGTTTAGCGGTATATTGAAAAAAGTGGGTAAAACATGGAGACATTTGAACACGAACGATAAATTGTACTAAGGCATATCTCCCTTGTTTATCTGATCTGAGGTACCAAGTTAGAATTGTACTGACTGGGTATACCATTAATTTAGGTAGGTATCTACGGAACTTACTAATTTGCAGTAATTTCTCGTGGAAGTTAACTTTCGAAATAACTACCTGCCTACGTAAAATGATCTTGTATATCGTTATTTCTGCTTTTCTTGTTTACGGGGTGGATTCAAATGTTGAAAAATATAAATCCGATATTAGTTGTTTAAATTTAAACTGCAAGAGCGATGGAAAAGTATGCGGTATCAGATCAGAAGGCGAGGGTTACAGAATAAGGCTGTTTCCAGACGAATGTGCTCTCTTAAACTATAAATGTGCTGTCGAGGACAATTTCGGTACACCTACTACATTAATTTATTAACTTATGGACTTATTCTATTTATAATGAAACCAAATCTCATTCCTACTTATATAATTATAAGGTACCTACTACGTACCTACCTACCACTTTACCATGTAGGTACTCCGTCTGGGAACCTACTTACATTTACATTTGCGATAAAAAGTTGTAATTGTAGTGGTAGGAGTCTTTTGCAGGGGTCCGCCAGGGGAAGTACCACACCTTTGTCAGTTATTCCGGATTGAAGTGCAATGTTTCCAGCGAAATTACAGGGCACACAGGTCACAGAGATTTGTCATCTTATATCTCGGGGTGACGAGCGCAGTGCATTGCCATCCAGGGTTTTTAACTGTTGAAGTTCAAAATTCTGAGTGGCGTTGAGCTGTTATGGGCAGCCGTGAAGAGCCATCAGGCGAGAGACTTCGCTCGTCTCGTCACTCAGTATCATAAAAAAGTGTGTCTTAAGACCACTTATTTTATCATTATATAATAAGAGAAATTACTCTTATTATCTAATTGGTCAAGTCATTGATATAGATATCAAGATATGACCATCCGCGAGCATTTACTTCTCAGATGTCTAGATTAATAAAACTCCTTTCTGTTGGTAGACACCGATTTTATTTCACACTCTGGACCAAGGACATTGTAAGGCATTAGGTTTTGTAACGTCCTTGCTGTGGACATAAACTCTTGTACATATATTTATCTACTTGTATTACAATAATTATCAGCACTTTAAATCTAAGGACACAATGTACCTACAATATTGGAAAAAAATGCTGTTGAATTGAGAACATCCTCCTTTTTGGAAGTCGGTTAAAAAATAAGCGCCACCTGTCGACATCTCTACTGACTACGTCGAACCTCTCTCAAGTACGACGACCTCTTACCAATATAAAGTTTGCGTGCAACTGTGTTCACATGCACTGGTGCGCTGACCGCTGTATACTTCGCACTACTGAGTTGGGTTGGGACTTGAGACCACCGAAAAAGTTCCAATGAGCTGGTCTATATAATTATGTCAATGAGTCGAATGTATCTCTCTCACATAACACATACCTACACTTTACAGGCTATGAAGTCACCGACATGGATTACTGCTCACAAGCATTCTATCGTGGACCAGACGTCAAACAGTCAGAACATGGCCCTTGCGCGGAATTGGACTGCCTCCACCCCTCTGACGACGTACAAGTGTGTGGTCTCAGAAGAGACGGGAAAGGATTCAGGATCAGAATCTTTAGAAACAAATGCAAACTTTCGGAGCACAACTGTGTAAACCACTTAAATTTCACCATCACTGATTTTTACATCTGCAATGGCTTAGAACTTCCTGCTGCCATAGAAAAAATTAAACAGCTTAGAACTGCTGACATGCCTTACAAACATAATATTGTTACTGCAGAAAATTTAAAAGAATCTGAGAATCAAAACAAACTTGCTAAAGATAAACCTTTTATCGAAGATGCTGCTCCGAAACTTGATAAACAAAACGCATATAATGCAATTCTAGATGATGATTTTTATATAGCATCTAACGTTGGCAGCAACTTTGCAAACAACAAAGACGGTCCTACTCCAAATATAGATAATGCTAAAGATAAACCTTTTATCGAAGATGCTGCTCTGAAACTTGATAAAGAAAACGCATATAATGCAATTCTAGATGGTGATTTTTATATAGCATCTAACGTTGGCAGCAACCTTGCAAACAACAAAGACAGTCCTACTCCAAATATAGATAATGCTAAAGATAAACCTTTTATCGAAGATGCTGCTCCGAAACTTGATAAAGAAAACGCATATAATGCAATTCTAGATGATGATTTTTATATAGCATCTGACATTGGCAGCAACCTTACAAGCAACAACGACGGTCCTATTCCAAATATAGATAATGATTATACCAACTCTAACGATTTTACTACAGATCCCGTTAGTCAAACTAATGTTCCTACAGAAGAAGATTCTAAAACAACACTAGTACAAGATCTTATAAAACCAGAAACAATGAATGAAAATATAGACCCGAGTAATCCAGATATAAATGAGGAAAAATTTAAAAATATAGTTGTGATTCATGGGGTGTTGCGAGACATGAGACAAATCAACGAAACTATAAATCGTTTTTTTGCTGCAACTCACGTTTTCGATCTCCCAATAAAAATGATGCCTACGTGTGAGAATTAACGTACTTACCTAAATATTTCTATATAAATTGCACAAAACATACTTATTCTTCTTTCCAAATCGATTCTCATAACATAACGCGAAATTTGTGATGCTGATACCGCGATTAGTCAGTCCCCCCATTATAGGCCTTACTACAGGCACCCCTGTCTGTAGTAAGAACCTACTAAAAGGGGCCGGTATTTACAGCGTCGTTATCCCCATGCCAACGTATTCTATTCTAATGCCCCGGGGCATTAGAATACTTCTGAGCAATTTCATCAACTTCCCTTTGAGCCAGTTTTTTTTTTTCATAATAAAGGTCCGTATTTTTAATCTAGGGCATTCATTATAGATTACCTAAACGAAACTACGAGACGAAGGCTTATAGAGAAGGCGGGGCCTATCAGCGTGTTTTCGCCCGTGCTGGTCGTTCCGAAGAATGTTAGCGAAGATCGCGATTATGAGCCCACTTTGCGATCCTGTTATCACAAATGTCCAAAGGTAATAATGAAACCTACTTATATTTTTTCCACTGTACTCGCTTTTTACCACAGTAGGTACACAAAAACATAGTATGTAAGTATACTGAACCCGGGATCCGGGTATATGTCTTAAAACTGTGACCAGAATCACCGGAGGATGGGCAGCAACGTCCTATTAGTACACGGTAAACGTGCTGCGATCCCCAAGCCACCCGCCAATAACTAAAAATAGCCAATAACAATAGAGTTAACTCCCGAGCGAAAGATGTATAGAGTCCTGAGTGAAGCGAAGGTTTCACTGAAAATCACAGGACCAAACACCGTCTTTTGTTTCACATTCTTTGTAAACGCACCTTTTTTTTTTGAGTTCTGTGTTCTTGTGGTGGCCAGTTCGATTTTCGCACAATCCTCTTTATACAATTCCACGTGGGCATTTTTTTATTTAGAGTTTTTCACAAGTTTCCACACGAATTTAAAGTTCCAAATTCAAATCACTTTATTCCCTAGGGAGTTTCATACAACTTTATATCCCTTAAGATATAATGCTTTACTTTACGTTGAGGTGGACATTGTCGAGCAAGTGGTGTAAAAAACTGTTTGTACTTGTCCTTAAAACGATTTCAACGCGTCCCTTGGAACCTTGCTCAGAAACACTCCTGTTACAGAAATGCCCGTCAACATACGCGCCAGTTTGCGGCTTGCCGGGCAGGAAAGCCAGGGAGCCGTCGCTGATGTTTCAGAACCACTGCTTCATGGACGTGGCCCAGTGCAAGCAGTTCTGGGAGGATAAGAGTCCAACGTCCCTCAGCTCAGGTAGCCTTGTGCAGCATTATCTGTGAGAACAAAAGCCCATCCTTCGGCAGCTCAGGTAACCTTGTGCAACATTATTTGTGAGGAAAAGAGCCCATCGTCCGCCAGCACATTTAATTCCATGCAAGCAACATCATCATCATCATCAGCCAGAAGACGTCAACTGCTGAACATAGGCCTCCCCCTTTAACCTCCACACTGAATGACATCCTGCCATTTGCATCTACTGGATCCCCGCGACTCTCACAATGTCGTCGGTCCATCGGTCTGGGAGGCCTACATACTCTGCGTCTTCCAATTCGTAGTCTCCACTCAAGAACCTTTCTTTCCCATCGGTCATCAATTCTTCGAGCGATGTGGCCTGCCCATTGCCAATAACAACAACATTATCTGGGAAAAGAATTAATACGGTCGAGTGCCAGAAATCCAAGCCAAAATGTTAGACGGAAAAAGTTAACTTTTTGTTCCAGCAGGCCTGGCCTGCATCAGGCCAGCAAGGGCGAATTTCTTTCATGTGAAATTGTTTAAATAAAAAAATTGCGACGCAAAATTTCGCAAGCAAGAAGGCGCACTTCCGAAAAAATCGGGGTCAGACAAACATTTTTGCATATTGGTATTTTTTTGAATTTTTGATTTTTAATATTTATTTTGTCCATAAGCTTAATGATAGACAAAATTTGATTTCATCTTTAGTAACCAAAGTAAAATAATCACGAGTGGAGAGTTCGATAATGAGTTCATTTACAGGTTAAACACTGTTTTAAACTATCACGGTTGTTCACTAAAGTTAAATGATTATTTACGGGATATTTACCGTGGTAAGGTTGTGGAAGGAGCTCCCGATATTTCGGCGCAGTTACATGCACGTCTTCCCGTGAACATGGTGCATGTAACTGCGCCGAAATATCGGGAGCTCCTTCCACAACCTTACCACGGTAAATATCCCGTAAATAATCATTTACAGGTTGTCCAGGCAAGAAATTTCGAGTAAAGATTAATCGAGAAATTCGTACAAACACACATAGACCAGTTGAACGGACATTTACTAGGATTTCGTGTGTCGGTAACGTCTTCCTCGTTGTAAATGTGCAAAAAGATACAAAAAGACTCAACGTCTCTGCGCAATACTGCGCATACATAGCGCGCGGCTCTAGCTGTTCAGTGAGCTTGGGACTGGCTGGCAGCTCTACCTACGCTGTAATGCATCCTCAAGCTAATACTTTTACTTGCTAATCGACTACTACAAACATTTACTTTTATAAAAAATCGCACACACAGGGAATCGGTCCACCTAATGGTAAGCAGCTAAGCAGTAATCGCCGCCTATGGACACCTGCTATGACCAATTTATGTATAGCTATATAATTATCAATATAAAAAACAGACTTCGTCAGAACTGGACCAAATTGAAATGGGACCAAACGGGAAGCAGCAGCTTTAAAATAAATAAAAAAACATCAAAATTCTCAAGTTCTTCAAGTCAAAAGCTCTGAGGTAACAAACATTAAAAAATACAGTCAAATTGATAAGCTCCTCTTTTTTGGAAGTGGGTTAAAAAGAGAAATATCATCACGAAATCTCGAAAAATACTTGAACTACGAAGTTGACATTTGGCACTTAGATTCCTCACGGGGTGTAGAGGCCCGCTAAGAAAGGATTTTGCGAAAGGGCCGAATAAAGGAGGGCAAATGGGGGTTGACAGTTTATATGAAAGTCTACGCGAATGTATGAAGTAGCGGGCAGTAGGTAGGTACCATATATAGTGGCGTTGTCGATGCTTTGCGACCCCGGAGAGATGTTTTTAATTTTTAAACGCTCCACGCTTTTTATTACAAGCTTGTTAACCGACTTCCAAAAAGGAGGAGGTACTCAATTCGACTGTTTTTTTAATGTTTGTTACCTCAGTTTGTAACTTTCGACTGGGTGTACTGATTTTGATGTTTTTTTTTTTTATATTTGAAAGCTGATGCTTTCCGTGTGGTCCCATTTCAATTTGGTCCAGTTCTGACATTTTTATGAAGTATTTTTTTTTATTGATAATTATTACTTTAAAGAATGTGGTTCATTTACATTGTTAGTTAATATAGTAAGAATGTGTTTTAAAATCTGTTTCTTCTGATTCTAGCGTACAATGAGAATACGTTCGTGTTTTGCTTGGGAGATACAATGAACAATATGTACCACTTCCTGCCTCTCTTGAAGACCTTGCAGCACATGGGTCGCCTGCCCAAGAAAGGCCGCTTCCATTACCGCTTATCTAATCTCAAGTTCTTTAATAACATGATGAACATTAAGAACCCTAACCTGCAGGGCTAACATGTGGGCCGCGACAAAATTTGTCGACTCTTTTTGTCGTGCCAAAACGAGACAGGCGTATACGAAAAAGTAGGCGCCATGCCACGTTCTCGCTCGACAAATTGTGGACAAAATGGTGCTGATGGGGTTAAAAATGGTGGAATAATTGGAATATAATTCTTTAAACCTGAGAAATACTGAACGCGCACCAAAATCTGTCCACCAATTAAAACAATTACAAACTATTAATATTGATTGTGTTTTTCACAAATGTAAATTTTTAGATGCATTCATAATGCTTACAAAGTTTCATCAAAATCGGAGTATCACGATTAGGTAGATATTCTTGTCACAGACATTTTAATATTATGATGTCCATTATTTTGGTTTGCGGTTAGTATTTTTTGGTGTCCAATGCATAGCTGAAATATTGAATGAAATTAAATGTTCAATTAATATTAGTGTTTTGTCTTCGCTAAGCCGAGTTCGAAAGAAGAGACCTCTTTCCGTTTTTTTTTTAGCGCCTTTTTAAAAGTCACTGCAGAGGCGGCTCATGAAAACTTTGAAGTAGAGTTTTGGTAAAAGATACATTGCAACCACTGAAGTGAGAATTTTTTCGTTTTACCCTTCTCTTTTCTGTGACCCCAACAAATGGACGGGCAGGAGCCCGCCAAGAAAAAAAATTGATACACCGTAGTGTCAAAACTGTTTCTTAGACGAATCTCTAGTTTATTTCCTGTAAAGAGCTCCAGAGGCTACATACCATTTGACAAATGGCTTTGTACGCTTTATAAATCACGACTCTATGCTCTTTATTATTCTGTGGTTGTGTTCCGTGTTCTTTAATCATTATGCCGGAAATAATCAAAAGTGCTTGCCATCATCGTCATCATCTTGAAGGTCAAACATGCTTGTGAAGAAGAACGAGACAAGTACGCCATCTGTCGTGCGCAGAGTTCTTGCGCGCCTTGAACGAATGATACTTCGTTCATGTTGAGCGAACTCGAACTGACAAATTGTTTAGACATGTTCACTGTGCTGAACAGATAAAATTAATACAATAATGTAAAAAAATCACTTATTTTTTAATTGTCAACATTATTAATTTTAAAATGAACACTCTTCATGGTTCTGACCAGCGAAGTTGGATAAACTAGGTAAACCTACTTATTCGTAAGTTCTGACGCCTTTTCGTCACATGAGCTATTTCGTTGTTATCCCAAGGTCACGTTCAATAGTAGGTACTTCACTTAAAAATTTAAACTCTTGAGCTACGCCCATGAACCTACTCATGGCTACGCCTCTACGTCACTGTTACTAGAGTCTACGACAGTATAAAGAACCTGCGATTCACGGTTCTGCTACAAGCTACGATTGTGCTACGAGCTACAGTCGTGCTACGCGCTATGGACGAGCTACGAGCTACGGTCGTGCTACGTAGAACAACCCAAGTGTATGAAATATGTTTACAAATTCGTACTTGTTAAATTACTGAAGCTTAGAAACTACTCCCCATACGACCTACATACCAAATGTTGCTATTTATACCTAAATTGTTTGTAAATGAATTTCTTCTAATAACATTAACACAAAATTATTATTATTAAAAAACTTTTTGGCGGTATCCCGTCTTGCTCACACATAAAAATTTATGGTGTGAATGCGTCGTCCGAGGGGCGTCGAAAGACAATATCACTCTACCTTGATTAAAGGCTAGGGCCACCGCAATAAATTACAAAATAAAAAGCAGTAGATAAAGTAGAAAAATATATAATATTTAACGATAACCCAACAAAAATAACAAGATTAACAATTTAACAGCGTCCCGGACATTTTTACTTTTTTCATACAAACGTACTACACAATTTTTTTCGGAAAAAGTAAAACGAATTTTCCGATATCATTTACATTGTTACAAATGGGTTTTATATTTGCACATTTGTATTTTTCAATTTATATATACTATTTATCCAAATAAGTTAACTGATAAAAAAAAAGTTTGTACGAAAAAAATTAAAATGGCCCGACCACCGGGATAATCTTAACATACTAACACCACAGTATAAATATTGACTTAGGGTTTTTGGTGCCAACGTGGAAAAAAAATGTCGGCTCGTTATATTATTTTCCTAAGCTTGTGTATTTTCGAGTGTTGTGTGAAAACAAAATAGGATACATTTTCGCTCTTGGCTGTGATTTTGGAACACACTTTTCTATTAACTCTTGAAGATGCTTGTAAATGAGCGAAAGCATTTTTTTATTCTTTTTTTATGATACTGAGTGACGAGACGAGCGAAGTCGCTCGCCTGGTGGCTCTTCACGCTTGCCCATAACAGCTCAACGCCACTCAGAATTTTGAACTTCAAAAGTTCAAAACCCTGGATGGCAATGCACTGCGCTCGTCACTTCGAGATATAAGATGTCAAATCTCTGTGTGCTGTAATTTCGCTGGAAACATTGCCCTTCAATCCGGAACACAGTAGTGTTTGCACATTACTGCTTGGCGGTTGAATAACTGGCAAAGGTGTGGTACTTCCCCATGCGGACCCCTGCAAAAGAGTCCTACCACTACAAAATTACCTGCATATCATTTACCGACGCACAATCCACCAATACCTCATCTTAGCCATGTGGCCGACATTAAGCATTGAAGTCAAGGACACACCCGTGACCCGAGTCAAACTATTATTTTAGCTTATATATACTGTGGTAACACTAATATACTTAGATAACTAATTATTGTCATAACAAAAAATAAGTCTAGGGTAAGTAATTATTACCTCTACAAATGGAATTAAGATTAGCAAGAAATTCCCGCAATTTATTGCATGTTGCTTGGTGATCGAGCGGTAGCATGTGCGCTTTAGAATCTGACGGCACCTGGTTCGATCCTCGGCCTGCACCAATGACTTATTTAGTGATTATAAAACCCCGATAAAGTACAGTACTTTTAAATGAAAAGTATAAAAATTGCCTTAAATACATACTATATTCTTATAATTACTTGCATAAGTGAATGTATTATACTTAGCTAAGTATTAATATTTTTAGTCGTCTACGATCTTTAAAACCATAGATTCAACATCGACGCACCAAAAACAGTTCATAATACGCGAAGCACGCTATTACTGACGCGCATTTGAGAAATGAGTTCTAACGCATGTGAATAGTTGTTTATTTGAAACATAGTGGGTTACCATAATCTCAAAATATTCTTATAATATAACCTTGCAATGAATTTTGTCTCGCTCTGTCGGCGAATAAGAGAGCAAGACAAAAGTCAATGTATGTAAATTATAAGAATGTTTTTGAGATTATGGTAAATCTAGATCCTCAACTTTAGTCGTTTTATTAACCAACTTCTAAAAAGGAGAAGGTTATCAATTCGACAGTTTTTTTTAAATGTTTGTTCCTCAGTTCTTTAGACTGGGTGAACCGATTTTGATGATTCTTTTTTTATTTGAAAGCTGGTGCTTCTCGTTTGGTCTTATTTAAATTTGGTCCAATCTGACATTTTATGAAGTCGGTTTTTTTATATTGATAATTATTGTACGTTCCCTACACCCCCCAATTTCACTCACATGGACATTCCCACGGGAATCATGAACTTTCTGGGATAAAAAATAGCCTATATAAGGAATGTAGTTGTATGTGTTTGTATATCTATTAACAATTTCCTCCAATACAGCTGAACCGATTTGAATGCGAGTTTTCGATCTGAAAGCTGGTTTCATTACTGTGTTTTAGCTATGTTTAATGATAATCTGTTCATCCGTTTCAAATTTGTGAGCTCGAAGTCATGGTTTTTTTAATGTTTACTTGATTATATCTTCGATGTTACTTTAGAGTTTTTGAGCACGATTTTGTTTAAGATAATATGCGCTTCTTTGTAATAGGGGTCGAAGTGTTGCCGTACTTTGGGCCACCACGCCGCTATGTTTTCGAAATGATCTGACGCGTTGAAACCCACCATCCCTGTGGACAATAAGCATGATCTAATTATGACATCAGTAAGATACTATTATTTTAAAGCAGCAGCTATGACAAATAAAAATAACCGGCCAAGTGCGAGTCGGACTCGCGCACGAAGGGCCCCATACAACTATCTATAAAAACAGCAAAAAAATCACGTTTGTTGTATGGGAGCCCCCCTCAAATATATATTTTATTTTTAAAGTGAATAATATAACTAAATATTCTGTGAATATTTCAAGCGTCTACTTGTTGCCGTTATCAACATCGAGCAAAAACGAGCAAAAAAAATCACGTTCGTTGTATGGGACCCCTTAAATATTAATTTTATTCTGTTTTTTTTATATTTGTTCTTATAGCGGCAACAGAATTACATCTAAAGTTAAATGATTATTTACGGGATATTTACCGTGGTAAGGTTGTGGAAGGAGCTCCCGATATTTCAGTCTTCCCGTGAACATGGTGCATGTAACTGCGCCGAAATATCGGGAGCTCCTTCCACAACCTTACCACGGTAAATATCCCGTAAATAATCATTTAACTTTAGTGAACAACCGTGATAGTTTAAAACAGAATTACATCTTCTGTGAAAATTTCAACTGTCTAACTATCACGGTTTATGAGATACAGCCTGGTGATAGACGGACAGCGGAGCCTTATTAATAGGGTCCCGTTTTACCCTTTGGGTACGGAACTCTAAAAAGGTAAACCTGTAACTTACAGAACTTTATTACAGAACGTGTGAGAGTAGAAGTGTAGAAGTAGTTTTAGATTTTAAAGGTAGGGAAACGATACGCGAAAATTAGGATACAACTTTACACGACTTGTACATGGCAAATGCGTCAATCACACCAAGCCAAAAGCGAAAGCAAAAAATGTGTGACAGTTTAACGGGTTGTAACGCGTGTATTTTATATTATTTTAAATTTCGAACACTTTGCAGTGTCGGGGTCTCATTTAGCCCCTTGGAATCGAGGTACGCGGTGTCGCCACTCACCGACAAAGGTTGCCATAAAGCCCCAGCGTTGAATTATTATTATTTTACATGTAATTCTTGACTGACTTATTCACACTATTATAAAATACTAGCTGCGCCCCGCGGTTTCACCCGCGTGGTAATGAAAATCGGCATTGATGATGAAAAGTAGCCTATGTGTTAATCCAGAACATAAGCAATGTATATTCCAAATTTCATCCAAATCCATCCATCCAAACTTTCACATATGTATATGATAATATGATACTAGCTGCGCCCCGCGGTTTCACCCGCGTGGTGATGAAAATGGGTGATGATGATGAAAAGAAGTCTATGTGTTAATCCAGGATAAGCAATGTATAATCCAAATCCATCCAGCCGTTCCTGCGTGATTGAGTAACAAACATCCATCTATCCATCCATACATCCATCCACCCAAACTTTCATCATCATCATCAGCCAGAAAACGTCCACTTCTGAACATAGGCCTCCCCCTTTAACCACCATCTGCATCCACTGAATGCCCGCGACTCTCACAATGTCGTTGGTCCATCTAGTGAGTGGCCTACCTACGCTGCGTCTTCCGGTTCGTGGTCTCCACTCAAGAACCTTTCTTCCCCATCGGTCCTCAGTTCTTCGAGCGATGTGGCCTGCCCATCCAAACTTTCACATTTATAATATTAGTGGGATTAGTGCGATGATAAAATTGTTTATCTGTTTATCGGTCACGGTGTCCAGAGGTCTTTCGCATTTAAAATATAATTATGATATGATTGAGATACGTACGAGGTTGTTCAATCTCGCAGGCTGCCATCAGGTCGGCCACGGTGGGAGAGTCTCCGTTGATGAAGGCGGTGCCGCGCCCCAGCCACTTGGAGTCCAGGACTTCTAACGAGGAGTGCATGCGACGTTTGTACCCCTCCACTGTTCTCTGGTCGGGCTTCCGGCCGGATACTAGAGGGTCCAAGTACTGTTGAAAAGAGAAGTTCGTTTACCTTTTTTTATTTATCATAGAAGCTGCTTTAAAATAATTATCAATATAAAAAACCGACTTCATAAAAATGTTAGAACTAGACCAAATTGAAATGGGACCACAGCAGCTTTCAAATAAAAGAAGAATCATCAAAATCGGTTCACACAGTCGAAAGTTCCGAGGTAACAAAAATGGTCAACGGTGCTGGTATCACAACTATTTATTTCTTTACCTCTCTAGTGTAATATTTTGTGTATACCGTTTGTTGATCCTTAAATAAATAAATAAAATAAAAAGTATATATATAAAAATATATATTAAAAAAACAACGGTCGACTTGAAAACCTCCTCCTTTTTGGAAGTCGGTTAAAAAGCATTTGCCCGTTTTTTTAATATTGAATCCAATTATTCGAAATTATATTATTGTTGGGTTATCTAGAGATAAGTGGTAATATCTATTTTCAGACCAATAATACTTGCAGTAGATTTTTAAACAAAACAAATCTTTTCAAGTAGATTGCATCAGATATTTTAAAATTAGATTAGATAATAGTGGTTCCATATGGGAGCAATGTTCAAAGGTTAAATGCATTTTGTTTAAAATGTTCTAATCTATACAAGGTTACACGGTCTGGTGTTAATGAGCCAAAAATACTGGAATTAAGAAAAACGGTTATATACTAAAAAAAAAAATTACACACTTTTATTATTAGCTTGATATGTAGATAGATAGATAAATCTTTATTAATCACACCAAAAATTACATAGGACATAATGACAAAAATAACTTAAAACTATAATAGTGAAACAATTGGCGGCTTTATCGCTATAAGCGATCTCTTCCAGGCAACCTTAGTGTGTATCTATGTAACGAAATCTTTGAACGTGATTTTAACCCATTTCAAAATGTCGGGCTGTTTTGAAACTTTGCACACTTATCAAGCCCGAACCAGACCGTTCTTCGGGAAGCAGCGTAGGTGGGCCTCCCACTAGATGGACCGACGACATTGTGAGAGTCGCGGGCATCCAGTGGATGCAGATGGCAGGATGTCGTTCAGTGTGGAGGTTAAAGGGGGAGGCCTATGTTCAGCAGTGGACGTCTTCTGGCTGATGATGATGATGACACTTATCAAGGACCGATGACGTGCAACAATATAAATAGTTTGTCCCATTATCCTTACCAGGATTTTCAGGATTAGCGATTTTAAAGCGTGCTTTTTTAGTTTTATAAATTGCGAGAATTATTTTACATAAAAAGTGCGTGTAATGGTAAGTGGTAATCGCCGTTTATGGACACTTGCAACACTAGCGGTGTTGTCAATGCTTTGCCAGAAAAGAGAGATGTTTGTAGTCTTTTTAAAATGCTTCACACCTTGCAAGTCTACTGAAGAAGGAAGCGGACGAAGAGACCAAAACGTGTGGAATCTTCAGGTTTCTGCTCCATGACTAATTAAAATTAAAACACTGTTTTAAACTATAACGGTTGTTCATTAAAATTAATTATAATTGCGAACAACGTTTATAATGGACCTATAATTAAATTAAGCCCTTTTTCATTCGGAATGCGTTTTACAAGCTTGATGACTTTGTAGTATATTTTATATTTATGAGGGTAGCTTCACTACCCTCACTATGCAAGTATTAATAAAAATGTAAAAACTAGAAGCATCATATTTTGTTACAACATATTTTATTTACAAGTCACATAAAAAAATATAGTAACTCGTAAACTCGTAGAATAATTTATATCTGTAAATAACTTATAAAGATATAAATACTAACAACTAATATAAATACTACTTTAAATAAAAAAAAAAATGTTACTTAATAATTTAGAAATAAAACAACATAGACACATAGTACTAAGAATTAACATAGATACTTACTTTTATTGTTTTTATTATCTTTTGAAAAGGGAAAACATGTAGTATATTTTATATTTATGAGGGTAGCTTCACTACCCTCACTATGCAAGTATTAATAAAGTCAGTGTTCAACCAACTAGCGTGTGTTTCACTTCAGACTTCATGAAAATAAATTCATGAAAGGGAATGCTCATTTTACAAAAAAATATGAAATATTTAATTTATAAAAAAATATAGTTTAAGTTCTTTATCTAAATGACATGTATTGTTTTGAACTAATTTACTAAAGTAATATTAATGAATAATATATTATAATTTTATTAGAATAAATATTTATACTTTGCCTATATTTTAACAAATTTGCATCCATTTAGGTTATATCTAAATACATTTTATTTTATTTTTCTAACGCCATGACATATTTTTATTTTATATCAATTTTATTTTGACGCTATAATGTGTACCTATATTTTAATGTTATATGAACTTTGTAACTTATGTTTAACTGCGCATAGTACGTTTTTAATAGTTTTATTTTTCTATAACAAATGTTTTTGACCTTCCTTACATAACGAACCATTGTTATAAGGTTAGTAAAAACTCTGAATCTGAATCTGACCCTGAAATAGCAAAAAAAATATCAACTGTTCAAATAAATCAAATAAGTACTTACGATAACCCTGAAATACATGGAACAGTGAAGCCTCAGGCCTATATGGTGCCATTCCAGGAACTCGTCTACTCTTGCCATCTGCTTTGACTCTTTCGGGTACAAGGCTGCTGGGATGATGTTCTCTCTAGCTAGGTATTTGATGATGGCCACACTGGAAAGAAAGAACTTTATTTGTATCATCACTTTTAAAAGATAATTTTAAGAAAAAGATAATAAAAGGGACACCGTTTTTTGGTTTATATTACGAACACCCATCATTTGCTTGTGTTGTAATCACACTTATATCATATATGTGAAAGTTTGGATGGATGGGTGGATGGATGGATATATGAATGGATGGATGGATGTTTGTTACTTAATAACGCAGAAACGGCTGGATGGATTTGGATGAAATTTGGAATATACATTGCTTATGCCCTGGATAACACATAGGCTACTTTTCATCATCATCACCGATTTTCATCCCCACGCGGGTGAAACCGCGGGGCGCAGCTAGTCCTTAATAAACAAAAATGTTTAACTATTAGCCACAGCAAAGAAAGGCTAATATATAAAATATTGTCCTGGAGATTGTTATATTTAATTTTTATTATTTTGTGTTTTTTTTTGTGTTTTTTTTTTTTTTATTCAATTAGGAATGTAGTTCGTAGGTACAATAGTCTCACTAATCTGGCATTGCAATAATCCGGCACTCTCCACCTGTGACTTCCCCTCTGCGCTTGCACTCCAGCATAAGTATAATCTCAAAACATATCACAATAACAATAATTGTAAGTATATCACTGTTATAAAAAGACGTGTAGTACATGAATACAAAATGCTTTATTTTATTTCTTATGATTTTTTTTTATACAATCCAGTAATTCAAACATTCCAATAATCCGGCACCCCCTTGTTAGATTAGTGAAACTCTACTGTATTACTTTACTAAAAATAATTATTGTAAATGATGTGATTGTTACAATAAATTACTAAATAATAATTTTAATAGATGTTGATCATGGAGGGGTCCATGATCCACATCTCAAAAATTTATGGAATGTTTTTGATACTTTGATGACACATCCTCGAGACTTATTGTTTAATTTTAATATGTTGTTTTATTTATCGAATATGAACCCGGTGCTGTACAAAAGGATGTTAGAGATACCTTTCAGTGAGTACAAATCCATTATGGTCAATGATAGGCACTCTCTGCATGCGGTTTAGTTTTGTAAACTCTTCTGAGTAGTGCTCCACTGAAATAGAATGTAACCAGATTATGGACGAGGTAACCAATAGACAGGGCTGTCTTTAACCTATTGGAGGCCCTGGGCACATTAGGATATGACCTTGACAGAGCACTAGTTTCGGACAAGAGTAGAGTAGCTTCGCGCATGCAAAAGCCAATAAGCAAACATGGCAGCTATTGTAGTCAGTCATTATCCTTTTATTTTATCGAAATATGTTTTTCAGTAATATTATATCGGTTATCGTTTGGTGCCCCTATCTATGGCGGGGTCCTGGGAAAGTGCCCAGAGTACCCAGTGGGAAAGAAGGGCTTGCCAATAGATGAGGCTCACATAAGTTTGAGCATGTATTTCAAGTGTATATTCCTAATGATAGCAGGTTTTAACTAATCTTAATCCTTTTTTATCTTCAACAGGTTCAATTGAGTTGATGACTCATCATCATCATTATTTCAGCTATATGACGTCTACTGCTGAACATAGGCCTCCCCCATTGATCTCTAAAAGGGCCGGTTGGAAGCGGCCTGGATCCAGCAATTTCCTGCAGTCTGTTTTAGATCATCTGTCCATCTTGCAGCTGGATGTCCTACGCTGCGCTTACTGGTCTGTGGTTAGTGACTAAAAGCCAAATGGGGGACCAAAGAGAACTGCAACCGCATTGCTACCAAACCGAATAGGTACAGGCTTATCGGGAGAGGTGTTAAGTTATTAATATACCTGCATGCACGCTTTTGGGACAGTCCCTCCAACCAGGCACTGTTAATCTTAGGGCCATCTGCAGTGATTTTGCAGTGAAATACTTATAATATGTAAAATAATTATAATCAACAAATGCCTTTATTAAACAAATTACAAGCTAACAAAATCCACACTCAATAGTTCATAGTACATAATATTCATACCTAAATGAATATGCCTATTTTACAAAAATAGTAGGATAGCAATTGTTGATTGTATGTCTGTGTCTACAATCCTGAAGCCCACTACCAGCTGGCCAGTGTACCCAGCATGCTGGCGGCATCATCTGGCTGAATCGCAATGCCTGATCATTTAGTCAGAAAAATGCAAGCCTTTTGGTCACACGCCGAGTCATTATAATAATTAGGTATGTTCGAAGATTTTACCTTTACGTAAATCCACTAACTTCGGTTCAAAATTAGATTTGGCCGTTTTCAACATTATGTACAAACACCTAGAGGGTTGCGACATTAAGTCGTAATACAACTTTAGTGCCATTTTACGGGCATTAATTATTTAATTAGTAATTCAAAACAAAATTCCAAACACAAGCTAAATTCAAAAGAACTTCGACTTCATTCGACTTTGACCTTTCTCTCTGACAGCTGACCAGCTGACTGATTCTGATTCTGACAGACTGTAATGTGTGACGTTTGTTTAGTTAGCGTTTGTATTCACTTTGACGTTTGTGAGTGTTTTTTCTTTTTGTTGCTCTCTTCCTTACCTTTCTTTTTTCTTTTGGCATCGCGTGATTTATGCATTTGCCATAGCGTAACTGTAATTTTTTCGCCCACTCTTGGGCATACTTAAGCTCTACCGGCCTTTACGGCCATACCGCCTTGTCTTACGTGTTTGTGCTAATGGGCGGTTTTCTGACCGCTGAGAAAACATAGTTCTGCAACCATCGATAAATGGTGCTGACAATATAATATCACTTTATTATACACCAAATAAAAATAAAAAAACCATTAAATTAATACAAAAACGGCCGGCTGCCTATTAAGGGTGGCCTTATCGCTTAAAGCGATTTCTTCTAGGAAACCTTTGGATGGACATGAACTAAAAGAATAGCATGGTTGGTGGTGTAGATAATACATCTATGCTAATATAAATACATAACATAATACCAAGAAATACTGAATTTACAAATAATTATATTATATGTGGTACCTACCTACTGACGAGACATGGTTTTTTGTTTTTCGTATTTATAAGTTCAATGAAACCTCAGAATGAAACCTACAATACACGAAGAGGAGACATTTTATAACACGGCTAGGCATAGCACACTTATGTAACTATTAATTTGTGTTGTGTTGTGGAAAAACAAGTATGTACTTGTTAGCAAAAAATAACCACAAATTACTATACCATGAAAAATAATTATCAATAAAAAACTACTTAAATAAAACTGGACCAAATTGAAATGGGATCACACGGGAAGCCCTAGTTTTCAAATAAAAAAAGAATCATCAAAATCGGTTTAACCGGTCGAAAGTTCGGAGGTAACAAACATTTAAAAAAACAGCTGAATTGAGTACCTCCTCCTTTTTGGAAGTCGGTTAAAAAACAGACGCTATCTATAATCAAAGCAAATAAATAATAAAACCTGTACAAATTATTTGGTACTAATTGAAAAAATAATGAAGTAACATGTTTTTTTCACGTTGGCGCCAAAATCTCTGTCAAAATCAGAAGTGGCCACAGTGTTGTACTGTATTTTTTTATGGTAAAATCGAATCGAAATAAAAGCTTTCTAATTATTTATTTGATAGAAAGCTAAATGGAGCTTCCATTTATTTATTTGACGCAGAACGGAAACGTTCTCATAGTTATACTCTTGTTAAACTTATTAGCATTACTAAGCACTTCCACTGCCACTTGCACGAAGCAATAAGTGTTGTAACTCATTGCAAACAATGTGGAGTAATTACTCGCGCAAGTACGTGCAAGCTACTTCGCATGATCTGCACTGCAACGGACATTAACTTGAGTTGATACTCCAACAAAATAGATCGAATGAGACGAATTTCAATTTTTCGATAAGTTGTCGATTAATCGTACAAAGTTTCACATTTTATTATTTTCTTTTCGCGTCACTAATAATATTTTTGGGAACGCCGCCGGGCGCCGCCGTTTTGAAGTGTTTCCTTCCAATTTTTTATTGAAAATCCATTAAAAGTTTCGGAAATAGAAGTAATCGTTTCGATTTACAATCAAACCATGGCGTCGTTGGAGCTTTTAACGCCACATTTATTAAAAATTAAAATACCAAGCCCACAGCAACTGGTTTATAAAGACGAATGTGTTTACTCCTTTGACAATCCGGTGAGTTGCAATTTTTTCCTAACCTATCGTTCGTTGCTAATAATGCCGATATCAAGGTGCCTTTGTGAAAATGTGATATTCGAGTAGGCACTAACAATACCTGTAACTGGAACTACAGTCTATGCAAGCAATTTTTTCCAAGTCGATCACCATTATCTCTCCACTTCAGTGGGTGCTTATGTTATGGTGCTTATTCGATGAAACACTCATCTATTTGAAAGGCAGTGAAAGAGGTTAATTAACAGAAAAAATAATTCGACTATTTTCATTTCAATATTATTATGGAGAAAATAACTAAGTTAATTTAAAATAGCTAATGGTTTACTGACCATCATAATCTGTCGAGTGACTTGCTAGTCTCGTCATTTAGTTGCTTATAGGATACAAAAACTTAAAAAGTAGGAAATGCATAAGCATATTGTCCAGCCTGATAGGGAGTGACTGTTAGCAGGTGGTCTGTCCGCCTGATGCCAAGTGCCAGACAGAAGTGACTGCGGATAGATCTCATTAATCCCAGAAGTGGCTCCGCAAGCAAGTCGCCTGTCCAATAATACAAAAGGAGCTCTGCAAGTAGATAACCCACATAATAGAGTCACTATAACTATGTAAGCTGGTTGTCTGCTTACTACTGAGAAAAAAAAGTAAACCTCTATTCAGTGCCGTAAATAGGGCTGTGCCAGCGGTGCCCAGGCACAGGGCGCAGAAATGACCACACCAGGACCAAGTTTTGTTTACAAGGGCGCAGTTATAGAAGCTCGCACCGGGCGCATAAAAGGCTAGTTACGGCACTACCTCTATTCAGGTTGTGGTTGGAACTGAAAAATCTAAGCTCTGGCTGAGTGGTGTACTTTGGGTGAAGCCTTGGGCAGCCTAAGGTGGGTTAGAAAAAAATAATGATTTCCCTATTAGAGATAGCATTAGATAATCTATTCAAAATCAATAAATGTGTTTAAAAACAAAATGGACAGATGGATAAAATTATCTTAAAAGACTAATATTAAATCCCAATACTGGGATAATAATTTTTTTTCTTAGTGAAGGCACATCAGTTTACGCTATTTGACTATGAATATATTTTTCTTTTACTATATCAAAGTGTACATTTACAAACACACAAAAGCACTCTCTAATTTATTTATAAATCTAGCTTAATGTTAAGCGAATATATAATTAAATTCTAACTTAAACTTTAACATGTTATGCCTTTCTGTCTCTTATGCTCTCTACCCTCTTATTGCTCAATAAGCTAATTTGTTCTATAAATATTTTTGTCTTGCTTTCATGCTTGACACTTCTCCTCAGCTAGAAGTTGGTGGACCATTTTATAGCATAGATTAGCTTAACGAGCATTTATGCATAATAGGGTTACTATGTATCTATAAAAACTTATAATGTGTCTAATAATGTGTTTCTTATTGTTACACACAATATTTATTGTTAAATAATAAAAAAATAAAATAAAAAGTCATTTTTGTATTGATGTGTTATATTCCACACTTTAGGAACCTAAAAAAAGGAATGACAGGCGTTCAAGAATGCATGAATGAATCAAGACATGTGTTAACAAAAGGTTTCTTCAAAAGCAACCTACACCTCAAATAGGTTTCACAGAGTTATCTTGAAAGTACTTAGTATTCATGAAGTTCTTTACAGCTTGGTACACATTAGCAATTACATTAAAAATTGATGTTCTCATACCGTTCATCGAATATTTACACAACAATAAAGAAAGAAATGTATCAAACATTACCGGAGTCCAGAATAAAATGTTGTAAAGCAGTTCTCTACTCACATAGGTTTTAATTCCAGGCCGTTTTACCTCCATGTAATGAATCTTGGTCAAAATTATAGTTGACACAATAATTGGTACAAAGTAACTAGCTATTGCAACAATAAATATGTACAATGTTAAGCTTTTGTTGTCTAAGTAGCAGACTTTTATACATTTTTGATTCGCTTTGCCTTTTCTCCACAATGGAGCACTGGTTACATTCACACTTGTTAAAGTTTCATTTTTCATAATTGCAATGATTTGGTAAACATTGTTTATCACTGAATTTATTTCCTTTTCCGTAGTGTCATTTTTAAGCAAAATTTCATGAGCTTCTATGTATGAAGGAGGTAGGAGTTTACGTAATTCCAAACTGAAATTAGCATCAAAATTCGTTGTGAAACAAGTTTCATTGGAAGCGTCAACCATTGCCATACATTCACTAGTGCTTCTGTATTTGTCCATTAAAAATCGTCTTTCTTTGATTTCAATTGGGTACATCGAAAGTGCGATAAATATTGGCACAATCCACTGCAAAGCAATAGCCAGATATGAAAAGTATTTCTTTCCAAATGAAAACAACTTTGAAACTGTATCTGTACTCTGAAAAGCTTGATTCAATTCCTGCACTGTATTTTCTTCATCTTCCTTCTTGACATCTGCCAGCATTCTATAATGCATATAATTATCTATTACGAGGCTTATAAAACTGTTTACCAGAGACACGATCAACGGGCCGAAGCTCTTTAGAATGGAAAAGTAATTGCAGCTCATTGCGGAGTCCATGGCACCCATGTCAGAGATTATTGTCTCAATATCTTGCATTTCTGTGTTTAGGGGGTTCATTTCTTGTGTTGCTCGGCTTATAAAAGCAATTCCAATGCACATGAGGAGCAGATTTTCTGATATCAGCACAGCAGGGAACGAAGAATTTATCTCCTTGACCAGTCTTCTTAAATTTAACAAGCTCAGAGCAAATCCGCATAGAATTAGAAATGTGCCCAAGTAAAGGTCTGTTGAGCTGATCATTTTGTCGTCTGTTGCCGGCTGTGATTAAAAGTTAAATGTAACAGGAATGGGCCCCTATATGCTTGGCGTTGTGTCTGGCGATAGGCGATATCGGTATGCTAATATTATAGGGGTGCTTAATGCTTTTTGCTTGAATTTTACTAATAACTTATGGAAATAAACGTTGAAAACAGTGCCATTCTTATCAGAGATTTCACCGTTTTTTTTACAACAGACTAGGCATGCTTTTAGCCACAATCTCACTTGATAGGGAGTTATGTCCAAGATGTAGCAAACTTCCCTAGGAAATACTAATCAACATTATTTTTTACCTAATCATCATAATCAACCATTTCCCACCCAATGATGTGTATAAGTCTTCTCCTTAACACGCATACCTTCCGGTCTGGGGCCAGTCTCGTCCATTGTCCTCCTGCTGCCTTAACAATGTCAATCGACCTGCAGACTGGTTGTCTGCTCAGTGGTTGCTTTCCGTTCTGCCACACCATTCCGTGACATGTTTGGTCCACTGTCCATCTTTCCGTCTGACAAAGTTTTTACCACAATGGAATTTAAAATCTCTTTGTCTCTGTTACAGGAGTCTGAAACTGGCCTATATGTGTCACTTGTGTCATTCCTCGGACTCGGCCGCAATTACGTAGAGCAGTACTTTCAAAAGACAGACAATGCAGTCTTCTTGCACATACAGAGAGAGAGAAAACCGGTAAGATCTTATTATTATTCTGTAAAATGTTTGCGCGAGATTTCTCATGAGCAAGTATACTAGGATACATTTTATATAAACTGTTTATACATATACTCGTAACTGTGAAAATACGATGTAATAACGAAAGAGCGGTCTCTTCTAAAACAGGTTGACAAAACTTAACAAAAGAGGCCAAACACCTGTAATATAAAATAAAGCCGGCCAAGTGCGAATTGGACTCGCGCACGAAGGATTCCGTACCATTATCTAAAAAACGCCAAAAAATCACGTTTGTTGTATGGGAGCCCCCCTTAAATATTTGTTTTATTTTAATTTAATTATTTATTACAACAAATAGTGGCCTTAACTTAAATAATTCAGAAGTAAATATCTATTAAAATAAACAACAAACAATAATTTTAGTTGTTGATTCCAGAAATAGCAAAAAACTAACAGAGTCACTTGGGATGCACACCCCCAAGTGGGATGACAGTGCAAGTCTTATCACCCCCACTGTGAAAGAGTCACTTATGGTTTGTAATTGTAGTTTGATGTGATATATTCCAGATCCCCGAGCCAGAACAGACTGGTGACGGCCCCGAAAAGAAGATCACCCGGCTGGCTATCGGCGTGGAGGGGGGGTTCGACCCGGCTGCTGGCAAGCTCAAGTACACCTACACCGATCACTATAATGTGGTAGTGCTGCCTGGCTTCCACACATACTCATGGCCAAACGCCAGCCTGCCTGAAGTGGTGAGACAAATAATAAAAGGTTACACAGAATCGACGTCCACCCACAAGATAGACCAACAACCTAAAAGAGACCGCAGAAAAGCACTGGATGCAGGCCGCTTTCAACCGGCTCTTTTGGAAATCGATGGGGGAGGCCTATGTTCAACAGTGTACGTCTTCTGGCTGATGATGATGATCATAATTATAACGATAGCAAAATAAAGCAAAAATTGTATATAAGTTTTGTCAAGGTAAAGTTGTGTGAGAATTAGACGCTGAGTTTACCGCCTTGTAGCATAGCAAAGCACAGAAGGTAAAGTTCAACACCAAAAAACAATGTGTAATAAAACTCAGTTTAAAAGCATCAATGTTTGTAGGTAAACAAATCAGTGCAAGCAGTGGTGGACGCGGAGTCTCCATTCAAAATAGCTGAAATTGCCGCTCTCACCGGCACGTGGGATGGGGAACAAAGGGAAGTATCCGTGTAAGTACAATGAGTATTGTAGTCATGGTAGAACACTAAATGCGTAAACTAAGGGGTGTTTAGGGAACGTGAGGTGTTTAGGGTCGGGGTGGGGTCAGGCTGAATCTCACCTAAACTCACGTGGGGGAAAGGGGGTCTCGGAAAATATCACGTAAGGTTTTTTCCCCACAAGAAAAAGTGTAAAATTACGAAAATAAGTACCTACGGGGTTAAATTTTGTAAAACATGATTATTACAGTATTACAGATTTAAGTATTTACTCTAAAAATGCGATTTTGAAACATCTCACGTGAAATTAAGGGGAGGGGGTCGATCCAAATCTCACGACATCTAAGGGGGAGGTGGGTCGAAAAAATCGCCAAAATCATCTCACGTAATTTATGGACCCCCCCTAACTACGCAGCCGTACTCGCGTCGAGCGGCCTTGTACGTAGCGATGGTAAAAGACCGGACGGTATGACCTTGATTCCTTGGAAAATGGGACGCTACTGCGGACTCTTGCGCCCTCTAACCTTCCCGTTACGCAAAATAAGGCTGGTGCTGCGGCTGAATCAGCAGAAGGCATCAAAAGGCGCAAATATAGTAACCTAGACAGTGGGTACATACTCGTATTTGAGCATCATAAGGTCGAAACTTTATGACCGTGAGACAGGACACTAAAAATAATTATGTATTTACAAAAAAAAAACTGACTACGAAAACAAATAGGTTTAAAAACGTAAAAAACAGCAAAAAAACGAAAAAGAAAGTATTATCTATCACGTAGTCGGTGACAAATTTCTGTTCACAACTAAGGTAAGCAACGCCGGGTGCGGTTGTTACTTGGATGGGTGACCGCCTGGGCGTGATGTTGTCTTTTCGCACTACTTTTTGTATTTTGATGTGGTACAGAACCCTCGGTGCGCGAGCCCGACTCGCACTTGGCTGGTTTATTTAACATACCATGATAAAAACTTGTATAATATTTTCCAGACACGCGGTAAACCTGAAGCAGCTAGACAATGGAGTGAAGATCCCGCCCACTGGGTGGAAGTGCTCCAAGTGCGAGCTGACCGCCAACTTGTGGCTAAACCTCACTGACGGCACCATGCTGTGCGGCAGGCGGTTTTTTGATGGCTCCGGAGGAAACGACCACGCTGTGAGTTAGCATTATTACACATCATCAGCCTGAAGACGTCCACTGCTGAACATAGGCCTCCCACTTTGACCTCCGCACTGAACAACAGCCTGCCGTCTGCATCAACTGAATGAATGCCCACGACTCTCACGATGTCGTCGGTCCATCTAGTGGGAGGCCTACCTACGCTGCGTCCTCCGGTCTCCAAAAAACATTTCTTCAGCCTATCATGATCTCAATGCTGAGACTCAGGCCTTCTCTCAGAGAGAGAGGATGGGTCTTAAAGGTCGATTCACACATATCAGTGAAGCCAGAGTTCCGACACGGTATTCTTTTATACATTCTCCATGAACGCATCCCCACTTGTCAGTGTCAGTAGCGACACAGTGCTCTCAGTGCGTTCATAGAGAATGTATGAAAGAATATTTCGCACTGTGACAGTACTGTCGGAACTGTGGCTTCACTGATATGTGTCAATCAACCTTTACTCACCATGCTGGCCCAGTGCATGTTGTTGAATGTCATAGGTTTTGAACTTTTGAGGTTCTTGGACATACCGGTTTCATTACAATGATAGCATCAAAACTGCACATAATTTATGTAGGTACTAAATAAGTCATTAGTGCAGGGCCGAGGATCGAACCGAGTGCCGTCAGATTGTAAAACGCACGTGCGTGGTCAGCCACCATCGCTCTACCCCTCCTGATACGTCGTGGGCGAATCCTGAGTACATACTGAATGCATACAGCCTACTGAAGTTTTTGATAAAGGAGGAATAAAACTAATCTTGACCAAACAAATGTGAATATGTCAGTTTGTGTATTTCTGACTAATTTGCCTTTACAATTACATGCTCCTGTTTTTTTTTAATGAATTTTTAAAGAGGTTTTGGTCCGACTTGACCATTCACCCTCATTGGCCCATTCTTAAAACTGTTCTTCTTTTAATGCATAGCCTAACCATCCCGCATAGAACTCCGCACTCCTCCGATAAGATCCTCCTGAAAATGAAACCTTCAAATCACATCATCAGCCAGTAAAAGTCTACTGCTGAACAAAGACCTCTTAGTGTTGCCATAACCCCCACGCTTGGCAGGCAGCCTTGGGGATCGCAGTACGTTCACCGTGTACTAATAGAACGCTGCTGCCCATCCTCTGGTAGTTCTGACCGCAGTTTTAGGACATACTCGGATAAAAACTACACTAAATTTGACTTACTATTAGATCTATCTGAAAATGTCAGCAAATCATGTTCAAAATGTCACATTTGTTCCACAGGTAGAACATTATCGTCAGACTGGCTACCCTCTGGCCGTGAAGTTAGGAACCATTACTGCGGACGGTAAAGGGGATGTATTCTCTTACGCTGAAGACGACATGGTGGAGGACCCGTTCCTCGCTGACCATCTGAAGCACTTTGGGATCAACGTACAACAGTTGCAGAAGGTAATATTAGGTATAAAAAATAAGGATCTGTCGTATTATTTATATGTGTATAATATGTCGCACGTAAATTGTCAGTGCCGTGAAATTATAATTTTTTTATTTTTAACAAGCGTTTAAAAATAAACAAGGTATTACAGGTGGTACAGAGATATAATCTGGGCCTTTTCAAGGCAAGTGTGAATAGGTATCTTCTATAGTCTACGTGCTTCATCTTCGATCACATTGTCGCTTACCAACAGGCGATTGGGTCTCACGGTAGGTTAATTTTGTTTTTTATGTAATAAATATTTTATTTCAGGTAGGCAAAATTAAACTCAATTAAATTAACTTCATTAACAAATATCTTCCGAGTAAATTTATCCCAAATTCCTTATTGTACTTGAAGCGACGTAGAAGCGGAATCACACTAGAAATTCACATGAAAACAGTTCTTATGATGGACAGTAACGCAAAGTTCTGCAAAGTAACGCCTGATTCAATCAACTATAAATTTCCCAGACAGAGAAATCGATGGTAGAGCTGGAGCTGGAGATCAACCAGCGCACGGGCGAGTGGAACACGCTGCAGGAGTCGAGCAGCGAGCTGCGACCGCTGCACGGGCCCGCGCTCACCGGCCTCAACAACCTCGGCAACTCCTGCTATATCAATAGCGTCATGCAGGTAAAACTAGCTGAATCCCGGTGTTACCCGCGGTATGCAATTTTTCCGCATTTCTAGGGAGAAAATAGTTATCAATATAAAAAAACCGACTTATTAAAATTTTCGGAACTGGACCAAATTAAAATGGGACCACATGGGAAGCACCAGCTTTCAAATAAAAAAAGAATCACCAAATCGGTTCACCCAGTCGAAAATTCTGAGGTAACAAATATAAAATTAAAAAAAAACAGTCGAGTTGATAACCTACTTCTTTTTGGAAGTCGGTTAAAATATTTGGGCACAGGTCTATTAGCACCCGCCTGCGTCATTTTTGATTAACTTGGGGTTCTTCAAAAGGGCTATTAATAGTCGTTAAAGGTCGGCAACAGATAATAGTGAGCATAATTGATATAATAACAGCAGCCATAGCTCACTGCTTTACAACCGCAGTAAGGGCGTGTTCCGAATCACGCCAACAGCGCTAACGACAACCAACACAACAAAAATAATTTTGTATCCCATCAAAAATGACAATAATTTTGTTATTCAGGTGATATTCCGGATACCAGACTTCGTCCGTCGCTACGTGGAAGGCGCTCCTGAGATATTCTCCACATTCCCCGAGGATCCCGTCAACGATTTCGACGTACAGACGTAAGTATTCTCCTCTTTTCTTCAGCAAATGTGGTCAGTTAGTGAAACACGATATAAATACATTGCTTTGTCAACTGGGCACACTTAAGATATTTGCGTATGTATAATACAGTTGTATGTCCTAAAACAACAACCGCCATGTCAGAGACCTTCATGTGGTCTTAAAACTGACATCAGGACTAGCCATTCTGCGTATACGAAGTTATTATTTCAACCCAACTCCGATATTAAACAATATAGGTGACAGGGGATCTCCTTGAGGCGGTCTCATTTTGGCCGAGCCCTCTTTCAGACTCAGCCAGAATGCTGTACAAACTAGTGGATAGAAAAAATATACTGTTAAAATTATCATAATTAAAGCGGCAAAAAATAATAAAAAATCTAACCCCTCACAGTTTTGCTTCTAGTGATGCGTATATTGTAGAGTAAGGAGGCCAATCATAGGCTCTTCTTGCTTAACTGGCTGCCAGCACAGCCACCTCTAGGTAGACCAGCAGCTTGCCGACGCTTGCGCACTCTTCTTGGAGCTTCCCGCATGACCCGAGATTGTTCCAGTGATAAACTTGTTTGTTTTGTATAGTGCGAAGCTAGGCGTAGGGCTGCTCTCTGGGCGCTACTCGGTGCCCGCGTCGGAAGGGTTCCAGGCAGGTGTGTCGGCGCACATGTACCGCGCGCTGGTCGGGCGCGACCACCCCGAGTTCCGCACCAAGCGGCAGCAGGATGCGCACGAGTTCTACCTGCACCTACTTTCACTTACACAGGTACTTATTGTCTCACAGTAACCAACCATAACCACCCTGTTTAATAACAGAATGACTTACAATAAGCTTGTGTCCTAATTTTTTTTTCTTTCAATTGCGTAGTAATGGTATCATTAATCACTACAAAATTGATCACAAAGGACGTATTTTTTGCTTAGAACCAAAACTGTGCAGAAACGTTACATGAAATCTCAGGTTTGCACTGTTTTTTATTTAGAAATAAATTTACCACTCAGGTTTAATGTCTCCCATTAAGTTTAATATAAAATGTATGCATTAGATCAAAAAGATACTGGCTGAAAATAAAAATCGGCGGAATAAAACCGACTTTGTGAAATTAATTGTAAGTATTAAATGTTTGAGGAAAAGATGAATTAATTTGTTTTCAATAACTTGAGTTTTTATCTTGAATAGGTATATTTTATCACGGTAGGTAGATTTGTAGTTGAAAGAAAAGTACGAGTAGATTACGCACCTTGGCCAAGTGCGAGTCGGACTCGCGCACGAAGGGTTCCGTACCATTATCTATTAAAATTGCAAAAAAAATATACACATTCTACGAAGCAACGTTCAACGAGCCCCCCTTCAATATTAATTTAAACAACTGAATTGAGAACTCCCTCCATTTTTCGAAGTCTGTTAATAAAGAGGAATATTTTGCAGCGCAACAGCCGACATAAAACGAACCCCGCAGACTGCCTGAAGTTTTCCGTGGAGGAGCGCGTGCGCTGCTCCGAGTCCGGCCGAGTGCGGTACACGCACCGAGCTGAACAACACCTGCCACTGCCGGTGCCGGTCGCAGCCGCGACTAACGCTGCCCAAGTGGCGGAGTACGAGCAACGCCGCACGCAAGCAGAAGCTAGCGGACAGAGACTGTAAGTCCAAATCACGATAAAAAAAAAAATACACGGGAATTACTCATGTAAGATTAAAGATTAAGCCGGTAACTCCCGACTATAATTTCAACCGTATTCGGCGGTCTTTTTCAAGGTGAATGCGCGCGCACGGCTGCGTCTCGCTCTGCACCCAAAAGACCGCAGCAGGCCTAGCACGGGCCGTGGACAGATTGTCTTTCCACTGTTTTTATCCCGCTAGAAAGAGGCAAACCTATCCATATTCTAGCTCTGTCGCATTTACGCGCGGATAAAAACGGTGGAAAGACAATTTTTCCACGGCCCGTGCTAGGCCTGCAGAACTTTTGACAGGGTGAATCGATTTTGATGATTCTTTTTTTATTTAAAAGCTGGTGCTTCCCGTTTGGTCCCATAAAAATTTGGTCCAGTTCTGATGAAGTCTGTTTTTTATTTTGCGAATTATGTATTTGTTTTCTGACACATTTGTTTGTGATTCCAGAGACCCGTCCCAGATAGTCCGTCCGCACATACCGTTCGAGGCTTGTCTCGACAGCTTCATGAAGGAAGAAGTCATCGAGCAATTCTTCAGCAGTGCGCTCAACAAGAAAGTGACCGCTCACAAGTACGTTGCCAACTTTAATGGCGGCTCCACATTAGTGCCGTGAAGCTGAAGCAAGCGTGAACGTGAATGTGGAGGGTTTTCGCGGGGTTCACGCGCGTTTACGCCTGTTCCCCGATCAGAGTCGGTATTTTGTCCCGCGACAAAGGGTTCGCGGCCCCTTCGCGCGGCGTTCACGCGTACACATCCACATTCACGGCCCCGCGCCAGTTTACTCCGGACTATAAAGGCGTACGGACGTCATCTACCATCCCACCACCATCTTCTTTTTTTCCAACGCTTTTTAATAACTTTCTTGTTTTGGACGTCTAAATAATAATATGTTGCCACAGCAAACAAAAATATTGCAGCAGCAGCTTCTACGTCCATTTCGCGGCGGGTTTCACGAACGACTGTGAGCATCCCGTGAATGTGGAGGGCACGACTTGTGCCGTGAATTCATGCCGTGAATTCGCGCGTGAATTCACGGCACTAATGTGGAGCCGCCATAATTATAACTAACCTTTTAAGAACTGTGGCCTTAGTACGAGCACTTTTACGTACGAGCGACAAAATTGAACAGCGCCTCTATCGGACGAGAAAGGAAACTGAATTTTTCATACATTTGCTATCGTTTACGTAACGATAACTTTTTCGCAAGTTCTCCTACTAAGGCCACTGAGTTACATTATGTTAGGTTTTCAAGGGTTTACCGGAGGTAAGAATGCATGATTGAGTTTCAAATTACGGTATTACTGACAAGCTACATGGAGTTAGAGGTTTTGACACTTGTTAGTGTTGAGATGGATATATCTAAAGCTGAACCACAAAACAAATCTACACGGAAAGTTCACTCTGCAAAGAAATTTAAATAAATAAGGACTCTATCTACAAGGCAATAAAGTAGCAATTCAACTCGCACAGCACTGGATACAGCTTGCTATGTTCACTTAGAGAGCCTCTCTCTCTCTCCTGACGCGGCATGTGACAAAAACTTTTTTTTAACCGACTTCCAAAAAAGACCCAAAGAAGAGAAGGTTGTCAATTCGTTTTTTTTTTTGTTGTTTGTTACTTCCGAACTTTCGACTGAGTGAACCAATTTTGATGATTCTTTTTTTTATTTTAAAGCTGATGCTTCCCATTTGGTCCCAATTTGGTCCAGTGTAAAATCACAGAAAAGATGCTTAATTACGCGCGCTGTGGCTAGTGTGCGAGCCGAGTGGCCACTGCCATACGCCTGCCCGACATGCGCGCCGGCTGTATTAGCCGTTAGTTTCGACAAAAATAGGCTTAGTAATATGGTCCCATTCACACCGTTTGGAACTCAATAAAATCAACAACACTATATTTACAGAATCACTCGGCTCGCGACGTTTCCAGACTACCTTCTCATCCAGTTGAAAAAGTTCACCATCAAGGAGGACTGGACGCCTGCCAAACTCGACGTGGCTGTTGAGATGCCTTGGGAGGTTCGTTTTACCTGACGACACAAACCCAAAAGGAGGGTGTTATAGTTAGCGTGTAGTGTTTTGTTTGTATGTTCCCACAACCTACACGCCTAAACCTATTTAGATAAACGAGGTGTCGAATCAAGACGAATCTATCTACACTAATATTATAAAGAGGAAAGATTTGTACCTATTTTTGTATGTTTGTATGTTTGTAATGAATAGGCTCCGAAACTACTGAACCGATTTGAAAAATTCTTTCACTGTTGGGAAGCTACACTATCCCCGGGTGACATAGGCTATATTATATTTTGTAGCGAGGCCGAAGGCCGAGCTTACACTCGTGCGAAGCCGGGGCGGACGGCTAGTATTCTATATATTGCGAACAAGATTTCCTTTTCCTTTTTTGAGGGTATATTTTTAAATTTCACATTTTGGTTGTTTTTATTTTTTTTACTTTTATTTCTGGTGTGCACAATGAAGAATATACTAGCTGCGCCTCGCGGTTTCACGCGCGTAGTGATGAACATCGGTGATGATGATGAAAAGTAGCCTGTGTGATAATCCAGGACATAAGTAATGTATAATCCAAATTTCATCCAAATATATCCAGCCGTTTCTGCGTGATTAAGTAACAAACGTCCATCTATTCAAACTTTCACATATATGATACTAGCTGCACCAGCGACTTCGTCCGCGATATCTTCACGAAAAAATAGCCTATGTCCGTGCTCATGATACATACCTAGCAAAATTTTATCGAGATCGGTTAAGCCGTTTAGCCGTGATTATGTAACAAACAGACAGACGGACAGAGTAACTTTCGCATTTATAATATTAGTGTGGATTAGTATGATATAATATATAATTCCAGGTAGACCTAGCAACGCTGCGCGGGCGCGGCTTGCAGCCCGACGAGACTCTGCTGCCCGAGGCAGCGCCCGAGACCCCCGCGCCCGTCTACGACGAAGCATTGCTAGCGCAACTTGTGAGTATATCTGTTTAAAGTGCGCCCGCTGAAAGAATGCACCTGACAGTTGCCATAACATTTTAAAAAGCTTAACAAAAACAGTATATTCTGATTACTATATTAAATCACAATCCAGTTCTCACTTTTTAACAATTTCGGTGCATCTGTCACCAGGCTGTATCTCATGAACCGTGTTAGTTAGGACAGATGCAATTTTCACAGATGATGTGTTTCTGTTGCCGCTATAACAACAAATACTAAAAAACAATAAAATAAATATTTTAGGGGAGCTCCCATACAACAGACATGTTTTTTTTTTGCCGTTTTTATATATTATGATACGGAACCATTCGTGCGCGAGTCCGACTCGCACTTGGCCGGTTATTTTTATTATAGAATAGTTCTACGTTTAGTCACCAAATCGTTATTGTTCGGCGTCAAATATCTCCGTGTATTTTTTTTTACTATAACGCTAAACCTAAGGCAAAAAAATCACGTAGTAATATGAGGGAGCCCTCATATTTGTTTTATTTTAATTTAATTATTTTTAAAGTGAATATATAACTAAATATTCTGTGAATGTTTCAAATGTCTACCTGTTGCCGTTATCAATATCGAGCAAAAATCGCGTTTGTTGTATGGGAGCCCCCCTAAATATTTATTTTATTCTGTTTTTTAGTATTTGTTGTTATAGTGGCAACAGAAATACATCATCTGTGAAAATTTCAACTGTCTAACTATCACGGTTCATGAGATGCAGCCTGGTGACAGACAGACAGCGGAGTCTTAGTAATAGGGTCAAAACGGAACCCAAAAAAAAAAGTATTATCTCCCTTGTTGGTCTGATTTGAGTTTACAACTAATTCCAGTTGGATATGGGCTTCCCGGTGGAAGCATGCAAGAAGGCGCTTTATTACACAAACAACAGCGGCATGGAAGCCGCCTCCAACTGGCTCATGGAGCATATCAACGATTGGGACTTCGCTAACAAGTTCGACCCGCCCGGCGCCAACGCACAGGGTATGTTATACCATATTTTTCACTTTTGGGTGAACATAAATCATGGAACTCGCGTTATCGTCACGCTGTACCGTGTATTTTAAAACAGCGCCATCTCTTGTAGAATAGGCGAATTACTACTTACACTTCTGTAACTTTTTCACTTCTGACGTGCAGTCCTATGACTGATGTTTTTTTTTACACATTCTACAGTTTAGCAGTTCGCACAATAAAAATCATGTTTGGATTCGAACCCACGCCCTCAAGCGCAGAGACTAGATTCACTACCAAACTGAGCCACCGGAGCAGTCAAGTTGATAAATTGGTGTATGTTTATACCGCTCAGTGTAATTATTGACTAAAATGTTTTATATTTTTGGTGCAGGTGGCGGTAACGCATGCTCACTGGACGAGTCGAGTGTGGAGCAGATAATGAACATGGGGTTCACGAGGGCGCAGGCCGGCCGGGCGCTGGCGGCCACGGAGGGCGACGTGGGACGCGCCGTCGACTGGATCTTCAGCCACGCAGACGAGCTGGACGCGCCTCAAGCGCCGCCCGAGCAGACCACCGCACTCGGCTGCAAGGATGGCTCCGAGAGTAAGTTATACTATCTTCTATTCTAACGAGCGATAATTCTCTTTATTAACTAATCAAAATACAAGCTACCTCTAAAACAAAGTACTTGGACTATTTTACCAAAAACAGTTGGGACTCATAGGCTGTCGAAGGTCTAAAGATAATAAGATATTGTTCTCCGTTGATTGTGAACGATCAACTGGCTCCTATCGCTCAGTATGACTACCTCATGAGCAGTAGGTCTCTGGTTCAATTCCCGGCCAGGCAGATGGTTGAAATATCTTCTCTGGGTGTGGCTGTTAGTTGTCCGTGTCTTAATGTGTTTTTTAGAATCCTGGACATAGGAAATCTTTTTATTATACAGCCTTTTAAACTGAGATAAAAAAAATGTCCCTGATCTCAGTGTGCGTTTCAGCAAAAGCCTCCTCTAAGTCTTAGGAAATCTTAGTAGGGAGCTATAAGTGTGTGAAATTTAGTTGTAATTATTTTTATTGCAGAGTACAGGCTGATAGCATTTATATCGCACATGGGCACGTCTACGATGGTGGGGCACTACGTCTGCCACGTGCTACACGACGGCCGATGGGTCATATTCAATGACAATAAGGTACGGATATCTCATTATATTATTCTAAGGGTGTTACCACGCTGATCGAGCGGTTGGTGTGGTACCTTGACATGAATGAGATCGATTAATCATCAGTCGATTAATGATTGATCGACAAGCGATCCGTGGTATTATTCTATTTTTTCTTGTTTATGTAATTAATATTTCATTTCAGTTAAGGCTAAATTAAACTTAATAACATTAACTTCATTAACAAATATCTACTGAGTAAAATTTATCCCAAATTCCTAAAGATGATGAAAAAATATATTTTGGTATAAATATTAGAAATTTTTTTTTGGCTGCCTGAATGGGAGTTCCCCGATTATAACAATCTGGGTGTCTTAATCACGAGTGACCCGGTTTCTTCAAGGCAAGCATGCTCCTTCCATAGACCACAACAAGCGAATCAAAAGACAAGCCGATTACAAAAAAAAACCTTTTTGGTATCAAAAGAAAGGGCTTAATGAGAACATTTTAAATAATTATATTATTATGTTATTTGTCTATTTATTCATTTTTAAATTGTTCGTAGTTTTGGTTTTAAGATTCCGTACCCAAAGGGTAAAACGAGACCCTATTTCTAAGACTCTGTTGTCTGTCCGTCTTGTCTTTTTTTAGTATGTTTTTTTTTTTAATTGTAAAATAGGCTTGATGTTAAGCGATGATGCGGCATGAGCATATCTGCAGTAACATGTCTTTAATTTTACCTTTGTTGTTCCAGGTGGCTCTCTCAGAAAACCCCCCGAAGGACCTCGGCTACTTGTACCTGTACGAAAGGCTGTGAAGTGACATTTGTGAAATGACACCAAAAAACGCTGGCATGGTCCTTAGGCATGAGGAATTTACTAATAGACTGCATTTTATGTGTATACACATAAGAGATTTATGTCAACTTTTAGGCAATATTTATTATAGAAAAAAGCTAAGAAACTTCAATTAGGATAATGAATTATAATAATTATTATTATATTACTACATAGTTGTTTGCAAGGAATGCATTTTCGTTTATTTTATATGAGTTTCGTTAATTGATCTGGTTTTAGAGTGTTGCCTTTAAACAGAATAAGAGTTACTGACACATGAATTTGTTTCCGTCTATTCTTTTTGATACTATTTCTTATATCATATCATAGTGGGTACATTTTGCAGTGTTATTTTGCTTTGCTTGTTGTGTAATGTAATTGTGACATTTACAGACAACGAAAAAATAAATTATGATGCTGAATATTTGTGTTTTTTCAATCACGGAGTTTTTATTGGGTTTTTAGGGTTCTATACCCAAAGGGTAAAAGGGGCCCATTACTAAGACTCCGCTGTGCGTCCGCCTGTCACCAGGCTGTATCTCATGAACCGTGATAGTTAGACAGTTGAAATTTTCACAGATGATGTATTTCTGTTGCCGCTGTAACACCAATACTAAAAAAACAATGTAATAAATATTTAAGGGGGCACCCATACAACAAACGTGATTTTTTTGCTCGATATTAATAACGGCAACAGGTTAACGCTAGAAATATTCACAGAATATTTAGTTATACATATATTCACTTTAAAAATAAATAATTAAAATAAAACAAATATTTAAGGGCGGCTCCCATACAACAAACTTATTTTTTTGCCGTTTTTATAGAAAATGGTACGGAACCCTTCGTGCCCAAGTGCGACTCGCATTTGGCCAGTTATTTACATTGCATTGACTTTAGTATAACAAGTTTTGGATAGTAAATAATACAATGAGGCAACATGTTTTTCTCACGTTGGGAGCCATAACTCTCAATTCTTCCCGGTTTACTTGTCTCGCCTCTGCACCTCTACTTTTCTAAACATTAGTAAGTGGGACAAATTAGAACCCATACAGGGTTACATGGAAAGAGTACTGAAAAAATCGGCTGTTTCATACATTTAGTCAAGTGTGAATGACTGTTTAAACGGAACAGCTGATATTTTTTTCGAGATTTCAGAGCCTTTCACATACTAGTAAAAGTTGTTTAAGGTGATACGTTTCATTTTTGGCGAGAAATTCAAATTTCAAACAGTTTTTTTGTCCTTGTAGCTAGGCCGGGTAATTATTGTGAAATGACAGTGTTTGCGAAAATTGTTGGTCGTTCTTTACATTATCATGTACAGCTATTAATCAGTTACTCACCATATTACTTACATTTGGCAATAAACCGTATGAAACAGCAAAAATTTGTTTATTGACAAATGTATGTAATAATGTGCATTGGAGATAAATAGCTTTACGCGAGTTTGTAAAGAATAATAATCAATTTTCGCAAACATCATGATCGTTTACAATAATTACCCAGTCTAGCTACAAAAACAAAAAAAGTTTTTGAAATTTGAATTTCCAAACGTAAAACATTTTTACCTTAAAATGACAAGTACTATGGACTATGGACACTTTTCGGCTTAGTAAAACAAAGTAAGTAGGTTTCCTTTCCGTGTAAAACCAAAAAGAATAAATTTCACTGTGCTTCAGTTGATCGGTATTATATCAAAAAACAAGCTATTACAAGCTAAATAGTTTATTAACATTACAATATTCACAACATGCCTAACATGTTCATCTTTTGAAAATGTCCTCTTGCTTTGGAATTCTCTTCATGAATATGGTTTTTTCGTCAAAGTAGGTATTAAATTTTTTCCAGTCTTTCCTTTTCCTGGGATCTTTTTTACACTTGTTTGGTGTAAGATTGATCATCAGACCTGTAAAATACAATGGGTCTTATGTGATAGAATATTTTATGCTCAATGATTATGAGGGTGTGTACAGAATCATACTAATAGTGCTTTTGAGAACCAAGACAATGAAGAAGTGTTCTTTCTGCCGTGTTGATTCTTATTAGCGCTCTTGGTATAACAGTGATTAATGTAGCTATTTGGTAAAGACCGCTATTCTTCGGCAATTTTGCAAGATCAATGATTGGGATTATATGCTATATCTTGACATAATACTAACCAGCTTTCTGTGCCATAGAGACCATCTTTCCCATTTTCTTCTGCTGCATGTTACAAAGCCCTGTAATCCTCTTCGGCAACATGCATCCATCAGACCTCACAAACTGGCTCAAAATGAGGACATCTGAGTGTTTTACATCCAGGCCCAATGCACACATGTAGCATGGTGGCTTTTCACTAACAGGCTTCTCGTAAAACTCTAGAGCAGTCTTGTTGGCATCTACTAAGGACTTAATTTTCTCAGCTTTTACAAGCAATTCTGATCTAGGAGACGGCACAGTGATGCCTTCTACTATTACATTCGCTCCTTCAGTGCGTTCCTGAACTGCAAGAGAGTTTTTTATATGAATATATGTTCTCGTATTTGTCGGTGAGGTTATGTTATGCAGAGATAGAAAAGTGCCTCCGTTAAATTTATAAGAACCGATTAAACTTACTCTCTTTTATATTTAATGTTTTTGTAGTGCAAACAGATCGAATAGAAGTAGAAAACACTGCATTTTTTGCAAACGAATAACCAGCTCGCGCTATCGCAGCCATTTTTAATATTTTGACATTAAACTGTCAATGTCAAATAATTCAAAGCTATCAAAGTCAATAGCAAATGCGTTTTGATTTTGCCATTTTTGTATGGTAGAAAATACCTTATTGTAATGTTATCCCCAACATGGAAAAAGTCTTATCAATTTCCGTTTGTGGAAACAGCGGGTAAAATTTAAATTGATAGAGAGATAGCAACAGAGTTTTGGCGCCAACGTGAAAAAAACATGTTGCCTCAACGTATTATTTTCTTAAACTTGTGTATTTTCGAGTGTTAATGCCTAATAATGATGGATTATTATTTATTAAGTGTTCGTGGATGGACTAAAGTAAGGGCAAGTGATATAATGCGGTAAAACAACATAAACTTTAATAACTAAGGCTGTTGAATCATATTGCCTTTCGACAAAAATTCCGTTCCTTTCACGTCCGATAGAGGCGCTGTTAAATTGTTCATACATTTTGCTATCGTTTACGTAACGATAACTTTTTCGCAAGTACTCGTACTAAGGCCACTGAATACATACGATAGTTTAGGTATGCTGTGACGCTACAGTACTATAATTTATAATTTTCCAGACAGGATAATTTTCGCATATTAACATTTTGCTCTCATGTTGTTTTGATAGGTACTATTTAGGTAAAACTGAAAAAACTTGCCTCTTAGATGTCTACTTAGAAAGAAACTGCACGTAAGTGCGTATATCTTAAATCTAAATAGATATTTATTTTATATTGTTTAGAAAATAATTACTTGTCTTAATTACCTACATTATTTCTATTATTTTACACGCATCTCTATCAAGAATATAATGACGAAGCCCACACTTTAGTGAGTATTTGTATAATATACTAGCGACCCGCCCCGGCTTCCCACGGGTGTAAGCTCGGTCTTTGGCCGCGCTACTATGACCCGCTCCAGGAACACAAAATTTTATCAAAATTGGTCCAGCCGTTTTTAAATGTAGAAGAACCTTCTACGAAGTATGAGAAAACACTTAAAAAAATATGAATGAAATCGGTAAAGCCGTTCTCAAGTTTTAGCGTGACCAGGAGAAATAGGGGTTCATTTATATATATATTAAGTTAAAGATCCCTATTTTTTTTAATATAATATATATTATAGCCCATGTCACCCGGGGATAGTGTAGCTTCCCAACAGTGAAATATTTTTTCAAATCGATTCAGTAGTTTTGGAGCCTATTCAATCCAAACAAACAATCAAATCTTTCCTCTTTTTAATATTGGTATAGATATAGCCTATGTCACCCGGGGATAGTGTAGCTTCCCAACAGTGAAAGAATTTTTCAAATCGATTCAGTAGTTTTGGAGCCTATTCAATACAAACAAACAATCAAATCTTTCCTCTTTGTAATATTGGTATAGATATAGCCTATGTCACCCGGGGATAGTGTAGCTTCCCAACAGTGAAAGAATTTTTCAAATCGATTTAGTAGTTTTCGAGCCTATTCAATCCAAACAAACAATCAAATCTTTCCTCTTTGTAATATTGGTATAGATATAGCCTATGTCACCCGGGGATATAGTGTAGCTTCCCAACAGTGAAAGAATTATTCAAATCGATACAGTAGTTTTGGAGCCTATTCAATGCAAACAAACAATCAAATCTTTCCTCTTTTTAATATTGGCATAGATAATTGCCGGATATACGTTTATCATTTAATTAAATTATAGCTTCTGTTTTTGTGAGTTGTTATCTAAAGCTAGTTAGGTACCTATCTAAGTATAGATAATAATTCAAATAATAAATCAGTAGTCTAAAGTTAATAAATATATCAATATGTAAGGTGTTTTACTGTTTAATTTTTCTATATACATTTATTATAATTTACCAATTTATTACATAGGTACCTTTATTATTATTATTTTACTATAACTATCGAATTGACTTCTGCCGTCTTCACAGCTGCTTCTTTACTTCGTCGTGTCGGTGTCTGAAATTATAAAACCATCGATAAATATTGATATAGGTATCTATATATGTTATGTACTACGGGACGTAGGTATTAACAAGAGGTAGTACCCTTTATTTTTAACCGACTTCAAAAAGGAGGAGGTTATTAATTCGACTGTTTTTTTTAATGTTTGTTATCTCAGAACTTTTGACTGGGCAAACCGATTTTGATGATTCTTTTTTATTTGAAAGCTGGTGCTTTCTGTTTAGTCCCATTTCAATTTAGTCCAGGGGCCTTACCCCTAGCTTCACTTTTGCGAGCCAACTTTTAGTGGGTACCTGATAGGTACCTAAAATTAACCAACTCATTTAAGCTGCATCGTTTAAAAGCGTCTAACTTGAATGAACGAAAATCCGTTTTACTATGCGCGTGTGCGTGAAAATAGCAAAGCTTGGCTGCTATCAAATAACTACCGCTTATCGTAGTTGATGGTATCGTTTAGTTTAGACAAATAACACCTATGCGGGTCAACTTTTCGAGCTAGGGGTAAGGCCTCAGTTCTGATGAAGTCTGTTTTTTATATTGATAATTATTTTACACTAAGTATGTAGAGAAGAGTTACAGATTGGTCCCAAAGAAATTTCATCAAAATTGATTCTATGGTTTGCTATTTACTTACATCAATGACAGTTTGGTTTTTATTTAAAAATACTTCATGAAAAAAAATCTGTCATCCATGTAAACGAAATTGCGTATTTACTCAATTTGAAGTCGGTTAAATTGATAATTATTTGAACAATTTAACACAAATATTCTCATTATATAAATTGTCTACACTATTCAATATTGCACGCCCGCCTTCTACCTTCTTTATGAATCCTATCCATCCTAAGGTTGCCTGGAAGAGATCGCTTTTAGCGATAAGGCCGCCGATTGTAGCACTAGTTTTTAAGCTGTTTTATTGTGTATTATGTAATTTGTAGTGTGAACAATAAAGAATTTATCTATCTAATTAGCGTGATTAACTAAATAAATATGAAATATGAAAAAAGTTCATATGTTGTTGCAAAAGTTCTAAATACCAATAATAATTTTATGGGAACATCAAAACATCTACCTTTCCCGCCGCCAACAAGCGCCGCGCCCTTCTCATATATTGACTCCGCCACGCTTTTCGTAGCATCTACAGCGCTTGCTACGCCATCTATAACAAATAAAATTTATATTAGTGTTACCACTGCGATGACGGGATACAGGGGCCTTACCCCTAGCTCTATTTTTGCGAGCCAACTTTTGGTAGGTACCTGATAGGTACCTAAAATTAACCAACTTATTTAAGCTGCATCGTTTAAAAGCGTCTAACTTGAATGAACTAAAATCCGTTTTACTATGCGTGTGATTGTGATTATCGTTCATTCAAGTTAGACGCTTTTAAACGATGCAGCTTAAATAAGTTGGTTAATTTTAGGTAACTATCAGGTACCTACCAAAAGTTGGCTCGCAAAAATAGAGCTAGGGGTAAGGCCCCAGGGGCCTTACCCAGAGCTCGAAAAGTTGACCCGCACAGCACCATCGCTCCAATCTAAGTAATATAGGTACTCTCATCGACATAGAGATTATTATTAATCGAGCAAATAAAAATAACTTAACGGCTATGTAATACTACTTGTTATATCACAGAATACATATAAGTACAAGTACAAAAAATATATGTGAAAAAAATGTACCAACTATATGGTTTTGTCTTTTTAACAGACTTCCAAAAAGACCTCCTCTTTTTGGAAGTCTGTTAAAAAGACAAAACCTCTCAATACGACAGTTTTAATTTTATTTTTTTCATGTTTGTTTCCTCAGAACTTTCGACTGGGTGAACCGATTAAGATGTCATTTTTTTATTTGTTATTGGTGCTTCCCGTGTGGTCCCATTTCAATTTGGTCCATTTCTGACATTTTAATGAAGTCAGTTTTTTATAAGTATTGATAATTACACTCAATGTACTGTGCAAGGCAGTATCATATTTAAGTATGTATGTATATTCTAAATATGATTCTGAAATAACTATTTGATATTTTCCTTAAAAAAAACTAGGTACAGCTCGCGCGATAAGAGTTTGGCTTTGACCTTCGGGTGGAGGGGATTACTGCGCATGGGTACGACTGGAGCGCCAATCAGAGCACCGCGTGCGCCTACACACCCGCCCCGCACCCCGCTAATTGCCCGTTGATACCCAATTTCTGATTTCTGCGCAATAACGGTCAAAGCCAAACTCTTATCGCGCGAGCTGTACAATGTTTGCGTACCTTTAGCAGCGTCTAAAAACGAGCTAGTATTCTCTTGCGCAGACGCAGCTTCATTCTTGACCGTGTCAGCAGTTCCAAATACTGTGTCTGAAATAATATAATTATCAATAAAAAAAATATTAAAGGATGACCTTAGACTAGGTACTTATTCTAAGAGGATGACATATTTTTTCCAGGTATTTTGATTTAAAAACCAAACTACTGAACCTAATTCAGTGAAATATCTATGGCAGCAATCTGAAAGTATGATCCTTCAAATTTGTTTTAAATAAAAAAAAACGGTTTATAAATGACGGAGATATCAACCCCTCTTTTTTGAAGTCAGTTAAAAGCAATTAAAATACATATAATTATTTTACTAGTGTATGACAGACTTTTTGCTATATGGCTTACTATTGTATAGCAATAAGGTAAAGTAATTAACCTCCTCTTAGGGAGGTTATTCCGTGATACAGGTTATATACATTAGTCACAGACATATATTTCAGTATTAAATGTCTGTGACATTAGTAACATAATCGCCTGTGTCGGAATTGAAGCAGTCCTGGATTTGTCAATAGGCCATAAAGGCCGCGGCCTAGGGGTGGCAGCGTCCTAGCGGCGGCAGATTTTAGAAAAAGCTCAAAAATTATTATTTTAGAAAGGTACATGAGGCGGCGGAAATGAAGTGGCCTACACTCGTAAAAAATATAAATCCGGCACTGAATTGAAGTGAAAACGCGTATAGGGATGCACTTAAGAGTGAGCGAGATAGAGTATGAGAATCTCAGTTACATAGCGTTTGCAGCAAAATTCACGTCGAAATTTTAAAAAAATATCACAACTTATCCTGTATCACGTAAAAACCCTTACCTTACTTACTACACAAATACTTTTAGCAGTAGGTACCTTCTGAAAGTCGTGCTTTTAGCAGATGCCACATTATTTTTGGCATCTACCAATTTAGACTCTTAGCAAACACCGGACAGTGCTTGCTAAGTGTCTAAATTAGAACAATGAAGTCATTAGTTTACAAGGCTTGTTGTAGGTAGGTATATACGCATTTTCAAGATGATTGCCAGCTGTGTACCTGCACAGCGTGGAACAATACTTTGTGATGTGTGATTTTTAGCACAAATGTGACAATGGCTACCTTTGGCACTATACCTATGCCATGTGTGTAATAAATAGCAATATGATTATGCTATGTGCCCTTTCCATTCACTCGTTGATGCCGAGGCGGACTATATTCGCGACACTACAGTGTGCTGACAAATTTTAGTGAATAACATAAAATTTAATGTTTTATATTGGATGACAAATCCACAGAATTGTATGGGAAGCGTTTAGTCAACATTTAAAAACTTACTAAATAGATTATGGTTGATATTTGAAAAATAAATGAAACAACCGTTCTTTATAATAAAAACTGCATTTTACCTTTAGCGCTACCAATTAGTGAACTGCCCTTCTCAGCAGCCGAGCTTGCAGCATTCTTAGTTGCATCTACTGTAGCTTGAAGGGCACTTGAAACTGAATCTAAATAAATAATATATATTTTAAAACATGTTTCACAGTTAAACGTCCTTAAATTAACCACAATTAAACGCAAATGGTGCTAAAAAATGAAAATATCACTTTGATGAGTATAGTGGAGAAATATTTCCTTTACCTGCCATGTTCGCGGTCGGTAATCAATCTCGATATGATGCGGAGCTCTGTCTTTCTGGCCAATATATAGTCGAGATAAATGAAGGACGCGTCAGCTGACCTAATGTGCAAATTATGACATAACATTGTTTCCTGAAAGTGTTGTTTTGGATAATTTTCACATAACACGTAGGTACCTAGAGTTGGTAGGTATTGTTTACAATTACAATTTTGTGCTGTAATTTACGCTTGCTAAAGAATTTCCAACTATCATTATCATTTCTTTTTTCATCAATCTTTGGAACTGAAACGAATGTACGTAAAAAAATATTCTAAAGCTTGTGTATGTATATTACGATCGTAACTATATATTATCATCAGCCAGAAGACGTCCACTGCTGAACATAGGCCTCCCCCTTTAACCTCCACACTGAACGACATCCTGCCATCTGCATCCACTGAATGCCTGCAACTATATATGTATATACCTGACCGAAATCCTGGGAAGTCTACATTAGGTTCATTTAAGATCCCGCTCCCCGCCTCAGTTTTCTCGCTCGCACATTTTTGAAAAGAAAATAATCACTAGCAAAGAATAAAAATATAACATTTTGAAAATGTACCATACATTGATCGGGTGTGGACTCTTAAAAAATACGTCTGACTGATGCAATCGTCAGTGTGGGGGGGGGGGGGACACAAGGGAGTTTTTTTTTACTGGGCAAGTGTCTTTATTAAATAAACAAAATATAAGCTAACACTAAAAAAACAGACTGTCCGTACACCGTTGAAGGTCTAAAGACAATCCAAATGCTCAAGCCCACTATCAGTTGGCAGCGTACCCAGCATGCTGGCGGCATTACCACGTTGAATGGCAATGAACGTTGGTATTTGTTTGATCCCTTGTTTTATTTGCATAGAGTTAGTTGGGGATATAGTGAGTATAAAGTGGGCCCGAGTGATAAAGGTGATTTTTATCCCGGAAAAATTTACGGTTCCTGACGAAATGTCCTACCGGGTAAAACGGCGGGGCGGAGCTAGCTTCTTATTTGTATAATAAAAACCAACATAGTTATGGATGGTATGTATATTTATTACAACACTTAGAAAACATAGAATAATATATCATGTTGAAATAAAATCTTAATTTGAACGTAAGATTCATACACATTGACTTATTTTTAATGAGTTTAAATAAAACTTTGTTTTATGTAGATCCCGGCGCTAGCACAGTACCTATATATATTGTCGTTGTGGCAACAGTAAGATGAAAGCGATAAAAATTATAAGTTTTTTAAATTTTTCATCTCAAAATAGACTGCTAAGCAGTAGGCTATGATTCTTAATAGGTATAACTTTTCAGGCCTTGTCAACTATCACACTTTTTAATTTGAACACAGCTATGTTCTGTCTGTTGTTTGCATAACATAACATGGACGGTATAAGCCAAGCTAGTTGAAAAAAATTGTAATATCAAGAGTTTATTATGTCGTCAACTTTGTCGTTGCATCAATTTACGCGGTTATGGCAAAAAGTTACAAAATCATATTTTGGTAATAGATAGTTGAGTATATCATTAAGTATAATGTAATTTTGGAAACAGGATTGGTGATACTTTTATCGCCAGAATAATTCGGCAAAAACAGGACTTCTAAAACACTTTTTTATTTTTTCTCCGAAATTTATTGACAATTCAGTTTTTCATATTCTAATCATAATGGCCATTTGTATTATCAACTTTAATGTAAATTAGTTTTATTTAGAATTTTTAGCGTTTGTCGCTTACGTTATTTAGTTCTGAGGCGGGCGCCCGCGCTGACTCGTGCGCATCTCTTCCTTCAGGCGTAGATCGCATATTTTGTCACTGTTACGCGCAGGGGCAACACTTGTATTTGAGCTGACGACATACCGACTCTTAAGCAAAATGCATTCGAAATGCTTACAATCTGAAATCTTAATATAATTATATCTAAACATTTTGTTTGTTTATACAGGAATTACTCACGTAAGATTAAGCCGGTTACTCCGACTATAGTTTCAACAGAATTCGGCTGTTTTCGGTAGTCTGAGTAAGCATTTTAATTTTACGTGAGTAATTTTCGTATAATGTAAACAAAAATATATCTAAACACTTAACTAGAAGAGATAAATGAGATTGCAATTTTGTGACTAACAATAAGATATCTTATATGTATAATAAAATACAAATATATTTTAATATACAGTTAATATAATATAATATAATAGTAATAGATTTGTAAGAGTTTAAAAAGAAGTTAATAGTTCATAAAACCAAAGTTATTGCAGTATGGTTACTTTAAAAAAAAAACATATTTTATTTAGAAGTTGTTTTCCGAGTATTTACAAATTAAACATAAGTAAAACAGTTTGCTTGTGCGATAAAAAATGCTTAAATAAAATTAATCTTACTTAATTAATCCTGACAGTTATTTATACGATACGATTATATATTGTATGTTTGACCTGTTTATTTACATAATATATAGTATACTATACATTAAAACTTTTTAATAAGTTTGACCAGACAAATATATTTTACAATACAATTATGTTTACATCTTCAAGTGTTTAACAGTTTCTCTTCAGACGAAATTCTTAGAAATTTTCCAGGGTAGTATTTTTCTGGTCAATCTTTGAAATGAATCTTAATATCTGTAATTAATAAGTATTCTCTTCATTAGCAGATAGCATAGGGTTAGGATGTTGTTTGAGCCGCTAATGTACCACGCTGCTACTAAGCAATTAGATGACATATTTCGATAATCTTAGTTAACTGATTTCCAGCTATCGAACGGTAGCGAGGCACGAATCGATTGTTTTTATTGAAAAAAAAAATACAATTATCTTAATCTTTTCCAAAATAAATATGTGAAAAGAAATCGATGTTTTTGAGTAGTATAATAGTTTTATACGTAGCTCACAGTAACCCCGATCCTATGTGAAAAGAGAGTAAATCTGTCAGTGATGCAGGATGCCCGATGATGGCTCCTGGTGTGATAGTGGAGGTGGAACTTTACTTCCCGAAGCCGGTCAGACTCTTGTTCAGCAGGCCGGCGGCGTTCGTGGACGCGTCATGAGCTGCTGTGTTCAAGCCGGACACCAACTAGAAATAGTTAACAGGTCTTTTTAACCGACTTCCAAAAAGGAGGAGGTTATCAATTCGACTGTTTTTGGAGTTTACTCCTTAAGAAACGATTTGAGTTATAAGGCCCGGTACGGAAATTTTATGAGGAGTAAAATCAAGTGTAACACGAAAAGTTGAGGCGTTACGTAGAAAGAGACAAACATATATATCTGTAGGATTGAACGTGTAAAAGAATGAGATGGAATACATGTGTTGCGCGCCTGCGCGCAACACATGTATTCCATCTCATTCTTCTGCTGCCGAGTAAACTCCAATCGTGCGTCGTAGCTGACACACACACACACTTTTTTTTTTAAATGATTGTTACCACAGAACTTTCGACTGGGTAAACCGATTTTGATGATTCTTTTTTATTTGAAAGCTGGTGCTTCCCGTTTGGTCCCATTTGAGTTAGGCCAAGTTCTACTAAGTTTTATTTATTTACAATGTAACAATTAAAAAGTCAAAACTTATTATAGAGACATCTGTCGGAACACCTCAGTACTAAATCAGGCATGCACTCTCTAAAACCGATAGTGCCTAATTAATGCACGCACTATGGGATAGAGGGCGCATATTTGGTCCAGTTCAGACATTTTTATGAAGTCAGTATTTTATATTGATAATTATACTAAAAGAAAACCAAACAACCCATTGGCAATAGAAGCCATTTTCAATATTGCGGATGAACTGAGGCAGACGAATATAATAACGCTTCTAAATATGTAAAGACAACAGGAGGTACAGTAAAGTTAATAATAAAAAAACTGACTTCAGGACTATACCTACATGTACAAACTTAAACCTAACTATCTGGCTCAACGTATAAGCATTGCCATTCAACGTGGTAATGCCGCCAGCATGCTGGGTACGCTTCCAACTGATATTAGGCTGAGCATTTGGATTGTCTTTAGACCTTCAACGGTCTATGGACAGTCTAACTGTTTATTAGGTGTTAGTTTTAGCTAGTATTTTGTTTAGTTAATAAAGGCACTTGCCCCGTTAAAAAAAAGTTGAGTAAGTAATGGCGTAACAAACATACAAAAAACATACTGGCAAATTGTAAACCTCGGTTGGAAATAGAGATCGACAAATAAATTCATATAGCAAATTCAGTGTATTAAATAATAAATAAATGTCTGGGACATTATTGCACACATGGTCATCTGACCCCAAACTAAGCAAAGCTTGTAATATGGCTGCCAGAGACTGATGTACATACATATATTTTTAAATACATGCTTAATTAGATATTAACACCCAGACATGGAACAAACACAAATGTTCATCACACAAATGTTTGTCCTAGATGGGAATCGAACCCACGCCCCCAAGCACAGAAAGTAGGATCGCTACCAACTGAGCCACCGAGGCAGTCGTTGTTTTTTCACACAAACAAGGTACTATAGGAGGATAAAATATATAAGGAGGAGGTACTATATTCGTCAGTACGTTTTTTTAATTGTATTTATAAACATAGGTATATAACGGCAATAAACGTTTGTGACAAACGTTTTAAATGTTTATCACGCATTATTTTATTTAGGTAAAAAATCAGAATCTTATTCCATCAAGAATGATGAAGTTAGTTGCATCATCAAGACATCAAGAAAGACTTACGTTTTCTCTCTTCTCGTTCAGGTATTTGTCAGCGTCCTTGAGCTTGTTGTCCACAACCTGTCCCGCGTTCTTGATGCCTTGGTCAGCAGCATTCTCCACCCGCTTCAGGGTGTTGTCCACGGTGGAGTGGACAGCGTTGCTGGCGTCAGCTGCAGCCTTCTCTGCGGCTTTCTTGGATTCTTCAACTGCTGCATCTGCGGGAGACAAAAGTTTTTGATTTGTTATTGGTTTAAAATGTCTATTCCTTCTTTTAGATGAATCGATTACAAAGTTTAATATTTTTCTTAGGCGTAGGTAGACTACCTTCCCATAACTTCGCGAAAGTAGCTTTAGAAATTAACTCACTTGCAGCCCTCTTGGCTTCTTCTTTAGCAGCCTCAGCAGCGAGTCTCGCCTTTTCTTTGGCCTCTTCAGCCACCTTCACAGCCTGTGCCTTAACGTCTTCCGCTGCTTTCTTTGTTGTGTCTACAGTTGTGTTGATGGTGTCTGCAACAGAATTATCTTTGATACGATCGGTTCGCAAAACACACATTTAACAAGCTTGAGATGTTTTAGACGCAAGCTCACACACGTTTTGTTACTGTATCTACAGATACTACAGGGTAAATAAGTAACCCTGTAGATTCATCTCAAACCTTAGGGATCGTAAATGTTTTGTAAGTTATCTCAGTTAATATTAGCCACTCTTCTACAATTATTTCACTCAAAAGGCTAAAACGTTAACGGTGCTCTGGACATAGGGTCAGTTTTACACTTTTAATACAAAGACAAACGTACTATAAAACTTCTAATTTTGATGAAACTTGATTTAAATTACCAGTAAGTCATTTCTATAGGTTTTTTTTTTAAATATAAGCCAGCAAACTGAAGTTTAAATATTCGTCCTGCATCGAAAAATAAGACTATGTAGTAACGTTTGTATGAAAGTTTAAAAATGACCCGATGTCGCCAGCCTTAAGTTAGCTAATTGTAATCAAAACTTTGGGTATACCAGAAGACTGTTCAACAATATCCTTCCCATGTTGCACTGTGGGTGCTGTAAAATCTTTTACAGATTCGAATTCGCTCAAAACTATATCTATAAAAACACCAAGTACACCATTAACAATATAGTAGTCACAGACAAGAAGACAACACGTAAAGCTTCAAGCGAAATTTATTACCTTTGAAATGTTTGATGGCGTTACCATTGATGTCAAGATCAAGACCAGAAGCGGCTTCTTTTGGAGGCCTGACACCGTTGTGATAGACTGTGTTAAAAAAGACGTAGAAGAAATTAAGCAGTAAGCCGTTAGGTTAGTCCGCCATAAAAATGTTACCTTTAGCGTCTGCTGCAGCTTTACTGGCACTTTCGGAAGCAGCTTCAGTCGTTTCAGATGTTTTTGATAGTACGTTTGCTACTGAATCTAAAGAAAAAGCGAAAGTAAAGTAAGAACGGATAGTTGAAGTAGGAAGAACCTCATGCAACCCAATATTAAAATAGGACATTTATTTTATGAAAAAGGTCTAAGGTTTAAATTGAATGGGTATAAAATATGGTAACGGTGTTGAAATATAATAATATTGCTGCAAAGTTCTATAAGCTAATATTTTTAAAAATAACATAAAAGTAGAGTACCTTTTGCACCGCCAACAAATGCAGTGCCTTTATCAACAAATGACCCAGCCACAGACTTTGTAGTATCTACTGTGCTACTAACAGTGCTTGCTACGCTATCTACAATAAATAAAATCAGCTTAGTATGATTGCTAAATATATAATTAATTAAGACAGAGGAATATTTAGCAGTACCTTTGGCATGTCCTAAGAATGATACGCTTTTATCTACAGCACTGGCTGCTACGTTTTTCGTTGTATCTACTGTGCTTGCCAATGTATCTAATGTAAAAATAATAGAAAAACTTAAATATTAATAAAGTAAAATAAATATGACCAAAGGTAAAAAAAACTTAAAAGATAAATAAATGAGAACAAAAATGATTCATGTATGAAATATACCTTTAGCAGCTCCTACAAGCGAGCTAGTTTTCTCTACTGCAGACGCGGCAACATTTTTGGTTGCGTCTACAGTTCCATATACAGTGTTTGATACTTTGTCTAATATAATATTTTTTTCTTTTTAATGTATAAATAATTATAATGCAAACTCGGTAAAATTTATTGTTTTCAAAAAGTTATATAAGACGATCTTGTTAGAGTATTTGATGAAGTTAGTGTTTCAGATTTTAATATACCTTTAGTACTGCCAATTATAGACGTGCCTTTTTCGAAGGCTGAAGATGCTACATTTTTGGTTGTGTCCACCGTTACTTGTGCGGCACTAGTTACATTATCTAAAATATGAGTCAAGGTTAAATAAACTGTTTTTCTATTTGATGTAATAATATGTATTATAGCATGATAGGTATCTACCTCTAGCGCTACCAATCAGTGAAGTGCTTGTGTCAACTGCCGCAGCAGCTACATGTTTAGTTGTATCTACAGTAGCACTAACTGTGTTTGCTACGCTATCTAAAAATTAAATAAAAAAATATATTTTAGTAACTTTGAAATTGATAAAATTATTCAAAACGATAATAGTGGGCGTTCTACCTTTAGCGCTTCCGATAAAAGTTGTGCCTTTATCAACTGCCGATGAAGCTACATTTTTAGTAGTGTCTACTGTTGCGTGAACTGTATTTGCGATTGAATCTAGGTGAAAATAAAATAAAATTAGAGCGAACTGAAAAAACTGTTTCAAAAATACCGTATTTGTATGTGAATATGTAACTACCTTTCGCACTACCAATGGCGTGGGTGCCTTTTTCAAAGGCCGTTGCAGCTACATTCTGAGTTGTATCTACAGTGGCATGAACTGTGTTTGCTACAGTGTCTAAAATACACAACATTAGTCAATACACGTTAAATAAAAATAAATGTGTACAACATAAATATAAACTACAACTACCTTTTGCGGTACCGACAAGCGTTGTGCCTTTTTCAAATGCAGATGCCGCCAACGTTTTGCTAGTATCTACAGTAGCGTGGACTGTATTTGCTACAGTGTCTAAATTAAAACAATAAAATAATTTTAGTCAAGAAGCCTAGGCCATAATTAGAGATGTTATCATTAGCACAAATGTCAAAATGACTACCTTTCGCACTACCAATCATATGTGTGCCCTTTTCAAATGCTGATGCTGCTACATTCTTAGTGGTATCTACAGTAGAGTGGACTGTACTTGCAACAGTGTCTAACAAAAATAAATAAATAATATATCATTAAACGATAACAGAAATCAAATAATGCAAAGAATTATATGTATGAGTCACAATCGTGCCAAAAAAATGTCCGAAGAAAAACTCGCCGCCTTTTTGGTCAGTTGTAAGGCAACCGCGATCCGACTACAACGCCGTGCGATACCAGCGCTACGACATAGCGGACAAGCGACGTTAAACACTATGCAAGCGACATAACGTCTAAATTGAAGTAAATGTTGCATTGTGAACTATATAATTGATGTCTAGGTACAGCGTACAACGACGCTCGGACATTTTTTGACTGTTTTCACTCAGAGATTGTGACTCAATAGGTATTATAGCTCGCGCAATGTATGTATGTGAATGAAACTACCTTTAGCGCCACCAATAAGAGCTGTGCCCTTATCAACTGCAGATGCGGTCACATTTTTTGTTGTATCTACTGTGGCATGAACTGTGTTTGCTACCGTATCTACAAATAAATAGCAGTAACAGCAAAAATGAGTATTAAGTACGTATGTAACAAACAAAACAAATTAAAAACAGTGTGAATCTAGCTAAGTACCTTTTGCGCTGCTAAAAAATGATGCGCCTTGATTGAAAGCTGCAGATCCGACAGTTTTAGATGTATCTACTCCTTGGGCAACAGTGTCTACAATATAAATAAAAGAAATGAACTAATCAGCGACATTTTGTTTAAATGCCTTGTTGGCTGACACAAAACTAATGCATAAAAGTTACCTTTAGCACTACCAATTAGTGAACAGCCCTTATTAACAGCTGAAGCTGCAACATTTTTAGTTGCATCTAATGTGGCTTGTGTGGCACTTGTAACAGAATCTAAATGAAATCAAAAATTAAATTAACATCAGAAAAAAGCCGCAAAGGAAGTAGTAATTTATGAAAATAGTAAAAATTAAAATGCATTAGCCTTTAAAACAACCGTTACACGTCGTAGAAAAATAAAGGCAAACTTAGTGAGGGCGAAATTTTCCCATTTTTAAGCAATGCTTTTTAATACAGATGACCTAAATAAATTGGCTTAATATATTATTTTAAAGTAGCATTTAGTGGAACAGGCGTGCGTTTCATTACTTCTATTTTTAAATTTTTCTCATGTTTTTCGAAAAGTATAGATGTAATATTAAATGTACCTTTACGGTTCCCTTTCTAATTCGGAAAACTGTATAAGATGTCGTAAACATCAATCAGTAAATAGGTATTTCAATGAATCCAAAAAATATACAGGGAGAAAACCGTAAATCAGTGTTACTTTTTTTATCGAGCGAAATGTCCTTATTCGTTTTTCAGTATTTACGGTTTTCTAGATAAAACATTCAATTTGATATGAGACCATTTTTATAATTTTAAACGAATCAATCTAACCATGGAAGTAGACAACTTCGCAAAAAATGGGAAAACAGGGCATTAAAATTTATGAATATTGATGATTACTTTGATAAATAATTTAAAAGTTGTTCCTTCACCTGACATATTCACAGCTTTAATCAATCTTGATATGAAGCCAAGGTGAGTATTTTAGCATAATATATAGATGAGCCAACTGAAGGAAGTGGCAGATAACATACAGGTGCAAATTATGACATCACATTGTTTTCTATTGTTTTGGTCCATTTTTGCATAAAAGGTGTACTGTTTACATCACATAGTCACAAATGTTATTTTACCTTTGGCAGTGGCAGCGTATGATATACCAGTGTCAACAGCAGATTGTGCTGCATTTTTCGTAGTGTCTACTGTGCTTTGAATTGTGCTTTGTACGGAATCTAAAAAAATATTAGTTTTGGCATTAATGTCACCCAACAAAGACTCTGCTTTCAATTTTGGTTTCGATTTACCTTTAGCTGACTCAACGTATGACTTCCCAGTTTCAAATGAACTTTGTGCTGTTTTCTTTGTATTATCTACTGTGCTCGCTACCGTATCTACGAATAATATAATAAAAATATGAACAATAAATATAAGTAAAAATTTAAATCAAAAAATGTAGCTACAAAAAAACTCAACGAACCTTTGACTGTGTCTAAATAAAACTTGCCAACGTCAAAAGTGGAATAGGCAGCATTCAATGCAGATTGCAGAGTATTCTGTGTAGTATCTAGCATTATATAAGCAAAAAACAAAACAAACAGTATAGTTAGACACAAACTACAACATCTTTACAACACAAAAACGATAAAAACATAAAATAATACCTTTAGCACTATCCACGTAAGTTCTTGTGGTATCTACAGCTGATTGTGCTGCGTTTTTAGTGCCCTCTACAGTATTTGAAACGGTGTTTGATACAGTATCTACAAATTAATTTAAAATACCATTTATTGAACCACATAAAATTTACACAACTTATTGCAGCAAAATTGATAATTGTGTACCTTTGGCAGATGCGGCATAAGATTTTCCAGCATCAACATAAGACTTGCCAGTGTCTAACGCAGATTGTGTAGTATTTTTCGTAGTATCTACAGCGGATTGTGCCAAATGTTTAGTTCCTTCTACTGTGTTTGAAACGGTGTTTCCGACAGTATCTACAAATTAATTTAATAAGGAAATTTATTGAATGACGTAAAATGATGAGTATAGTAAAATAGATTACTGTGTGTACCTCTGGCAGATGCGGCATAAGATTTTCCAGCATCAACATAAGACTTGCCACTGTCTAACGCAGATTGCGTAGTATTTTTCGTAGTATCTACAGCGGATTGTGCCAAATTTTTTGTGCCTTCTACTGTGTTTGAAACGGTGTTTCCGACAGTATCTACAAATTAATTTAATAACGAAATTTATTGAATGACATAAAATAATGAGTAGGTATGGTAAAATAGATTACTGCGTGTACCTCTGGCAGACGCGGCATAAGATTTACTAGCATCAACATAAGACTTGCCAGTGTCCAACGCGGATTGTGTAGTTTTTTGAGTAGTATCTACAGCGGATTGTGCCAAGCTTTTTGTACCATCTACAGTACTTGTAAGAGTACTTGCTACCGTATCTATAAAATAATAAACAATTAATAAGTTTCAATGAATATTTGAATACTTAAGCAGTTGTTTTATTTTGAATTATTATTTTGTATACCTTTTGCGGACGTGGCATAAGATTTGCCAGCGTCAACATAAGACTTGCCAGTGTTTAACGCGGACTGAGCCGCTTTTTGTGTGGTATCTACTGTAGATTGAGCCACATTTTTGGTGCCATCTACAGTGCTTGTAACAGTGCTGGCTAATCCATCTACAAAAATAATAAATGATGAATAATTTGCAGAAAAAAAACATTGTTCTTATTTTCTTCGTACAATTGTCTACCTTTGGCAGATGTGGCATAAGATTTGCCAGCATCAACGTAAGCTTTGCCAGTGTTCAGCGCAGACTGGGCGGTGTTTTGAGTGGCGTCTACTGTACTTTGGAATGTGCTTGCTAATGAATCTAAAATCCAAATATAATAATAAGACAAAAAAAACGTGATTAATGAATAGCGTATCAATATTAGAGGGAGAGAACGCTTTACCTTTTGCACTCGTAGCATAAGACTGTCCAGTAGCTAAAGCAGATTGCGTGGCTTTTTGTGTTGTGTCTACTGTGCTTTTAAATCCACTAGCAACTGTATCTACGAGAAAATTTGTAAAATTTTAGCAAAATATTTTGCAGGCAAATAAAAATCTTGATAAGTAAAGGATTAGAAGAAAAATATGAAAATAGAAACAGAAAAATAAAAATAAAATAAAATAATACCTTTAGCAGAATCGACGTAACTCTTTCCGGTGTCAACAGCTGATTGGGCGGCTGTCTTCGTGCTATCAATTGTGCTACTGACTGTATCTACAATTTGTGCAAAACCATTTATAAACCATCCCACTGTCCCTAAAGTGATTCCTACAGCTATCATTCTTGGTAAGTAGTCCTTTTTCCATCACTTATTCTATGTTAGCTTTACCTTTGTACCGTGTCTTTCCCATCACCCTTTAAGACAACAATCACATCTTTTGTTATCGTTAAATCTTCCTTTAAAATGCAATGATGTTGGTTTCTATGTGGTTAGATTTTTTTTACAGTAACAACAAATGTTGTTTTTGTATCTGTTTCTAAGATATTTTCCCATTTCAAAACTACAAAAAGTGCATTACAAAAAAGTATATAAATCTTACCTTTGGCTGTGTTGTACGCTGATTCCGCTGCCTTCTTTGTGTTGTCAGCTGTGGTCGCCAGGGTATCTATTGCGAAGAAATCAAGTATAGCGAAATAAAAGGGTGCTTTACAGACACATAAAAATACTACAATGTGCAAAGGAAACCTATCTATGGCCAAATATTTTCACAAATATGTAAACTAAGGGGACAATTTTTTACAAGATGTTACGAAGCAATTTATTGCCAAGACTACACTACTAAACAGTACTTGGGCAATTCAGTAAAAAATATATATATCAAAGTACAAAAAGACTACAAACAAATTACGGTAAAACATATCTAGCAAAAATAATCGTAGTTACGAAATACCTTTGCGTACACTACGTTTCCTGTCGCCACCCTGCAACACTGACCTTTAGTAGTATCGATGACCTTTTTCCCGTCAGCCACAGCCTTGTTGGCGGCGTCTGCAGCTTCACCAGCGGCCAGGGACACCTTCGAAAGCTCCTTGTCTAGAGCATCGATGGCGGAGTGCTTTGCGGCTTCAGCTGGGGAGGTACGAACAGCTTTAATATTTATTTCATCCCCCCCATGAAAGAAAAGAGTATTTTTATAATCTTCAATATCTGATTGCAAAAGCCGTTTTTATCCGCTAGAGGATAAAGTAAATTGAATTTAGAACGTCGTGTGCACTAAGTTTGTGAATTCAAAACATCATTAAACCTATTTACTTCTACCTCCATGGTGCCGAATTTATCCTAAAACCTTTTTTAATTTTTAAAAAACTCAGAACCTTCTTGGTGTACTTTTTTTTTTAATTTGCTTTGTTTCCATTTAGTCATTTCCTCGCTGAGGTGGGATGAAAAGTTACGTGTTGCACTCGAGTGCAAAGATTTTTCACCTCATGCTATTTTGATTCCATTGCTAACGCTCAGGATTCTTAATTTTTGAATACTTCGTTTGCTCGGTCATCAAAATTGAGCACGCCGTTAAAAAGCAACTTTGCACTCTTGTATAACAAATAACTATTCTTTGTTACTGCATTTTTGTTTTTGATACTCCATGTCTCTTTATGATTAAGTTTGTACTTTTATCAGCCATGCGTAAGCTAGAAAGATTTCAACTGATGGATGCACAAACAATAACCGCTCCCTTTATGAAATCGGTAAAAAATAATGAAAATGGTATGTATAGAAACCTGAGCTTGCAGCACTGGAAGCACCTTGCTGCGCCCCTCCTACCACCTCCCCGGCCTTCTTAACCTGGTCCTCTACGACATGGGCTGCCTCTTGGACCTTCTCGGCGGCTACTTGTTCCACATCCTTCTTCTTGCGTTCGAAGAGGGCAGCGGTCTTCTCGCCGATGCTTTTGAAAGCTCCTGGAATTGATTAAGATAAATTTAGCTGGTGTTTATTTAATTACAAGTTATACTAAGTTAAATTAATGAAGTATACAATGATAATATTATCTATAATATGTAATGTCTCTTCTTCTTTCTCCTAGACCTGTTTACTTGAGATCGGTCATCTTTATAATGTATTTGATAATTTCCTAATATATATTTAATTATTTTTTTACATATAATCACTTTAATAATCTACGTCTATAAATTGTATCGATTATAGACTGAATAATAAATCGAATATTATATTTAAGCGGAGATTTGTGTATGGCGAGGCCTGAGAAAAAAAAGTTTTTTTTTTTCTAAACCGACCAAGCGTTTATCTTTTCAGTAGGTAAGTTACAGATGTACCTATAAGGTTGCAACACCAAAAAAAATAGTTTTTTTTCTTTGTCATTTGGTAGGAAATAATAACAGAAATCTCTAAATCTTGTATTATACTGTAAAGTGAGAGATATAACCAAGTTAATGTGTTTATTTTCCTACAATCTGCGGAAATGTAATAACTTTCTTCATTAATATTCTAACAGCAGTTGCCTAATAAAGTTTAACGACGACATCTAGCGAATAATGGCGTAAACAACACATTATAATAATGCGTTCACGTATAACCTAACAATATAAACCTGTTTAAATTAAATAAAAACTTGACCACAGATCGTTATTAACTACGTACACTACACATACTTATAATTCGACAAAGATTTAAAAAAACAACTCAATTTTCTACCATTTTAAAATATCAAATCTACCTGTGTATGGTAGCATCGTCGAAACAAATTCTACCACAGCTTGATCTATTGCTGTATTGATTTTCTACCAGTCCGGTCAAGGCGGTTCAGTATCGTTCATACATAATATACATATCATAGCTTTATACTCTGTTTATTTAGTATAAAAACAAATCGTCTATTACTGCAGACCAATTGGCGTATATTTTTCCTAGAACGATTTTTTTCTATCGCTTTTTTTTAAATTAACGTGGCTATTATTCATAACTAAATGAAGTTTTTTTTTGTCGCAAATGGAATAAGTTGGCTGCGCCCACCTACAAGCCTGGCCATTAGGTATATAAATTGCGTAATGTGTAGGTGTTCTGGGATTATGGATGCCTTTACGTGCAATAAAACAGACAAATGCCATCATAAAAATATACTCGAGCACATTTTAGTATTGTCTCTTTAGTTTTGTATTGTAGGTATCTTCTTTTGTGATATTATCCACCTAGATACTACGTAAAATAAACACTTATATACCTACAGGTTTATTCTTCATCTAAAATTTACACACTCAAAGACATTTTACCTTTCTGTGTTTCAACCATAGATAATACTTGAATAATTATAATAATAAACGTCTTGAATCGATTAAAATTATAATCAAACCACAGACCGTGGCTTGAATCTTTTTACTTCCTCCAGACAGGATTTGGGCGTCGCACGATTTTTGTATTAAACATTGCAATTTTTTTATATATCGTCATATAATTTAACATTAATAATTTCAATAAAACGATTAGTAATATATAACAAATAAAAAATCTATTATAACGGACAGATCTTACATTAAAATACATAAAAATATAAACTTAAAAAATAATAACGATACTTAGATACCAAAGTATTTTTTTACACATTGCATGCGAGACATGATCATAAAACAGTTTAAAATTTGTGTGAAACATAGTAATTGGAAATAACAAATATGTGGTCAGAATTTATTTACGAGTAGAACTCACCAAGGTTCTTGTCTATCGGTAGGCGTGAAAATATAAAATTTTATACAATTCATTATAATTGATACATTATGAACAAATGGTCGAACCTTGATTTGGCAATAAAATGCTACTAATGATCAATGATCATGCTTTACAATGTGATATAAGTGACTTTAATGCTACATAATCTACATTTAGATATTTAACGTCTCTACATTGTTTTTTATGAATGATACATAATATACTACTGTATAGTTATACATAGTGATATATTAACTAAATAATTTGTAAAACGCTACATAGATAATATGTACGTATATGTCATATATATCAATGTTTGTACCTACGATGTCTTCTGTGAGTGTTGATAATTTATAGTAAGTAGGTGGAAAAAAAAACTTATGTGAACATTAAATAAAACTTTACGTGTTTTTTTTACTAACGGGAATGATCGCATGCACGCGATTGCACCCTACTCTCGCACGCGTGCCTTTCGTTCGCGTTCGTGGTTGCGCAGGTAATTTGCACCGCGTGCAAGACAGACAGACAGACGTGACAGAAAGATATAAAGTACGTGCTTTAATTTATTTATTTTTTCCCATCTAGGACAAACATTTGTGTGATGAACATTTGTGTTTGTTCTATGTCTGGGTGTTAATATCTATTTAAGTATGTATTTAAAAATATATATGTATGTATATCAGTCTCTGGCAGCCATATTACAAGCTTTGCTTAGTTTGGGGTCAGATGACCATGTGTGCAATAATGTCCCAGATATTTAATTAACTAATTGAATAATATTTGTTACCCATTATAAAAAAAAAAATACATGCTTGTGATCTCTACAGAAAAATCAAATAAGTAATTAGAATAGAATATTTATAATAATTATATTATTATATATTTACAATTATTATATTATATAATAATTGCTTTTTGTTATGCTGTATGCCCTACTCTACTGTCTAAAGATAAATATCTACGTGCTTATTCACTTAGGTGCTTAATTACCTTAATTAAATACTTAATATTTTTATCTCCTATAACTACCTAAATTAGCCCATGCATGTGATCTTAGAACAATCAAATAATTACTTTTTGTTATGTTGGATGCCCTACTCTAGTGACTAAAGATACCCACTTCCGGTAGGATAGTGTTGCCAATCGATCTCAGGCAAACGTCAATCGCGTTCGTTCATCTCGATTGATCGAACGAAAATAAAATGTATTAGCTGAACGAATATAGAGATGGGAATCGCACAATGATCGTTTAATGAGTGGAACTCGGGTTCATTGCACGCAATACTCGCTCTAACCGCTCGTGTTTCTTTATACCTACTAACTGATTCCCCAATGCTATTTGTCGGGCAGACAAGTTTGTCACGTGGATAGTCAAAATATTCCATCACCGGGAGCGGTAGTAGGTAGGTACATACCGTAGTTAGGTTATAGTATTAGTTTCATTATACCTAGTAAATACGATCATACATAAATAATTCCTAACCTATATAACTATACTAGCTGTATACGCGACTTCGTCCGCGATTTCTTCAGAAATAAATTGTCTATGTTCGTCCTCATGATATATACCATTATCTCGCAATTTTTTTATCGAGATCGGTTAAGCCGTTTAGCCGTGATTATGTAGCAAACAGACAGACAGACAGAGTTACTTTCGCATTTATAATATTAGTGTAATATTGATTTTATATTTTGTAAGCCCTCGATTAACGAGCATATTAATCTTCAATGAACCAAAGATTATCTTATCGAGCATTTACGCATAATGTCAAATTTAAAAATTATTAAAGACAACAACCCCAAGACCTAACAAAATAAGAAAAATTATGAGGATGGATGCGTCAATGGGCGTATTCCACACAAGACGCGTCACTTAAGACAACAATTCAAAATAAAGCTTATTGTCTTCAAAAGACAGATTGCTTTAAAAAAAAAAAGGGATTTAAAAAAATATATATATATGAGAAAAATTCTGTGGGCCTTACTTAAAAACGTTACTCAAGTTGATCTACGCTTAAAAATGCTCTCTCATCTTATTGCTGACGGTAATGGTCCTACGCAAAAAAGAGACAGCGCAATTTTAGGCATAGAATAACTTGAGTAACGTGCTTAAGTAAGGACATGTATATTTAACTTATCATACATATTATAATCCTTAGATTAGCCGGATTTGCGTACATCACGACACGCCGTGTATTTATATTTGCAGAGATTATAAATAGACTCTGACTTACGAGTAAATAGGTGAATCGCTGAAATGCGCAACTCTACATTCGAAGTAGGTATGTTTATCAAACAATGTAATTTGAGGTAAATCGGTTATAGGTACCTACATATGTGTAAACAGGACAATTGCCAGCTTTGAAATTCACAAAAAAGGTTTTCATTCGTTTCGTATTTTTATGTATGTAAGTACGCCGATTACTCCGTCCTTTTTGGACCGATTTACGTGCTTTTTTTATGACACACAGTAAAAATAACAGCGGCAAAGTAAGTACTGCAGCATAAAATTTACTCGCATCCAAATGAGGTCAATTGGTTATGAAAGAAAATGCTCTTAATTATCCCTATAGCAATAAAAGCACACTTCTCGTATTGGATTTCCTACTGTGTTTAACCCAATTTAATGAATACAGTTTATACAGTCCCTGAAGTAGGTAATTCTCCGCACGCGATCAAACTCAATTCGCAGTAATGTAAGCTATGTTGGACGCCTGCAAGTCTGGGGACGACCTCCGCCCAGAAGTCTAGATCCAGGTATTGATCGGTCGCCACTAGACGGTTTTATAGAACTGCGGCACGAATGACCTAGCGAGCAGTAGGTACGTATACCACGAACTTTTATATATTTATTCTGGAATATGGTATTATGTGTCTATAATTTTGAGAACCCTTTCTACGATATTTGGACTCTAAAGCCTAGACTTTGAATAATTAGCAGGCAATTTTAGTCTTTTCTAAAATCGTGTACATCGTACAATATTTTCAATGTGCAATGAGATATGCAGCCGTATTATGAATCTTTGATCGGGATCGCGAGTGTCAGAATTTTGACACTTGAAAGGGGTTACGTCGCAAAAAAAACGTTGTCTATTTCCAATTTCGTAGGGGACGTAATACGAAATTGGAAATAGACAACGTTTTTTTATGCGTCATAACCACTTTCAAGTGTCAAAATTCTGACACTCGCGATCCCGATCAAAGATTCATAATACGGCTGATGATCACGTTTTTCCCTAAATAGAGACGAATGCATAGAGATTATGTTAGAATTTACAGATAAAAAATAGTTTACATTACCAGATGGTGTCCTGTGATTGGCTCATGGTTGGTATGAGATTAGCCATGGCTATTAGAAACAGTTTTTTTTTTCTAAGTTTGGTTGCTTTGCTATGCAAAAGTTATCCCAAAATATTTATGTACCTACTTAGTACGTTTCTGAGAAGTACCATACAAGCCTTGGCGGCTACTAAGCATTTGCATGGACTCACGTATCTATTTAGGAAACAATATGAGTATACTTTGATAGTTATAGTCTAGAAATTATGAGACTAATATGTCATATTAGTTTCAAGTTAATAATTATTAGCGACTGGTCTATCAATATTTTGGAATATGCGCGGTTGTATGGATGAATTTTTTACTATGTGTTAATCGAAATAGTGAACACGATTAGTTGAGAATGGTAACTGGCTCTAAAGTGAGGCTGTCTGCCTGTTAAATTTTAAACGAGTAATGTAAATTGTACAAACATCTAGCCACGTAAAGTACAGATATTATTCATTGGCAAGGACAGAATGCTAGTTAATATGCCTGATTTATTACTATACACAGTAATGACGTTGTTTATGTTAAATATTGTATTACTACGATGTGCATGGACTGACAGGATAATGTCAGTTAGGCTTGATTGTGGTTGTCTATATAATAATAATCTATGACAAATTCTATGCTCTGAGGAATTGTCTATTTTTGCTTTCTCTTTCCTGTCCGCCATCTTCGATGTGACACGGTTTGTAATCGTGCTAAATTCCTAATTAACGAATTCTCATTTATAATAACTATTAAACAGATTTAAACATAACAATATATAATTTAGTTATTCAGACTTTGTTTATTGAATAAATATTTGTCCGAATACGCATACCTACGTTTTCTTTATTTCTGCGAGCCACGCAACTCTAAATAACAGGTTATGGAAGCCCAGATTTGGCGATAAGCAGATTAAGACTTGAAAGGTATTGCGATTCGGCAAAGTTTATACAAAAATATAATTGGATTGCACGAATCATCGTTTATGCTCGTCAAATGGCGCCGCCTACCACGCCGCCGCAGACTGCAAGCGATGTTGTCTCTGCCACCGGCGGTTCTTCGATACAAACCGGAACCATTGGAAATTTTATCATCGATAAGCTAGACGGATTGAGCAATTATTCTACATGGAAGTTTTCAGCCAGAATGGCACTTACACTTGAAGGGCTTTGGAGCTGCGTACAGGGAGCTGAAACTGACCAATACAGAGATCAGCGTGCTTTGGCGCGCATCTGTCTTTCGATTAAGCCGCACTGTTTTCAATATGTTCAGAACTCTAACACGAGTAAAGAAGCATGGAACAATTTATCCAAAATATTTGAAGATAAGGGGTTATACAGGCGTGTTCTGTTGCTAAGGCAACTTCACAGAATTGAACTCAACTCGTTCCCGTCTGTTACCCAGTATATAGAAGCTGTAATGAACATGGTGCAACAGTTAGCCGATATAGGCAAAATTATTGAAGACGGAGAAGTGGCCGAGCTGTTACTCAGCGGCCTGCCCAGTGAATATAACACAATTGTAACAAGTTTAGAAACTATCTGCTTAACAGGGGCATTATCTACTGAGTTAGTCCGTACAAGGCTTTTACAAGAAGACTATCGCAATAAGGAAAATTCTACCACAACTGCATCGACAGCCTATGTAACAAAACAGAAACAGTATAAGAAGTGTTCATACTGTAATCGAGTCGGTCACCTTCGGAACAAGTGTTTCAAACTGAAGCGAGATAACAATAGAGACAAGGATTCTAAAGTTGAAAAATCTTTTCTTGCATCAGCGTTCTTTACAAAACAAGAAGAATGGGTCATCGATTCGGGTTGTTCCAACCACATGTCTAATAACAAGAATTGGATGGACAATTTTACAGACAATAAAAGTGATATTAAAATCGCTAATAATGAATCAATAGAATGTTTTGGTTCTGGTGATGTGGTGTTAGAAACTAATAATTTGGTAAGAAATATTCTTAATGTACAGTATGTGCCTAAATTGTCTGTCAATTTACTTAGTGTTAGCAGATTATGTGAAAAAGGTTACACAGTTACCTTCAATAATAAGGGCTGTTATATTTATGAAAAGTGTGGAATTTCTGGCATCCCAATCTGTAAAGGTGAAAATGTTAATGGCATTTATAGACTCTTAGGTAAGACCAATGTTCCGAGTCAGCCGTCTATGTGTGGTGTGGTGCATTCTTCAGCTCTCCTGCCTGAGCAGGAAGCACAGAGTGCTAACGTGACCGAGGTGCCATATGATGTTTGGCACAGGAGGTTGGGCCACTTAGGACATCAAGGAATGCTAGCTTTAAGAAACGGTAAGGCTAATGGTGTATTGTTTCAGGATGAAAAGCCTTTGAAATGTATACCTTGTTTGGAGGGAAAGATGGCATCCAAGCCATTTCCTACCAGCGGTGCCAGCCGAGCGAGCAAGCCACTTGAGGTCATTCACTCCGATGTTGCTGTGTTCCCTATAGTAAGCTGGGGTGGCGCTAGATATCTGGTGACCTACACTGACGACTATACTAGGAAGACATTTGGATACCTGCTTCGAGAGAAGAGTGAGGTAATGTCAACTTTTATTAATTTCAAAACATTGGTAGAAAAACAATTGGGCACTTCCATTTTAATCTTACGTTCCGATAATGGAGGGGAGTACTGTGGTAGTAAGTTTGCTGATTACCTTAAAAAGGAAGGCATTATACACCAGACCACTGTCCCATTTTGTCCGCAGGAAAATGGTGTTTCTGAGCGCCTGAACAGGACGCTCGTAGAAAAAGCGAGATGCATGCTCCAAGGGGCGGGTCTAGATAAGCGATATTGGGGCGAAGCAGTGACGACTGCAATTTACTTGAAAAACAGGTCCCCTACTTCAGCTTTATCCGGCCTTACTCCATATGAGAAATGGTCCGGGTCAAAACCTGATCTTAGACATCTTCATGTATTTGGGTGCATTGCTTATTCGCTTATACCAGAGGATAAAAGGAAGAAGTTGGATGCTAAAAGCAAAAAGTACATATTTGTGGGCTATAGTGAAACCTCAAAGGGCTATAGACTTGCAGACCCATCTAATCCTAAAAGGGTTATCATATCTAGGAATGTAGCTTTTATAGAAAATATGTTTTATGGTACTGACATTTGTAATTCTAATAATTCTTCTGATTCTAGTAAAAATTATGTATTTTATGAATTTAATGAGAATGAATTGAATTATAAGTCTAGTCATAATAAAGAACAAACTTCTAACATTTTAGATTCTAGTTTTAACAATGGACTGAATTCTAGCTTAAATAATCAGCCGAATTCTAGTCATAGTTTGGAACCGAGTCAAAATGTTGTGTCAGCTGATACTGAAATCGATAGGTCGATGATTTCAGATGCTGATGATGAGTACTACTGCACCGGTAGCGAGACTGAAGCTGACTCTTCGTGTTCGCCGATGCGAGACGCATTACCTGAGCGTGTGACGTCACCGCATCTAGTGGCACCTATAGGGGAAGTAACTGCTACTCCTGAGTCTTTGCTTCGGGGCTCATCTAGTCGTCCTGTGCGTACTACTCGTAGTAAGCCACCTATCAGGTATGAGGATTATGAAACAGATTTTTCTCTAGTGGCGCAACATGCACTGCCTGGAGATCCTCAAACCTACGAGGAAGCCATGTCCTGTGCTGACTGTCATCAATGGCAAGATGCCATGCAGAGTGAATACGATTCGCTCATAGCCAACAATGTTTGGAAACTTGTCAACCGACCACCTAACAAAAATGTTGTTAAGTGTAAGTGGGTCTTTAAAAGAAAACATGATGCTTCGGGGAAGTTCAATAGATTTAAAGCTCGTTTGGTTGCCAGAGGTTTCACACAGATTAAAGGCATTGATTATAACGAAACCTTCTCGCCTGTAGTGAGGCATTGTACAATGAGGATATTGTTTAGTTTGGCAAATGAGCTAAATTTAGAAATTGATCATGTAGATGTCACTACTGCGTTCCTCAATGGAGAGCTATCAGAAACTATTTACATGGAACAGCCTCCAGGTTTCTCTAATAATAATAAAGATAATGTTTGCCTTCTCCTAAAAGGCATTTATGGCCTAAAACAGGCAAGCAAGATCTGGAATGTTAAAGTGCATACATTATTATCTGAAAATGGCTATAAACAGAGTAAATGTGAGCCTTGTGTCTATAGTAAGAAAATAGGTAAAGACCTCATTATAGTGGCGCTTTATGTTGACGATTTTTATATTTTCTATGGCACACATAAAAATGAGCTATTGCCTTTACTAGAAAACAATTTTGGTGTCAAAAACTTGGGCTCAGTTACTAACTGTTTAGGTATGCACGTATTTAGAGATAAGGTTAATTATGTTATAAAACTCGACCAGTCAGAGTATATTAATAAATTGTTAATTAAATTTGGCATGCATAATTGCAAGCCGGTGTCCACTCCTATGGCTATCAATTGTAAATTTGATGATGATGAGGGTGAACAACTGGATGATGATGTGTATAAATATCGTGAGCTGTTGGGCAGCCTTTTATATTTATCGGTCTGCACAAGAGGTGACATTGCATATGCATGTAGTCAATTAAGTCAATTTAGTAATGATTTTAACAGGGCACATTGGTTAGCTTTGAAGCGCATCCTAAGGTATCTAGCAGGTACTATAAATTATTGTCTATGTTTCTATAGGTCTAATAATTTAAATATAACTGCTTATTGTGATGCTAGCTGGGCAAATAATGTAGACCGGAGGTCATATACTGGCTTTGTTGTTAAACTTGGTGAAAATACCATCAGCTGGGAATCACGCAAGCAGCGTTGTATAGCATTAAGTAGCACTGAGGCGGAATATATTTCAATTTCTGACGTTTGTAAAGATCTATTGTTTATTAGAAATTTTTTGTCAGAAATTATAAGTGTAAATATTAACATCACATTGTTCAATGACAATCAAAGTGCACAAAAGCTATTAGAGTGTAAAGAATATTGTCATAAGAAAACTAAACACATAGATCTGCGTTATCATTATGTTAAGGATTTAGTTAAGGATGGTTTTGTGATAGTTAAGTATTTACCAACTGAAAAGATGACAGCTGATGTACTTACTAAAGCTTTAAGTACTTGTAAGCATAAGTCTTTCATACATGAAATGAATGTAGTTCCTAAGTAGGCGTGGGTATTATTATTTGTGTTCATGTATAAGCGTTGTGACAGTCCTGTTCTTTTGGAACAATACATGCCAAGCACAGAGATATGTTTGTATAAAATTTTATGTAACTAACCTGTAGACTCTGTGTGTTAATTTATTTGGTAAGCATATATGTAGAGTGTATGTTTTGGGCATGATGTTTTGTTTGAGCATGTCGTAGTCCTAAGGGGAAGTGTTAAATATTGTATTACTACGATGTGCATGGACTGACAGGATAATGTCAGTTAGGCTTGATTGTGGTTGTCTATATAATAATAATCTATGACAAATTCTATGCTCTGAGGAATTGTCTATTTTTGCTTTCTCTTTCCTGTCCGCCATCTTCGATGTGACACGGTTTGTAATCGTGCTAAATTCCTAATTAACGAATTCTCATTTATAATAACTATTAAACAGATTTAAACATAACAATATATAATTTAGTTATTCAGACTTTGTTTATTGAATAAATATTTGTCCGAATACGCATACCTACGTTTTCTTTATTTCTGCGAGCCACGCAACTCTAAATAACAGTTTATTGATTAATGACATTGTCAGAAACACTCTAAACAGTAAAATATTAATTAAAAGTTGTATTACGTACAAATATATTTTTGATAAATTGTAATACATAGTAGATTGTGATTAGTTACTCTTCAAGTGCATTAGTAGCCAAACTAAGACAAAAACAAATCGCACGCAACGATTAGTTCCCTATCCTATAGTAGTCATGATGAAATATGGAAAAAGAATGAAATAGTCCTGCCCAAGAATGAAACTCTTGGAACTCTTTGAAACACTGCCGTTCTCCTGGTTTCCAGAGAACTATATAATCTAAGCTTTTTTATGTCAGCTAGTGGTCAAAAGTATAAGGAAAAAAATATAGGAAAACTTGTGAGATGGCATACTAATGCATTTCCCCCTAATCCCCCGAACAAAGTTAGGTTGTAAACATGATTAAATGTTTCAATTGAAGCGCAAACTTTGATACAGTAGAATTACTCATGCGCATAGCATCTAGTACATAGAGTATGTACTACATAGATTGACATTTTCACCTTGAAATGGTACGTCAGGTCAAGCGCCGAGGTCGAGTTTTATCTGCTCGGTATGCCACTAATTACCGAAGTGCTCAGATTATGAGCTGAGGCTAATTTAACCCATCTTTATCACTAGACACTGGAAGTTATTGTGTTGTGTCTACATCACTATTATTGTCAAACCAGCGTAGATATTTAGTCACGAGAAAAAGGCGGGAAAATTAAAAAAACTTTAGATGACAACGTTATAATGTAGGCCATGAAACAGGTTTGACACTTTGATAGATAGATATTTAGATAGAAACTCTTTATTGTGTACACCAGAAAAAAATAATACAAACAGATAGAAAACACTTACGAGCTAGTGCCACAAGTGGCGGCCTTATCGCTAAAAGCGATCTCTTCCAGGCAACCATCGGATAGAAATCATTTACCTAACAGGATCGACGTACGTACGTTTGGTTTGGTAGGTTTGTTTGACATAAATCATAAGACACAAATATGGCCATTGCTCAGAAAAGGGACTAAAGCATAGAAGTAGTGCTAATTTAGCATACTTAAAACTTAAACGAACTTTACTTCAAAAAACTTAAACGTTCTTTACTCATATGCCAAAAAGATTATTGTTACCAGAACGAAACAGATATATATTTGACAGGACGGCAAATTGGAGGATAGTACACTGTGGTAGTACACTATTTTAATGTACTAGGGCAAAAAGCTCCAAAGGCTACATAGACATACTATGTGACAGACGGTTTTATATGCTTTGTAAATCACGTGTCGGATTCTATCTTTTTATTATTTATTATTCTGTGGGCCATTATAAAGAAATGCCTTGTGACAAAATATACCAGTTTGACTAAGTAGGTATAACTTATTTTTTAAAGCTCGACGTAAAAATAGGGGTTTTATAATGTTCTGTAAATATTGTGTTCTGGGCGTGAATGTCTGTCCAATTTGAATTTTATTTATTTATTTGAGAGCTGATTTTATTTTAGTTGTTTTAGCTACAATATCTGTAGTTGTTTTTTATGTTACCTACTATGTACGTTTGTAATTTTTGGTGTGAACAATAAAGAGTTTTCTATCTATCTATCTATCTATCTGTTTATGGAAAATCTGTCTAGCGTTTAAAAGTAAGCCTTTACCGAAATATTCGATTTTATTTTATTTTGCAACGGTCAGGATTATTATGGATTTCCGTTCGTGATTCCGATTGTGTTTGCAATCGGGTGACATTGCGATCTCGCTCACGCGTGTGGTGTGAATAAGAAGATGCGAACGGGATGGCAATCTTTTCGGTTCCTGTTTTCCCCCTTAGGGGGGATTATCAGTTTTTTTTAATCCCGTTTCTCCCCTAAGAGGGCTTTTCAGGAGGAATAGTAAAATAGCACACGCGATTGCAATCACAATCCGAATCACGAATGGATGTCCATAATAATCCGCCAGGACATACTATTCCTTCCTTTAACATACATTACATAATAGTAGCTAGTCATATGTGACATAAGTTGGAAGTAAAGATATTTTCATTTCATTTCATTCATCGCCGCGAACCGCGAACTATCACCAAGCACTGGCATCCATCATTATCACTGACTGAGCTATGAAGCATAGTGTAGCTTACAAGATTCCTCCAATACGTGGGGGCAATTGAGACAAATATCCGGCACGATGTGATTGCATGACATCACATTCAACTGCCCGTGATGTCATCGCTCGGCAGAGAGGTGATCTGAGAGATCTCGGAAAGAAATAAATGGAAACCTTAAATACGTGTTAATAAAATACGAAAACATGTAATCTCAGGTGTTTTTAGAAACTATAAATAAATAAATAAATATCTGGGACATTATTGCACACACGTTCATCTGACCCCAAACTAAGCAGAGCTTGTAATATGGCTGCCAGAGATTGATATACATACATATATATTTTTAAATGCATACTTAAATAGATATTAACACCCAGACATGGAACAAACACAAATGTTCATCACACAAATGTTTGTCCTAGGTGGGAATCGAACCCACGCCCCCAAGCGCTGAAAGCAGGTCCACTACCAACTAAGCTAACGGGGCTGTCATTACTATAGAGAGATGAACGTAGATTCTGATGTTAAAAGAGACGGGGACCTAGGATCAAACATCTCCAGTATCTAAAAAGATTATGCTGCATTTTGTACTTATTTAATTTGTGTTTTTTTTTTATTATTAGTAATTTTTTTTGTCATGATGTCGAGTTTCATAGATTTTTGAAGTGAAAACTTCGCGCGTTTAGCACTGTTTTTGGGTGAACAAAAATCATAGAACTCGCGCATCGTCACGTTGTAGATAAGTACCGTGTATTTTAAAACAGCGCCGTCTCTTGTAGAATAGGTGAATTACTGCTTAAGGTTTCACTTCTGACGTGCAGTCCTATGACAGACTTTTTTATCGCGAATAAGTCCGCGTTTGACCACCAACTCGTTGGTAAGCGACGATGTGGTCAAAAATTTAGCACGCAGATTTAGCCAATCAAACCTATTTAAAAAGCGACATTTTCTTGAGCATAACTTTAAGTACTTGTCTTTATTTCCGTTCATGTGAGATAAACACAAATTATAATAATTTAAAACTGGTAAATTGATTAAAGTTGAACCTTGTACCTTATGTATTCTGTGGTTGAACTGTAATTTAGATTACTGCGTCGTTGACATAGATGATAATATAATATCCATTAAGTCATATTAAACCTTCATGTACTTACCTAGGTTATAGGTACTACTTATAATTAATAAAATTATAAGTACATAAATACAAAATATGACGCATATTGTGGCCGACCGCAAGGCTGTGTATAGTATTATTTACACCTGTCAGGTATCGATCCAAATTCAAATATTAAGTACCTACTGTTCATATAATTTCGTTCCATTACTCAATGCCGGATTTAGAGGTCTGGAGGCACCGGGGCAACAAAGGAGTGGAGGCCCAGGGGGCCTTTACTAGTGTTAACTAATCTGAATTAGTTTTTTTTCGAGGTCTGTATTGTGGGGGCCCATCTTTTGTGGAGGCTCCGGGGCTGTAGCCCCAGTTGCATTCCCATAAATCCGGCCCTGCACATACTACAAACCCGTTTCCTATTTCCCATCTCTATTATAAGACAAAAATTACAAATTACCAGTTTTTTAGGATTTCGTACCCAAAGGGTAAAACGGGACCCTATTACTTAGGCTCCGCTGTTTGTCTGTCCGTCTGTCACCAGACTGTATCTCATGAACCGTGATAGTTAGACAGTTGAAGTTCTTAATAAATAATTAAATTAAAATAAATAAGTAAAGGAATAAATAATTTTTAAAGGGAGCTTCCATACAAAAAACGTGATTTTCTTGTAGTTTTTATAGATATATTTTTTTAAATTTATTTAAGGATCTACAAACAGTATACAACAAAATATAAAACTAGAGAGTAAGAAAAAAAAAATAGTTAGTTGTGATACCAGCATCGTTGATCACGGGTTAGATAATGGTATGGAACCCTTCGTGCGCAAGTCTGACTCGCACTTGGCCGGTTATTTGATGATTGTCACGCGTACCATAGCCAGTTTACAAAACGCATAACAGATGAATAACTTTTATAGTCACATGAATTACAGCCGTTAGTTTTATTAGATGACTGATATGAAACGCCCTTCTGAAGGTTACGGAAAAGGCAACATTCCTGCGTTTTATCAAACCACCATAAAAATACCTAGGTATCTCTGAAGAAGAGTCTCGCTCACACTAAGCGATACGAATATGTTAAAAAGAGATGGGTGAAAAACTTAGAGTTGTGATTTTATAGAGTAGACACCCGGCGGCCTTGGTGATCTCATCGCGTGCAGCAGAGGTCTCTCACGCTGTTGTTCACTTCACTTGCCATTGTTTAGCGATGTGTGTTAGTTAATCATTGTCCCTTTGTAGATTATGCACGTTTTGTTTCGTTTCTAATTTGGGCTCGAGCTTTGTTCTTGCCTGTAATTACCTTGAAGTATTATGAGATGGCTTGTTTTTAACGCATAATCGGTCGACCATAAAAATTAATGATGTTACTAATGTCTTTAACAGATAAGCGGCTAATGCGTTGGTAATTTTGTGTATATTGAGAAAAATATCAGTAAAAATACAACCGATAGAAACTATTAATAACGCTAGAAAACTAGTCTAGTTATATTAGCTTGGTTTATAGTCTCACATTTAACTATCCAGCATCCAACAAGCCAGTTCGAAACAAGTTTAAGTTATAAATAGATCTCCCAACCAAAGATCTTGAAGTTATAGTCAACTCTACCAACGGAATATTTTACCGTATTAAAATATTTGTTTGTGGTAAACAAGTGGTAATGAATAACAGATGCTTTGCAAACATACATTATATCTATCATTATAGTCCATTTTTGTACAAATAAAATAACATTCCAATAGTTTCCTATTTTTATTACACATTCAAAATAATCTGGCAACGAACAGTGTAGATACACGTTCAGCCGGGCGCCTATTAGCGCGTTTCGTATTAACGTAGGAATGATTCATGGAGTATTCTGTACTCATACTCAGCCAGTATGCCGGTGCCGTCCCTGACCTTAGCTTGGGAATGAGTACACGCGCACCGCACACTTTCCATATTCACGTGAATATTCCACTCTGTGGTAGAAATCAATAATACGAGTTTATGACAGGTTTTACAGTAAACGTTATGAGTTAGGAGTACTCCGTGAAAATTAAGAGCAGTAAAGAGTTTGTTCGACCTATATAAAAAAGTTAGTAACTAGGATTTTTGGGAACTATGAACTAGGTATATTTTTTTAGGTTTGCAGACTCATAGAATTGAAGTTGCACATTTTGGATGCCTAGGTAGGTATTCAAAAGCAGGGCCGTATTTAACCTAAGAAGGCCCCTGGGCACATTAGGAAAATGGGGTCCCTATGACCTTGACAGAGCACTATTTTCGGGCGAGAGTAGAGTAGCTTCGCGCATGCAAAAGCTAATAAGCAAGTAGGTATTGTAGTCAGTCATTATCCATAGTTTTTTCGAAATATATATGTTTTCCGGTAATAAATATCCATTATTGTTTGGTGATCTGGCGGGAACTTAGGGGCCCCATCGATGGTGGGGCCCTGGGCAAGTGGCCAGTGTGCCCAGTGGGAAAGAGGGGCCTGCTCATAAGTGACTTAAGTTGGATCGTTTGCTAGCTATGACTGGCGGTGTAGTTTTTCAGTTTCCACAGACGTCTTAAAATTGTGATTTTTTAAAAGTGTTAAGTATACAGCATAGCGCCATAGCAGGAAGGACACAGTCATTTAAAAAATATGTAAACATACCTACTTCTTAGTACGGCATAAATTACTGTAGGTACAATGTAGTCTGTGCAGGAGTAATCAAAAGCAAAACAACATAATATAGGTATTGTGTTATTGTTGGCACGAATCCGAAGAAATTTCCAGAAATGCTGCAATGACTTGACTTTGCACTCGATTTTAACGAGGAATACCAAAAATCCTGTTACAAGAAAGAGCAGTGTCCGGAAACACGTCACTCGTGAGTTGATACAGATCTAGAGACCCATTTGGATGGCTTCCAAGTTAAGCTAGCCAAGAAACTACAAGAGAAACGTCAATGTCCTCTAGCAACCACAATTTAGAGCGCGTGGTAAAATGCATAATGTTTGCCCTTACAAGACGTATATTGAGATATTCCTACCAAAGTTGCTTTCATCATCATCAGCCAGAAGACGTCCACAGCTGAACATAGGCCTCCCCATTTGACCTCCACACTGACGACATCCTGCCATCTGCATCCACTGGATGCCCGCGACTCTCACAATGTCGTCTGTGATTTTTGTCATAATCCCCACGCTTGGCAGGCGGCTTGGGGATCGCAGAGCGTTCCACCATGAAAGTAGGAGAATGCTGCTGCCTATCCTCTGGTGGTTCTGGTCGCAGTTTAAGGACATGCCCGGGTTCCGCCGGGTTGGGTAAGTAAATTGAAGAAAGTTGCATTAATTTTCTTCAATTTAGTCAAACATCGTAAATACCAACAGATTATACCTAATTTGTCTAATAAAGAACAATGACAAACTCTGGAAACTGACGCGATTTTCACACATTTTGTCATTATACGGGAATTACTGACGTAAGATTAGTTACAAAGAAGTAGGTGTGCAAAGCTAGATGAAGCCGAGCCGCGCACTCACTTTGAAAAAGACCGCTGAATGCTGTTAAAACTATAGCCGATGTAAAGGCCTACGCATCTTCTCTCTACCCTCTCCAAAGATTACATTTTTATGACCCTCTCTAAGATTTCGACCCAGATTTTTGTGTCTACTTGCGCGACCCAATTTCATTACACGACGACGACGATTGAGCACTCTACCGTGACTCTACTAACAACAGTACGAAACCCTGCTCTTTACTTGTCCCGTGTTACCTTTGTATGAATCGGTTTTTAAACTGTTATATAAATGAAGGTTTCTTAGGTTTTCATGACTAAAATAAAGTAAAGTACACGCGATAAAATCCGTTACAAAAATACTTAAATCAGAGAGCGCTGCATCTCTGGGCTTGTTTTGAAGCAATACAGAAATAAATAATAATACGAGTAAGTACTTTATATCATGGATACTTTAACAAAGAAAAAAAAATATCTTAAAATGTAAGTAATAGGTATACTAATTATACAAGGTAAAAAGTAATAGGGACAAGATAACTTTGAATGAACTTTTTACAAACCGCTGACACAATTAAGAAATTCGTGGTAGAGCCGCCACAAAAAGCTAACAAAGTAAAGTATGTTATCATAAAGTATCTAATCACACTAATCACACTAATATTATAAATGCGAAAGTTTGTGAGTGTGTGTGTGAGTGTGTATGTTTGTTACTCCTTCACGTTAAAACGGCTGGACGGATGAAATTTAGAATAGAGATAGCTTATGTCCTGGATTAAAACATAGGCTACTTTTCATCATCATCATAATCACCAATTTTCATTACCACGCGGGTGAAACCGCGGGGCGCAGCTAGTATCATACGTATATGTGAAAGTGTGGATGTATGGATGGATGGATGTTTGTTACTCAATAACTCAGAAACGGCTGGATGGATTTGGATGAAATTTGGAATATACATTGCTTATGTCCTGGATTAGCTACTATTCATCATCATCACCGATTGTCATCACTACACGGGTGAAACCGCGGGGCGCAGCTAGTATTATATATGCGAAAGTGTAGGTTTATTTGTTCTCTTTTACGCAGCCACAGAGCAACATATCGACATGATTTTTTCATGGTCGTAGTTAAGAGGGCTGGGGAGTGACATAATAAACTTTTACCCAAGAAATATGTACCGTTCTTGAAATAATGTCCTCGCAGACGCAGCTAGTAGCTGTATTAAAAGGACTAATCTCAATTCCACAGAGTAATAGTTTAACTATCCACAAGATTAAATAGGTACCAGTTGGTTGGTGTAATTGCTTTGTTACGACCAGTTATTGACCTACCGTGCGTACGGCAAATATAGCCATTGCGCAATCTATACGATTGATGTTCTTGGCTCAATTCTAAACACGTACGTGACCGCACTTTACACGGTAAAACAACTTTGTTGAATGGACGAATACAGATCTATGGTGGATGCCGTAGTGCGCAGTTGCGTGGAGTATTATGGCGCACTTTGATCGAAATCAGTGGCCCTAGTACGAGCACTTGCGAAAAAGTATTCGTTCCGTAAACGATAGCAAAATGTATGAAAAATTGAACAGCGCCTCTATAGGACGTAAAGGGAAACTGAATTTTTCATACATTTGCTATCGTTTACGGAACGAATACTTTTTCGCAAGTTTTCGTACTAGCCCCACTGATATAAGATTGCATCTTTTGGGAACTCGAACGAAAGAGAAATAGACAAGTTTAATTTGAAGCCTATATAAATAGTCTTAGCTAAAACTATTCGTCCTTGTCAAAAATAACCTGCTCATATTATTCATGATTTGCAGTCATCGATTCTTTGTTCAAAAGCTTCCGCGTGATTATCTTCAAAATGAAAATAAAACCAGCCAAGTGCGAGTCAGACACGTGCACGAAGTGTTCCGTACCATTATACATATATAAAAACGGCAAAAAAAAAAACATGTCGCTTGTATGGGAGCCCTCCTTAAATATTAGTTTCATTTAGTGAATAGATAAATAATTAAGTGAATATTTCGTCTACCTTTTGCCGTTATCAATATCGAGCAAAAACGAGCAAAAAAATCACGTTTGTTGTATTGGAGCCCCCTTAAATATTTATTTTATACTGTTTTTTAGTATTTGTTGTTATAGCGGCAACAGAAATACATCATCTGTGAAAATCTCAACTGTCTAACTATCACGGTTCATGAGATACAGCCTGGTGACAGACGGACGGACAGACAGACGGACAGCGGAGTCTTAGTAATAGGGTCCCGTTTTACCCTTTGGGCACGGAACCCTAAAATATTCGCTGGATTAACAATGTTCTTGTAGACTACGTGCCTAATGATATCGCGTTATCTTTTGTCGTTGTCAGTTGAAACTTTAATATTGGTCATAAAAAACTAACGAGTAATCTCGTCGAGTAATAATAAATTATGATTCATCTGTCGACTTTGTTTCACGACTGCAAGTGTCCAATCCTAAGATGGGTAAAGGTCACGTAGGATGTACTAGCTAGAAGGTCCCTGTATGCGCGGTCTTTTTCGCACATCTTAACAAGAAAAAATAATAACTCGAAATTTTAGGCATTTTCGGCCAAGCGCAAGCCCTATTATTTATCTATCTATACATTATAATAAAAACGTAGAGATAAAAAATCTGTTATAAAAATACAGTCTTAATATAAGCACTTTAACACGTTAAGACAGTTTTTAGAATTTTCGTCCGTTTGTTTGTTCACGCCCATGTAAATCACTGGACGACGGCGACTTTAAATGCGTTTTCACGAATATGCTTAGCTATGACCAGCAGGCGTATTATGAATCTTTGATCGGGATCGCGACTTGTCAAAATTATGTCAAAAAAAAAAGCGTTGTCTATTTCCAATTTCGTAGTATGAAATTTGAAATAGACAACGCTGTTTTTTTTATTTTTTTTGCGTCATAACCCCTTTCAAGTGTCAAAATTCTGTCAATTCTGACACTGACTGATCCCGATCAAAGTTTCATAATACGCCTGCTGATTGAAGTATAGGCTATGTTATTTTGCGCAAGGGCCGGACTAAGGGAGAAAAAAAAGGTTGAAAGTTTATATGAAAATCTACGCGTAAGAGGACGCGGGCAATAGCACTAGTTAAAAAAAATAAAAATGCAAGTAATGGCCTGTGAGCGTGGCCTTAAAATAAAACAAAAAACAATGATAGTGGATCACTGGCCTATTTATTTAACTATTTTATTAATGTTGCTATGACGAATATAAAACTCCCAATTTATGAGATTTTTTAGGGTTCGTAGGTATGTTGCTATTAGTTAAAAATTATTGTTCTATACAACATGGATAAATAGAATTAAACCGGCCAACTGCAAGTCGGGCTCGCGCACTGAGGGTTCCGTACCACCACTATATACAGTAATTATCATTTAGAAAACCGACTTTAAAATTAGTAAAATGTGTCATTTGGGGTACGAAAAAAATTATGAGGTCACCCAGGTTACGAAATTACCAGTTATAACTCGGTATTGTCACCGACTCGCACTTGGCCATTATTTGTTGTTATACTTTAGAGTGTGTACTTAATATAATCATGCCAAGTTTGACGCTTTGTATGTATTACCATTTATACATTAAAGCAAATACAAAAAATACGTTTAAAAACATTACGTTTGTTGTATGGGGACTCCCTTTTGTTTATACTTTTAGACTTTTTTAATAAGTAAAATTTCAACTGGCTATATATTACGGATCCAAAGATGCAGCCTTTTAAAGGTAGAACGGACGGACGGACAGACAGACAGACAACGTAGGCTCAGTAATAGAGTCCCGTTTTTACCTTTTGTGTACGGAACCCTAAAAAGCAGACTAGGTACCTATATCTACCTATATGAACAAGTAAAACTTAACAGACGCATCGAACCACGAACCGCCGTCTCACCAACGGGAGAGAAGGAGTGAGAACATTATTTCACTCTTTTTCTCTCGATGGTTGAGGTGGTTGACGTCGGCCATGCCGGCCCGTCTGTTACGGCCATAATAGAGCGCATGTGATTTGAAGGTTGATGATTTATTTAACTTCATTTAATTACCTATATCTTGTTAGCATTCATGTTGTCTAGTTGAAATGGATTTCAGTAACTACGAATAGGTGTGATTACATTAATTACGTGAATTTTTAAAATACGAAATCGTTACAAAATAGGTAGGTACTACATGGATCTAATTATGATCGTGCTTTACAAACATTAAAATTATGAAACTTTTAAAATCAAACATAGGTTAAGCGTGAATAAGGTTACCCACAGAAAAGAAACATTTTTTTTGTTTAAAATAGAACGGCTGTCAAGGCATTTTTGTAAGAAATTTATTGTAGCCACTTGCACCCATATAAACCCATAGCAACTGTATTAGCAACTGTGACGCGGAGTTCGACGCGTTGACATAAATAAGAATGTTCAGTCACATATCTGTCACAATATCTGGCGACAGAGTTTCCTTCTCATTTCCGTTCTATTTACTTCTCTTTTCTGTGGGGTTACCAATTTACCATTTGTCCTGACTATTAGACATTTTGTATGGACTTTGTCCGGCCTTATAATTTTCCGGCTTGTTTTAGCTTGGACGACGTAATACGAGTAATAAAATATATAATAAAATCAGTCGTGATTCTTGTGCGCAGTGTTTGAATTTTGTGACTTAAATGTTCGGACTTGTATTGAAAAATCCGGCTTTAGGTCCGGACTTTTCAAATTTTGATATGGTAACCCTAAGCATATTATTTATGAGGTAATAGAATATGTTTAAGTAGGTAGGTACCTACATCTACCTACCTACTTAGTTTGCATTCTGAATTTTATGCATTTGAATAGCAAATAATTTAAGAACATGCATATCAGCAGTGGCGCACTAACACATTCGGGGCCGGGGGTGGCCTCTCATATCGGGCCCTAAGGTGAGTTTACCTTTATTAACGCTTTTTTTAATAAATGCAATTTGAAAATGGGACCCTAATGCGCAAGCAGAGCAAGCGCGGAAATGTTGAGGTTTATTTCATAACTTCATATTTTTTATGCAGAAAAAATTGGCCATTCCTTTTGAGGGGCCAATCCCCCAATCCCCCTCAGTCCGCCACTGTAGCATGGGTACTAACTAGAAAATAAATTCTATATAATCACATACCTACATAAACAAATAAATATTCAGTGAAATAACAATGAACTAAGTAACTAGTTATTCTATGTAAATAACAAACAATCAGTTTTACATTTTTCTAAAAGTTAATTAAATTCTCACCTGCGATTCCACTAAACATTTTGATAAATTTAGGTTCACTATTTAATCACAATCCACACTTGCACCAGATATTTTTTCTAACGCGTTTCAGCAGTAACTACGCCTCTGCAGGCGAAATGCGGGGCGATCGAAATATCTTCAAGGACTAAACTAGAGTTCGTCGAACACTGCCGAAGTCGCAGTTTGTGAGTTTTCATGTGGTGATACATGAACCGGTTGTATTTTTATCGATGACGTCATTACATGAACGTTTCGTTATTGCTATATTCAATCACAAAATTTTGTCGCAGTAAGCGTTTATCGCAATTAAAACAAAACTTTATTCGTATTATACAACAACAAAAGTAAAGTAGTTTTTTATTGGCAGCTTTGGTCATTTATTTATGTACCCAGTACTTATCAATTTAGTAGGTTTTACAAAGACCTTGCAACACCACATTGAAAACCGGAAGTAAATAGACATTCTTTTAATTTTGAATATAAGGCAATAGAAAAGGTTTTATACTAAAGTATTAGTACCTTTTTTTATTTAATTAAAATATAAACCCCTTTTAGTAGACAAAATAGCCGCGTTATTTTTAAAGAGTTTTATTATTAAGACGTAAACTGAATCAGTGATTTGTTCCATGGTTGCATAGCAACCAGCGCCTTGACAACAAACAAGCATAAAACTGCCAAACAAACGGCTCCTGTCAGCGAACTTTGCTTTTTCTTCTACAAGTCGGGAATTTCAATGATTATTTGGCTGTAATGTGTGTGAAATGTCTAAAGAAAACAACAATTTGCGTCTCCTGGGCTCGCCTGTGAACTTGTCTTATCGTAGTAAGAAAAAAGACGACAGAAAACTTATCAGGAATCGGCCACGATCTGCGTTACCAAATTCCTGCGTCACACCGGTATGGTGTTTTCACTTAAATCCGAGTTTAGATTGCAGTTTATTTGTTAAATACTGGTCATTTTGCTATATCTGGTATGTTAAACTAAATACAATACGTCAAGCGTGAGACAATACGTCTTTCGCTCTCGAGATCGCAATAAACGAAACCTTCATTTAACCCTTCGACCAAAATAAAAGATTGGACGGGCCCTAACCATTGAACTTGATCAGTAAAAACGAGTCAAAACCGTCGGACATATACTTCAACACCTAATTATAAAAATGTACAGTATATATGTTACAAAAAATAGATATCGGTTTTATTTGTGTATTTACACTTCGGTAAAGCATACGAATTCATAATTTTGTCAGATGTTTCGTTATCGCGTAACAATAGACTCGTGTTTCACTTCCTACGGCTAGAGACCGACTGAAACGAAATGAGAGCTGGCGCTCATTTTGTAATCTTCAAAAATGCTCTTCTACTGGGCCCGTCCATTCATTTTATTTTGGTCGAAGATTTAACCAACCATCCCATAAAATTGCTTATCACAAGTTAGCATCAGTTTCCAATTCGCCTAACTTGTCCTGTGTTGCCTAGCAATGGTAACGTTACATGGTTATAACGTCTAGGCTCTTCCTCTCGAGGTTCTGTTTCTCTTTTGCACTTTAAGGCTGATCCAATTAATTTTATTGTATTCTGTGTTCCAAAATAATGATCAAAATATTTTAGGATAACCAAGAAAGATTTAAGAGGCCATATTCAGCAGATGCTAAAGAGAGGGGGCCTACAACCAGGAACTTATTGAAGGCCTTCAGCGCTGAGTTGCTCCAATCCTATAACAGTATGTATTTTGTATTTTAGGTGTAATAAAAATGGTTAAAAGTGGTATACATAATAGGATTACGCAACTATCTGTTATATAAAAATATATCAGGGACATTTTTGCACACACTGTCATTTGACTCCAAACTAAGCAATGCTTGTAATGTGGCTGCCAGGGACTGATATACATACATATATATTTTTAAATACATACTTACCTACGAGTAAATGGATATTAACACCCAGACATAGAAAAATCACAAATGTTCATCACATAAGTGTTTGCCCTAGATGGGAATCAAACCCACTTCCCCTAGTGCAGAAGGTATAGGTGGTAGTGGGCCGGTTGCCTACATGTCCTATAGTAGAAAGGGGATGGTAGGATAAGGTCATGGAGCTCTGATGCACATTCTCCGAAATGAATCCTGATTCCTGTAGAAAATTAATACTTGCTACTTTACGACAGTGTTCCAGACTGAGAAGTTTCTTAGCCACTAACTTCTCACCGCCTATAAGTCGAGCAGCACGCTGGTCTACCGATTCAAGAGTTTCGAGCTGGTATCTTCTGAGAGTTTTTAACTAAAAGGTTCAGTAGTCCTATGATCTATAACACGGGACCAACGAATAACGACGAAACAAATAAACGAACTCGCGACTCGCGTTAAGATAGAACTGCGTTGTTCTGCAAGTTTTTAAATAATTAATATTAGTTTAAAGTAATGAATCGGCTGCAATGAGTGTTAATGTGGCGTGGTAGTGTACTGTGAATTGTCTGGTATAACAGACTGTGGTTTTTCGATAGAAGTAGTGAGAATTTCTGTACTTTTACACTGGGATTGCGACTGGTTGTGTTTTTTTTTATTTTTTTCCTAAAAGAGGGTACGATCAGTGCAATTATTAAATACACATATATATTTTTTTTTATTGTTTTTATCTCACTAACAATTATTGCATAGAGAATAAATAACCAGCAAGCCGGTCGTTGGATCGACGTTCGAAAATCAAAACAAACTATAAACCGGTAACTTGTTAAGCTACACCTAGTGGCGCCATCTAGTGGTGAGTAACTGCGTTGGTCACACTCCGCCATCTGTTGGAATTCGTGCGAACGTGCTGTTGGATCGAAGAGTGACCGATCAACATGAAGTGTGGTGGGTGCGGAAAATTTATGTCGTCAGCAGAGGGCGCTAAATGCGGAAAATGTGCTGGATTATACCACAAAGCCTGCGTGAACATACCTGCTAAGGTCAGTATATCTACATCATGGCTATGCCCAAGTTGCAAATGTGCGATGCCTCGGGATAATAACCCCTCCACACCGGTCCGAGGTGCAGCGTCGTACTTTGTTGAGGACAGCCCGGCACAGTTAGAGCGAGATGATGGAGTGCGCGAAACACCTATGACTGATAGTGCAGACATCATGCAGCAGATACTGTCTGTTGTCAAGGAGCTTAAAGTTGAAGTACTCTCTTTGAGGACGAGCGAAAGTATCTTAATGCAGGAAATTAGTTTGTTAAGAGCTGAATTGCTCGCCAATAGAGAGCGCCTGAGAGAACTGGATTCTTTGGGGTCAGAGATTGGGACACTCCGAGAGAAACTTAGTATAAAGCGTGATGCGATCGATAGCTCTGGAAGATGCCCGTGCCATTTACAAGGGGAACCTAAACGGAAGGAGGCACCAAGAGTGACTAAATATGCTAAGCTGCCGCCGAAGAGCGTATCTGATAAGGATGAGTCGAAAAATGCGGCGTCGAGTAACACAGCCGCAGCCGAGATCTCGCAGCCCCCAAGCACAAACACTGCATCCATTGCCAACTCTGAGAGTGGAAATCGGGACATGACGTCACAGCAGAGGTCTGCAACACTAACACCGGCGGTATATGGAGCCCGAGTCAACGACAGTAGCGATGACGGTGGTGAGTGGCAAGCGGTCACTAAACGTCGCCGCAGCAACAAGTTACAGCACCCAGTCGTAGTCGGAGTCAGCAAGGAGAGCTGCGCCTTACAAGCTGTCGAGAGGACTTATTATATACAGGCGTGGCAGTTCAAAGCTGATACTACAATTGACCAAGTCAAAAAGTTCTTGACCGAAATCGCAGTAGCCGACTACCATGTAGAGAAGCGCCAAATTAACTCTACCAGACATGCGTCCTTCATAATAGGGATGCCGGTAAGCGTGAAATCTCAAGTGACGTCTCCAGATGTGTGGCCGCAAGGAATTCGGTTCGCGAATTGGTTTTTTCGAGGCCGCTCGAACCAACAGCCAGCAGGAAAGTAGGAGAGACTTGAGTGCCGCCAAGCCAACTCTAGCTGGCACCGCACGAGGGCCGAGCACGGCGATTACAACAGCGCTACCTGATACGGGCAGCGGACACGGTGTTGTCCGGATATGTCACCAAAATATTAGGTCTTTAAAGAATAAAACCAGCCGTATAGAGGTTGCATTACAATGTGACTTAAAATGCGATGTATTATGTATTACTGAACATTTTTGCAAGGAACACGAAATCAAATGTATAAACATAAATAACTTTGCTCTAGCATCTTATTATTGTAGAAGTTCAGTGGAACACGGCGGGGCTTGTATCTTTGTAAGCAATAATGTAAGATATAAGAAATTGGAGTGTTACAATCAATTGTCCGTGGAGCAGGTATGCGAAATAGCAGCCATAGAATTGACAGATAATAATATTGTGGTAGTTTGTATATACCGTTCTAACGTGACAAGTACGGCGCAATTTTTCCCTGTCTTCGAATGTTTGCTCAATAAGCTTAGAGACTGTGTAAAAGAATTTGTAGTGGTTGGCGACGTTAATATAAATTTTACAAGTTCACTAAATAGTGATTTAAAAAAACTTAACGAGTTCTTAGCAATACATAATTTGTGCAATATCGTGAATTTTCCAACTAGAGTTACAAGCACTACGAGTACTTGCTTGGACCACTTGTATGTGAGCGGAGGGTTGGCAGCGGAGTCGCGAGCGGCGCCCGTGCGCTGCAACTTGTCCGACCACTACGCGGTGCGCGGAAGCGTGCCGTGCGCAGCTGGCCCACAACCCCAGCATTCCACTCGTCTCGCCAGGTCCTACACTCAGGCAAACCGATGCAACTTTGTCACTGCCGTGGAAAGTGTAGACTGGCTCGACATCGAGCTAAAATATAGCACGGAACCTCCGGACAAGATGGCAAAGGCATTACTCAGCATATTAAAAAATAAAATTGACGACTGCTTTCCGTTAAAAATAACTAGGTTAACGAACAAGAACATTTGTTGGGCGACGGAGGAAATATTTCAGTTCGAGTCAATGTTGTTGGATATGCGCGATGTGTTACTAAAATTTCCAACAAATGATGAATTGAAGACCAAAATTGACGAATTTCAAACAAAATATGACGACTTATTGAAGCGCGAGAGGAGTGATTATTACTGCAATGTCATTCGCCAATCGACAAATGTGACAAAGCAAATGTGGGAAGTAGTAAAGACAGAAACTGGGAGGTCTAGTAGAGCTCAAGACTACACAGAGGTTCTAAAGCGACCCGATGGGTCCAAATATTCTAGTAGGATAGAGGTCGTAAACGCTGTAAACGCACACTTCGTAAACGTGACGGCAACGTGCGGCGCACCCACCGCCGACGTCGTCGCGGCGACCCGTGCGCTGGCAGCGGTGCGACCCCCTGCTGACCACTTGCTAAAGCTAAGGCAGTTCACACCCCGGGAGGTACATCGGATCCTAACTCATGGAGTTGCAAAGAAAAAGTCTAGAGACATCTACGACATATCGATATCGCTGATGAGCTCTGCTGCCCCTTGTTTAGCGTACGTGCTCTCCTCTTTGTATAACCGGTGTATTGAAGACGGTCAGTATCCTTCCTCCTTGAAGCAGGTCAAAGTCTCCCCGTTATATAAAGGGAAAGGCAAACCAGAGGAGATAAACAGTTACAGACCAGTATCGATCATTCCGGCTATTGCCAAAATCTTTGAGTACGGTCTTAGCTCACGGCTGACTGAATACCTAGTCGAGGGTACGTCTCTATCAGCGAGGCAGTATGCGTACCGCAGCGGTTGTTCCACTACTTCTCTGACTCGCGAACTACTTCGCAAAATCCTGGATGCACGTGAGCGTCGACTGCAGGTCGCCGTGATATTCTGCGACTTGTCTAAAGCATTCGACGTTGCCGATCATGGAGTCCTCGCTGCGAAGCTCGAGCATTACGGGATTCAGGGGGATGCGCTGAGGTTGCTGTCGGATTACATGACGGATCGCTGCCAGGTGGTCGTGGGAGAGGGAGGCGCAGTAAGATCGCAGCCGCTCACAACTGTGATTGGAGTAGCGCAGGGATCCTCGCTATCCAATATTATGTTCTCTCTCCTCCTCAACGATCTACCTGAGAATATCAGGGATGGGCATGTTCTTATGTACGCTGATGATGTGGCTGCGATTGTGACCGCTCCAAATGTGGAAGATCTAGAGCGGAAATTGAATGTAGTTGCGTACGAGCTACACCAGTGGTTCGAAATGAATGGTTTATGCTTGAACATAAATAAAACCCACGTTGTTCAGTTCGACCTATCAGGACATAAGAAAAAGCCTCTGAATGTGGTAGTCGGAAGCACTGGGATGGAACAGGTGGAAGACACGGTGTTCTTGGGTTTCCGGATTGACAGTGCACTCACATGGGAAGGTCACGTGGACGTCTTGTGCCAAAAAATAGGACGCGCATGTTTTGCTCTGTGGCGTTTATCCGCCATATTGCCGGAGAGTATGGTACGGAGTTGCTACTTTGCATCCGTGCACTCGCTTCTACAATATGGTGTAGAGTTCTGGGCGCGTTCCGCAGACTGGGAACGCGTCTTCAGAATGCAAAAACGAGCAGTGAGGGCCATAGCGAGAGTACCGGAGGACACGACGGCGTCACTTCTATTCCGGTCTATGAAGATCCTGACCCTACCATGTATGGTGATTCTGCAAGCGGCCCTTTATGCTAGCGACCACTTGGACGAGTACCCGCGCATGCACGTCGCGCGGCATGCGCACGTGCTGCGCGCACCCACCCGTCGCCTCGAGAAGACTTCAAGGCAGGTGCACATAATGGCGACAGACGTGTACAACCGTCTCCCGGCAGATATAAAAGATGCACCCTCCCGCAACTCGTATAAGTTTAGAGCGAAGAAATGGCTTGTTGAGCAAACATTTTACAGGGTGGATGAATTTTTGCATACTGTGTCGTAATTATTGTTTTTATTGATACCGTAGTTATTGATTCGTGATTTTTCAAGCTTGAATATTATTGGATTATTTTGAATAACTATTACTTATTTCTTGTTGACCATAAATAATTGGTACTTAATTATTATTAATTTTTTGTTTGTATTGTAAGAATTAATTATTGATACCTTTTATTATTATTTTAAGCTTTAATATTATTGATTAATTTTTGACATTTTTTGATTATTTTGTTAACCGTAATTAATTGGTAATTATTAATTATTGTATGTTTTCGAATTGTTTACTATTGACAGTATGTGCTCATTACTATTTTGTGTAATTGTTATTGCAATTAGCTAACAACTTTATGACATGTAACCTGTGTTACGAATAAAGAGTATGAGTATGAGTATGAGTATAAAAGGACATCTCATCTGTCTGATCATAAAACTAAACAATCAGACTATGGATACTAGATATTCGAGCACAGCTCACCTGATGATAGATAAGTGACGGTGTGTATTTTTAATCAAATAATCATTGTTGGAATTTAAACCCAGTCCCACACACTAAGGATTGGAAACCAAACGCGCCAACCGCTAAGCTATCATCGCTACTATAATAGTAAGTAATCTTTCTTATTCCAGATTCACCAGAAGCAGCAATCACAGTGAAAGTATTGCCACCAACAGCAGAACTACTGGGTGACAGAAAATCACCAGACCACAACTCCCAGAAAAAAGATAAAGATATCTGCAGCAACGCCTCGGACTATGGCTCCGAAGACACGTACATCAGTCTAGGCACTAAAATCAAAGCCAAAGCCCAAATCAGCCCTAAACCAAAGAACACCAACTCGAAAAACTTCATCAAATATAGAAACATTGCAAAGAAAAACCGAAAACCTATGGAAACTCCTATAAAAGAAGATACTAATAATGAATACAATATGGAGGTTAAAATAACGGAGAAGCAAAGGTCTCCGTCGCCTCAGAGAAATAAAAATATGTTCAACGAGCGAAGCTTTTCTCCTACTCTAAAGACGAGACCATATGAGTCTTACTTCATTCCTCTTGAAAATGAAAGACGAGAAGATGATTCTTTACTTGGTCGGGTTTCTTTTGGATACAATATTCAAGAAGAAGTAGAACAGGCAATTGATACGTATTCCCGCCGACTCACGGTGACCAAGCAACAACTCTCCCTAGTTGAAGAAGAATCTACTCAAGATGTTGACAGCGCCCCGTCCCAAAACAGTATTTCCCCTGAAATTTCTTTAGAAAGCGCTAAAAACACCAATAATGCTGCTGATAATCTGAGAGCCCATGAATCTTATGTCGTGGACACTAAAACTCTAAATCATAACTTTATATGCGAGCCTCGTACTTATACAAGTTTTTATGATGATTTCCGTTCTAATTCCATTGATCCGTTTAAATCTAAAATGTCCAGTACAGGTGTTCACACTGATACTTCCTCCAAAGATTCTGGCTATCCAGACAGTGGGCCTAATGATGAAAGATCTTATAAAAACAACTATTCACTTCCAAGCACGTCTATGATAAAGAAATTTGGTTCTAATCCGAATGTAGAGGATCAGCCCAAGAGTTTGGACAGTGCTTCGACCAGTAGCAATGGCCAGGGATACAAAACATATCCAATGGATAAAAAGGAACAGTGGAGTGAACCTTTAAACCACAGTCGGTTGTTGTACAAGGACTTTTTCTTGAAAAAAGAAGGTCATATAGCTTTACCTCCCAACAACTCTCCGACGAAAGGCATTGAAAACTATCCCGGCACAAGTGAAGTCCCAGATGCTACTAAACCCGTAAACGGGACAGATTTGGAATATCCATCATATTTAGTCAACAGCACTACCAAAGCTTACACCTCTAAGGTTATAGAAGATTATAAAAAGGAGTTAGAGGCTATCAACAGTTTACATGAGCTTGCACTGAAAGATATCAAAAGTGACGCCATATCACCCACTCCTCTGAACATTGACAAAATGTTTGAAGACAATTCTAATTTTGCCGACAACAATAAAGAAAGCAATCAGAAGTCTCCTGAAATCTCTACCCCGACTGAACCTTCCAACAACAAGACCTCCTATGAGATGAAACAAAGGAGAGACATTGCAAAAATCTCCACTAAAGAACTGATACAAAACTACTTGAAAGTGAAAGAGGGAGATATCAAAGATTTTATGGCTAAGACCAATCAGAAGAAAGTCAATAATGTGACATCCAAATACGAAAACATACCTTCTAGGTACAAACAAGATTGGAACAACCACAGTCCTAAGGGTATAATGAAGAGTAATACGCAGGTCAATATAAGAAATCCAACTCAGAAGAATATGTTTACTATGCGACCTCCATTAAGCGCTAGAATCGACGGAGTTACTAATGACAAAGACATCGATTCTTGGATGTCGCTATCTGCTCCTTCACCGCGTATTTTAGAGATAGAAAATGATTCAGAAGAACCGAATCTATCAGTGCCTCAAAGAAATGAACCTAATATCGGAGACGATAGAGTTGAAGTTGAAAGGAGACCACAATCCCCTCGGCCCATAGAAAAAGAAATTAAGTCCAAAGAGTTAAACTCTAATTCTACAGTGTTAGATATATATTCAATGTTGAAAGAAATTGAGAGTTTCGGCGACAATCCCGTCACTATACCTAATGCAGAAACAACGAAAACCGAAACCAATACGGAAGAAGAAACAAATCCTACTCCCAAGGATAACTTTATGTAAGTCGCTTGATTTTGAATACACACTATATTGATCAAGTACAAAATTCAAAAAAAAAATGTCCTGAGGCTAATGCTGAGGCTGTAAGTTAATGCCCATATAGGGCTCTAAATTTAATGTTTTTGTTTTGAGTGGAAGAAAAAAAAACAACTAACTAAAAATGCATAAGTTGCAAATTTTGGTAACAAATAAATAAATTTATTATTATTATTTATTTATTAACTACAGTGTAAACTCTTTATCTAACTAACGTTATCCTTTATAACAATAAACTCCCTGTAACATTGAAGTGAGCCCAACTAGGTTGGTTTGCGTTAAAACCCACATATTGAAACACTCTTTATAGCGATACGCCATTCTCTATTACGAAGAAATGTGTTCATATTTTTAGACAGTAAATATTTATTATCGGTATTATTGTTTATGTTATGTTATCAGGTAACAAAAGACTTTGAAGCTCCGAAACATCCGAGGTCGGTCTAGCTTTTGTTATCCTTAATTGCCTTTAACACGTGCAGTATGACGCATTGTTTTCTCGGAAGTGATGGTCTTCGACCAAGCATACTGGGGTACCTATCGTATTATCAGTCGTAAACCTACTTTTTTGTTCACTCCATATAACGATAACTCTCTATAACGACAAAAAATGCTCAGTCCCTTGAGTTTCGTTACAAAGAGTTAACACTGTAGTTGTAATGTATGATGTAGAAAGCAGCTTGCGAGAACTAGTCAGCTAAGTCACAATAACCCTGTACAGATGTACACCCATTTCAATTTAATCCAGTTCTGATGTAGTCAGTTTTTTATATTGATAATTATTTATATGGTATATGGGTGCCTCTGCTGCACTCTCTTCTAACATATTTCCATTCATTTCGTATCATAATTTCGTTAAAGCTAACAAAATTGTTTTATTCCAGGGAAATATTCCAGTTCTTGGAAAAAGTAGAGCAGAGTGCCAATGATGCTTTATCTATCGTCACGAACAGTACACCACAAACTATACCCAAGTATGTATTACTTTAAAACTCAATAAATTAAATATGGTTGATATTCCGAAAACCCGTACGAAGCGCTTTGATTCCACTTTTATTATGCGAACTGCTAGTCAGTGGAATGCGCTGCCGGAATGGGTGTTCCCCTGTAGTTACAATCTGGGTGTCTTCAAATCACGAGTGAATCGGTCCCTTCTAGGCAAGCGTGATCCATCGAAGACCGCATCATCGCTTAACATCAGGGAGCTGGCGGACAAACGCAAGCCTATTTTTAATTAAAAAATATATTGCTTTAATTTAATAAATTACTACATATGTATTGTATCCCGATTCTCAGTTTGGAGGCCCTTCTCAAGTTGCCTCAGACGGAGCTGGCGCAGCGGCTGGTGACGGCGTCTCTGCAGCTCGAGGAGCGATCCTGCTGCATCGCACTGCTTCAAGAAAGTATGAGCAACCATAAGGAACAGGTATTAAAGAGATCACTCTTGTCCATAGACACCGCAAGTTCACCTACTTTAAATGTCTGTCCTTAAATAAATAAAAAGGTGGGCTCACTAGTATTTAAGTTTAATTTAAGTCAAATGTTGTTAATAACATTACGTCTGAGATTTTTTTTTGTTAAATGAGCAACCAAAGGCATGGACGATTTTGTCCATGGTGCAAATGAATTATATAAAATAAAAATAAAATGTGTGTCCTATGTTGAATCAATGCTCCAATTAGCCAGATTTTATCCCGGATATAACGCGGGTGAAACTGCGGGGCGCAGCTAGTAAGTATATATAACTAAGGATAAGTTGGTGGTGAACCTGCCTTCTACGCTTGGGGGCGTGGGTACGATTCCCACCTAGGACAAACCCGCACAACATCACCCGCGTGGTGATGAAAAACGGTGATGATGAAAAGTAGAGCTATCTATATTCCAAATTTTATCCAAATCCATACAGCCGTTTTTTTTTTATTATACTGGGTGACAAGACGAGCGAAGTCGCTCGCCTGATGGCTCTTCACGCTTGCCCATAACAGCTCAACGCCACTCAGAATTATGAACTTCAACAGTTCATAACCCTGGATGGCAATGCACTGCGCTCGTCACTCCGAGATATAAGATGTCAAATCTCTGTGTGCCCTGTAATTTCGCTGGAAACATTGCCCTTCAATCCGGAACACAGTAGTGTTTGCACACTACTGCTTGGCGGTTGAATAATTGGCAAAGGTGTGGTACTTCCCCAGGCGGACCCCTGCAAAAGAGTCTTACCACTACAAATCGTAACCAATACCCCTCCCTACCACTTTCTGTGTGATTGAGTAACAAACATGCATCCATCTATCCAAACTTTCACATATATATTATGATACTAGATATACCCGCGACTTCGTCCGTGATTTTTTCAGAAAAAATAGCCTATGTCCGTCCTCATGATACATACTATTACCTCGCAAAATTTTATCGAGATCGGTTAAGCCGTTTAGCCGTGATTATGTAGCAGACGAACAGAGTTACTTTCGCATTTATAATATAAGGTGGATTGTATATAATATTATATTAAAGCAAAATACCACAAACTGACTAACTCATCACGAAACCTTGAAAACTATTTGACCTACGAAGCAAAAATTTGCTAGGTAGATTCCTTATTTAGGAGGGTACCGGTGCGTTCCTATGGAGATCCCGGTGCCCTCCGTCTAGCACAGAAGTCGGCCACCGATGGGGTTTTAGTGGGTGCAATCTCACATAGCCCGGCGACACCCTAATGCAGCTGGGTATCTTTTGAAGATTTCCCCCCCGTCAACAAAAAAAAAAAAAAAAAAAGGTAGATTCCTTATGGTGAAGTCCGCTAAGATTTGTAAAAGAGCCGAATTAATGGTGCCAAAAGGGGGGTTGAAAGTTTATATGACAGTCTACGCGTACGAAGTTAAGGGCAACAGCTAGTCATGTAAAATACTAGGTATACGTAAGTATTAAATAAATAATAATAATAAATAAATTAAATAAGTTCATTCAATTTCCAAATAGGTTTTTCCTCGAGATTGAAATGTGGTTGTTTCCTTTAAAGAGCCCTTTCACATTTTTTGAAGAAAAAAGTAACGAAATTGGATTTTTGGCGTTCTGATTCTATTAAACAGAAAGATCTATAGAAAATTCAATTTCCTTAATCTCACTATCTCACTAATATCTACGCTTACGCTTATAGATGCTACACAAGATGAGCAACTTGGAGAGGCAGTCGGTCCGTAACGTCACCAAGGTGAAGCAGGAGTGTGAAGAGACTATCAAACGGCACCAGAACTTCATTGATCAGGTACCTACCGTGTACCATCATACTACATACCACTGTCACGTAGAAGAAAGGAGCACATGGACTACCACCTTTGGGATGGATCAGCTAAGTACCAGCTCGGGGCATTGGAACCAATTGAGAAGCGTCAGACTAATCTTCTTAGTCTTGAGCATCGGCGCAAAGTTGCTAGTCTATCGGTTTTTTTTACCAACTTCCAAAAAGGAAGAGGATTCGACTGTTTATTTTTTTATGTTTGTTACCTCAGAACTTTGGACTGGGTGAACCGATTTTGATGATTCTTTTTTATTTCAAAGCTGGCGCTTCCCGTGTGATTCCATTTCAATTTGGTCCAGTTCTGTATTTTTTTGAAGTGCGACGCCAAAATCCTTTCAGAGGAAATAAAAAAGAAAATAGCTTCTGTCATGAGCAATTAACATGTACCTAAGTTTGATATGAACAGTTGATAAACGACAAGAAGACCCTGAACCACCGCATCGAGCAGCTAGTAGACGAGCGCCGGTCGCTGGAGGAGCGCTGGAAGAGATCTGCGCAGGCGCTAGAGGAACGATACAAGCTAGAGCTGCGGAACCAACACGACAAGATGGCTGCCGCACAACAGGTCACATTACACCCTGCTTTTACTAGACTGGCTTTTCAACTGCAAATTTTCACTTTCTATGACCAGCAGGGCTATTATGAATCTTTGATCGGGATCGCGACTTGTCAAAATTATGTCAAAAAAAAAAAGCGTTGTCTATTCTTAATTTCGTAGTATGAAATTGGAAATAGACAACGCTGTTTTTTTTTTGCGTCATAACCCCTTTCAAGTGTTAAAATTCTGTCAATTCTGACACTGACTGATCCCGATGAAAGATCCATAATAGCCCCGCTGGCAATACTAAAATGGTATATAATACCTTTTTACAAGCTTTTTTTTAACTCGCCCTGTTAGTTGTATGTGTACGACAAATCTTGCAGCTGAATTATAGACTAGTGGCCTTACGGCCAACTCTAAACGCGGGCCCGAGTAGGTGCAGTTTGCAAAATCACGCGACCGCAAACCCTATCTCGGCGCGTTAAGGTTCGCGTACGCGTGATTTTGCAAACTGCAACTCTTCGGGCCTGCGTTTAGAGGGTAAGTAAGATTATTTTAAGAATGTTTTAGAGGTCATCTAAAACATTCTTAAAATAATCTTACTTTGAGCTTTCTCTGGCTCTCTCGTCTAATGAGAAAACAAGACAAAAGTCAATGTAAGGTTTATTATTTTTGAGATTATGGTAACCCACCTGGTGTGTTACCATAATCTCAAAAACATTCTTATAATTACCTTATGTACATTGACTTTTTTCTTGCTCTCCCATTAGCCGAGAGAGTGAGACAAAATGCAATGTAATGTTATTATAAGAATGTTTCAGAGATAATGGTAACCCACCAGTTATCTCCAACTGATTGAGCTGAAATTGTACATACACGTTTAGTTTGGATGACAATGCATGGTTAGCTAAGCGACGTCATTCTAAATCCAATATGGCGGACTCCCAAAGATGGCGGACCAGTTATTTTTTATGCATTCACACAATATGGGTATCAAATCTGTTATTGGCTGTTAGTATAAATATAAGTTTAAAGTAATTCATTTTGAGAGCTGTGGATTATGTTAAATAAATAAAATAAATGGAAGGGTTTACTGAAAAGAATACGAAATATAAAATGACGTCATCTAAATTCAATATGGCCGACGCTTAAAATATGTTTTTAGGGTTCCATACCCAAAGGGTAAAAACGGGGCCCTATTACTGAGCCTATTCTGTCAGTATGTCTGTCTGTCCGTCCGTCCTATATTTAAACGCCTGTTCCTTTGGAACCGTAATAGATAGCCAATTAAAATTTTCACAGAATATGTAATGTTACGGCGGATTAACTAAGAAATAAAAAGTTAAAAAGTAAAAACAAAAGAGGGTGTTCCGGAACAAAAGCCGATAATTTCACTTTATGCACGATTTTTTATATATTTTTTCAGTTAGTCATAGTGCTCATATATACCATACATCACTCAGATTGCTGCAAATCTCGTTAAAAACGCACTAAATAAAGCTTTAAAGATGAGCAGCCGGACCTAAACCCGACAAATACACTTTTTTTTTTTATCGATTTCATAAATTATTCTTTTGTGCTTTCTGTAAAATTAAGAAAAATGTATTTATCAGCTTTTGGCTCTGAGCTCCTTATTTTATTTAACTTATTTTTGTAATTGCTCTAATGTAAAAACGGTAATACATACAAACGTCAAACTTGTCTAAAGTATAACAACAAATACCACCAAATAAATAATGGCCAAGTGTGTGTCGGTGACAAATTTGTGTTCATTACCAAGTTACAACTGGTAATTTATTAACTTTTACGATCTTATCATTTCTTTCACCGAATCCAAATGACACATTTTACTAATTTTGAAGTCGGTTTTTTTTAAAATAATTGTTGTATTTTGTAGTGGTACGGAACCCTCACTGCGCGAGCCCTACTCGCACTTGGCCGGTTTATTTAATAATAATATTGTAACTGCAGAATATTGGTAAATATTATCAGAACTTGCTCCAAGGCATGTGGCGGCATGCCACTATAGATACTAGCAATAGTTCATGCTTCCATCGTGCTTGTTTTTTTTTTTGTATTTTTTTTATTTTATTTTTTTTATTTATGATATACGTTAAACATTTAATTTGTTTGCTAACACCAAAAAACCTCGCCGAGGTTTATCTTGGAATCAGGTTCTCAGCTTTTATACATAGAAGAAACACAATTTACTTAAAGTTATCTCTACACAGTGAATAAAAAATTAAAGTAAACAATCTAGGTACACACTCGAATATCGGAAAGAACCGAGCGAATGTATCACCAATTAATGAAAAACCTGTACATTATACATTATTTATTTGTACAAATGACCATAGCACAACCATGCTTTATAGTGATTTTATGTTGCAATTCAGGTAGCGAGGCAACGGTGGGTGAGGCAAAAAGCAGAAAAAATTAAGGCAAGTTCACTAAATCTATTCATTACTTTTTCACTGTTCATTCTGTACTTTAAACATTTACATTATTTACTGCAATTATGTATGAACATACACAAAAAAAACATACAGACGAACATAGTACCTCCTCCTTTTTTGAAGTCGGTTCAAAATACAGGTGGTGTACACATAGACATATAGCGTTCGACATACAACCAAAGTTACCGACATAGCTCAAATGATTAGTAAGCTGAAGTGGCAGTGGGCCGGCCACATTGCCCAAATAACCGATAACCGATGGGGTAAACGAGTTCTGCAGTGGAGACCACGTTTAGACAAACGTAGTGTAGGACACCCTGCGGCCAGGTGGAGTGACGATGTGCGTAAAAATGCGGGAAAAACTGGATGCAAAGAACTGCCGACCGAGCTCAGTGGCGTGCATTGGGAGAGGCCTTTATTCAGCAGTGGATGTTTATTGGCTGATGATGTGATGATTTGAATGGGTAAGCTGTTAATAGTCTAGTTATTAAGGTAAAACGTTTCACTTTGAAATTCAAATTTCAAACAGTTTTTTTGTTCTTGTAGCTAGGCCGAGTAATTATTGTAAACAATAATGATGTTCGCGAAAATTTATTATTATTCTTTACAAACTCGCGTAAAGTTATTTATCTCCAATGCACATTGTTACATACATTTGTCAATAAACAAATTTATTCTGTTTCAAACGGTTTATTGCCAAATGTAAGTAATATGGTGAGTAATTGATTAATAGCTGTACATGATAATAACGACCAACGATTTTCGCGAACACTATGCCATTTCACTATAATTACCCGGCCTAGCTACAAGGACAAAAAATTTGTTTGAAATGTGATTTTCCCGCCAAAGTGAAACGTTTCACCTTAATAAGAACATATTTTGTACATAGTTTATGCAATAAAGTTATTCTGATCCTGGATTAGAACAGATACAAAATTGTTTATTTATAAAACTGTCACTTCTTTGATTTTATCGTATTTTTTTTACAATATTCCAGGAGTTAACAGTAAAAGGCCTAGAAGGCGAGCTCCGAGAGATGGCAGAGCGACAACAAAAAGAAGTCTCCGATCTCAAAATGCATCACGCAGAACAGCTGGGCAGGAACCAGGGCAAACATGCGCAGGAATTGGAGGAGCTGAGAAGAACTTTAGAGGCTGAAAAAGAAGCAGCATTGGTGAAGGAACGGCAGCTCGGCAGCTCGAGGTAAGATCGGCTTCTTCTAGACAATGTTAAACTCTTTTAGAACAACATACAAGGAACAAAGATACACATGCGCAGGAGTTGAAGGAGCCAAGGAAAACTTTAGAGGCCCAAAAAGAAACAGTGTTGGTGAAGGAACGGCAGCTAGGCAGATCGAGGTCAGACCGGCTTCTTGAAAAAGTTGGACTCATCTAGAACAACGTAGCAGGAACAAGGCCAGACATGCGCAGGAGTTGCAAGAGCTAAGGATAACTTTAGAGGACTTTTCTTTAACTGGATTCTTTTAGAAAAAGTTGGCTCTATTCAACGTAGAACCAAGTCAAACATAAAGTGTAGTTTGAGGAGTGAAGAAAACGCTGAACACTACTACAAATACTGAACACAGCTCAATGTTTGATGTTTGCTGACGAATTGAAAATTAATAGTGGCTCAAATCTCAGACTGTACAGACTTGCAACAGGGTATAGAGTTGGTGGAGAGTTGGAGCCGTTTAAATAAACTTTCTTTTAATGTTGCCAAATGCAAAACAATTACTTTCTCTAGGTTACAAGTGCCTATAGCCTCGTCATATGCTCTAGGAGGCTCAGCACTAGAGAGAATAAATTATATTCGTGACCTGGGAGTTACCTTCGACTCTCGTCTTGACTTCTGTGAACATATCAATTCTACCTGTAAAACGGCAAATAAAACTCTTGGGTTTATAATGCGGATGGCATCTCAGTTCTCCGATGTTAGGATTGCAATAGTGGTGTATAACGACTTCGTTCGCAGCAAATTAGAGTTTAGTGCCATGATTGGAGGCCAAATATACTTTGATGGTGGAACGGCTTCAGCAGAAATTTGCTCGATATTTATACAAGCGGAGGTACGGGTATTATCCATATCTGTATACATCTTTATTTGTATCCGCGATGGTAGGGCTCGATACATTGGAGCTTCGGCGGATACTGCTGCTAGTCACTCACTACATTCGCAGGACCGCAGGTAACCGGAGGACATTTTTGGTAATAAATTATGTGCAGTTTCGATGCCATCGCTGTAAAATGGTGAAGGCGAATCGTGAGCAAGCTGATATGTCCACGAACTTCAAAAGTTCAAATACATGACATTCACCAATGTGTACTGGGATATCATGGTGTGTTAGTGCCCATCCTCTCTCTGAGAGAAGGCCTGTTTCCCGGCAGTGGGGACATGATGGTTGATAAGATGTAAAATTAAATTATGAATACTCAGATGTGCTATGTAGATTATTGACTTATTGACAAAGTTGAAATGTTCTGTGAATAGTGAATAAAAAAATAAAATAAAATTGCAATGATTTTCAATGAAATAAAAAACAAATAATTGAAGGACGGAGAGGAAAAAAATTCACGATTCCTTAGGAAATGTCAATGCGGATAAAACCGCGAGGAGTACTAAAAAATATATACAAAAAAGGATAGGTACTTTCAAGTTTCTGGTATACAACTTTATGAGAAAATGCGCTGGGTTTCCTTGTTTACATTAAATTTTCTCTACTATAGACTAGAAAAGCAAATATTGGAGCTAGAACTGACGTACCAGGAGCAAAGAACTCGTCTGGTGGCAGAGATGAGGGCTGAGAACGAACGAGCAGCCTCCGGACTGAGCGAGAGGGAGCGAGCGCAGAGAGAGGAGATTGGTGAGCTATCTTTTTTTAATACCACCTGCAGGCCTAGCATGGGCCGTGAAAAATTGTCTTTCCACTGTTTTTATCCGCGCGTAGACGCGACAGAGCTAGAATATGGATACGTTTGTCTCTTTCTAGCGGGATAAAAACGGTGGAAAGACAATCTGTCCACGGCTCGTGCGAAGCGTGCTGCATGGCTAACATGCACACCGCGACATAATCCTGTCGTCGCCCTGTCGAGCGAGAACGCGACAAGGTTACGGTAAGGTCTACGGTTTTATATACGCCTGTCTCGCTTTGGCACGACAAAAAGAGTCTACAAAACCCTGTCGCGGTGCGCATGTGAGCCCGCCTGAACACACGGAACGGTGCTACTAAGCTGTAACATTGTACTTCACTGCAAGTTATATGTATGTAGCCGAAGCATTCCTATCTTAACCGGGTAATACAGTTTAAAAACCAACAAAAAAATGTGGTTTATCGAATAAATAAATTGTACCTACCTCTATTATGACTAGCGACCCGCTCCGGCTTTGCACGGCGTTTTATTTTATACTATGTTACTCAGGGATAATGTAGTATTCTAATGGTGAAAACTTTTTTTAAATCGCGCCAGTAGTTTTTGTATTAATTCGTTACAAACATATATATTTTTTTATTATGCATTCTTTTTTATGACATTATTATTAGAATTTAAAAAATAAGTCTATATTATAATATTTTATGTTGTAATGTTAAATAACTTTCCTAATGTGACAATTTAGTTATAAGGCCAATAAATAATTATATTCAAATATTTCCTCTTTATAATATTGGTGTGGAAAAACAAACATTTAATTTTGTCAAATTATTCACAATACCATAACACAAACTGTAAAAACGCCATCAAAAACGGTTCGTTATCATTATGAAAATAGTAATTTCAAAATATGGTAATTAAAACTGTTTTTCTGATGAATCTCTAGTGTAATTCGGTTTCTACGTGGTTTCAATATTTTTTTATTACCTCATAAACAAGCTGATCATAAATAGAGCCCATCAACGAAAATAAAATTTAAATTTATTTAAAAATAAATAAGTTATAAGTATTTTATGTTTAGACAGAGAGCGCACTATAGCACGTTATAACGTCAAGCCTTGCGCACGTTATACAAATGCTATACTAACACACGCTTTGCGGAAGAGGGACAGCGAATCCGCTCTCTATCCCCACCAAAAACTTGAAACGCTTATATCTCAGTAATTTATCAGCCAATTAAAATTATTTTTTTAGTATGTAATTATTTATATCCTAGGACACAAGCCTATTATAATATTAGTGTAGATTAATAAATGTTGGTCTTTTGTAAAAACTCAGAGTTACACAACGGGCAATGGAGAGAGCTATGCTCGCAGTTTCTTTGCGCGATAGAATCCGGAACGTGGATATTCGCCAAAAGAACCAGAGTCACCGACATAGCTATTAAAATTTTCAAGTTGAAGTGGCAATGGGTAGGCCACATCGCTCAAAGAACCGACAACCGATGGGGATGAAAGGTTCTTGAGTGGAGACCGCGAACCGGAAGTCGCAGCGTAGGTAGGTCTCCCACTGGATGGACCGACGACATTGTGAGAGTCGCGGGCATCCAGTGGATGCAGATGGCAGGATGTCGTTCAGTGTGAAGGTTAAAGGGGGAGGCCTATGTTCAGCAGTGGACGTCTTCTAGCTGAAGATAATGAGGATGAACAATTGTTGAAATTATTTACAGAGAAATGGCGTCAGCAACAAGAACAGCTGTTAGCTGAGAAACGGGCGCAACTGGACAAAGAAATAGCCAAACAAAAGGAGCAACTTGAAGTAAGTGTGTATGAAGAGAGCTCTCTGATTACAACAAATCGGTGATTGTATGTATGTTTATACAAGGTTACGCATATACATACCCTGTTCTAATCCGAAAGAAGGTTATTGTACCATCGAGATACAATATGTATAGAGTCACAATCGTGCCAATAATTATCAAAATAAATAACCGGCCAAGTGCGAGTCGGACTCGCGCACGCAGGGTTCCGTACCATTATCTATAAAAACGGCAAAAATCATGTTTTTTGTATGGGAGCCCCCTAAAATATTTATTTTATTATAATTTTTAGTATTTGTTGTTATAGCGGCAACAGAAATACACCATCTGTGAAAATTTTAACTGTGTAACTATCACGGTTCATGAGATACAGCCTGGTGACAGACGGACAGACGGACGGACAGCGGAGCCTTAGTGATAGGGTCCCGTTTTACCCTTTGGGTATGGAACCCTAAAAACCGACTTCATAAAAATTTCAGAACTGGACCAAATTAAAATGGGACCACACGGGAAGCACTAGCTTTCAAATAAAAAAAGAATCATCAAAATCGGTTTACCCAGTCGCAAGTTATGAGGTAACAAACAAAAATAAATAAAAAATCAAATTGAGAACCTCCTTTTTGGAAGTCGGTTAAAAAAATTACTAAACCAAAACTCGGCGCACGCTACGAATTGCGCAGATTTTTTAATTAGTTGTATGGCAACAGCGATCCGACTACAGGTCACACTTATCAACTCGGAAACGGATCGTAACCGTATCAACTCGAGCCGTTCAGTATTCTTTGTATGAAACTCCCTACTGCAAAGCACACTTATCGGAATCGTAACGTAAACGACTCGTCTTGGGACAAGCTCGAACCGCGGCGCAGCGCGTGGTCAACCAGCGGTCCCCGCGCTTACGGCTCGTCGTCCACGCGCTTACGGCTCGTCGTCCACGCGCCTACGCATCTCCGTCAGCCGTGGTGCCAGCCAGGTCAACCAGCGGTTGGTGAGCCGTAAGCGTGGCGTCGCCTAGCCGTAGCCGCGCTTACGTATCGGAGCTGCTGATCCGCTTTCGTTACGTGCTTACATTAGGTTGACGCCTGTTTGACGACGAGGCAAAAGGCGATACGGTGACGATCCCTTTCCGAGTTGATATGTGTGCTATGACCTTACAACGCCGCGCGATGCCAGTGCTACGATGCATTAGCGGGTAAGCGACGTTGAACAATATACAAGCGACATAACGTCTAAATTGTAGTAAATGCGGCATTGTCATCATAAAAAACTTTTACTATGGCCAAAACTTTGCAATCGCGAAAAAAATAAGCTGTTCCATGCCTTTTTTCGAGTGGCAATTATTTAATTCAAACAAATTTTAATTTTGTTTATGTAGATGAGCTCTATTTATGATCTTTTTTATTTTATTTTTTTATTCTGTAATAGGCTTGCGTTTGACCGCCAACTCGCCTGATGTTAAGCGCGATGCGGTCTACGATGAAGCACGCTTGCCTAGAAGAAACCGATTCACTCGAGATTTGAAGACACCCAGATTGCAACTATCGGGGAACACCCATTCAGGCAGCGCATTCCACAGACTATCAGTTCGCACAATAAAACTGGAATCAAAGCGCTTCGTACGGGTTTTCGGAATATCAACCATATAGCGGTGTCGATTTTTCGTGCCCGCTCTGGCAGATCTGGCTCTGGCTCTGGTGATCATATTTTTGATGAGATATTAAATAAAAATTAGAACCCAAGGCTATTTTTTTTTTAAGTTTTGTACTGTTGAAGTTCAAAATTCTGAGTGGCGTTGATGAGCTGTTATGGGCAAGCGTGAAGAGCCATCAGGCGAGCGACTTCGCTCGTCTCGGCACCCGGTATCATAAAAAAAAATTGATGGTGCCATCCATAATTCTCCCCACAGTAAAAAAATATTACAAAACCAGGTAGGGCTTTCTAACAAACAAATATTTGGCCTTACGAGAAACTGTATTTTCAGGAGCATCTTCATCAAAAACAGCTTGACCTCGAGGCCCAGTTCGAACAGTTCAAGAAGGAATTTGAAGCCGAACAAAATTTGGCTCTCAAGCGGAAAGTGACAGAGATAACTGCACAGCACAAGATAGAGCGAGACAGGGAGATCGAGAAGGCGATAGAAAGCATGGATGCTGAAGCACAAGCTGGCAGGAAAGAACTCCAAGATGCTATAAGGTAAGGTTCTGAATAAGAATAGGACAGAGATATGTAGCTAGTATAAGCTGTAGTGAGACAGAGAGAGGGTAATACATAGCACATGCAACTGATTCATAACAGTAGAAATGTCAGCAAATGTCATTGTCAAAGTGATAGATCAGGTGCGTTCATCACCTTTTTAAACTAAATATTATTTCCATTAAATCTAAACTTCTAACCCGTTTGTCCACCCTCTCGCAAAACAATATAGCCTGTACTTCAATCTGGTCATAGCTAAGCATATTAGTGAAAACCGCATCTAAGTCTGTCCAGTGGTTTAGAAGATGTGCTTGTACAAAAAAATATCTAAAAACTGTCTTAACGTGTTCAGTTTTGACAGCCCCGTTAGCTTAGTTGGTAGTGAACCTGCCTTCTGCGCTTGGAGGCGTGGGTTCGATTCCCACCTAGGACAAACATTTGTGTGATGAACATTTATGTTTGTTCTATGTCTGGGTGTTAATATCTATTTAAGTATGTATTTAAAAATATATATGTACGTATATCAGTCTGCGTTGCGTTCAAGTATTATGTAACGAATTTGGGGGGAGGGGGGGGGGTCTTGTAAAACGTTACGATGCGTTACAGGGGCGGGAGGCGTGTTTGAGCTACGCGTTACGTAACATTGTTTTTATTTCATTTTTTTTAACCCTTCAGAACGGTCGCGTAAAGAGATTCTCTCGCACATTTTTTATATAACAAAGGTATTTTAGCGACTTTCCGATACTTGACGCCGCATAATTGTGACTTTTAGGTAAAAATGGTCACATGGAGGTTACGTAACGTTTTACTAGGGGGGTGAGGGGGGGGGGTTACAGAAAAACGTTACGGCGCGTTACATAAGGGCGAGGGGGCGTCAAAAATCTCCAAAAATTGCGTTGCGTAATACTTGAACTTAATATCTATTTAAGTATGTGTTTAAAAATACATATATGTATCAGTCTCTGGCAGCCATATTAGTTTGGGGTCAGATGATCGTATATGCAATAATATGTCAGATGTCCCAGATATTTACTTGCTTATTTGAAGACGCCTTGTGTGTTTTTTTTTGTCTCTACGTTTTTATTATGTGTATGTATAGATGTAGATAGAGTATAGAAGATAGATATGTAGATGAGCTTCTTCAGTCCAGGAGGTGACGGTACGATGAAACATTTTTTTTAAACATTGTTGACAGGAGGAATAAAGAGCAATATGAAGGTGAACTGAAGGAGCTGGCGCAAACGGAACAAGCCACTCTGCGGCGGTACCAGGACGCGCAGGCCAGGATCAGACAAACTGAGGACAAATGTAAGTTCTTATTTTTATTTTTCTGTGAGGATTTCGGCATCACACTTCTTGTGCATTTGCTAGTGTCAAGTATTAAAATACTAGCTGCGCGGTTTCCCGCGGTTTCATCCGCGTGGTGATGAAAAATGCTGATGATGATGCTTAAAAGCCTATATGTTAATCCAGAACATCACATCACACACATCATCAGTCAATTAATGTCCACTGTTGGACAAGGCCTCCCTCATAGAGAGGGGTGTTGCCATAATCCTCACGCTTGGCAGGCGGCTTGGGGGATCGCAGTACGTTCACCGTGTACTAATAGGACGCTGCTGCCCATCCTCCGGTGGTTCTGGTCGCAGTTTTAGGACATACCCGGGTCCATCCAGGACATAAGCTATGTATATTCCAAATTTCATCCAAATCCGTCCAACCATCAGGCGAGTTGGTGCCCATACATAGATCTATGTATTTTATATAAAAATATAAAAAAAAGTATGAAAAGTAATGAGGAATTTGTATCAGTGATTATGTCAACACTAGAAAGGGACAAAGGGCTAAAGATGGTACCTCTCGCTCAGCTCGTTTTTTCTGTTTCAAGCGTTCAGTCATTTTGGGTAGTAGGTATCATGGTAGAAATAAATAGTATTTAAAAAAACACGCTCTTGTCATAAAAACGTTCTTAATTGTCAGGTGCTGAGCTGGAAGTAGCTGTCAGTCAGCTTGACACCAGGAATAGGGTATTGACTGAGGTAAGAATATCTGAGCTTTGTATTAACATGAACTGGGCCAGCATGGTGAATTAGGGCCACAGAAAAGAGAAGTAAATAGAACGGAAATGAGAAGGAAACTGTCGCCAGGTATTGTGACAGATATGTGATTGAACATTCTTATTTATGTCAACGCGTCGAACTCCGCGTCACAGTTGCTAACGATGGGTTTTAATGGGTGCAAGTGGCTACAACAAATTTCTTCCAAAGATGCCTTGATAGCCGTTCTAATTTAAACAAACAAAAAAGCAACTGATGTAATTAGGGCCCATCCTCTCTGAGAGAAGGCCCGTGTCCCAGGGAAAATATGTGGGATCAAGTTTGTAAGCTGAATTAGTACTAGTTCCTTCTAACCGATTTTGCATACACCTTTAGTTCTGGTGAAAATAAAATATGCAATATCCAATCAAATTAATATTATAAATGCGAAAGTTTGTCTGTCAGTGTGTCTGTTTGTTACCCCTTCACGCAGACACGGCTGTGCCTAACCCAACCCGCCATTTTTAATTCGGTTTAAAATAAAGTCATTTAAATGTAAATTGAAAGCTTCATTTAATTAAAAGCTTGTTTTATAAATGGTTTTTAAATAAAAGCTTGTTTTTCATTATATTTCTGGTTATAGAAGAACATCCAAGTGGAGTCAAGAGCGGAGAAGATCCGGTCTGAGTGCGAGGCGTCGTGGCATGACAAGGTGGACTCACTGCGCAAAGACATGGAGGACATGAAGGCGACGCACCACGAGCAGATGCATCAGCTCTATGCCAAGTTAGTTAACTGTTTGCACTAGGTTACTTTTTTTATCGAGTTTCTATCCATTCCTGGGGGCATTACGGCTACTCTGTTTAGGTGAAAAGTTGCGCGAGCGCATACCGTATCTCGGCGCTTTAAGGTTCACGTTCGCATGATTTCGTAAGGCACCCCAGCAATGTATGGAACAATAGGAAGAAAAAAAACGATACACGATACAATATTAAATCACGAGTGAATCGGCTTCTTCTAGGCAAGCGTGCCCCATCGTAGACTGCATCATCGCTTAACATCAGGCTAGTTAGCGGTCAAACGCAAGCCAATTTATGCATAAAAAAATATACGAAAACGAAATTAGTTTCCCAAAATATTAAAACTTGTACTAAGGGTAACTGGTAATTATAAACACCTACCTTCTCTATTATACATTACTAGTTGTGTCCCGCGGTTTTATTCGCGTTAAGCCTTCGCTAAGTGTTCCATACGATCCTGAATACAAATTCGAACGTTAGCACTGAATTTTGACATAAGTAAGCGTAGGTCCACGCTTAAACTCATCTCTGACTCTTAGCCTAACAGTCAGTACGACGAATTGAACAATTTATTCATTCAACATTTAAGAGCGTAGCTCTTGTCGGTGGAGTAACTTCCAGGATTGACGGTCTTCTGCCAGCGTTTTCACCTCCCTGTACGACATGACATTTGCCTTCTCTTTTAATTTTGTCTAAGAATACTCTTCTTGGTCTTCCCAGTCTCTTTCCTTCTACCTTTCCCTCTATGATGGTTTTCATTAATTTGTCATGTCGTACAAGGTGGCCAAACATCTTTCTTCTAGTCTCTACACTTGCATTAAATTACATGCTGTAAAGGGCCATATTGATATATTTTAAATGCACAATGTATTTAAGGTACTTAATTGGATAAGGATTAATGCTGTATTGCTTAAAACCACTTTGTAAATAAGCCATTATTTCTCGTAATATGTAAAGGATAAAAAATGGTTATTGTGGATTATCCCTAAGAGATAGACATACCATCGCGGACTTTTTGTAGACCTTTTTAAGGTGTACAATACTGTAGTACATTATTTTGGTCTATCTCGTAGGGTTCATCCACCGTTTGTAATGTAAGTGCAAAAAAAATGTGTTTATTTACGACATTATATTAGAAACATTTAAAATTATCAGAAATTCTCTGCTATATTATGCATGTAAACCTTCCTCTTGAATCACTCTATCTTTTTTTTTATGATACTGAGTGACGAAACGAGCGAAGTCGTTCGCCTGATGGCTCTTCACGCTTGCCCATAACAGCTCAACGCCACTCAGAATTTTGAACTTCAACAGTTCAAAACCTGGATGGCAATGCACTGCGCTTGTCACCCCGAGATATAAGATGTCAAATCTCTGTGTGCCCTGTAATTTTCCTGTATCTACTAAAAAAAACGCATCAAAATCCGTTGCGTAGTTTTAAAGATCTAAGCATATATAGGGACAGCCAGCGGGAAGCGACTATGTTTTTTACCATGTACCTAGTTGTAGTGATTAAATGGTATGAATGTAATATGTTATTTGGTTGTAGAGTGAAAGTGGCCGTGGCTCGCAAGGACTCTGCTATTCAAGCGCTCACCCGCGAAGCTGCCAAGTACCAGGAGAAGATCACGATGCTGGACCAGAAACTGCAGCAGCAGAGGAAGGACTTCCTCAAACAGAAGTAGATTTTAATTATTACTCTCAGTTCAGTAATAGGCTACCGGACGGCTGATTTGATAAAAATAACAATCGAAGTAAAAAAATATAGCTATATGTTATACGAATACTGAAGAAATTATTTAAATCTGCGTAAAGTTCTGAGATGTAACCGAAGTTTTTTGGTCGTATTAGGAAGGGATGCTCTGTCCCATTCCCGCAGAGTGAGTGTCAGTTAGGAGTTTAGAGTACTTACAAGTGACGTCATTTGAAAGTATAGTGCGCTCTCTATCTAGCATGACATTAAAACTATCTTCTCCCTTCCTTTTCCTTTCCCATTCTCGACCAGCCGTTCTATTCTGCAAGCTAAGTGAACGCGCAAGTGAAGTGATAAGCTAAGTGAATGTGATTTTTTCTTGCCTATTTCTGCAGATAAACGTAAAAATATCGAATTATAAAGGTAAGGGACGATAGTCAAGCGTGATCACTCGACATTTTGACATTTCTCTATAGTATAATCGACATGAAAAATACACGTTCACTTAGCTTATCACCTCACTTGCGCGTTCACTTCGCTTGCGGAATAGACCGGCTGTTCTTTCTGTTGCGATTCTTTCGACGATCAGCTGTAATTATTATCAGCTTTTTTTTACAACTTAACTCTATTTAAATATGACTTTGATCTCAGTAGTTAATTTATTAAATTATTGTTAAATTATGTTTTGCGACGATATTCGAGTGTTAATTGTGTTCTCTGTGGGATTTACAATGTATTTGTGTGTATGGGTAAAATATTGTGATTGTGTATTTGCCAATTAAATATGTAATGTTCTATAATTTTGTATTTCTATTGTTTCCATAGTTTTATAAACACACTAGCCGTCCGTCCCGGGTTCGCACGGGTGGAGTATTTTTAACCGACTTCCAAAAAGGAAGTGGTTATCAATTCGACTGTATTTTTTGTTTGTTATCTCAGAACTTTTGATTGGGTGAACCGATTTTGATGATTTCTTTTTTTATTTGAAAGCTGGTGTTTCTCATTTGGTCCCATTTCAATTTGGTCGTTCTCATGAAGTTGGTTTTTTATATTGATAATTATATTTAAACATTAGTAATAAATATAGCCTGTGTTATTAAGGGATAATGTAGCATTCTAATGGTGAAAGAATTTTTAAAATCGGTCCAGTAGTTTTTGAGTTATTTCGTTACAAACATACAAAAATACAAATATTTCCTCTTTATAATATTAGTGTAGATAGATTAAGGTCTAAATCAGAGCCAATTATTTAATAGATGACATTTGACACCTCATCAAAGTTCAACAACGTAACCTTGTAATGAGGAATATGTTTTTTTCAAAATTAGAACAGTGTACCATAATCTTTAAAACATTCTTATAATTCAACCTTACTATGACCTTTGTCTAGAGCAAGACAACAAATGTACAATAATTCTCAATATAAAAATCCGACTTCATCAGAACTGGATCAAATTGAAATGAGACCAAATGGGAAGCACCAGCTTTCAATTATAAAAAAAATCATCAAAATCAGTTCACTCAGTCAAAAGTACTGCGGTGTCAAACATTAAAAAAAACAGTTGAATTGATAACCTCCTCCTTTTGGAAGTCGGTTAAAAATAGTGGAAAGCTGGTTTTTCCACAAACCAATGATTATTTGCTTCGTTTTCAAATTGCCATAGCTATCTTGACATCCTAAAACTGTATGTTTTTCACACAATTTGACGTAATCGCGACATCTAACCTGAAAGATCTGTGTTTAAAATCCTATGTCTTCATAACAATGTGTAAAACAATATTGTTTTAGCTTAGGTAGATATCTTTGGTTCGCTTCGACCAAAATAAAATGAATGGACGGGTCCTAACCATTGAACTTGATCAGTAAAAACGAGTCTAAACCGTCGGACATATACTTCAACACCTAATTATAAAAATGTACAGTATATTTGTTACAAAAAATAGATATCGGTTTTATTTGTGTATTTACACTTCGGTAAAGCATACGAATTCATAATTTTGTCAGATGTTTCGTTATCGCGTAATAATAGACTCGTGTTTCACTTCCTACGGCTAGAGACCGACTGAAACGAAGTGAGCGCTGGCGCTCATTTTGTAATCTTCAAAAATGCGCTTCTACTGGGCCCGTCCATTCATTTTATTTTGGTCGAAGTTGGTTCGTACATTTTTGAGCGCTGCACTGATCCGAAATCTTTAGTCATAGCCTTTGATTGATTCATTTCATTCGATGTAAGTTACCTTCTTAATATTAGGGAGTGAAAGCACAAAATAAAACTAAACGTATCTTTTAATAAAAAATCATACCATCAGGTACATTCTTAAAGCTATAAAGATCATAGAATATCTATCGTATGTTTAACTTGGCTTTCTAAATATAGGCACATTTACCACAGGCAAAAAAATCAGCTTAAAGCTGACCTTTTTTATCGAAGTAACAAAAACAAAAAGACACCCTCTTGAACCTTTGATACAGCGTCGTAAAAATAAGGTTTTATTTCTCAGGACTTCGCATCTTTTCCACGCTTGCTGTTATGCAAGGCCGCATTTGTGCATAAACTGTCCGTATAAAGTCGTATTTATCACCGCAAAAAAACAGTCTGAACATCTTAACAATTGCATCATCACAAACCTAAGCTTTGGTAATCACCAAGGTCGCCACATCTCCGTGCTACTTGACGCCCCTTGTTGGGGAGACCTTGAGCTAGTATCCGCTTCAACCTTTAAATCTTTGCCCTCTTCCTTTTTCGAAGACTGCGCCAATGACTCCGCAGTATGACTTATAACACTCCTTGGCACCAGGAGCGGTCTTTCCATTGGTAAAACACTCGGTATACTTGGAGGTAGACTTAATTTTCTGTCTGGATAACATGGCCTCTCCACCCTTTTAAACGCAGAAGGTTTGTCATCAAAGTGGGGTTTATATGAGACGGCTTCCTCTAGTCTTATAACTTTTGGGGCTGGACCAGTGATGTCCACGACACTGACAGGCCTTTTTAACTTTCGTTTTGAATAGTCCACAGGTCGTTTTGGCGACGCATCTATGCCTATTTTGTAGTTTTCCACGTCTATTATTATTGATAACGGTTCTATCACTTTTTTGCTTGCCAACTTTAGAGCTTCCGGTGATATGGTTGTGGAAGATACGGTGGGTTTCTGCGTTTCAGGGCTAGAGTCTTGGTCTGATGCAGATCTGCTGGGTGGAGTTGGGAACGGCATGGTTTGCACCGGCCTTGGAGGAGTTTCGAGTTCTGTTGAAGAATCGCAAGCAGAGTCGCAAGACATGGGACTGAGAGGTGGGCTGGTTGGTTTTGTGGCTCGGACGAAGTGGAAAGCGCTCGGTCGTTCATTGTCCAATCTCAACGGGTCTGGTACAAGCTGAGGGTACTCTGGAGTGTGTTCCCTTCCCATACCAGACAGGCAGCTGGTGAGATGGTTTCCTAACCGATGTCGCAAGCCTGTGGGTACGCTGGCGAGTCTTGAAAGGTATCTTCTAACTTCGACTGCGCAGTCTCCGAAGCCGGATTTAAACCGGTGGAGTACAGCGGGGTCTGCTGCGATGGCGGCGGCTAGCTGCTGCCGCTGCAGCTTCTGTAGGTGTTTCACGGTCAGCTCCAAGATGTCGGCTTTCTCGAGCTTCGAGTGACGAGACGTCTGTTAAATAAAATTCAAGATTAAAAACTATTTCTCGTAGTGACAACTGCCAGTGCTGCCCCCTTTCTATCAACCTCTATGACGTCATCATACGAAGGGACTACAGTACCAACGATCCAAAACTGCATAGTTCAGCGGGAGGCTACAAAAGGTTAGTAGAATAAGGAATTTACTTATTAGAATCTTTTTGAAAAATGTGAAAGTATTTGTTACAATCTACGCACATACCAAGCTTGTCTGGACTAGGGCATTTATTGCGAACTGTATATGTTTCGCGGCTTATACAGGATTACACAGAACGGTGGTAATTAACTTAAAGAAGGTACGATGATGTACTCTCTTCTAGTGACTATCTGTGGTGGTACCAACGCCGAAGTCGCAAAAAAAAAACAATATTTTCGGGTTTTTTGACAATAAATAAGGCTTGAGTTTGACCGTCACCTCGCATGCTGTAAGGCGATGATGAATTTATTATAATCTATTCAAATTATCACGTCGATCTGTTATTCTGTTGCTGTATTAGAAACAAACAAAAGCATTTTAATTTTTGTGTAGTACGACGCTGATTAGGTAGGTAGATACTTACGTCTTTATCAGTACCATCTGTGAGGATTTCTTTGAGTTCATTAAGGCAGTGGTTGATGCGAGCTCGTCTCTTCTTTTCTATGATAGGCTTGTTGGTCTGAAATAAACAGTTTATAGTTTAAGTATAAGTTTTTGAGGACTTTGAACGATTGAAAATCTCTACACAAATGGAATTGAACCCGCACTACCCATGCACGAAGGAGTTGACTTTTGACACATCGCTGAGTCTTACACTCAGTCCAAGGTTTTATTAGCTCTGGCAGCTGCAGTAGATTGGAAAAAGCTGAAGAAAAGTTGTAAATTTTAATTACTTTTATTATGCTTTTGGACTTAACATTGTAGCTGGCCAGCCTACTACAGTAAAATGTTAAACAAAAGTTTTTGTCAAATTTTTACAATGTCCAGTAGATATCGCAGCAAAAAAAACTAAGTCATATTATAGGAATTTAATTTACTTTTTATAACACAGTTCGGCTCGCTATATAGCTGATATTTTTCAGGTTTACGATTTTTCACAAATACACTACATAAAAAATAAGCACCTTTCTCAAGTCCGCTTTAGACCTCCCCTGGGTTTCCGAGAACCCAGTTTGGGAGTCGTCGTCTTCACTGCACGGCATTTTCACTTCACTCACTTACACACGTCTATACCCTACGAGAGCTGAACACGTAATGAGGTTTCCTCGTACGGTGCGCAGGAGCAAACTTCAAAATGAGATCCTTCCTGTTTATAAAAGGTAACATGGGATTTATAGCTATCCCTGTCGCTCCAAAGGTTTCGGGCGGTGGGAACTGTGTAGGAATATTTTGTTTTCGCTCCGTCTTGCTCTACCGGGGAAACCTGTCGTGAATGGAGCGTGTGGATGTGTGGTTAGCGGGTCGCGATGGGTGCAGGTTCTATTCTGAATTTCGGATTCAGACGCTACCGAACAATGATATTTATAGTTATAGACTCGCCTAATACCAAATCAATTTCCTTATATCTATTTACCTACCTACATTATTTTATTTTCGCAATTTAGTAATATTATTTTACGTATTTGTTTACCTTACTAACATATATTCTTTAACAAAAAAAAAAAAAATATCCCTTGGAAGTGCCTTTGGTTTGACTTCAGACCAAGGATCCTTTTTTAGGATTTTTTTCTTCTTTATTTTTTCTTTTTTTCCTTAGAAAAGAATCCACGTTTACAACAGATTTTAGACTTAATTGATGTGCCTAATATGGTTTAAAGTTCTCTTTGAATAATCTGATAAGTGAAACAAACTAATATAAACACATGGTCTCTCTGTAAGGTTACAAAAATAACAGTGAAGCTACAACATCGCCCCCTTATCCTGTTTAGTATGGGAATGCAGGACCGTACGCTCGTCCATCAAGAACCCTATTGACGGAAGCCGTCCTTTCAACGAAAAAACCCTATACTTTATGTAACCACGCCTTCCCATCAAGTACGATAATACAGCGAGGGGAAAGGTGACATTTCTACTTGATACTTTATGGTGCAAGTTAGCGTAGCGTAAAGGGAAGGTGCGCATGAAGTGCCGTGTTTTTTGTGTGATATTTGTGTGGAGGTGAATATGGTACTTTATGGAGGGGGTTGGTTGGGTTCTCACGGTGTGTGGGAATGTGGAAAGGTGCAAAGGGTTCGTTTGAGGTGGATTTGCTTAGCTTTAGGTGTGTTTTAAGTTTTGCAACCTACGTCTTGTGGTAAGTAAAATGTTATGTAGGTGAAAATAAATTATAATTAAAAACACTAGTGACTCGTTAAATCAAGCCAAAGAAGTTGTAGTATGTATTTTCTCACCATCATCCTCATCTCTCATTCCACCTTATTTTAATTTACATTTAAACTTTTTAACTTTTACAGACCACTTGATATATTTCTATAATTTGAAAATTTGAAGGCAACAAACAAATGAACACCTAGACGAGGAATTACATTAGAGGCTCTCGAAAGGTCTGGCCCCCTATCTTGCTTACCGCCTGGCTTGTGGCAAACCAGGGGCCTTACCCCTAGCTTCACTTTTGCGAGCCAATTTTTAGTAGGTACCTGATAGGTACCTAAAATTAACCAACTTATTTAAGCTGCATCGTTTAAAAGCGTCTAACTTGAATGAACGATAATCACAATCACACGCATAGTAAAACGGATTTTAGTTCATTCAAGTTAGACGCTTTTAAACGATGCAGCTTAAATGAGTTGGTTAATTTTAGGTACCTATCAGGTACCTACTAAAAGTTGGCTCGCAAAAGTTAAGCTAGGGGTAAGGCCCCAGGTCAGTGGGGGGCCCGCGCAGGCTGGCGCCCGGCTGGCAAACGCCACCTCGACTATATGATGGCCAGTCCGTCGCTGCATCTATATGCAGCGTACGTAATACCTATGTACTAATACCTATATACTACGTACGCACCTCCTTTTTGCTTTGTTAGTCGAGTAAAAATATAACAACTCCAGAACAATACCTACCATTACGTGTACCTATCTAAATGCAGCCTACAAACGACCCTATTAGACCCCCTATCTACCTTCTATTCCAGTAATAGATAATAAACAACCCATTGACTCATCCAGGTGTCCCAATGACCTTTTACCTTTATACTGCATACCTCTATACTGCATTAAATAAATATTTAATTATACCACTAATGCTTTCTCCCACGGTACATTTCAATCATTACTTACTTATAATATAGTTTTGGAGTTACAGAAAAGTGAACCTTACGGGCTTATTTTAATGAACATATTTTTTTTTTATATTTCTGATAACTTTGCCTGGACTTTAACGACCACGTTGTAATTTCATTCCTGAAAAAATATCAAACACTTTATTTTGTTATGGGTAGAGTCCAAAATCGCACAGCGGTTAGTGTGTCAGCACTCCGCAAAGCAGGGATGGTATTATGCAGTAAGTAGCCAAGTGTGACGATGTTCCACGCGATCGCGTGATGACCTAATGAATGGTTCATAACGAGAATTTCAGATGTCGTTGATGTGTCAAATAGGGCAGCCAGTGGGAAAAAGCACAGGGTGACTGTACGGGATCGTTGATGCAGGCAGACAGAGGGAGTTAATTAGTTTTGCATGTTATTGAGTTATTAGGAGCTTGGGAAATTGACATCCATCGACTATTCGTGGTAGGTGGAACAGCAGTGTGCGCCACAAAACCTGGATGATTTCCAATGGCCTTACCCCACCTTTTTCGACGTAGTGAGGATTGGCCTCGAGGTTTCCCAAAGGCTGAACAACAGAGGCCGTGACCCTTGGGGAATCAAAAAAAATAATCTAGTATTTGGCGTGATTTGAAACGCGCCACAGGGAAGCCACAACACCTCTTCTTCCAAGATTTCTTGATTGAGATCTGTACCTACGGAACGGAATTGCCGTCAACGCAAAATCTTTATTGGTACTAAAGGGTGCACTAAGAGGAAAGGGGTCCATAGTAGGTAGGTAGGTACCTAGTACCTACCCATCATTATTATCAACAACTTTTACTATGGGAACAACACAGCTATTTCTTACATTTTATCGAGTGAGAGGTGAGAATGACCGCGATCATTCAGATTAGATGAATTTTCAAATTCAATATAGTAGATATCTACCTATTTACCTACAGACATAATCAGATCCATAGCTATGATGATCAAGATTTTATACCTACTCAATATATTCCCGGTGCCTCAAAACGACCATATATATAATTATTATGATTATCTAGTAAATAAGTCTGTTTAAACTATTTAAAATTCAAAAATATTTGTCAGATTTTTTAATTTACAGGTGTTTGGCCTCTCCTGTTAAGTTTTTACAACCTGTATTAGGAGAGAAATATACTATACCTACCTAATAATTTATTATACCTTTTAAATATGTTTATACCAGTAGTGATTACCTACCTATGCTTCTTGGTTTATACCATTAGTCAACAAAAAGTATTTCTCACATAAATATTCCTTCGTATCCGTGTGAATTTGAAAGGTAAGTTTGTACAAATAGTAACGGGCGATTCCTTTTCGCTCCCGGATCAAGTAGTAATTTATGGTATGCGAGTCAAGTGGGACGGGCGACAGCAGCGTAGGGTTCCGGACTTCCTGCTTTAGTGTTATTGGCCAAGATTGGCTGTCAAGTCTGTACCTATATCTACTTACCTAGTCCTTTGGAGGAAAGTGGAGGTAGGTATCTATATGACAGGTCGTTGTCATTCGCATACTGATTTTGATATATTGTGTTTTGAACACAGGGGCCATACGTCTACCTATTTTAGGCAATTCTGTTTAGGTCATGCGAAAAGTTTCGCGACCACAAACCGTATCTCGGCGCGTTAAGGATCACGTTCGCGTGATTTTCCGAACTGCGCTGTTTCGAGCCCGCGTTAAGAGGTACCCGAAGGGCCCCAGATCTGTATCAAATTAGATGCCACTTGTTCACCTACTTTACGTGTCTGTTTTCCGTCTTAAGTTGGACCAGTACTCTGTTGTCTTGGCAGGAGCATGTCAGACGTCAATACAAAAATGCCAAATTGCGCCATAAAAGGTAAAACCAAGTAAAAATCAATTCATCGAAATCAGTTGGCCTTGCGAATGGAGTTAAACTATCACAAAAATACTCTCGCGACGATATAAAAAAATACGGCACTCTATGAAATAATCATTACCGGTCAAACGCGGACTTATATAGGTAGGTACCTACTCGTATATCTATGCAGTAAAAATAATTACCTCCCAAATTCAATCAAAAAAAATAATTTTTCTAAGCCTCCCAAGATCAATATAGCTAAGCATATAGGTAGCTAGGTAGGTACACAACCTTTTTAAATTATACCACGGTACCCTAAGGTTAGAAAAAACCCCTCGAAGAACTCAAGAGTAAGTATAGTATCTCAGGGTCAGCTAGTTTTGACCCTATTCATAATGGACATCTGTATTCGATAAATATATTCGTTTTCCTAATATTAGAATACCTTGTAATAACTTGTCTGGAATATAAATAACCGGCCAAGTGCGAGTCGGACTCGCGCACGAAGGGTTCCGTACCATTCTCTATAAAAACGGCAAAAAATCACGTTTGTTGTATGGGAACCCCCTTAAATATTAATTTTATTTTAATTTAATTATTTATTTCTAAAGTGAATATGTAACGAAATACTCTGTGAATATTTCAAGCGTCTATATACCTGTTGCCGTTATCATTATCGAGCAAAAAAAATCACTTTTGTTGTATAGGAGCCCTCTTAAATATATATTTTTATTCTGTTTTTTATTAGGTATTTTTTGTTATAACGGCATCAGAAAAATACATCATCTGTGAAAATTTCAACTGTCTAACTATCACGGTTCATGAGATTCAGCCTGGTGACAGACGGACACAGACAGACAGACAGCGGAGTCTTAGTAATAGGGTCCCGTTTTACCCTTTGGGTAAGGAACCTTAAAAAAGACGCAACGTTTTTCACAACTACGTAGGTTCCTACCTACGTAGAAAAAAATCTCGCTTCAGTGGTTCCTACCTACGTAGTTGTGAAAAACGTTGTTGCGTCTTTTTTAAGGTTCCTTACCCAAAGGGTAAAACGGGACCCTATTACTAAGACTCCGCTATCCGTCTGTCTGTCTGTCCGTCTGTCACCACTGAAGCGAGAATTTTTTTGAGGTAACTTATCCCAAGTAGATATAACAATCCTAATTAACTTTTCTAATTCATCACATCCTTAAATCTGGACCATTTCTTGCATCCCACAAGATTCCCACAGGAACAGGTGGACAAAAACTCCCTTCCTCCGTCAACTCGTTTTTATTTCCCTTTTTATGGCTGTAAGAAAAAATCCTATATCCGGGGCAAGATTTCCGGGTTACAGCGGACGCGGCCACAAAAAGCTTATTATGATTTGATCGATAGATAAATATTTAATGTTCATTTTATAACGTGAGAATTATTGAGTAGTGCGTCTTGACTAGAGTGCCTTTTGATCGCCAAATTTACGATCAAAATTAATCAATATAAAAAACCGACTTCATCAGAACTGGACCAAATTGAAATGAGACCAAACGGGAAGCACCAGCATTCAATTCAAATAAAAAAATACATAAAAATCGTTTCACTCAGTCAAAAGTTCTGAGGTAACAAACATTGAAAAAAACAGTCGAATTGATAACCTCCTCCTTTTTAGAAGTCGGTTAACAAGCTTGTAATAAAAAGCGTGGAGCGTTTAAAAATTAAAAACATCTCTCCGGGGTCGCAAAGCATCGACAATAATAATAAAAATCCGAACGGTGTACCTCACAATGTGGAATGTCCTAGTAAGGTCCTAATGAACAAGAATTTACTAACTTCGTCAGTAAAATAACAATCTTTGAACCTACCTATAGAATTATTCATTCTTATATGTATAGACAATGTTTGTCAATGGGAGAACAACATTGGAATTAATTACTTTGAACATGGTCCTTCGAGCTGAAACAGGGATTCCCTATTCCTGTTGAACTGTGGTACATTTCCTGGTTTTCTAAATAAAAGGATTTATGTTATATCCTTGTAAAATCGCAGACTTATTCACGATAAAAAAATGATCTAACCAAGCTATGTCTCATTATTTTCACAGAAGCTCATCAATATTAATTCATAAAACGGTGACGTGTTTTATGAAACGATATTTAATTACAACGCCCGAGTTCGACCTCCGTCATTCCGTCACAGAGGTCCTAGAGCCCTACATTCCCACGGTGCCGCGACAGGTGTCCCGGGTCGTAGCAACGGCATTCTATTATAGTCGTTATCCTCGTAGTTTAGGGGTTGTTTTGCAAGGGGTAGTGTGGCGCCTACAGGCCTAGTCTCTATGGGAAATAGAACGAAGAGTAGTAAAGGAATGAGTGAATCGTTTTAATTTTAATGCCAAATTCTGACACGCAATATTGTCACATTCCTTATATAAATTATTGTATTAGCCACTGAAGTGAGATTTTTTTTACCCTTCTCTTTTCTGTGGTACTAGCACACAATTATTCACTTTTATCTATGTAAACAAATCGACTTCCAAGACCTACCAATCTACTTTCTACCGATTTGAAAGTTTGCAAGTAGGTGTATGTAGGTACCTAATTAGGATGATAATAGGAACAATAATTTAGTACCTACCATAGCGCTGATCTAATGTTGGAACCAAGTGGATAGTGGAACGCTCTCAAGTTTGGGCTCATTTGGTTTGTTTTTGAAGAGTTCCATGCATTACATTTGTTGGCGAGTATCTGGGGCCGTACCTACCATCACCTGTTTAAAGCGATTTAATTTCGGTGGCTGCGAAAAGTTGCGCGACCGCAAACAGTATCTCCGCGCGTTAACGTTCACGTTCGCGTGATTTTTGGTCACTGAAAGGTACGGCCCATAGATTTAAAATGTCAAAAAAATGCATAGCATTTTTTTTAGGTCTGTGGTACTGGTACGGCCCCTGATAGCTGCGGGAAGTCGTCATTGCGGGAAGTAGATAGTAGAACTCTTCAAAAGTTTTGGTAACAATAAAATTTTGAAGATGAACCGCATAGTAACACTGATTCAACCGTCTGAGCTTGTTTTTAAAACTATAATTATCTAGTATTTTCGCGATTTCAGGCTTTGTCTCAAAGTGTTCACAACCTCTCTTCAGCTTGATACCACAGCTCCATGTAGGTAATCCTATATAAGTTATCCATGTTTCAAGTAAAGAGGTTCATAATATTATTATGAACCTACTTGAAATAAGCAGAATATAAGAATTATTATGATAATAATAAGTTATTAAATCTAGAGTTTCGACAGTCGAATCCCTTCAACTCGACACTCCCACAATGAGTATCGGCTTACAAAGAAACCGGTAATCTCACAACAAAGCACACAAGGTGCCACAAAAGACCAAGGGTCCGACTGACTGAGAAATTGGCGAGAGATCACTTCCCACAAGATTTCGCATTTTTTGCGGATGACGCGGTCAGCTGAGATAGGCCTTTTAGGCACAGAATAGGATTAGAACAAGCACTTTTGGTGATATTGTTATCCTGATCTTACGCATTCTGCCACTTTCCTAAAAAGATCATCATCATCAGCCAGAATACGTCCACTGCTGAACATAGGCCTACCCCTTGAACGACATCCTGCCATCTGCATCCACTGGATGCCCGCGACTCTCACAATGTCGTCGGTCCATCTAGTGGGAGGCCTACCTACCTACAAAGATAATTATCTACTACAAAAGAATAGGTACCTACAAAGGTTACACGAAACGGTGTAGCGATCTCGCTCGCGCATTTTATATTTTTTAAGATATAAAATGACTGTCTACTTTTGAAAAATTCGCTTCGGTCATTTTGAGAGGTCAATATTTCGATATATTTAGAACGAAATATCAACCTCGTATTATGACCTAAGCAATTTACTTATTTAAAAGTGGTCTTTTTACGTCTTTAAAAACTTTGCGCGACCGCAAACCGTAACTGTTTTAAGGTTCGCTTTCGCGTGATTTTGCGAATTGTGCGTATTCGAGCTCGCGGTTAGTTAGGCGTAAGGACCCTGGGCCTAAAGGAATCATTGTGATCATTATGAACCACATTTGCCTGTACATTCAGGGTCACACGGAACGGCGATACTAAGGCGGAAGAAGTACTTACCTGCACCTTACTGTTTTTATCCCGGAAATAAAGGTTTATTTTAATTTACATGGAAAACAGTTTATTTTTTATTAACCAGCCCACCTTTGAGCAATGGCCGATTATTTAAAAACAACCCTGTTTATGGTTCCTGTACGGAATGTAGGGTAAAGGGTCCATCTAACCGTCTAAAAATAAAATACATTTGGTATTTGGAAGATCTAATTTATTCATTCAGATAAAATATTCCACATGACTAAAATTAAAATTGACATAGAATCAACACAAATTAAAACTGAATTAAGTATTTACATATTATAATATAATATTTATCGCGAGCAGTCACAATTAAATTAAATAATATTTAAATGCATAAAAATATTCACTGACTTTTTATGTAAATTTTATAGATTTTAGATGACATTCTAACTGAAAGTATAGTTTTCCTGTCACTTAAATAATAAATTAATTAAAAATTAAAACTTCAAAATTCGTAAATACGCAAATTCGTTTACTTAGATGACATATTTTTTTCGGTTATTATGATTGAAAAACCAAAATACTAAACCGATTTTGATGAAATTTATATGGGACTATGAAGTATAATAGCCTACCAAACAGAAAAGGAATCATCAAAATCAATTCATAATTGGCGGAGAAATCGGTGAATATACATAAATAAAATAATAAGTGGAAGATACAACCTCCTCCTTTTTTGAAGTGGGTTAAAAATAGAAGAACACAAAGTTATTTTCAGCTAGCTGTCAACTAAAGCCTACAAAATCATTACCACTTTAATTATACTCTGTTCGCAATCTGATGATCACCGACACCTGCAGTTAATTATCAAAAAGTTAATGAAAATTCTGTTTCCATTATGCCTTGTTAATTTCTCTCTCTAACATAAATTGTGATGTTGCATTCAAGGAAAATCAATATAAGACGTTTACATTAGGCTTTTATCAATTTACTGCAGATGACAGCGATCAACCTATAGCGAACTTACTGATGTCGATTCTGTCGTACCATTTTCTAAACTACATTTGACCGCTCTAAAATTGTTGCCATCTTCTTCTCCAGGCCCGGATCTAGAGAAGTGCAAACAGAGGCAGCTTAAGGGGCACTAAATTCTCTTTTAGGGTTCCGTAGCCCGACAAGGAACCCTTATAAATTCGTTCTGTCCGTCCGTCTGTCTGTTCGTCCGAATTTTTTAGAACTTTCTAACTTCCATAACTATTAAGATATATTAACCATGAAACTTTGCATAATGATAGTTGTAATATAGATCGCAATTTTAAAAGTAAAAAAATAATAATAGAATATTGCATTTTGCTCCTAAAACATAATAATTAATTTTAATTAAGTCCACAGAGCTTTGTTCATTTGATTTTTTCTATAACGATGAAATTCTAAACTATGACTACAATTATATGGCTTTGGTTACGGAACCCTACCATGTGCGTGTCTCGACACGCTCTTGGCCAGTTATTATTTAAATCATTCATCTCTAATGCTAGAGGTGAGGGGCGCCAATGTCAAATGTTTGCCCCTACTCGGAAAAATTATAGATCTAGAGCTGGTCTTTCCACATATTGAAATGGAACGCAGATAACTTTAGTTCTGTCAGATTAGTTTAGTAAGTACTACGACGGAATCGATGCCATTTGAGGTTAAACCTTGTAGTCATTGAACATTACCAAATCCGACTGCGTTAAAAACATGTTAAAACATTGAAAAACATTTAAGTAGAAATTGCACACAATATATGGACTAATAAATGCCATTATAAATGCTATGTTAGGAATATAACAAAAATAAAACTAGGTAGTAATTAGTTTTAAAAAACCGTTTTGTAAGAAACACCTTTTACTAATTTTTCTAACCCCAGTTATTTAGATACTAGTCTTTTGCCTTTTTCGAGATTAAAGAGAAAAAGACAAAAGACGGAATAACTATTCCGAGAGCTTCTCAGCGGTTGTAACGCGTTTATTAAACAATTAATTAACATCTAATAAAATTAATTACAGTTTTTACTATTATTTTTGAATTAAACTCCTTCACGGAAGAAATAAGAATGAAATTTTCATTGACTTTTATCAAATATCGGGCGTTGTTTTGGCAACAATTATTTCCTAGATTTACCTATGAATAGTATTTCTATGCTACAGCTATTTGATTATCACCGGGATAATTACCGTGATTAGGTTGGAGCCGCATCCATGACCTTATCACGGTAAATGTCCCGTTATTAATTATATAACTGTAGTGAATCGTGATAGTTTAAAACAGTGTTTTATTTCTATACTGGCACTTGACTATCACAGAATAGGGTTACTACCCTTATATAATTGAAATGTACTCATTATGCCCTTTTTTTTGATATCAAACACGATATATTAATCACAAAAAAATCGACTTTCAAAATTAGGTCATAACATCCACCATATTGGTTTTAGGGTGACGTCATATAGCGTATGACACGAGGAGTATTAAGACGCGTCGATAAACCTCATTGGTCAAAATATTATAAATAGTTCAGGAGATTTGAGGGAACACAAACTAACATACATAGACTGTTAAAACTCTTTTGCCGTAGTCGGGTAAACATTTAGTACACAACAAGTTTGTTGTTTGCCCAAGGCGTCATTTTTTTGGGTCCTATTGGGTCTATATGTTATGTAAAAACATGAATAAATGATTTACTTTTAATTATTTGAGTGTACTTATAATAGTACCTAAATGTGTTTAGGTATTTTACCTATGTTTTCATTAATTCTATTGAACAAGGAATATTTAATGTAAATGCAAGATTTACGGCGAAACTTATTGTACTATTAAATTAATAAAGAAATAACAGCTATACAGATTAAACAGCTACGAAGAAATTAGAATCACAGAAAAAATATTAATGCACAGTTAAAAATCAATTAAATGAATTCGATTATAGGAAGTCGTTAGAACATAGAATACAATGAGACTGGAACATTACAATAACGTCAAATTATAATAAAATAGGATACAAATCTAGTAAAATCTTTGGCGGAGTATAAGCAATAGACAGGCGCCTTACGCCCATCTTTAACCGCGAGCCCGAATACGCGCAGTTTGCATAATCACGCGACCACGTTATTTATTACCGAACTAAATGCATCTTTATAAAAACGTTTTACCCAACTAAAGTAGGTAGGAATGGTTAATTTGTGACCGCCATATTGTAATGCGTCATTATAATATGGACTTGGGTTATAAACTGACTGACAAACGTGTTACCCAAGTAAAGTAGACAGTAATGGTTTATTTGTGACTGCTAAATAACAATGCGTCATTATAATATGGACTTGGGTTATAAACTGACGGACAAACGTATTACCCAACTAAAGTAGATAGCAATGGTTCATTTGTGACCGCCATATTGTAATGCGTCATTATAATATGGACTTGGGTTATAAACTGACTGACAAACGTGTTACCCAAGTAAAGTAGACAGCAATGGTTTATTTGTGACTGCTAAATGACAATGCGTCATTATAATATGGACTTGGGTTATAAACTGACTGACAAACGTATTACCCAACTAAAGTAGATAGCAATGGTTCATTTGTGACCGCCGTGTCATAATGCGTCTTTTATCGACTTGAGTTATAAACTGGGTAACAAATGTATTACCCAACTAAAGTAGATAGCAATGGCTCATTTGTGACCGCCGTGTCATAATGAGTCTTTTATCGACTTGGGTTATGAACTGGGTAACAAATGTATTACCCAACTAAAAGTAGATAGCAATGGTTTATTTGTGACTGCCAAATTATATTGCGTCATTATAATATGGACTTGGGTTATAAACTGGCTAACAAACGTATTACCCAACTAAAGTAAATAACATGGGTTTATTTGTGACCGCCATATTATGATGCATCTATAAAATTTACATGTGTTATATATTGGCTTTCAACAAACGTATTACCCAACTAAAGTAGATAGCATTGGTTTATAAATGACCGCTATAATTTAACGACTCTTCATAGATTATTAGGGTGCGGATTATCTATTGCTCATTCTCCTACGAATAAAATACAGTAAACACAAACGTATTATATCGTATAGCATTAGTATACTAGTGAAAACAAACACAAATTGTACAAAACTATGAAGATAATACTTCAAATCAGATCACTATAAAAACCTGCCGAAATAGGTTGTTATAAACGGAGTGAATATAAATTCATACTAGCAGATAGCATACCATAGACTGCCACAATATATCACACAGAAAGTGTACTTAAAAACTTAACTCTAATCAATAGTCCTAAAACAATAGGCTTGATAGCCTATTATTTGACTGATCTTTTTTATTGTCTTGTAAAAAAGCTGATAGTTATAGAATATAACTGAAAATAAAAATATGTTAAAAATTATGTAAGATATAAGCATCTTAATGTTTTGCTAGACAGAGAGAACAATATACTTACTACTGACTGCTCGTGAGTTTGCTATACTAACTCCATACGTGCACTCAATTTGCGGGAAAGGGACAGAGCATCCATTCTTAATCCGAACAAACTGCACGGTTAGATCTCAGAACTTCATTAGCGGTTTCAATTAATTTCTTCAGTAGTCGTGTGACATTTAATTATATTTTTCACTAAGGCCTTTTATTTTTAACAAGTCACAACTGTCACACAAGCTAACTGTCCTATGCTGCCCTTATAAGATCAAGAGCGGTATTTAAAAAAAAAAAAAACTGTTTTTTCGCGCATCTGATAGCTTACAAAATTTCGCACCAGATGGAGTAAGCAAAATAACCGTATCTACATTGGAACATTAAAATAAAACACTAAAAAAGATTATTTTTTTTAAACTCATGTTTTAAAACTATTCATTCTAAACGAAATAACGGTAGTATCTCATAAAAAACACAAAAAACAATAATATTGGGTTTTTAAACATATATTTAAGAAATATATTGGTCCTAACATAGGCACATAAGTGAAAATAAATTAAATTATATGTCATTAAGGAAACGAAAAATCAACTTTCACAAAAACTCGATTATCTCGAAATACACCTAGACTGAGATACCGCTCTTGGGCTTATGACGGCAGTGTAGCCTATTACCGAACAATAAAACAAAAAAACAGTTCACTCTGACAAAAAATAGACTGCCACAAAATATTACTTGACAGTGACAGTATGTGTACTTAAAAACTAAACTCTAATCGATGGTCCTTTTTAAACAATTCCTTAACACAATTTATATTACTAAAATATTTTTCAAACCCCAATAGAAATACAACAACCAAAGTCGCTCAATTATCATTTATTTTTATTAGCAACAATACTTTGCTATTTTTTTACCCTTCAGAAACTGGCTTAAAAAAATTGATAAAAAATATTTATTGTGCTATTCTAAAATGTTCTCTGCTATAACTGCTACTGATGATTAAACGTTATCAAATAATTTTAATTTGGTAATTTATTTGGCTACTAATATGAACATCTTAAATAGGGTAGATGACTGATGTTTATATCGTTCAAACCATAGCTTTGATGACGAATTTAAGTAAATATAACATATGCTTGAAATAATATTTTTAATTGGTTAATTATGTTCTGATATATAAGCGTTTAAAGTTTTTGGTAAAGAAAACTCTGTCCCTTTCCCACAAAACAAAAAATGACGTCACGTCTCTGTGCGCCATACTTGTCAGAATATAATTTATATGGTGTACAGAGAAGTGACGTCATAATTTGCTGTTTCGCGCTCTCTGTCTAGCATGATATTAAAATGCTTATAAATTACTTATTTTTGATCAAATTTTCATTTTGTTTTCATTAATCAGCTATATTTTAATGAAACAGTAAAAAAAAAACAGCCATCTAACCTATTAAATTACGTGATTTCAGACTATTAATATAGGTATGAAGAAATTCGTTTACTAGGGTTCCATGGCAAAATAAGAATCTTATTTTTAATAACCAGTCTCAGATCAAATAAAAATACAGATGGATTACGGCGAACAGGAAAAGTGAAGTCACTTTTTGAAATATGAGTGCGTAGTCGTTTGACGGTTTCAGTATGAAATTCACCTAGTTTTGAATACGTATGAGTGCGTGAATTCGTGTATTTACACTGGGAATTCACGTAGTTTGGAAGTGATTTTGACTTCACTTTGGTAGTATGCCGTAATGCATTTGTATTTTTTTATTTGACTGAGTAATCGGTAGACATATCTATCACTATTTATTAAAATTACGGCAGTTAGACTAATTTGACATCTTTGGTTACCTTAAAAATTAATTCCAACTTTTATCAGTCAAGTCTCATGATCCCAAAGATTTTGGGCGCGTTCTGAAACACACCAACAGCGCAACAACTAGACACAAAAAAATTCAAGCCGCGTTGGTTCTCATTAGGGATGTTGCTGTCGATTGCGTGATTCGGAACGCCCTTCGTAAAATATTGAGGTATCCAAGTCACATTTTTTTTTTGCATAAAACGCAGACTTATCAAAACACACATTTTTATATTTTCTTTTTTGTTTGTACCATTAGATGCTGGTCGACCTATAGCCTCAAGATTATACAAATGAGAAAATGTACTTAAAAGGCAAATTGGGATCACAGCTCCAGCATTCATTTTTGTTCCAAAGCTGGGGCTCTACTACATTTAGATTAAATACAATCTTTGTATTAAAAAAAACTCCTTTTGAATTCAATACAAATATTTTAAGAATAGCTAAAGATTTTTGCAAGCCTAAATAAGGCACTTTAAAAGACCTACCACAACCTTATTGCAATTACTTTTATTTTAATAACTCGCTCTCAGCCACAGCTCTCCCTCCCACTTTATAATATTTTTTAAGATAAAAAAACAACTGTTATTAACAAGAAAATTATTGGACATTATCTTTATAGTAACATTGCAAACGTCTTAATACATATTTCTTGTTTTATTTCAAATAAATAAAAAATACTATATATTTGCAATGGTATTCTAAAAATTACTTCTACTTTTCTACGGTTTCTTTTAAATGCCTGCTCAGTGGTTTACATCTTAAACTTTTTGAAAATGTGGGATTGAACTCTGATCGTAGAGTGGGCTTTTAAATAAGAATTTCAAATGTTAGGTGTACACTTGCCAAGACACCCCGAAACAGGAGTGTGTCATTTCGTTGCTTCGGGCCTTAAAGAGTACAGCAGGGTAGCAGGGTAGGACCTCAGTTGTTCAAATAGCTACATGGGAACGTCAGCCGTGTACTCAATCCTGAAGAGCAGGTCCATGATGTCCTGCAGCTGCACCCAGCGCCAGGGAGCGGCGCGACACTGCACGTGCGTGCTGCGGGACACGACGCCGCACAACACGCACACGGCGCAAATGAAGCAGATCACCGCGAACAGTTGGAACAAGCACTTCAGGGGCTCCCTGCAATCACACGCTGGGAATATAAGCGAGCCCGTTTTTAGGAGTGCGATGTTCTAGTTGTAGGTATAGGCAAATTGTCATTTTTAAATGACTAGGTGGTGATCAAGCAAAAAATAAGTATTATGTACGTCCTGCACTCGGGAAGTACCAGCATTCAAATAAAAAAAGAATCATCAAAATCGGTAAACCTAGTCGCAAGTAATGAGGCAACAAACATAATAAAAAAAACAGTTGAATTGAGAACCTCGTCCTTTTTGGAAGTCGGTTAAGAAATAGTAGTTTTAAAATGTACCTACCAGAAAAACTTCCTAAGTCTGCTATGTGGAACGACAGCGCTGCGTTTCTCGCACTCGACGCATGGCACTTCAGCTTGGGTCGAAACTGAGATTTGATCTGGAATTATTACTTTATGTTAGGTGTTTCTAGTATATACGTAAGATAATTTTAGGGGAATCTCTAGTTATTTCATTGTCAAATAAGAACTTGTTACAGAATGTATGAACTGAAATGAAATAAGTCTAAATAAGGGGTGTTTCCGAGAAGCTACAACATAGGGTTCTTCAAAAGGCGAGTTATTAGAGTCTTAAAGGGTCGGCAACGTATTTGTGATGCCTCTGGTGTTACAAGTATCTATAGGCGACGGTGACTGCTTACAATCAGGCGGCCCGTCTGCTTGTTTGCACCTATGGCATAAAAAAATAAAATAAAAACATGAAGAAGAAGACAAGAAGACATGAAAAATCTCGAAATTAAGGTATTCTAAGGTTTATAATATAACTATACTAGGTCTAAGTTTTTAGTTAGATCTGATAGCTTTAGATTGAGCTAAATGAAAACCGTAAATTGTAATTGCTTTTGCTATTTTTTTTTTTACTAATATTGTAACTGGTAGCCAATATACTAACTACACAGTAAAACATTAAAAGAAAATCTTTTCATGATTCTTTATTTTATTCATGATTTAATATAATTTACTTTTAATTCAAATGAAGTATAAATATGGGTGTTAAAACCTGAAATAAATTAATTTATTATTTGCTTTATATATTTTGACTCTCGGGTTTAGTTTGGACATTTTAGTGGGATCAAAATCAACCCCAAGAGGTCCGGTTAAATATAAAATACAACTATTGAATGCGTATCAAAGTGAATATGAAACTGTTGTACAGTATAGGATTGAAAATTCTGGGGTATTGTGGAGAGTTCTTGATGGCGTTGAGATGGTCTATGGTATAAGGTACGGCACCTGCCCATTATGCCTCATGTTAGTCTTATTGTGGTGGATGACGCCACCCAATAAATTGACCCCCCTTATGGGCTGCCCTATATTGGCGCCGGAAGGGCAACATTTATTATTATGACACTTTATTTCGAAAAATTCTCGGATCTAGCCCGAACAAGCATTGGTGAGGACACAGCCAACACCTACAGCACTATTGAATATTAAAAAACAATTTTGGTATATGTATAAAATGGAATATGAATATACTAGCTGCGCCCCGCGGTATCACCGAGAATCGCGGTGATGAGAATCGGTTCTGATGATGAAAAGTAGCCTATCTGTTAATCCAGGACATAAGCAATGTATCTTCCAAATTTCATCCAAATCCATCCAGCCGTTTCTGCTTGATTGAGTAACACTACAGATATCCATCCATCCAAACTTTTACATATATGATATTATTGTGATAGTGTGATTGTACAATATAAGATTTCAAAAATCTTATTAATATTATGTTATTCAGACTTTTATAATGTTATTGCAGTCAAAGCTACAAAAAACTTAGACCGAGCAATAATCAACGTACCTATTACAGCTACTCTAATTACAAATATGTATATAAATAAATAACATTACAGTCTAATTCTACAGAGAATATTCTACCAACATACCGCCACCCAACAACAAAACGTCACAACAAAATACAATCAACAAACACAAAACACTGAGCAGATTTACCAAATTCTGTCTGACAATCAACAGAACACGCTTCGGGCTCCAAAACTTTCTCTATGATGTCTCCTTGTTTCTCGCTAACTGCTTGTAAGATTTCTATTTTCGTCATCAAATTTTTGACATTTGTTTTTAGAGATCCATTCGTCTCTTTCCCTTCAGCTATCAGTTTTTGTAAATACACTAAATTTTCTTCATACTTCGCTATTTCATCCTGAACTTCAGCCACTACTAAGTTAGAGTATTGTAGGTCTGTTTCTAACTTATCAGTGTGCTTGCGTGCCTTTTCACATTTGTGACATTTTGAATCTTGAGTGTTGTTATTAAAGTTAAAAGTCTCGTACACTTCTGTTTGAGTTTCCACTGCCTTTCTATCTAACTCCGAATTGGGATGATCCCAATTTTCTGTCTGTGTGTCAACGGTTTTCTTTAGCATCGATTTTGGGAATGGAACCCTGTGTTGTTTGAGAAACTGTTTTTTAACTAACATTCCTATGGTTTGAATCCCTTTGGTAACCATTGTTCTTTCAGTCTGAACTTCAGCATTATATTTCTCTGTTCCAACAGATGTTTCATTGTCGGTTTGTATTCCAGCATTGGCATTAACAATTTTGTCAATTACTTTTACTTCATCTCTAACAATTCTATCAATACTATCAGCTCTAGAATCATCACCATACGGTTTAAATTCGGTTGCGTCGTTTGTTTGAGTTCCAACTGAGACTATACATTTACTAGAGATCGAACATTCTAGATCGTATCTATCAGTGTTTGGCTCGGCGAAGGAAAGGCGGGATTTATTGCTGAAGTATGTAGAGCTCATGCGAATTTCGTCGAATAGGGACATGTTAGTAGAACGGCCCTGGTCGTCTTTCAGAGCGCTTAGGAAAGAGTCTTCGTCTAATATCCGGGATTCTAGAGATAGGAGCAGACATTTAAAGCACATACAACATTTAGCAAATAATGCAACATTTAGATGAAAAGAGAAAAGTGATAAGAAGCAACATGCATTACTTTCATTTTTTGACTTAACAGTTAGATATAAAAAGAATATTTACAATTGAAGAAAAAATATAGTTTCTGATTTTGATACAGCAGATCCAAGTCGTATTATAAGAGGTAAATTAGAGATGGATGTTAAACAGAGGAAGATGATTTTTAAACCGACTTCCCAAAAATATGTTTTTTTTAAAATATGTCCATACTGTTTTGTAGGTATTTGTTACGCAATATCTTATGTGCCGATAGTGAACTGATTTTAATGTATATTTTTTTATTGAATAGGTTAGGTTAATGGTGGCTAGTAGTGGTAGTAATGGAAGCATACCAATTAAATTTGAAAAAAAAAACACTGCAACAATGGTGGAAAATTAGGGGGTGGATCTCGTTTATTAAACATTCTATGTGTAAATGTTTTGTCACTTTAAGATTTCAAGCTAAAATAAAATAAACACAGGTAAATGTTATTTATAACAAAGTTGCAGCATGTAAAAACGTTAGTGGAGCTATGAATAATGTCAAAGTTCAGTTGCATAGTATATAATGGATAAGTAATCCACCTTTAGACAGGCCTAGCGCACTCCGTACTATAGGTATGAAGGTACAAGTAGTCGTCTTGCCGGACTTGCCGTGTCCGCTGCCGCGCGATAGACACAGATAACGCGACAAGACAGAGAGGCAACTTCTAGGTTAAAATAGCTGTAGGTAGTTAGCGCTCGCACGTCCTGAATTACACTTTATTGTGTACTAGCAAGAGTCGCTACTTATTTAAATGATTTTGCGGAGTGAATCTTCTGTATATGTACTTATATGTATTCTGTGGTTTAGGTATGATAAGTAGTACATTGAAATGTTACATGAGCTATGCATTTTTTAGAGGACGCTATTTTATTTTTTGGACATGTGTGTGTTTTCACCCTTTTTTCCAAGATGGCGGCCGGGGGACAAAGGTGGGGACCCCACAAACTTGAGGTTAAGCTTCTATTGACCCCCCAAACATGTCCCAAAAATAAAATTGATTCCTCTAAAAAATGCAATATTCGGGCCTTAAATTGTAACATTTCTATGAACTAAAGGTGAATATCGGAGTTATTATTCAGTGCGATTTAACTTTGACAGCATTTACAATTCCACTGCATATCTTAAACGAAATATACTTTGCAGCAGTTTGACTCATTTTAGTAATTTTTTTTTCAAAAACAAGCTATTCCCAATTTTTTTATGAACAAGGGAAATATTTTAATATGCGTCGTAGCAGAAATATTACAGCTTAAAGCGCTTGAGCGGTAGCCTCATACATGTAAGAGCTGACAACGGATGTGAATAATCACGCAGTGCTTACCTGACGCGAACCGACTGTCAGCGTTGAGGCTGTCGAGAGCAGTCAGCATCTGATCCTCCGTGTAGCTCACGTCGATCGAACGATCGAGGCGTAAGTGTGTCTGGTTAGATTTGTTAAGGACGTCCTTTAGTTCCATTTCTAGGTGAACCTGAGGAGAAATCATACTGGTGTTATTAGGGGCCCTCATGTAGGGGTCTCACATGTTTTGATGAAATAATTATCAATATTAAAAAAAAGTTTTCATCAGAACTGGACCAAATTGAAATGGGACCAAACGGAATGCACCAGCATTCAAATAAAAAAATTAATCATCAAAATCGGTTCACCTAGTCAAAAGTTCTGAGGTAACAAACAAATAAAATTAAAAGAAATATATAACCTCCTTCTTTTGGAAGTCGTTTAAAAAGAAAGGAAAACTGGATTTTTGGCGTTTAGATTCTATCATATAGAACGATGTACTTATAGAAAATAAAGTTTCTGTCAGTTTAATAGATCTGTATTTTTTAATGAAAATATGGCTTTAAATTTTGAAAAAAAAAATCTCAACATTATCAACTTATTACATCTAGTTAACAAAAGTAGTTTTTCTTTAAGCTCTAGGAGAGAAAAGTTTGAGAGTGGATTTCGTTAAATTACGGACATAAAATAAACAATTGTAATGTTATACTTGCTTTATATCTCTTTTGACAATCACGGCTTTATTTTATTCGTTCTATGCCCGAAAATCCAAATACCAAAAATTTAATGTTTCAATTCAAGACGAATTCTTTGTGCAAAAGGATATATACCTAATGTTATATTCATTATGATATTATTTACTGTGGGACCTACCCGGGACTAATACACAACGTAGTGTTTCCCGCTGTCCTGTTAGATAGAAAAGAAAAAAAAACTTTTCTCATGCTCGCAACGTTCTTGTTTATGCCCATTGTGTGCGAGCTAAAACTACTTTTTATGCTCTAGTGCAGGGTTCCTTAAAGTGGGGTCCATGGACCCATATGGGGTCCATGGACCCATATGGGGTCCATGACGCGAGTGCTAGCCACATTCCACATTCCACGGGTCCACATTCCCGTGGTTTATTTACTAAAATTCGTTTGAAGTATGCAGTTCTGTTATTTAAATAAACAAAACCAAAAATCAAGTAATTGTCAAGAAATAAAATATTAAAAAAATGATTATTAAAATTCTCAATTAATTTATTCTTAATTTATTTATTTTAAAATTCTCTTCGCAAGGGGTCCGTAGTGTTACTGAAACATTGAAAGTGGTCCGTGGCTACAAAAAGTTTAAGAACCATTGCACTAGTGCATAAAAATCTGTTTTTGTGCACTAGTGCAAGGTTGCACGGAAAGGAGTAGAACTACCGAAACGAGGCCTTTGTACTCATTATTATGAACTACTTTTACACACCGACACAAACAGATTTTTTTGCGGTTGCCATACATTTAGTTGAATGTGGATGTCATGTTTTGATGGAATCTGTTTTATTCGCGATTTCCGAGACCCCGGAGGTCCCACAGTAAAAAATAACATAATGAAGATTACATTAGGTACTTATATCCTTTTGCACAAGACCTATTCTAATACCTACCAAATATACATTAAAAAAATCATAAGAATCGGTCGAGCCGTTTCGGAGGAGTGCGATCACAAACACAGTGGCACGAGATTTTTATACATTATATACTAAGACTAGCTGCGCCCCGCAGGTTCACCCGCGTGGTGATGAAAATCGGTCATGATGACGATGATGAAAAGTAGCCTATGTGTTAATCCAGGACATAAGCAATATATATTCCAAATTTCATCCAAATCCATCCAGCCGTTTCTATGTGATTGAGTAACAAACATCCATCCATACGTCCATCCAAACTTTCACATATATGGTACTAGCTGCGCCCCGCGGTTTCACCCGCGTGGTGATGAAAATCTGTGATGATGATGAATAGTAGCCTATGTGTTAATCCAGGACATAAGCAATGTATATTCCAAATCCATCCAGCCGTTTCTATGTGATTGATATACATATATGATATTAATGTGATTATGATTACCTTTTCCTTGATTATCTGCTGCATAAACTCCTCCTGATCCTGGAAGCGTGACGTCAGATCCGCGTGGTCAGCCTTCATGGTTTCATTCTCTTCGAGTAAAGCTGACTGACGAGTAGCGTACATGTCATTGATGCGGTGACATTCGTCTTTGGACTTCGACAGTAACTCTTGAAGAGTCAGCTTCTGTAATAAACAAATAAAAAAACATCAGTCATAGGACTGCACGTCTGAAGTGAAAACTTAAGTAGTAATCGTGTGACAGCCCGTTAGCTTTGTTGGTAGTGAACCTGCCTTCTGTGCTTGGGGGCGTGGGTTCGATTCCCACCTAGGACAAACATTTGTGTTTGTTCTATGTCTGGGTGTTAATATCTATTTAAGTATGTATTTAAAAATATATATATGTATATCAGTCTCTATGGCAGCCATATTACAAGCTTTGCTTAGTTTGGGATTTGATGACCATGTGTGCAATAATGTCCCAGATATTTACTATTATTATAAATTCACCTATTCTACAAGAGATTGCGCTGTTTTAAAATACACGGTACAGCGTGACGATGCCGCGAGTTCCATGATTTTTGTTCACCTAAAAAGAGCTCAACATGCCTATAAAAGTTTTCACTTCAATAATTTATTAGCTAGAAATGTATATAATGCGTTACAATCAGCTATATCAAATGAGGATATAACCACTTGACAGATAATCCTTTACCCCGCCGTGAAGCGGGCCAATCCTAGGCGCGAATTGAATGAATGACTTTTGTATTCTCCAATCACAAGCTCCATACGATACCCCCCTTATAACTCATGCGCAATCAAGTGGTAATATTATCCTTGGATATAAATATTGGTGTTTTTTTTTCTTCTTTTGTATATATTGCGCGATAAATACCGATAAACATTAAAAAAGATGTTGATTTGTTAAAAAAAACAGGGTTAGTGAAAAATTCTGTCTAGCAAGAAATCAAAATGCTTATTTCTTCCTTAATTTTTAACACAATACAATTTTGTTTACGATGATTGGCTCAATTTATGCTCTGCTTTTTTATAAGACCATAAAAAAACTGTCCAGTAACCTTTTTTTTTTTCCGTACCCAAAGGGTAAAACGGGACCCTATTACTATGACTCCGCTGTCTGTCCGTCTGGACGGACAGACACCAGGCTGTATCTCATGAACCATGATAGTTAAGACAGTTGAATTTTTTACTGATGTATTTCTGTTGCCGCTATAACAACAAATACTAAACAGAATAAAATAAATATTTAAGGAGGCTCCCATACAACACACATGATTTTTTCCTCGTTTTGCTCGATATTGATAACGGCAACGGGTAGACAGGTTTATATTTAGTTACATGTTCACTTTTAAAATATAATTGTTTGATTATTTTCACCTCTCTTTCACAACATTTGTATACATATATATAACTACATATAACTACCTTTTAAGATTTTTATGTACCTATAGTCCTTTAATGGATATCAATAAACGTGTTTATTATTTATTATTATTATAATTAAATTAAAATAAAATAAATATTTATAGGGGCTCCCATACAACTAACATGTTTTTTTTGCCGTTTTTATAGATATACGGAACCCTTCGCGCGCGAGTCCGTTTCGTACTTGGCCAGTATTTTTTTTAGTATAACAGTAAGAAGTACTTACGTCATTTTCAAGTTGAGCGGCATGTTCTTGGTGATATTTGGCTTTCTTTCTCAGATTCTCTAGCTCTCTCGTCGCTTCGGCTAGCGCCGTCTCGCTCGCACACAGCCGCTCGCACACGTCGTCGTAGTCTCTGCGTACGTGAGATAACGTTGCATTCTCCTCGCGAACCCTGCAATAGATTCGATTTAAACAATTGTACAATGTGATACAAGTACGAATAATCGTTTATCCGACTTCCAAAAAGCAGGTTATCAATTCGACAGTTTTTTAAATGTTTTTTACTTCATAACTTTCGACTGGATGAACTGATTTTGTTGGTTCTTTTTTTTATTTGAAAGCTAGTGCTTTCCGTGCGGTCCCATTTCAATTTGGTCCAAATCTGTCATTTTTGTGAAGTCGGTTTTTTAAATAAATATAATAAATATGTGGGACATTATTGCACACATGGTCATCTGACCCCAAACTAAGCAAAGCTTATAATATGGCTGCCAGAGACTGATATACATACATATATATTTTTAAATAGATATTAACACCCAGACTTAGAACAAACACAAATGTTCATCACACAAATGTTTGTCCTAGATGGGAATCGAACCCACGCCCCCAAGCGCAGAAAGTAGGTTCACTACCAACTGAGCCACCGGGGCAGTCAAAAATACAATAAATTGATAATTATTTTGAAAACTTGTTGATATGTATTTCCAAGTCAACGGCGAGATTTATCCTCATCTCGACTTTCGACAATAATAACCAATTAAAAAAAACCGACTTCAAAATTAGTAAATACGCAATTTCGTTGACTTTTCCATTCAATTATTATTTTTTTCAGAATCATTAATTCCGTATAAAAAAATAAATAAAAAAACGAAACGTCAAGATATAAATATTACACACCTTTGATGACATATTATTTTTTGTAAATTCTTTATTATTACGCGCGACGTGGCTAACGTTCAAGCCGAGCGGCCACTGTGTGACGCCCGTCGAAAGGCGCGCCGGCCGAAACCGGTGACGTCACTAAGTACATGTTTAGACAACCATAGCAAGTTCAACTGATAGAATAGAGACTGCCTCTTCGTGCTGCCGGTCCAGTAGCCGAACTGGGCTCGAGACGGTGACGTCAGTACATACATGTTGAGATGTGATCGGAGCGAGTCGCGCTCCGCCGATACAACAGCAAGCGCCTCTTCGTGCTGCCGGTCTGAGTAGTCAAGCTGGACTCGCAGCTGGTGAGTCAGATGCTCTTTTTCTTTCAGCTCGCATTGTAACTCGTCTAGCAGCTGGAGTCCTGGAACAGTTAGGAAAATCTACAACTGAGGATTCAAACCTACATCTACACGTGCGCATACCAAATCAATGATGACACTTAAATATGTGAGCAGACATGAATGTCTCACTCTTTCTCATAGCTGCCTGCTCTGCGCAGCGCGTCGCGGGCGCAGAGGCGAGTCGGCTACTATATGTACATGCAATATTGTTTCTGTCTCTGTCCCATGTCAATCTGAATGAGAGTTACGAAGACAAAATGAATATTGCAGGTCCTGGAATAACACACCTGGGCCCATACCGTTTAAATGCGAATTAATTTAAGTGACTTCGACAAATTAAGCGACCGTAAACCGTATTTGCGCGCGTTAAGGTTCACGTATTTTACCGCTGTTGCCTAAATTGAATCGCGGTAATGAGGTGACGGTACGGCAACAGGTCGACTCGCGCAGCATGTACTCGACTGACATTGTGTCTGTCCGATTTGGACTGACACCCTACTCGTTATTACTAATTCTGTGGGCTAGACTGAGAGGGATTAAACATAGCTTTGAGCCAGCATTATGATAACGAACTTACCATCGCTAGATATTCCCGAATCCGAATCTTGTGGCGCCTGTCCACCTTTCAAGTTAAAACTGAAAAGATTTGTTACTTTTACTATACTAGAAATTAAAAACGATTGTATTTATAACAATTATTATTATTATTAATTATTTATTTATATTACTGTGAAGTTTGGGGCTAATAGCCCAAGGGCCACCTCACTACATCTTAACCTACTACCAATGTTAGAATTTTACCGTAGCTATTAACCCTATGAGTGAGGTTTACGTTCAAAGGTCTTTATTGTAAAATTTTAAACAGACAACTGGTAATTAAAACATTGGGTGAAGAAAAACATCGTGAGGAAACCTGTATGTCCAAGAACCTCAAAAGTTCAAGGCATAACTTTCATCGACATACACTGTCAGCATGGTGGATTACAGCCGATCAGATCCTCTCTCTCTCTCTCTCTCTGAGAGAAGGCCTGTGTTCCAGCAAGAGGAATATTATAAGCTGAAATGATGATGAACTGGGAATCAATATATTGCAGTTTCAGTGATTCTTTTATTACTCAATTTTCCAAACTCTAAAAGTCAGTTCCGGCTGTGTATGCATTACTGTTCAAACCTTTACTGTCTGGCCTAACAAAAACCGCTGAATACCTTTCGTCTAAATCCACTTTGGTCTTCTGGCTTTCACTGTACTTATGCAGGGCCTTAGCTAGCTTGGTCACATTGATGTCCGGATTGTCCTGCTCAGGGTCCAGGAGCGTCTTCAAAAAACTGAATTCAGCTCTGAAATAAAGGAATTAAGAGTTTAAAATAGATAAGTTTTGCAATAGTGCAGTTTTTTCTAAGTTTGAAAATATATAATAAATATTGTTACAAGGTTGCCTTGTTGAATTTTGAAGAAGTGTCAAATGTGATGTATTCAGTTGGCCCTACTTTACGCTGAGTTGCCACCTTGAGTTTTTTTTTAACATCTATTTACCTTCCATAAAAAGGCAATGGTTCCAACATTGTATTGCACAGAAGTTAGACAGCTAGTTTCTTGTAAAGACAGAGTATGACTACGGCAATAGCCAGTGGCTAAAACATGCATTACGTCATATGGCACATTCTATGACATAAATGTAAACACTGGCTATAAATAGTTCCTACAAACAAGTTCTGTTGACTGGAACTATATAACATTGACCTATAAAAGTGTCATAAATTGTTGTTTTAATAGCTTATCATGTACGTATGTATGTGAAATGAGTTTGAATTTTTTGTTCAAATTTAGCAAGTAGATTCCATGGAGAATAGAGGTGCATTAAGAAATTATTTTTCGAAAGGGCTGATTAAGGGGGCAAATGGAGATGGAAACTTTATATGAAAATCCTATTCATGGTTGCCTAGAAGAGATCGCTTTTAGCGATAAGGCCGCCCCTTGTGGCAATAGCTCGTAAGTGTTTTCTATCAGTTTGTAATTCTTATTTCTGGTGTACACAATAAAGGGCCTTACTTAAAAACGTTACCCAAGTTGATCTATGTTTTAAAATGCTCTATCAACTTCTCGCCGACGGCAATAGTCACACGCGAAAACAAGATAAGCATATTTAAGCGTATGTCAACTTGAGTAATGTTTTTAAGTAAGGCCCAAAGAGTTTATATCTCTCTCTATCTATTATTTGTGATGTCAGGGAGATAAAATTTGGTATTGAGGTTACTAGTTTCAAATTAATAAAATCTGATATAACATAAAAAAGAGTGGATTAAGGAGGTGAAATTTGGGTTTGAAAACTATGAACCGTAATTTAGCAAGTAGTAGAGTAAATATCCGCTAAAAAACTATTTAAGTAAAGTGTATATGAAAATCTACGCGTACAAAGCTAGTTGCTAGTTTAAATTTATAAATGCAATCCCTATGCCCAACACCAAATGGAGTGTAATAAAATAATAGCACATCATCCAAATTTTTTTTTAACAGTGGTAAGTATTACAAGCTAATTTTGTTACACAATTAATAAAATTTGCTAGTGGTTACAATAGTTTTACTAAAAGTACATAATTTTATCAACTGATATTATGTATACTGCCCCGTTATCTCAATTGGTAGTGTACCTGCCTTCTGCGCTTGGGGGCGTGGGTTCGATTCCCACATGGGACAAACATTTGTATTTGTTCTATGTCTGGGTGTTAATATCTATTTAAATCAGTCTCTGGCAGCCATATTACAAGCTATGCTTAGTTTGGGGTCAGATGACCTTGTGTGCAATTATGTCCCAGATATTTATTTATACTTTTTTACTGTATAATATGCTTGCGTTTCTTATTCTTATTATTCTTATTCGAGATGGGGGTGATAAGTCCTGCACTGACGTCCCGCTTGGGGTGTATTGTGCATTTCCCCCTACCAGAACCTACCCGAGCCAACCCAACTCCTTGAAATATCGGAGCGAGACTCTGGGGCGCTGGTACAGTTGCTCCAGTGGCGTAGATGGAATTGTGCGTAATGACGATGAAAAGCAGTCAAGCTGATATGATAACGTGGATGATGAAGGTAGCGAAGCCTCATGCAACCCGGTAGCGATTCTAGTTTCCTCTGTGGCTTCACATCTTCATGCTTGCGTTTGATTGCCACTTCACCTGTTGTTTAAGCAGCATAGCAGTCTACGATAGAGCATGCTTGCCTAGAAGAAACCGATTCATTTGCGACTTGTAGACACGCAGATTGTAACTATCAGGGAACATATTCAGACACGCAGATTGTAACTATCAGGGAACATATTCAGGCAGAGTATTCCAGTCTTGTGAGTGGAATCAAAGCGCTTCCTACGGGTTTTCGAAATATCAACCATGAAACGGTGTCGCGTTTTTGTGCCCACCCTGGCCATGTGATAGAAAAATTTGTAGAAGGGAATTAGATTCTGCCTGGGGAAGTACCACACCTTTGCCAGTTATTCAATCGCCAAGCAGTAGTGTGCAAACACTACTGTGTTCCGGATTGAAGGGCAATGTTTCCAGCGAAATTACAGGGCACACAGAGATTTGACATCTTATATCTAAGGGTGACGAGCGCAGTGCATTGCCATCCAGGGTTTTGAACTGTTGAAGTTCAAAATTCTGAGTGGCGTTGAGCTGTTATGGGCAAGCGTGAAGAGCCATTAGGCGAGCGACTTCGCTCGTCTCGTCACCCAGTATCATAAAAAAAAAAGATTATATGCAGATCCGATGCAAATGTAACTGGTACAAAACCGACTAACAACTTTGCGCCGATGCTCAAGGCTAAGATGCTTAGTCATATATATATAAAAATAGTAAAAACAATGTAGGTAGGTAGGTACTTACTTGTTAGTTTTCACGAAAGGTGTGAATTTATCCATCAATGCGTCCACGCGAAGAGAGCCAGAGCTCTCGACGCCACAACAGTCAAATATCTGGACCGCAGTCACAAAATACTCTGAAAACATTCTATTATTAGTAAATGCCACTATAACTAGACCACCAACGCGATGCTAATAAATAACATGTGTATTTACCATCAGTATTCGTCGGATCCCTGTTGATATTCATTGTGCGGTTCGGTTCGGCAGTCAGTCGGCAGACAAAAACTTAGTAATGCGACACTGCAAAATAGCACTTCTCACTTCAAATATTACTAATTATACGTAAACTTTAAGGCCGTGCGTGTTGTTACAACTATTGCTTATTTTCTAATGCTAATAGCCACGAAATTCGTTACGCAGTATGCACCTAGTGTAAAAATAGTTCGGAAATTATAAAATTAAATTATTTAACGAAAATGGACCAACCGTCACCGTCTTTCATAGGAATAGTGATGTGACGCTTGTGACCACAAAAAAAAAACAAGACTAACCGACGCGACGCGAGACGCGAGCCGCGACAGGCGACCGGCATGCAGATCAAGACAAGAACGTCAATTTTTCATAGTTTCTGTCATGATCCAATAGCCTCTATCACTATGGAGTAACAACTGTTCCTCTCCCATAGTTAGATCGTACAGCTATCTGAACCAAACAAGCAAACAGCAACACAACAAAACCATCTAATCTAAGAATGCTACTGCGAATGTCTATATTGTAAAACTTTATTGTGACAAGCTATAATAAAATTATTGCAATTATGAAATTCTTTAGAGAGTTTAGAAAGAGAGAGAGAGAGAGAGACTAAGGGTGCATTCCGAGACGCGCTAAAATCGATATTATCTTGCTAACCGAGTCACCGTGGTGAGCGCGACAACGATATCCCTTCTGACGTCACGGGTTAAGTCATAACAGTAACACCCGATATTGCGATTACACCGACTACCATAATCACCGTGACCGTCCTTGTCAAAAGTGTCAAAGTGACACTAGTGTGTATTGTGATTCTGACTGTTATTTGTGTGGTGGTTTGTTGAAATAGGAAAGAAATTACAAAAATATTAGACCCGAGTGTGCAAGTTACCATAGACAACGAGCTATTTGTGTTGTTTAAATGCAATAAACTGATAAATATTATCAGCACTCCACTCATAGAGTATAGTTGTAATATGTATACTCCGCTAGTGCGGAGTACCTATCTGAATTGGTACGCAATTTATCAACGTGAATCGCTGTGAGCATTTATATCGCGTCTCGGAATGCACTCTTTTACTTTGCAATCTTCGCATCACTATAGCATCCCCGACGTCAAAGTGTCATTGACATTATTTTGGTCGTTCGGATATACGTACAACATTTTTTACCAAATAAAATTATCATTTGTGTTCGGATATTTTATACTTTACTACTAAATGTACACGTATGATTAAGCCGGTTATTCTATCGAAACATTCATTTTTTGATCGAAGTACACAAGAGATTCATTAATGAAACAGTTTTGAAAATGCACTTCCGCAAAGTGACGCCTAAGAAATTCTACTTAGCCCAGTAAGGAACGAACTTATCCCGGCAGGGATAAGTATAAATAAAATTATGCTTAGGCCCTCTGGTATATATAGGTAGCCCTGGTGCCGGGGCAATAGAATACGGCACCGGTACCCCCTGCCTATAGTAAGAGCCTACTAAAAGGGGACCTATGGGTTCGGGATGGTCAAAATTGGGGCTCTGACCATCCACTTAAGGTGGCCCAGGGAGAGAACGTTGTCGCGAGTGGAGGGACTGAGACAACACGCAGTTGTCTCGGGAGGAGCCATAGCGCAGTGCTGAGGGCTCCGGTGCGTTCCTCTGGAGATCCCGGAGTCCTCTTGTCTTCTTGTCAAGCACTAAGGCTGGTCACCGGGGGGGGGGGGGGTGGCTTTACTGGGTATAATCCCACATAACCTGGCTGCACCCCATGCAGCCGGGTATATTTGGAAGATTTCCCCCTCGAAAAAAAAGGCCCTCTGGGAGGGATAAATGTTAGGGCTGAGTGTAACTGGCGTATGTATTAAATAAAACTCTACTTAGCCCTGCTGGTAGGGATAAATATAAGTAATACTATACTTAGCCCCACTGAGAGGGATAACCGGTAGGGCTATGTGTAACTGGTGAACTAAACTTGGTCCAAGCATTTATTCGCTCTGATACCTGGAATAATACATTGTAAAAAAAAATGAATGTAAAACTACGAATTCTGATCACTTTCGGTTCTTTTTTTTAATGAAAGACTAGCAGGTACCCGATATATTTTAGTGATATATTTAAATTTGTTTTTTATTCATCATATATTTTATGTTTCATTTACAATGTTATTGCAGCTGTCAAAGCAAATAAATGCCAACAAATAATAATAGTCAACAAACCTTAAAATAAAACCATATAGGTGTTCAAAAAGGTCTTTAATTCTTACCATAAAAACTGAAGTAAAATCTAACAACATTTACAAAATATGAAGGTAGTTTTAGAAAATATACATTTTTACTTTACTCCCGTATTACACTCATCGCTCTCTTATGATATTTAATATTTCTACTAACCCCTTGTGGACGTTTAGCGATGCTAATCTTGTTTCTATCATAGAAAAGTCACTGACCTCCATCTGAAAAAAATGGCGATTAGAAAAATCAGTTACCTAAAAGGACCTACCTTTTCGAGTTTTATTGTTGGTAGATAGAAGACTACAATCACAAAACGCCTTATAACGATATGCTATATTCAAAGCCAGAATATTTTATATGTTCCTATTGGCTCCTATATTTATAGCAGCCCGTGTTCTGTGTTTCAACGAAACGCTGTGTAATTATAATAGTTAAATTCAGCTTAGTACGCTTGGTACTTAGGGCAGGCGTCTTCTGATCAACATTATTAATTTTAGCCTAACATGTTCCCACTGCTAGGACACAGACCTTCTCTCAGACAAACAGAGAGAGAGAGAGAGAGAGAGAATGGGCCCTAATCCTCCATACTGGCCCAGTGCATGTTGGTGAATTTCATGTCTTTCAACTTACGAGGTTCTTGGGCATACCGGTTTCTAGTTCTGGCTGACGATGATGAACTTTTTGCTCCACAGGGCTACACAAAACGGTGGTCAACCAAGCCGAAACGAGGTTATTATGTACTCATAATTATGAAAACTCATATAATGGGATGGTAACAAACCAATCGCATTAAAATACAGCCGGTCCATAGAAAAATTTCAATGTTAACAAAAGTAAGGAACAGTGGCCTTAATACGAGAACTTGCGAAATAGTTATAATTTCGTAAACGATAGCAAATGTATGAAAAATTCAATTACCTTTCATGTCCGATAGAGGCGCTGTTCAATTTTTCATAAATTTTGCTATCGTTTATGTAACGATAACTTTCTAGCTAGTACTCGTACTAATGCCACAGCTTATATTTTGTATGCAATGGCCCATGATAAAAGTTGTCCATAATGATGAGTACAATGACCTCCTTTCGGCTGAGTGGCACCGTTCCGTGTAACCCAGTAGGTAACGCACCCCGTCAGGTGGATCCTTGTCTCTGGAAGGGAACCGTCCATACATGCGCTCACAGATGGCACAGAGCCCGCACCACGTGCGGTACTTCAGCGTGTTCTCGTCTGACTGGAAACATCCACTAACGTTAGATAATAATATACAACGTGTAACAAATAAACAAAATAAATATCTGGAACATTATTGCACACATATATGTACTAATGTATATTAGTCTCTGGCAGCCATATTACAAACTTTGCTTAGTTTGGGGTCAGTGGCTTTAGTACGAGCACTTGCGAAAAAGTTGTCGTTACGTAAATGATAGCAAAATGTATGAAAAATTGAATAGCGCCAGTGATCGGACGTGAAATGAAACTTTTTTTTTCATACCATTTGCTATCGTTTACGTAACAATAACTTTTTTGCAAGTTCTCGTACTTACCCCTCTGACCCCAAACTAAGCAAAGTTTGTAATATGGCTGCCAGAGACTGATATACATACATATATATTTTTTAATCACCCAGACATAGAACAAACACAAATGTTCATCACACAAATGTTTGTCCTAGGTGGGAATCGAACCCACGCCCCCAAGGGCAGAAGGCAGGTACACTACCAACTGAGCTAACGGGGCTGTCAATAATCTATTTATATTATAGTCTAGAATAGTCTATAATCTTTATTATAGATATTATAGATAACATTTAAATGTCACACACTCAATTTCTCTATAACATTTAAGTGGTATACCCTCAATTTCTCCATTTACCTCTTCACTATCACCATTTTCATCGACAGCCTTCTTCCCCACACCAGCGTCAAGCGTTTTAAGCTTGATCTCGTCAGGGATGCAGTCTTCATCTTCGTAGCCGTCCCACTCCATGACCGCTCTGAACTGGGCGGCCTGCTGTGACGTCATGATCCCACCCATCATAAGGATTAAACCTTCTTCTATGTTCTAGAATTGAATATCACACTAATATTAGAAATGAGAATGTCTGTTTCCTTGTTGGTTGTTTTCAGTTTTAATGCAGCTCTACGGTCTTTTGTCAACTTGTAATATTTTTTTCTGTCTACTAATATTACATAAAACTAATGATTTTTAGTTATATTTTGTTATTACTTTTTGACTTTTTATTATTTCTTAGTTAATCCGTCGTACATTACATATTCTGTGGAAATTTCAACTGGCTATTACGGTTCCAAAGATACAGCCATTTAAATGTAGGACGGACAAACAGACAGCCAGCGTAGACTCAGTAATAGGGTCCCGTTTTTACTCTTTGGGTACGGAATCCCAAAAATATCTGAATCAGAATTTAAAAAACCCGGTTGGGCATTATCTTTAGGATAACATTACAAATAGTATTAAGAAATTTGCATTTTCCGAAATAAAATAATTACTTAGACTTTTTAAAATACAGTAGAACCTCGTTAAGTCGAACCTCGATAAGTTGAAAACCTCCATATCTCTTTTTTCTTCTTTTCTCTCGATATTCGACTTATAGAGGTTCTACTGTAATTATATATGTATACTGAAATACAACATGAATTTTCCAGATAGTTTTGTTAGATAGCGGCTTCTAGCTTGTGGACCCGACGATAATGTTTCTTGGACCCAGTTGGACAGCTTGTAAGCTGTCCAACTGGGTCCAACAAACATTATCGTTGTACATATAAAAAGTAAATAGCCTATATTAATCCGGGATACAAGCTACCTGCACACAAAATTTCATTCAAATCCATTCAGCTGTTACGGAGTTGAGTACGGACAATTATACAACATTTCACATTTATAATAGTGTGATAGATATTAATTTGTAAGATTTTTTTGAACTAAGGCAATATATTGTCAGCCGGCACGAAAAATCGACACCGTTTTATGGTTGATATTCCGAAAACCCGTATGGAGCGCTTTGATTTCACTATTATTGTGCGAACTGCTAGTCTGTGGAATGTACTGCCTGAAGGTGTCTTCAAATCACTAGCGAATCAATTTCGTCTAGGCAAGCGTGCTCCATCGTAGACCGCATCATCGCTTTACATCAGGCGAGTTGGCGGTCAAACGCAAGCCTATTACAAAAAAAGTATTGCACGAGTAAATAAATATGAATTATGTAACTCACCTTTATGGGCATCCTGTATCCTTTTTCGCGAAACTTCCTGAGGACTGTGAGGTAGAGTAACTGTTTTGACTTCTTTATGGATATAAATCGCGCTGCGTACTGCATGGGTGTTAGAACTGTAAACAAAGAAAGGGGTTTCCTATCATAATATGGACAGTCGGATACATTTAAGGATGCTGACTTCGTTAGAGTCTACCGGCAGCGCTGCGTGTGCGTTGCTGCTGCAGAAGGGAACTCACTCTCAAGCGCGGTGGAGTCTACTGGCAGCGATGCGTGCGCGTTGCTCCGGGAGAAGACGCGCGGGATGTGCAGCCAGTCACCAAGCGACATGGCGGGGACCTGCACTGAGCGCAGAAACACCTGCATCTCCTGACCGAACGCGCGCTCGGGCCGCGTGCGGAGTGCCTCTACCAGCACGTAGCGCCTCTGAAATTATACACATGTACATGAGCACACAGATGCCAGGTCTATCAACCTATAGGTTCGAGAGGCAGAGAGCAATACCTAGCGAGAACTACTTTTCTCTCTCGCTCTCGACCTTCGACCTGTCTTACGGTCACTTGACGAAAGTAATACAGCCGATGTCGGTACATCAGCTGTATTATTCCACCGTGTACTGTAGCATTTGCTGTACATAGCGGTTATGAAGTAGTCGGGGGAGCTGAAGAGAAACTGCTTGATAATTTTACACACACACAATCACTCAATCCTGTTTTATTATGACCTCCTTTCGGCTCAGAGTAGCCTATGTATATAACCCTGTTTAATAATTAACTCCTTTCTGCGCAGTGTAGCCTATGTGCGCAGCCCTGTTTAATAATGACCTCTTTTCGGCGTAGTGTAGCCTGTGTGCACAACCCTGTTAAATAATGACCTTCTTTAGGCTCAGTGTAGCCTATGGGCGTAACCCTGTTTAATAATGAACCCTTTTCGGCGCAGTGTAGCCTATGTGTACAATCCTGTTTAACAATGACCTTCTTTTGGAGCAGTGTAACCTATGTGAATAACCCTGTTTAATAGTGACCTCATTTCAGCGCAAAGTAGCCTATGTGCGCAACCCTGTTTTATAATAACCTTCTTTCGGCGCAGTATAGCCTATGAGCGTAACCCTGTTTAATAATTACCTCCTTTCGGCGCAGTTTAGCCTATGTGCGCAACCCTTAAGCTAATAGACCGATTTAAATTTAATTTTTTTACTTTTAATTTATTTATTGTTCGTTTGGCAATATCTCTATGACACATTTGGACTGATCTGTCTTTGACAATAGAACTATACGATAAAATGCAAACGCCAAGTTAAGATGAGCTCAAAGGCTCCTATACATTCCGGGGGTCAAGTAATTTGGACTTTATACTAAGGGTTGTGACGTCTGTAATTTCTAAACCACGAAACCGATGACCTTGAAATATTTACGGTACAATCTTTAATGTACCTCCTTTTAACAAAAAAGAATTAAAGAAATCGGACTACGCGTTAATGAATTAAAATTTAAGTACGCATTTTGACTATCATCCCCTCTCCCAAAAGAACCATGCTGAATTTCGGGATAAAAAGTATGCAAGAACCTACCTCGTAGTATGAACTCAAACCATGCCAAGTTTCATTTGAATCCATTCAGTAGTTTCGGCGTGATGCGCGGTCGTGATACAGACAGACAGACAAAAATGAAAAAAAAATATACAGTTTTGGCTTCAGTATCGATTATAGAATGCCATCCAACTTTTCCAAATATCTTCAATGTACAGAATTGGACCTGTTACAGTTTTATTATAAGTATGGATAGTGTGATACCAAGCTAATAAAGTGTTAAGTGTGTGTTGTGACGGAGTTCTTAGGTAACAACTAAAAAAAAAACAACCGAATTGAGAATTCGCCTTCATCCCTTTCCTTTGGGTTTCGTTTAACTAAAATAACATACCTTGGTATCAAACTCAGTCTCTATGGCCTCTTCATCGACCTCCCGATGCAGATACTTCAGGATATCATCGTCGAGGAACGAGTCCGTCTTCTTGGCGACGCTGGTGGGCTTGATGATGGGCAGCGTGATGATGTCATCGTCCACTGAGGGCGCGATGGAGCCTCGGGAGGAGGGGTTCTGGGAGTCTCCGCCGATGCCGGCTATCTAGAAATAGAGCGAGAGAAATAGCTTGGTATGTATGTATGTATGTAAGCCTCCCACTAAATGGACCGACGACATTGTGAGAGTCGCAGGCATCCAGTGGATGCAGATGGCAGGATGTCATTCAGTGTGGAGGTTAAAGGGGGAGGCCTATGTTCAGCAGTGGACGTCTTCTGGCTGATGATGATGATGTATGTTTTTTTTAATATTCTGGATTCATTTAGGGACTTTCACCAATAGTGGTATGTCAGTCCCATCATATATTAAACTAAATCGCCGCATAAAACAAAGTAAACAATGTACGGAATATTTGAACTTGATTTTCAACTACTTCAAAACATCGAATTAAATTGAAATTTTGTACACATATCAAGGACCGATGACAATGCAATAATTTGAATAGTTTGTCCCATTATCCTTACCAAGCTCTTCATGATTAGCGACTTTAAACCTTGTTTTTTAGTTTTTTAAACTGCGATAATTATTTTTGTTATAAATAGTGACTTGATCGAGAGTTTTCTTTGATATGATTAAAAAAATCGGTTCAGCCGTTGGGTGACAATCTGTTTTTTAAACAGCTTATTATAATCTAAGTCTTTTTGTTAGGTTTCCAGTGTTCTGAACCTTTCAATAAAAAAATAAGTTAAAAAAATAAATAAAATTGGTTCATAGTTTTAAATGTCTTTGAGTGCAATGTATCTTACTTGTGTTTCGGGGTCTTGCTGCGATTGCGCAGCTAAACCCGCTGAAGTAAGTCGGTCGCTTCCACCTCGGCCTTTACGACGCCGTTTGCCTCGTCTTTTTGTATCGCCATTACCTGAAACACGATGTGCAAGTGTAAGCCTGATGCCATTGTTTTTACCTCCTGTGGTAGCCCACCACGACCTCAAAAAGTTGGCCAGGTCCAAGTTGGTGTTGAAACGCTTTTACACTATTTTTGTTTGTATTAGTTTAAAAAAAATTGGCTTTTGTGTAACTATTTATCTTATATCTAGTGTGTTAATTAGCAGCTGTTTGTTTATAAAATAAATCATTCTATTATTGTAGTATTGTATTATTGTGTTATTATTCTAAAAACTCAGAGTCACACAACGGGCAATGGAGAGAGCTATGCTCGGAGTTTCTTTGCGCGATAGAATCCGGAATGTGGATATTCGCAAAGAATAAAAGCCACCGAATTTGTAAGTTGAAGTTCAATGAGCAGACCACATCGCTCGAAGAACCAATAACCGATGGGGAAGAAAGGTTCTTGAGTGGTGACCACGAACAGGAAGACGCAGCGCAGCTAGGCCTCCCACTAGATGGACCGACGACATCGTGAGAATCACGGGCATCCAGTGGATGCAGATGGCAGGGTGTCGTTCAGTGTGGAGTTTAAAGGGGGAGGCCTATGTTCAGCAGTGGACGTCTTCTGGCTGATGATGATGATAAATAACCTTAAATTTAATTTATGTCTTGCTCTCTCATTAACCGGGAGAGCGAGACAAAGTTCTATTATAACGTTAAACGCAAGAATTGTAAGTACTGCTCACTTAGGTACTCACTTTTTACGCACTGCAAAGACGTTTAAGACATTCACCAACATGTATTGGGCTAGCATAATGGATCAGAGCCCATTCTATTTCTCTCTGAGAGAAGACCTGTGTCCCAGCAGTAGGAACATGATAGGCTGATATGATGAGTGTACATACCTTCATCACCCATATCCTGAAGAGTGTCATTTTCGTCGTTTGCCTCCTTGTCGTTTTTCGACCGTTGCGACGCCGCCGGAGTTTCGCCCTTTGACTTAACCTTGGCCGGAGGTTTCCCCAAGTTTAGGGCTTTAAGCTGATTCTGAATAACAACGATTAGTAACTTTTTTTTGTAATAGGCTTGCGTTTGACCGCCGACTTGTCTGTTGTTAAGCGATGATGCGGTCTACGATGGAGCACGCTTGCCTAGAAGTAACCGATTCACTCTTGATTTGAAGACACCCAGATTGTAACAATCGGGAAACACCCATTCAGGCAGTGCGTTCCACAGACTAGCAGTTCGCACATTAAGTTGAATCAAAGCGCTTCATGTGGGTTTCCAGAATGTCAAAACCGTTTTTGAGCGATAGCATCCAAACTGCACATAATTTATTTAAGAACTAAATAAGTGTAAGTCAATGGTGCAGGGCCAAGGATCGAACAGGGTTCCGTCAGATTGTAAAACTACACCATCGAGGTAAATTTGATAGTGGCAGAAGCATAGCCAAAGTCTGTGAAATGCGCTGCCTGAATGGCTGTTCCCCGATAGTTACAATCTGGGTGTCTTCAAGTCAAGAGTGAATCGGTTTCTTCTAGGCAAGCGTACTCCATCGTAGGCCGCATCATCGCTTAGCACCAGGTAAGTCGGCGGTCAAACGCAAGCCTAATTTATAATATTTAAAAAAACGGTGATGGAAAACATCGTGAGGAAATGGAAATCGGTATGTCAAAGAACTTCAAACAGTTCAAAAACATATGACATACCCTAACATGCTCTGGGCCAGCATGGTGGGTTAGGGCCCATCCTCTCTCTCTCTCTCGGTGTGTGTGTCCCAGCAGTGGGAACATGAAAGGCTGATAATGAAGCTGATAAAAGTTACCTCAAGCTTTTTAAAAAACGCTTCACTATCATATATCAAAGGTCTATCCTTCTTGAGCTTCCTAGAAAGCTTAACACTTGGCAGCTTCATCCTCTTCCTTTGACCCGTAGTACCCCAAGCAGTCATCGACAGGACGATATTAGAAGCCCCTCGTTTCCTACTTCTCGGAGCGTAACTTATCACGATTTTCGTCAAGTGCATGGAGTTGCAATCGCAAGGAGAAGGCGGTATTATAGGAGGCAGTTTTAAAGGCCTGCGCTTTATCCGACGAGGTTTTATGGCTGTCAAATTATCACCAGTAACAAAGAAGCTCTTTTCTTTCCCTTTCTTGTCTTTAGCGTCTTTTCTGAATGGCAGGAGTTTCGTTTTCGATATGAGGAACGGTAACATTTTCACACAAGCACAATAATAATGATTAGTTCTGATAAGCAACTAAAAACCAGTGTTTAGACGCGAAAGTTTAAATGTTACATTTTCACAAAAATTTCAAAAGTAAAGTAACGTATCAGAATGTCTGATATCAGTTTTACGTCAGGGCGTATCGATTATTTTCCTATCAGGTGGAAAATAATGAGATTGTCACAGTCTAGTAGGGGTGTTCAAGAGGCCACGGAAAACTACTAAGTGGGGCTTTTGATAAAAACCACGCTTTTTTGTTGCGACAACAAAATAAGTGATGGTTGCAACGTCACTGAGTTTTTTTTATTTACCCGACTGAACCGAGAAATAGGAATTCCGTCTGTATGTCTGTTTGTTCGTCCGTCCTAATGTTTTATAACTTTCTGCCTTTTATAATTTTATTATTAAGATACATGCAACTAAGACTCATCTCATCATCCATCGTAGGCCACATTATCGCTTAACAACAGGCGAGTTAGCGGCCAAGCGCAAGCCTATTTTATAATAAAAAAAAATACTTTACACAATTACAGTTACCAGATAAGTGAAACTATGCACAATTACAGTTTTAGTGTCAATTTTAAAAGTATGTATAAATACATATAATTATGCATTTTGAGGTGTTTGACCTTTTCGTAAAATGATCTTGACAAAGAATGTTTCTCAATAAAGAGAAAGCCTGTGTTTCAGCAGTGGGACCATGATAGGCTGATAATGATGCTATGGTTTCCTTACTATGTTTTTCTTCACCAGCAGCTCCTTGGAATATCAGCTTCGATAGACAAAGACTATTCGTGGCAAATACAGTAGGCTGGACCCGGGCATGTCCTAAAACTGCAGCCAGAAACACCAGAGGATGGGCAGGAGCAACCTCCTATTGCACGGTGCACGCTCTGCGATCCCCAAGCCGACTGCCAAGCATGTATATTATGGCAACCACCCACCCTCCCATGACAGCAGACTATCGTTCTGTGTGGATCTGTATGGGGAGGCCTATGTTCAGCAGTGAACGTTTCCTGGCTGATGATAATGACGAAAGGTTACCTTCTTCGCTCTGACACTGACTGGCTCCCTGGGCGTCCTGGGGGCTAGTATGAGTGGGGAGGCCAACGGCGGCAGCTGTTCACACTGCCCTCGTAAGAGGCGCGCGTGCGCAGCTTCAGACAGGTTGAGGGAGGGCAGCGTGGATCGGTCGTTGGTTGGGCTCGTGTTGGGCCCAGCTGTCATGTCGGAGGTGGTGTACCCGTGGTAGTAGATCGTTTCCTGGAGGAATGGTAAACGTTTGATAATGCTACAGATAAGACGAGATCGGAGCTTGAGTCATATCATTTGTTTCATGCAAACGTAAAAATGAAAAATTTTCGTAAGTATTTTTTTTTACAATGGACTACCCGTTGTAATTTTTTTTTTTTTGAAAACTTGCTTTTAACTACAATATCACGTAGTGGGAAGCGATGGTGTTGTCGATGATGTAGCACGCTTGCTTAGGAAATACCTTTTCACTTTTTCACCGAATTCCAAAAAAGAGGAGGCTCTCCATTCAACTGTTTTTTTTTGTTACTTCAGAACTTTTGACTGGGTGAACCGATTTTGATGATTCTTTTTTTATTTGAAAGCTGGTGCTTTCCGCGTGGACTAATTGCGTGGACGATTTGGTCCAGTTCTGTCATTTTCATGAAGTCGGTTATTTATATTGATATTTATTTCTAGAACAACCCCGGATTGTAGTTGTTCGATTCGATTCGGGTCGTCTGATACAAACCTGACTGTGACTCCTTCGCAAGTCCAGCACTATGGTAGTCTTGTGGCGCGGATGGTCGGGCGTCAGGCAGCGCCGGGAGCCGCGGGACTTGCCACTCGCGAGCGTCGGCGCCGGCGTCAGCGGCCGCGAGTCGGTCTCCGCATATCTGTACATCATTTTCTTAACTGACTTCAAAGGAGGAAGTTGTCATTCAACTGTACTTTTTTTATGTTTGTTACCTCAGAACTTTTGACTGGGTGAATCTATTTTGATGATTCTCTTTTATGGATATGTCTTCGAACTTTTGAGGTTCTTGGACATATAGGTTTGCTCAAGATGTTTTCCCTCACCGTTTTTAACCGACTTCCAAAAAGAAGGAGGTTCTCAATTAGTTTTTTTTAATGTTTGTTACCTCAGAATTTTCGACTGGGTGAACCGATTTTGATGATTCTTTTTTTATTTGAAAGCGTGTGTGGTGCTTTCCGTGTGATCCCATTTCAATTTGGTCCAGTTCTGCAATTTTTAAGAAGTCGGTTTTTAATATTGATAATTATTTAGCGATGTTAATTACTAATTATATTAAAATACATACATAATTTATTTTAATATCAAATAAGTGATTGGTGTGGGTCTTCCTTTCGGTCATGTCGATCATCGCTTCAGTCATTTTGTGAAGTTAATATTGAAAAATATTTATAGCTAATTTTTGTTTATGTACTAATTTTTTTTATTATGCACAAAAAATGGGACCAACAGTTTTCTAATTCATTCTGGTCATTACAAAAAGATTTAAAGAAAAAATTGTTCTAAATATTAACTTCACAAAATGACCGAAGCACATTTTTCAAAACTAGACGCAGTCATTTTATATTAAAAAAAATACATGAAATGCAAGAGTAAGATAGCGGCGCGCCATATCTAGCCTTAAGCTGGACGCTCATTGTAGACTGAAATAGAGAATTGTGTTTCTCCATAGATCGAGTAAACCGATAAAACTTATTTTATTTTATTTTACGTGGAAAACAAACAGCTGCTAACAAACACGGTAGATATAGGATGAATAGTTACACAAAAGCCAAAAAGAAGTTTTCACTAATACAAAATAAAATAGTGTACCTAATTGCATACCAACTTAGGCCTGGATTGATAGATAAAATTTGAACAGTATCTTATTGAATAATTCCCATACAATATAAATAAAATGAGTAGGTTACCTTCTAAACATATCTTCAGTGACAATATCATGTGGCGTTCTAATCTTCTCCTTGTCTCCTCCATCTTGGATCTTTGATAGGTCTTCTAAATAGTGGCCTTTTCCATCTAATAACTAAAACATGCAATAGTATTAAAAACCGATATGATACCTTCTAAATAGGTAAAGGCATCAATATTAATACACAGGTGAGATATAAGCTGTGACCGAAACCCCTTATAGCCTGGGGCCTTACGCCCAACTCTAAACGCGGGTTCGAATAGGTGCAGTTTGCAAAATCACACGACCGCAAACAGTATCTTGGCGCGTTAAGGTTCGCGTCCGCGTGATTTTGTAAACTGCACCTATTCGGGCCCGCGTTTCGAGTTGGGCGTAAGGCTCCTGGTCTCCATAAAAATCTTTCGAATTTTACTAGTTACATCAATACTGAGACGATGCTTTGGTCGCAAATTGTCTTCACGATGAAGGTACCATGCTTATACACTGCTTTCTTGACAGATTTCATCCAAATTGGTTCAGCTGTTTAATCATAAAATAAAGATAACAAACAGATATCGTAACTAATACCTATTATAAAAGCGAAAGTAACTCTGTTCGCTTTTCACGACTACCTATAGGTAGACACACGACAGGCAGGCAGATTTCAACGAAATTTGTCAGGAAGATAGTGTACATCATGAGGTCTCTCCCTCCGAAGAAATCCGAAAAAAACTGAAAAACCACCGCGAGATTCAGGTCATGTACCTAAGTAGCGTGATTATTTTTAAAGGTATTTTTTTTTGACATTTAAAGACAATAAAGTTTCATCGTAAGTAAAAAAACAACTTTCTTCAAAATAAACCTAGGGGGGAGAGGAGGCTGAGTAGATGGAACAGGCCATCAACCATCCAACTATACAACGGACCAACCATTTTACAAACGGCCAGTCAATTCTGCAAGCTAAGTGAACGCGCAAGTGAAGTAATAAGTTAATTGAATGTGATTTTTTCTTGCCTATTTCTGCAGATAAATGTCAAAGCATCGAATTATAGGTAAGGGTAAGGGACTACAGTCAAAGCTGACCACTCGACATTCTAACATTTCTCTATAGTATTCGACAAAAAAAATACACGTTATCACCTCACTTGCGCATTCGCTTAGATTGCAGAATAGACCGACTGGTCCCACGCGTCTCACGCCAGCTCTTATTGATAGTAGACATCATTACCCAGTTATCCTTGGCTCGTTTGACGAACTCCTTAGCCTCGGTGTCAGCGGGGTGGTTGCAGAGCACGGAGCAGGCGTGTGAGAACGGGTTGTACAGCCCCGCGTAAGGGCGAAGCATGAACGGCGCGGGAGTTACTTCGCATCGGAGCTCCACGATGCTCTGGAATGATTAAGGCGATAACATCAGCCGACAGAAAACTGAGAGATTTTTACCACCCTAAGACCATTTTTCGTCAGTCACGGGCAGCTCCGCGTAGGGGTGAAGCATGAACGGCGCGGGAGTCACTTCGCATCGGAGCTCCACGATGCTCTGGAATGATTAAGGCAATAGGATCAGCCGACAGAAAACCGACAGGTTTTTGCCACCCTAAGACCATTTTCGTGAGAGTCGCGGGCATTCAGTGGATGCAGATGCCAGGCTGTTATTCAGTGTGGATATGTAAAGGGGGCTATGTTCAGCAGTGGACTTCTTCTGGCTGATGATAATGAAGACTATTTAGGTACCTGCTTCCTTCATGTATGGACTACTATCTTTATCAAATATAAAACCGTAAGCTCGTCAAATTGTATGAAAACCCAGCGTGTCGCATTTTTAACCCACGTCAAAGAGGGGAGGAGGTTCTATGTTCCACTGTACTTTGTTTTATGTATGTTCACATTGTTCACCGTTGTTTGGTAGGCCATACTTCAGAGGTCCCATATAAATTTCATCAAAATCGGTTTAGTAGTTTGGTTTATTTGGTCAAAATATTTTTTCTTTTTTTCTTTATATACCTATGGTGAATAATATAACTCAATATTCTGGGAGTAGGTATTTCAAGCGCCTACCTGTTGCCGTTATCAACATGGAGAAAAACGAGCAAAAAAATCACATTTGCTGTATGGGAGCCCCCCTTTATTATTTGTTTTATTTTAATTTAATTATTTATTTTTAAAGTGAAGAACTAACTAAATATTCTGTGAATATTTCAAGTGTCCACCTGTTGCCGTTATAAATATTGAGCAAAAAAACACGTTTTATGTATGAGAGCCCCCTTAAATATTTATTATATTCCGTTTTTTAGTATTTGTTGTTATAGCGGCAACAGAAATACATCATCTGTGAAAATTTCTACTGTCTAACTATCACGGTTCATGAGATACAGCCTGGTGACAGACGGACAGCGGAGCCTTAATAATAGGGTTCCGTTTTACCCTTTGGGTACGGAACCCTAAAAATTAAATCGGTAAATAAACATTAAAAAAAATATAGTGGAACATAGAACCGTCCTCTTTTTTGAAGTCGGGAAAAATATATGTAAATTTTAACGATTTATTTATTGAGGGTGTTCCCGTTTAAATTTAAAGAAAATATTCCTTCACCTTTTAAGGTGGAAATAAGGAAAATTAGGGGATAAATCTCGTTTATTGAACTTTCCGTTAAGTCGGTTGCTATTTTTTATATATTAATTATCTTATGATACCAGGTTCTCATAACATTTTGTGACAGAACAGCATGCCTTACGCCCAACTCTAAACGTGGCCCGAATAGGTGCAGTTTCAAATTCACGCGAACTGCGCCGCGATAGTTTCCGGTCGCGGCCCGCGTTTAGAGTTGTGCGTAGGCCCCAGGTCTTGCAGTTTTTCGCAAAAGTCCGCGAACTTTCTAAAGCAGTTTACTTTGTAAATAATTTATGAGTGAAGTAGGTAGGTCAAAGATTTACAGAGCGTGTAATGGATTTAAAATCCATATAATTTAACTATGTAGCTTACATAGTTGCATTAATTATATAAGTGTTGTATAGGTAGGCACATAGCTTCCGTAAGTAAACCCATCCTACTTATACTACGTCTTTATAGAAACGAAGATTGAAGAACTGCTGTCTCGTTTTGGCGCGTGACGAGAAGTTGTCACTTGACAGCAATTTTAAGCAAGGTTTCCAAGTACGCCCTCTAGTGTTTATGGTAGATATTATGTTAGGAATGTTTGCTTCAAGATTTATACGTAAACAAATAATGGTAATGAGCCTACCTCAATTTGCTGCAACCTCACTGCGGGCTTCTGCGAAACGCTGGCCAAAAGGCCTGTGTTGCTCGTAAGACCCATTACACCATCTTCACTTCCTTCTAATAAAGAGAAAGCAGCTTCCTTACAGTAGCTACTATTCCTTATTGTCTTCTTTTCAGGTGGCAGTAGATATTGATTCAACTATCTCCTAGTAACGAGACATAAACATGCTAACAAATTCCAGTAAAATATTAGAGAAATCTAAGATAAGTAATTTATAAACTTGGGTAAATCACTTCCGAGATCGATAAACAGAATATTAAACAAAGATTAATAACTTGACACCTTGAAATGATGGATCTCCACATAAGCTTGCAAAAAGGCGAGTTTTTATGCAAATTAAGTTCATAATGTAGGACAAACAGCTACGTGAGCGCACTTTCTATAACATTGTGGTAGTTCGAATCGAAACGTGCCTCGAAAGTAAACATTGCTGTATTTTGACTGCCTTTGATGTGTATTAATTTATAGTAATAACATCTCACATCATCAGCATATTAACGTCCACTGTTGGACAACGCCTCCCTCATAGAGAGGGGTGTTGCCATAATCCCCACGCCTGGCAGGCGGCTTGGGGATCGCAGTACGTTCACCGTGTACTATATACCTAGCAATGTCGTGAATTAACTGTGCAGTAAAATTTTAACAGGCGATTGTTCAGTCTTCACAATGCCCGAGATAAGTACCTTCTACAAAGATGTTATAACTTTATAGATTTACTAGCCGTCCGCCCCGGCTTCGCACGAGTGTAAGCTCGGCCTTCGGCCTCGCTACAAAATATAATATAGCCTATGTCACCCGGGGATAGTGTAGCTTCCCAACAGTGAAAGAATTTTTCAAATCGGTTCAGTAGTTTCGGAGCCTATTCATTACAAACATACAAAAATAGGTACAAATCTTTCCTCTTTATAATATTAGTGTAGATGAGCTTGTCTTCAAATAAAAAATTAAAGTTGAATTTTTCACATATATTATTCAAAAAAAATTACACAAAAGCACTAATACATCCATTTAACCTTATTGTCTAAATAAATGAAGTTATTAAATAAACACTCAACCTCTTAATCGATATATAATTTTTCTCTAAAAATAATACGCATTTTCTGATTCAATAAAATATGAGAAACTATGGCGTTACCAACAGAAACCTATAAAAAGCGATGTACTGGAACTGGGTTACTCTACACGAATAAATCTATTACAAAACAATACTAACAGAATCCCTAATATTTTATAGAAATATATTACAGTAGGTAGTGGTGCATTATAGTACTGAATGTGTACATTGGGAGAGATATAATACTCTTACATTTACAATAAATTACTCTTTATTACAGAAATAGGTACTTAGAGTAGAACCATTTTGTAGACTAAATACTTACATTGGTTATTTCTAAGGTTTGTAAACCTTTTAAAAAATCTATAACATTATTTACTTGTCTCCAAACATTTGGATACATTTCTATGAACTGTTGTTTCTTGTTAACAACCAGCAAGTTATTTCTTGATTCAATGATTATTTACCAAACGTTTTTCTTTATAATTATTTGTCATATCTATAATTGTGTGCTGTGACGAAAATCTTTAGCAACATTCTAAGTCCTTGCACACGATGTTGTACACGGTTACGCAGAAAGGGTACACTAAGCAAAAAGGAGGTCATTATAATCATCAATATGAACACATTTTACTATGGGGCTGACCATAAAATCGCGATTTAAAAAATCAGCTGTTCCATACATTTTGTTGAGTATGATTGTCGTTTTTCTTTTCGCAAATTCAGGGTCGGCTCGTAATAAAAGTTGTTCATAGAGATTATGACCTTCTTTCCGCTTAGTACACCGTTTCTGCGTGACCCTGTATATATAAATATATATAATTATTAAGTAGAGCATAATTACTTTACAATTGTAGAGATTCTAATTAGAAATCTCTTAAATCTCAAAAAATAAATAGGTACATTTGTATAAATTTCTGTTATGGCTGCTGTATAATACAGAAAAATGCAAGAGAAATAGAGAAAAAAAAAACATTTACGAGGTAGAAGAAATGTTTGGAATAATAAAATAAGATGCAGAACGGCACTTTCCATCAAGACGGCAGATAAACAATAGCAAATAGAAACTGACGTGGTTTTCACACATTTTATTTATATTACACGGGAATTACTCACGTAAGATTAAGCCGGCTACCCCGTTTATAGTTTCAACTGCATTCCTTGAAAAAGACCGCCGAATGCAGTTGAAACTATAGTCGGAGTAACCGGCTTAATCTTACGTGAGTAACTCCCGTGTAATATAAAAGTAGCAAATAGCATATAAATTCGCAATGACTTCAATGCTAGAAACCGTTGCAAAAGTAAAAGATAGTTTATTGCCGATTTAACAGCCCGCGTAAAACTTTCGTGACACATTATCGGCCTTTGCGAATCTCACAGCGTCAGTGCATAAAGTATTTTCGCTCATCACATAAAACGCGTTACAGCCACCAAGCGTATTATTAGCAACCATAACAGAGAACGATTCACATAAAACAACGTACGCAACTGTACAAAATTGCATTCAATAACATGTATAGCTCTCTGTGTTATCATCTCTTATTGAACCAAGTTCGGAAACCCCTCATTAAAATAATTATTAGTAAATTATTGCATTCAATATCAATAAAGCCAACATATCAATTAGATACGTTTTCTCACGGCAAAACCTCCTTGTAACTGATATGTGAGTGATAATTAGCTTTATAAATGAACATTACGCTGTCAAAGTTAAATGCCACTTGTGCCACACTTGACGTGTCCACGTCTCAAGCCAGACCTTTAGATTTTATTTTACATTCAATTAAAAGATCCCCTTCAGGTAAGAATAGAGCGAGTCCCAACAGGGCAGTTCATAAAAGGCAAGTCGATTAGAAAGGCAAATTCTACTCTGTCCTATACTTAAAATTAGTTATTATAATATTCATATAAATTATTATTTCATGAACATAAAAAAGTAATGTATGTAATTTACATTGAACGTAATTACTGTGGTCCATTCGCATGAACGGTGACCGCGTAACTAGCACCCTTTGCAATTACCTCTTTTGTGTACCTCCAGCGCTACTGGTCGGGTCTACCGACTGCCACTGATCCCTATTATTTGCAAGCGTTCCACGGAAACATTACAAAAATTTAATAGTCATTTACATTATAAACGACTATTCAATTTCTGTAATGGCTCTGATATTTTCAATACTTTTATGATCACTTCAGTCAACAGAACGTCGGTAGAAACTGACCAATCGAGACCGTAATAAAAATAATTTCATCTAAACGCGACATTTAAAAAATATGTCTTATTCATCAACCACAAAAGAATAATTATGACTAGTAGTTAAATAATAGATTTGAGCATGGATAATAAGCGTCCTACAAGACCATGCGACTATAAAAATATTATAAACTTAAATACTTTACTTCTCTATCATAAATATAAATTACATAATACAGCACAGTCGTCACACATAGAAAATAAGTCCGTCAGAGTCTGATGAGGTCGCGCGAATCGAACACTTCACTGTAACAACACACAAAACAAGTTTCAAACTCACTCGGCGGCGCCGTCGTCGCGCAGCGGAGCAGGCGGCACGGCGGGCGCGGGGGGCAGGCACTAGGGGCGGGCAGCGCGCGCGGCCTCCTCGAGGGCGCGCACCTTGAGCTCGCGCTCGCGCTGCTGGCGCATCAGCTCCTCGTGGTGCGCGGGGTGCAGGAATCCTCGCTCGCGCTCCAACAGCAACTGGCGGTGCAGCTGCTCGCTGGCGGCCGCCTGGTGGGCCAGCTGCTCCGCGTACGGCCGCCCCAGCAGGTCGGGGTGCGGCAGCCCCCGGTAGGGGCCCAGCGCCAGCGCCTCCTGCTGCGCGTGCGCTGCCGCCGCTGCCTGCTGTCCTGGGTGCAGGTGCAGGTGCGTGTGTGAGTGCGCGTGCGTGTGTGCGTGCGTATGCGCGTGGTACTCGGGGCTGATGCCGGCCATCTGCAGCCGCACCATGGGGTCGGCGGCCAGCGCCAGGCGCTCGGCAGCCTCTAGCTGCGCAGCCGCGACTCCGGGATGCGTGTGGTGGGGGTGGTGCGGCCCGGCGCCGCTTACCGGAACACTGACTTGGCCGGCGCCCTGCCCCGCGGGGGGGATGCCGAGCCGCTCGAGTCGCTCTCGTTCCAGCTGCGAGAGCGCGGGCCCGTGCCCCGGTGGGTACAGCCCGAACTGTACAGGGATCGCACCTTGTGGGGGCGGCGGCGGCATGCCGTACCGCCGGTGCATCTCCAGCCAGTGCGGGTCGAGCGCGCGCGGGCCCACATTGTTCTTGAGCAGCTCCTCCTTTAGCCGGTCGTTGAGTTCGCGCTCGCGCAGCTCCCGGATCTCGCGGTCGCGCTTCTCGCGCTCTAGATGCTCGAGTTCGAGTCGCTCGCGCGCGCCTGCCGCACCGTACATGGAGCTGAGCTGGTACTGCAGCATGGGGTCCATGCAGTGGCGCGGCAGGTTGCCAGGGCTGAAGCCGGCGTGCGGCCGCGCGTACTCGGACAGTGTGCGCAACGCGGGTGTGTCCGGGTATCCGGGGGGCCGCTGGAACCTGTCGTACGGGGACGTTATCGTCTCTATGGCGCCCCGTGACGGAGGTTTTGTGTCCGGTTTTTCCGGCGTCGCAATCTTTCTATGCGCCTGTTGCGCAATCTTCTCCCTCTCTTCCCTGTCTCGTTCGGCTTGCTTCCTGAGGCGCTCCTCCCGTTTCCGCGCGAGCTTAGATTCTGGCACTGGTTTGAAGATCAGATCCGTCCGCGTACACGAGTTGTAGTCGCCGCGGTTCCAGTGTCGGAGGAAAATGGCCGACTGTGATCTGTGACACTCCGTGTCTTCTATCTTGGGCTCAGGGCTCGGGCCATGCGAGACGTGCGCTGGGCTCGGGATCTCTTCCTCCTCTGGCTGAGACTGGGTCTCGAGTTTCAGTTCCGGGTTTTCGTCGGGTATTGTTCGAGGAGGCCCTCGTAAATGTGGGTGTTGAGATATGTGATGCGGCGATCCGGGTCTTGGATGTTGTAAACCTGCGGCAGCCTGGGCATGTAATCTCAAACTCTCGATAGAACTGGGTCCAGGCGGAGGCAGGCCGAGACCCATAGGATGTCCCATAGACGGTGGCTGTATCATCAAATGGCTTGGATTGCCAGGGAGCATTTTCTGGTGATGTCGGAGCAGCATAGAATCTGCCGGCGATAACCTCTCCGGATGGTGAGCGAGGTGATGCGTGTGATGGTGCGTATGGTTGTGATTGTTCATCATATTCAGGTTCGATGATGAGCTCGTGGTCTGTGATACACTGGCAGACAGGTGATGCGGAGAATTTGAGTGAGAATTGCTCTTCTGTTGTGTATTGATTTTGTGTTGTATAGATTGTGATGAACTACTTGACGTAGAATGTGAGATCGACAGTGTATGATTGGTACCACCGCCTGCATGGTTTGGTTGCTTCTCTGTGCTTGTATGAATCGAACTGTGATGACTTGTCGAATGGTGTTGGGTCATAGTAGTTTCATGAAGTTGGTGCCTTTCAGTACTCGCGTTTGAATTTCTAGGATCATCATTGGCCTCGGATATCTCTCTTAAAGATCTCGTGGTGACAGAAGAGCTTGTGCTGTGGCTGTGATGCGCGCTGAGCATCGTTGTAGATTCAATCGTCGCCGGTTTAACTGGTTCATGCCTTCCTGGCGTGCTTACTGATGGATGCATGGGCGGTATCGGGTGCGGTTGAGGAGGCAGCCCATAGGGGCCATATGGGTAGGGTATAGAGTAGCCCGGATGTGGATGGGGGTAATAGGGATGCATTGCATGCGCCGCCGCCGCTGCAGACAGTTGGAAGATCGACGGATGATGTAGCAGAGGATGGTGCGGGTGGTGGAGAGGAGATGCAAATGGATGGGGATGCGGGGGACCCTGCTGTCCAGAGTGCATTATAGGTCCTGGCATAGTCGACGGAATAGATAGAGGTGTTGGATTCATTAGATTCAGGGCTGAATGTGACACTGGGGTGTTAGGTTGCACTGGTGAAGCTGATATGTGTCTGGATTGAGATGGACTGGTTAAATGTCTTTGGAATGGCGACGTAGTGGATGACGGATGCGGTCCATGCCCTGGAGTCCCATTGAGACCGGGTTGGCTTTTGATTGGTGTGGGAGTATGAGGGCTTTTAACCGGAGGTGCTGCTATTAAATCTGGTCCACTGCCTTGATTTGACGTAGCTGGTGTAATGTGAGGCTGATGTAAGAAATCTGGTTCCTTTTTTATGCTCTCGATTCTTGGTCCCAAGAAAGCACTGGGCGCATTGTTGGTTTCATTTGTGGGTTGACTCGGAGGTCTGCTGCTGTTCTCTACACTAGATATAGATTCTCTGTCTCTTTCAGTAGTTAAATGCTGTGCAATGGCACTTCCAATAGGATATCCAGGCACTTTGACTTCTTTCAATGATTGCAATGGGTCTGCTTGAGTGGAAAGATTTGCCGGCATATTATCAGGAACTTCCTGTTTGATTTTCAAATCTTGTGGCATTAATGGATCATTCTGGCCAGATGAAGGAGGAATGTTAGTGCTAGCCAAACTATGACTTGGAGGTACTTGTTGCATCAGAGGTGGCATAGAACCGGGTTTATCTAGACCTGGATGACTAGGATGACCGGGATGGCCAGGGTGTCCAGGATGCCCATACAATGATGTTGGCATGAAGCCGTAAGGCCCGATGCTTGGTCCTCCTCCTACAGATATTAAAGGTCCAGGAGGTAGCAAGCCTGCTATTGGTGGAGGAGGCATGTTGTGTCCCGATACAGGTATGGGAGGTTCTGAGGGTCTCATTCCCAGATTTTCTGGTCGCACTGGATGAGGGAACACTGGAGGCCTTATGCCACTACTGGAGGTATCAAGTTTTGGTACAGGCTGTGTTTTCAAATCTGTTGGCTGCTTGTCTTCACCTTCAGGTTCTTTGTCCTGGGCATGTGCTGGGGAAATAGGCTCTGTATTTGCTGTTGTGGGGTGTTCCATAGGAGGTGGTGATGACCCTCGGGTGTTATTTGGCGAAGGACTTATTCTCTGCATTGAATCAAGACGAGTTGCATTTGGAGAGTCTACTTTACTGCCTGTTGAAATGGTTGCAGTGAAGATCTCTTGTGTATTTTGATTCTTCATTTCACTAGCTTCATCTCTAGGTTCTAATTTTATCACTGTCTTTAACGGATTTAAGTGTGGATTGTGTTTGTTAGGGTCACCACCAAAGTTCATATTAGGAGAATACCCAAATGGAGGTATGCCACCTGAAAAATCTTTTGCACTTCTTATAAACGGACTGTCTTTTGAAATATTCAGGGGGCTGAAAATGTTGTTTGGAACCCCTTCGATTTTAATATTATGACTAAGTTTTGGATTATAAATGTGACTGTCTTTCATGAAGAAGTTTGGGGTCTCCAAATTGAGCGGTTTATTAGGTTGATTCATAGGATGACCAGGGAAGTTGTGAGAGAGTGGATCTTTAGGATAATCTTCTTTTTGCAAGTTATGAGGTTGTTCATCCATGTCAATTTCTTCTTTTATTTTTATTTTCTCAATAGGTTCTGTACACATTGGAGTAACTTTTGGTATGATAAGCTCAGTTTTTGGAAATATGGTATTCTGTACAGTAAGAGGTCTTGGTTCAATATTTTCAAGATTTTTAGGAGCATTGGTATCAGTTTTCAAGTCTAAAGCAGCCCTGTCATCTTTTTCAACGGCTGGTTTGAAAACTGGAGGAAGGGGCTCTTTCTCTGTCTTTATCGTTTCAGGGAGTTCCACTTTAGGTGTAATCTCCATTGGTTTTGGAGCTTGTTCTGTAGGTTCTGGCTCTTTAGGTTGTTCTGTGTTCTCTTTATCAGCTTTATTGAAACTAAAGTCACAAGCTTCAGCCTCTGGCGGTGTCTCAGTTTCATCCATTGCAGGAAAACTGTCATTTGTGAGACTCTCAGAGGGACTCTCTGGTGGGTCTTCTCTTTTCTTCTTTATTTGTACATCACCATCCATAATTCCTTCAACTTTGGAATCATCGGGAAGACGTTTCTTCACTTTAGAAACATCAACTTTTGTGCCATTGGTACTACTTGGTACTACTTTCTTTTTGGCATCTTTGCTTACAGGTGAGGACAATACTTTTTCAGCTACTATATTATTATTAGTACTTTGTACAATAGGTTTGCTGGGTTTGGTCTTAGATTTCGAGTCATTATCACTTTCATCTTGTGTCTTTTTGATAGGTGTAGTTTGTTCTTTTGACTTATTTCTGGTTCTCATTCTGCTTGGTGAATCTTCTGGATTGTCAGGTGATCTACTGTTATCTACTTTAGCCATATCACCTGCATCTCTGGAATCACTGTCTTCCTCTGAATTTTCATCTTCTGTGACAGAACTCATCTCTCCTGCTTCTTTGGGATTAGGCGAGGGCCTCGATCCATTAGTGTCTGGTACAGCAGGGATCGCCTCAGGGGTCTGTTCTTTGGGAGTGCCCGCACGAGAATTTCTTGTATTTCTCACACGCCTCAATGAAGTTTGACGTCTTCTTCTATGAGGTCTATTACTACTAGCACCTGGTGTCTTTTTCCACAGATAGTAAAACTCAACTAACTCTGCCGTGTCTTTATGAGGTAAAAGGTCTTTGCGTATTTTGAAAAAATTCTTACCAAACTGGCGGATACCTTTGACGAATCTTTTAGTTTCTTCCTCGGACCACTTTTTCTCGATTCCTTTTGGGACTGGGCACTTGACGAGAGCTTGTAGAGCTCGGCCGGGGTCATAGCCTGAGTCGTGGAGGACGTCGAGTGCGTTGATAGTGGTGTCGTCGCGACTGGCGGCCACGCAGCCGTCATCAGGCGACCCACCGTCACACATGCCAGCGAACGCAGCCATAGAGCGCGCCGCACGCAAGTACATAACCAGATCTCGGTCTGTGGCCTGCGCCGGCAGCCACCGCAGCTCCTCCCCACCAGGACAAGACTCGTCAGTTCCGAGAGGACCGTTCACTCGCATATCAGGCAGGCACGCATAGATATCTTTATCCTTCACCGGTTGATTAGGGGTGCCCACTTGAACTTCCCCCTGATTCTGGGCCATGGTTCGCGTCCAATGGGCTATTTACACTGGACACTTTTACGTCCTTCACTTAACACTCTCACTGTAATTCTTCACATTATTGTTCGGTTATTGCCTAATGTAAACACATCAGAAACCCATTTTAGATGTATAATTGATGGTCCGTAAAGCTGTAAGTATGCCAATATACATAATTATTACTTCTAATGGCTACCATTACACGATGCATTGTGCTTCATTTTATGAAATTGTATGGTACACACTGTCTGTAATGTATTGAGTCACTAACATTCGCAGTGGAAACGAGTCTTTTGTGTCAATAAATAAGCAAATTATACTGATATTTTAGTAAAATGCTATCTACATGCTCCCTTTTGTTTAGCTTCACCTTTCTTTAGAACTTTCATAGATAATTTTTGTTTCTACAAAATGGCAGCCACGAAATAATATTTTTTAATTCGCTCCAGTTTACGCATAAAATAAGAAAAGTAGATCTTAATAATTTTTGGGATGCCATTATTATGCTGTAGTCAAACTTTTTTTCTCATACACTCCACTAGTGGAGATTTCATTTTATTAAGAAGTGACTATGATAAATGATAATTTAGGGATTACGGGCATTTTTCTGTTTTACCAAAATTCTCACTGGTGGGATGATTTTTGTGCAGAATATGAAAATTAGTCCTAAAATCTTAGTTAACTACCAACAAGCTAATGATAATGTAAGGACTCTCTGGTCGCAAAAGTTTTCTGTAGATCTAGTAGTAGTACCAGGTAGTAGTTTTTATGTTTCAGCTATATAAGAAGAAAAAATGCGGATCCCCTCAACTTTTATTTAGTGTATCTGAACAATAATATTCGTAAGTCAGATATATTATAGTTCATGTTCGCTCTCACCTCATGATAATTTTGACGCTCCTTCTTCAAAAAGGGGAGAATGGAATGAAACTTGTCGTCATCATGTAAAATTCACATTTCATCAACAAGTTTGAAAGAATGGAACGTTTTAGAACTAAAGTTGTGTTTTGATTGTGGTGGAGTGTCTATGGTTTCACAGATAATAAAAATAAAAAACATTTTAAAGTGTTGTCAGCACATAGGTTTATCTTCGAAAATGGTAGTATCACCCAAGAGCTTCGATAAGAACATAATATAAGCGTCCACATAATAAGACATATTATATTATGCTTTGAATCCACGCCAACAGCGCTAATAATAACCAACAAGACACAAAGATTTCCTTTTTTTATGGCCTAAATTTCAAGGTAAATAATAAAAATAACGTTTTTTTTTTAAATAATAATATTTTGTCAAGAGTGTTTTGTGTGTAGGCTTTAAATGTATAAAAATGGTAGATTTACTTCCTTTAAATACTGGCCATACGGCGTAGGAAATACTGGTGACATTGACTTTGAATTTCAGTTAAATTAGCGACAGCGAGTCTTGTTTATAGTTGGTTTATAGGGTATATCTCTTCTCTTCTCTTTGAGTAACGTAAATGGCTTTGATTTGATTCTTAAATCAAAGAGTAGTCTTAAATTCTTTTGGTCGAGGGAGTCAGCTTAAACGAAAACTAATGAATCAACTAAATGAAGACACATTTGCAGCCGTAAAAAAAGGAAGCTTGTGGGTAACACGAAAATAGATACGCTCGAGCCGCCTGAAATATAATATACGTACGGTGGCCCAGCCCCAACGAACCGACGATGTCTTCAGATGATTCTGAAGATGAGCCTTTGTCCGTCTTGGCAGCGCTAAAAAAACGAGACGTATCAGGGCTTGAAATACTCCCAATATTCGATACCGACAGCTCATCAGCGAAACTTGGTATAAAAAAAGAATGTGATGTGTCGATAACACTTCAGAAGGTTCAAAATGAACTGCTGCCGGTTGTTGAAAGGCCGACAGACGTGTGGTTATATTTAACAGATTTCAATGTGACCGGGCCGTATACCTGCCTCCTGTGTCCAGAGTGGTTCATAAATAGGAATAGGATTGTGATACATTATGTGATAGATCACAAGAAGGATTATTGTGGAATTTGCAGGTCAGTTAGTGTACCTACTTTGTTTTTTCATGTACCCACCTGTATTAGCTAGCTGTTTGAATGTTTGGTAGGAAAAATATACAATGAATGATGTTTTTTCTAGAATATTTATTAGATATCCAATAATAAGGCAGGTGCTGTTTCTCATCCGATAGATCTGTTCTCCTATCCACAAGTTGTTTGCTAAATAGCCTAGTTTTTTTATCCTGTACTGTATAATAGTTTCATATTCCTTTTTATACATATTCCATAATTGCAAGCAATGGTGGCCAGGCGGTAACATGTGCTCTTCACTATCTGACGGCTTGATCCTCGGCTAGGACCAATTTATTTAGGACATAATTATATTTCATTTTGATGCCATCTCTCAACAACGGTGAAGGAAAACATCATGAGAAAACCGGTATGTCTAAAAACCTCGACAGTTTAAACACATATGACATTCCCCAACATTACACTAGACTAGCATGGTGGATTGGGGCCTATCCACTCTCTCTAAGAGAAGGTCTATATCCCAGGCATCAATGATAGGCTGATAATGATAACGATTAATTGCAATAATACAAATTTTTAAATTGCAGATACTTAGTACCAAACAGAGAAGCTTGGAGTAAGCACAAAAAATTCCACACGCCATGGCAATGCTCACAATGTGACGAAAACTTTGTAAAGCAGTCAGAGCTGCGTAAACATTTCAGTGAGGCTCACAATCTTGTTCACTGTCGCTTCTGCTACCTGCGTCTGCCTGACGATGATCACTATCAGAGACATTTGTTTCAAAAACATTGCATCACAAAAATATCCAGTATACACGAAGAGTGTCTATGGGATTTTGAATGTAAAGGCGATCAAAAATTCTTATGCTTACTGTGTTCAAAGTCAATCAATGTGGGTCGGCAGTTTTCTGACCACTTCATGTCGTATCATCACTTCACTCTGAAATGCTTCATGTTCTTTGTTGCTGGTATTGATTTACCGTTTAAGGTCAAAGGTGTCGATTTGACACCTGAATTTGTCAACACACAGCTAAAAGCTTACAGCACTTTTGGTTACGTTGACTTTATAAAAAGCCTGAAATTCAAAGAAGAATCTGTGACAGTTACTGAAGAAACTCCAATAACAGTTGATTGTGAACCGGAAATGAAAGAGCTTGGTGAAAATTATGAAGACAGTGAAGAATTGAAGCTAAGTGAGGAAATAAGAGGCTACAGAGGAGTTTACGATTTTGATGTTACACTTTTAGAAGTCATTACAACACAGAAATGCTATTTCGACTATGTAAACGCAACTCTAAATGGAATAAATTCTAATACAGTGCCACTGTCATCAGAAATAACATATACAAATGCCATTGTTGAATCCAAACCTATTAGCTGCTGTCTCTGTACAGAAGTTTTTATGAAAAAAAATGCTTTAGAGAGCCACTTTACTAAAGCACATGGTGCAAAAGCCTTACCGATATACTGGTGCAGAGTTTGTGCCGCTGTGTTTGACAGTTTTAATGAATTAGAGACACATTCCATGCAGGAGTTGGGTGAATTTGAAGGTCTGTGGATCTGTCAGTTTTGTGACAAGGAATTTGATGGCCGAGAGGACACAAGAAAACACTTGACACAGCACTGGGACGAGATAGAATATGACAACTGCTTCAGTCCGCATTTAGGTTTCAAATGCAAGTTCTGTCCAGTACTGTTTTGGAATGAAACTGACCGAGAGTCTCATCATGTCAGAGTGCACTTTCAAACATATAAAAGTGACTTCTATAACTGTACACTTTGTGGTGAAGTTTTCGGGGACAAGGTATATTTACATGATGCTAATTGCATTGATTAATTCTCAGTTCAGTCACCCAAGGCACATTAGCCTTAGTACAATTGTCGTTTGTGTTTAAATGTCCATTATTCATATATTTTTCCGCTTTACTGTTTAATGCAAAAACTGTAAATATGGGAAACTTACTAAATTTTTACGCGCACTAAGAAACTTGCCACACCACCAACACACCATGTGGACTACCACATAAAAAATAAAAGCGCGACAAGGTCGTCTGCCAGAATGGGTGTTCCCCGATAGTTACAATCTGGGTGTCTTCAAGTCAAGAGTGAATCGGTTTTATCTAGGCAAGCGTGATTTATCGTAGACCGCATCATCGTTTAACATCAGGCGAGTTGGCGGCCACGCTCAAGCCTATATTATAATAAAAAATTAAAATAAAAAGAGTTCGGCTGCAGACATCAAGCCTGTCCACCTTATTATGTCTCCATTGTATGTCTGATCTGAAGATTAAATTAATATTTCTTGAGTTACTTGCTTGCTTGTCATGTATGCTGTGGTGAGCCCTTGGCTATAATCTTAAGGCTGTCTGTAGGCCTCTGTCATTGTATTTGCCTCTGTTAAAACTAAGTTATGTCCTACAGGTCTTTTTTGTTCATCACTATTTTGAGAAACATGACAGTGAGACTCCATATCTTCTGAAATGCACTATGTGCTCCGCTGTGCTCAAAAATGTAAAAGGAATGAGAAGCCACTTTGACAATCTTCACAGAGGTGCCAAAAGATTATATTGCTGCATGGATGAATGCAAGTTCAGACCTTTTAGTCAGAGGAAATCTTTCCTAATACATTTAAAGGTGAGCTAAACATCTAATAATGGAAAAGACAATAGGCTAGATCAGTGTTTTAATTTTTTTTGGGTTGCGATCCCACCTGGGTTCGCGGGGTCGCGAAGCCTCGGTTAAAGAAAAAAAAAAAAAAAAAGTTAAAAAAATATTATTACGAAGAAAAATTAATTTACGAGTAATTATAAAAATAAAAAAGGTTGTATGTACTTGATATTTGTAATATAATAAAATACAGATACAGAAACAAAATGATTATCTGATCAAAAATAAGCAACTTATAAGCTTTTTAATATCATGCTAGACAGAGAGCGCGAAACAGCAAATTATGACGTCACGTCTCTTTACACCATATAAATTCTATTCTGACAAGTATGGCGCACAGAGGCGTGACGTCATAATTTGTTTTGTGGGAAAGGAACAGAGTTTTCTCTACCAAAAACTTTAAACGAAAGCTAAACAAAGCTATTGGTTTCAATGACATAAACATTAGGCATCTCTACCCTATTGTTACTATGACCATTATGTTTTATACGCTTCCTCAAAATCGGTCTTTACCAGCCTACTGGGGCCTTATGGCTTCCTGTTTTAAGTGATATTATATTTAGGTGATGAGAAAAATTGCGCCACCGCTAACTGTATCTTAACGCTCCTTATATTTTATCCCACTTCTGATAATATAAATGGTACCTACCAAATAAAAAAGGTGCATGTTACCAATAAATTGAGCTATTATCATTAAAAAATCGGCAAGTGCGAGTCGGGCTCGCGCACTGAGGGTACCGTACCACCACAAAATATAAAAAGTAGTGCCAAAAAGATAACATCATGCACAGGCCCATCAAAGTACCGACCGTGACCGACGTTGCTTAACTTGGTGGTGAGCAGAAGTTTTGTCGCAAACTCGCATTTGGCCGTTATTTATTGTTTTACTTTAGAGTGTGTACTATAATCATGCCAAGTTTGACGCTTGTATGTATTAATTACCAAATACGTACAAACATATGTTTTGGAAAACACAGTATTGGATTGCAAATTTTCCACTATTTTTCAAACTTCCATATGAAAATGTCAATATTTCTTTCAGTCATTCCACGACCCAATATATTCGAATACTCGCTCAGTAAACTGCGAAATATGCGGCTTAGAGTTCAGCAACGCTCAAGCACGCTTCTTGCATGTTAGAAGAGTTCATGGGCCGGGCAGATACAACTGCACTTTGTGTGATGAGGTGCTCCACACTAGCGATGAAAGGTGGGTGTGACACATAGGTAAATCGGTGAGTGAGGTTGTCCAGAAAGGCTGTACAACATCAAAATAACTATACAGTAATAAAAGACAGATATTAGACAAGCGATTTATATTGCAGCATTTTTTTAATGCCATAGGTGGCAAATAAGCAGGCGGGCCTGATGGTAAGTTGTCACCGTCGCCTATGGATACCTGCAACACCAGGGGCATCACAGATACGTTGCCGATCCTTAAAGACTTAACAGCCCTTTTGAAGAACTCTATATTAAAGCTACTCGGAAATGCCGCAGGAGCCGCTCATTCCACAAATTGCAGGTGTGAGGCAAAATGGAACTCGAAAATCGGAGTGTGCGATTTCCACCGATCTATGATACGAGTATGTGCATGAACTTTCAGACGGTGGCGGCTGATGCGATGAAAAAACCGCGATGCTGGCATCAGAACATTATTAAAACATTAGTTAAACTTATCATGCTTTGGAAAATACCAATGGGACATAATAGGTTTGAGCAAGGTCCGAAAAAATATTTAAAAAATAGAAGACCATGGCGAATACATTTTCTTCGATGCCATGGTTTCGATTTGGATTTCGATGTGGGCTGCCCATTGCCACTTCAACTTACAAATTTTAATAGCTATGTCGGTGACTCTGGTTCTTTGGCGAAAATTTTGCCTTTTTAAAGTTAAGACGAAATCGCAAATTCACCGGGAATCCTGTTTATAGAACGTTTTTTTGTTTGTTTTTTATTCTGTAATAGGCCTGCGTTTGACCGCCAACTCGCCTGATCTTAAGCGATGATGCGGCCTACGATGGAGCACGCTTGCCCAGAAGAAACCGATTCACTCGTGATTTGAAGACGCCCAGATTGTAACTAACGCAAACTTCTCATTGCGTCAGTTCAAAATTATTATTTTTGATACATTTTTTTTTTCTGGGACATTATTGCACAGTTATTTTAATTGATATGTTCCAGGAAGATCCACTACCTCATCCGTCATCCGGGACGTTCTCAATACAAATGCAACGCATGCGATAAGTCGTTCCAATACAAATCTTCGTTGTACATGCATAAACAGGAGCATTCACCGAATAAGAAGGATTTTAGTTGCGAGTATTGTGGGAAAACTTTTTTGGTGAGTACTTGCCCTACCTAGCCAACAACAGTCCGCTGCGTCGTGGCTGCATGAAGATGACCGAAACTGATGGGCTACCACAACCTCAAAAACATTCTTATAATTCAATTTTGTCATGCTCTCTCATTAGCCGACAGAGCGAGACAAAGCTCAATGTAAGAATGTTTTTGAGATTTGAGGTTGTGGTAGCCTCCACTGTAGAGCATGCATTGTGAAGCCACAGAAAAAAATAGCTCGCTACCGCTCGGCCATCATCTCTCCTTACAGATCACACTTGTAACATACACACACACACACACACTCACACACACATTTTCTCTCACACACACAAACACACACACTCCCTCACACACTCTCACACACACACACTTGTACACTGTCGACAAACACTTGTTTTAAGTTTTTTAAACTAAAATGTTTCAGAAAAAAGATTCGTACCGCGAGCACATAATGATTCACGAAGCACCTCGGCACGCCTGCTCCTACTGTCCCATGCGGTTCGTACAACGCTCCAACATGCTACGTCATGAACGGAGGCACACTGGGGAACGACCCTATGCCTGCCAATACTGCCCTAGAACGTTTTCAGACAAGGGAGCTTGCAATTCACATTCGAGGTAAGCTAAAATGCACATTCATTAAATATATTTATGCCCCAATAGGCATGTGGCCTAATGTTAAATTTATTACAAATAACAAATAAATTGAATTGGCTGATTAATCTCAGAGATATGAGCATTTAAAGTTTTAGGTGGGGTTTGAGAGGGGATGCTTCATCCCTTTCTCGCAAAGTGTGTGTTAGTATAGCATTTGTATGCCGCGCCTGAGGCTTGACGTCATAGCTTAGTATAGTGCGCTCTCTGTCTAGCATGAAATTATAATGTTGATAAATAATTAAAATTTTGTTTTCGTTGATAGGCTCTATTGATGATCTGCTTTTTTATGAGGTACCTAATACAAAAATATTAGTCATATTGCATATTAACGGTACACGGTTTTACTCTACAGGAACCGTTAATCTTTTCGGGACAAAGTACCTTAAGTTAATCCAGAGTATGAGCTACCTTCACCCCAAATTTCATTCTAATCTGCAGTTATATGATTATTTACGGAATAATTACCGTGGTAAGGTTGTGGAAGGAGCTCCCGATATTTCGGCACAGTTACATGTCTTCTCGTGAACAAGGTGCATGTAACTGCGCCGAAATATCGGGAGATCCTTCCACAATCTTACCACGGTAAATATCCCGTAAATAATCATATAACTGTAGTGAACAACCGTGATAGTTTAAAACAGTGTCATTCTAATCTGTTCAACTGTTACAAAGTTGTGTGAGGACAACCATATAGTGCCCTATATCAGTCCTCATGATGCACACAAATTCTCATTAAGATCGGCCTAGTAGTCGAGAGAAGCAAACAAACACAGCCTTCTTTCTCAGTCCTAGTAAGATAAATATTTTTTCCTCATCCCCGACGACTGACAAGACCTTGACTCAGAAAAGAATGGACAGCGTAAAAACTAAATTTAAAAACAAAAAGGTATTTTCAACTGAATTCCAAAAAGAAGGAGGTTCTCAATTCGACTTCGATTAAAAAAAAAAAAATTGTTACCTCAGAACTTTCGACGGGGTAAACTGATTTTGATGATTCTTTTTTTTATTTGAAAGCTGGTGATTCCCTTGTGGTCCCATTTCAATTTGGTTCCAGTTCTGACCAGTCCTGGATTTGTCAATAGGCCGCGGCCTAGGGGCGGCAGCGTCCTAGGGGCGGCAGATTTTAGAGGAAGCTCAAAAATTCTCATTTTAGAAAGGTACATGGGGCGGCGGAAATAAAGTGGCCTACACTAGTAAAAATATAAATCCGGCACTGGTTCTGACATTTTTATGAAGTCTGTTTTTTATATTGATTATACAAGCTTTTATTTTTAGTAAGGTAAAATTTTGGATGTTTCTGAAGATATTTATTTGTTTACAGGACACATTTAAAAACTACTTCGTTCGCGTGCGTTTACTGCGGACAGACGTTCGTACAGAAATCCAAGCTTACCTACCACATTCGCAAACACACCGGAGAAAGTAAGAAGACTTAAATCAAGAACAATGACCCATATATTTCTATAAAATAAAGCTCAATGTCAAATGTTTTTGTTACAGATTTGGAGACATGTTCTGTCTGCTCGAAGATGTTTACAAGTGCGTGCTCGTTGCGAGAACACATGAGAATACATCAAAGGACGAAGTTGAAAAAGACAGTCAAATGTCCTCTGTGCAGTGAGTCTTTCTCCAACTACCTTCATTTCTTAGAATTTGGCCTAAACTGTATGACCACATACAGCAATCACAAAATGCATAAGCAAAGCAAAGCTTGTACTATGCTGCCAAAGACTGATATACGTACATACTTATTTTTAATTACATAATTAAATATATATTAACACCCAGGTACAGAACAAACAAAAATGTTCAATCACATGTATGTTCATCACATGAATATTTGTCCTAGATTCGGGTTGCCATCTCTAAAATTTGGCAACCAGGACAAGACGCGTGAAAACCCCGGATTTTAGAGCCTAGATCCCGGACATGTTAACAGGTTTTTTTTTAAACATAGTGTAAAAATCGCGGTGCGTATGTAGCGGGCGGCCCAAGACTTTAAATTATTTTACTTTGGATTACAAATGAAGCCCCGCCCGGACGCTCCCCGGATGCCCTCTAAACTAGGACAAATCCGGGAAAACCTGGACGGATGGCAACCCTATCCTAGATGGGAATTGAACCCACGCTCCCAAGCGCAGAAGACAGGTTCACTACCTACTGAGCCACCAGTAGCACACTAGCGCTTACCCACACCCAACTAGGTGCAGCCCCTGCCCCCCCCCCCCCCTCTGCCCGTTCCTGGCTACACCCTTGTATAGTACTTGTCGTTGACTGCCCCGGTGGCTCAGTTGGTAGTGAACCTACCTTCTGCGATTGGGGGCGTGAGTTAGATTCTCACCTAGGACAAACATTTATGTGATGAGCATTTGTGTTTGTTCTATGTCTGGGTGTTAATATCTATTTTAGTATGTATTTAAAAATATATCTGTACATATATCAGTCTCTGGCAGCCATATTAGAAGCTTTGCTTAGTTTGGGGTCAGATGACCATGTGTACAATAATGTCCCAGATTTATAGTGAAGTAGGTCTATGAAGTTTTTCCTTATATTCCAGAAAACATGTACGCCATGCAGCACGACATGCTCCGCCACATGCGTACAGCGCACACCGGCGTCCAGTTCAAGTGTCCGCTGTGTCGCAAGTGCCTCGGCACCCCGGGCACTCTCCGGGAGCATGTCCTCACTCACAGTCAAGTCAACACTTACCGGGTAACTATCTAATATTTTTTTCAGTTGACTAATAGACTCATTTTAAGGTGAAGAGAGCGTAGGAGTGGCACTCCCATCTAAAATGAAATTAAATGAAAATGTTATGAAATGAAACAGTTTAATATCCAGATTTGCATACATAACTTATTAAAATTAAAATACGAAAATTATACACATCAATAATTAAAAATTGAAAATTAAGATTTATCACAACATAACAGACATTCTAAAAGATAAGCTAACAAATAATTATCAATATAAAAAACTGACTTAATAAAAATGTCAGAACTGGACCAAATTGAAATGGGACCACACAGGAAGCACCAGCTTTCAAATAAAAAAAGAATCATCAAAATCCGTTCACCCAGACAAAAGTACTGAGGTAAAAAAAAACTGTCGAATTGAGAACCTCCTCCTTTTTGGAAGTCGATTAAAAATAGATCAAAAAAACACTTCATCACCGGAAGGAGCAACTTATAAGACTTTGAAACCTCATTTAGCCATGTTATAGTATACCTGTTTATGCCTTTCCCTAATGAGGGTGCCACTCCTACGCACCTTTCACCTTAAAAAAGCGGTGGTAGCATATTTGGGTGACCGCAGTGGCGGATTAGCCACGTAGCAAGAGTAGCAAATGCTACGGTCCCGCGCATTTGGGGGCCCCGCGCACCAACGCTTTTTGATCGTAAAATGGTATCTATTTATATAAAAGTGTGTTTTTTTTAAATCTTGTACAATACTTCCCACGAAAGAGTTGGTATCAAAGTGTTAATTTAAAACTTCAGTACATTTCTCAAAGTGATCGCTGGTCACACCACAAATTATGTTTTTACCGCACTGCACGCAAGTTGGCAATACTGCAAAACTAACAGGGAATTCCCTAATATTAATACCATAAACTTGATAACCTAAAGCAATCCAAGGGCATGGGGGGTGATAGATTTTGCTACAGGCCCCACTGACTTAATCCGCCACTGGAGACCGCTACAAACGGGACGCTATTACTAAGACTCCGCTGTCCGTCCGTCTGTCTGTCCGTCCGTCTGTCACCAGGCCATATCACATGTACCGTGATAGTTAGACAGTTTAAATTTTCAGAGATGATGTATTTCTGGAGCCGCTATAACAACAAATACAAAAAAAATGATCGTTTTTGCTCGACTTTGATAATGGCAACAGGTAGACGCATGAAATATTTACAGAATATTTAGTTATATATTTACTTTAAAAATTAATATTTAAGGGGGCTCCCATACAACAAACGTGATTTTTTTCCGTTTTTATAGATAATGATACGGAACCCTTCATGCGCGAGTCCAACTCGAACTTGGCTGTTTTTTTTCTCCCACTTCTGAATCAGCATATTGAAAATAACATCATATTTTCTCTTCCAGTGCAAAATCTGCCCCAAATCTTACCATGTGAAGAAGTCTATAGTGAAACACCTGGAAAAACGTCATGGTGTAAAACCCCCCATCAGTCCCAAACTGCACTACCGGCACCTTGACCCTAAGGAATGTGGCCTAGGCTTAGACGATGACGTCATGGAAAAAATCTTCGGTAAAGTCAAAAAGACAAGAAACTCAGTCGTTGCAGACTTTGACACTTTTAACAGAGGTCTTCAACTCACGAAAGAAAGCGGTCACTGCAACCCTGTTAAGCATCCGAGTAAGCAAGCTGATCTGATAGAAACAACTATCCGGGTAAAGTTGGAGCCAGATGAGCAGGATGAAGACAAGGAGGAGGTGCCTCCGCTTGACTTCGTGAACGTGAAAATAGAAAGCATAGAAGAGGACAACACTTCTGATACAGAAATGTCATGAAAATGATATTGAAAATGCCTGGTAAACGTGGAGCGTGAGAAAAAGCCACTGTCCAGCATTGAGATCTATTGGTTATTCATCATAAAAATAAGAATTATACTTTAAGACCCGTAACAGACGCGTCAGCTTGACTGACGAACCGCCGTCAGACCAACGGGAGAGAAAGAAAATGTCTTCCCGTGAACATGGTGCATGTAACTGTGCCGAAATATCGGGAGCTCCTTCCACAACCTCACGGTAAATATCCCGTAAATAATCATATAACTTTAGAGAAAGAAAATTTCTCTTTCTCTTCCGTTGCTCAGACGGCGGTTCGTCAGCCAAGTTGACGCGTCTGTTACGGCATTAACAAGTCGTAGTGCCACCAATCTAAAACGATGCCGTAATTTACCCACTAGATATGAAACTTTTTACATTAATTTTCTACTTTACAATATAACAAGTACTAGTGTAAGGTCGGAAATAAAGGAAACTAGATGCTAAACAAACCTTGCGCTTTTTTATGTACGCTTATTCCTTCACAAATATAGTACCCTAGCTCCCCTAGCTGCGCTGCGCCTCGCCGTTTCTTCCGCGTGGATTACTACTTATATCACCAACTATCTGCCAGTGAAAGTCTCGTCAAAATTGATCCAACCGTTTAAGTGTCCGTTTTGGAAAAGAGCCTCTAGTAATGTATCCACTATGTACTTTACTGGGGCAATAGTTATGATAGTAAAATACAGAAGATGTGGCGGCATGGCCTCAATGACTTTAGTCTGCTCAGAAATGGGTGAAAAAAAAAACTATCACTAATGTCACTGTCAATTTAGACAGCAACTATGAGTTTTGGAAATTTATTGTAACCTTTGAACCTGGTAAACATTGTAACTTTTATGAAAATTTAAAGGATTTAATCCGTGAAATGAGTAAATTAATATAGTATATAAGTTAAACTATTGTGTAAGAATAGGTTTAAGTGATAAACATGGTGTTTAGTCCAGCGGTGACCGTTCGTAGGATCGATGTTTTGATTCGCATTTTAAACGGCCGAAAAGGGATTATAACCGCAAACCACGTTCGTGCGTTCTCTTCTGAAGATAAAGTTACCATCGGAGATGTTACCAAAGAACTTTCAAGTCCGAAAAAGGCAGAATATGTGCCTAGGAAGTATTGTAAGTTGCAACCCTCAAGTTCTGTTTGTAAACCTCAAAGCCTTAGAAAGTGCTTGTAAGCAGGGTTTCTGTATGTACTAGCGCATGTTTCTGAAGAACTTGCAACGGTGGCTACCTTATTGCTAAGCTGTTGCAATGCTATCTTTGCGTGTGAGTGTGCGGATCTGTATGATCTAATTCCCGCCTGCCCATTTTTCTATAGGACTGCCAGAGCGGGCACGATAAATCGACACCGCTTTATGGTTGATATTCCTAAACCCATACGAAACCCCATACGAAGCACTTTTATTGTGCAAACTGCTAGTCAGTAGTATGCGCTGTCTGAATGGGTGTTCCCCGGTAGTTACAATCTGGGTGTCTCCAAATCACGAGTGTCGTGGTTTCTTCTAGGAAAGCGCGCTCCATCGTAGACCTCATCATCGCTTAACATCAGGCGTTTTGGCGGTCAAACACAAGCCTATTCCTAAATAAAAAAAGAAAAATAAAAAACATGAGGAGGCCCCATTAATAAAATTGTTTATGAAATCTATGGCATGAGGATGATGAGGATGATGTATAATGAACAATTTTTCAGTAATGCTAGAGAATTCAGAAGTGAGGTCATTATCTCAAAGCACCCTACGGAACCTGAGATGGATGATGCAGAAAGATATACTGGGCCAAGACATGTTTCTACTAGGCCGACCTGGACCCAGCAGGTGCAGTATTTTTTTACAACTTTTTTTCCTGATAAAAATAGCTACTTACTATAAGAAAAAAACTTAGTCGGAAATTCAATTAAAATATCTGGGACATAAATATCTGGGACATTATTGCACACATGGTCATCTGACCCCAAACTAAGCAAAGCTTGTAATATGGCTGCCAGAGACTGATATACATACATATATATTTTTAAATACATACTTAAATAGATATTTACACCCAGACATAGAACAAACACAAATGTTCATCACACAAATATTTGTCCTAGATGGGAATCGAACCCACGACCTCAAGCACAGAAGTTAGGTTCACTACCAACTGAGCCACTGGGGCAGTCAATAAATGGGGTTCATCCTCTAATTTTTCAATATTAAGTAGTTTTTTTTTATTTCTATTTAATTAGGCCAACCTAGGATACTTTTAGGGCTAAACCTATCCCGTCTACTCTATACGGAATAACGTGGAGAGGGTGTACTAAGTGAAAAGGGGTACATAATACCCATTATTTTTAAAATATTATGTTGTCTGTGCTGATATAAATAAATAAATAAATATTCGGGACATTTTTGCACAAACGGTCATGTGACCCCAAACTAAGCAAAGCTTGTAATATGGCTGCCAAAGACTGATATATGTACATATATATTTTTAAATACATACATAAAAATATATTAACACCCAGACATAGAACAAACACAAATGTTCATAAATCATTCGGAACAACTTTTACATGAAACCAACACTAAATTGATAATACTGTACTGTGTAGAAAATAATCATTCACAATCAACAAAATGTATGGAGCAGTTGATATTATTTTTTTTGCGATTTCAGGGTTGGTCCTGTAGTAAAAGTTTTTCATACTATGGATCCCTTTCGGTTTAGTACACCCTTTCCGTGTAACTCTGTATAGAAACTTAGAAACACACAAGGTGTACACACACAATAAAGAGTAACTATCGATCTATCTAAACTTACCTGTTTACATAGATTTGACTGTTCACTTTGGTTGGTCAATAATCAAGTTTTACTATGAGACTATACTGAAATCGAAAAAAAAAAACAGCTGTTCTAAAATCATACATTTCATTGAGTGTGACATTTTTCGTATGGACTGCAATATTTTTTCTCTATTACAATGTTGGTCACTATCAAAAGTGGTTCATAACTATTTTTACAATGACCCCCTTTCAGATAGTAACACTATTCCATGTAACCTGTATAAGAACTATGCAGTTGGATTATTTAACTTTATTCACCTAATCTACTTACCTCCTTAAAACATATCTTCGTATCTTATCTCTAGACTTTGTACTTTAAACATAATTCTCATCATTGTTAAAATAAAAATGTGATGAAAGATGTATATCTCAATACTTATAATGTTCAATTTCAAGCAAATTAAAGGCTGACAGTAAAATTGTAAACACTTCATTAAGATCATCATCAGCCCGAAAACTTCTACTGTTGAACATAGGCCTTCCCCTTAGAACTCCACACTGAACGACAGCCTGTCATCTACGTCTCCTGGATGCCCGCGACTCTCCTGATGTCCTCCACATAGTGTGTGGCCTACCTATGCCGCATCTTTTGGTTTGTGGTCTCCTCTCAAGAACCTTTCTTCCCCATCGGTTATTGGATCTTCGAGCGATGTGGCCTGCCCATTGCCACTTCAA